>OY759210.1:64103060-65454115 GCA_963662105.1 Meiosimyza platycephala
GATTTAAGCTGTGATTTTTATATTGAAATGAATGAGATAAAAAATTTTGTAATGATTTGTACTGATTTTTTGCGTTGACAATACTTGAATATACTGATTTTGTGTTTCAAAAATCTGACAACCCTATTACAGCTTGAAATGTGTACGAAACGATAGAGCTCGAAGACTCGATTTAGAATATATGGGTTTGTCTTGCGAACCCTGTCACAAACATGAGTTGCCACCCTTTTAAGAAAAACTGGCTCAAAATCAGGTGGAAACCCATGTTTGGGACAGGATTCGACAAGCAACCCTATATATTATATGTTGGGTCTTCGAGCTCTATCATTTGGCATACATTTCAAGCTGTAATCTTTATTTACAAAAATTAAACCAAAAAACCGTTAGCAACCCATGTTTGGGAAAGGAATCATCAATGCAACTTTATACATTCTATTTAGGGTCTTCGAGTTCTATCCTGAGGCATTGATTTCACACTATAATCTTATACAATTATAATAAAAATAGCAAAATTGACCGAAATTCGGGCTTTTGCAGGCATCGGGACGGGCTTTGGCAAGCCAAAATGCATCTCTATCTATCCCAAAAATTACATTCTGTAATAAGTATTATACACTCGACTTTTCTAAAGCGGGCTATAATAAGCTTAAACCAGAACCATCGTTAAACTTCTTATATCGTCATACAACTATAAAATATATTTTTTATACTTTTTTCAGAATGCCGGAATCATAAATGTAGTCCATGTTGTAATATACAATCAGTTTCTAAAGTAAATAAAGAATATATTTCGTCAGCCACGTGCATCGTAGGACCTAATTATGTGGATGGTACATATATGTTATTTTTAAATTTATTTCATTGTTTTGTATGCTTAGTCTTATAATTGGTACAATAGGAGTATATATAACAGAGCAAAAAAAGTTTAAAAAGCAGCATTATTGGTTCTACTGTATCCGTAGACTTAGAATTTTCGAAATAGACATAAATTTGAAAAAAAAATATTTTCAGTTCGCTCACTTGACTAAATATCGTTTTTTTTTCATAAGAAAGATTCGTACGAAATTTCTACATATTAAATGTTATTTGCCTCATATTTTTTCAATAAAATTTATTTTAAAATTTAAAAATCTGATACACTTTCTGGAACTACTTTTATTTTGCATATGACTCTTAAAAAATATAATTAAAAATAAATCCTAAAGGATCGAACAGACTTGAGCATTTATGTACGTATTTTATTTATGGTATAAAAACTTAATAACCATGAGTTCAATTCGTGAAACAAAAATTTGGATTAATAGCCTTAAAATCAGCCATATTCTAATTAATTATTCCATGAAAATTCGTTCAAGAAATTGTTCCCCTAAAGAAAAAGCCGATATTCCCGCACTCAAACATGTTTCCGGTATTCCACAAACTCTTAAAATAGGTATGAACTTTTTGTGAAAAGTACCAGGAGACAATAGTTCGGTTTTTCGGATTGAGGTTGAAAAATTAGAAAATATTTTCAATATGTTGAAAAAAGTTGAATGATTAAATATGTCAAAAAAATTATGGAAAATATTTAAAATGTTGAAATAGGTTGATAAAATGTTTAAAAACGTCAAAAGAGGTTAAAAAAGTATGGAAAATATTGAAAGAGCTGAAAAATGTTGGAAAGGTCGGAAAAAATGGAGAAGGTTGAAAAAAGTTGAAAGGATTTTGAAACAGTTGAACAAAGTTGAAAGAGGTTGAAAAATGTTGAAACAGTTGAAAGAGGTTGAATAACTCGAAAAAACTTGAATGAGGTTGAAAAAGTTGAAATAAATTGAAAGCAATTGAAAAAATTCCAAAAAATATGGAAAATGTTAAAAAAAATTGAAATGGGTTGAAAAAGTTAAAAAAAAAATATGGAAAATATTAAAAAAATTTGAATGAGATTGAATAAGTCGGATATATTGTATGTACATACGGCGGAAAAAAGTCGAAACAAATTGAAAGATTTTGTAAAAAGCTAAAAGAGGTAGAAACAGTAGAATATGGCTTATAACATCGATAAAGTATAAAAAATGTTGAAAGAGGTTAAGGAACTCGAAAAAAGTTGAAAACAGTAGAAAATTTCTGAAAAATTTGAAACAGTTGAAAAATCGTGGAAAATTCAATTAAGTTGAAAAGGAAAAAGTCGAAAGGAAATTTTTGAAAAAAGTTGAAATAGTCAAAAATTAAAAAATCAAAATATGTCACGCTTACAACTTTTTGTGAACATGGGAGGTGCAACGCTCACTGATGCAATCCCGTCAAAATTCATTTAATTTCAAAATTTATAGAAACCGATATCTCTATATCAAATTTCACTAGGATTACTGTTATAGTACACTAGATACAACATTAAACGTTATTTGCTTGTATTGGAGGTGCCACGCCCACTGATGCAATCCCCTTGAAGTCCATTTAATTTCAAAGCTTATAGTAACAGACATCTCTGTACCACGTTTTATAAGCATTTCTCTTATAGTATTCTAAATATGTATAACATTAATCGTTTTTCGCTTCCATAGGAGATGCCATTTAATTTCAAAGCTTATAGTAAGCGACACCTTCAGATCAAAAAAAAAGTAGATCTCATAGCACACTTAATATAACATTTAACGTTTTTTGCATGTATGGGAGGTGTCACGCCCACAGGTACTATAGCACCCACTTTTGGTGATGAAAAGTATATCTGCCATATCAAATTTTATGTTGATAACGTTGTAAATTCTCTTGTTACATTTATAAATATTGTAGGCTGTGCCACGCCCTTCAGCGAGTTTTACCAGCATAGTGACTTAGCTTGCTATGACGACTGCTTTCAGTTGTACTATCTTTAAAATTTTCATAAACATCTCAGGTGTCATTTTCTAGTAATATTGAATCAAAATTTGTAATTATTAAAAAGTTCCACGCCCACTTTCCAATTCCGCCTACTTTTATTGCAGTTCAAGATATTTATGATCTGCATCCGTCTACCAAATTAGACCGTCTACCTGGTAGAGAATTTAAAAATCAAACTTTTTGTAGCACCCATGAGAAATTCAATATATTCTGAAAACAACACTAAAAAAAATACACACGTGTCTCGTAGTTTTTCTCTAGCACGTCAGATTTATTTTTAATCGGTGCCATGTTGAAAAAACTTAAAATTCATCATATCTCATCAACTACTTGACGCAAATGAACAAAGCTTGGTACATATAGAAAATGTAGAAGCAAAAGTAAGATTCAATGAAAAATGAGACGTGCCCCGCCTCCAATGTGAGAAAATAATCAAATATTTTATATCTCAGCAACTATTTGATGCAGTTGGATAAGATGGTACATATTATGTTGCTTATAATTTGTGTACGGTTCTTAGCTTTGTTAAGTTTGGAAAATGCAATGCCATGCCCTCCCATATATGGGAGGATTAAATTCATTATATCTCATAAGCTATTTGACGCAGATAAATGAACCATACCAAGGTATGTATGTATATTGTTAGTTTTAATTTTTACACACAAAAATAATGTTTGTTCAATAAAAAAGTTATTTTCAGTCTATTAATGATATTTTATCGAATAAACATTATTTTTATGTGCAAAAATTAAAACTAACAAAAGGTAAAAGATTGCTAAAATCATACAATAGTACACTGAGAAAAGAGTATGCTTCCTTTAAATAAATGAATTTGGTTGATAGATTTTTAAAATATTTGTTAACTATCAACAAATTTTGGTAGTTATTACCATGTTCTTAGTTGAAATTTAAATGGTTGCTTATTGGGTCAAACGTTATATTATTTTGAGTCGATTGAAAACATTTGTTTGGGTTGAATATAATTTGTTAATCCTATTTCTGTTTGATTTCACTTCTCATTAACATGAAAACTTTGGAATTCACAACATATTCAAGTAAAACACTACTTAAGTATATTCTGCTTGGTACGCATTTAAGATATTTATGATTGTACAAATACCAACGACATCCTGTATAAGGATGTATACGAAATTTTGGTCATCGATTTTTAGCACAAATCGATATTAATGAATGTATACGTTTGCGAAAAAAAAATTTGTGTTTAGTCAAATACATGATTTAGTGATTATTACAAATAAATGATTGCTACAAATAATATTTGTTTCAACCGAAATATGATTTGGTAATTATTACCAAATATATAATTGATCCAATAATATTATTAAATTCACGGTAATATGTGACATTTTAACATATATGAAATATTTAATTTGCCTATGGGGTAAAAATTATGGCACCGATTTGGCTGAAATTTCGCATTATTGTAGTATTAATATCCAGCAAAAAACTGCGTAAGGATTTCGCCCTAGTGTTATTTGTTGTTGAAATAAGGGGGTATGAAGTTCACGATTTTTGTACTTACAGAAAAAGGGTTTTGTTTCAAAAACTCATAGCTAACGTCAAACTTTATAAATTAACAATTGTTATACCAAAACTTATAGGTTTTTATGTGTACTTTTTGAAAAAAAAAATACTGCTATTGCAAAATAAAAATATTCGCCAAAATTTTGCGAATTGAAAAATATTTTTGCATTTTTTTTAAAAAACCTATTTTTTAATTTTTATTTTTTATTTAAATAAAAAACTGTGATTTATTCTGTGCTCAAAACTACAAAGTTTTTCATGGGGAAAAAATTATTTATAATTTTGCAAATATATTTTTGATTTTTTTGGAAAACCCATTTTTTAATATTTTTTTTGTGAACTTCAGATTAAAGCTCTATCCCCAAGCTTCAAAATGATATGCCACAGATATTTTGGTAAGTAGTTAATTATAGTTTTTGAACCGTTAAACGCGCGCTGTCCTGAGTGTTGAGATTGCTTTTCTAGACTAGTCTACAAAATTTTGCAAAGTAAAATTACGGCAAATAAAATCACCGTTCCTATAGTAAAATTTCCCGCTGAATCCGAAAATAATAATGGTTTTGCTGAATCAAGTCTGCTTTTCGAGATAAACGGCAAAAAACAAATCGTTTACTCTTCCGGGTGGTAACGCCATATAGGCTCCATAGAAAATGTTATTTTATATGATACTCATTCCAAATTTTTTTGTTTCCGAAAAGTAGAGATCACGACAAAAATTTCAAAGTAATATCTGCCACAATAGCACCACTAATGTGGTCGCTACGGCTAAAAACAGTTCAACAAAAATGCAATTTTTTGCATTTTTTCAATAAGTTTTCAACTTTGGCACCTTATAGCTCGAAAAATATCTATGGAACTCAAAAAGCTAGCTATCCTAGCTATCCTAAATTAAATGCAAAATCTCTTAGTATAAAATGTTTATATTTTGGCTTTATTTTATATAAGTCATGTTAAAAAAACTAAAACAATGCAAAATTCGATTTCATACATTTTTGATTATAATAAATTTTTATTCAAATAAATTTTAATAAAATGCAACTCATACATTGTTTTAGTTTTTTTAACATAACTTATATACAATGAAGCTAAAATATAAACTTATTATACTTAGAGACTTTGTATTTAAATTTACTAAAAGAACTTTTTGAGTTCCATAGATATTTTTCGAGTTATAAGGTGCCAAAGTTGAAAATTTATTGAAAAAATGCAAAAAATTGCATGAGTATCATATAAAATAACATTTTCTATGGAGCCTATATGGCGTTACCTTCCGGAACAGTATATGTTTTTGGTTTTTGCCGTTTATCTCGAAAACCAGACCGGATTCAGCAAAACCACTATTATTTTCGGATTTAGCGGGAAATTTTACTATAGGAACGAAGGTTTTATTTGCCGCAATGTTACTTTGCAAAAATTTGTATATATGTAGCTTAAAATTATAAAAATGAATTTATAAACAAATACTTAATGAAAATCAGTGCACAAAAGTATTCGGAATTTCGAACAATATCTTAAATAGTAGATCAAAAAGAAATTCAAAAGTAGTGGAACACTCTTCAAAATCAATTTACAGTTAGATTTAAGCAGTCCAGTTCAGTTTCCATTTCGTTTTCGGTATTTAGAGTTGGACTTTTTTATTTTGATTTTGTAAAAAGAAATATGGGCTGAAAATCAAAAAAAATAACACTTTCGAAGGAAGAAAAATTGTTTTTGATTTGCGTAAGCGAGAAAAAACCCTTAAGGAGATTGCTGGCAGCGTTAGAAGAATTATTTCGACTATCCACAGCATTTTAGAAAGAAAAAAATTCTCAACGCTCCGGTAGGACAGCGAAAGTAAGCATTCGAGACAAGGCGGCTATCACACGAAAAATTAAAAATCAACATCGTATTTTTATATAGAGATAAAAATTTTGAATAAATCTCTTAAATTTGTTTATCCTGTATCGAAGCGATTTGGGGGCGTCGCATTTGATTTTCGCTTGAGTCCAATTTCACATTGAAATAGGGTCAGTAAGGGTTAAAGATAAAAATTTGAAATTATCTTTTTAAATTTTTGTATCTTGTTTCGAAGCGATTGCGAGGGCTCGTATTTGATTTTCACTTAAGTCTATTTCATTTTGAAATAAGCCGAGTAAGGTTAAAGATAAAAATTTTAAATAAATTTTTTAAATGTTTTTATCCTGTTTCGAACCGATTTGGGGGGCGTCGCATATGAATTTCGCAAAAAAAACAAATAAGAACCACCCTAATGTACAAATATGTTAGGTTATTGACATGGGGTGATGGCACTAGTAGTCGGCCACTTAACTTTTTTTTTAAGTTCAAATGACTACCAAAAATCGGTTATTAAGGTTATTTATAAGGTATGCTTCTGAATCCCTAATTTATGTAGTTTTGAAAAATACCATTTTTATTAAGGTAATTTACTAACTTATGCGTTTTTTTCGTTGAAAAATGAGATATAACGTGATTCTTAAGTAGTCGGCCCCTCTTCTCCTACCGTCGGCCAAAAAAGTTCTAGTAGTCGGCAACAACTTTTGGTACCATACTTTTATATGCTTCTCTAAATTCAATATATTCTGATCCTGTTTAGGGAGTAGTTCGATCAGCAGAAAGATTGGCTTCTGGGCTGATAGATGAATTCTAGATTATTGATAGATTCTGTTGTTGGTGGTATACTGCCATCAGAAGTGAAAAGGGCGTATCTCAAAAAAACTCGTTTCGATATAATTTATATTTTGTTTATATCAATTTGTTGAAATACATGTAAAATTGGGATAGAGGACATTTTCTTAAGAGATTTTTTATAGGTTTCAACTAAGATAGTGGCGTTCGAAGTAGCTCATTAGATGCGTAATTAGGCTATCCGATGCCATAAGAATCACGATTATGAATTTCTTTGAGATACGCCCATTTCGCTTCTGAGGGCAGTATAGCTGTTGCAATATCTGAATAGAATCTGGTCAATTCACCAGTGTCATCTATAATGTCGGTGCCAGTAATAGTTGTGTTTGAGTCAGTTCTATCCTGGTGGGCTTGCTCAAACTTTTTTATAACATCCAGTATAAGATCAAAATCAATATTTATTTCTATCAGCCTTCTTTGACCAATGCTAAAACTTTTTTCAACAAAAATTGACTTCAACAAGATTGTTTTTGCAGATTTTCGAGCTCATTCTGAATGCATTTGGTGTAATCAATAAAATTTGCGTCAAATGGGTAGATTTCACATGCTCTAAAGGCATTTTTAATTGTCTGTGTAAATCGGAACTATCAAAAACTAGCTTTAAAATTACACAAAAGCTTACTTTCGTAACCGCTTTTCCTTCTTAAACTGGTACTTTTCGCCATTGATTAATAGTATTAGATGACTTTTGTGACCAAAGCCTAAGTCGGTTAACCACTTAACAAGACGTTTTTTATTTCAGTTAAGCTTAAAACAGTCTCTGGCCACATTCTTCTAGGCTTTTCAACAATTCTGCCAGAGATTCTGTCTTGCAAAGTGGCTCTAGGGACCCAAATGCTGCGGCAGCTATTCTTATTCACCTTGATCGATTCGAATTTTCTCCAAAGCTAGGGCCATATATCAATTATCAGTATATACTGATGAAAAGCACGTTTTTTTAATAAATCACTTATTTTTCAATGACTTTAATCCTAGTCATATTAAGTAGTTACTAGGTACCTATTTTATATGTGTTAACATCAATGGCCGAATTCAGACAACTGATCGCCTGAAGTCGGCCACTCATTTCATCACTAAGTAAACAGGGGGCCAACTACTGAAATTATGAAAAAGATAAAAAAATCATATTCTTCAGTAGTCGGCCAAGGGTGGCCGAGCTTAGAATTTCACAAAATATTGTCTTCTATGGGCGGGCCCCTCTGTAAATTTTTATCAACACATATTTTTTACATTTTTAGTCAAAAAATAGTGGAAATAGACTATTAATTACCTAAAATCGAGCACAAAGTTCACTTAATTTCAATGCTTTACATAATTTTTTTTTGTTTTCCGACAACACTTATAGTCGCATTTTTTTAAAAGATCACTCGTTTTTGACTCTTTCAAAAACCTTCCGCAAACTCACATTTTTAACGCAGAGAGTAACAGCTTGATTGTACCAATTTTTTGGAAACTATAGAAAGATTCATTAACTCTATGAAAAATATTTTTTTCATTGGTGTACGCTGAAAATATTTACTATTATGCTATACTTTGCTCCAAAGTGGCCGCACATAAGGCCGCACATAAGGTCGGCACCCTATGTAATTTTTTTCGCATTTCGCATAGAATGCTTTGTATATATTATTCGATTTTCATTCGTGTGGCAAATGATGACCAGCAGGCTGGTCGAAATGCATTCAAATTGTTTTTAATAAATAAATAAAATTAAAGTTTTTAAAAAATAGCACTGTGTGACCACCGGGAAAAGTTACATCGGTCAAAAAAAATATATATGTGTCCCGGTGTAGTAAAAATAAATCCATTATTTTTGCATGAAATTGAAGGGCTTATTTAGTATATATAGAATGATCCGATCTAAGTCAAATTTGCGGCATTTTGTTCGATAACTTTCTGCCATTTTGAAGGTAATTTCATTATACATGTCTTATAAAAACCCTGGTCCTTATGATCAAAAAACTGTAGCAACCGATTTTCGTAAACCTCTCTTGAAGCAAATTTTTCACCAGTAAAATCGTTCGCTATGAACAGGAAAAGGTAGTAATCACTTGGTACTAAGTCCGGACAATATGATGAATGCATAAGAACCTCCCAACCGAACTCCCGGAGCTTCTGACGAGTAACTAACGACGTGTGTGGCCTGGAGTTATCCTGATGAAAGACAACTCCGCTTCTAAACGATTGCTTCCTTCAGACGGTATAATTGTTGACAGTACACGATCGAATTAAGAGTTTGGCCGTAGTGGAGTAGCTCGTAGTAGAGGATTCCCCGCCAATCCCACCAAACACAGAACAAAAGCTTCCTGGCAGTCAATCCTGGCTTGGACACCGTTTGCGACGGCTGATTGCCATTCGACTACGACTGTTTTCGCTTGATGTTGTCGTAAGTGATCCATTTTTCATCACCAGTTATCATCCGCTTCAAAAATGGATCGTTTTTGTTGCGATTCACAGGTAGAAATTCGTTTCATTAGATTTTTCTATGTTAACTCGTATGACACCCATACATCGAGTTTTTTTTTGCATCCGGCTTTATTCGAATAGTTCCAAACGGTTTTTTGTGGAATGTTCAGCTCCTGTGCAATCGAAACAGTGCTTACATGACGGTCGACTTCAACGATTTCCATAATTTTATCGACATTTTCGATAATTGGCCTTCCGGAGCGTTGTTCATCTTTAACCTCTAAATTACCGGAACGCAATCGACGAAACCAAAATTGTGCATGGTTGGCTGTTACAGTATTAGGACCATAAACACTGTTCACATTTTCAGCCGCCTGACTTGCATTTTCGCCTTTATCAAAGAAAAACTGTAAAATGTAGCATATTTTCTCTTTGCAAGGGTACATTTTTGACATGCGCGCAAACGAAACTAAATCAATCAAATGTAAAACTGCAAAATAAGCATTTTTAGTACTAACTGTAATCTTTACAACGACATCTATTGTAAATCAATGGAACAAAAACTAAGCCAGATACAGAGTACTAAAGCCATGTATGGAGAAAATAATGGATTAGTTTTTACTACACCTGATATATCGATTTGAAGTTAGTAAGTATCATATAGGGGAATTTGTCACGTTTGGGGGTTTTTTGTTTGACATAACTCGAGAACGACTAGTCCGATTTTTCTGCAACAAACTTTTTTTTGACCGATATAACTTTTTGATCATTTCTAATATTACCAGGAAGCTTGTTCACATGGAATCGTACAAAGCTTCAGTTACATATCAGAAATCTTTCATTTCCATTTCAGAAATGTTTTTGCAATGTGTCAATGTCCGCCTGTTGATTTAATTTGATATGTTTCTGAACATTTGTATGCGTCACTTGCGCTGTTATTTTATAGTATTACGTAATTGGGACTATGAAGCATTTTTTTTACCGTCATCACTTGCATTTATACTTAATATGCAGTTATTTTTTGTGGCATTTCTTCCACACCTATCCTCAATAAACATCCCATCGAAATTTTTCTCAAATTACCTGATTAGTAGTATTATAATCGTAAGGCCTGTTAACTTATCTATTTTCTTAATACTACTTTAATCGTAGATTTCTTAAACTGCTATTATATCTCGAATTAAATTTGGTAACTTTTCTCTGAATTTATTTAATATTAACAAATCTCAGTTTAACAAAAAAAAGCAACACATAAAGTCAATTGTGAATTGTTCAGATATACATTTGAAGTTAATTGAAAATAGTAAATTTGACTGTTGACAAAAATATTTTCAATTTGTTGCCCTAGCTCCTTTTATCTTTACAATGGCACTCTGCTGTGCTTACCTCTGCATTTTCGATACTTTTCGCTTTATTTAAAAATAAGTTCGAAGCTAATTAACTTTTCTACAACTAAAATAATGCAAACAACTTGTACACGTCTTTGCAGAAATCTCTCCGTGGATCCTTTGCCAGAAGAGATCACAAGGATTTCTTTTTGTAAGCTTCGATCCAACCAGAAATGCAGCAAATATCTTTCCATTTTGACTATCTAACGTTCAAACCACAGAGATTTTGGTAAAGTTGATATGTTGCAGATAGAAAGCGCTAAGGTTAAGCCGACAAAATTGAAATCAGACTATTTTCCTCAGCAAGTTGTGTCATTGCATTTTACAATTTGTACAGTTACTGGCTTACGTATGGAAGCCCCCTTAAAAAAATAAATGCAAAATATTGCAGCATTTTCTCAATTCAAATATAATTTTGATTGAATTATTTGAATAGAACAAACGTCAAACGTAGTCGAGTTAACTTCGTTAATCGGAGAAATTTCTCGTATTAACTTTAATCGACGACTTGCACGTTAATAGCTGATTACCCGACATAAGTTATCGATGTTTGTGACTAATCGACGATTAAGAACAAATCGCAGTTTAACCTACGATTTAATTGAGATAAGTTAACGGGCCTAAGAGTTTTTTGGAAATGAGAAAAATTCTTTGGAAAATAAACTATCGGCAAGAATTTTATTGCAAAATTCCTTTCTCCTACTTTGTAGTAAGGAATTCAAAGAGGATAAAGCATTAAGGAGTAAATTTTTAATTCTAATTAATATTAAGATTTTTTAACATATTTAAAAATCTAACAACTCTAATTGAGAGCAATTATTACAATAAAAGGAGTACCAAGCTATGTATGTATTTTACCTTATTTTAAATTTTGTTTTAAAAATGTAGATAAAATTACACAATTTTTAGCAGAAATTCTATTTGAATTTATTCTTTTGCACTTCATTTTATTTTGAATAATGTCAATTATGAAAAATCCCAGTTAAATGATTAACTGATTGAAAGTAATTGGAAATATCTTTATTTGTGTTTTTGGAACAATGTAAAATTTAATATGTATTTTACAGAGCTCGTCAAGAAATGTTTAATGTCAAAAAAGCTACAAAAGAAATTGCATGTGTGTGCACTATATTTTATGTTTTGCTTTGATTCTCAACTAGTCAATGCAGAAAATAAAATATAGTGTGCTTGCAGACTATTAAACGTCGGCTAAGAAAGCTTACTGATGAAATGACGTAGCGTCATGGAAACTAGTATAAGCAGCTCGTTGCCCATTTTTTGTTCCTTTTATGCATTTTGCGATTGTAATTTGTTGTTGTTTTTTGCACTAAAACTAATGAACATAAAAGCTCTGTAAAGTACATAGTAATTGGAAATATTTTGGCAGCGCTGACTGCACTCCAAAAAAAATTACTATATTTAATAATTTTACACACGAAATGTATTCATAATTTTGCACTTAAAAATGTGTAAAATAGATACACATTAGATGTGTAAAGATACATCAAAAATGTGTATACCTATACACATTATTAATGTAATTTTAATGCCTTCAAATTTACTATGATAAATGTGTAAAATGCATGATTTATATTGGCGCAAACATAATAATTTTATTTGTTATCTTTTTTTTTAAACTTATGACATAGCAATAAATAAAAAATAGAAATTCATTTTACTGCAATATTAACATAAATAACAGTTTACTTTACATTATTGTACGATTATAGCAGCTTATTTTTAGTTTTACTTGCTAGTATATTATATTTTTATTTATATTTGTAAGCGGTACTATTTCAGATCATGTTGCATCTAACCACACCATTATTCACAGCATCTGTCATGACCAACCCAGCAAACTTTATTTCCATCACTTGAAAAACTGACATTATTTATCCAGCCTCCCCCAGAGAATGCAGAGTTTTTAAATTCTGCCATTAAATAACCTAATGGCATTCGGCTTCCCCAAACGGTAGGTGAGGATTGGTCCTCGATGTCTTTGATATGAGCAGAAAAAACTCCTACCTTATAATCAGTTCATTCAGCTACACTAAGAACATTGTTCCGATGCCAATTTAATGAGGTAATTGTTGATCGAATTGGTTTTCCAATATGCTTCGATACCCACCAATCGGTTTCAGACTCCAAATAGCATACCGATATCAAACGGGCTTTGGAACCAACAGCAAATTTATTCTCAGCTGGAGACCATTTGATGCAGGTTGCTGCACCATTTATGCGAAGTAATACTAAAATCGGTTTCCATTTTTTATCTTCAGTCTGCGTCCAAACGTAAGCGTTACGATCGGCGGCACAGCTTACAATCCTGTTAGTGTCCTTAGCCCAGCCAATGCTCATAACCCACAGATCATCCTGAGTCCCGCTTGTATATATGCATCTCATCGTTATTTGGAGACAGAGCTATTTGTGACTTATCCCTATTCCAAGCGTGGCACGTTATGGAATAAAATTAATTAATTACCGAAAACTTCAATCAATATTCAAATACTGAATGACAGCTGTTACACATTTAAACTGTAATACTATTTACACATTATTTTTGTAATAAAAGCATAATACAGTAGAATTCATATTTTTATTAGTAAAAGGTGGTTGAATACATATTTTTTCTGCAATTTTACATATTTAATGTGTGTATTCTAGATTTTTAAAAGATACACATTCCTTGTAAATTTTTACACATTTTTTGTATTTTTTACAACAATAATACTAATAAATTCACTATAATTAATATAGTAAATTTACACATCGCATTTTTCATTTTTTAGAGTGTACACTCCAAAAAAAAATTACTATATTTAATGTTGTAATCGTGTTTCCATTATTAAATGTAGTAATTTTACACACGAAATGTATTCATAACTTTGCACATAAAAATTTGTAAAATAGATACACATTAGATGTGTAAAGATACAGCAAAAATGTGAATACCTATACACATTATTAATGCAATTTTAATGCCTTCAAATTTACTATGATAAATGTGTAAAATGCATGATTTATATTGGCGCAAACATAATAATTTAATTTGCTATCTTTTTTTTAAACTTATAACATAACAATAAATAAAAAATAGAAATTCATTTTGCTGTAATATTAACATAAATAACAGTTTACTTTACAATATTGTACGATTATAGCAGCTTATTTTTAGTTTTACTTGCTAGTATATTATATTTTTATTTATATTTGTAAGCGGTACTATTTCAGATCATGTTTCATCTAACCACACCATTATTCACAGCATCTGCTATATTTATACAACTGTCATTACCATCCCAGCAAACTTTATTTCCATCACTTGAAAAACTGACATTATTTATCCAGCCTTCCCCAGAGAATGCAGAGTTTTTAAATTCTGGCATTAAATAACCTAATGGCATTCGGCTTCCGCAAACGGTAGGTGAGGATTGGTCCTCGATGTCTTTGATATAAGCAGAAAAAACTCCTACCTTATAATCAGTTGATTCAGCTACACTTAGAACATTGTTCCGATGCCAATTCAATGAGGTAATTGTTGTTCGAATTGGTTTTTTAATATGTTTCGATACCCACCAATCGGTTTCAGACTCCAAATAGCATACCGATATCAAACGGGCTTTGGAACCAACAGCAAATTTATTCTCAGCTGGAGACCATTTGACGCAGGTTGCTGCACGATTTATGCGAAGTAATGCTAAAATCGGTTTCAATTTTTTATCTTCAGTCTGCGTCCAAACGTAAGCGTTACGATCGGTGGCACAGCTTACAATCCTGTTAGTGTCCTTAGCCCAGTCAATATCCATAACCCGCAGATCATTCTGAGTCCCGCTTGTTTATATGCATCTCATTGTTATTTGGAGGCAGAGCTATTTGTGCCTTATCCCTATTCCAAGCGTGGCACGTTATGGAATAAAATTAATTAATTACCGAAAACTTATATCAATATTCAAATACTGAATGACAGCTGTTACACATTTAATCTGTAATATAAGACTATTTACACATTATTTTTTGTAATAAAAGCATAATACAATTTTTTTTCGGAATAGACAGTAGAATACATATTTTTATTAGTAAAAGGTGGTTGAATACATATTTTTTTCTGCAATTTTACATATTTATTGTGTGTATTCTAGATTTTTAAAAAATACACATTCCTTGTAAATTTTTACACATTTTTTGTATTTTTTACAACAATAATTCTAGTAAATTCACTATAATTATTATAGTAAATTTACACACCGCATTTTTCATTTTTAAGAGTGTATACTTAACATAGCAACAAGCAAAGAATCATAAAATATTATTTAGATGTCATTAAAAAAATTCAGTAAACATCAAATCTGGAACCATCCGAAAGATTTCATTTGAAAAGTTCAGCAAACGTTGAATTTGGTACCTTTCCGAAACAGTTCAATTTGATTTAATGTTAAGCAGCACATTTGAAATATATAGGGAATATTTCTGTTACATTCCGTTTGCAATATTCCAAATGAAACATTTTTAGTACGTTATGTACTCACACCCCGCTTGAACCAATTATTATGAGACCAAAATCACGACAAAAACTGCTTATGGGTTTTTTTTTTTTTTTTTTTTTTTTGTATTGAAATATTTACTTAAAATTAACAAACATTTCCTATGACTACAACTAGTCTTATGACTAACGAGCAGTTTGAGTCTAATTTTAATTTATGATAATTGCTAGGTGCTTCCCCTTGGACGTTCGAGCTACTGTCTGGTCACAACAAGTTCGAAAGGTTTTCTGCGTTTAAGTCTTCTCGGTCCAGTCGTATGAATAAGTTTAGACGCTTCTTCATTTACGTGCTGGCTTAGTCGCTGCTGGTGGGCTATTGCGACTTTTTTAATGGTGCTGGTTACCGTGTCTACTTTCAAGTCACGATGAATATCTTTTGATCTGATGTACCAAGGTGCATTTACTATGCACCGAAGAACTTTATTTTGAAAACGTTGAATTTTTTCTATATGAGTTGATGCAGCACACCCCCATATCTGTATGCCATAAGTCCAAACCGGTTTGAGAACTTGGTTATATAATAACAATGTTATGTTATGTTATGAATGGAGAGCGCTGAGTTTCTTCCGAGGAGCCAGTTCATGTTTCGATATTAAATATCAAGTTCTTCTTTTTTCTTTTTGACGTGCACTTTCCAACGTAACTTGGCATCTAGGGTCATTCCTAAGTACTTTGCAGTATTGGAATATGGAATTCGATTATTCAAAATTTCAATTGGATAGTATGGAATAGTTTTGTTTGTAAAGTCTATATGAACTGATTTCGAACTGTTTAATTTTATGCGCCATTTCTGGGTCCAGAGGGCTAATTTACAAACAGCAGATTGAAGTTTTTGAGTCGACTCTTGAGCATTTTTTCCAGTGGCAAGGATCACCGTATCGTCTGCAAATGTACCAATCGCCAGCTTTAATCTCTTTTATGTTTGAATACGCATCATCCTGCTTGATTCTGTAGTAGCGCTGCTTGAGATAGGACCCTAAAATTAGAGTGTAACTTTTTGGGAGTAAAGACTCTAATTTAAACATAAGTCGCTCATGCCAAACTTTGTCAAAAGCCTGTGTGACATCAAGGAAGATAGAGGAACAAACGTTTTTTTCTTCTAGAGACTTTTCTACAAAATCAGTTATTCTATGAACTTGATCTAGTGTCGAGTGCTTCGTTCGGAAGCCAAACTGATGGGTAGGTATCAAGTTTTTACTTTCAATAATTGGTTTCAATCGATTTAAAAGAAGCATTTCGAACAGCTTTGACATGATCGGTAGAAGCGAAATAGGCCTGTACGAAGATACTTCGTGCAGGTTTTATCCTGGCTTTGGAACCATAATCACTTCTGCTACTTTCCAGTGACTAGCTATGTGTTTGAGCCGGATTGATGCATTGTATAGAGCAATGAGCTTTACAATAGCTTTGTGCGGAAGTTGTTTCAGAACTTCACCAGTGATTAGGTCAAATCCGGGTCCTTTTTTTGGTTTTAGTTTTGTTTGTATATATTTTTTAACTTCAGCTGTCGTTATGGGTGGAATTAATATGTTACTTTGTTCAACATGTTCACACGTAAAGTAATCATCGCTTTCATTAGGTTGAAAAGTTATCTCGAGATGGTTAGCAAATAGCTCAGCTTTATCCTTATTACTTTTAGCCCACTCACCATTGCTCTATTTGATGGGAGGCACATGAGTTGTTGGTCTTTTTAGGTCTTTAGTTGTTTTCCATAACGAGTAGTCAGTACTTTTTTCATCTGTTAATTCTCGAAAATATCTATCCAGAGATTCATTTTTTATTGTACTTATTTCACGCTTGAGTTGCTGTGAAGCTCTGTTTAACTTATTTTTGTCTTCCGGCGATTTGCTACATTGCCAAATTCTGCGCAGTGATCTTTTTTTAGTAATAAGATTTTTAATTTCTTTTGGGTAATTTATTCCCACAGTTTTACGCTTCATAAGAGGAGAACTTTGCCATACTGCTTGTTGAATCTGTTGGGTGAATTTCAAGATTTCTTCTTCCAGCTGATCTTTTGTGTTCAAAGCTGTTTGAAGATTTACTGACAATTCAAGGATACTTTTAAAGAAGTCCCAATCTGTGAGTTTATTCGATAGCACAGTATTTTGATCTCTATAAATAATATGATCGCTAATTGTTAGAATGATCGGGGAATGATCAGAGTTAAAGTCAAAACCTTCTTCTATGTGTAAGTAGTTCTTTGAAATTTTACTTATCATGAAGAAATCCATTACATCTGGAATTTTATTAGGGTCGGTTGGCCAATAAGTAGGCTTACCAGTAGACATAAATTCACAGCCGGTAGATTGAGCCGCTTTAAGTAATTCACGGCCTTTAGATGTTATTAGACGTGAACCCCAGATATAAATCGAGTTTTGCCCCTTAGTAAGAGTTTTTTATACTGATCAGCAGTGATGTTGTGCCACGGGCATTTGAAGGAGAAACTTTACGCGTAATTTTTCAAGTGGAATTAAAATCCTAGCTGATCCCGTTGCCGAGAAATCCTACATTTTCTATTTTTTTAGCTCATTTGCCAAAAATTTAACTTTTCCTGCTTTAGGGTCGCTAGAATTTCATTTACTTCACACAAACACATATATATTTTTATTTGTAATTTAATAACATAAAACGTTATTATGTCTGGACAAAACAACTCATAAGGATTTTCATCAATTTGGAAAATTGGATTGCAGCCACCTGTTTTAAGTTGCCTACCCATTTTCGAAAATATTGATTTAAAAAAAGGTGCAAGCTAAAGAGGTTATCAAATTTTGCAACAAAGTGGGTATGCATTTCGAACAATTATTGATGGAGGAATTCGAATCCGTGATCACTTTTTCTTCTTCTTCTTTTTTTCTCATAAAAAAAATTGAAAATTTCCCGGACAAAATAATAAAATGCCGATTTTCTACTTTCAAGTTGCAAAATCTTGATATAATATTTTACTGCCGATCTAGTGGTACATTATTTTTAATGTACCTTTATCTGCTTAAAAGAAAACCGTAAACCGCATATCAATATCTTTTTTCAAAACCAAGATATCTGCATTTTTCTAAATTAATAGACAGGAAATTTTTCGATACGGCATTGACATATAAACATTAGGGTGTTTCATTTTTTTTAAAGGTTCTTCAAATTCAAACCTTAAGCCGAAATTCGATTTATTATCAAAAAAAAGTAATTCATGAATTTTTTCAGATTTTTTTGAGGTCATTTACCATTCGCCAATCGCCATTTTAATAAAAAAACTTGCACAATACATTTTTTCCTTTATAATTTTTTTTCATGACTTCTAAACTAAATTGTTTTTTGTCTAAATATTAAAGAATAATAATATCTTTGGGTTAGGTATCGAAAAAAAGGTTTTTACCTGTCTTCTAAGTGTGAAAATTGGAAGAAATGGACAAAAAATTGCCTAATATTTTTAAGTAAAAAAGCGAAAAAAACAAAAATAAGCCAAGTTTTTGTCCATTTCTTCCAATTTTCACACTTAGAAGACAGGTAAAAACCTTTTTTTCGATACCTAACCCAAAGATATTATTATTTTTTAATATTTAGACAAGAAAAAATTTAGTTTAGAAGTCATGAATAAAAATTATAAAGGAAAAAATGTATTAAGCGAGTTTTTTTTATTAAAATGGCGATTGGCGAGTTGTAAATGACCTCAAAAAATCTGAAAAAATTCATGAATTACTTTTTTTCTATAATAAATCGAATTTCGGTTTAAGGTTTGAATTTGGAGAACCTTTGAAAAAAAGTGAAACACCCTAATATACATATTAAGCTGATTCAAAATTTTTTGTTTGTTCTAAACAGCTATTACACAGCTCAACATAATTAACTTTTTATTTTGTTGCCCTCAATGTCTCTACGGATTTTTATAACATCAGGTACCCACAAGACCGTATCCAGGATTTTATTTCGGGGGGGGGGGGGGTTTGGATTTGAGATTTTTGAAAATCAATTTTTGCAGTGTAATCTCTTCGTTCCTCAATTCAACTAATCTTGCTGTATTTTGTCATCTGAATACTTTCATTTCTGTATAAAGTTTTATAACCTGGCAATACTTTGCTGTTTTTGACAGTTCCATTTCTTAATGAAAATTTGGATATGGTAACAATTGAAAAGTGTCAGCCATTTTAAAAATACTGTTTGTTTCAGTCTTTTTCCGGTGAAGTCGAACGAAAGCGATTGTACAAATAAAAAGACTTGACATTAATCTAAGTGTTTTTTTAAACATCCACGACTATTAAAATTCAGATGTGGGGTAAACCTCGCCAGATCTCACAAGGAAACAAGTTAAAAGATTAAAAAGTATATTTTTCATGATGAACCAACGTCCTACACGACAAACACGAGGCGCTCCTGTCGTCAACACTGCTACTGGCGCTCCCGTGGTCACCGCTGACACAACTGCTGTTTTAACAAGTGCCCTATTGGCAACTGTAGCTAATACGGGTGCTCCCGAGAATATTGCTGTCAACACAGGCGCTCTCAAGGTCAATGCAGCTGAAATTAGCGCTTCCGCGGTCCCTGCTGTCATTGCTAGTGCTTCCGCGGTCACCGCTGCTAAAACTTCTGCAGTCAATGAGGCTTCCGTGGATACTGCTGTGCTCATTAGCACCCCTTCTGTCACTGCTAGCGCTCCCGCGGTGCCTATTGCCAATACTGCTGTTGCTGCTGCTAACACTGGCGCCCATATAGCTGCTGCTGGAACTTTTGGGGTCACTGTTGCTAATGGTGGCGCCCCCTCTAATACTGCTACTGAATCTGCTGTTATGCAGTGCGCTTCCGCTGTCGTTGCTGCTACCACTAGTGCTCCTGTGGTCGTTACCAGTATTCCAATGGTATCGTTTGCCAAGACGATCAATACCGATGCATCAGTGAATAGTGCTGCTGACACTGGTAGTTCTTCGCATACTGTTGCAGAGCCAATGGTTAATGTTGTTGCTGATTTTGCTTCTGCAACAAATTTTATTACCGATTACCAAGCATCGTACTTCTGATGGTGCAAGCACCCGCGCTGAACATATGGTAGACGACACTAATGGATCTGAGGCCCGTACTTTAGAAGAAAAGTTAAAACTTTTAAGAATGCACCGGGAGATGCTTGAACTGAAACGACAGATAAATTGTTTGGAGGCCCACGAGTGTGATGCAAGTGTTAGACGGCAGATAAATTTTGAAGAACTAGATGCAGCTGTGCCTAAGCTTAGTGGTGATAACCACTATGATGTAAATTGGTAGTTTATGCAATTTGAAGACTACACTAAAGCTCGTGGCTATAAAAACCGAGTAATGTGTCTAGGAATTCGACGTCACTTGGAGGGAACGGCAAAAGATTTTGTTTTTAATTTGGGTCTTATTGAATACGACGATATGAAGGTCTCTTTAATAAAGATGTTTCGTCGTACAGTTACGCGTCAAGAAATTTATCGTCAATTACGTTTGCGTACTTTGAAGTCAACGGAGTCCTGCATCAGCTATGTGGTAGCTATGCAGCCCATTGCTGCCAAATCCGATATCAACGAACAAGAATTGGCTGACATAATCATAGATGGCATTCCAGATAATAGTAACAATGTCACTATATTATATGGGGCTCACACTATTGATGAACTTGTTCAGCGTATGGACCGGTACGAGCAGCGCCGTCAAAGGTCGAATATACCAAGACCAAATCTGAAATCTTCAAATAGTCATGTTGTGTCTGCTACTGCTGTGGCTGAAAAACAAATCCGATGTTTCAAAGTGCTTGACCGAAACCATTGCGGCCACCTGGTTCCTGCTTTACCTGCCACCAGATGGGCCATTTCCATAAGGATTGCCCAAAGTTAAAACGTCAGCAGTCTCGAAATATTGCCGTGGTTTCGTCTGAAGCTGCCGAATATGACGATGAATCATATGTTCGTGTTATGCAAACGGTGAGTGTGGCTTTTTGTAATTCTTGTCAAACCATATGCACTGATTTCATAAAATTTTTTGCTTTGATTGATTCTGGTAGTCCGATTAATCTCATTCAACGTTCAAGCATACCATCGTCCATCAAACTACCAAGTACTCGTGTGCCCACCATGTTTCAAGGTCTTGGGAAACGCAAATTATATATGTATAGTTCACTACTTTGTAAAGTCAAATTTCGAAATGAAGTAAAAGTTATTTGCTTTTTGGTTATACCTGACGGTACAATGTCAATGCCTCTTATACTTGGAAGAGACTTTATGCATAAGTTTAAAATACGTTTAATACAGTTAAAAAAATCAGATAAAATAAATGAAACAAATTTGAATATTGAATTATTAAATCCCTTGATTTCTAAACATCATTCGAGTTTTGCATATGATTTGATAAATGGTAAGCAATTACTTTGTGGCTTTGGTAGACAGGTATCTGGTGCTCCAATTTTAAATCAAAATGACTTAGCTGAGAATAAAATTGAATGTGTATCGTCAATTGGGATTGATTTTCATAAGGAATGTGTTAATAATTTTTTTATGGAAGCAGTTACTATTGATCTATCTGTATTTAGCAATGAAGTAGATATTAATCCAGTTTTGAATAAAAAGCAAACTAATAGCTTAGGGGAAATAATAAATAAACATTATTTGTCACCGGGTATCATTTTTCGGGAAAAATATGATTATAAAATGAAAATACGTTTGACATATGATACTCCCTTTCACTGTGCTCCGCGCCGACTGTCTTATAAGGATAGGGATGAAGTTAGAAAAATCACTGAGGATCTATTGAAAAGAAAAATTATCCAGCCTAGCTAATCGCCTTATGCCTCCGCAATTCTTTTGGTCAAAAAGAAAAATGGCGAAACTAGAATGTGTGTCGATTATAGAGCTTTAAATAAAAAAACAATTCGTGATAATTTTCCGTTGCCATTAATTGAAGACTGTGTTGAGTATATGTCAGGAAAAGGGTGGTTTACTTTACTTGACTTGAAAGATGGGTTTAATCAGTGCTCAATGGAGGAAGATTCAATTCCATTAACATCTTTTGTGACACCACATGGACAATTTGAATACTTAAAAATGCCATTCGGGATTAAAAATGCTCCCGCTCATTTCCAAAGATTCGTCTACAACGTATTTCGTGATTTGATCGATGAAAACAAAATAATTATTTATATTGACGATATTTTAATTGCTTCAAAAGATTTTGAGTAACATTTGTCAACAGTTAAAGAGGTTTTACAAAGAGTTTCTGAGAGAAATCTGGAATTAAAGTTAAGGAAATGTAAATTTGGCTACAATGAACTTGATTATTTAGGATATACTGTAAATTTGTCAGGTATAAGGCCCAGTGATTCGCATATTCGAGCGATAAGAAACTACCCTGTTCCTAAGAACCAAAAGGAACTTCATACATGCATTGGACTGTTTTCATATTTTAGAAAATTTGTGCCATCATTTTCTAAGATAGCTAGACCATTGTTAAATCTTTTACGTAAGGAATCCTCATTCGATTTTTCCGAGGATTGTTCCAGTGCATTTGTTGAGTTACGGGATAAACTTGTATGCGCACCGATTTTGTCTATTTTTAGTCCAAAAAACGAAACTGAGCTTCACTGTGATGCCAGTAGTCAGGGTTTTGGTTCTGTTTTATAGCAAAGGCAAGAAGATACTAAATTTCATCCAGTAGCGTACTTTTCGAAGTCAACGACTGATACCGAATCGAGATATCATAGCTTTGAATTAGAGACCCTTTCCATTATTTATGCACTTCGAAGGTTTCGAGTATATTTGGAAGGAATTCCATTTAAAATCATTACCGACTGTAATTCACTTACAATGACTTTAAGCAAAAAACAAGTTAATCCGAGAATAGCAAGATGGGCACTTGAGCTTGAAAATTATAACTATACTATACATCATCGTCCTGGTGCTACCATGGGTCATGTTGATGCTCTGAGTCGCTGTCCTTATACAACAAATGAAGTTTATTCCGGTATTACTTGCAAAATTCCAAATAAAGTTCAAATGATAGCTGCTGTTGATGCTAATGATTTGGATTTTCAAATCCAAGTGACTCAGAGTCGTGACGATAAAATTAAAGAACTACTAAATAAATTAGAAAGTGATTGTGTAGCTGGTTATGAGCTAAATGATGGATTAGTTTTTCGAAAGAGTGACTCAAATCGTTTATTGTTGTATGTTCCTCGAGAGATGGAAGAAAATGTTATACGTATGATTCATGAAACAACAACACTTAGGTGTTGACAAATGTTACGATCAAATTCGAAGAAATTATTGGTTCGAAAATATGAAAAAGAAAATTGAAGGTTTTATACGTTCTTGTATTAAGTGTATTATCTATTCAGCACCAGCTCGTGTTAACGAACATAATTTGCATAATATACCGAAAAAACCGATGCCATTTGACACAGTACACATAGATCATTTTGGTCCATTACCATCCATCACTTTAAAGCGAAAGCATATATTAGTGGTCATTGATGCGTTTACAAAATTTGTTCGGTTATATCCTACTAATACTACTAATACAAAAGAAGTTTGCTGCTCTCTTGATAAATATTTTTCCTATTATAGTCGACCGAGGCGTGTTATATCAGATCGAGGAACATGCTTTACGTCAAATGAGTTCAGTGAGTTTCTTCTTAAACGCAATGTAGACCATGTTAAGGTAGCGGTGGCATCACCTCAAGCCAATGGCCAGGTAGAACGTGTTAACAGGGTGCTTAAGGCCGTTCTAAGTAAATTAAGTGAGCCAGTAGAACATGCAGACTGGTGTTCCCAACTCTCTAAAGTTGAATATGCCATTAATAATTCTGTAAGCAGTACTACCAAGTATACACCAAGTGAATTGCTATTCGGTGTAAGTCAGCGACGTGAAATTGTTGATGAACTGACCGAACATTTAGAGGAAAAGAACCAAAAAGGTTTGAATCGTAATCTAGATAAAGTTAGATCAAATGCACTAAATGCTATTCAAAAGTCTCAGGAGTACAATTTGCAATACTTTTTGAAACATAGTGTACCTGCGAAAAAATACTCAGTGGGCGATTATGTCGTGATTAGACACATAGATACTTCTATAGGAGTAAATAAAAAATTTGTTCAAAAATACCGTGGTCCTTATGTTATACACAAAGTATTAAATAATGATCGTTACGTAGTAAAAGATGTTGAGCATTGTCAGATAACTCAATTACCATATAACGGGATAGTTGAGGCAATCAAATTATGTAGATGGTTACCACGCGAGGAGCTGCCTGATGCTGAAGTCACAACTAATGAGAAGCCACACTAATCGAACTAGGACATTTTTCATTAAGAAACTATTTTATTCTAGTATAAAACATGAAATGTAATTCATATTAAGATTGATTGTGGTCAATCAAAATGTTCAGATTGGCCGAACTGTAATCTCTTCGTTCCTCAATTCAACTAATCTTGCTGTATTTTGTCATCTGAATACTTTCATTTCTGTATAAAGTTTTATAACCTGGCAATACTTTGCTGTTTTTGACAGTTCCATTTCTTAATGAAAATTTGGATATGGTAACAATTGAAAAGTGTCAGCCATTTTAAAAATACTGTTTGTTTCAGTCTTTTTCCGGTGAAGTCGAACGAAAGCGATTGTACAAATAAAAAGACTTGACATTAATCTAAGTGTTTTTTTAAACATCCACGACTATTAAAGCAGCAATATCTTTAATTTTTCAATGATGACGACCTTTTTTTTCTTAAAGTAACTCACTTTCAAATTTTGTAAACACTAAGTATGCTATGTACTATTGCTCACTTATTTCAAGACTGACATAATTCAAAAAACCTAAAGTGGGAGAAAAACTCTTTTAAAGTTTTCATTAAGTTACTTTTTATATGAAAATGATAAAAAGTATGTCTACATACGTAAACTCTTCTCACAAGGTAATATTATTTGATATCTTACTGATTTTTTCACACAAAATAAAACATGAAATGTATATTTCTGCATCAGTATATCAAAAATCACTTTTTTTGAGTTACACCAGTCTTGAAGTAAGTGAGCGATATGTACATATACAGTTAGTTCGTTTATAAAAAAACATGTTTCTGGTTTTAAGGTTGTATTTTTTTCCAACAAGAATTTTTAAAAAAATCGTTTACAGAAAACTTGAAAATCCTTTATTCTAGCTAAAAATATCAAAACTAAATTATTTCATATATTCAGTAACTTGGGTAGTTCTTTTTATACTTATTTTATAGTGAACACTTTTGTGACTTAAGCTACTTAAAACATTTTAAATAATTTATGTGGCCGCCCTGATAGAAATCATAAGCATTTATTGGCCAAAAACTGAGCATTAAAAATGTCCATTGCCAAGAAATGGCCATTAAAACTGGCCAGTTTTATGGCATTTATGAAACGGTTTTTCTAACCTTTTTCGGACATTTAATGGCCAGTAAGACGAAAATAGGAAATGGCCATAATAAATCCCAGAAAAATATTCTAAAACTGGTCATTAAATATGTCACTATTAAAAATGGCCAATAAATGCCTAGAAAATGCTCGAAAAAGGTTCTAAAAATGCTCGAAAAATGCCTAGAAAAATGTTTTAAAATTGTCTAAAAACTAGGCATTTAATGGCTGGTATTTTTATTTATAAATATAAATTATGACATAAATTATTTATATTGAATGTTACAAATGATTCACCAAACATATCTGCAGCTTTTTTCACGAAATTATTTCAAAATATATCAGCTTCTTGCACTATTTGGACAGCACTTTCATGCAAAAGCATTCTTATAGCAGCATGCAAATTCATTAAATTATCATACGTCGGTAATAGTATAATTTTTAAGAAATTTTTCTAGCATTTTTCGAGCATTTTCTAGGTATTTTTCGAGCATTTTTGGAATATTTTTAGAACATTTTTCGGCATTTATTTGGCATTAAATCGCCGTTTCCTATTTTCATTTTACTGGCCATTAAATGCTCGAAAAAGGTTAGAAAAGCCGTTTCATAAATGCCATAAAACTGGCCAGTTTTAATGGTCATTTCTTGGCCAGTGGACATTTTTAATGCTTATGATTTCTATGATTTATCGAACTCTTTTTTCTTATATAATTGTAAGCTCCTTTTCGAAGATAGCTACTCAAATCGATATTTCCTCAAAGACCATTGCTTCCACAACCGATAACAACTCGCTGAGGTGCCTGGGTCCATGCAGCTGTTTATTTCGCAAGTCATTTCAAAGATATATTTTCTGTATACTCTCGATGAAAATTAAGCAAAATGTATTGACAAAGCCAGAAAGACTTTTAATTTACCGAATTTAAAAAATGAATTCGCGATCTAAAAATAGTTTTTCACGATCATTTCTCTAACAATCACAAAGCAAAACAAAGACAAAGGGCGAATCTCTCACTGATGTTTTGGAAACATTTGAATCAATCCGACCTAGACTTGAGGCAGTTTCGAGAAAATCACAATTCCACAGGAAATTTAATTATGTATGTTGTCGATCAAAATACTGGGCTTGTCAAATTCAAAGTAATTGTAGGCATTCCAAAAACGGGTGAATCCAACGATTCCGACGTGGGATTGAAGTATTCAGATATGTACCTTAAGCATGGCGTGATGTTGAACGTACGTTTGCTGCGCATATAAGAACCTTGGAAGATTAGCGTTGATCATTTTTGTTTGAAAATTTCTTGAGCATTAATAAAATAAATTAAAGAAAATATATTTATATTTTTTTTTTTTCGTAAATATTGTCATCAATAATTTGTCTACTTTTCGTCCATATTTACATAAATATTTCGTAGGTTTTTCGTAAATATTTTATGTTGTTCTGCTTATAAAAACAAACATTTTCATTTTTCAAGTAAAATCTGTATATTCCACATACTGACGGTACTAAAACATAAAGATAAGTTAATACAGATCGATGATTATCAACTATTTCTGATTAAAAATCATTTAAAAAATCGAATGACCTTTTTTTCAGACTTTAATTCAAAAAATCGATTTTATATAGTGTCTGTTCGTTTGAGAAAACCGTTTTTGTATTGTGTGTTCCTCTCAAAGTCAATTTTACATAGTGTCTATTCTTTGCAAAATCGTTTCTATATAGTGTCCGTCAAAAAATTTCGGGGGGGGGGTTCTATCCCCCCAATCCCCCCTAGATACGGCCCTGGGTACCCAGATTACGAATATATTCGTGAAAGTTCTGGATTGGCTCTAGTTTTTAAGATATTGATGTATATATCTATATTATATGAAACAAAGTCGGGTTAGTTACACTCTGTATATCTCAAGAGCGGCTAGGCAGATTTTGATGATCTCTAGTTTTTTGGATTTGCCTCCGCCCCGAGAATGACATAGGTTATAAAACTTTTATCTAAAGTGCATATTTAGGGTGGCCCTTATACAAACATATTTTTGAAATAGCATCTTCACAAAGACCTCGTAATCGATTCACACCGAATTTACACCACGTAGCTTTTATATCAAGTGGCATAGCTTAGATTATAAAACTTTTATTTGGGGTGCATATTTAGGGTGGTTCTCATACAAAAATATTTTTAAAATAGCATTTTCACAAAGACCACGTGAGCGATTCACATGAAATTTACACCACGTTTCTTTTATAGCAAGCGGCATAGCGTAGACTATAAAACTTTTATTTGGGGTGCATATTTAGGGTGGTTCTCACACAAAAATATTTTTAAAATAACATTTTCACATTCACATGAAATTTACACCACGTAGCTTTTATATCAAGTGGCATAGCTTAGACTATAAAACATTTATTTGGGATGCATATTTAGGGTGACCTTTATACAAAAATATTTTTAAAATAGCATTTTCACAAAGACCACGTGAACGATTCACATGAAATTTACACCACGTAGCTTTTACATCAAGTGGCATAGCTTAAGCTATAAAACTTTTCTTTAGGGTACTTATTTAGGGTGGTCCTCATCCAAAAATACTTTTGGTTTGGAGATAGATTGAACCCTAAGGAAGGAATAGAGAATTTATTTTATAGAATGTACTTGTTTCAATTTCTCATTTATTCTGCTATCTATAGCTGACATGAACTCAATCGGTCAAGTCGTACAGAAGTTACGTAATCACAAACAGACACACCAACGATTATGGTATATGTTTGTATATAGGCCACCCTAAATATGCACTCTTAATAAAAATTTTATAGTCTAAGCTATGTTTCTTGATATAAAAGACACGTAGTGTAAATTTCATGTGAATCGCTCACGTGGTCTTTGTGAAAATGCTATTTTAAAAATATTTTTGTATAAGGGTCACCCTAAATATGCATCCCAAATAAATGTTTTATAGTCTAAGCTATGCCACTTGATATAAAAGCTACGTGGTGTAAATTTCATGTGAATGTGAAAATGTTATTTTAAAAATATTTTTGTGTGAGAACCACCCTAAATATGCACCCCAAATAAAAGTTTTATAGTCTAAGCTATGCCGCTTGATTTAAAAGCTACGTGGTGTAAATTTCATGTGAATGTGAAAATGTTATATTAAAAATATTTTTGTATGAGAACCACCCTAAATATACACCCCAAATGAAAGTTTTATAGTCTTAGCTATGCCACTTGATTTAAAAGCTACGTGGTGTAAATTTCATGTGAATCGCTCACGTGGTTTTTGTGAAAATGCTATTTTAAAAATATTTTTGTATGAAAACCACCCTAAATATGCACTCTAAATAAAAGTTTTATAGCCTTAGCTATGCCACTTGATATAAAAGCTACGTGGTGTAAATTTCATGTGAATCGCTCACGTGGTCTTTGTGAAAATGCTATTTTAAAAATATTATTGTATGAGAACCATATGCACCCCAAATAAAGTTTTTATATCCTAAGCTATGCCACTTTATATAAAAGCTACGTGGTGTAAATTCGGTGTGAATCGATTACGAGGTCTTTGTGAAAATGCTATTTTAAAAATATGTTTGTATAAGGGCCACCCTAAATATGCTTTTTAGATAAAAGTTTTATAACCTATGTCATTCTCAGGCCGGAGAGAAATCCAAAAAACTAGAGATCATCAAAATCTACCTAGCCGCTCTTGAGATATACAGAGTGTAACTAACCCGACTTTGTTTCATATAATATAGATATATACATCAATATCTTAAAAACTAGAGCCAATCCAGAACTTTCACGAATATATTCGTTATCTGGGTACCTGAAACTATAGAAATCCGCAGAGACTTCCAGGGCTACAAAACCACTGTTGACCAGTGTTATCGATCGAAAAACTTGAATCCGTGATTAGGGTTTCTTCTTCTTCTCTTTTTCTTATAAAAAAATTTAAAATTGACCGAAAAAAAAACAAAAAATACCGAATAATTGGTTCAAGCGGGGTGTGTACTGTTTCTGAAACTTTTTGAAACGTTATATGCCACGTGGGTAGAAGACATGAACATATAAAGTAAATTAAATTATAGGGTAAATCTCACCCACGGCTGTCAGGAAGGCGAAAAAAGTTTCGTCTCGATCGCGACGAAAACTAAGTATGCAGGGTTTTATAGGGTGGTTTTTGGTAAAAATATTCCACCGAGCGTCAAATCGTAGCTGTTCAATTAAACAATTTATGGCCATTTGCGTATAAAATTCACTCGATTTCGAGTAAATACATCACAATTGCCTTTATAGTATATACAGCCATGATCATATAAATAGCACACATTTTCTTAAGTTTAAAAAAGTCAATTTCATTGGCAGGAACTTATTTTTTTCAGAGCAATGGATCTACATAAATTGTAATCGCGCAAGCGACTGGTGCTTGGAACGCGGACAACATGGTCAGCTGCAGCACGAGCTGGTATGCCATCACTAGCAGTTCGGTGGGTTGGTGTGGGTTCGCTGCTGCCCATGGTGTGCCTGCACCGTACAAAAATAATTTTCTCGTGCTTGAACTGGGGTAGCTGCACTCTGAAGCATCAAAAATTATCACAATCTAATATCTACGAAAAATCTTTAAAAAATATGGGCCTCCCTAATGTTCCTCTTTGCTAAACCATCGAGCACTGGTGTTCGGCTCGGGTCCCTACTCTACCCACCCTACCTTGTGGACCATTGGGACAAAATATACGGTCCACCCTAAAACGTTTGATGGTTCTACATAGGACCTAACTGTGAAACTATTTAAGCTGTCATGCTATTTATCTTTTTTCTTTCTTTTCTTTTAAATAAAAAGAAATTGGTTTTTCTTTTTAAGGTTTCAGTTCATTTTTTTTTCTTTGGTTTTATTTCCAACATACTTTATTATACGAAGGTATAAAAATAATACTAAATTCTAAGTTTAAACATAGGAAGATACTTATATTACTAGAGCTACCACTGTTTTTTGTTTGTTTTTGTTCACAGTGATATACAAAATAAGTTTAATATATGTATGTAGTTATTTTAATAAGTAAGTATGTAGTTATATTATTAAGTTAAACATATGTAAGTAGTAATTTTAAGTATGTAGTTATATTATTAAGTTAAACATATGTAAGTAGTAATTTTAATACGTAGTAGGTAGTAATTAATTTTCAAATTAATCAAAAATTTTATAAAATATGTTCATATAATGACGAATTAATAAGCTATTATAATACGAATAATACCTCCGATACTATTCATTATCGTTGCAGTTGCTGCTACTGTTGTCGTCTTCGATTCTCGGTGTTGTTTACGTTGTGTTGTTTAATGTATAGTTGGGTAGTAAATGTTGTTATTAAAGTTGGAATGCTGGTGTTGTACATGGTTGTTATTTAATTTTTGTATTTGTATTGTTGAATGTCAGAGTTTTTATTGCATATTGTTTTGTATGAATTTTTAATTTTATTTTTGACTACTTTACTTTACTTTAGAATTTTCAACAATAAAGTATACTAACTTTCTTTTGGTGTGTATTTTTACTAGGATAAATGTTTCTTATTTTATTGTTCTTTTATCATGTTCGAAGTCATTTCTAAAATAAATAAAACTGCACACTGCATCTTTAATCTTTACTTCACTGCTTATGCATGGCAAGCTTTGATTTATAGTTTTCAATTTATTTTCACAAATGTATGAATTTATTGACACATTTATTTTTTTTTTTTTTTCTTAGCAAAAATTAACTTTCTGAAACAGCTTTAAGCATTATTTTCTTTGTTTGTTTGATAATTACTTATCGCTGGCTACGGTTGATTTGAGTGATAGTAAATTGCTTATTAAATCGTACACAGGGTGAGATGCACAATTTTATGTCGCCCATTTTGGCGAAATTTCTGTGTTGTTACAATTCAAATGGTCGATAAACTGAAATACGGTCATAGTTTTCGTAGTTTTCTGGTTGATTTTATGTCCAGGTTTAGCGACTTAGTTTACATAACATGGAAATAAGATTTTTGTTATTTGCAATTAATCAATTAGAGGACAAATACATAGGCACTGATTGCTTCTAATCTAATAGAATTATTTGTTTAGTTATGTAAAAACTTAATCAACCACTTTTTTTTTATTAAAGGAAAACTATTATCAATCAACGGAAAATATTAAGAAACACAATCCACGCACACGGAAGAATGTCACCGGCTAAACGACCGCACTCATTCGTCTCTCCAAACCAACTCACGCGTTCTGTCGAATCATCGAAAAATGGCTACCGAAATTGCGAAATGACGCGGTGTTCAGCCATTTTTCATTGAATCGAACGCACGTACGCAAATTTCGCATGACAGACCAGAAATGTCATTCCGACATTCTGACATTTCTGGCATGACTCTCGAAATTCCAATGCCAGTGTACATTAGATTACACTCTGCCGTTACAAAACAGTTTTTCGAAATCTGCTGTGGTTGGTTACAAAAACTGAAGGCACTACTTTCTAATATCCTTCGCGTGAAATATACCAAGTCGTTTATTGTTCATGTCTGCTAGCTCATAATAAGCCGTACCCATTCTCTTAATCACCTGAGCCTTCTCGAAAACATTTGCCAATTTTGCATTAAAGTGATCGAAAGCTTTGCTTTGAGCAAAACTCCTACGATACACAATTTGACCGATTTCGAAACGAACTGGCCGTGAACGCATATTATAATTTTTAGCATTTGTATCATAGGCCCTTTTCAAATTCTCTCGCACACTTTCGCGAATCAACTCAGTTTTCTCCTCGTGTCTGATGTCAGCGGTCGGATCTTCAATAAGTTTTAGTTTTCGCAAAACTTCAAAAGACATTGCGTGGCAGATCATATTTTGACCGAAGACAACAAAATATGGAGAAAAACCAGAGGACGAGTGCACTGAGCTTCTGAGAGCAACGCTTATAGCATATAATTTTTCATCCCAATCTTTCTGATTTGGGTTAATGTAGGCTCTAACAGCAGCAATGACTGAACGATTGACTCGTTCAACGGCATTAGATTGCGGAGAATAGTTGGCAGTATAATTATGCGTCACACCATATTTCTTTAAAAGGTCTTTGAAAAGTTTAGATCTGAATTGAACACCATTGTCAGAGGTGATGACTTCAGGAACACCAAAAATGGCAAAAATTCGCTTTTCAAGAAAATCAACAATCTTGTTGGCAGTGAAACTCCTGATTGGCTCTAAGAAATGAAATTTGGAAAGATGGTCGAGAACAATCATCATGCCCACGTTTCCTGATCGTGATCTTGGATAAGGTCCAAGAAGGTCTACGTAGAGTTTTTGAAAAATTCGGACAGACGTAGCCTGCTTACCCATAGGAGGACGAAGTATGTGATTTGGGGCTTTGGTTTGCTTGCAAGTTTCACACGATAGAACGTGATCTCGCACTTGTTTAGACATACGTGGCCAGAAATAAAAGGTTTTAAGTTTGGTTAACGTTTTCCCAATTCCACCATGAGAACTCATCGGATGATCATGTGCTCTTAGAATGAGATCTTGTCTCATTTCCAAAGGAACCCATACCTTCCATGATTGCTCTTCCTGAATCGGATCACCGCTAGCAAATTCGCAACGCTTATAAATTATCCCATCTATAACTTGTATATCTGGTTGCTTACTTGGCTCTTTCTGAAATTCCTCAATCATCTTTAAATAAAATTCGGTTTTAAAAAATTCCGAATTAAAATCAATTTCGAAAAATAGGTCTGTTTCTGACGCAGTCAGAGACGAAATGTGGAGGCTTTCCTGAGAATAAGTTCTCGATAAAGTATCAGGAACCACGTTTTGGCTGCCTTTCCGATGAAGAATGGTAAATTTGAAGCCCTGCAACTTCAGTGCCCAGCGCGCAAGTCTGCCATGCAAATCGGTTTGGCTCATGAGCCATTTTAACGAAGCATGATCGGTTATAACTTCGAATTCATGTCTTTCGACATAAGCTCGAAATTTTTTTATGGCCATAACCGCCGCAAGACATTCTTGTTCGGAAACAGTATAGTTTCTTTGCGCTTGGTTGAACTTATGGGACATGTATGCAATGGGAACTTCATCACCTTCATCGGTACGTTGTGCCAAAACCGCTCCAACGCCAAATTGACTAGCATCACATTGAATAGAAAATGGACGAGAAAAATCAGGACTATGTAGCACTGGTGCACTACTTAAACTATTTTTGAGGGAGTCGAAAGCAGCAATTGCGTCTTCGGTCCAAACAAATTTACGAGCCTTTTGTAACATATTTGTCAAAGGGGTAGAAATTGAAGCATAATTTTGCACAAACCTTTGGTACCATCCACAGACACCTAGGAAGCGACGAAGTTGTCTAACTGTTTTTGGACGAGGAAATTCTTTTATCGCTTTTACCTTGTCCGGATCGGTACTTATTGTTCCATGTCCAATGACATGACCAAGGTAGTGAATTTGTTTGAGCAAAAATTTGCTTTTCTCTATATTAATTGTAAGGCCAGCACGTTTAATGCAAAATGCTACTTCTTGCAGAAGCGAAATATGGTCATCGAAAGTTTCGGTTATTAACAACAAATCGTCTAAGTATACAAATACTTTAGTTCGCAAATGGGCAGGGATTACCTTGTCCATGAGACGGGTCATGGTCTGCGGCGCATTACATAAGCCAAATGGCATTGTAACAAATTGGTATAGAGGTCGGTTGGGGACAGTGAAGGCTGTCTTATCCCTTGACGCTTCATCCAACGGAATTTGCCAGAAGGCATCCTTCAGGTCTAAGCTTGAAATAAACTGTGCCTTCGGGAGCCTGCTGAGAATTCCGTCGATGAGCGGCAAAGGATAAGCATCCTTCACTGTGACCTCATTGACTTTTCGTACATCGAGACACATACGAACTTTACTCGGTTTAACGATTAGTGCAACAGGAGATGACCATGCGCTTTGAGATTCTTCGATAACGCCAAGAGAAAGCATTCTATCGATCTCCGCAAAAAGAAGTTTTTCAACGCCTGGTGAAACAGAAAAATGCCTTTGTTTTATAGGCTTCGCTTGGCCTACATCAATGACGTGGCTTATAAAATTTGTTCGGCCTAACCCTTTTTCAGAAAAAGAAGGAATTAATAAAATGGTTGCATTTAAATTTGCTTGCTGTCGAGCATTTAATACATGATGATTGGAGTCCAACTCCGCAATGTTCAAATTAACAGAAATCGGAATATCCTCATGAAAAAGATCACTTGCCAAACCGAAAGTCTTCACAAAATCAACGCCCAAATACAAGTCTTGAGAAAGAGTTGGAATTATCAGAAATTTGAGAGGTTTGGTTATTCCTCTAAAAGTAATAAAAGTTTCAACGAAACCCAATGCAAAATGATTTGTTCCATCTGCAGTTTTAAGGTTAGTCTTGACTTTGTGCCAAGGGTGTTGGTTATCTTCTAAAAACCTTTTAGCTAGATTGTTGGCTAAACAACTGACAGAGGCACCAGTATCGACTAGTCCTTCAATTTTTTCTTTAAAAATTAAAATTTGAGCATAGGGACGTAAATCATCCTTAGGTTTATCAGAAACCACTGAAGAACAAATAAATTTTTTCTTCGCATTTAAATTTTTCCAAAATTTTCTCAATCGTAAAGTAGAACGTTTCTTATGCGTTGACTCCGGTGAAGCAATGACTTCATCAGAAAAAATTCGCTTACGGGCGGCTTTATATTCCTGCCAACGAATGTGCAGAGGTTTAAAATGTCGAATAGGTAAAACTGTAGAGGGTGGTTTAATTTCAGGTTTATTTTCAAATTGCAAAGTAGGATTAACTGTTTTCAAAATAACTGTTGTGGTTTGGCATGCCGCATCACTTTTTAAGGTGGTGGTGGTGCGGTTGGCAACTCTAAAAAATGGTTATTCGGGAGATCTTCTGTGTTAACGTTTACTTCCGATACGTTGCGTGCAGCTTGGAAGTTTCTGGTCGACCTGCCGTACTCTTCATCCAACAACTCGCGTTTTTGAACAAATGTTCGAAGCTGTCTAATATTTTCGATAGAGACATAGAGAAGACTGCGTCTAACGTCAAGACGTAAGTTTCGTTGAACGATTTCCAACAAAGTTGCTGGTTCAAGAGGACGTTGCAATTTATCGCAGAGCTGAAGAACAGATTCATAAAATTCATCGAATTTTTCATCATATTTTTGTTTCCTTTGACGAATCAAATCCATTATGTCTAAATCTGTTCTCCGATCTCGAAATTGGCCACGAAGTTCTGTGCACAGAGTTTCCCAATCTATTTGAGTCACACTACGGTGATAGCGCCAAAACCACTCCAACGCTTTCCCAGCAAACAAAATGTGTGCATGATTGCACAAGGCGTCAAAATCACCTCGCAAACTTTGAACGGTCAGAGAATGTACTCGGTATATAAATTTATCGACGGACAAAGCGTCTTCTTTGCCACTAAAAGTGACTTTCCAATTGGAAATAAGATTTGAGACTTTCTCTGAAGCCATAAAAGGTGGAACTGACCTATGGAGAGTTGAATTGCCTTGAGCAAAATTGCTGTGGGTTGCTTGTTGTTGATGGTTTTGATGGAAAACAGGTGGAGGAGGAAGCTGTGGGTTATACGGAGGAAGTCCAAGTGAAAATGGAGAATTGTTGATCACATTTCTAGGAGCCTGGTGTATGTCAGAAGAACGACCAAAAGTCACAGGTGGATTTGGATCTCGATTCAGATCAGGAGGTGCATTACTGACTGAGTTTAAATTCATTTTAGCCAGTTGAGCTTTCACAGCTTCGTCAATCAACTTTTGCAACTGTGCGTCTGAAAACTGAGAAACATTAGTTTGCGCACTTGCGTGATTGGACAAGTCTGTGGATAATGGATGCACTCCTGACATGTTGAGATTATGTGCAGGTGTCACTGAAATATTTTGATCCATTAAGTTTTTGTAACTTCGGGTTACGGGCCGACTATTTTTAGTGATCGTACCTGTGTGGGTAGTAGCTGGTGTTATGGTAAAGGACTCCAATCCCAAATTAGGAATGGGCTTGTATGGCTTAACTTGTTTAGTACTGCACAACGCCTGACAGAAAGGGCAGTTGCGAGTCTCCTGCAACCAATTGGAAATGCATTCCGTATGGAAAATGTGGAAGCAGGGAGTTATACTGAAATTTTCGCCATCTAGCATTTGTTGCTTGCACACCACACAGGGATTGTCAGGGATTTCACCCAGAATGGACAAATTCTCATTACTACGATGCAGAGGCATTTTTCACGTAACTCAAAAACCGAATCCGCGACCGAGATGAAAGGTATCGAACAACCGAAAGTTAAAATTTTGTAATAAAAAAAAATGGCCGAAAGTTAAATTTATGAATACCCCGTGGAATTTCCACTAAATTACCAAATATCAAATTTTAAATTATGTCGTTGTTTAAATTTTTAGCAAAAATCTACATTTGTGCAAAAAAAAAAAAAAATTTTCAAATGTCAAATCTTTAACGCCTTATATCTTTAAATTTTTAGCATAGCTACATTATGCAAAAAAAAAATTCCAAAATGTTAAATATTCGCTTTATAAAATTTTTAGATTTATAAATTTTTAGAAATTCTTTAAGAGAAATTTTCAAATTCAAAAAAAAAATTTACTTGCTAAGTTTTATTCTTTACTTACAAAAAAAATTCTCAAATTTAATTTGTTAAATCTTTGTTTTTCTTAAAAGAAAAAAAAATTTTTATCAGAAGTTTAATTATCAATGACAGCTTGGTCCTATGTAGAACTATTCAAATTATTATTAAATTGTTTGGTCAGCCACGAAGAAAAACTTAGGGAGGAAGAATCTGAATCTACAAAATTTAAATCTCATTTCAAACATGAAATTGAAGTACAACCTATACAAATCTCAGTAAAGCGGTCGAAAAGCGCAGTGAATTGCAACTTAATCGCAAAATCCAGCAGTTTACCTTGACTTGCAGCCGCAATTCGCATTCACGCTAAAAGAGTGAATCAAAATATCAAAAATGTAAGAAATTACTGAAATTTACTTTATTCAAAAAAAATTATGCAAAAAATTTAGTCTTCTATTACAGGGTAATTTTCACAAATAGGAATAAATAGGGTCAAAAGCGTCTGAGCGGATCAGAACGGAATCCTCCCGGACTGATAAATCCAGCTTCAGGCTTTGAGTATTAGATTCTTGAATTTAAAATTCAAATGAAGACAAAAACAAAAATTTTCCTGTAACAGGTTAAGTTAAATAAAAATTTTCAAAAATCCAGAGCACAGCACGGGTAAATCGGATGGAACCGAGTGAAATCGAAGGCAAAATACTAAAAAGATTATTAAGTGACATAAATGTCCACTGACGGAGAGTTTTCTTTTAGCCTCCAACCTCAAACGGCCCCACGTTGGGCTCCAAAATTTGTAATCGCGCAAGCGACTGGTTCAAACTTCAAACGGCCCCACGTTGGGCGCCAAAATTTGTAATCGCACAAGCGACTGGTTCAAACTTCAAACGGCCCCACGTTGGGCGCCAAAATTTGTAATCGCGCAAGCGACTGGTGCTTGGAACGCGGACAACATGGTCAGCTGCAGCACGAGCTGGTATGCCATCACTAGCAGTTCGGTGGGTTGGTGTGGGTTCGCTGCTGCCCATGGTGTGCCTGCACCGTACAAAAATAATTTTCTCGTGCTTGAACTGGGGTAGCTGCACTCTGAAGCATCAAAAATTATCACAATCTAATATCTACGAAAAATCTTTAAAAAATATGGGCCTCCCTAATGTTCCTCTTTGCTAAACCATCGAGCACTGGTGTTCGGCTCGGGTCCCTACTCTACCCACCCTACCTTGTGGACCATTGGGACAAAATATACGGTCCACCCTAAAACGTTTGATGGTTCTACATAGGACCTAACTGTGAAACTATTTAAGCTGTCATGCTATTTATCTTTTTTCTTTCTTTTCTTTTAAATAAAAAGAAATTGGTTTTTCTTTTTAAGGTTTCAGTTCATTTTTTTTTCTTTGGTTTTATTTCCAACATACTTTATTATACGAAGGTATAAAAATAATACTAAATTCTAAGTTTAAACATAGGAAGATACTTATATTACTAGAGCTACCACTGTTTTTTGTTTGTTTTTGTTCACAGTGATATACAAAATAAGTTTAATATATGTATGTAGTTATTTTAATAAGTAAGTATGTAGTTATATTATTAAGTTAAACATATGTAAGTAGTAATTTTAAGTATGTAGTTATATTATTAAGTTAAACATATGTAAGTAGTAATTTTAATACGTAGTAGGTAGTAATTAATTTTCAAATTAATCAAAAATTTTATAAAATATGTTCATATAATGACGAATTAATAAGCTATTATAATACGAATAATACCTCCGATACTATTCATTATCGTTGCAGTTGCTGCTACTGTTGTCGTCTTCGATTCTCGGTGTTGTTTACGTTGTGTTGTTTAATGTATAGTTGGGTAGTAAATGTTGTTATTAAAGTTGGAATGCTGGTGTTGTACATGGTTGTTATTTAATTTTTGTATTTGTATTGTTGAATGTCAGAGTTTTTATTGCATATTGTTTTGTATGAATTTTTAATTTTATTTTTGACTACTTTACTTTACTTTAGAATTTTCAACAATAAAGTATACTAACTTTCTTTTGGTGTGTATTTTTACTAGGATAAATGTTTCTTATTTTATTGTTCTTTTATCATGTTCGAAGTCATTTCTAAAATAAATAAAACTGCACACTGCATCTTTAATCTTTACTTCACTGCTTATGCATGGCAAGCTTTGATTTATAGTTTTCAATTTATTTTCACAAATGTATGAATTTATTGACACATTTATTTTTTTTTTTTTTTCTTAGCAAAAATTAACTTTCTGAAACAGCTTTAAGCATTATTTTCTTTGTTTGTTTGATAATTACTTATCGCTGGCTACGGTTGATTTGAGTGATAGTAAATTGCTTATTAAATCGTACACAGGGTGAGATGCACAATTTTATGTCGCCCATTTTGGCGAAATTTCTGTGTTGTTACAATTCAAATGGTCGATAAACTGAAATACGGTCATAGTTTTCGTAGTTTTCTGGTTGATTTTATGTCCAGGTTTAGCGACTTAGTTTACATAACATGGAAATAAGATTTTTGTTATTTGCAATTAATCAATTAGAGGACAAATACATAGGCACTGATTGCTTCTAATCTAATAGAATTATTTGTTTAGTTATGTAAAAACTTAATCAACCACTTTTTTTTTATTAAAGGAAAACTATTATCAATCAACGGAAAATATTAAGAAACACAATCCACGCACACGGAAGAATGTCACCGGCTAAACGACCGCACTCATTCGTCTCTCCAAACCAACTCACGCGTTCTGTCGAATCATCGAAAAATGGCTACCGAAATTGCGAAATGACGCGGTGTTCAGCCATTTTTCATTGAATCGAACGCACGTACGCAAATTTCGCATGACAGACCAGAAATGTCATTCCGACATTCTGACATTTCTGGCATGACTCTCGAAATTCCAATGCCAGTGTACATTAGATTACACTCTGCCGTTACAAAATTTAACTTAATGTATTACCAATTCAGCTAGCAAAAAAAAATTAAATCAAAATTAAAAAATTTTGAATTATTTAATCAAAATAGCTGACATGGCCATTATGAGATGTTCATATAAATAGCACAAATACTAAAATTTGGAAATTTTTTTATTTTCAATGTTGAAATCTAAAAAAATCTGCACGTAAATGATTAAGTATAAATAATATTTTGTACTAAGTCTCTTATTTTGCATGAACGCTTCGCATCTTCGGCTCAAGCTTCTCCACAAGCTTTTGCGACCTCTCCTTAGGAATGAACACCAAGTTTCTTGAGCTGCAGTCCACAAATCGTCAAAATTTTTGATATTTTGATTCCATAGCCAGTCCAAAACACTTATTTTCTCTCGTTGAAGCCAGGGTTTCATGATATTGGCCATATGTTTCGGGTCATTATCATGCATGAAGTTGGCATAGAATGCAGAATATGGGCTTGCCGTGTCACAGAACTTAATAGGAAGACGGCTCAATGCAGCAAATCTGTATGTGCGTATTGCTAGAAAAAAGTTCGACTAGCAAATGTCTTTCCATTTATCCGCAGTTGATTTATCTTTGTCTCATCAGTCCAAAGTATATTTTTCCAAAACTGGACATCTTTTTTCCGATGTTCCTTGGCAAAGACGCTTCACCACGTGCAATACGCACATACAGATTTGCTGCATTGAGCCGTCTCCTTAATAGGAAATTAAGTTCTGTGACACGGTAAGCCCATATTCTGCATTCTATGCCAACTTCATGCACGATAATGACCCGAAACATATGGCCAATATCATGAAACCCTGGTTTCAAAGAGAGAAAATAAGTGTTTTGGACTGGCCAGTCAAAGTCCCGATCATAATTCCAAAGAACATTTATGGGGTGATGTAGAGGCAAAACTATGGAATCAAAATATCAAAAACTTTGACGATTTGTGGACTGCAGCTCAAGAAACTTGGTGTTCATTCCTAAGGAGAGGTCGCAAAGGCTTGTGGAGAGCTTGAGCCGAAGATGCGAAGCGTTCATGCAAAATAAGAGACTTAGTACAAAATATTAATTATACTTAATCATTTACGTGCAGATTTTTTTAGATTTCAACATTGAAAATAAAAAAATTTCGAAATTTTAGTATTTGTGCTATTTATATGAACATCTCATAATGGCTTTGTCAGCCATTTTGACTGAATAATTCAAAATTTTTTAATTTTGATTTCAATTTTTATTGCTAGCTGAATTGGTAATACATTAAGTTAAATTTATGTCTATCCATAGTTCTGAAAAAAATAAGTTCCTGCCAATAAAATTAACTTTTTTAAACCTAAGAAAATGTGTGCTATTCATATTATCATGGCTGTATGTATACACATTGTAACGAACCTTTGAAGCCGGGGTCAAATCTCGCCGGTGTCCAGGGTCCGGCTACAAAAATTTATAAATTGCGGGACGCTTTATTTTACTACACAAATCCATTTAAAAGAAACAAAACACGGCGGAGTTCAGGTTTTAACAAGGTTTTAATTCACACAAGAATCTTAATTTTATTATTGATATAAGTTAAATATATATAAATTGATTACACGCGTTTTTTATTAAAATTAGCAGCACCCGTCGGCCAGTACGAAGCAATGCTGCTCCAGCTACGTCCGGTGTGTCGTTTCTGTCTCAGCGTCGGTGTAACCAGTTCCCACGTTGCTCTGCTTAGTCTTAACCATCTACTCCTGAATCATCGCTAGCAGAGGAAAGGCTTCTCCTTACTGTTTGTAATGTGAGTAACCGTACGTTACTTTGCAGAGCACTTGCAACGCGTGATTACTCACAGCAAACCTGCCGTTTTCAAGAAGGCCTGCGCTCACTTTTACTCTGAGCGTAATCGTACGTTACTTTGCGAAGCACTAGTAACGCGTGATTACTCACAGCGAAGCCCACCACTTGAAAAGAGAACCTGCGCTTACTTATGCGCTGAGCGTAATCGTACGTTACTTTGCGAGGCACTAGTAACGCGTGATTACTAACTGCCAAAATCCACCGCTTTCAAGAGAACCTGCACTCACTTATGCGCTGAGTGCAATCGTGCGTTACTTTGCGAAGCACTAGTAACGCGTGATTACTCACAGCCAAAACCCATCGTTTCACAGCCAACCACCGCTTAGAAACAACAAAAAATAAAAGCAACTACTAAAACTCCAACGTATACTGCTTTGACTAGCACTAGCAGTATAAGTTGTTTTGTATGACTACAAATACTCAGAAGTCGCTTACCAGAGTGCACTTTCCTCTGAGCTCTGTGTCCTTAGCTGGTTCCTTCAAGACTGACTCATATTTTCCAAAGTGTCGATCTTATATGTTTCGGCAATCGTTGTTTGCCTAGCTCCATTTCGCTCGTGGTGACATTGGTTGTTGCAGTTTTATTTCACCACGAACAGCTGTTCCGATAGCTTACCCTACAGTGTTGCCGTTTACCTGTTTTCATTTTATGATGGCCTAATTTATAACTTAAGTATACTGAGTTTATTACCGTGAAATAAAATTCGGCACAACTTAGAGTTAGTTCATTTTTTTCTCTTTTTTTCTTAAAATAAAATTCAATTCAATTATATAATAACAAAAACTAATATATAATAAATATTAACAAAATAAAGCTCATCACGCGGCTTGCAGCGTATGTGGACGAAAAACGTGGCGGGCCGACTTTCGTCCTCACAACATATATGCATAAACTTATACATATATTATATATATAAATATGTTTATCTATATATATATATATGTTTATATATATATAAACATATATATATATAAATTTATATATATATAGACATATATATATATATATACAGTTTCTCAAGTAATTGTTAGCAAAATAAATTATGCAATACAATTTTCACTTTAATATTGAATTAAAATAAGAAATACACATCATTTTTTAAATTTTTTTTATTCAAATCTTTTACTCATTCCTCAATAAAAAACAACAAAATAATTATTTGTTAAAAACAAAACCAAAAGTTTATGGAACATAAATGAAAACAATAGCAATTTCATGGTGTCAAATAATTGTTGGCAAAATTCAAGGAACATATGAATAAACCCAATTGAAATTTAATGGGCATACTTAAAAAAAAAGTTTCAAAACGGTCTCCAACAAATATAAACGCTCAATTAAGAGTTATTAAGGAGGAGTGGACAAAAAAAACATATTGCGCCTATTCCAAGAAAGCTACAAGCCGTGATTGGTATTCGTGGTGGAAATAGCAATTATTGAACTTTTTCTTATTTGTTTTTTAGTTTATTCATATGTTCCTTGAATTTTGCCACCAATTATTTGACACCATGAAATTGCTATTGTTTTCCTTTATATTCCATAAACTTTTGTTTTTGTTTTTAACAAATAATTATTTTGATGTTTTCTGTTGAGGAATGAGTAAAAAATTTGAATAAAAAAAAATTTTTCTAAAATTATGTGAATTTCTTATTTTAATTCAATATTAAAGTGAAAATTGTATTGCATAATTTATATTGCCAAGAATTACTTGAGAAACCGTATATATATAAACATATATATATATATATATATGCATATATATATAATATATGCATGTATATGTGTATGTATATATATGTAAACATTAGGGCGGGTCGATTTTTTTTTTCAAAAAGGGTATGGCAGGAAAATATTTTAGGGGGAATTCTGAGCAACTTTGCCAAAGAAACTATGGGTCTAAAATGAATTTCGAGCCTCCGCATTTTCACAAATAGGTTTTGAACAGTACTTATATTAGATATTTGTATTTACCATGTTATTTTAATTTTTTGTAAGAATAGTGGAGTGCTGAAGTACTTAAGTCGAAAGATAATGGAAAACAATTATTTATTCAAAAATAAAAATCTATCATTGAAAAATCTGCCATTGAAAACGTGTAATTATTCCGTGAAAGTTTTGATCGTCAATTGTGGTTTTTTCGTTTTTTCCTACTATGGAGCTATCGGCAAGACCCATATCCTCCAGATGCAACCTGTTGCATATACCATCTCAAGATGTTCCCTACCTTTGGCTTGCAAAGTGATTTAAATGGACTGAATTTCTCAAATAGTAGTGATTTATAGTCTTTTGAGTGAAAGTGCTAAAGCTGAAAGCAGAATATTTTCATACAAAAGTATTACAAAAAATTTTGAAAAAATTAAATATCAAAATAATTAATGTTAGAAGTGTTGCTACAAAGTTAAACGCCTTGGTCGACTATTATCAGAAATAAACAACATTTTATGAAATATTTAACCTCTGACGATCGACCACTAACTGGTCCAAAAATGCCTTCCTTCCTGTAATTGTTCCCATAAAAGTGCAATATACATATGTACGTAAGTACTGCTCAAAACCTATTTGTGAAAATGCGGAGACTCGAAATTGATTTTAGACCCATAGTTTCTTTGACAAAGTTGCTCAGAATTATCCATAGAATATTGTCTTGCCATACCCTTTGATGACTTTTTCCCGCCGGAAGAAATCGAACCGCCCTAGTATACATATATGTTATAAAGGCAATTGTGATGTATTTACTCGAAATCGAGTGAATTTTAAACGAAAAATGGCCAAAAATTGTTTAAATGAACAGTTACGATTTGACGCTCGGCGGAATATTTTTACCAAACCACCCTCTAATACCCTGCATACTTAGTTTTCGTCGCGATCGTGACGAAACTTCTTTCGCCATCCTGACAGCCGTGCACGAGAGCTGCGAACTGTAATTCATGAACGTGAAGTATATCCTGAATCACAAACGAAAAAAACAGAAGCAAAACTTCTAAGATTTCTCCAGAGCTGGAAAATTTTAATTTTTGAAATTTGAGTAAAAAAATTAACAAAATTCATTTATTTCTTATTTTAAATTATATTTTTAAAATTTTATATTCCAAGTTTTTGTTGTACACATAAGGAAGCATCGAAAAAATTTTTCCGCAATTTTTGTAAGAAATGAATGTTGTTACCGTTACCATTTCCATTTCGATTTAAATTAATTCTCCGCTTACAACATTTCAAAATCACTTTAGGTGAACAGTATAACTTCGGGTGTAAGGTTATTTTTCCCTAAATATTTCTAGATTACCACGTAATATTTTAATTTTTTACCATTTAATATTTAACATCAAGTCGTAGCAGCAAAAATTACTTTCTCTTATATTTTTAATTAGTTTTCTTTCTTTTTTTTTAACGATAAACAAGATATCAGAGGCAAAGCTCATATGCCAGATGGTTTTTTTGCGCCACCTTCAGCTATCATGGTTTCTACTCCCATAGTTCGAGTGATAAAAAAAAGGAATACTGCAAATAAAAAAGAACGTAGGAGGACACAGAGTATTAACAATGCATTTTCAAGCTTACGCGACAAAATTCCTAACGTTCCACCTGACACAAAACTTTCAAAGGTAAGCATGCATACACAATTAAAATAATATTATATTCTTTAGTTGAGGCTGGAAATAAAATAGTTTTAATAAACAAAACATCATTACCAAAAAAATTTCAAAGAAACATTAATAAAAGAAATTATTTTGTCCAGTATTTTGGCGTAGCTAATGATTTTAGTTTTAGGCCTGGTCCCCCATCTACAAAATCTTTAAAACTTTCACCTACAATGACGTGAAACTTATGCTGCTAGTCATGATGCCAAATAATACAATAATTATTTATTGTTTTAATGAGTTACAGCATATACCAATCAACCAGGGTTGCCTTGCTAAAGTTCGTCCTGATGCCCAGGTTAGGTTAGGTTAAAAGGGTTGCTTGCAAAGCAAGATTCACTCGGAGGCAGTTTGCCCATTGTGATACCCTACATATATATAAAAATGTTCCCCTCCTTCTCCTTAAAAAAAGTCCTACTGAATGGGGGTGAACCACCCAGAAGCCTTGGTGAAGTTGAGGATGCTGGTGAGTTCCAGCTCGGCTAGTTGCTCAAGACCAACAAAGAACGCAGAACCAAAATATTTGATTTGTCTCCTCATTAGCCCGGGGCATTCGCAGAGCAGGTGTTTAACCGTCTCATCCTCTTCTTCATCTCCGCAGCTTCTGCAGAAATCTCTGAAAGGAGCACCATATCTGGCGGCCATAGGGCCAATGATACAGTGCCCCGTCACTACTCCTACAACATCCCTAAGCTCCCCTCTTCTGAATCTTAAGATAGATTGCGTCCTTCCCAGATTCAATTTAAGCCACATGATTCTAGACGTTTTGCATCCGGTGGTAAGGTTCCACCTTCTGTTCGTTTGTTTCTTGATTATGTCCTCTATCCGATAGTGTAACTCCGCCAATGGTATCTTAAGGTCTACCACTTGTTGATTCTCTGGTTGTTCTGATCCTATTCTGGCACATTCGTCAGCTTTCTCATTTCCGGAAATACCCGTATGACCGGGCACCCAGCAGAGTTCTATAGCATGCTGTCGGATTGAACGTAGTGATTCCCTGCAGTGTTCTACACACCTAGGCTTTACTATTTTGGCATTCAGTGCTTTGATCGCTGCCTGACTGTCCACACATATGGTAATGATGGAGGGAGTAAGCTCCCTGTTCCGTATCACCTGTGCGGCTTGGTCTATGGCATAGATTTCAGCTTGAAAAACGCTGCAATAGTTGGGTAGTCTAAAAGACATCTCCATACTCATATTATCCGAGTACACACCCGCTCCTGCGCCGAACTCCATCTTGGATCCATCTGTGAAGATGGTTAGCCCCTTTCCTTTCAGAACGGTGCCTGAGTTCCAATCGTCTCTTGTTGGAAAGTTGATGTTGTAGGCAGTGTCAAAGTCAAGTATTGGTACTCGGTAGTCGCTTCCCGTGAGGCAGAGTTCCCGCTGCATATCTTGCAAAATAGACCCGTGACCATCAGAGTTTTGAAGCTTGTTGCATTCTTTTAACCTAAGAATCCCTTTTGCCGCTATATTCCTGATGTATAGGTCAATAGGCAGAAGATGCATTATAATCTCCAGGCCCGCCAGTGGCGTCGATCTCACTGCTCCTGTTATACCTAGGCAGGTAAGTCTCTGTACCTTACGAAGCTTGTCAAGTAGTGACTTGGTGTTGGCAGCCTTCCACCACACCAGCGCTCCGTGAGTTAAAATAGGTCTGATAACCGCCGTGTACATCCAGTGTACTATGTACGGTTTTGCACCCCATTTTTTCCCAAATGTTCTGTTACACGTGTAGAAAGCGCTCAATGCCTTTCTAGCCCTTTCATCCACGTTCCTCTTCCATGAAAGCTTGGAGTCCAGAATGACTCCGAGATATTTTGATTCTTTGGCGAGAGCCAGTGTGGTACCATTTAACGTTGGCAGTTTAAACACTGGTATTTTATATTTTCTTGTGAACAAAACAAGTTCGGTCTTGCTTGGATTGATACCAAGTCCGTTCCTATTTGCCCAAACTAGCAGTTTCCTCAAAGCTGACTCCATCAGTTCACTGATCGTAGAAATAAACTTTCCCTTTATCAGTATGACGACATCATCTGCGTAGGCAACCACCTTAATCATTGATCTTTCCAGCGAGCATAAAATTTCATTATTGACAAGATTCCACAGGAGTGGTGATATAACACCGCCCTGTGGAGTACCTCTCTTAACTGCTATCCTGCTCTTTGATGTCCCCAGGGTGGAGCTGATGACCCTGTGACTCAGCATGTTGTTGATCCACAGAGTTATTTTGCTATTTACCCCTATGCGTTCCAATTCGGTACTAATTGACCTTAATTCCACGTTGTTAAAGGCACCCTCTATATCTAGAAAAGCACCTAAAACGTATTCTTTTACATGTAAACCAGTTTCTACCAGCATTGCTGGTAGAATACCATCTGGTCCCGCGGATTTAAACGGTTTGAATGATTGTACTGCCCAGACAATTTTTGATTCGCTTGTTAATTCTTTGATAAACCCAGTTATGTGATTGTTGGTCATGCTCGAGTTTGGGATGGTTTCTGAACCACTCGAAGCCGCGTCCACACATTCAGGAAAGTGGGTCTTCATAAGGAGCTCAAGAGATTCACTACTGCTTTCCGTGTATACACCATCCGGTTTTACCAGAAGACCGGAAGTGCTTGGACTCTTGGACAGAATTTTACGGAGCCTTGCGGCTTCACTCGTTTCCTCCATGCCCTCACAGAACTCAGCCCATGAGGCCCTTTTTGCCTTCCTAATTTCACTTTTGAAAGCGTTGAAACTTTGACGTTATATATCCCAATCCGTACTTTCCCTAGTCACTTTCGCTCTATTAAAAAGCCTTCTAGTTTCAGTCCTCAACTGCCCAAGATTTGAAGTCCACCATGGTGTGTGGTTTCGTTTCTTGGAGCGGCTTAAGGGACATGACTTCCGAAAAGCTTCATTCAGCTTGACGGTGAGCTTATTGACCGCTCGCTCTAGATACATTGAGTCAACTTTCCGCTCCAGATTCGGAGCAGAAAACTCACTCATATGTTTTTCGAACTTTTGCCAGTTAGCTCTTGCCGGGTTCCTATAAGCGATTTGTACCCCACTCTTAAAATTAATACTGAATAGTATCCTGTAATGATCTGAGAAAGAGCATTCTGTAGATACCATCCAGTCCTCAACCCTAAGAGTGTCTGAATTTGTCGCTAAAGTAATATCAATTACCTGTTCCCTAATCCTATTATAAAATGTAGGATGATTACCCCTATTGCATACAACAAGATTAGTGGACAGTAAATATTCAAAAAGAGACTCACCTCTGTTGTTGGTATCTGAACTGCCCCAGATGCTGTGATGTGCGTTCGCATCACAGCTGATAACCATGCTTAGCCTCTTGTTTTTGGCCTATTGGACCAAACTTTTGAAGGCTTCGCGGGGCGAGTCTCGCTCCTCGTAGGGCAGGTATGCTGATGAGAGGATCAGATTTGGCCCCCTCTGCTCGCACATTGCCACGATCAGGTCCTCGTTACTGTAATTTGGTAGAAGAGAAACATTAATGTTACACTTAGCCAAAATACAGGATCTAATCCTACCTTCCCTTTTGGGGGAGATGAGTTTATATCGACCCGAACCCAATCCCTGAACCCTACCTCCTAAGAGCCAGGGCTCCTGAACCAGGGCCACGTCGATTTCACCCTCCTCCATAAACAGCAGCAAATCGTCCGTCGCTGCTCTACAGTGATGCAAATTAATTTGCACTACCTTGAGCATGTTCCGGGCGATTGCTGCTCTCCTTCTCCTTGTCGGCAATGGCCATTGTGACATAGCCAATGCCGAAACGAATTCTTCCTTTCAAGGGACGGAGTAGTTGCTCAGATTCTGGGCTAATCTTAACCCAGAGATCCTTGCCGTTCCCCTTGTCCCTTGATCTGCCCCTGACGATTGCCCAGTCATCCGCCTTGACGCCCCTGTTCTGACGTTTGATCAGAGAGAGTATGGATTCATCCTCCATTACGGGTGGAGGAATCCACACTCTCACGACCACGCGTCGGGGAACCTGGTCAACCGGAACCACGTCAAGCTTAGCCCCCGGCCAAGGTTCACTCTGGTTGCGGATGCAGTTAGTGAGGAAGCTTAATGCCTCACTTGTACTGCATCCCACCACCTTCACTCCCCTTAGCCACTTAGCTCCATCAAACATACCAATAGAATCACTACTGCCCTCATGATTTTTTCCTCCAGGATAAGCCAATTGGCGTCCGAGATCTTTCCATCTGGATGACCCCGATCGACAATTGCCACCTGAAGTTCAGGAGCTGAAGGCAAGCTAGCTGAAGGCTTCAGCCTCTTACACTCAGTAACCTGACCCCCGCTAGAGCGTTGCCTCTTGTTGCTTGGCTTAGCAGAGGCCGCCGCCCACGACACTCTCCGATCTGGAAAGTAGTGTGGACAGAGGCTTGGCGACTTGCTTTGCCTTGCCTTTCGAAGCCTGTACTCCTTGAATGCAAGCGGTGGTTGCTGACCCTGAAGGACCTGCCTTCAAGCAGCCAGAGACGGCCGATGATATCACTTCCTTCACTCCGGACTTGTTCGCGATGGCTGCTGGACCCGAGAGTTCAGCCTTCTTCGCCACGACCTTTCCAGAGCAGCTAGAAGCGGTGCCACCGGCCGCCACCGGTGCTTCCTGTGCTCTTTTAGCAGCTTCAATGACGGCTGCACCAGAAACACCATCTTCGGGATAGCGCCTCTCATGCAGCCGCACATTGAAGGTATGATTTTTATAGAGAGCCTTTTCCTTCGGAGTAAGAGAGGATGAGCTACGCAATCACAGTCTCTTAAGAAACTTAAGGGAACTTTTGTAGCCCTTCCTCCTCTTACTTCTTTGGTCCTTGGCCTCTTTTTCCGTCAGTGTCTTTTGAACACTCACTCCCGTCTTCTCCGCTGGAGGACCCAAGGAGGATGGCACATTTTCAGAGGATAACAATAGATCCTCCTCGTCTGTGTCACACAACCTTAGACCATCCAGAAGATTCGACGAGGAGAGAGATTGTCTTCAATGTCCTGATACCCAAGTCTTGGCCAATTTTCTTATTTTAATAAAAATGTATAAAATTACAGTTTGAAATATATGCCAAATGATAGAACTCGAAGAAACTAAATATAATAATTTATTATTATTATTTATTATTGTTTTCTTTATTTATAGATTATACAAACAAATTTTTACAAGACATTCCTTATAAAGATATACAAGCATGGTAAAATTATGTAAAATTATTATATTGAGCAAATAGTATTCATTGACTTCAACTTTCTTACCTTATGGTAATACTTAAAGAATTTATACTTTTTTTTATATATATAAAGACTATGCAGATATCTGCATTTTTGTTTTCTTAAATATTTTGAATAAAAAGTTTTTCCGTTGAGTTGAATTTTGAACTCTACGGTGTACCTACTATTTTGAGCAGGTGTGCATATATTAATGTCATATGAAAGTAGCTTTGGTGGTTGATCAGTACTCGCAGCTGATAATTTCAGTATTCTATGCTCTATGACTACTTAATTTGATATATAACACAGCTCAACAAAATTAACTTTTTTTTTTGTTGCCCTCGATGTCTCTACGGATTTTTATAACATCAGGTACCCAGATTACGAATATATTCGTGAAAATTCTGGATTGGCTCTAGTTTTTAAAATATTGATGTATATATCTATTAGACTGTGTCATTTCAAAGTTTTGGAGTTGAATTTTATTTTGTTTTTGCCTATATTTTAGCTTGAGGAATAAAAATAGTTGTCGCAATATTTGAGCTTCCTATCACAAAACTGTAAACGGCGCGGACAAAGTTTCTGTCCGATTTCGTTGAAATTTGACGAAAAAAGCGAATTGCTAAAACGTAAAAAAAGTCAGCCTTAGGTGCGACGATATAGGGTTTTAGGTATTTTATTTGTATGGGAGATGCCACCCACTGTTGTCAAACTACATCCACATTTTTCATCTAGCTGAAAATGCGGACAAAATACACCCAAAGGGGAGTTTTTTTTTTTTTAAAAAAAATTTGTGGGCATTTTACCCTATTTTTTAGCATTAAATTCGAAGGGAACACTCCCAAAATTTCAACTTTCTAGATCATACCTGTGGCTGGCGCATTTAGTTTGTTTCCAATTTAATTGATGACTTTTTACTAAAACGTAAAAAAAAATTACCATAGGTGCCAAGACATAGCGTTCTAAGTATTTTAGTTGTATGGGAGGTGTCACACCCTGATTTCAAACTACGCCCACATTTTTCGAGTGGCTGAAAGTGAGCAATTTACATCTCAATACCAAATTTGAAGCTAATAGCTTCCATAGGTTCCGAGATAGCGTTTAAGCGATTTTTTTATATTAGAGCGTTTTAAGTGATTTTGTTATATTAGAGCTACCACGCCCCTTAATTAAATCCCGCTCAAGTTTGCAGGGTGTTAAGCGAAGACAGTATAGATACAAGTACCGAATTTCGAAACTGTAGCTGCCATAAGTACCAAGATATAGCGCTTTAGGTGCTTTATATGTAAGGGAAGTGCCCCACCCTGTTTTCAAACCACGCCCACATTCTTTGAGTGGCTAAGTACAAACTAAATACTTCCATATATTAAATTTTAAGCTTGTAGCTGCCATAGGTACCAAGATATAGCACTTTAAGTGGTTTTGTTGTACGAGAGGTGCCACACCCCGTTTCTGAAACTCGCCCACATTTTATAAAGTGCTTCGTACAGACAGCATACACTGTCGTTCATCAGGATAGAACCAACTGAATTATATGCAAAAAATCTCCATAGATTGTGATTGCAGAAACTATAAATACTCCAACTTTTCAGAAATATAAAAACACTTGTAATGCACTACTTAAAGACTAAAAATCAATTCCCAATGCATTATAACTGTAATTTTCTTTAATTGTTTCTAATCATGTATGAAATTCTACTTTTTTTTCTTGGTTCAGCAGAATAGAACCACTTTTTAATTGTTCTATAAATAAAACAAAAATAAATAGTTTGTATTAAAAAATTGATTTTATTGTAATTGTTTTATCTGAATATCAAAGGCCGACAAAAATAAAAAATAGTCCAAAACCAGAGACCAGGCCTATCATATCCGACGGACTTTGATACACTGAATCCGAATCCAAGCTCAGAATTTCTGCTTTACATCAGGTTTTGGAGATATTCTAACCTAAAAGTGCAAAAAACACGGTTTTTGGCTATATTTGAGGTTATTTTACGTCGCAAATAAAATTGTTTTTCCAAAACTTAATACGGCATATGAAATTATTACTCTTACCCTTTAAAACCCATTTTAAATTTTGTCGATATCTCTTTTAATCACCGAAATATCATAAATTTAAATTTTCTATGCATCATGCCATACTAGAATTAATGTAGATCTGTATGTAGGCCTATGTAATAAATTTCAAGCTGAACCAAGAAAAAAAAGAAGAATTTCATACATGATTAGAAACAATTAAAGAAAAGTACAGTTATAATGCATTGGGAATTGTTTTTTAGTCTTTAAATAGTGTATTACAAGTGTTTTATATTTCTGAAAAGTTGGAGTATTTATTGTTTCTGCATTCAGAATTTATGGAGATTTTTTGCATAAAATTCAGTTGTTTCTATCCTGATGAACGACAGTGTATGCTGTCTGTACGAAGCACTTTGTAAAATGTGGGCGAGTTTCAGAAACGGGGTTAGGCACCTCTCGTACAACAAAACCACTTAAAGTGCTATATCTTGGTACCTATGGCAGCTACAAGCTTAAAATTGAATATATGGAAGTATTTAGTTTGTAGTTAGCCACTCGAAGAATGTGGGCGTGGTTTGAAAACAGGGTGGGGCACTTCCCTTACATATAAAGCACCTAAAGCGCTATATCTTGGTACTTATGGCAGCTACAGTTTCGAAATTCGGTACTTGTATCTATACTGTCTTCGCTTAACACCCTGCAAACTTGAGCGGGGTTTAATTAAGGGGCGTGGTAGCTCTAATATAACAAAATCACTTAAAACGCTCTAATATAACAAAATCGCTTAAACGCTATCTCGGAACCTATGAAAGCTATTAGCTTCAAATTTGGTATTGAGATGTAAATTGCTCACTTTCAGCCACTCATATCGTGCGATTGTAAGATCAAGTGATGATGACAAAAATCCGGTCAGTGGACGAGTAATTGAAGCAGCTTTCAATGCATTAAGGTGTTTATTAATAAGCAAATGCTTTTCAATTACTGTTTTTCCAGAATTTGCAATGTTGAATTCGGTATTACACATATTACACCGCACATCACTATCCGATGTGGCCTTTTTTATAAAAGGATACAATTTTGCCAGTTTATCGTTAGAAACATTTTTACGCCGCGCTTGCATTTTTTGCATTTTTAATAAAATCACAACCAATACCAACAATAAATAATTTTTTTTTTAACTATAATTAAATTGGCTTTCTGTGGCTGTACAAGTTAAAATATATTATTAACGGACAAAACGAAAGACCATGAATAATTTACCTAAGCGAAAAAAAGCGTCACTGAACAGACTGTCAGAATAATGATATTGGTAGCATTCAGAACATGCAGCATCGAAGCTTTTAACATTTCATCTGACACAAGTGTTTTTCTGAGTGCGGTTTGTGCATAGTTTGCATTTCGGCCGCTTACTTCTACGTTCTTTTCGCTTTGTTTGAACGCAAACTGGAGTACATATGGAAGTACAAAATTTCTAGAAGTACAGACAGCTTCAAATAAGTATTGTACTCCTAAAATAAGTACAGTTGGCAGCATTAATTATGATAATAGCAAAACGATTGATTATGATTAGAATATTTATATTTGCGCGAAAAATACAATTTTGACGTTTGAAACCAGGGTTACCAACCTTTAAAGTCAAAGTGTGTAATTATTCCTATTAGTGGGTTTTTTGATATGATAAGTCAGAAATTGACGAAAATCTAATAGTGTGTGTCTGATCTGTCATTTCATAAACCAGGTACGAGAAAAATTTGATTCTTAAAACAGTTTATGGGGTTTTTCATTGAAAGAATGACGTTTTATAGGGATTCTCCGATGTGAACTGTCTCATTCGAAGCAGAGAGAGCATTGATAAGCTGCCGAGACATCGCCTCTGCTACTAAATTCTATTTTCCCGGTTTATAATAGAAAGTTTTGAAGTATTCTTCGATAAAAGCTCTTTATCTTTTGATCGGAGATCGAGTATGTGAGCGGTTGGTGGTTAGTGAAAATGTTGATTGTAAGCGCGCTGTGTGAAATTTTTAAGATAACGCAGCGACCATACTATGGCCATTAGCACGTAATTCTCTTCTGTCGTACTCGACGTCCTAGAAATCATTGAGATTGGTCTCCTTGTTGGGATAAGACTGCTCCAATCACGTTAGCAGATGTGTCGGTCGTCAGATCAAAGCGTACACGATAGTCCAAATAGGTACAATAACAAAACGTCTTCTGATGCTAAAATAAATTTTATGTTTTTAAAGGCTTCTATTTTTTATTTATTTATTATTAGAGATAAAACTATAAGTTAATATAAGAAAGCAATGGCATCAAAGGAATTCAGCTGATTAATGAGCTAAAAAGGAATTTAGGAACTTATATGATATTACAAAAAATTGCGGTTATGAATTAAATGAAGGTATGGAATATAGAGGTATTACGTAGAAAAAAATATTTACAGAATTTACATTAAGCACATAAGTATGTTTGAGCATTAAATTAAATGATACATATGTACATGTTACAAGATTTTAAAAATAAGATAATTTTTTGAATAGATACTAGGGTTGGTTTGGACAGAAGTGGTAAAGGATCGGAATTGGAAATTTTTTTTATTCTATTGAGGATAAAAGCGGGACATTCGGTTAATAAGTGGGTTATAGTAATTTGTGAAGAGAGGTTGGAATAGTGACAAGAAGAAGGATAATTTTTATCTATGGTATATAATGGGAATGAGTATGAGAATTTTAAAAAGTAAATAGAAAGAACAAAGTTTTGCATAAAAAAATAAACAAAGCTAGCAAGACGGTGGGTTATATGCCGGTGGAGCACTCTCCGCCTATGCAGCGACGTCACTCTCTTTCCAATGAGTACATTTTTACATTCTCGAGTGCTTCCAACAACAAATCAACAACAACTAATAATATTCTTCCCGCGCTTTCTACTCCAAGCGCTCATTCGAGTAATGCGCATGCGTTGTTTTCTCAAAACTCTTCTCTGAGTACATGTAATAATCCAAAGCCGCTATGTCTGATATCTGCAGAAACGGTGCTGTCCTCTTCTCTCTCATGGGGAGCTCAATGTTCAACTCCGAACATCTCACCAGCACCTACAAGCGCAACTATCTCTTTGCCAGCAACAACTCTGGCAACAACTAGTACATGTGTAATTACTACATCGTCATTTGCTTCACTTATACCAATAATGTCTGTAGGTAGAAATTCACATGTATTGAGCAACAGCTTAGCAACATTACCTATGTAACATGAATCCAGAGTAGAGCAACAATGTTCGGAATTGCATCAACAGCAGCAGAAACCACAACATAATCAGCAGTTGCTATTACAAAAACAAAAACAACAACTTCGTCAAATGCAACAAACTCAACAACAACCAAAGTCAAACACACAAAATAAAGGTAAAAATATTTTGTTTCAAAAAATTGTGAAGTTCAAACTGGGCTAGACCGCTACATCCAAGTAAAAAGAAAACTAAGCCCACAAAAAAACGGAGGCAATGTACAAGCGGCGAAAGTCATTAAATCCACCTCTACAGGTACAATCAACGCCAATAATAATAGATTTTCAATATTAGCAAAAAATGATGATGATGAAGCTGGTGGTAGCGGTAGGCAAAGTATTAAAGATCATAAGCCTCCACCTATTTTCTTGCGTGAGCGTAACTTAAATGCCCTTATAAATTATATAACTAGTCTATTAGGGAAAATCTCATATCATGTAGTTTCACTTACAAGAGGAAATATACATGAAACAAAAATACAAATTTACGCGGAATGTAATTACCCTATTTTAGCACGTGATCTAGAAGCCAAAAAAAGAATTATTACACTTACCAGCTGAAAAGCAGTAAAGGTATTTCTGTAGTACTTAAAGGTATTGAATCTGATTTAGACGTAATTGAAATAAATAATGCTCTCGAAGAAAAAGGTTTCCATGCCAGAGCAGTTATTAACATTGTAAATAAAGATAGGGTTCCACAACCTATGTTTAAGGTAAACCTACTCCCAGATGCTGCCAAGCTCAAAAAAAAATGAAACGCATCCAATATACAAGTTGCAATATTTATTGCACTGAAAAATTTCTGTCGAGGAGCCCCACAAACGTAATGGGCCGGTCCAATGCGTAAACTGCCAAGAGTATGGCCATACTAAAACTTATTGTAATCTTCGTACTGTATGTGTCGCATGTGATGAACTCCACCACAGCTCCTTATGCTCCAAAAAAGCGGAAAATAATACAAGCTCCAAAAAATATAGCAATTGTAATGGAAGCCATACTGCTAACTATAGAGGCTGTCCTGTATATCAAAGCCTAAAACAGAGGGTAACTTTACTTAAACAAGCTGCTCGCTTCTGCCCCCCAGCAGTTCTCTGCTGCTTCTGCCCCCAGCAGTCTTCTGCCAACCCTTATTCACCAGCTATTTCTTATGCTAATGTTGTAAAATCAGGCTCTCAAATGCAACACCTAACACCACAGGAACCAAACAATAACCTTGAGCTAATAATTTATAATTTTACTCAAAGCCTATCACACTTCATGATAGCCATGCAAAAATCTTTAGATCGTGTCGTTGAAATGCAAACCCAATTAATGACTGCTCTCCTAGCCAAGTTATAGGCCTTATAAAGATTTGCGCATGGAATGCAAGCGGCGTAAGCCAACAAAAACTAGAGATTTCAAACTTCTTGTCTCGGGAAGATGTAGATGTAATGCTTCTATCCGAAACCCACTTAACAAATAAATATAACTTCACTATTCCAGGCTATATATTCCATAAAACCAATCACCCAGACGGAAAAGCCCATGGCGGTACTAGTATACTAATTCGAAGAAGGCTTAAACATTCTTGCTTAGGGGCTTATGCCCAAAACTATCTACAAGCTACTTCAATTATCTTGCAAAGTAATGGCAAAGACCATTCTTTATCTGCAGTTTACTTTCCTCCCCGCTTTGCTGTATCAGAGGCGCAGTTTATGGACTATTTTAAAACTTTAGGTGATAAATTTGTAGCAGCCGGTGACTATAACGCAAAACACATTTTATGGGGCTCCCACATTAATAATCCCAAAGGTAATCAGCTGTATAACGCAATAAATAAAAATAACAATCTGGATGTTGCTTCTCCCGGAAAACCTACATATTGGCCATCGGACCGCAACAAAATTCCTGACCTAATCGATTTTGCCGTCACCAAGAGTATTCGCAGAGATTTAATTTCTGTCAGCACAAGTTTTGAGTTATCATCTGATCATTCCCCTGTTATCATACAAATTTTTGAAAAACCCAAGCATAGAGAGGTACCACTTACCCTTACAACTCCTTATACAAACTGGATTAATTACAAAAAATACATAAGCACACATATCCACAGAAATTATACAATAGGATGTTTAGAGCATGTTGATGATGCTGTTGAGGTCATAAATTCCATTTTAACTACAGCAGCAAATAACTCTACGCCTAAAAATTCAATTAGTAGAAGAAAAGATAGATTTTCTACTAATGCTGAAATAGAAAAATTAGTTTCGGATAAGAGAAGGCTTAGACGGGAATGGCAGAAATATAGGTCCCCAGCATCAAAAATAAAACTTAGGTAAGCCGAAAAGAAGATAAGAGCTGCTCTTTCTAGAGAACAGAATAATCACCACTATAGTTTTATTCAAAACCTTTCTCCAAACAAAACTAATAAATCGTCTCTATGGAAGTCTAGCGGCGTATTTAGAAATCCTATTGAGACCGAGCCTCCTATAAGGGATAGTAATGGCGATTGGGCACGAAGTGATGAGGAAAAGGCATATGTTTTTGCACAACATCTAAGCCAAGTGTTTCAACCCAATTGTGTTTCAAACAATACTGATCTGCCTCCCCAAATAATTAACACTCAAAATATTAACATGCATATTACTCCAACTGAAGTCGCTAAAGTCATAAAAAATAAACTTATTTGTAGAAAAGCACCTGGCCATGACTCCATTACTCCCATAATGCTCAAAAATTTACCCCAAACAGCTGTAGTTTTCATCACCAGGCTCCTCAATGCTATAATTAATTTTGGCCACTATCCCGGTGAGTGGAAAAAATCAATAATTAAAATGATTTCGAAGCCCGGCAGAGATTCCACCTTACCATCATCCTACAGACCTATTAGCTTGCTTCCCTGCCTCTCAAAACTGTTTGAAAAAGTGTTCTTAGAAAAGGTTATGCCTTACCTTCAAGATCATCATCTCATTCCTTCACACCAGTTTGGTTTTAAGGAAAAACATGGAACCATTGAGCAAGTGAATAGAATAACAAACGAAATAAGAAATGCTTTTGAACACAGAGAATACTGTTCCGCCATATTTCTTGACGTTAAGCAAGCTTTTGATAAAGTATGGCATGAGGGCCTAATTTACAAGATCAGACAACTCCTACCACAAAATATCCACGCAGTCCTAGTTTCATATTTGGCAAACAGGTGCTATAGTGTTAAATATCAATGTTTTAATACAACTGAGTTCTCGATTGGCGCTGGAGCTCTACAGGGTAGTGTTCTTGGCCCGTTTTTATATATCTTATTCACTTCTGATATTCCGACAAATGACCAGCTAGTTACCTCCACTTTTGCGGATGATACGGCTATTTTAAGTCGTCACAAAAATGCTGTGGTTGCCACCAACCAGCTTCAAAATCATCTAGTTCTTATTGAAAATTGGTTATCAAAATGGCGTATCAAGGTGAACGAGCAAAAATGCCGAAATGTTACATTTACATTAAATAGAAACCTAACACCAACCATAAAATTAAATGGCATTCGAGTTCCAGAAGCAAATGAAGTAACTTATCTTGGCATTCACATAGATAAACGCTTAACTTGGCGTAAACACATCGAAGCCAAAACGATACAAATCAAACTCAAAGCTGCTAGCTTGCACTGGTTAATAAACAGTCACTCTCCTCTAAAATTGGAATATAAAGTTCTCCTATATAATAGTGTTATTAAGCCTATATGGACTTACGGGATACAACTATATGGACTCGCTAGTTCATCAAAATTTGAAATTCTTCAAAGGGCTCAAGCAAAGATACTAAGGACAATAACAGGAGCACCGTGGTTCATTAGAAATGAGCGTATCCATAGCGATCTCCATATACCTATGGTAAACGCAGAATTTGAAAGACTGTAAAAAAAATACCTCCTAAAACTGCAAAATCATATTAATCCATTAGCTACTCCACTAGCTAACACTTCAACACATTCGCGTCTAAAAAGGGCTGACCGCCCAGCTACTACAAATGGTTCTGCATAATGAACTCCATATCCATACATATATCCAAATATTATATCCATAATACAATTTTAGACCAGCAAAAAAATATTTATTTTTTATTTATTTTTGAGTCCCGCAGAGCTTTAAATTACTTATTATAATAAATATATCACTTTATATATAATTTATAATTTGTAATAGTGTTAATTAGAATTAAGAGCTTACAACTTATTGTTAGTCTTTACAATGTAAAGAGATCCAATAAATAAAAGAATGCAAAAAAAAAAAAATGGATATAATTATAAGCAAGATCAGAAACTGTAAGAGACTCGAAAACAGACCAATCGCAATTTTTAAGGTAATTATTTATTTCCACAAAATTTCCTTTTGAGAAATCAGATACCATAGAATGTGAAGAATTTGTGCAGCTAAATTTGTAAAATTCGAACTCAATAGTTAAGGCTTTATGATGAACACTGTTGTTCAAAATAGGCACTAAACATAGATCACATGTTGCCTTAAGATCACTTGTAATGAACATGAAGTCTAGAATCCTACCTAATTGATTTTTGAAGTGGTTAAATTGATTTAATCCATTAAATAAAAAAAACTTATAAATACCAACTTATAAATACCAACAAACCTTTGTCTTCGAAGGCCCATGAATTGTCGCCTAGATTAAAGTCACCTAAAACAAATATGTGTTGCTTACAATTTACGAGATCAGAAACATAATAAATACTATTAATGTGACTCTCATATAACTCATAGGAGCTACAAGGAGGTATATAAGAATTTATGAAGAAAATAGATTCATTTTTATTGAAATCAACACGCAGACATATTTGTTCAAGGATCCTGTTCGTATTGGGCAAAGTTATGTGAAAACTATTAAAAATTGTCTTAACAGCAATCAAAACGCCTCCTCCTTTTTCACGTCCAGACGAAATTTGGCATTGATCCAGGCGATAAATATTATAGCAGTCATCAAATAACTCAGCATTAAATATATTATCATGAAGCCAGGTCTTAGTTATCACAATAATATCATACTCGTGTTGAGACATAGCCAAAAAAAAACTGTTGGCATTTAGTACGAATACCGCCTGCATTTTGATAGTATAAGGAGTACGAACTAATTGTGCAATGATTTAGCATGCTATTAAATGTGGCTGGTTTAGCTTGCGATGCGAGCTTCAACGGCAGCGCAAGAGATGCTTCTGTAAATGACAATGGCGGCTGTAGACTCAAATTTGTAATTTCTGCGGATAATGACGAATCTAAAGTGAGTGTCACTGCTGGTTCGATTTGTTCCCTTCCTTTAGTAAAAAAGAGAAGTTGCGAACGCGGACGTCTGAAGGCCACAAAGATGTGCTAAAAACTTTTGGATAATCCCTGTTAGAAATAATTAATTTAAAATTCACTCTTTCAGTTCACATCAGCATCTTTTTTGATAAGACGATTGCAACTAATATCTCTCTTATCAATACGATACGTATTCGATAACATCATCAGCAGCAACTGAAGGCTTAAACAAAGAGAGATGTAATACTCTCTTGGGTGCAGCTACATTTAGCTCTTTATTCGCATTTGTAGCAACAACAATCATGTTTTTGTTTAGATTTTTTTGTTCATTATGTAAAATTTTGCGCGCCGAATTAAGCGTAGACGAAGAAGCAGCAGGTACAGTAAGAGATAAAAGTGTATCCATCTCACTCACTACCTTATCAACAGTGGCTCCAGCAACAGCAGCATAAGAGGAAAAACAAGAAACAGCTGATGGATCAGAACATGATGATGCAATATTTGATGGAGACGAAAGTGCAGTGACATTATTCTCAGCAACAACAGTAGTAGGAGCATTTAGAACCGAACGGTAGTTAATAAGAGTACCGTCCGCTGACGAAAGAGAGCGTAGAACATTTAAATTAGATTTAGAAGGTGATTTATTATTGATGCTCGTAGGAGCCATGACAACACTGGGTGATGCTGTCGTCAAAGACGAGGTTGTTGAACTTGACGATGAAGCGAAGTTACTAAGAGTGTTAGTAATATCAACAGCTTTTACACTACTCATAGAGTTTGTTTTGTTGGTGCCTAAGAGAACTTTTTGATTTATTAAAGACTTAAGCTCTTTTACTTCCGAAACCAATTTCGTCACGATATCAAATAAGTTAAATGACTTGCTTAAGCACTTATCACAATTAAAGACAAAGTTAGGACAGTTTATGAAAGAATCTAACGAATCAATTTTTATACATGATCTATGACAATGATTATTGCAAATGTTACACGAAAACGACAACGACTTTAAAACAGTTTTATTGCAAATACAGCAACGAGAACGCATTTTGCATGACCGGTAGACACGAGTAATAGTCGAAGACTGAGACGGGCCAAGGTTCCAGTCAATTGACTGGTTTATGATCGTGTGTGCTCCAATTTTCTCAAAAGCTTTAGCAAAGTCTATAGAAATTATTGATTTATGGTTTTTCTTTGACAGGGAGTCGGCAATTTGATAATCTAAGTAAGTCAGAGAATCAGTTACAGACTTGCCTTTTCTAAAACCCATTTGTCGACTATTAATAAGTTTGTCAGAAGTATCAAACCACCATAACCGATTTGCAATAGAGCAGCAAGGATTAAGGGAAGGGAGCTTGGTTTGTAAATAGAAATGATAGTAGTAGCTTTGTATGTTTGTGGAATGTGACTCTTAAATATGTTATTGTATAGGTTTAACAGTCTTAGTTTGGTAGAAGTAGAGACGTTATTCATCATTGGGTAAGAAATCCTGTCAGCTCCAGGAGTCTTACTTTTAAGATTGTTAAGAGCTTTGTTAAGTAGTGCTTTTTTATTTGGGGAGAATGAAAGATTAGCAGATAATGTGGCGAGCTTATTTTCACGGAAGAGACTGTGAAAATTATTGTCTGTTGAAGCTTCAAACCAGTATTTGCAAAATTCTTCAGCTGTTGTAGTTTTGTCAGTTATAATTAGTGAGATCGGGCTTGAGATTTTAATGGAATTAATACATTGAAATGTTTTTTGTCCACAAAATTGTCTTATGTTTGACCATATTTTTGCAATAGGTGTTACAGGGTTAATTTTGGAAGTGAAAATGTTCACAGACTCTCTTTTTGATGAGTCTTCAATTCTCGTCGAAATATGGCATTGGCTATTTTAAAGTTCAAGATATTTTGGATTGAAATACATATTTCGTTTTAATATGTGCCACTATCTATTTTTTCGTGTTTCAGATAATTTAGTTTTCTATTCCACGAACTTGGTTTTTAAAATGATATTGGGGTATGGCTTCATTGGCACTTTGCAAGATAATTTTTTGAATGTTGGCAGTTTCTTTGTTTATATTATTGCTGGGTATGCGACTTAAATTATATTTTTCTGTCAATAATTGGAACTTATTCCAGTTTGCTTAATTGATGTTTTGTGAAAAGAGAAGTAACAATAGGAAAGTGATCACTTCCAGAGAGATAGTAAATTATATTCCATTTGTATTGAATAGAAAGAATAGGACAGCAAAAAGTTAAATCAATGTGTGTTAGAGAGAAGTGAGTACTTAAATGTGTTGGTGATCCGTCGGTTATAACACATAGACTTGACTGATCTAAGTATTTAGAGACGATGTTGCCTCTACGATACTAAGCACGGTAGGAAGCTAACATAAATTAAAAACGGTTTCCATAAATGTATGTAAGTTATGAGAAAAATCATGTACATTTTATATTTATATAAAAAAAATCCAATTTTAGACAAATAAACCCTGAAGAAGTCGGAAAATAACCGACGAAAGCTCGGGAAAAATTAATGCATTTATTTTATTTACATTAAATTAAAATTTTGACCAAAAGAGCCGTTCTAGTTTTTAACATAAAAATTGAAACAGCTAGGCCTTACACTTAAAACAAAGCTATTATCGGAAGGCCTGCCGAAATTGAGCAAATTTAACCAAAATGAAGGATTTTTCAAACATATTAAAATCAAATATAGCATTGAAACTTACATCACTGCAGACAGAAAAAAAGACTGGCTAAACATAAACACAAAGGAGGATACTTTTTTTTAATGTAAGTTAATTTATGCAAGTAATGTACTAATAATAACATTTTTAGGATTCCATTGAAAATTCGCAATCGTCGCTGTCGTCAAAGGGAGTCTTGTTGGATGTAGAAGAAAAACTTGGTTTACTGGTTGGTTTGTTTTTTGCTTTAAGTTGTGACTTGAAGCGGCTTGATATATATCTTGAAAAAAATTTTAATTTGGTATCTGTGAGTCTTTGCGTTTGTAAGGTGACGTTGAATTCATTGTCTTGGTTTTCGGTTGTAATTTGATGTTGTATGCTAGAGTTGTTAACTGTTGAGTGGTGGTCTTTACTGCTGCTTCTGTTGGTTTGCTGCATTTCGGTTGAGGACTTCTCTTTTGATGTAACTGGAGAGGAAAATATTTCGTTGCTATAGTGCGTGACTGACCGAAGAGTGGAAGAGTAAGTTGAATTGGTGTGTTGGTGTCGTTCATTGTAGATCTTGAGCTCGTCTGTTTTCTGCAGTGTTTTTATTGCCTGTAGCTCTTTATGTTTGATTAAAGTTGGGCATTGTATGTCAAGCTGCTCGAGAGTTTGCTCTCTTTGCAGTTGAGACAAGATTTTACGTTGCAGCATTCTTCTTTAAGCTCGTAGTTCAAGTGATCTGCGTTGCCACAATTGGAGCATAATTTAATGCTTTCGCAAAATTTAGTTTTATGACCAAGGCGTATACAGTTCTTGCACCTTAATGGAAGAGGTATATAGAGGCGAACGTAAACCTTTTGATACCCTAAATTAATTTCATTGGGAAGAGCAGGAGTTGAAAAAGTTAAGATAACTAGACCAGTTTCTTTGAGTTGATCACCTTCCTTTTTAATAATTTTTTAAACTTCAGTGATATTTTGTTGATGAAGTTCAACAAGAACTTGTCGCATTTTTCTGGCACATGCTCATTTTGTTTTCTATCACGTTTTTAGAGTCTTCTATCGGAGTCTGTATTATCTAGTCGCAAAATTATCGCGTCGAAATTTAAAACCGTATTGAATGAGGACTGGATAAGATCCACAAACCCTGTAACCTATTCTTTATAATCACCACTGCCTAATAAAATTTATCCGTACCCGGTTACGGAAGGAAGAGTTTTAGCGGTACTTGACAGGGCGGCGGAGGACGAGGCAATTCTAAGCAACCAGTGGAAGTGAGTAGATACTGCTTTGGCAAATATCCTCTTCCAAATACTGGAGGAGTTTCCTGGTCTGGAAGAGGCTGGCTGGCACCAGGGCCTTTTTAAACTAATCTCCTGTGAGGATGAGCGGTCTGCCATGTTATACAAGGAGCTGTGGGCAGATTAGGGGAGGTTTACCTAGGCGCGAGACTGGAGGCTGTCGAGAGGGATGCTATTCCTACCAGGCCTCGGGCTCGCGTGATCTTGCTAGGCTACTGCACAAATTCCTCAGGACAAGGAAGGTGTTGGCATGCCACTTGCTACCTGCAAGTTACTGCTTAAAGAAGAAATGGTAAAAAATGCTAACAAAAGATGGACTCAAGCGTCAACTTGCAATATAACTAGGCAAATCTGGCCGAAATGGGACGCTTAGCGTTCGTCAGAGCTGATTTCTCGCACTAGACATAGCGTATCGTCAGTTGTTGCTGTCATAACTGGCCACGGCAGACATGCGGAGAGATAAGTTTTAGGTCCTTTGACTTTTGTAGAAGTTGTGGAGATGTGGAAGAGGAGGAAAGCATTAAAGATTTTCTCTGCTCCTGCCCCGCACTTGCAAGAAAAAGCCAAAAAACACTTGGTTCGTTTTTATTTGATGACCTTGATGACCTTAGACATGTTAGTATAGGTCAGATATTCAGTTTTATTGCGAAGTCTGGTTGGTTCGACGAGAGGGTATAGTCAGACACCCTGTGGTATCACAATGGTTCACATTTGGTCTAAGTGAGTCGGTTTCGTAGCTGTCACTCCTACCTTACCTAACCTAACCTATGATGGATTTTGTTTTTCAATTACTGTCTAAATGATGAATTAAAAATGATAACGGCGCATATTACATTGGTTACAAAATTTGGAGTTAAAAAAGTAGTAATCAAAAAGGTATTCATAATAGTTCACAATAATTCAAGTAATTCAAATCTTAAAAGGTATAAAAATGGACTGCGACTTCAACACACCAGTGCAAATTTTATAGTTGGCTGAGAATTCCCACCGCCTCCTGCAGTAGCCAACGAGAACGGCAAAATATCGTGCGGGTAGGGAATGGCCTTACACGTCGGAGCTGGCTCATTATATGCCTGCTACGGCTGCGCATCAAGGGGTTGTCACGCCTCATCATCCTCCTGGCAATTCGATACTTGCGGTATTCGGTACGTCTGCCTTCAAGGGTAATGGCCATTTTCCGCTGACGGCTGAGTCGTGGCGCTCGGAGACTTCGCCTCATAGGTAACACAGGAGTAGATGGGCGTGGAATTTGCGAACTTGGGTGTGCAGCTTGGTGCAATAAGCTGTGGTGATATTGGGAGCACAGTCTACACTGGCGCCATGATGTGCAAGCTGCGGTTGCATGCGATAATGCCTAACAGTTAAAAAAGGTTTTTGTGCAAACGCACTGTCCTTTGCTGCATCTCCGAATTCACCGCCAAGAATTTTTTGCAGTATTGCAGCGAATGGAAACGGCGACAGACGCGGCATTGGTGGATCAGCGGGTTCCGTGGGCGACGTACACTGTGGAGTAAAGAATAAGAAAACAAAAGAAACAACTAATCAGTGAGATAGTAATAAGAGGGGGACTCTACCAAATTAGCAACTGGGTAACAGAGGGAATGTTTAGGCTTCGGGAAGAATGCATAGTTTAACAATTGGGCGTGTTATGACGCCGGCTTGGGTTTTGATGTCTGCAACGCGAATATTGTCATCAGACCCACGATACAATTTCACGATTCGACCGAGTCGCCATTCATTTGGGGGCAATACTATTACACTACGAATTCTCCTTCAGCTATATTTGGGGTGGGATGTTTCCATTTGTACCGCTTATGCAACTCATGAAGATATTCTGCTTTCCAACGGATACTAAGTTGATGGTGCAGAACTTTTAGCTTTTTCCAGCGGTTGATCATGGAGAGATCTTCCGCTTCAGGTTCGGGTAAGCTTGATAGTGGTGCTCGACGGATATAGTGTCCGGGAGTGAAAGCGAGGGGATCGTTAGGATTTTCGGACATGGGTGCCAGTGGTCTTGAATTCAGTATGCTCTCAATACGTGCCAGTAGCGTAGGGAATTCTTCAAACGTAAACTTGTGGTTCCCCGCTATTTTCTTGAAATGCATCTTGAAACTCTTAACTGCGGCTTCCCATAAGCCTCCCATATGTAGGGCGCTCGGGAGTATAAAAGACCATTCAAAACCTTGAATGCTATATCTTTCACCGATGCTTTTTGCAGAATTTTTGAGGAAGCTTTGGCATTCCTGAGTAAATGCACGGTCTGCTCCTACAAAATTAGTTCCATTATCGGACATAATTTTCTTTGGTACTCCCCGTCGACCAGTGAAACGAGTGAAATCTGCGCGGAACGGTTCGGTGGAAAGATCTGAGCACAGATCCAGATGGACAGCTTTTGTAGAAAAACAAACAAAAACCGCTACATATGCCTTTGTGTAGGGTGAATTCCGTAGGTGACCTGCTTTCACTTGGAAAGGACCTGCAAAGTCAACTCCTGTCACCGTAAATGGAAGGGATAGGGTGCATCGTTCTGGAGGCAGGGCCGCCATTAATTGTGAGCGATGCTTTTGTTTGAAGATAGTACAGATTTTACATTGCATTTCTTGACCTTTGATTTTAATTTAGGTATAAAATATTCTTGATGGGTCATTCGAATCATCAACTGATTTTCAGCGTGAAGCAATGACTTATGTAGGAAATCAAGATATAAATGGCAAAAACGAGAGTTGTTTGGCAGAATTGTAGGATGGCGTTCATTATAGGTCAGAGCAGCATTTGCTAACCGACCATTCACCGCAACTATGGACGAATGTGTCCAAAGAAAAAGTTGATAGTTACTCATAAGCAATTCAGACAGAACTTGTTTTACTAATTTAGATAAAAAAAACTGCACCGCACAGTTCTAGGCGTGGAAGACTGACCGTCTGCAAAGGTGCAACTTTCCCTTTAGCTGCGAGTAAATATGACGAAACATTGCATTCAGAATTCTGAGTGCGTAAATAAATCGTTGCGCAATATGCTTTTTCTGAAGCATCGCAGAACCCATGAACTTGAATTTGGGCATTTGGGGTAAACTTTGTCCAGCGGGGAATCTTTATTTTTTCGATTTCCGGGAGACCTTACAAACTGATTCCATTTAAACAACGTGAGTGGTTTTTCACATTCATCCCATTCGGTTCCTTCTAACCACAATTTTTGCATCAGCGCTTTGGCTTGAATTATTTTTGGCGAAAGCCATCCTGCCGGGTCAAAAAGATTCGCGACCGCGGACAAAATCTGACGCTTTGTAGTAGATTTTGCAGGAGAAATTGGATGTATTGTATATGAAAAAGAATCTTCAATTGCATTCCACTGAATCCCTAACGTTTTTGTTAAACTGGAATCTTGAAATTTGAGTATATTAGAATCTAATAAATCTTCTTTAGGGACTTTATTTCACAACAAGCGATGATTTGCTGTGAGCTTTTTTAGCGGAAATCCTGCTGAGTTTAATGTTTTGAGCAGTTGCGCTTGTACTTCTATGGCACTTTGCAAATCGTGGCCTCCTGATAGGATATCATCAACATATGTTTCTTCCAATAGAATATGTTCTGCTAGAGGGAAAAGTGATTTTGAATCTTCTGCCAATTGATGTAAAATCCTTATAGCGAGGTAAGGAGAACAGTTGACACCGAATGTGACCGTATTGAGTTCAAAATCTTCCACTGGTTTTCCAGCATGTCTACGGAGAAAAATCCTTTGAAATGGCCTATTTTCTGTGTGCACCAGAATTTGACGGTACATTTTTTGGATGTCACCATTAAATACAAATTCATATAGACGCCAATTAAGAATGATGAATAAGATCACGTGGTAGTGTTGGTCCTGTGTACAGCACAGCATTAAGTGAATAACCTGATGCTGAGGTTCGAGAGGCATTAAACACTATTCTGACTTTGGTAGATTTGCTTTCGGGTTTAATCACCGCGTGATTAGGAAGGTAATAGGAAAAGTATTTTCCATCATCCGCAAGCTTTCCATGTGGTACAGATTGCATGTGGTTCATATTTATATTATCTTTCAAGACCTCATTATATGTACCTTTTAAATCGGGTTTTTTGTCAAGTGTTTGTTCTATTTGTAATAATTGTCTTAATGCTGTAAACCTTGAGGCACCTAACACAACGGACTTTTGGAATTCTCTTTTAAAGGAAAATCTGACCGTATAGCGTCCGTCTGATCGACGTGTCGTCGATTGCCAGTTCTGGCAATAAATGTCTTCCTCTGAGCTTTGGCGAGTTTGCGGCACTTCTTCTGTTTCCCAAAACTGTCTTAGCTGGGAGCTAAGTGGGTCTTCAGAGTTGAGTGTAACGTAAGTCGAAAATGCAGACAATTGTTCTAGCAATATTGGTCCACTTAAGAACCACTTTATGTGGAATTTCTTCTAAAAGTATTTGTGGAAAAACATCACTTCCGATAACAAGGTCAATCTGAGCAGGTGCGAATAAATCTGGATCAGCAAGATCTAGTCCGTCTAATTCCTGCAAATTTAGTTGAGTTACTCGAAAAGAAGGAAGGAAGTTTGTTAGCTTTGGAAGCACAATGGCTTTGATGTTTAATGTTTTGTTGGCTTTTCTCGAATGCAGTTTAAGCTCGCAAAGCTTATTTGAGTTGTCTAAGACTTTTCCGCCCATGCCAGAGATCTCGAACTGAATTTTTTGCGTTGGTAACTTTAAACGTTTTTAGATTTTTTCCGAAAGAAACGTCTTTTGAGACCCTTGGTCAAGTAATGCTCTGAGGGTAAATAGTTCACCTAAGTGATCAATATGAACCATTGCAGTGGGAAGCAACGTTTTTTCTTTGTTGCATGAAAATAAAGCTTGTACTTGAGAATTGCAAGCTTGGGAAGTAGATGCTACAGGCTCTAAGTCTTGATCTACGGAATAAGGATTAATGTTTGGATCTGGGACGTTGCTCCAGGAGTTCGAGTTGACTTGAGATGTTGCCAATGGAGCTGACTGCGCATGAAATGTTTTGACTACAGGTTGAGTTCCTTGGTGATGAGGATTGGTATATGAAACCATTTTTGAAGTATTAGGCTGATGGTTTTTGTGGGATTGATGCAACATTGAATTGTGCCGTTTTTTGCAGTACATGCAAACATACGTACTTCTACAATCTTTCTCCTGATGCGAAAATGCCAGACAATTAAAACAGTATTTGTTTTCTTTCACAAATTTTATCCTTTCTTCAACAGTAAGGTTTTTAAACTTCGTACAAAACTTTAGGGAATGACTGGCCTTACATAATTTGCAGGTAAAGAGGGTCTTTCCTCCAGAGTGAAAAGATTGGGATTTTCGGTTTCTGGTTGTTTTGAGTCGCATCTCGCGATTTAGTGTTTCTGATGCAATTTAATCGCTCAACCACCTCATATCTGCTCGTGAGAAAATCGTTCATCTGTTCCCATGAAGGCAGCTCTTTTCGAGATTTGAGAGATTGTTCCCACAAAGACAGAGTTTCATCAGGAAGTTTAGTTAAACAAATATACACAAGAAAGGGGTCCCAATTTTCCACTGGGACTTCTTTGGATGTCAAAGCGGAAAGCGGCTAAAACGTCATTAATTGTATTTTGAATTCTTTGAATAGCCTCACTATTTTCAGAGTTTGCTACCTGAACATTCAAAAGGACTTTCAGTTGCTTGTCAACCAGAATTCGTTTGTTCTCATATCTAGAGTGAAGAGCTTCCCAGGCTAAAGCGAAATATTCGTCGCAGAGTTGATATTTTTTTACTATCATACCAGCTTTACCACGCGTTTTATTGCGAAGATAGTACAATTTTTGAGCCGGTGTTAACTTTGAGTGATTTATGTAGACAGCTGTGAACATGTCTCTAAACGACGGCCAGTCCTCATAGCCACCATGAAAAGGTTCTGTATGGCATGGAGTCACTTTAATGCATGCGATTGCACCATCTGTCTGTCTAGATTGCTGTCATCAGTCATCAGTTTTTTGACCTGTTTCTCCCTTTCGAATTTTTAACAAATCTATCATTTGGCACTTGCAAAGGTAAAAGGTGTCGGTACATACACTAAATTTATTTTTAGCTGACTCCTTGAACTCATCAGTAGCTGCCTTCTCATCCGCTATGCAAACCTTTTTGCAAGTTCCTCTGAGTGTATTATATAAGTCATTTAAGTCTTGAAGTTTGACTTCTAAAAGTGTTTCCGTCTGATCTTCTGGCGTGTCTGTTTCAAATTTAGAGCAAAAGGTGACTACATTGTCGGAATCGTAAATAAAATCTGCAGCTAAATTCATTTTCCTTGTGAAGATTTGAACGGTTTACCAATGACAAAATTGATTTAAAAAATACCACCAACAATTTTCAACGCAATCTGACCAATAGATAGGGAACGAATCTTCAAATAATTTTATATAAATCGCAAATTTATTAAAATTTTAATCAGTTTTTAAACAAATTGAAATCAATAATTTTAGCAAATGGAGAATTTTTTTTTTAACTTCAGGAACAAATTTTCATAAAATCAGCAAATTTTTTAAATTCCGGAACGAATCTTCAAAAATTTTATATAAATAGCAAATTTATTGAAATTTTAATCAATTTTAAAATCAAATTGAAATCAAGATCTTTAGCAAATGGAGAATTTGCTTTTTTAACTTTAGGAACAAATGTTTTTAAAATCAGCAAATTTATGAAAATCAGGAACGAATCTTCAAAAATTTTATATAAATAGCAAACTTATCAAGAATTTTAGCAAATGGAGAATTTGCTTTTTTTTAACTTTAGAAAAAATCAGGAACGAATTTTCAAAAAATTTTATATAAAACGCAAATTTATTAAAAATTTTATCAATCTTAAATCAAATTGAAATCAAGAATTTTAGTAAATGGAGAGTTTGCTTTTTTAACTTCAGGAACAAATTTTCTTAAAATCAGTAAAATTATGAAAATTTATCAATTTTAAATCAAATTGAAATCAAGAATTTTAGCAAATGAAGAATTTCTTTTTTAGCTTCAGGAACAAATTTTCTTAAAATCAGCAAAATTATGAAAATCAGGAACGAATCTTCAAAATTTTTATATAAACCGCAAATTTATTAAAAATATTATCAATCAGGAACGAGCTTTCAAAAAAAAATTTTTATATAAATCGCAAATTTACTAAAATTTAATCAATATTAAAATCAAATTGAAATAAAGAATTTTAGCAAGTAAATCTTCTTAAAGTTAGCAAATTTATTAAATCAGGAACGAATCTTCAAAATTTTTATATAAATAGCAAATTTATTAAAAATTTTGGCAAATGGAGAATTCGCTTTTTTAAACTTTAGAAAAAATCAGGAACGAATTTTAGCAAATGGAGCATTTGCTTTTTTTAAAGTTTAGAAAAAATCAGGAACGAATTTTCAAAAAATTTTACATAAACTGCAAATTTATTAAAATTTATCAATTTTAAATCAAATTGAAATCAAGATTTTAGCAAATGGAGAATTTCCTTCTTTAACTTTAGGAACAAATTTTCTTAAAATCAGCAAAATTATGAAAATTTATCAATTTTAAATAAAATTGAAATCAAGAATTTTAGCAAATAGAGAATTTGCTTTTTTAACTTTAGGAACAAATTTTCTTAAAATCAGCAAATTTATGAAAATCAGGAACGAATCTTCCAAAAATTTTATATAAACCGCAAATTTATTAAAAATATTATCAATCAGGAATGAACTTTCAAAAAAAATTTTTATATAAATCGTAAATTTACTAAAATTTAATCAATTTTAAAATTAAATTGAAATAAAGAATTTTAGCAAGTAAATCTTCTTAAAGTTAGCAAATTTATTGAATCAGGAACGAATCTTCAAAAATTTTATATAAATAGCAAATTTATCAAGAATTTTAGCAAATGGAGAATTTTGCTTTTTTTTTAACTTTAGAAAAAATCAGGAACGTATTTTCAAAAAATTTTATATAAAACGCAAATTTATTAAAAATTTTAGTAAATGGAGAGTCTTTATATAAAAACGCAAATTTGAAATCACGAACTTTAGCAAATGGAGAATTTGTCTTTTTTAACTTAAGAACCAAATTTTCTCCAAATCAGCAAATTTGCCAAAAACAGGAACGAACCTTTAAACACTTTATATAAAATGGCAGATTTATTAAACCTTGAAAATGAAATTTAATCGAAATTAGAAACTTTAGCAAATCGAGAATTTGCTTTTCAACATAATAAAAATATATATACCGGCAGATTTTTCTCGCCACTTCCGTACTTATTGTGCAGAGTACTATGTACGTAAAACAAATCAAAAAAGAACACCAACGAGATGTACGCATGTTTATATGTACATAGCTTAGACAAACAATATATTTTATTAAAAAACAAACTTACTTGGTGCACTTAAAATCTCGTTTTTTATACTTGTTTCTTTAGTTTTTCTTTTCACTATTCTTTTCACTTTCTAAGCTTGTAACTTTTGTCTACTTTATTTTTTTCTTTTGGCAATTTTTTCCTCTTCAAGTTTTAATGTAAAATCTATCTTCACTTTTGTTGAATTTTGTGAAATTTGTGTTTTCCTATTTTTCGTTTTCTGATTTTAGCTTCACTCTTGTTTTATAATTTGCTGCTGATTTTACACTGAACTAGCGTAAGCTCACTAATTTTGTGGTAGCTTCTTTTAGATAGCTAACGCAAGTTCACCACACTTTTGAGCGAGCTTTGCTTGACTTTCGTTTTTTGACTTTGAACTGAAATGAGAATTTCGTTCGTGTGGAAATAAAAACTTTTCAGCTTGAATTTACCAATTTATTGCTTTATACTTTTAGCAAACGAGAGATGTTTGCAAGCTCATATAAATTTTTCTCACCTTTTTATTTAAAAACGAACAAGGGACGTCCGTATATTTCACGTAATATGCAATGCGAGGGTTTTGATTGCTCGTGAAAAAATAACCTTTGTAGATCGAAATTATCTACTCTATTTTTATTTTTCTCGATTTTCACTTATTAAAAAACGGACAAGAGACATCCGTGTGACACTTTTCCACTTTCTATTTTTATTTTAATTAGAGAAATATAACTTTTCACTTACTCATTTGGAACTCGACGAGGGTGTAGGCGAATGGATGCTCTGGATGCTCGATGAACCATATCTAAATGATGAATTAACTGATTCTCTGATGAGGTGAAATGAGGTGGTGGACTGTAGTTGATGTGGCGGCTGAGTAATGATGTGTTTTGCTGCAGGTACCTGTCGGGAAGAACAATAAAAATCCTTTTTTTTCGAATAATCTCAAGGGGCGAGATTATTCGAAATCGTATCAATGGGGGATTGATACGTTTTTTAGGAAATAAAATATTTGGTTTAAAGGTGGAGAACTTCAATCTTTTTTTATTATGGCGTCTTACCGTGGTGGATTACAGGCGGAAAGAGAACGATGGTAACGATCTTTTTTCCCAAGTAACCTCGGTTTTTCTTAAAATCTTAACAATTTTTCATAAGTAGCAACTTAATGCTTTTACATGATAACGGCGCATATTACATTGGTTACAAAATTTGGACTTAAAAAAATAGTAATAAAAAAGGTATTCATAATAGTTCACAATAATTCAAGTAATTCAAATCTTAAAAGGTATAAAAGTTGGCTGCGACTTTTACTTTAATTTTTAACTTTCTACTCATAATTCTGTGAGTTTAGTTCAAGTATTTGGCTCAGACTGAATTCTGTCTGAAATATTTTCCTTTAATTATCTAAATACCATTTTTCTACTGACGTTTGCTTCTGACACGTTAATCATTAAACTCCTCGTGATACCTCGGACCAGCGTCACCGACTCCAAATTCGATATTGATGCTCTATTATGCAATTTGGATTCGGACAATGATAGTGATAATGAACATAACGTAGCTGATGATGTAAATAATGCCAACAATGTTGAAAATGACAATGATAACGGTCCCATGATTGAAGCACATCAGGGTAAAATGATTTGGGGCTTGTCTCTATTTGTTTCCAAATGTGATATGAATTTATATTTAATAGGTTATGAAGAGGAAAGCGTTATTATTGACGATCGATCCAGATGGCGAGAATGTGCAATGGGTTTTCAGAACGTATCGGTTGATAAAGATTCTTATTATTTCAAGAAACCAATGTGCCGAAAAACTTATCTTCAAATGCATTCAAATTTAATTAATTTTCAAGAGATTTGACACCTGAAATAATGGCATTGGACTCACCGTATCAGCTTTTCTTTTTTTTATGTCTGACGATATTATTTCAAATATTCGACTCCACAGTCTATGAAATCATCCCAGCTTCTTCAAGTGGTCGAAATCGTAGATCCACACTAGTCAACAACACATAAGAACACAAAGACGGATCCCGGTGAATGATCCAACTTATGTCCGTTTGTTTAAATTACAACCATTGAATAACGATCTTAATCGAAAGTTTCAAAAGTTCCGAAAAGGAGTAGACTTTGCGCCGATGAGAAGAATTGTGCCACCAAAATCAAACATTATATGAAGCAATATATGCCTGATAAGCCTCATCCATGGGGAAACAAACTTTTTATAATGTGTGATGATTTGGATTTCTGTTACGCCTTTGAAATATATTCTGCCGAAGACGACCATCGGTAAATGAATGAGTCAGATTTAGGTTCGTGTGCGAATATTTTAATTCGATTGGCTCGGTCGGTTCCTCGATTTGTTAATCACTCTATATATTTTGACAAATACTATACATCAATTTCATTACTAGTTTATTTGCGTACACAAGGGATTTATTCATTCGGAACTATTCACCGCCAACGAAAATCGAGGTGAAAGCGAGGAGTATGTTGCAACTGTCCATGGCATCGATATATCAACAGTGGCATGGAATGACAACAAAGTGTTTAACATTGGCATCAATATTATCAGGAATAAGGCCATTCATATCGTCTTCTGGCACAACACTTGAATTTGCACCAAATGTTGAACGATTTTATAAAAAGAAGAAGGAAGTAGAAAGTATTTCGTGTCCAAATATATGGATGGTGTAGAGCTAATGGACATTAAGTTGCGCAAGTGGACAAGTCGCCTCTTCTAACACATGTGTGACATTAGACCGTACCACCTTACAGGAAAAAAAAAAGGTCACCGTACACCAGCAAATCCGAAGCATTTTTGCAAGGTAATTTCGAAAATTTTTTTTTTTTTTTTGGAAGAAAATAGAGGTCGCGCATTTGAAAAAAACATCATATCTTCGGCATTTATAGTCCGATCTTAAAGTATGATATATCAATGTTTTTGTCTTGAGTAGGCAAACTTTTTGATTCAATGATCCTAGACATCAAGTGCCCCGTTTTTGATCTTACCCACAATATCTCAGTTCCTACCATCCTAATGTACCACCCTAACATCTGAAAATTAAAGCTTGCAGAAAATCATTAAATTTTTTCAAGTGCAGTATTTCAATTACTCCATAAGAACTATTTTTAAGAAGGTTTTTAAAATTTTTTACCGTACGTAGGGGTCGCCTTATTAAATTTTTCGTCATATCTTCGGTATTTGTAGTTAGTAGTGCTAAAATGTTTTTTATCCAATGATAGTTGGAATAATACCGTTATTACTATCTTAATGTATTTTATTATTGCTGTTCATTTTACCTGTGAGATACATATCAGTTGGAAATGCGTCTATATTTTATTCCACTAAAGTCATAAAATTTAATTGAATGTTTTCTTATAATGATATCGAACCCAAATCCAAGCCCGGATTTAGAAATTTGCCGCCCTAGGCAGTTGCTAAAATTAACGCCTCCCCTTCCCCCTTCAAAACTTCTTCAATGGTGGAATACGTTTGGTACGAAAAGCTTTTCAATCAATAAAATGCACTTTTCTGAGAGTAAATATTATATTTTATTAGCCAGTAGCCTTATAATCATGAAGTATGTAAGTATATGACCTATGTTATTCAACAATTACCATTATGTATGCGATTGGTTTTTGTGGAAAAATTATTGCTTATTGGTTTAAATTTTTACGTTTTGATTTTCGGATGACGTCATTGATGAGTCATTGATAATGTCAGACAATCTGAAGACATGAGCAAAGCTGACTATTGTTAGCAAAGCAAGTGCGTTCAATCGTTCTGCAACCAGTTTTGACCTCAAGTAGTTTTTCACTAGCCGATCGATCACCAATGTTCAGTTATAATGACATTTTCCCCCTATAATGTAGTTAGGCGTGGCAACGAAATAGGCGGGAAATTCAATTCCCACCAATAAAATTTTTTTTCAAAGTTTCCGCCAATATTTGCCGCCTGTATGGAAAATCCGTGCCTGCCCAAATCCGCAAGTATATTCAGATGGCTATGAGAAGATTTTAGCAGCCCGCAAAGAAGCAACAGGATGCATTCGTCATATTATTGGTCCACAAATAGATCATTTTATAAATTTTGAGAATGTATCATATTTCAATATGATCAATTGGCTCAAATTCGAAGTGACTGAGCCGCCATGCTTACAGTTCTTCACGCAAGACCAGCTGGAAGCATAACAATATTCAAAAGAAATAATCAAATTAGGGGCCATTCAAGTATTACTTAACGCACTTAGGGGGGGGGGGGGGGGGTTCGAACAACGCGTTACGCTGCTAGTTAAAAATCTCTTGTAATATTTATTAACGCGAGTAAAACATAACAGAAGTCGCTAAAATGACTTTTCGGTACATTGCACTATAGGTAATTTGATTCATTTCTGTGGCAAAAAGTAATTTTTTGCACTTCCAAGAATACATTTTTTTATTTGATAAACAAAACATCAGATCATATAACGGTAAATTTTGTTTTTCTAAAAAAGAAACGGCGACTGCTTAGCAGGTGATCAAAGTCATAGTTTGTGAAAAACGTGTTGAACGAAGTATACGAAGTGATTGCTGACGAATTTTTAAGTTGTTTTAAATAATTAAAAAAAAGCATTAATTTCAATAAAATATGGAAAAGAAAAGTGATAGTAAGTGCTTAATAGTCTAAGAGAAAAATTTTGTTATAAAAGTTTTTGGTTGGAGAAAAGAGCTAATACTTCTGACCTAACTTATAATTAAAGTTTTTTTCTTAAAAATTGATTTTGAACAAGCTTTTATAATCTTGGCTGAATTTGGCCGTGTTTAGACAATCAGAAATGTGTAAAGCGAAGAATTTTGAGTTTAATTCGTCAATTTCAAGTTGCGATTTTTTGCGTTTTTTTTAATGAATTTTTTTCTCAGGTAATTTATTCTCCCGTAATTCCGATTTATTCGAAGTCTGGTTGCAAAAAGAAGAGGCCGTTTTAAATTATTTATTGAAAATACTCAGGATGCTACTAGTCCAAGCTATTTGCAGCAGATTGCGCATAATTTTTGCATAAGAGTTTACGGAAAATACGAAAAATGGGTAAAAACCCACAGGAAGTTTCCTGTTTTCCAACAGCAAAATATTAATAGGCTTAGAATCGAAATATTGGTAAAAAATTAAAAACCTGATGCAAAATTCTCATTCATTCAAAGAATATTACAGAGGGTTTAGTTCCTCCTGTTTACTTCTTCTCTTGTTTTAATAATTATGAGATTTGAAAAAAAAAGTAGTGCGTGCCATTTTTGAACCGGTAGTACAAGGGTTAAGATTTTTTGTTGAGAATTCTTCCTTTAGTCTAGAGTCAACATAAAAAATACATTTCCAGTTGATCGCCATGATAATATAGCCGTTATTAGTTTTTGCCAGCAAAAAGTGCTATTTGACTTTTAGGTAAACATGGTCACTTGGGTGATACCGTAACGTTTAAGGAGAGGGAGCGGTGAGTCAAATATCTTCAAAAATTGCGTTACGTAATACTTGAACGGCCCTTTACCAGGTTAGTGAAGGAAAATAAATTTATTTCATAGCTTTCTTTGCTAAACTTAATTGTTTTCGCAGCTTATCCATTCCTTTCTCAAAACACAGAGCGTTTTGTTCAAGTAGTACATGAATCTGCAATGGCGATCACCAATGAACATGATGTTTTGTATTCGCCATATTTTATCTAAACTCGAGAGCAGCCAGAAATACAGCCAACTTGAATCACGTCGAAATATGGTCGATGAAAATTCTATGCTTTTTATAACGAATTCGATGCCACTGTAAAACTAGATAGAAAGACAACAGTAGAGCTTAGAGAAAGGTAATTTGATAAATAAATTAAAGTTTTAACATACATAAATAAGTTTTCTCACTATAAAAGCTCCATATTTTGCTTAAATGAAATTGTACCGTACGGTGAGCTTTTTCGAGATGCTGGGCAACGGCTCCAATACACTTTATTTAATTTTTTTAATTCATGTTGTAGATCTGGTGTGTTCTTAAAGTCAATGACCTTTGGAGCAAAAAAAAAATTGGTCTCTCGGAGACAAAAAAATCATGTTTAAGATCCGATTCTAAATACCGAAGATATGACGAAAAATTTAATACGTTCGGTAAAAAACTTTAAAAACATTTTTAAAAATAGTTCTAATGGAGCAATCGAAATACTTTAGCTGGAAAAATTTAATGATTTTTTGCAAGCTTTAATTTTCTGACATTAAGGTGGTACATTAGGATGGTAGAAACTGAGATATGGTGGGTAAGTTCAAAAACGGGGCTCTTGATGTCAAGGATCATTGGATCAAAATGTTGGTCTACTGAAGACAAAAATATTAATACATCATACTTTAAGATCGGACTGTAAATTCCGAAGATATGAAGTTTTTCTCAAATGCGCGACCTCTATTTTCCTCCAAAAAAAAAAAAATTTCGAAATTACCTTGCAAAAATGCTTCGGATTTGCTGGTGTACCTAGAAATTTTTTTTTGAGGTACGGTCTAGTGTGACATGGTCATTATTAATGCTACCCACTCATGTTTATGCAAAATAAGTATATTTTTTTCTAAGAACACTGAAAAGTAAGTATTAGTAAGTATAATATTTAAAAATAAGTATAAGTAAGTATGTATTGTTAGAAAAAAAAATTTTCTTACAGGGTACGCAAAATATCACTCACGAATGCTCATTCCTTACTTTTTCTCACACATGCGAATTCTATTTTGTGCTTTCTCGTGAGCTTGAGTTGTTTTTGTGTGTCACTTCAATTGAAAACTCACATTGCGTACCTCATTTGATGAAAATCACTCTTTGATAAATAGACACAACAAGAACTCTAGCTCACGAGAAATCACAAAACAGAATTCGCATGAGTGAGAAAAAGTAAGGATTGAGCATTCGTGAGTGATATTATGCGAACCCTGCTCTATATTCGAAGGTTTCATCCTCAGGTCTGGTTCTACGTTAAGCTTGTTTCTATTTTTTGATTTAGAACATACATACATATATAATAGTACCGAAAAAGCCTGTTCACATATATACTTCGTACAAAACGGAATGAAGTTTTGGAGGACCTTATTTGCAATTGCAGGGTAATCGGATTTTAGGAGGAATTAAAAGTTAGCTAGTTCAATTTTATTTAACTTTAGTTTCAAAACCGAATCGGAAGAGATATCAACGAGCATATCTTTCTCTAATGTCGACAATTGCTTAGCATGACTAACATCTGTGTTGAATGGATCCCAGAAACAGTCGTTGCCAGAATCAGGACAGGGAAAATACTTCCGGAAGCTGCTTTTTAGAACCATTAAATGTTCGACAAAAAGCAGCCGCGTTTCATTATCGAGCTTTTTATTAGAAAATTCTATAAAATCGCCGAATGTTGGAAAAGACTCATAAACACAATTTTGAATGCGTTTGAATATAATTCGATTTTTTTTATAATAACTTCTATTTTATCTTCAACTTTAAATTTATTTGAAGCTGCACCTTGTAGGCTCTAATATAAATTTACAAAAATTGATGATGTTGTCAAAGAGTGGAAACAGTTAGATGCTGGGCATCCCTGGTTTCAACAAAAGTAAATGCACCGCCAGGTGTGGTTCGCGGACCACAGTTTAAGAATCTCTGCGATAGGGTAATCCACGATCTTGTTGCATCGTTGCAAATGCAAAATTAGCTGCTTTTACAAAAACAAAACGCATTGATATGCATTTGCAATATGGTGTGTTCACAAAAATCTTCTCTTGCAAAAACGCATTTGCAGCGATGCAACAAGATCGTAAATTACCCTAATATATTTTTACAACCTCTTCCAATACATATATGTTTTTCAAACAATTAAATTAACAAAAATTAAGTATAAATAAGTATAATTCTTAAAAATAAGTATACTTATAAGTATTGAGTTTTAGTAAGTATATGAAGCTAAAAATAAGTATGATACTTACAAAGTATGTATAGTTGGTAGCATTAGTCATTATAAATGCATGGATATTGTACAAACGGCGCAACGCAATGATTGTGCAAACGGAAAACGTGAAAATCTTACATGACTTTTTTTGTGAAGTGGCCCATTGCTTGACAATGGTTGAAACGACACGTAAAGATCAGCCAAATAACGTTGAAGGTAAAATTGCTGCCGAACGGGCTCGTCCCTTCTCTTCGCCTTTGGCATCACGCGATATTCGATTGGGTAACTTATGCCATTATCCGAAAAATGTAGATGATTTACTCCAAAACAAAACTGCTTTGCTGACTTTCACCTTACGTAAATTTCATATTTATTATCATTTAATAATTTTTTGTCTTATTTATGTATCTGTACGTTTTCAATGTCTCTAACACAATAAAATGAAATAAATTTTATCCTACAAAATTGAATTTGAAGTTCGGGACCAGCCAGGTTATATGTACTTAAGGGGCGTGTCTGTCACTTAAAAAAAATGGTAGAAGAAAAGTTGTCAAGAATAGTAGAATCTACAAAATATAATTTTTTTTGCCTGATTGCTGCCGTTATATGAACGTACCGGACTGTTGTTGTTATATGATCATGCTGATTATTCTTGTTGTGTGTTAGTATGTTGCATACGTTCAGCTGACGTATGCTTGTTCAGCTGACGTATGCTTAACGTGCCTTATTACTTATGGTCGTACTGGTGCATAACTGATACAACATTTAATGGTTGTGACATTTGAACCGTAGTGATTTCTGGCCTCAACGAGTTTTTTCAACCCAGTAGGTTAGGGATGGCCAGCTGCGGTGCCCAAAAATCGACAGCGCGCTGACGTTTACAACAAACATTTCGCGCTAGTATGTGTACAAATGTGTGAAGAAATTCCAGCGAAAAAAAATGAAAATAAATTTGTTTTGTCTTTTCCACGTATAGAAAAAATTACCCAGTAGAAATTCGTGCATCACTGATGTTAATAAATAAAGATAAATGTTGGCATATAAAATAATTATATTTTTATTTAACAACAAAAAGAAAACATTTCATAAATCTTATACATATTGTTGGCGCAAGTATTGCTTCTGCCCTTTTTGAAGTAGTTAGCATCACTTGTATTTTTTGTACTCTTCTTTTTTTGTAGTAAGTTAGTAATAAAGAACGATTGTCAAAACAAACACGCGCCTAATAATTTTGTATTAAACATAGTGGTTAATTTCATTTAGTTTGGTCGGAATTCGCTTTTTACGCTGCCAGCACGGCATCATTTTGGTCCTTCGTCGCCACTGGATAATCGTTTTTTATTATTCCAAATATTTCAAGTTTTTTCGCTTTTGTTGGTTCAAACCACATTGTCTTCGTTTTTAACCTCAATTTTTGTCAATTGTATTAAGCATCTCCGCGAATCTCCGCGAAATCAAATAGCCAGCACCTTTGTTGAGTGCTTTTCATATAAGAGTTTAATTGATTTCCCCTCGCAAAAAATACTTAAATTATGACAAATTGTGTCAAAACGCGCGACTCTGCTCGGAACTCAATAAAAAGATATTTAAATGCAAGCAAACTTGAAAAAGATTTATCGTCTGATAGTAACCTTGTTCAGAGCTATTTAAAGCTTTTAAATGAACAGTGGGTGCATTTCAACGAAGCACAAGACGAGGTGGAGGTTTCTTGCGGTCAAGAGACACAAGGTAGCGAGGAGCAGGAACGCGTACAAGCAGAAACATGGTACATAGAAGCGTTAGCTAATTTAAATCGTTTTGCTAATAGTTTTCCGCAACCACCGATACACAACAACAACACGCAAGTGCATATTCCTATCTCGCAAGCATCTGCATCCATTCAACTTCCTAAAATGCAGTTGCCACTATTTGAGGGTGAGCCAACAGAATGGATTTCATTTCATGATACTTTTGTATCATTGGTCGACGGAAATAACACTTTGTCAGGTGCACAAAAAATGCATTACCTTCGTTGCAGTCTGCGGGTTTCAAGGTTTGCGATGCAAATTATGCTGAGGCATGGGGCCTCCTTAAGTCCCGTTACAAAGCGATGCGAGTCATAGTAGAGCATCATTTTCGTTCAATTTATGGGATAGGCCAAGCGTCTAGTGACTCCGCTTATGACATAAAACATGTTTTGGATACAATTTTGCAACATGTTAGAGCGTTAAAGGCATTGAATCGTCCAGTGCAGTTTTGGGATGATTGGCTGGTGCAAGTGGTGGTATCAAAATTAGCATTTGAGACTAGAAAACAATGGGAACTAACGCTAACAGATGACGGCTTGCCAAGTTTTGAGCAGTTGCAAACATTTTTAGAGACACGCTGTCGCTCTCTATGTATGTTGTCGTCTATTCCTTCCGCTCAAATTTAGTATAAAATCCACGCCTAGAAAAGTTCCAAAAGCCTCAAATGTTTTACATGCTAATGCAACGTCCACGCACGTCTTTAACAACATACGCGATCATGAACAATGCTTGTTCTGCAACGATAACCACAAAATTTACGCTTGCAATAAATTTATTAAACTTGACGCATTCGCTAAGGTAAAATTTATTAAGCAAAAAAACGCATGCTTAAATTGTCTTAGCAAAATACATCCCGCATCAAAGTGTCGTAGCGCTTCCACATGTCGAATATGTCGAATGCGCCATCACACTATGTTACACAACGCATTTTCCAACGCAACATCAAACTGTCACGCTCCAAACGCTTCTCTTGAATCTCTGCCGGACAATTCGAATAACGCACCCTTGGCTTCCTCAAACGCAATTATTCCTACGCCCTCAACGCTACCTGCTGCAGCAAACGCAATTATTCCTACGCCCTCAACGCTACCTGCTTCAGCAATCGCAATAATTCCAGCTTGCCACGCATCGCCCGCAACAACCGCTAAAATTAATGGGAGGGTGTCTTCGCCAAGCACCACTGCCGAAGGCGCTATATTACTAGCCACCGCTTTAGCACGCATTCAAGATGCAGCAGGGCGCTGGCAACCCGTACGCGTCTTATTTGACAATGGTTCACACGCTACATTTGTGACTGAATCCTGTGTTCAACGTCTCCGCTTGCCCCGCTCCTCTTCATCGATGCACATCTCTGGAATTGGATCTTCAACAGGACTTAAAACTCGTGGCGAAGTTACTCTAAATATTTCTTCACGCTACGCAGAGCAGAGCTATACTATAAATGCTCAAATTCTCTCCAAAATTACTAACGAGTTGCCAACCACTAAGTTACAAAAATTCGAATGGCCGCACATACAAGATTTGCCGCTGGCTGGTCTTATCGAAATTCTTCTTCGCATGGACGAAATGGAAAAGTTTATCTCAACAAACATACGAAAAGGTACGCCTGGTACACCTATAGCGCAAGAGACTACATTAGGTTGGGTCTTGTTCGGCCGCGCCGGCCATGTAGATAAGACTTCTAGTGTGCAAGTCTTGCATTGCGATATAAAGTTAGTACAATTAGTAAGTAAATTTTGGGAGCTCGAGGAGCTGCCACCAAAGAAGCATTTGACCGCTGAAGAGTCTTATTGTGAGGACCTTTTCAACAGAACGCACAAACGCGCTCCTGAAGGTCGTTTTATTGTCCGACTCCCTATTAAGAATGTGACTCTAGGCGAAACAAGGAGTGCCGCGGTACGCAGTCTTCTACGCATGGAAAAGCGACTTGCAGCTGATGATGATTTACGCTCGCAATACAACGTATTTATGAACGAATTAATTGATATGCGTCACATGGAGTCAGTATCAAATGTTCCTGAATGCCACTTTTATATGCCCCATCATGCTATTGTGAAAGAAACGAGCACTACTACAAAGTTGAGGGTAGTATTCAACGCGTCCGCTAAGTCTTCAACAGGAAACTCTCTCAACGACGCATTGATGGTAGGCCCACAGTTGCAACGTGATCTTTTTTCTGTACTTATGCGCTTTAGATCGCATCGATATGCAATGGCTGCTGACGTGCAAAAAATGTATCGGCAAGTGTATGTAGCCTCGGATCAAGTCGACTATCAGCGCATTGTATGGCGTGCAAATCCATCTCATCCCGTTCAAGATTACCGAATGCTACGCGTCACTTATGGCGTAGCTTCAGCTTCGCATCTCGCCGTAAAATCATTACAACAAACCGCGTTCACGGATGATGAAACATCAAAAGACGCTGCTTCAGCCATTTTAAATGATTTTTACATGGACAACTTACTGAGTGGTGCATCATCAAAGTCTTTACTCAGTGATCTCCAAAGTAAAATTAACACGCTTTTATCCGGTGGCGGGTTAGAGCTCAGAAAGTGGGCTACAAATTGCAAACAACTTTATGCTAGCCTGCCACACCGCTCGCAAAATATTTCGCAGTTTCTAGCTGCTGATGAAGAAGTTCGTGCATTGGGACTCCTTTGGAATACGGAGCTCGATTATTTAACATTCACGGTATGTATTGAACCTTCACCTACAGTTTTGACAAAAAGAGCGTTCCTATCAGAAGCCAGTAAGCTGTTTGATCCGCTGGGTTTTATAGCCCCGTGTACCATAAAATCGAAAATTTGGTTCCAACAAATCTGGCGTACAAATATTGACTGGGACGAAGCTGTACCGCACAACATAGCCAGTGAATGGCTCGCACATCGTGAAGATTTAAAATCGCTGTCTCTTTGAGGCTCAACCGTTGGCTTGGTATTGGGCAAAAATGTTCGCATGCTGAATTTCATGTCTTCGCCGACGCCTCTGAGCGCGCTTACGCAGCAGTCATCTATGTTCGCACTTTTGATTCGGCTGAAAACGTAAATGTTGCCTTCGTCACTGCAAAGACAAAGGTAGCACCGCTTAAAACAACTTCGCTACCTCGACTTGAGCTATGCGCCGCTTATCTCGCCGCAAAACTCATAAGATCCGTTATTTCTTGTCTAGATAATTCCGCCTTTCAGCTCTACGCTTGGTCCGACTCAACGGTCACTCTTGTCTGGTTGCAGAGCCACCCAAGTCGTTGGTCAACATTTGCCGCTAATCGCGTAACCGATATCCAGGAAGTGCTACCCGCTGAGTGTTAGAATCACGTTCGCTCTGAGAATAATCCTGCGGATTGTGCATCACGAGGTACGTCTCCTACACAGCTGCTACAACATCAATTATGGTGGCAAGGGCCGAAATGGCTGATTGATGCTGCCATAGTTTTCAAAAATAACAACTTCAAGCATGTAACCGATTTAGAGCTATCCTCGAAGAATGTGAAAGTTCATGTCGCACGCACTGAAGAATGCTGGGAGCTGTTGCAACGATATTCCTCTTACGGAAGTTGAAAAGAGTCACTGCTTATCTGCTGCGTTTTATTAACAACATTTTTGGCGACGTTGGCGAGATGAATACCTCGTCAGTCTTCAGAAACGTACGAAATGGTTTCGCGAATCGCCTAATATCTGCGAGGACGATGTCGTAGCCGTAATCGAAGACAACACTCCACCGACAAAATGGAAACTGGCTCGCGTGCTTAAGTGTCATCCTGGCAGTGATGGTCGCGTGAGGGTGGTGACATTAAAAACAGCTGAGGGTCAATACCTACGTCCTATAAGTAAACTGTGTCGTTGCCAACCAAACAAGATCTATGTATCTAAGTAAATCTTCGCAAATTATTATTTTTCTTATTATTTACATTAGAATAAAATTAATATATAATAATTCTGTATTCCTTGTGAATTACGCTATTTATTTGTATGTATAGAATTCACTTATATTCTTTATATGTTACGCATATTCTTGAATGATAATACATGAATTTAAGTTTACAGTCTCACAGTATATTACATGTATTATACGTTATTATTTGAATTTTTCGTACTATTTACCTGTAAATAATATATGTATCTTTTTCTGTACTGTTTTGAACCTTGTCACCCGGTTCAAGCCGGGCGGTATGTTGGCGCAAGTATTGCTTCTGCCCTTTTTGAAGTAGTTAGCATCACTTGTATTTTTTGTACTCTTCTTTTTTTGTAGTAAGTTAGTAATAAAGAACGATTGTCAAAACAAACACGCGCCTAATAATTTTGTATTAAACATAGTGGTTAATTTCATTTAGTTTGGTCGGAATTCGCTTTTTACGCTGCCAGCACGGCATCACATATTATGTATACATATGTATGTTATACAAACATATTAACAGAGTTTACTTAAAATAAGACTTTCAATATCTGGTTCAATATTTTGTGATGACGCCAGACGCAATATCGGTGACTATTTTTCCATGAAATTGCATTTTTTTACAACAATTGAATAATATTTCAATAATACATGCTTAAAAAATTGCCTTTCGCATAAATAATGTTTTTGTTTGCATTTGTTTTGTTTTTGCACGTTTGAATCCGACAGGGTTTCTCACATATTCAATTTTCATGCGAATCAGAGCATAGAAATCAGCAACAGCACGGCGGGCCGAATGATGGCCCGAAACGGGCAATGTGACCGCGGGAGGGTAAATGGCCAACACTACAGTAGGTGACTGAATTTTATGACGATTACCGTTTTCCTATTGCTTTTAATTATTTTCACTATCGATAAACTGAGATAATTTTTTGAAATTTGTTGCGTTACGGGTGAGACTGATTTTCGATTTTGAATGCGACAGCTTGATACTGTATTGTATAATGCCTTTTTTAGATATTGTGTGCATGATCTGAATTGCCATTTAAAATAGCTCTGGCTGATTCTGAGGCGGTTAATTCAGAGTCGATCCCTTGCCACATGGGTCAGTCTATCTTAACTGATGTGAAAGAAGGATGAATTGCCTGAATTGGTGGCACACTGTTGTTTCCAGCACTCTGATGATGAACTTTTGGCTCTAACTGCTTCCATAGTTTGGACTTGTGTTCTAAAAATGATATATGATTTAATATGATATGATTTGCGAGAGTTAACTCATATTAAATATGAGTATCGTGAGCTTAAGCATTTCTACCTGTTTAAGCAAGCATTCCTGATTGAAATTTAAACTTCTCTAATTATTTTTTTAATTAAATAAAAATGAACACTTTGTGGTCAGTATGTAAATATTTTTGGGTTTTTTTCTTTCCTTATTGACCACAATAAAACATAAATTAAACACAAAAAATAATTAAATTAATTTTTAGTTATATTACTTAAAAAGCAGTATGCATTTCGGTCTTATAATAGTGACACAATCATCAGCAGGTTAACGCGAAAACACTGAAAGTTAGATTAACAAGACCTAAGTTATAACAACAAATATAAAAATATATAAAAAAATATAAAAAGGAAAACTACTCATTTTGCCAATCTAATAAGAGGTGACTCAATATTTAGCTTGTCAATATTAATTAATCGGTTATGGAAATATATAAAGATTCATATGCATATGGCCACTGCTGGCTATAGACACGACAAACATTTGCAGAAATGCAAGGTTCCACAAAAAGAAATTGACGCATATATTTTCACCATTCAAAAATGTATGAACTACAATTGTTTTCAATTTAGAAATTTACTTTATTCTAACAGTTTTGGCTGTAGTATGGGAAACAGTCTTTCTCCATTGGTTGCAGAAGCTTTCATGAGTAAACTAGAAAGTGATCTAAAGAAAGAAGATTTACTGCCACGTATTTGGTGGAGATATGTTGATGACACTTTTGAAGCTGTAAGAAAATCGAAGGTCAACCATATTTTAAATACACTTAATACTCGCAACGATAGCATAAAATTTACATGTGAAGTGGAGCACGATGTTGACCATACTTTACCTTTTCTAAATTTATGTATCAAACGCATCGAAAAGAAAATTCAGTATGCGGTTTACCGAAAATCAACAACCACCGATAGATACATTACTAATGATTCCCTTTGGCCATTTCAAAATAAAATATCTTCGTTTCATTCTGTGATACATCGTTTATGTCGTCTGCTGCTTTCCGTTGCCGATTATAAGAGCGAATATGAGCATATTTTACATTTAGCAAAAGTAAACGGTTTCAAAAAATCTCTCGTCGATGCACTTATAAAAAAACATGCGAATATATAATAAAGAAAAATAATTGCTCTACTCTTTTTTCTCAAAACCGAACCATGGCTTCAAGCATCAAACGATATGTCACCTTGACTTATGTTCCGAACATTACAAATCACTTGTTGCTCACTTATAAAAATTTTAATATAAGAATTGTATATACAGTATCCTTCAAATGCTTTGCAACTGAAATTACTTTTGAAGAAACATCAAATTATTTCAGTGAAACAATAACTTTGAATTCAATTTTTATTGTTAGGTGACTTTAATTTGCCTGACTTATAATGGAATATTTCGGACAACGGTACATATTATTTTGTATCTAGTCCAATAACTCGACAAGAACAAATTTTTGTTGATGAAATCCTGTCTAATTTACAACAAGTTAGTTGTATTAAAAATTCCCACAATCGACAGTTGGACTTAGTCTTGAATACAGACAGTAGCAATGTTGTTGTGCAAAATGTTCCTCATGCTTTATCTGCGGTTGATGCGTACCAGAGAACTGCATTGAGTAGCTCATTGAGGGTTATGAGCCACTTGCTAAAATATGAGACGTGAATGTGCATATTGCATGCAATAATGAGTGTGAATCAGAGTTGCGCTCACTAATAGTGAATGCGTAGATAGCTCATAGCTCATGAATGTGAGCTGCTTAATAGCTCTAGTCTCATGAATGTGAATGCCTGAAAAGCTCACTCACATGCAGTCAGCATTCATGAATCAGTGAATGGTTTGAGCCACTTAAGTTGAACTGTGTCAAGAAAAAAATTTTTATTTGCTCCAATCGATAGGGAAAGTTCGAAAATGGCCTCCGGACATCACTTTGGAAGGCTCGGGACACTGGAAAGAACTGTTTTTGTCCAGAAAATGGGTCCCCGGACCATGGTACCTGTATTTGACCCATTTTCGGAAAAATTTTTTTCTGTTCCAATCGATGGGGAAAGTTCGAAAATGGACGTAGACATCACTTGGAGTACCTCCGGACCGTGGAAGGACCGTTTTTAACCCATTTTCGGAAAATTTTTTTTTTGCTTCAATCGATGGGGAAAGGTCGTAAATGGATTTTGAACATCACTTGGAGTACCTCCGGACCTTGGAAACGACCGTTTTTGACCCATTTTCGGAAAAATTTTTTTTGCTCCAATCGAAGGAGAAAGGTCGAAAATGGATTTTGAACATCACCGGATCCTGGAAAGGACATTTTTGACCCATTTTTGGAAAAATTTTTTTTTTCTCCAATCGACGGGGAAAGGTCGAAGTTGGATTTTGAACATCACTGGGAGTACCTCCGGACCCTGGAAAAGACCGATTTTGACCCATTTTCGAGAAAAAAATTTTGTTTTTTCAAACGAAAGATAGGTCAAAAATATTTTTGGACATCACTAAGGAAGGCTCGGGACCCTGGAAAGAACCGTCTTTGACCCGAAAATGTGTCCCTGGGCCATGGTAGCCGTTTCTGACCCATTTTCGAGAAAAAATTTTGTTTTTTCAAACAAAAGATAGGTCAAAAATATTTTTGGACATCACTAAAGAAGGCTCGGGACCCTGGAAAGAACCGTTTTTGACCCGAAAATGGGACAAAAACGGGTACCATGCCCCAGGGATAGGTGTTCCGCAAGGAAGTCACCTGGGGCCGCTCCTGTTTATTTTGGCTATCTATGATGTTACTCATATAATCAAAAACTCTCATCTGCTTATACATGCTGATGATATGAAAATTTACAGGACTGTGAAGGTGGATAATGACAACTTTGCCCTTCAGTCTGACCTGAAATCATTTGAAGTTTGGTGTTCTAAAAATAGCTTACATTTAAATCCTGATAAATACCAAACTATGATCTTCTCTAGAAAGAAAATTAATGTGGAATTTGATTATACAATTAATGATATGAAAATCTGTCGTGTCGATATAGTCAAAGACCTTGGTATACATGTTGATGCTCAATTGACGTTTAATGAACACATTAATATAATCTGTAAAAAGGCTTCGTCATTACTTGGATTTATAAAGCGATGGGCAAAAGAATTTAATAGCCCGTTAGTAACAGTAACTTTATACAATACAATTGTGCGTCCTCACGTAGAGTATGCTAGCCAAGTATGGTCTCCATATTACAATATACATATAGATAGAGTAGAACGAATCCAAAAAAATTTTGTTCGGTTTGCTCTCAAGGGCTTAAATTGGAATGACCTCTTAAGCCTTCCTCCTTATGACGATCGTTTAAAGTTATTACGTATGCAGTCTTTGAGCACTCGTAGAAATATTGCGGGTATAATTTACTTGCATCAGCTTGTATCAGGGTCGCTTGCTGCGCCAGAGCTTCTGAATTATATTCATTTTAACACTAATCGTAGGAGTAATCGTAACTCATATCAGATATTTTACCAACCAGTTAGTAGAACTAATTATATGGCTACAGCTCCTTTTAATCGCATGACTACTCTAATTAACAATTGCGATGTATATGATATTAGCTTGTCAAAAGGTCAACTCAAGCTTAGATTGAAAAATAACTATAGTTAATTTTGTCCGAGCCCCACCGCATGATGGATAAATTTTTTCTAACATTTATGCCTTAGGTCATTTAAATAAATCCATACAATTGCATTCATGCAATTTTATGCTTATATATTTATGATCTGAGTGGGTATGTTGAGAAAGTGCGACAAAGCTAAGAATAAATTATAAAAATATAACAAATTAATTTGCATGTATAATTTTTTCATTTTCATAATTTATTAATAAGCTTTTTACTTGGTTTAAAGCTTCAAGCTAAATTGCTAAGAAGGCTAATAGCTGTAGTAGCTAAACTCTATTATTATTATTTTATCTTAGTTTTATTGACTTCACTTAATGCTGCTTTTTTACCAAAGACAAAAATAATATTCCGTTAGCTAACAACAACAAAAACTCAATGTAAACAAAAGTAGCGAAAAATATAGAGTTCAAAACATGCGCAACTCATCACAATACCAAGAAATAATGCATAACCAGCCTAATATTTGGTTCTGAAACCGTAGTTTCTGATGACTGCATGACATCTTCTGGACATTGACTCATGACTTTATTTATCTATAAGATGAAAGCGATTTCATTCTTTTTCTATCGCAGGGAATAGTTCATTACCGCTTTTGAACATTTTCTCACCGATTATGCGTTTTACCACCATCCACATGTTCTCAATCGGGTTGAGATTGGGAGACTGCGCCGGCCATGACATGATATCAACTTGTTTTTCCACAAACCAAGATTTTACAAGCTTTAAACTATGATTTCGACCACTGTCATGTTGAATTGTCGAAGGAAGTGGCATATTCCACCCAGTAAATGGGAGAATAATATTGCTTGAAATCGTTTTGTAGCCAGCTGCTGTCATCGTGCCTTCAATGCGCTTAATGGACCCAACTCTATTTTTCGAGAAACAACTCCAGGGCACCACGTTCTAACCTCCGAGTATAACTGTAGGTGTTCTGTATTTGGGATTGAGCTTTGTACACCGAGCATCACTGATCGACTGACATAATAATGATATTGGTAGTATTCAGAAAATGCTGCATAAAAGCTTCTAACATTTCATCTGACAAGTGTTTTTCTGTTTGCATTTCGCCCGCTTACATCTATGTTCTTTCCGCTTTGTTTGAACGCAAACAGGAGTACAAATGGAAGTACAATATCTCTAGAAGTACAGACAGCTGCAAAGGAGAATTGTACTCCTAAAATAAGTACAGTTGGCAGCATTATATGTATATACCAATGCTAACAAATTACTTTCGGCGTTAAGCTCCACGAAAGACAAGAGAGCAATGGGAGAAAAAAGTGGTATTTACGTCATCATTTGTCGTGTGTACCCGGGGCTAAGTTGAACGATGTTCGAGTGCAGATTTTTAGAACATGACCTAAAATGCCCAGATGTTCTTATTCTGACAACCAGGGTGAAGAAAATGACAAAATATTGAGAATGACAGCAAAATCACGTGATTAAAGATGATAAGAAAGTTAAATGTGTTACTTGTAACGAATGTTTCCATTGTCACTGTGTGAACATAAAAAAAGCTGACTTTGAGTACAGGCTAAAAAACAAACAGCAATATAAATGTGCAAAGTGTCTCTCCGCTCGTCGAGATTCGATCGTCCACTCGCCACCAATTAAGAATGCGAGCTCGGCAGACACAGGCTCTATTGTGACCGGCTCTACTTTAACTGGCAATATTTCTACTCCTCCTGTAAGTCTTTGCACTAAAGATACAAGTGAGAAAAATTCGACTTCGACTTTGCTCACTCTTATTGAACAGAAGTTTGAGAAGCAAAGCGAAAGGTTTGAATTGCGCCTTTCAAAGTATAGTGAACAGATCACCTCCCAAATTAAAGTTATACTCACAACTGCAATACAAAATAGTGAGCAGAGAGTTCTAGCTGAGCTACGTCAAAATGTCTCTGAAATACGTAGCGGCCTGCAAGCGGTGGCTAGTAGAGTTACGCAGTTAGAAAATACTGCTCTTGATGTAGGCATATTAAAAGAGGATATAAGCTCTTTCAAAACTGAACTTGACGCATTAAAGGTGGAGTTTGTTGAACAACAAGGTGCTGCTGGAGTTATTTTACCTACACATATGGGTGAAGTTTATACCCTTAAAATGGAAGTAGTCGAGTTAAAATCTCAACTCGCTAGACAAGACAATGCAGCTGTTGCTTGTGACCTTCGTCTGAATGGAATTCCATTTTCTGAAGGCGAAAACCTGAGAGAAATATTAAATAGAATCTGTTCTGTAATAAACATTAGGCCTCCCAGTGTTAAAAACTTGTTCCGACTCAATCAAAAAGCGTCTTATAATAATAATAATAAAGATTCAACAATAATTGTCAAATTCGAAACGCCTTTTGACTGAAATTTCGTTTTAAGCTCTTGTGCAAGATTCCGGCGAGAAAGTAAGGATGTACTACGTCTGCAGCATGCAGGTTTCCAATCAACCAAACCCATTTATATAAATGAAGGTTTGACAAGAGCAAACTCTGCTATCCTACAGCACGCGCTGCTATATAAAAAGCAACACCTTCTATCTACTGCTTTTACTCGTCGTGGGATCGTACACATTAAGCTCCAGGGCAATGATAATGCTTTATCTGTTGAAACATTGGCAAAACTAGAAGCAATTGTTGAAACACTCAATACTGGCCATGATCCTGGCGATCCTGGTACATCTAATTGTTTTCGTGACATCACGAACTAATATCTTAATTATTATTTTCATTAAATTAAATTTTATATTTTTATCTATTACAGCAGCGAAGAAAACATGTTTTATCTTTAAGCACACGTTAGATTTGATTCCTTGTTTGCTACACTTTGAACATGATAAGTTCTCTAGGTTCTGAAAATTTTTGTTCCAAAGACAATAGTTACAACATGATTCGAATACTCTCAAAACAAAGTTATGGGCTTAAAATTTGCCATATAAATGCACAGACCTTGGTTAATAAGATGGATGAATTGCGATATGTGTTTTAAGGTTCTAGTATGGATGCTATTTGTGTAAGTGAAACATGGTTCAATAATTATATGTCTGATACTTTGTTCAGCTTGAATGGTTTCAAAGTATTTCGTGCGGACCGGGTTGGCCATGCAGGTGGAGTAGCAATCTATGTGAAAGATAACGTTAAGTGTAAGATACTGTATAAGTCATCACATGATAGTGTTATCGAATATGTATTTTTAGTGGTTTCCAATGGTGATCAAAATTTGCTTCTTGGGTCTGTATATCGTCCTCACCGAACTATTGATTTCTTGCCTCTTTTAAGTATACTGGAAAACATTGCACTCTCTTTCACTGAAATAATTATAGCTGGTGATTTTAATAGTAACCTCCTGGTAGAAAATAGTCTGGTGCAGGAAATGAATAGTTTAGGTCTCGTTCCTGTGAATACTGCTATGCCTACTCACTACATAAAAACTACAAATACTTTAGCGTATGACTTTCAAGTTATTGAGACTATTAACTGTTTTAGTTACCGTGACTTCAAAAACATCGACTATGATCGACTTGAAACTGCTACATTAAATATAAACTGGGAATTAATTTTCCATATGAACTCAGTTTCTGATCAAGTTGAATTCTTTCAAGGCAATTTCAAAAAACTTTTTAATCAGTTCGTCCCACTAAAGCATAAAAAACTAATTATCAACAACGGCCTTGGTTCAATAGAACAATTCAAAACCTAATATTGTTGCGCAATAAGGCATATAATCGCTGGAAATGTTTCAAAACTCCACTATTATACGAGAAGTTCAAAATCCTACGTTCGAGGGTTGTGAAAGAGCTGAAAGCGGCAAAAAGCAATTACTATGGTAATAAGTTTGGCTCTGTGGTCAACAGTAAGCAAAAGTGGCGTGAGATACGCAATATTGGTCTTTGTCAAAAAACTTTCCGATCCAGTGATAATGTGGACGTTGAAAATTTAAATAAAAAATTTGTTGACATTCCCATGCTTTTGATTAGCCATAATGTTTATGAAAATGTCAACAGTTTTTTCAATGTCGAATCAAGCTTCAGTTTCTCGTGCGTCTGTCAGGCTGATGTACTAAAAAGTATCTTGTCAATCAAGTCGAATGCTATTGGGTATGATGAAATGAACCCTATTTTCCTGAAAATTTTGCTTCCAAAGGTACTCCCATACCTAACTTACATTTTTAACACTGTGCTCATAAAGTCAATTTACCCAATTCAGTGGAAGAAAGCTAAAATTATCCCAGTTCTGAAGTCTTGTAATGAGCACCGCCCAATAGCAATCCTGCCATTTTTATCCAAAGCGTTAGAACTGTTAATAAGTCAACAAATCAACTCTCACCTACACAGATATGGTTTCATAACAGATAGGCAATCGGGTTTTAGGGCCAAGTACAGTTGCATCACTGCCCTAATTGATGCTTCGGAAGACTTACGTGCTAGCTTAGATGACAATAAAGTTGGATTCTTAGTTCTCTTGGACCACTCTAAGGCTTTCGACACAGTCGATCATAATATTTTAGTGACTAAACTTCTTAAAATGTTCAATTTTACATCATCAGCTGTGAATCTGATGGCGTCTTACCTTTCAGAAAGGTCACATGCCCTTTACGCTAATAATATTTCATCAGTATTTCTTCCCATTAAAAGAGGTGTTCCTCAAGGGTCTGTTTTAGGTCCCCTTTTTTTCTCTTTATACATAAATGACCTACCTAGTGTTTTAGAAAATTGTAAGGTTCATATGTATGCTGATGATGTCCAAGTATATGTTAACTGTAAACGAGAGCATCTTTATGACAGTGTATTTCATCTAAATAATATTCTTGAAAACATTGGTGAGTGGGCACTCAAAAATGGTTTGAGCCTCAATCCTAAAAAATCTAAATGTCTTGTGATTGCGAAAAAAGTTATTGATATTTCCACTGCCCCTCACCTTTCATTAAATGGTGGTATTATCGAATATGTTGGCTCTGCAAAAAATTTGGGTTTAACCTTCAATAGAACGCTGACTTGGAATAACCATATTAGTAACACTGGCGGGAAGGTCTATGCTATGCTTCGTGTACTATGGGCGACCCAGTACTTTACTCCTCTTCATATACGTATGCTGCTTGCTAAAACATATCTTGTCCCAACAATGCTATTCGGCTGTGAAATTTATGCTAATTGTGATAGTTCAAGTAAAACCAAATTGAACGTACTATTTAACAATATTGTTCGATATGTGTTTGGATTAAAAAGAAGAGACCATGTTTCCCAATATGCAAAAAGAGTCTGTGGCTTAACCTTTGATAACTTGCTTAGCTATCGAACGCTTCTATTGTTGCATAAGATCATCAATAATGTTGCACCAAGTTATTTGATTTCGAGATTAAACTTTTCTCGATCCAGTCGAACAAATAAGCTTAATTGTTTGCGTTTTACTTGTTTGACGTTGAAAGACAGTTTTTCATTCATTCTGTACGTCTTGGGAACGCGCTGTCTTATAGTTTAAGATCGTGCAATAACGTTGTGCAATTCAAATATAAATTAACTTTACACTTTTCTTCGCTGTAATAGTTGTTATAGTTGTAATAATTGAATATAATAAATAAATAAATATTCTTAAAAATTATGTTAATTATGTTAAATAGTTGAAATTTACTTATAAATGTTTAATGCTATCCCTTTTCTTTGTATTTAAGCTCTATATACATTCGATATTTATACTTCTACGCTACCGGTACTGTTATTAAGGTTGTAAACTTTGTTGTGCCGGTTTTCGAAATAAATGAAATGAAAATGAAAGCAACGGTGCAGTTCCCGCCAAGAAAAAAACTCTATATAAAGGCAAAGTTAGTATGGCCTGGTCCCTTTTTTACTTCTACTTAATTTCAACGTGGTCTGAGTTGAGTTTTTTTTCGCTTCTTGGTCACCATACCGCGGATTTAATAAAGAGAAGTCTACCTACGTGCGTTTGTGCTAAGTGTTAAATAAAAAACTTTTGTCTGCTTGGATTTGCAATATAAGGAACTTGTGCATCAAAATAGAATTGCCAATTAGCGAATAATTTTTCAAAGAGGCCTAGACTAACCTGGGAATATCAGATGGAACTTCTGGATAGACAAAGGTCGGCTCTACATGTGACTTGAACGCAAAGAGAAATATCGATAAAGGACTGTCAAACAAATTGGCACCAGCAGCCATCAAATTGGCGACAAAAACAACAATAACACCACGACAACTGCACTCGACTGTCCACAAAAGCGAGCTAGTCATCATGCTTTTAACAAAATATCAGCAGCTACAATATAAAACCCACCACCACAGCAACAACAGCAACAGCAACAATGTGCAGCGGACAGTGCAGCGGCGAGTCTGATGCGTAAGCATCAGGAAAAGAGTGGAGTTTTTTTATTCTATTTAATTTAAAGAAAAAGTATTTGAAAAAGAAAAATAAGTGCAGTGGATGTCCAATATAACGGAATGGCTAATGCATGGGTCAGTCGTAATATCGTACAGTTCGTTGTATTGAAGTTTATTTTATTCAAGAAACTGGTTTCTAGTTACGCCCAGTACGGTCTTTACCATAAGGACACACGGGGCCCGTGCCCAGGGCCCCCATCCTCAAGGGGCCCCGAAGGAACGACAATTTGTTTCACGTTTATTTTCAAAACATTTTCACAGTAACAGTGAGCACCCGGGTCGAGAATAAAACGTACTTTTGTCATAAAATTTAAGTCAAAATTATGTCGATTTTATTTAATCAAATTAAGACAAAATCAAGTCTAACTATGCGTTTTTTCTTTTAGGAGTAAAAAATTTCCATAACATTTGACTTGATTTTGTTTTATTTGGCTTAGTTAGGATCGATTTAAGACAAAAAAGTCATATTCAAGTATAAACTTGGCTTGGTTTTGGCTTAATTTAAGTCAAAAAGAGTCAAAAAAAGTCAAAATAAAATCAATTTGGATAGGTTTATTAAATTGTTAGATATAATTGTTAAAAGCAAGAAGAAAAACATAATATAGTGAGAACGTTATAATATGCGTGTTATATATAAAAAGAAAAAAAATAATTAATCAACGATTTTTCACTCGGGTATTTGAATGGTGAACGATTCAGTAATAATTAATTATTAATATCAAATCTGAAGTTAGTTGATTATTTCATATACTTGAATAATGAGAAGAAATTGACGCATCCAATATAACTAAAAAAAATCAGAAATTATAAATTGTATTCTTGGTTTCCATGGGACTCCATCACAGGGCCTCTCGAGCATCAGGTGCAAATACCGTCCTGTAGTCTCTTTCGGAAACTAGTTGGTCTGCACGTGCCAATGCTTTGCAAAATGGTTACTTAAATATTTCAGAAGCATTGTCCTCAATCGCAAGTGACATCAATCAACCAGGAGACACTAGAAACAAAGCCTAGTAAAAAAATGGGAAAATTTGAGACTGTTCTTCTAACGCAAATATGGAATGATCTTTTGGGAATTATGAATAAAACAAATCTAAGTTTACAGAAGAGCACTATATCCATGAACATTGTCACAGAACTTTACGAATCTTTGATCAATTATGTCAATAACGCACGCAATAATTTTGATCAGTGCGAAACGGCTGCTAAAGAAAAAAAATCCAGATGCTGACTACAAAGATAAATTTGAAAGAAAAAGAATTCGCAGCACTCGCATCACTTTTTTTGAAGGATCATCAGAGACTGCACAGTTGAGGCAAGGAAAAGTTTCGTGTAGATACTTTCGTTCCCATAATTGATACATTGAATACACATTTAAAAAAACGTTCGGCAGCATACCATGAAATTGATAATCGTTTTAGTTTTCTTTGTCAGTTAACAACAATCGAATCTGGTGAGTTGACAAAAATGCAAAGAATTTGCAGAATTTTATCATGAAGGCATTAATGCATATGAACTCAAAATAGAATGTTTTAAGCCAATATTTAAAAAACATATCAAAGCAATTAGCGGATTTAAATATCTCAACCTTACATGATCTAATAAAGTCAGATATATTAGAAGAAACGTTGAAGTTGCTACAAGAATATTCCTTTGCCTAAGCAGCTTAAGAGAATAAAAAATTAATTGCGAGCAACTATGTTACAAGACTGAATAAGTAATTTATCAATTATGTGCATAGAAAGTGACATCCTTCAAAAAATTGACTTTGAGGATATAATAGAAGATATTACTCAACTGAAATCCCGGAAGAAACCATTATCGTAATCGTAACCAAAAAACCAGCTGCATACTAATATCATTAATGGCATATTATATTATATATTTGATTATCTATAATAAATAGAAGATCATAGTAGAAAAATGTTAGTATAATTCACTTTCTTTACTTTCCAAAAGGGCCCCAAATTCTTGTGTGTCCAAGGCCCCGCCATAGTTTAAGACGGCCTTGGCTACGCCATATTTATTTGCGGTTAACTATGCTGGCATTCTCCTTTTTTTTCTTTTTTAATTTTATTAACTTTATCACATAACATAAGGCTCTTGTGTTGAAGCGACACGATTTAAATAGCGTTCGTAATTTAGAATAGTGAATATTTTCGTAACTAAGAGACATCTATGAGAAGAAATTTCAACTTGAAAAAAATTTTATTAAAATGGAAATACGTTATTGGGCATAGATTTAATTTGAAACATAAACTTTGCAAAAAAATGGAGAATTTGTATAACGACTAACATTAAAACCTATATATGGGCATTTCCACCAAAAGGTACACCATGACAAAAAAAATTAAAAGTTATTAAAAAACGTTATTATCTGATATTATCTAAGAAAAACATTCAAATTTTATTAATTCAAACAGTTTGCACTTGAATTCATTCACAACGGTGAGCAAACCGACTTCAAAATTGCACAAATGAAGTTTCTCTTTTCTGTAATTTTGAATAGTATTTTGTCTTAAATATTTAAATATATAAGAGAGATGATATATGATGAAAGTCATTCCGAAAAATCTCTCTCCCAACAACAATTAGCTAAAAAAAATGCAAAGACATCAAACCAATCTCTATTAACTGTAAATTTTAATTTGCTTTAGTTCATGTTCTAATGTCCCGTCCGCCATCAAAAAACATCATTTGTTCCCATTTCGTGGTTAAGGACAGCAGTAAATGTGCCAAAATTTGTGTTTAAACAGAGTTTTATGAATACAATTAAAAAAAGAAACAACTAGTGCAAATAAGTAAAATTTAAAATTTTTAGAGCTGTTTAAAGTTTGTCCCATCCGCAATCGTCAATGTAATACTTTTGTAATCTAGGCAGTTGCAAAACGGTAAGACCCCTTCTTAACTACCAGATCACAACATGATCGCTTAAATTCTTTTATTTTTGCAGAGTTGTAAAGAGAGGTAAAGCCCAATACAATTTTCTTTCCAATAGTAGGTGGTGCCACGCCCCTAACAGGAAAATACGTTTTCACAGCTAATCTAGTAAACATATTTTAATTAAATTTGGTTTGTATATATATTGAACCATAAAAAAGGTTATAAGGGACCCCAAGTCCTTTAAGTAGGCGTGGCACCGCCCAAAATAGGTTAAACGCAGCCACAGAGTCGCTCCACCAATTATAATACAATTTGATATAGGGATAAGCTGATTCCAATAAGAGAAATTTTTGTTAGTGGGGCGATGTCACGCCCCTTACAGGAAAAAACGTTTAAATAGTAAATATAAAAGTTTCATATTCTTTTAAGAAAAATGTTTTAAATTTAAATTAAATTAATTAAAATTGATCTCACTAATTTAAATCAACAGTGATTAATATTAAATTTGTTTTTTATTCACCATATAAGTCTCAAATACAAAAAATATATGAAAATTTACCAAGTAAACCGTAATGGAAAAATATGTCCCATTTGAATGTCCCGTCACGAATCATATTATACTTTGTAAGAAAGAAAATAAAAAAGATTTTTCAATTAAACAATATTTAATAAAAAGTGCTATTATTCCATAACATTTTAAAATTAGTTGCGTTAAAAAATGTTGGTAGGTTTCGCTGACTTATGCTTTTTTATAAATGATCATGAAAAACACTTCCATTTTTTGTCCCATTCGAATCGCTCTTTTATTGCCTTTATCTTGGAACCGGTAATACGTCTGCCATCAAATTTACCACTATATATAGCTACCAAAGGGCTATTCCTTTAAGTAACAGAAGAAAAAAAAAGTGTTTTACTTTGACTTTTATTCCACTTTAAAAATGTACGACTGTCCCATTCGATACCATGGAAATGCCTACATACAAAAAAAAAGAAGAAAATAGGGAATATAGCCATAAGTGAATATGATTACAAGACGTCGAATAAACAAAACGTCTACAATATAACTTTGGTTATAACTAAAAAACGTCAGTGATCCTTAGGGGACGTCCATTAATTACGTGAGGTGTTTTTTGAAAATTCTGACCTCCCCTCCCCTTGGTGAGATTTGGTGAGATCTGGCGGAACCCCTCCCACCCTCTCCCGTGAGATTTAAATAATAATTTTTAATGTAAATTCTATGAATTAAAAAGTTGACGTGAGGTTTTCTTTGACCCCCTCCCCAGCCTTGGTGAGATTTGGTGAGATTTCGCCGGACCCCCTCCCCCCTATTTAAGCTCATGTAATTAATGGACGTCCTCTTATGAGCTTTGCAATCCCCTCTCATTTTGTAATCGTATGCAATTTAAACAGTTTCGAATAAACTTGAAATATTCCAAAAAATCAATATAACAAAGGATTACGTTGGTTTTGGTTTAATTTAGCTGGCAGTTGAAGTTTTCATGCTACGCTATCAAATTACATATCTAAGTTACTTAAAACGGTTCTTACGTTATATTGATATTAATAAAATATACGTTATCTCGAAAGATATTTCGGTTTCGGGTTTGAGCTCATACAAATACACTTGCGTAAGGCACTTGTCGGGTTTAGCAAATCGGCTGGTAAAGTAGTAGCCGTAGTACGTGCGTTACTATTCGTACAGAATTTTTGAATTTGATACTTAATAATAATTAAGATTATTTTCAGAAAAAAAAAAATTTTAATTATAAACTACATTAGAATCCCAATAATTCGTAATCGCAAGGGACCGGCAATTTTTTACGAATAACAGGGGTTTTCGATTTAACGAGGTTTTGATTTAACGAGGTTAAAATAAGAACAATACGAATTTCGATTTAACGAGTTTAAAATTAGAAAAATACGAAATAACGGGTTTTTTTTTATTTTTTTAATAACAAGAAGAAACCAAAACAATTATTTATTAAGCTGCAATACATTTCGCTCATTTACTTCAAGACTGGCATAACTCAAAAAACATAAAGTGGAAGAAAAATACATTTAAATTTTTCAATAAGTTACTTTTTATATGAAAATAATGAAAAGTATATCTACATAAACTTTTCTCACAAGGTAAGATTATTAGATATCTTTCTGATTTTTTCACACAAAATAAAATGAAATGGTGGATTAGAGCGATTTTTTCAAGGGACCAACAGTTTGTTATGAATTATTCAGATTTCGAATTAACGGGGTACAAATTATCGGGATTTGAAAGTACTTAAAATTTAAAAAAAGCAATAACAAGGAAGCAAAAATGGAATAAATGTGAATGCGAATATCCATGGTTTGATGGACGTTTAAAGTAAATTGGCACTTGGTCAAACGTTGGTTTGAATTTTATTCCTTTCTTGATTTGTGTTGATGAGATACATATAAGTTTTGAATTTCACTAAAAACTCACCTGTGCAGGTTTATTGACCCGCAACGTTTCGGCCGCGGAAGATTTTTGATATTTTCTTTGTTTTTAGGCAAATTAGTTTAATTTGTCCTCTGACCCACACCCTCCCCTTACTAAATCTGGTACCACGTTCTGTATAGGGATAGGTATATCATTTTATTTTATATTTAGATGAAAAACGAAAAGCGACACCCAGTAGGGATAGATTGATGCGGTGAATAAACCTTTATACCTAAATGTACATATGTAGGTTTTTAAAAGTATCAAAATTTTGTTAGTGTATAAATGTGGAAGGAAAAATTTGTAAGAAAGAAAAAGAAAATTTGTAATTAGAATTAAAACTGATTTAAAAGAACATTAAATTTTTGAAAGTTAAAAGAAAAAAATGGCAATTTAAATTTTGACTGGAAGGTGTAGGTAGCGGAAAGGTCGGTAAAATTACGTAATAGGGGTGACCTCAAAATCGGGCACGAGATGACCAAGGACAGCTGGTATGAACCAGCAGAGGGTGGGCAGCCGATGCCTAACACCAAACATCGACCTATCGAAAGAATCCAGCTACAATGCTTGTGTCTGCAGTAAGGTAAGACCGTGCGAGACTGGCGAAAGGGTTTTTCGGAAGTCGGGAGGGTTTTTGTTGAAAAGATTGTGTAGATTGTGTTCTTTTTTAATTGATATAACGTTAATTCCTAAAAAGAAAAAAAAAGACTTGTACAAAAAAGACTTGTACAAAAAATTTTTGTCTGTCTTTACTAATAGTTTAGTTTGTCTGTCGAGAACCACGACATCCGGCGAGCTAAAGCCGCGCTATCCGCAAGTGTACCAGCACTGTCAGATAGCTAAACTTGGTGCACTTTCATCCCGCACCACAGATCATTGCCCGATTGCAGTAACATCTGCGCGATCTGGTAATGTCCTGCAACTTGTCGTAATGCAAGGTAACACGACAGAATGGCGCCCAAAGTGGGGCCAAAGGTAAAGACGACACATTTGTCCAATTTGCAAATGCAAGTACATTGGAGAAACGAGACGGACTGTTAAGTTTCGTATTCGAGAGCATGGTAGATGCATAAAAAACAAAGAGATGAACAAAGCAGTGGCTGCTCATAAGGCTGGTTCAAAATCGTATGGAAAAATTAAATGCCGTCAAATTTCTGGTGCTCAGACCTGAAAACATACACTGAGCCTATGAAGCCCTTGTACCAAAATTTCACCCGAATCGGACCATGGGAAGGCGTGTCAGTGTGTCGATTTGTATGATTTTTGTGCATTTTCGAGACGATTTTTTAGTATTATTTCTTTTAATAAAAAAAAATATCAACTTCGAGGTATATTCGTGGTTATTATTTTTTTATGGACTCAATATGATGTGAAATATGTGGGAAAATTGTAAATCAGAAAATCGCCGCAAGTTTGAGTATTGATTCATTGATACGAATGTGAAAAATGCTAAAAAATCTGGCATACTTCTTCCACTTTGCCCATTCGAAACCATACCTATTTTATATTATTCGGCCACGACACTATGCACAATCGATTGGCAATCTTTTTTTACATTGAGAACAATATGCCAAAAATTTTTTATACCAACGATGCGATCTGGAAAAATATTTGATTAATAAAAGCAAGCATTTTCGTCTTATGAAAATAAAAGATTTTTAGTTTAATTTAGTTCAAGAAACGCTAATATTTCACATTTGTCCATTTTGTAGATTTTTTTGGTTTTCGGCGGCCACTTTAACTAATTTTTTAAACTGATCTTCGTCCTTCATTATCTGTTTGTTGAAATTTTGCAAAGACCAATTGCTCTTTCAGCGGTGTCATTCACAACATGGATTTTCTGGAAAAAGGCCACATTTGCTGGCCAAATGACGAATCGTGCGAGTGTTCGAAGATTGTGGCCCAAAAATTACATATTATGAACGACACCTCAAAAAGAGCGATTGCTCTTGTGAAAAATTTCAACAAACAGATAAGGGACCACGTTAATCAGATTCACAAAAAACTTAAAGTGGCCGCCGAAAACCGGAAAAAATCTACAAAATTAACAAATGTGAAATATTAGCATTTCTTGAACAAAAATAAACTAAAAATCTTTATTTTCATATGACGAAAATGCTTGCTTTTATTAATCAAATATTTCTCCAGATCGCATCGTTGGTATAAAAAATTTTTGACATACATATCGTTTTCTATGTAAAAAAGATTTCCAATCGATTGCACATAGCGCCGTGGCCGAAAAATATAAAATAGGTATGGCTTCGAACGGGCAAAGTGGAAGTATGTCAGATTTTTTAGCATTTTTCACATTCGTATCAATGAATCAATACTCAAACTTGCGGCGATTTTCTGATTTACAATTTTTACACATATTTCACATCATACTGAGTCCGTAAAAAATGATAACCACGAATATATCTCGATGTTGATATTTTTTTAATTAAAAGAAATAATACTAAAAAATCGTCTCGAAAATGCACAAAAATCAAACAAATCGATCCACTGACACGCCTTCCCGTGGTTCGATTCGGTTGAAATTTTGGTACGATAGCTCCATGGGCTAAAGATATATTTTCGGGCCTGAGCACCAAAAATCGGAACATGTATTGCATTTTGAACCACCCTACTGCTCATGTATATGATCCACAGAACAACGAACCACACACCATGAGCCCAACAGACGAGAATTATAAATTAATAAAAAATGTTTTAAACCCGTCTAAGGTAGATGCATGTGAATCTTTATATATTTCCATAACTGATAATTTAATTAATATTGACAAGCCAAATATTGAGTCACCTCTTTTTAGATTGGCAAAATGAGTAGTATTCCTTTTTATATTTTTTTTTTTATATTTTTATATTTGTTGTAATAATTTATGTTTCATCGTTGTCTCTTCATTTACTTAGTTCATTGCACTCAGGTTTTGTTAATCTAATTTTTAGTGTTTCCGCGTTAACCTGCTGATAATGGTCTCACTATTATAAGACCGAAATGAATACTGTTTTTTAAATAAAATAACTAAAAATTATTTATATATATTTATTATTATGGTCAATAAGGAAGGAAAAACACTCCAAAACACTTATAAGCATTCTGAGTTATTTCGTGTAGTTTCTTGATTATTTTGACTGACGCTACTTAAATCGTTGGCTAATTCATAGTCATCATGTAGAGTCATTGTCATCAAAATGTATGATAAAGTAAAAGTATGTGATGAAAACACATGAATAGTATTCGAAAAAAATGTAGAGAGGCCCTGGTAATACATTTGAGCTCTCTATGGACTACTCCGGGGGAGCAATGAAATGTTTTTCGAAATTTTCTTAATTTTTTGTGTATGTTACTTAGTGATTTCATAAGTATTCTTAGTGATTCTTATATAAACTATATTTATTTCATTTTAGTATAGCTCTTAAAATAAATAACAATTTAATAATACATAGATTAAAACGTTGAAACTTGCAATTTTGTACATTCAATACCTTGTGGAAGTAATGGATGGAGATCAAGACCCAAGAAAAGGATTTCGTGCTGATTTGAAGCCTATGTACCGAAAAAATGTTGTTGACAGAAAAATGTGTTTAAATGGTGGTATAAAGGTAAGATAATCGTCTATTAGAAGTTTTAAGCTTCGAATATCTTGAAGCTATTAAATAAGTTTTCATGTAGGTATTCTTATCATAGCATATAATATATAATATTATTCAAACTTACATAAACATTTATATTTAATATTGAAAACAATAGTCAAATGACAACAGTGTATATGTGCATTTCCACAGAAATTGATGTCTGTGAATTTGACTTACCATTGTTTGATTTTCAGAAAATTATAACTTGTGTTGCAATGTGCCTGACTTGTGCTGTGATGTGCCGTATTTAAAAAAAAAAATCCTTCGTAGGATTCGATTTTTATAAGCAAAACAATTTTTTAGTGTGAAGTTGGCTTACCATTTTTGATATTTATAAAAAAGTGACCTTGTGCTGTAATGTGCTCGTGATGTGCTGCCATGTGCCGTAAAGGATATAAAATTATTCCTTGAATTTCGAACTTTATGAGCAATAACATTTTTTGCGTGTGAAATTAGCTAACCATTTTTCTATTATTCAAACAATTGATGTTGTGCTGTAATGTGCTCGACTTGTGCTCTGGCGTGCCGGTTTGGAAAAAAAAATCCAAGTATTTAATGAAAAAAATCATTTATAAAAATGTTTGAAGTTGGCTTACCATTTTTCGATTTTCAAAAAAAAAATTGTTGTGCTGTATTGTGCTCGACTTGTGCTATGATGTGCCGTATTGCAAATAAAAATATTTAAACTTTTGTTATATGAAACTTGCAAAAAACTATAAATCATCATGTGTATGTGAAGTTGGCCCAACATTTTTCGATTTAAAAAAAAAAAGTATTGTGCTGCATTGGTGTTTGTGTTCGAAGTTCAAACAATAAACTCACTTTAATTTTTTTGTTTTGTTGCTTCTTTTAAACCACCATCACAAAAAAAAATTACAAGATAGCTATTTTTTTAAATTGCATTTAAAGTAACAAATATGTGTTTTTTAAACACGGTGCGCTTCAAGCAAGATCAATATCGGAAAAAATTATCAACTGAAGCACAATTATTATTTCGTATCCGGAGAATCCAAAAACATGATCCGCAAAATCGTGCCTGATCATTTACTTGTTTTTATTTTAAGGTAAACTCTTTTACCGATAATTTTAATAAAAATACGTTCCATTAAAAATTGTAAATAAAAATTTTAATTTTTTTATTTTGCTTTTTTTGTGGCTTTGGAATCAAAAATAATTTTTAAGCCCATAAAACAAAAATATGTAAAATTTAATTTTCATTAGTTTTTAGGCCCAAAACAATTTTATAAATATTTTTTAAATTTTTTTTTTCATGAAAAACGGTGAATAACACAACATATGCTTATAAAAGTCTTTTTATTTATTGTTCTTTGTAAGCTTTGTAGTCGAAAATACCTCTAACGTCCATAAAACGAAATTATAATTTAAATTATTAGTCACTTATTTTAAGGCCTAAAAGAATTTTTTTTAAATACATACATACTTTCAATTCTTTTCCATGGAAAATGATGAATAACATAACACATATAAAATTTTTTTTACTTATTTTTCTCTTTGTGGACTTTGTAGTCAAAAATACTTTCAAAACCCACAAAAGAACGTAAGAAAACAACATATGTGCAGTTCACACGCGGTAGAGGTGAAACTGCGAAAGAATTAGACGAAAATGTTTTATTAAAATGAAAAAAGTTAACGGGATCTAGAATAGGTAAAGCAAGGCTTTGGTAGTTAATGAGTCAATTACTTGAAAAAATTTAAGAAATAGCAAATCTTTCCACGCTTATGTCTCAGCTTTTGATTAACCAATCTCGAAGCTGATAGTTTTAGTGCACTCAGCTCGATGAGTAGTTTAATTTGATATATCATTTACAGCTGTAGATATTCTAGATGGCGTAAATTTTTATCATTTTAATAAACATTTTCGTCGCATTAGATCGCAGTTTAGTTTTCTAAAGGTTTTATTTTCAGTGTGATTATCATTTATTCAAACGCGTTTGATTTAATTTTACATAAAAAAGGGTAAGTGGGCAGCCTTCAACCACGGCTCGGTTGTTGTTGTTGTAATTGTTGTTGTTATCGTTATTGTTGTTCACGTTGCTGTAGTTGTCCATTAATATGTACAATGTACATTAGGGTGATTCAAATTTTTTTTTTATTTCAAACAGGTTTAATAGTAGCAGCTACACGGTAGAAGAATTCTGGTGGAATTTGAGCTCATAATATTAATATTTACTGGTGGCTCAACGAGCTTTTTTGTTTTCCATACGATTTGTATGGGAAGAAATGGTTTACTAGATATTTGTCTCTATATCTCGTGAAAAAAAAATTTTTAAATAACGAGACCTAGTCCATCAGGAGAGTTCATAATATTAATATTTACTGGTGGCTCATCGAGCTTTTTAATTTTCCATACGATTTATATGGGAAAGTATGCCTTTTTAGACAGTTTCGAAAAATCTCGTAAAAAAAAAGTCTCACACGAACGAGACTAACTCCATCGGAAAGAACATACAATTTTTTACAAAAAAAAAAACAACAACAAAAAAACAAAAAAAAAATTTTTTCTCATTCTTCGAAATATCCTTAAATTTTGAAAGCTAATAAACTAACAAAATATTACCTCCACGAAAAAATAATTGGACACTTTTTTATAGAAAATTTTATGCTCTTTCGGATGGGCTAGGTCTCATTTCTGTAAGATTTTTTTTTTCACGAGATATAGAGACACTTATCTAGTAAGCCATTTCTTCCCATACAAATCGTATGGAAAACAAAAAAGCTCGATGAGCCACCAGTAAATATTAATATAATGAGCTCAAATTCCACCAGAACTCTTCTTTCGTGTACCTGCTACTATTAAACCTGTTTGAAAAAAAAAAAAAATTGAATCACTCTAATGTACATATATGCAATTCACAGTTTATTGTAAATTGGGCTGATGAATTTACAATGTTGTAATTTTACAATATTTTACGAGGTTGTAACTTGTGTTGTGTCCGTTTACTTTCATAGTTAAATTTGTAGTTAAATCCGTAGTTAAATAATTTGCGCGAGAAGAGCGCATTTCTTCTCAAATAGATATTTAACTAAAAAAAGTAAACAGACAGGAATTATTTATTTATTTGTTGAAGTGTACATAAGACTTAAGTCTTTTGAGTACATCATCGATAATATATAAAAAAAAACTAGTTTTATAATGAATACATTTGAAGTTCAAACATTAAATATGTATTTTCTAATATACATACATAAATTCAATTTAAATGTTTGGTAAAAACTATTATAACGAAAACACAATATCTGGAACATCATCATCTGCGCTAAAGGCAGACCTCATCTGGTCTGGTAGAAGCCTGAAAGCTGCATTGCTTATCTGCGCTAGCGGTCAAGTATTTGCCTGCCAACAGCAGTGAAAAGCAGATAAATTAAATTGCTTAGCTGCGCTAGCGGACAGGTATATGCCTGCCAGCAGCAGTGAAAAGCAGAAACATAAGTTGCAAACTGCGCTAGCGGCTGATCTCATCCGATCGGGTAGATCGGAAGCAGTGAAAAAATACAGGAGCCAGGCTGTAAATATAGCCGTACACTGAGAAAACGATTCGCCCGAATACAACAAACGCACACCCCATACAGAGCAATCAAATGTCTACTTGAGTCAAACATATTGAATATGGATCAATAAGTGGTAAATTTTGGTTGAAGCATTTTATGATTGGCTTAATCCAACACTCGTCCCACACAATGCACGCACCCGCCAAACACAAGCAAATCGCCCCCTCAGTGCTGTGATGACTTCTAATGTTGCATTAGAAGCTCAAACGAATTCGGTCGTGATGACGCTTTCCTGCGTGTTACTATGGTATTAGTTATATATTGAAAACATTAAGTACCGCCAATTTAAAGCACCTGGGATTACGTTGGGATTTTATTATACTTGGAAGTGAGTTCCAAAGTTTGACAACACTAACAAAAAACATTCTGGATGACGTGATGTATTTATGATGAGGTACAATAAGATTTAAGGTTCTTAGAGAGTTCAATTTGCTATACACGGAAAAAACGAAACTCGAAATTATTGTAATTATTAATCAAAATTTAAGAAAAATTAGTAGGTAATTTAGTAATCTAGAAACGGCTCGAGTGTCTATTAAAAATTACTAAGCGTAATATAAAAATTGCATCTAAGCAGGCATTAATTTTTCTAATGCAAGTTTTTAATTTTTACAAAGTAAATTTTAAAATTTCTGCAATAATTTTTTATATTTTAAAAGGACTGTACTATTTTTTAATAAGTACATTATAAAGTTTTTATGATGAAATAATAATAACTGAAATTTATTTTTAAAATTTTTTGTGTGTTGAACAAAATTTGGACGGCCAGCGAGTTTCCGTTGCCGCTTTCCCGACCCCGTCCCATTTCTGTTCAACACATTACTTCAAAGCCAATTAGTAAGAGTTTGGCAAGCCTTATATATTTATTTTTTTGCATGAACATGTTGAGAACTCAAACAGAGTACAAATTAAACACAAAAGAGAAATAAAATTCAATATAATAAAAATTAATAATCTTGAAATAATCTTTCTATAACTACTTTTTAAAAATTATAAAGCGGGAATCTTATATTACAATATGAAATATATAAAAATTCTAATATGGCAATTTATTAAAATTTAATAAATTCTTTGTAAAATTTCAAAGTTTTTAGGTGATAATTAAAATGAAGAAAATAATTTTTAATATACACTTATTAAAAAATGTAAAATGAAAATATTTACAAACTAGAATAGAATTTTTAATAAGGATTTTCTATTTATAACTATAAAAAAGTAATATTTGTTTTCAGATTTTAATTTTTATAATCTCCTATTAATTTTTAATAAAATTTGAGTTGGAGTTTTTTCCGTGTAGAGGTAGTCATGATTTTTTTGAGCACATGAGTTTGTTTAAAAAAACTAAATTGCGTACATTTAAAAAGTTTGTTAGGCTACAGTCAAGTATTCTTATTGAAAATTGAGATATATGATCAAACTTGCGCTTTGAAAAAACATTCACAAGAATTAAATTTTCATTTATTTATTTTTTTGAACAGCTGTTTTTGACACTTGACAAAATTCAACTACGAAAATTCTTGTGGCGAACAGCTGTTTATTTTTTGTCATTTTCGTCTCATATTTAACTACGTTTGAAAGTAAACAGACACGAGTTAGGTAGATTTAGGCAACAAAAGGCGCCTTAAGTTAACTTTTGGCCAGTAAACAGACACAACTATTGTTTCACATATAAATTCTAAGGGGGGCACTGGCCCCCTTCAAGGATGTGATACTAGGTATTATTCAATACAACAATTTAATAAAACCATCTAATAGTGGTGGAAGTGACGCTCCTGCAACTAGTAGATGAATTTGAACATGCTTTTAAGCATGTTTTTTTAAAGTTGTATTCTTTTTTTTTTAAACTTGATAATTATTTATTGAACCAACTCACTTGGAGACTAACAATAATTATACAAATCTTCAGAAACTAATAGAACGGTGGACTTTCCCAAGCCATTGCTTAGAAATGTTTCTTTTTCAAATCCTGACTTGAGTTGTGAATGGAGTACCCATTATGCGTATACATAATGGCTACAGGGGTGGCAAGTCTTGTCTCTTCAGTCGAGACGTATTCGTAGTTAGGAGCAGCGCTGCCACTTTGTTGCGATCGTAGCAAATTTGCTACGCTAAAGCAAAAAATAACACATTTGCGACTTTGCTACCCAATCTCGTCAAATATATCAATTTTGCTACATTGTTCTCATCTCCAAATAATTTTCTATGATTTATATAATTTTTCTTACTTTCCACTTTATTGGAAACCTTTTACCGAACAATTTTAAGTAATTTTTAGAAACTTCAATCTATGAATGTTAAAAGTGTTAACGATATAACTTTTCATGAAGGCAGTTTCTTACCTTCCTCAGAAATTTATTGCGGAGTTGAATTTGAAATTTTTGTCGAAAATAATAGAATTGAAAACGATACGATTGTTTAGGTAAATGAAAATATTTTGGAGTTTTATCAGGAAATTTGCATCCAAATAGTAAAAGGAATTAATTTCAACGACAAGAAACTAAGTCTTCTTTTTTACTTTGATCCAGAAATCGTAAAAGACAGTTAAACCTCGAATATTTTACGTCTTAAAGAATTTTCCGAATTAGCCGCAAAGTCTGATTGGGAGGACATAAACTCTGAATGGAGACACTTAAAAAATTGCATTAACTATTTTACTGAGTCCACCGATGTTGTTCTGTTCTGGGTAAAAGTTAGCGAAACAAAAGATGGCATGGGTAATTTTTTGTTTGTAAAACTGACCTCTTTTATAAAAAAACTGCTTACTTTGCCACATAGCAGTGCATCTGCAGAGCAAATTTTTTCAGATCTCAATTTAACAAAAAATAAAAAAGTAACTCATTCAAAATAGATACCATAGATTACATAATGGCTGCAAAATGTTTGATCTCAAATAAGGACACTGTAGAGGTGCCTTGAAATTATAATCAGATGAACTATATTATATGTTTATGAACTATTATATTTATTTTTATTTATGTGAATTGTAATGAGTTAATTACATCTATGTCATGTAGTTTTACTCCATTCTGAATTTCAATGTGATATTTTCGTTTAGTAAAAAAATTTATGTTTAATTTACTGTTGCAATAAAAAATAGTTCGGCCAATTATTGACTTTTGCTACGCTCCTCACCGTTTTGCTATGCAATTTTGCTACAGAAATTTTATCCAAAGTGGCAGCACTGGTTAGGAGTAGGTTCCTAGCCAGTATGTTTGATTGTTGGTGTAGTTTTTGTTGATAGGATCGCTTTATTTTTTCCTGCATCTGCTTAGCAAAAGGTATACCAAGACCTTGGTGTATGTTTATATTCTTGACATACTATGGTGCGCCGGAAATAGTTCGAAGTATTTTTGACTGAGATCTTTGCAATATTTCTATATTCGATAAACTTGCATTGCCCCACAGCTGGATTCCATATGACCATATAGGTATAATAATAGCTTTGTACAAGAGAACTTTATATTCAAGGTTGAGTCTTGAATGTTTATGCAAAAGGAAATTAATACTTGATGCTTTCAACTTCATTTGAATTTTTTTCTTTTCGATGTGAGCTTTCCAAGTAAGGCGTTTGTTGAGGTGCATACCTAAGTATTTAACTTCAGCTTGAGGTATTGCGGTGCTATTTAGGCATAGCTGGGCACCGTTAATCAAATAGTTAAATTCGTTAATCGCTAATCCGTTACTAACAAAGTTAATTTCGTTAAACGTTAAAGCGTTACATTTCGGAAGGTTTAACGCAAGTTAACGTTAATCGTTAATCCGTTAAGATGTGAAAAAAATGGATTTTTTTATTTCGTTGCGTTTGAACTCTGAAAGTTAGCAGGCTAGGAACAAAAAAAAAGACGTGTATAATTGGAGTGTTTAATTTAGTCATCTGGCATAATGTGGATATTCATGAACATTAATATGTTGAAGTTCTCGTCTGAAAGCGCGGCTCGTTTCGGCGTTGATACATATTTGCCCGAGGTAAAAGATGTTCACCTGCAGCGCGTGAGGGTATAGCAGTATTATATTAAATAAATAGATTTATGAATATCTGTTCGCCGAAGATACCGCATCGTTGAACACAGGCCCGTGCGCAAGGGGGGGTTTTGGGGTTCTAACCCCCCCATTGAAAATTTTTTTACATAGACTTTTATTGGCAATATGTTCTTACTTAAATGAAAAACCAAAACGACTTGAAAAATTAAAATTTTTATGAAAATAAAAAAAGACTCTCATATAGCACATAAATATGTTCAGAAAAAGGTATACTAAATGATACACTTAAAAATTTACTTATGTACATATGTATATACTTTTCAAATGATGCCCAGTTTGTTGAGATCAGTTAAAAGGTTTGCAGCTTATACTCGTAGTAATTTTTAGAAAATTTATCCGCAACTTCCGACATTTCACAAACCAGATCCAAGCGAAAGTTGTCGTTTAAATATTCTGTTTTTTCATTAAAAAAAAACCTTATTTTGGGAGAAGAATAAGAAATTCAAAGTGTTGGAAAGGTTATCTTGCTTCAAAATTTTTCCCATCTAATACTTCCCGAAATCTTTTTTGCAATTATTTTTTGATTCACAAAAATGTTTCTCAAAAATTTGATATGTACTTTCATATTGAAATTCCCGCAATAATTTTGGAAAATGTGAGTTCTAATTGTATGAATTTTATGATATTTTCCAAAGTTATGTCGAGAATTTCGGTATGAAAGTACATTCGTTCTTAGGTTTGAATGAGAAATAACATATAAAAAAATCATAGATGTTATATTAAAGTTGTTTCGAGAAAAAATTTTTTTAAATAAAAACTAAATTAAATTAATGTTTCAACAAATTTATTTAAATCTTTTTAATTTTATATAAAGTTATAGTATTTCTTAACAAAAAAGATTCTATAATTTTTAACAAAGTGTGCAGTTATTAAAAGTATGACCGATATGTACAATGTACATACATACATACATACATATGTACTATACACACATAATCATATACATATACAATACCTAATATTATTATAAAACAATTTTTGTCCTTTTTTGTATGCTTTGTAGTCAAAAATACCTTTTTTAGAACTTTATAACCTGACATGAAATATCCGAGTGAAAACCCCCCCCCCCCCCCCCATGGATGATTTCTGCGCACGGGCCTGGTTGAGCAAGTCTTTTGCTTTCATGTCTAGCTACATTTTGACGAGATTTATGCTTTACTCTTTAAAGATTTGTGGCTCTTAGGTTTTTCTTAAGGCTCCAGCACCGTTTTTAAGCATTGGCTACATAGGCTGCAGCCTAGGGGCCCGCGCCATAAGAAAATCTGTTCTAACATTTTAAATTTTGAGTTGCATAAAATTTGTTGCAATCGATTTGTTGCAATCTGCTTCAATATCACAGGCGTGTACAAGCAACTTTAATGAATATCTTTTCATATTTGCATACGCTGTTAACCCTGGCATCGTTCTCTCTTTTGACTTGCTCCCATTTGTCACTTCTTATTAAACCAAACTTTTTGTATGTGGTTTTCAATTTAAAGAATAAATATTTAATTAAAAATGTTACTGGGATCTGGTTTCGGTGATATAGCCATCAGAATTTGCGGATATAGCTTTTGTTAAAATCATATATAGGATGTCATAAGAAAGATAATTTAGTTAGTCAAAACTCAGAAAAATCGTCATATCTCCAAAACTATTGGTTAAATTTTAAAGTTCTTTACACCATTATTGTAGGATAATAAGTTATCTTTCTTATGACAACCATATTTTTACATCCATGCAGGGATCCCAACTTATAATGACTTTAATAAAAGCTATATCCGAAAATTCCGATGGCTACATCTTTGAAACTATATCCTAGCGAGACTTTATTTCATTTTTTTGCTTTTGACCCCCTACTACCACGAAAACAAAAATTGGGCAATAGATGCTAAAGTGAACCTGTTCCACAGAACTCTTTATCTTTCAAAAATTTTTCAATTCGAAATTTTGATTCCATTTGTAAAAAAGTTTGATTTTTAAATTAGCAATTTTTGCAACTCTAAAAGATAACAGCCCTTCCGAGTTTTTTTTTTTTTCTATATTTTTGAAATGATTTGCGGATTTAAAGACAGGTCTTCTCTTAAAAAATCCAACTAATTGATTTTATTTATTTTTTTTTACAGAACACAACTATGTATCTATATATAGATATATCGCGATTGAATCTCAAAAAGAAAAACGACTAAAATTTTAATGTAAGAAGTGTTTGTGATTAGACATGTTCAAAACAATCTCAAAAAATTCAATTTTTTTTCTCATTTAGTTTTTTAAGAGAAGTTCATTGACAATTTCCAATTATAGTGTATTAAGGTGAAGGTAATAAAAACAGGATTTGAGCTGTTACACAAGAAATACCAATATTTGCGTAGAAACAATACATTTTTTCGTTATAAAGGTGTAAGAAATAGCGGTAAATTTTATTGCGATACAAATTCAAAATTTTGTATAAGAAAAAAGTCTAATTTTTTCATGTTTTTACTCAAATTCCCAAAAATGCAAATTTTGCGGCTCTGGTATCAACCCTAGATTTTTTTTTATTGAGGATATACTCAAATATTAATAAATTTTCGAATTTCGAGTGTTCCCGAAGATTTCTAGAACAAGAGGTTTTTTTGAACATTTTAAGCTTAGAAATATTTGAAGTTCGATGGCGTCGGTTCTTCAGAAAACCGTGTTAATGGAAAACAAAACTCATTTATTAAGCAAAAAATTGTACTTAAATTATTAAATGCTACAAATCCATAGTTGTCGTTCACTTACTTAGAACTTTTTACACCAACAAATATGTAAAAATTGTAAAAAAGGTTAGAGTTAAAAAAATATCTTGACATACGACACCGTCCATTGACTGTATGTCAATGATTCACATGAACAGAACACATGTAATTTTATTACGCATATAGGATGGGAAATTCCCTTTTTTTTTGAAGTGTTTCAGTTTTATTTTTAAGGTGTTGTTGTCTTTAAAGTAAGTTTACGGTATGAAGAAAAATTTGACGAAAATTCCGCTCTCTAACTCAATTTTATAAGGTGGCGCCAAAGCCTGTTAGTTTCACATGTAAATTGTATGGAAAAACTAAATTTTATTAAAAAGGTATGTGAATGAATAGTTTATTAATAATGTTGAGCTGTTGAGGGTAGGTTTTCGAAAAAGTTTTTTGCGCTGAATCCGAATCTGGCATCAGAATTGACCCATCGGCGCCACCTTATAAAATACATAGAAAAAAGCCTATGAGAAACAAGATGTTTTTTTGTGTAAGCTAGTGTAATTTGTATAAAAGCATTTTATTTGGAAAACTTATTTTCAAAACACCTATTTTAAATTTAGTATTTAAATACAAAACGAAGAAACTATTTGTATTTGCATTTGAATTGGAAAACACGAAAAGTTTGTGTATTATGCATTTAAATATTTTTATCAAACTATTTTGTACATCTCTGTCAATTTGCATATCGTGTTGAGGCTATTAAACTTTAAAATATACAAGTTTCATTACACAAAACATACATACAACATAAAAATCAAAATAAAATAAAAGTTTCGAAAATATATGTAAGTAGATGAGCCAACCTCTTCATTAAGTAAATTCGTTGCACTTACCCATCGTGTCAATTAAAGTCAATTTGTTATAAACAAAAAGCTAAAAATAGAGGGAGGCATTTCTATTTCAAATCTTTATCTATTGTACATAGATACATCCAATAAATTAGGCGTTTTTCACTTGTTCAAGTGTTTTATACAGATATTAAAAAATTGTCTGCACACTGAAAGAATAACACAGATTGACAAAAAAAAAAAATAAAAGTTACCACGAATCGATGTTAACGAACCTGATGTTAGAGCTTAGAGTTATTTAACGAGTCATTTGTGCTTATGACCTACGCAACATTTTTTCACACAAAAATTTGTGTGTTTATTTTTGCAATATGACCGACACGATATCAAGATCGATAAATATAATTTTCGGCACATTAAAGGATATGGCGTCAGCTAGGGAACTGAAAAATTTAAAACCATTTTAGCATTTAATAAAAAAAATTACAAATCAATTACGCTTTGGACTGACTCATAGGTGTAAAAAATTGAATTAAGTAAGGATTAAAAGTAGTAAGGTCCCTTAAAGAGAAGATGAAAAGACAAAATGGAAATATTTTTGAGTTTGAGTCTATTTTATTATCATTATCAATTTCATTACAAATTTGAATAAATTATGTTCATTATTTACTCACTAATTAATAATAATAATAATAAACATGTCCAAGCTTTGGAGTTCATAATAGGTTTTGACGCAGAATTACATAATTAAATTAATCCAGTAAGGTACATGGGGTCGTGCTATTCAAATAAAATAGAATATTTTTACAAAATATTATTTTAAGAGATCAGTGTGAAAATAAAAAAAGTTTATAACTATGTATGAATAAGCAATTAGTCTACAATGTAGTATACTAACTGAGTATACTCAGATTTAATGTAAAATATTTTTAAGACCTGAAAATAGTACAGATGGAAGCCAAAAGATTAAATTTTTTAAACAGAGGTAGGCTTTTGTATAGTTATCAGAGGATTTATTTTGTTATAATGTGTGGTACCCGAACATGGCAATTTTGAATGAAAAATACGGAAATAGTTACAGGTAAGTGATTTGGTTGGGCAAAATTTATTCAAGTGATAAGGTAGTCTAACTGCTGGCAAAAAGGTTTTTTTCAATTCAGTTTTGTATCAATCGGTAATTTTAAAACAATTTACGAAGCAAGAGCCTGAATTGTCATGAGTGTGTATTCATGGAATCACAGAGTCACCATGCTGAATTTCTTTTTTATCACCCACATTGAAAAACATTATCTTTGTTATGTTGCTTAAAACCATTTTATAAGTTAAAAACCCGTGCCTTAAAATTTCCAAGTCATTGTTTAGTTCAAACGTTGCATGAGCAGTGGAGTCATGTTTAATGAGAGTGTAAAGTTTTGAGAGAAAAGCGAGTTCACAGATGTAAGAAACAAAATTGGTTCCAATATTGAGCCTTTGCCAACTTTTTCCCTCTGAAATCTGACTATCAGATACATATGATGAAAACTATTTGTGAATAGTACCGCAAAAACCGCACTTAAAGAAACAGAATGATTATAATAATTTTTTTTTCATTAAACTTTTGTAGGTTCATTTCCAATTTTCACCTCAACAAAGAAGATTTACATATGTACGTTATTAACAAAATAAAGGACTTTCTTAGAAAGCCAATACGTGCATCAAGCAGGACACCTATTTTAAATTTCTGGATTTTTTTTCAAAAATTATAAATTTTTCATTCAAATAGCCTTTTGATGATATAAAAATGTCTGTCTCCAAATTTTGACATTTCGTAATGCAACTACTCGTATGTATAAGAGACTGTCGAAAGCCATGTAAAGACTAAAAGTGTGGACGACATTGCCACGGAGATTCTTAGCCAATGTCGCCAACCATGAAGCCAATTTTTGGTCGGCAACTAAAACGGCGAGATGGTAGTCAACCATGAAGAGGCTGCTAATGTCGGATGGAACTCATTGAGAACATTATTCTAATCGTCAAATAACAGGTAATCATATAACTCCACAAATTCAGTTACTGGTTTCAAAAACTCAAGTGGTGTAGGAACTTTTTTTTTATACTTATGATTTCGAAGCAAAAACATGTTAGGCAATAATCAGATAATTTAAGATCGCAAATCACACTAGTGACTAACGTATGATCAATACAAGTTTCTGTGGTCAATATAAGTTTCTGAGGAATCAGTTGGGAATTTATACAGGATTCAAGTCGAAACGAAGAAAGCGAATTTAAATAGTTATCAACAGCTACAGAATTCTGTATAGTCAACTTATACTGAATTTTCGAATTTCTCATTAATTCGCAAGTTATTCAGATCACTTAGAAACCCTTCTTTTGGAGTAATGCCATGAAATCTATAGATGCATATGAAGCAAAAAACATGATTCCTCTAAACTAGAAAACTCGAAAAGCATGTAAGGCTCGAAAGTTTTCGGGAACGCCCCTATCAATGTAAGCATGCAAACGAATGAGGAATGGCAATTTGACAGTTTGATCAGTGTTGCCGCAGCCATGAAAAAAATTGTATCGCAACAAAAGGAAAAAATGTATTAAGATAGGTAGAATAAAGTTAATAAGTGAGGCGTCCAGTTACAATACCAGCCAAATCTCTTATTCATACTTTTGAAAAAAACAGCAAAAAACGTTTATCTTCATATATGTTCATTGAAAAATTAAAACGTATTTCCCACATAATAGCTTATAAAATTTCTTACTCAAAACTCGTCAGATCAGACTTTTCGAGTTTCATCTGCCTATGTTTTTAAGAAAATAATTTTGGATTTGGCGGATCCATTGGACTTGGACTTGTCTGGTTTTGAAATAGTATTCAACAAATTTTGTTTGAAAAAAAGGACCCGGTTTTGATATCAATGTACTGGCCGGTTTTAAAAGCAAGATTATGGACTTGGCCGGTTTTGAAATCTATGCATCAAAATTAAATTTAAAAAATTTAATGCCTGTCAAAATTTTTTTTTTACAATCTAAAACATAGTAGAAAGATAAAGTACTTATTGTCTAGATATTGATATATGAGAATATCTCAAAATATGATTGTTTTGGACTTGTCTGGTTTTGGAACTGGTCGCCTCAAATATCAAAACACAAAATAGCAAACAAACGAAATTTCTGAGGATCGCGCTTTTAATATATTTAAAAATCGTTATGTGAAATTTATGTGGAAATTTCTAAAGAAATTTCATATACCATCATCACTGGCTCACTTTCCGACTTTCCGAGGCTGCTTTCGCATCAACTTTATTATATACGAAATATTTTCGAGGCTAGAAAAGGTTTTCAGTTTACACGGTTTTCGAGGCATATTCGCGTTTAGAGTAACACCCTCATTATCTTTTGAACATTTTACCTTTATTACAACAGATCTTCCAAAGCTGAAACTAAAAAATTCACCATTCAAATTTGTTGAGATAAAGACTGATACGCTGCCATCTGCAATTTGTATAAGAATTGCAGATCGGAATGCCGAAAAGAGACTGCCCATGGTCATAAATCCATGTTTCAGTCCAAAAATGAAATCTGGCTTTGTTTTAAGGGAGTTAAGTTTAAGTGATCAAAATTTTTGCACAAGCTTCTTATGTTTTAAGAATCTACTCTTATGTCACCTATTTCAATAGTGGAACATCAAGCAAAAGTTATTTAAAATTACATATGAACATGTGAGTTGAAATAAGAATGCATGACGTGAAGTTTTTGATCAATTAAATTGACCTACCAAGGGCTTCGTCATTAAAATTGGTGATGAAAATCTAAGAGAGATTTTCGACAGGATAATGAATCTGCAAACATGTGGAATAAAGAAGATGATTCAATAAAAACTCAAAAACTTTTCTCACAAGAAGAGTCCTTTTTTTACTATTAACATCTTAAAGTTTTATTTTATACATCGTTTACATAGGAATACTCTATTAGTATTAGTACGGGAGGCAGCGTTGCATTTTGCGAAGCAATTTCCTCCCGCTTAATTTTTTTTGCAAATGATAGTTTAAATATATGTAGCTGATAATCGAAATGAGCGTCAGCCGCTAGAATAGTGGTGGGCCTAGTCGTGAGAGGCCGATAAAAAATTTTGCGCAATAACTTGGAAAGTAAGCCACAAATAGAAAAATATATTAAGACCAATAATGTAGGGGAGATGAATTCATGCCAGAAAACTTCCAAAACGACAATATTTCACCGACATTTCACCGTTTTAAAGTTTCCGGTAAATTCTGTTATTGTGAGCAAAAATAGTTATTTAGGGCGAAAAATTCGGTTTTCCGAGTTATTGCGCAAAGTTTTTTTTGTCGGCCTCTCACAATCAGGCCCACCACTGTTCTGACGGCAGACGCTCATTTCGCTATACTTAAACTATCATTTGCAAAAAAAATTAAGCGGGAGGAAATTGCTTCGCAAAATATAACGCTGCCTCCTGTACTTTATCGCATATTAATATTTTTTGACCATTGTTAAAAAAACAAAATTAATAATTTTACTAAAATATATTTTTGAAATATTTAAAAACTTTTCCTAATAACAATTGTGAATTAATTGCTTAATGAAAATAGCTTATTTTGACTTTATTTTTTGTTTTCAACTCTACAAATATTAGGCTATGGACTATGTACCTTAATAAGTCAAGTTCAATATTTCGATAGGAAATTTAATTCCCTACAATAAATCTTATAATGTGTTTCCATAAAAAATGAATAGTTTTTGAGTTATAATTAAAAATATAAAAAATGGACAAATTCGACCAGTTCTGAAAAGTCCAAGCCAAAATTTAGTAGCGCTTTTGGCTATGTCATTTTTAAGGTTCAATTGAACATATAAGACAATAAAATACCCTTAACGAATTAGTTCCTTTTACCCCTGTTTTTTTTTCGACATAGTCAATCGCCTATATTATAATAATTCACTACCTATAAACATTTTTTGCATGAAATCAAACCATCAACCCAAATTTAATTTATTCTTAACAACAAATGTGAACTTAAGCACTTTCACTTGCGTAAATAGACATGAAAATTATTTTTATATTGTTATTGAACAATTATTTCTGTGTATAGACTTTATAAGTGGAGTTTGGGGTGGTTTGTGCAAATGCTTTATCAGAAAGAGTTTTAGATGTACTTGAGTGGCGGCAAAATCATTAAAGTAAAAGCATTCTGTAGTAAATAAATTGTACAATTCTTAAAATGCAGCTGCATTTTTCTATTAAACTCAAATAGTGGAGTACATAACACAAATACTAGTATATTTTCATTATAAACAAAAATCATTACCATACGAAAAGTAATTGTTTTGGTTTATTTATATAATGGCACATTCATGTTTTATTCAATTTTTGCTGTGAGTTCGACTTTTTCGAAAGAATTCTATATTTTTGTCATAGCTATAATTATATAATTATATATATTATATAATTATATATATTATATAATTATAAGTATATAATTATCATTATTATTAAAAATTAACATGGAATGATTTCAGATATATGGGACGTTCTTTTACAAACCGCATAGGATTTTGGCCTTGGTATTTTAGAATCGCCCGAAATTTTTTTTGCAGCTTATATACATAAAATTACTAGACCCATGTTTTTTTTTTGCTGAAAAAATTTTTTTTTTTGAAAAATATCCACATATTAATTTTTGACAATTGGCTGTATTTTGTCAAATGTACTCATACTTGAAGTCTATTATCTCCAGTTCTACTGATCCGATCAATGTCTCCAGTGCTGTCAACAAATGAAAAATAATAACAATTTAATTGTTTAAATATGATGTTTCCCCAACTAGAATACATTGAAAAAAATAACATTTTGTTCCTTATTCTTTTATCTACAATACCCATTTTACAAAAAAAAATGGAGTCTCTGTTAGATCGGAAGTTATTAAATATTTTCCAGCGCAAGTCATGAATTCCAGAACATATTTAAGTATGCAGCGTGCGACGAATCAAAATTTAATAACGAGTGTCAAATACTCGTTTCTTTGTTTTGACATTGATCGGATCAGCAGAACTGGAGATAATAGATTTCAAGTAAGAATACATTTCACAAAATCCAGCAAATTATCAAAAATTCATGTGTGGATATTTTCGAAAAAAAATTTTTTCAGCAAAAACAAAAAACATGGGTCAACTGAATTTGCTAGAAGATGCAAGAAAAAAATTTTCATCGCATTTGGAGAAGTCGAGGTTTTTTTTCCTGAATTTTGTGCGGCTTGTAAAAGAACGTCCCATATGGTATCCACTAACGTTAGATAGTGGCTATACATTAGGGTGTTTTTTTTGAAAATTTTGTAAGAAAGACATTTTTTTTTGCGTTTTAGTGAAAAGGTTGTTGCTTCCATATGAATTGTTATAGGAAACAAACTGTTTGCGCCGTTCACAGGTTTGATCTAGAAAGCTGAACTTTTGGGAGAATTTTTCTCAATACTTGGATGTATTTTGTCCGCATTTTCAGCCACACGAAAAATGTGGGCGTGGTTTTACAACAATGGGTAGCAACTCTCATATAAAGTACCTAAAAAGCTATACCGTGGCACCCAAAACATACTTTTTCTACGTTTTAGTAAGTTGGTTTTTTCGTAAAATTTAAAAAAAAATCGGATGTAAACTCTGTTCACGCCGCACAGTGACAAACTTTTCAAAAAAGCGTTGCAAAAATCTATTTTGGTGCAGACGCACACCAAAATAGATTTTTGACAAATTTGATACTCGAAAAATTCAACAAATGCTGAGAGAAAATTCTATACTTTTAACTTCCTTAACAAGTCCTCAGAACAAAGTAGGCAACGATGTTTGACGGTTTGGGTGATAGAGTGATTTTTATTTTCAAACCAGTGGATATAGCACCCTAAGTTCACATATATATTAGAAATATTAAATCTTAAACTTTTACCTAGAAACCATTTAATTTGGTGTACTTTACCTATATGATTAGTCGTAGTTCATAATTAAAAACGTTTAAATTAAACACCTTTTTGTTTTGGTCAAAAATTACCTCGTATAGTTTTTGAATCTATTATGATGATATGATGGATCATGCTGCGAAGCGAATTATATACAGCATAAGAGAGAAAGAGCTGAGCACCTTTCCAGACAAACTTACATTATTAAGCAAATGAGGATGTGATGGTTCAAGCATCAAGCAAATAATCGTTTCACCGAATGGAAAGAATGTCTCAGATGGAAAAATGTTGATGGCTTCAATTGTTCCGCTAAGTTAAAGAGTGAAATCATTGATCATTGGAGAAATCCCCGTCCTTCATCAGTTCAATTTTGCCGAACTCAAACAGCCCCTTCCTGGTTGGCTACAATCTCGCCTTTTTAGTCACCGAGATAAAATTGGCTTTAAGGTTGGCGGCAATGTCTTCCACACTTTTTTCTCTACATGGTTCTCTTATAGTTGTATCCAGAAATGTCAATATTTGGAGACAGCTATATTTTGGTATCGCCAAATTGAAAAAGTGCACGTAAATAAAAAAATATTTACAATTTATATCAAAAATGTATTTCAAAATGTTCTTTCAGTACAAAAATCAGCATCAAAAGGGAATATGAACAAAATATTGAAATTTTGGAAAAATAACCAGAATTTTAAAACGGGTGGCATGCTTGATGCACGTATTGGGTATCTAAAAAGAGTCATTTATTTCGTTACTAACGTACATAAATTTTCTTTGTTGAGGCGAAAATTGGAAATGAACATACAAAAGTTCAATGGCAAAATTTATGTTAATAAATATTGGGCAGAAATGTCAAATTTCGTCACAAATGTCAAGTAAGTCCAGAAATGTCAATATTTTTGTCATCCACAAAGTGTGGAACTTAATACTATGGAGATCAGTGTTGGCATGTCACATGGATTTTTAGGTTTACGACAGTCACACGTCGTAAACTGTCGTAAATGTCACTAATGTCACAAATGTCGCAACCTCCAGATCAACCTCGATTTCACAACACTGAAATTGTTCGTTTGACCAATAAAACAATATATTATGGAACTTGAACATGTTTAACAAACAATTTTATGATCTGAATCCCCTTTACAGGTAATCGTGAAATGTCATTGAAAATTCATATGCAAGAAATTCCTTTTATTGCGTAAACTCAATGTTTGTCACAAAGGCTTGAAGGTTTACGACGTTTACGACTGTAGGTCGTAAAAGTCGTAAATGTCGAATGACATGCCAACACTGATGGAGACAGTAAACTGTATCCAACCATGAAGCCAACAAATAAAACTGTCTCCATACTGTATCGTTTCGGAGATAAAAAACAGTATCCAACCATGAAGGGACTGTAAATGTTTTATGCAGCAAGGAAAACGTTGATGCAAAAATATGGAGAGTTTGCATAAAAAACTTAGATCTGTGGTTCACAAAATTCTGACCAATGGTAAAAATATAATAGAGTGCCAGCCTTTACCAATTACTGAACTATCAGTAGATCCACAGGAATCCAATAAAATTAGTTACCTCGGGCTTGGATTCCGAGCTGTCCAAGAAAAAGTGAATATGCTATATGAAAAGCACTTATATGGGTGGAAACTAAAGTTGGTTCGATCTAAACAAGAGGTGTGTCAATCGATGGATCTAAGGAATGGATCTTAATTTTTTTATATTGTGAAATTTTTTCAATTTTCTAGTTAATTTAAATAAATTCCTGGTTAACATTATTAACAAGCCTCAATTGAGTTTAACCATATAAAGCTTTGAATTAACTGGATTCGCTTTTGTTGTTTTCAATCAGATTTCTGGTCAAATTAACTACATTTCACCTTGGCACCAACACATTACGTCTCTTAGTTAAATTAACCAGGCCCTTAGTGATTTTTTTCTCAGTGTGCCCTATTTAACCCAATTATTACATCTCTATGGTACGCCAAATCATCAAAAGAGCAGAAGAACGTTACTTTCAAGAAATGTTAAGTCTATTAGATAGCCATTCAGATACTTGATTAGTTGATTAGTTTGAAAAAAATTAAATTGTTAATTTAAGTAATAAAACAATATGTAGTTTGTTATGAATATAAAAGAATAAATATCTCACCAAATTTAAAAATCCGCTTTTGAATTTTTTTACAATTTTAGTTTATACCAAGCTCATTCACATTTCAATCACACTTTTCTGCAGTTTTCAAAGTCTACTTGTGACAAACAAAATAGAAATTAATTTTTATATGAATATGTGTAATTTTTCCTCCCTACAAAAAACTCAACTTCAACAATCAATTGCGTCGGTCTCTGCAAATGTATTTGAACAAAACTTAGCACTATACTGCCGTACAGATGAAGAAAAGCACTATCTACATTTTTATGAAAGTTTAATTTTATACCGTAGGATTTGTCTTTCCAAGCTCTATCAATCTGTTAAAAAAACGGATTGTCCTAATATTTTCCAAAATGAAAATGCCTACCCACTCGGCATGCAACGTTTCAGAAAGTTTTTGAAATATTACATAACGTTGCAGAAATGCTTCATTTGAAACATTGAAAATGAAACGTTACAGAAACCTTTCTGAAATATTTCAAATGTAATCCTTCACATGTAAGCATTCTGAAGTGTTTCGAAAGGTTTCAAATACAACGCGTCCTGAAAATTTCAAATTAAGTCTTTCTGGCACATTGTAAGCAAATTCGTTCATATGTAATCATTTTGAAGTGTTCCTCAAGGGTTCTAGAATTAAGGTTTTTTTATTTATCTAAACAAAGATGCATATTATAATAGAAATTGCATCAATATAATTTATTTATAGTTTTAAAAATTTATAATTTAAGTACCCACTCTTTGAAACGTTGCAAATGAAAGAAAAGCAAGAAGCTCTCTGATATATTTCAAAGGTAATGTTTCACCTGCAATCATTAAAAAAAAAATTATTGAAGCTTATTGTTGTAGTTTACTTGCTAAAAGTATAACAATTTTCCAAAGCGAGTCTTCTTTGAATTGTCATTTTGTCAGAGTTCCCAGATTTGGGTATTATTGTAACTTTTGGTAATTTTTTTTTGTAGAGCTGAACTTAACGTTATTAGAAGTCTATGTAGTTGCTACTCAATAATTGGAAGAGTATTTATTATAACATAAGCCTACTGTAGCAACGACTTTTTATTTATTTATAAAACAGTTTGAACACATTTTTAATACCAAAAACTCATATTTAAGCAAAAAAGATTTCTCAAGTCTAATTTCAGGAATGTAGTTACTCAAGTTGTTGTTAAATGAAATTAAAATTAGAGGCGAAAGAGTGGTTATACGGTCGAATTTTGAAAATACGTATTTATTAACAATTGCAATTTTAACAACAACATCACAATTATTATGTAAATATGTAATTGTATTTGCAAGATTTCATTGCATCACACAATTTAACGTTTGCAACCCAAAGGATATTGGTCATTTTATTAATCTAAGCGAATTCGCGCGATCCTTTGCATTACAAAGTATTAAAACTTTTCATTGATATGAAAAAATTACCTTACTCATGTACAATTAATTATAAGGTCACAGCCCTAACCATTTCATGCATAATTTTCACTGTGATTTTGATAATTTGCTTATGTATTACATCTTCGCTTACCATTATTACGACATCTAAGTGTAATGTAAGAAATCAATGGTTACAAAATAAATGCATGGCCCTAAAAACTGGTACGATGTCTATTTTGTAAAGCAAACACATCTAAATGAATGAAGAATGTTCTCCAAATGTGAGCTCTTGAACTGGGGTCAAGGTTTTATAATTTACATGTTATGTAGTTTAGTTTGTGTAACATCGGCTTTTTTATCCACTTTATTACATTAAAACTTTCAGCAATTAATTAGAAATTTGTCTTCATTGGAGGAATACGTGTGTAATGCAAATCTTTTACATTTCGCACAAAAAAAATTAAATCTATAGCTGACAACAGGTCCAAAATATAGCAAAAGTAATCGCAATTCGGTCGCCTTCCAATATTTATGGTACATCAGAGGTCTCGGTTTCCTTAGATACCTTCAGCCATGCATTATAAATCTGTTTTTTCTTAAAATAAAACAACTTTTAAAATCAGAAGGCACATTAATTTAAATACTTTTTTTAATTGTCAAAGAAAAATTAACCAAAATGAAAAAGTCTACGTTTTTACCAAACCAAAAATTTTCTACCAAATTTGTGTAGCAACGTTGGTAAACATTGAATTTTTCTTATGAAATCTAAATAATATTTTGATTTGTTATAGTTTTTTTGTTTCTATAATTGTATAGTACCAGGAGACCGACCACTGTTCAGTTTTTCGTTTTGAGGTTGAAAAAATCGAAAAAATATGCAATTTGTTGTAAGAAGTTGACTAATATTGAATTAGTTGAAATATTTAAAAAACATTGAAAAGAGTTGAAAAGCCGAAAATAAAAATTAAGAAAGTTGAAAGAGGTAGAAAAACGTCAAAAAAGGTTAAAAAAATTGTATGGCATGAGGTTGAAAAAGTCGAAAAAAGTTGAATAACGTTGAAAAAGTCGGAAAAATATGGAAAACTTTAAAAAAATTGAAAGAGGTTGAAAAATGTTGAAACAGTTGAAAGAAATTGAATAACTGAAAAAAAAAATTAATGAGGTTGAAAAGGTCGAAATAAATTGAAAGAGGTTCAAAAACTCCAAAAGAGTTTGAATAAGTCGAAAAAGCTGAAAGAGTTTGACAAAGTCGAAAAAATATGCAAAATGTTGAAAACAGTTGAAAGAGGTTAAAAAATGGTGAAAAAGTTGAAAGAAATTGAATAACTCAAAAAAAGTTGAATGAGGTTCAATAAGTCGAAGTAAATTGAAAGAGGTTGAAAAACTTGAAAAAAGATGAATATCTCTAAAAAAAAATTTAATGAGGTTGAAAAAGGTGAAAGAGGTTGAAAAATTCTTAAAAATATGGAAAATGTTGAATGTCGAAAAAAGTTGAATAATGTTGACAAAGTCGGAAAATGTTAAAAGAAGTTGAACGAGGTTAAAAAATGTTGAATGAGGTTCAAAAAGTCAAAAAAAGTTGAATAAGGTTGACAAAGTCGGAAAAATTGAATGTGGTTGAATAAAGTTGAAAGAGGTTGAAAATCTCGAAAAAAGTTGGATAATGTTGAAAAAAGTTGAAACAGTTGAAAGAAGTTGAATAACTCGGAAAAAAGTTGAAGAAGGTGTGAATAAATTGAATAAGGGTGAAAAAATTCGAAAGAGGTTGAAAGATTCGAAAAAAGTTGGAAGAAGTGGAAAATCTCAAAAAAAGTTGAATATGTATCTCTATAAAAAAGATTAATGAGGTTGAAAAAGTCGAAGAAGTTGAATGAGTTTGACAAAGTCGGAAAAATATAGATATATGTTGAAAACAGTTGAAAGAGGTTAAAAAATGTTGAAAGAAGTTGAATAACTCAAAAAAAGTTGAATAAGGTTGAAAAAGTCGAAAAAGTTGAACAAGGTTGAAAAAGTCGAAAAAAGTTGAATAAGGATGAAAAAGTCGAATAAATTAAAAAAGGGTGAAAGAGGTTGAAATATTCGAAAAAAGTTGAAAGTGAAAAATATCGAAAAAAAATTTGAGCATCTTAGTAAATTCAATTAAATTGAAAGAGGTTGAAAAAGTCGAAAGGAAAATGTTGAAAAAGTTTTTTGCTTTTATGGGAGGTGCCTACTGCTGCAATCCCGTTGAAGTTCAATTAGTTTTAAAGCTTATAGTAACCGACATCTCGTATCAAATTTTATTTTTGTATTCTTTATTTTGTACAAAAAACTTAAAATTTAGATAAATATACATAAATGTAGATATTTATATTTTTTTTTTATTTATTGGATCTCTTTACATTGTAAAGACTAACAATAAGTTGTAAGCTCTTAATTCTAATTAACACTATTACAAATTATAAATTATATATAAAGTGATATATTTATTATAATAAGTAATTTAAAGCTCTGCGGGACTCAAAAATAAATAAAAAATAAATATTTTTTTGCTGGTCTAAAATTGTATTATGGATATAATATTTGGTTATATGTATGGATATGGAGTTCATTATGCAGAACCATTTGTAGTAGCTGGGCGGTCAGCCCTTTTTAGACGCGAATGTGTTGAAGTGTTAGCTAGTGGAGTAGCTAATGGATTGATATGATTTTGCAGTTTTAGGAGGTATTTTCTTTTCAGTCTTTCAAATTCTGCGTTTACCATAGGTATATGGAGATCGCTATGGATACGCTCATTTCTAATGAACCACGGTGCTCCTGTTATTGTCCTTAGTATCTTTGATTGAGCCCTTTGAAGAATTTCAAAATTTGATGAACTAGCGAGTCCATATAGTTGTATCCCGTAAGTCCATATAGGCTTAATAACACTATTATATAGGAGAACTTTATATTCCAATTTTAGAGGAGAGTGACTGTTTATTAACCAGTGCAAGCTAGCAGCTTTGAGTTTGATTTGCATCTTTTTGGCTTCGATGTGTTTACGCCAAGTTAAGCGTTTATCTATGTGAATGCCAAGATAAGTGACTTCATTTGCTTCTGGAACTCGAATGCCATTTAATTTTATGGTTGGTGTTGGGTTTCTATTTAATGTAAATGTAACATTTCGGCATTTTTGCTCGTTCACCTTGATACGCCATTTTGATAACCAATTTTCAATAAGAACTAGATGATTTTGAAGCTGGTTGGTGGCAACCACAGCATTTTTGTGACGACTTAAAATAGCCGTATCATCCGCAAAAGTGGAGGTAACTAGCTGGTCATTTGTCGGAATATCAGAAGTGAATAAGATATATAAAAACGGGCCAAGAACACTACCCTGTGGAACTCCAGCGCCAATCGAGAACTCAGTTGTATTAAAACTTTGATATTTAACACTATAGCACCTGTTTGCCAAATATGACACAAGGACTGCGTGGATATTTTGTGGTAGGAGTTGTCTGATTTTGTAAATTAGGCCATAATGCCATACTTTATCAAAAGCTTGTTTAACGTCAAGAAATATGGCGGAACAATATTCTCTGTGTTCAAAAGCATTTCTTATTTCGTTTGTTATTCTATTCACTTGCTCAATGGTTCCATGTTTTTCCCTAAAACCAAATTGGTGTGAAGGAATGAGATGATGATCGTGAAGGTAAGGCATAACCTTTTCTAAGAACACTTTTTCAAACAGTTTTGAGAGGCAGGGAAGCAAGCCAATAGGTCTGTATGAAGATGGTAAGGTGGAATCTTTGCCGGGCTTCGAAATCATTTTAATTATTGATTTTTTCCACTCACTGGGATAGTGGCCAAAATTAATTATAGCATTGAAGAGCCTGGTGATGAAAACTACAGCTGTTTGGGGTAAATTTTTGAGCATTATGGGAGTAATGGAGTCATGGCCAGGTGCTTTTCTACAAATAAGTTTATTGTTTATGACTCTGTTCTCTAGAAAGAGCAGCTCTTATCTTCTTTTCGGCTTCCCTAAGTTTTATTTTTGAGGTGGTACTTCTCTATGCTTGGGTTTTTCAAAAATTTGTATGATAACAGGGGAATGATCAGATGATAACTCAAAACTTGTACTGACAGAAATTAAATCTCTGCGAATACTCTTGGTGACGGCAAAATCGATTAGGTCAGGAATTTTGTTGCGGTCCGCTGGCCAATATGTAGGTTTTCCGGGAGAAGCAACATCCAGATTGCTCTTTTTATTTATTGCGTTATACAGCTGATTACCTTTGGGATTATTAATGCGGGAGCCCCAGAAAATGTGTTTTGCGTTATAGTCACCGGCTGCTACAAATTTATCACCTAAAGTTTTAAAATAGTCCATAAACTGCGCCTCTGATACAGCAAAGCGGGGAGGACAGTAAACTGCAGATAAAGAAAGGTCTTTGCCATTACTTTGCAAGATAATTGAAGTAGCTTGTAGATAGTTTTGGGCATAAGTCCCTAAGCAAGAATGTTTAAGCCTTGTTCGAATTAGTATACCAGTACCGCCATGGGCTTTTCCGTCTGGGTGATTGGTTTTATGGAATATATAGCCTGGAATAGTGAAGTTATATTTATTTGTTAAGTGGGTTTCGGATAGAAGAATTACATCTACATCTTCCCGAGACAAGAAGTTTGAAATCTCTAGTTTAGGTTGGCCTACGCCGTTTGCATTCCATGCGCAAATCTTTATAAGGCCTATAACTTGGCTAGGAGAGCAGTCATTAATTGGGTTTGCATTTCAACGATACGATCTAAAGATTTTTGCATGGTTATCATGAAGTGTGATAGTCTTTGAGTAAAATTAGAAATCATTAGCTCAAGGTTATTGTTTGGTTCCTGTGGTGTTAGGTGTTGCATTTGAGAGCCTGATTTTACAACATTAGCATAAGAAATAGCTGGTGAAAAAGGGTTGGCAGAGGACTGCTGGGGGGCAGAAGCAGCAGAGAACTGTTGGGGGGCAGAAGCGGCAGAGGTAAATACATTTTTAGTTGGATTGCGAGCAGCTTGTTTAAGTAAAGTTACCCTCTGTTTTAGGCTTTGATATACAGGACAGCCTCTATAGTTAGCAGTATAGTTTCCATTGCAATTGCTACATTTTTTGGAGCTTGTGCTATTTTCCGCTTTTTTGGAGCATAAGGAGCTGTGGTGGAGCTCACCGCATGCGACACATACAGTACGGAGATTACAATAGGTTTTAGTATGGCCATACTCTTGGCAGTTTACGCATTGGACCGGCCCATTACGTTTGTGGGGCTCCTCGACAGAAATTTTTCGGTGCAATAAATATTGCAACTTGTATATTGGATGCGTTTCATTTTTTTTGAGCTTGGAAGCATCTGGGAGTAGGTCTACCTTAAACATAGGTTGAGGAACCCTATCTTTATTTACAATGTTAATAACTGCTCTGGCATGGAAACCTTTTTCTTCGAGAGATTCAATACCTTTAAGTACTACAGAAATACCTTTACTGCTTTTCGGCTGGTAAGTGTAATAATTCTTTTTTTTTTGCTTCTAGATCACGTGCTAAAGTACGGTAATTACATTCCGCGTAAATTTGGATTTTTGTTTCATGTATATTTCCTCTTGTAAGTGACACTACATGATATGAGTCTTTCCCTATTAGACTAGTAATATAATTTATAAGGGCATTAGAGTTACGCTCACGCAAGAAAATAGGTGGAGGCTTATGATCTTTAGTACTTTGCCTACCGCTACCACCAGCTTCATCATCATCATTTTTTGCTAATATTGGAAATCTATTATTGTTGGCGTTGATTGTACCTGTAGAGGTGGATTTAATGACTTTCGCCGCTTGTACATTGCCTCCATTTTTTTGTGGGCTTAGTCTTCTTTTTACTTGGATGTAGCGGTCTAGCCCAGTTTGAACTTCACTATTTTTTTGAAACAAAATATTTTTACCTTTATTTTGTGTGTTTGACTTTGGTTGTTGTTGAGTTTGTTGCATTTGACGAAATTGTTGTTTTTGTTGTTGTAACAGCAACTGCTGTTTATGTTGTGGTTTCTGCTGCTGCTGCTGCTGCTGATGTTGATGCAATACCGAACATTGTTGCTCTACACTGGATTCATGTTGCATAGCTAATGTTGCTAAGCTGTTGCTCAATACATATGAATTTGTGCCTACAGACATTATTGGTGTAAGTGAAGCAGATGACGATGTAGTAATTACACATGTACTAGTTGTTGCCAGAGTTGTTGCTGGCAAAGAGACAGTTGCGCTTGTAGGTGCTGGTGAGATGTTCGGAGTTGAACATTGAGCTCCCCATGAGAGAGAAGAGGACAGCAGACATCAGACTTAGCGGCTTTGAATTATTACATGTACTCAGAGAAGAGTTTTGAGAAAACAACGCATGCGCATTACTCGAATGAGCGCTTGGAGTAGAATGAGCGGGAAGAATATTATTAGTTGTTGTTGAATTGTTGTTGGAAGCACTCGAGAATGTAGAAACTAACTCATTGGAAAGAGAGTGACGTCGCTGCATAGGCGGAGAGCGCTCCACCGGCATAACCCACCGTCTTGCTAGCTTTGTTTATTTTTTTATGCAGAACTGTGTTCTTTCTATTTACTTTTTGAAAATAAAGACAGCAAACGCACAAGAAATCAATGTAAAGTGCATTAATTTTATTGGCACTCACTTCCGCAACCGTTTTCAGGAGTTTTAGATTTTTTAAATTACTTTTAACCACTCGAATTATTAAATGACCACGGAGACGATCGAAAACACGTCCGTCGTACTTAAATTGCGCTGGACATGTGTCCAGCACAAACTATTGTCCAAATGACAAGAGGCGATTGTGTAAACCAATTCAAATTCATATTTTAAAACACATATTGAAGAGGAAATACAATTAAATGAAAATAAATAAATTTGGAACATGAACTAAAATCTTCAAAAAAGACAAAAATTAAGATACATTTTAAATGAAAATGTTTAAAAATGAAATATAATACAATATTCAAAAATAAAATGAAATAGGTAACAATATTCAAGTTAGACCGCAGGACCAAAAATATTATTAATTTCCGAATGGTCAAAAGAAAAAAGCCATTTTTTCGCATTATTGAGGAATGTAGTTTTCACTCTTTCACATCTTATATATTCCGGTAATAAATTAAACAGACGAGGTGCTGTGACAAAGTAGAAACGTTCAAAGTAAGTTTTATAAATTGTAGGGATTGATACAAAATCTGCAGTGTTAACTCGTAGGCTGTATTTATCATGTAGTCTTACCGAATAAAACCCACATTTATCAAAAAATATTTTCAGAACTTTGTAACAATACAGATGTATTAGCGGAAGAATATTTAGATATTTGAACAAAACAAAACTAGGCGTTCTACGATTTACATTACAGATGATTCTTATTGCATGTTTTTGTTTAATTAACAAGGATTCTATTTTATTATAATAGCCACCACCCCAGCAAGATAATCCATACTGAAGTTTCGACTTAAGTAGACCATCATAAAATACTTTCAAAACAGATTTTTTACAATAAAGACTAAGATGGTAGATTTGTCTTACTACTTTGTTAGTATATTGTTTTAAGTACAGTGTGTGATGTTTCCAGTTTAGCTTTTGATCCAATGTAATTCCCAAATATTTTAAATTGTCTACTGTCTCAATCTTAAAACATTTAGCGCAACAGCTTGCGTCATTATTAAAGTATTTACCTTCTCCAGAGACACTCAAACAAAATCTTGGGCAATTTGGGAAGTGATAAAACAACGGTAAGTCTTCCGATAGTGTATTTTTAATATTAAAACCATAAATTTTGTTTTATTGCTTATGAAAAGTTTATCAGCCCTGAACCATCTCCTTATAATATCTACGTCACTATTAAGATCTAGAGATACATTAACAAGGATATTACTAGAATAAGTAAGGGCAGTATCATCTGCAAACGCTGTAATTTTGCCTCTAAAAGGTTGCAAAAACAATGAATTTATATATATTAAAAAGAGGACCGGACCTAAGGCAGAACCTTGTGGAACGCCAAAGTTGGTATAATTATGAGAGCTAACACAATTCGATATTCTTACTATGTGCTTTCTATTTTCTAAATAAGAAGCAAACCAGTTATAGATAGAACCTCTAAAGCCAGCTTTAAACAGGTTGTTTAGTAATATTGTGTGATCTATCATATCAAAAGCTTTAGTGATGTCGATGAAAAGTGTTGCTGAAACTTCTGATACATTTAAGCTGCTGCAAATTTCACCAGTCACTTTTAATAGTGCACCCTCGGTAGATTTGCCGCTTCGAAACCCAAACTGACAGTCACTGAAGAATTGAGTTCTGTCTAAGAAGGATAATATTCTTGATTTAATACCTTTCTCAAATACCTTTGAGAAAACAGATAAAATAGTTGGTTACAAGTGATGCATCGCCTTTTTTGTATAGTGGAATTATTATTGCAGTTTTAAGGAGATCTGGAAAAATTCCTAGCTGTACGCTTAGGTTAAAAATAATATATAAGACATTGGAAATATGAAAAGAGATATTTCTCAATACAAGGCTAGACACTTTGTTAAAGGAAGTAGAACTGAATATTTTAAGTCACGATATAATTTTATGTATTTCAAAAAGAGTAAATGGGGCACAGAAAAAACTTTGTGGTTGAATATTTATTTGTGTCAACGTGCTATCATATTGAAATGCAAAGTTATTCGTTGTCGAATCTTGAAACGAGCATATATTTGAAAAATATTCGCTAAATAAATTGGCAATCAGCAGCCAGCGTGAACAGATAATTTATTATGATAATAGTTATCTCTACATCTAGGAATCTCCATTTTAAGATAACGACATAACTTTTCATAATAGCTTTTAAGTCTGAAATTGTTAGGATGTTTTTTAACACTTAAACACAACTGATTTTTCTTTTTGATTTTTCTTAATAAAGGAAAAGACATCCATTGCTTAAGCTTTTTGTTATTTTTTCTTGTAATTTGACTGCAATTGGATATATGAAACTGCAATTTGTTTAAAAATATATTAAAAGCTACAGATGGATCATGTGCAGCATAAACATCCTCCCACATTTCAAAATTTAGTTTTGCTTTAAGAGTATTTAAATCAATTTTATTACTAGTTCACCAAATATAACACAAAACGTTTTTTGCTTGCATGGGAGGTGCCACGCCAATTGACAATTGGCTGTATTTTGTCAAATGTACTCATACTTGAAGTCTATTATTTCCAGTTCTACTGATCCGATCAATGTCTCCAGTTCTACTGATCCGATCAATGTCAATTTTTTTTATTAAATAGTCTATAACGTTAGCTTCTGCAATAAATTTAAAAAAAAATGTTATGCTGTCAACAAATGAAAAATAATAACAATTTAATTGTTTAAATATGATGTTTCCCCAACTAGAATACATTGAAAAAAATAACATTTTGTTCCTTATTCTTTTATCTACAATACCCATTTTACAAAAAAAAATGGAGTCTCTGTTAGATCGGAAGTTATTAAATATTTTCCAGCGCAAGTCATGAATTCCAGAACATATTTAAGTATGCAGCGTGCGACGAATCAAAATTTAATAACGAGTGTCAAATACTCGTTTCTTTGTTTTGACATTGATCGGATCAGTAGAACTGGAGATAATAAATTTCAAGTCTGAATACATTTCACAAAATCCAGCAAATTATCAAAAATTCATGTGTGGATATTTTCGAAAAAAAAAAATTTTTCAGCAAAAACAAAAAACATGGGTCAACTGAATTTGCTAGAAGATGCAAGAAAAAAATTTTCATCGCGTTTGGAGAAGTCGAGGTTTTTTTTCCTGAATTTTGTGCGGCTTGTAAAAGAACGTCCCATATGGTATCCACTAACGTTAGATAGTGGCTATACATTAGGGTGTTTTTTTTGAAAATTTTGTAAGAAAGACATTTTTTTTTGCGTTTTAGTGAAAAGGTTGTTGCTTCCATATGAGTTGTTATAGGAAACAAACTGTTTGCGCCGTTCACAGGTTTGATCTAGAAAGCTGAACTTTTGGGAGAATTTTTCTCAATACTTGGATGTATTTTGTCCGCACTTTTAGCCACACGAAAAATGTGGGCGTGGTTTTACAACAATGGGTAGCAACTCTCATATAAAGTAACTAAAAAGCTATACCGTGGCACCCAAAACATACTTTTTCTACGTTTTAGTAAGTTGGTTTTTTCGTAAAATTTAAAAAAAAATCGGATGTAAACTCTGTTCACGCCGCACAGTGACAAACTTTTCAAAAAAGCGTTGCAAAAATCTATTTTGGTGTGCGTCTGTTTGACAAATTTGATACTCGAAAAATTCACCAAATGCTGAGAGAAAAATCTATACTTTTTTTTCGTAAAAGCATTGATCTTAATTAAACAATTAACTAATTTTTTTTTGTTTTTTTTTTTTTGAAACACTGTTTTTATTAGGTTTTTGAGCTTTCTGTTGAGCTTAAAACAAACTTCCCAAAAGTTCAAGCTGAGCTTCCACACAAATCATCACTGACTCTTCCTTAACAAGTCCTCAGAACAAAGTAGGCAACGATGTTTGACGGTTTGGGTGATAGAGTGATTTTTATTTTCAAACCAGTGGATATAGCACCCTAAGTTCACATACATATTAGAAATATTAAATCTTAAACTTTTACCTAGAAAACATTTAATTTGGTGTACTTTACCTATATGATTAGTCGTAGTTCATAATTAAAAACGTTTAAATTAAACACCTTTTTGTTTTGGTCAAAAATTACCTCGTATAGTTTTTGAATCTATTATGATGATATGATGGATCATGCTGCGAAGCGAATTATATACAGCATAAGAGAGAAAGAGCTGAGCACCTTTCCAGACAAACTTACATTATTAAGCAAATGAGGATGTGATGGTTCAAGCATCAAGCAAATAATCGTTTCAACGAATGGAAAGAATGTCTCAGATGGAAAAATGTTGATGGCTTCAATTGTTCCGCTAAGTTAAAGAGTGAAATCATTGATCATTGGAGAAATCCCCGTCCTTCATCAGTTCAATTTTGCTGAACTCATACAGCCCCTTCCTGGTTGGCTACAATCTCGCCTTTTTAGTCACCGAGATAAAATTGGCTTTAAGGTTGGCGGCAATGTCTTCCACACTTTTTTCTCTACATGGTTCTCTTATAGTTGTATCCAGAAATGTCAATATTTGGAGACAGCTATATTTTGGTATCGCCAAATTGAAAAGGTGCACGTAAATAAAAAAATATTTACAATTTATATCAAAAATGTATTTCAAAATGTTCTTTCAGTACAAAAATCAGCATCAAAAGGGAATATGAACAAAATATTGAAATTTTGGAAAAATAACCAGAATTTTAAAACGGGTGGCATGCTTGATGCACGTATTGGGTATCTAAAAAGAGTCATTTATTTCGTTACTAACGTACATAAATTTTCTTTGTTGAGGCGAAAATTGGAAATGAACATACAAAAGTTCAATGGCAAAATTTATGTTAATAAATATTGGGCAGAAATGTCAAATTTCGTCACAAATGTCAAGTAAGTCCAGAAATGTCAATATTTTTGTCATCCACAAAGTGTGGAACTTAATACTATGGAGATCAGTGTTGGCATGTCACATGGATTTTTAGGTTTACGACAGTCACACGTCGTAAACTGTCGTAAATGTCACTAATGTCACAAATGTCGCAACCTCCAGATCAACCTCGATTTCACAACACTGAAATTGTTCGTTTGACCAACAAAACAATATATTATGGAACTTGAACATGTTTAACAAACAATTTTATGATCTGAATCCCCTTTACAGGTAATCGTGAAATGTCATTGAAAATTCATATGCAAGAAATTCCTTTTATTGCGTAAACTCAATGTTTGTCACAAAGGCTTGAAGGTTTACGACGTTTACGACTGTAGGTCGTAAAAGTCGTAAATGTCGAATGACATGCCAACACTGATGGAGACAGTAAACTGTATCCAACCATGAAGCCAACAAATAAAACTGTCTCCATACTGTATCGTTTCGGAGATAAAAAACAGTATCCAACCATGAAGGGACTGTAAATGTTTTATGCAGCAAGGAAAACGTTGATGCAAAAATATGGAGAGTTTGCATAAAAAACTTAGATCTGTGGTTCACAAAATTCTGACCAATGGTAAAAATATAATAGAGTGCCAGCCTTTACCAATTACTGAACTATCAGTAGATCCATAGGAATCCAATAAAATTAGTTACCTCGGGCTTGGATTCCGAGCTGTCCAAGAAAAAGTGAATATGCTATATGAAAAGCGCTTATATGGGTGGAAACTAAAGTTGGTTCGATCTGAACAAGAGGTGTGTCAATCGATGGATCCAAGGAATGGAAATGGCTAATAAAATGAGTGACTTCAAGCTTGTTACTTAATTTTCTTATATTGTGAAATTTTTTCAATTTTCTAGTTAATTTAAATAAATTCCTGGTTAACATTATTAACAAGCCTCAATTGAGTTTAACCATATAAAGCTTTGAATTAACTGGATTCGCTTTTGTTGTTTTCAATCAGATTTCTGGTCAAATTAACTACATTTCACCTTGGCACTAACACATTACGTCTCTTAGTTAAATTAACCAGGCCCTTAGTGATTTTTTTCTCAGTGTGCCCTATTTGACCCAATTATTACATCTCTATGGTACGCCAAATCATCAAAAGAGCAGAAGAACGTTACTTTCAAGAAATGTTAAGTCTATTAGATAGCCATTCAGATACTTGATTAGTTGATTAGTTTGAAAAAAATTAAATTGTTAATTTAAGTAATAAAACAATATGTAGTTTGTTATGAATATAAAAGAATAAATATCTCACCAAATTTAAAAATCCGCTTTTGAATTTTTTTACAATTTTAGTTTATACCAAGCTCATTCACATTTCTATCACACTTTTCTGCAGTTTTCAAAGTCTACTTGTGACAAACAAAATAGAAATTAATTTTTATATGAATATGTGTAATTTTTCCTCCCTACAAAAAACTCAACTTCAACAATCAATTGCGTCGGTCTCTGCAAATGTATTTGAACAAAACTTAGCACTATACTGCCGTACAGATGAAGAAAAGCACTATCTACATTTTTATGAAAATTTAATTTTATACCGTAGGATTTGTCTTTCCAAGCTCTATCAATCTGTTAAAAAAACGGATTATCCTAATATTTTCCAAAATGAAAATGCCTACCCACTCGGCATGCAACGTTTCAGAAAGTTTTTGAAATATTACATAACGTTGCAGAAATGCTTCATTTGAAACATTGAAAATGAAACGTTACAGAAACCTTTCTGAAATATTTCAAATGTAATCCTTCACATGTAAGCATTCTGAAGTGTTTCGAAAGGTTTCAAATACAACGCGTCCTGAAAATTTCAAATTAAGTCTTTCTGGCACATTGTAAGCAAATTCGTTCATATGTAATCATTTTGAAGTGTTCCTCAAGGGTTCTAGAATTAAGGTTTTTTTATTTATCTAAACAAAGATGCATATTATAATAGAAATTGCATCAATATATTACCAATATAATTTATTTATAGTTTTAAAAATTTATAATTTAAGTACCCACTCTTTGAAACGTTGCAAATGAAAGAAAAGCAAGAAGCTCTCTGATATATTTCAAAGGTAATGTTTCACCTGCAATCATTAAAAAAAAAATTATTGAAGCTTATTGTTGTAGTTTACTTGCTAAAAGTATAACAATTTTCCAAAGCGAGTCTTCTTTGAATTGTCATTTTGTCAGAGTTCCCAGATTTGGGTATTATTGTAACTTTTGGTAATTTTTTTTTGTAGAGCTGAACTTAATGTTATTAGAAGTCTATGTAGTTGCTACTCAATAATTGGAAGAGTATTTATTATAACATAAGCCTACTGTAGCAACGACTTTTTATTTATTTATAAAACAGTTTGAACACATTTTTAATACCAAAAACTCATATTTAAGCAAAAAAGATTTCTCAAGTCTAATTTCAGGAATGTAGTTACTCAAGTTGTTGTTAAATGAAATTAAAATTAGAGACGAAAGTGGTTATACGGTCGAATTTTGAAAATACATATTTATTAACAATTGCAATTTTAACAACAACATCACAATTATTATGTAAATATGTAATTGTATTTGCAAGATTTCATTGCATCACACAATTTAACGTTTGCAACCCAAAGGATATTGGTCATTTTATTAATCTAAGCGAATTCGCGCGATCCTTTGCATTACAAAGTATTAAAACTTTTCATTGATATGAAAAAATTACCTTACTCATGTACAATTAATTATAAAGTCACAGCCCTAACCATTTCATGCATAATTTTCACTGTGATTTTGATAATTTGCTTATGTATTACATCTTCGCTTACCATTATTACGACATCTAAGTGTAATGTAAGAAATCAATGGTTACAAAATAAATGCATGGCCCTAAAAACTGGTACGATGTCTATTTTGTAAAGCAAACACATCTAAATGAATGAAGAATGTTCTCCAAATGTGAGCTCTTGAACTGGGGTCAAGGTTTTATAATTTACATGTTATGTAGTTTAGTTTGTGTAACATCGGCTTTTTTATCCACTTTATTACATTAAAACTTTCAGCAATTAATTAGAAATTTGTCTTCATTGGAGGAATACGTGTGTAATGCAAATCTTTTACATTTCGCACAAAAAAAATTAAATCTATAGCTGACAACAGGTCCAAAATATAGCAAAAGTAATCGCAATTCGGTCGCCTTCCAATATTTATGGTACATCAGAGGTCTCGGTTTCCTTAGATACCTTCAGCCATGCATTATAAATCTGTTTTTTCTTAAAATAAAACAACTTTTAAAATCAGAAGGCACATTAATTTAAATACTTTTTTTAATTGTCAAAGAAAAATTAACCAAAATGAAAAAGTCTACGTTTTTACCAAACCAAAAATTTTCTACCAAATTTGTGTAGCAACGTTGGTAAACATTGAATTTTTCTTATGAAATCTAAATAATATTTTGATTTGTTATAGTTTTTTTGTTTCTATAATTGTATAGTACCAGGAGACCGACCACTGTTCAGTTTTTCGTTTTGAGGTTGAAAAAATCGAAAAAATATGCAATTTGTTGTAAGAAGTTGACTAATATTGAATTAGTTGAAATATTTAAAAAACATTGAAAAGAGTTGAAAAGCCGAAAATAAAAATTAAGAAAGTTGAAAGAGGTAGAAAAACGTCAAAAAAGGTTAAAAAAATTGTATGGCATGAGGTTGAAAAAGTCGAAAAAAGTTGAATAACGTTGAAAAAGTCGGAAAAATATGGAAAACTTTAAAAAAATTGAAAGAGGTTGAAAAATGTTGAAACAGTTGAAAGAAATTGAATAACTGAAAAAAAAAATTAATGAGGTTGAAAAGGTCGAAATAAATTGAAAGAGGTTCAAAAACTCCAAAAGAGTTTGAATAAGTCGAAAAAGCTGAAAGAGTTTGACAAAGTCGGAAAAATATGCAAAATGTTGAAAACAGTTGAAAGAGGTTAAAAAATGGTGAAAAAGTTGAAAGAAATTGAATAGCTCAAAAAAAGTTGAATGAGGTTCAAAAAGTCGAAGTAAATTGAAAGAGGTTGAAAAACTTGAAAAAAGATGAATATCTCTAAAAAAAAATTTAATGAGGTTGAAAAAGGTGAAAGAGGTTGAAAAATTCTTAAAAATATGGAAAATGTTGAATGTCGAAAAAAGTTGAATAATGTTGACAAAGTCGGAAAATGTTAAAAGAAGTTGAACGAGGTTAAAAAATGTTGAATGAGGTTCAAAAAGTCAAAAAAAGTTGAATAAGGTTGACAAAGTCGGAAAAATTGAATGTGGTTGAATAAAGTTGAAAGAGGTTGAAAATCTCGAAAAAAGTTGGATAATGTTGAAAAAAGTTGAAACAGTTGAAAGAAGTTGAATAACTCGGAAAAAAGTTGAAGAAGGTGTGAATAAATTGAATAAGGGTGAAAAAATTCGAAAGAGGTTGAAAGATTCGAAAAAAGTTGGAAGAAGTGGAAAATCTCAAAAAAAGTTGAATATCTCTATAAAAAAGATTAATGAGGTTGAAAAAGTCGAAGAAGTTGAATGAGTTTGACAAAGTCGGAAAAATATAGATATATGTTGAAAACAGTTGAAAGAGGTTAAAAAATGTTGAAAGAAGTTGAATAACTCAAAAAAAGTTGAATAAGGTTGAAAAAGTCGAAAAAGTTGAACAAGGTTGAAAAAGTCGAAAAAAGTTGAATAAGGATGAAAAAGTCGAATAAATTAAAAAAGGGTGAAAGAGGTTGAAATATTCGAAAAAAGTTGAAAGTGAAAAATATCGAAAAAAAATTTGAGCATCTTAGTAAATTCAATTAAGTTGAAAGAGGTTGAAAAAGTCGAAAGGAAAATGTTGAAAAAGTTTTTTGCTTTTATGGGAGGTGCCTACTGCTGCAATCCCGTTGAAGTTCAATTAGTTTTAAAGCTTATAGTAACCGACATCTCGTATCAAATTTTATTTTTGTATTCTTTATTTTGTACAAAAAACTTAAAATTTAGATAAATATACATAAATGTAGATATTTATATTTTTTTTTTATTTATTGGATCTCTTTACATTGTAAAGACTAACAATAAGTTGTAAGCTCTTAATTCTAATTAACACTATTACAAATTATAAATTATAGTACCTGGAGACCGACCACTGTTCGGTTTTTCGTTTTGAGGTTGAAAAAATCGAAAAAATATGGAATTTGTTGAAAAAAGTTGACTTTTCACTTTCACGCTTCAACTTCTCTTTACTTTTTTCTGTTCCATTTTTTTCAACAATTTTGCTTCGTTTTTAGTTTCGTCAAATTGTGGTCTGATGCAAAAGTGTTTATAAAAAGAGTGGATTGGGACCAAGAGTGAATAGAAATGAAAAGGATAATGCAAAATGGCTCGATTTCATTTAAATTGGACACTAAATCGACTGAGATATCGCAGCATTTATATAAAAGAGCGCAACCGATTGTACAGTTAGTACGAGGGGTAAAACCTATAAGCCACTTTGGTACAAAAACTTATCGCACCTTATTACGTTTAGCGGTTGGTGCTATTTTTTAAATTTTATTGCTGTAAGGATATTTTCCTTGTTCTTCGGCTTATCCCGGAGGTAATCACTCCATAAGTGACAACTCATCGAGGCGGTTCACCCCGAGTAACGTTGGGTCACTTAAAGTCACTTTGGTTCACGAACTTCGTAAACATCCAAAAAAAAAAAAATTCTACGCACCGCAAAACGTTATTAGGTGCGCAAAGTTTTTACACCAACGTGGCCAATAGGTGTTGTAGAGCAATTCTACAAAAATCGCACGCAAACCACAAAATCGCGACTTTCACTCACCTCGGTGACTCCAAGTGACCCAAAGTGACTCGGAGTGAACCGCCTCGATAAGTAGTCACTTATGGAGTGACTACTTCCGGGATTCTCCAAAGGACAAGGAAAATATCCTTACAGCAATAATATCCAAAAAATCGCACGCATCGCAAAACATAATTAGGTGCGATAAGAGTTTGCACCAACGTGGCCTATAGGTGTTATAGACCAATTCTACCAAAATCGCACGCAAACCACAAAATTGCGATTTCCACTCACCTCAGTGACTCGGAGTGAACCGCCTCGATGAGTAGTCACTTATGGAGTGATTACTTCCGGGATAATCCGAAGAACAAGGAAAATATCCTTACAGTAATAAAATCAAAAAATCGCACGCACCGCAAGACATAATTAGATGCGCAAAGTTTTTACACCAACGTGGCCAATAGGTGTTGTAGAGCAATTCTACAAAAATCGCACGCAAACCACAAAATCGCGACTTTCACTCACCTCGGTGACTCCAAGTGACCCAAAGTGACTCGGAGTGAACCGCCTCGATAAGTAGTCACTTATGGAGTGACTACTTCCGGGATTCTCCAAAGGACAAGGAAAATATCCTTACAGCAATAATATCCAAAAAATCGCACGCATCGCAAAACATAATTAGGTGCGATAAGAGTTTGCACCAACGTGGCCTATAGGTGTTATAGACCAATTCTACCAAAATCGCACGCAAACCACAAAATTGCGATTTCCACTCACCTCAGTGACTCCAAGTGACCCAAAGTGACTCGGAGTGAACCGCCTCGATGAGTAGTCACTTATGGAGTGATTACCTCCGGGATACTCCGAAGAACAAGGAAAATATCCTTACAGTAATAAAATCGAAAAATCGCACGCACCGCAAAACATAATTAGATGCGCTAAGAGTTTGTACCAACGTGGCCCATAGGTGTTATAGACCAATTCTACAAAAATCGCACGCAAACCACAAAATCGCGACTTTCACTCACCTCGGTGACTCCAAGTGACCCAAAGTGACTCGGAGTGAACCGCCTCGATAAGTAGTCACTTATGGAGTGACTACTTCCGGGATTCTCCAAAGGACAAGGAAAATATCCTTACAGCAATAATATCCAAAAAATCGCACGCATCGCAAAACATAATTAGGTGCGATAAGAGTTTCCACCAACGTGGCCTATAGGTGTTATAGACCAATTCTACCAAAATCGCACGCAAACCACAAAATTGCGATTTCCACTCACCTCAGTGACTCCAAGTGACCCAAAGTGACTCGGAGTGAACCGCCTCGATAAGTAGTCACTTATGGAGTGACTACCTCCGGGATACTCCAAAGGACAAGGAAAATATCCTTACAGCAATAATATCCAAAAAATCGCACGCATCGCAAAACATAATTAGGTGCGATAAGAGTTTGCACCAACGTGGCCTATAGGTGTTATAGACCAATTCTACAAAAATCGCACGCAAACCACAAAATTGCGATTTTCTCTCATCTCGGTGACTCCAAGTGACCCAAAGTGACTCGGAGTGAACCGCCTCGATAAGTAGTCACTTATGGAGTGACTACTTCCGGGATACTCCAAAGAACAAGGAAAATATCCTTACAGCAATAATATCCAAAAAATCGCACGCATCGCAAAACATAATTAGGTGCGATAAGAGTTTGCACCAACGTGGCCTAAAGGTGATATAGACCAATTCTAAAAAAATCGAACGCAAACCACAAAATCGCGATTTTTTCTCATTCGGTGACTCCAAGTGACCCAAAGTGACTCGGAGTGAACCGCCTCGATGAGTAGTCACTTATGGAGTGACTACGTCCGGGATACTCCAAAGGACAAGGAAAATATCCTTACAGCAACAAATTCCGCAAATCGCTCAGGACGCACTAAGTGGTCAAATATTAAAAATGACCACTACAATATTAACACTACACCACTGTAATTAAAAGTCTATTGGAACAAAAAATTTTTTTTATTTTTCGTGCTTTCTCTATCGATTGGAACAAAAAATTTAAAAAAATTACTCCCATAGTACACTAAATAACATTTAACGTTTTTCGTACGTATGGGAGGTGCCACGCCCACTTACGCAATCCCGTTGAAATCCATATAATTTCAAAGCTTATAGTAATCGACACCTCTACACCAAATTTAAAGAAAATACCTCCCATAGTGCACTAAATACAACATTCAACGATTTTCGTATATATGGGACGTGCCACGCCCACTAACGAAATCTCGTCGAAATCCATTTAACTTAAAAATTTTTGGTAACCGACATCTCTGTACCAAATTTTAATGAGATTACTCCCATAGTGCACTTAATATAACATTTAACGGTTTTTGTTTGTATGGGAGGTGCCACGCCCACTGAAGCAATCCCGTCGAAATGCATTTAATTTCAAAGCTTATAGTAACCGACAACTCCTCACCAAATTTTAAGAAGATTACTCTCATAGTACAATAAATATAACATTTAACCTGTTTTGCTTGTATGGGAGGTGCCACGCCCACTGGTACTATTACACCCATTTTTCGTCTTGAGGTACCTTATAGCAAGTATATCCACCATATGAAATTTCAGAACGATTGTGTTGTTAATTCTCTTATTATAATGTTTATAAATATTGTGGGCTGTGCCACGCCCTTAAACGAATTTTGCCAGTATAGTGACATAGCATGTTATGATGACTGCTCTTAGTGGTATTATCTATAAAATTTTTATGAAAATCCTCAGTGCCGTTTTTGAGTAAAATTGAATCAAAATTTTCAATTATTGAAAAGTGCCACGCCCACTTTTCCGATTCCGCCCACTTTTGGCAAAATTTAAGACATTTATGATCTGCATCTGTGTACCAAATTTCATCACAATATCTTGAATAGTTTTCAAGATATGACGTTATGAAAATAAAAGTTTAGGGCTGTGCCACGCCCCTCCAGGAGCCTTTGATAAGTTAAAACCCAGCCCAATCCTAATTTTGTTCACATATGTACCTAACCCCCAAGTTTCATCAAAATCGCTGCACCCGTTTTGGAAATAAAGTCTGAAAATATATAAATATATATATATACATACAATTTTAGCTCGTTTAATAATATTAGATATAAAGTGATATATTTATTATAATAAGTAATTTAAAGCTCTGCGGGACTCAAAAATAAATAAAAAATAAATATTTTTTTGCTGGTCTAAAATTGTATTATGGATATAATATTTGGATATATGTATGGATATGGAGTTCATTATGCAGAACCATTTGTAGTAGCTGGGCGGTCAGCCCTTTTTAGACGCGAATGTGTTGAAGTGTTAGCTAGTGGAGTAGCTAATGGATTAATATGATTTTGCAGTTTTAGGAGGTATTTTTTTTACAGTCTTTCAAATTCTGCGTTTACCATAGGTATATGGAGATCGCTATGGATACGCTCATTTCTAATGAACCACGGTGCTCCTGTTATTGTCCTTAGTATCTTTGATTGAGCCCTTTGAAGAATTTCAAATTTTGATGAACTAGCGAGTCCATATAGTTGTATCCCGTAAGTCCATATAGGCTTAATAACACTATTATATAGGAGAACTTTATATTCCAATTTTAGAGGAGAGTGACTGTTTATTAACCAGTGCAAGCTAGCAGCTTTGAGTTTGATTTGCATCTTTTTGGCTTCGATGTGTTTACGCCAAGTTAAGCGTTTATCTATGTGAATGCCAAGATAAGTGACTTCATTTGCTTCTGGAACTCGAATGCCATTTAATTTTATGGTTGGTGTTGGGTTTCTATTTAATGTAAATGTAACATTTCGGCATTTTTGCTCGTTCACCTTGATACGCCATTTTGATAACCAATTTTCAATAAGAACTAGATGATTTTGAAGCTGGTTGGTGGCAACCACAGCATTTTTGTGACGACTTAAAATAGCCGTATCATCCGCAAAAGTGGAGGTAACTAGCTGGTCATTTGTCGGAATATCAGAAGTGAATAAGATATATAAAAACGGGCCAAGAACACTACCCTGTGGAACTCCAGCGCCAATCGAGAACTCAGTTGTATTAAAACTTTGATATTTAACACTATAGCACCTGTTTGCCAAATATGACACAAGGACTGCGTGGATATTTTGTGGTAGGAGTTGTCTGATTTTGTAAATTAGGCCATAATGCCATACTTTATCAAAAGCTTGTTTAACGTCAAGAAATATGGCGGAACAATATTCTCTGTGTTCAAAAGCATTTCTTATTTCGTTTGTTATTCTATTCACTTGCTCAATGGTTCCATGTTTTTCCCTAAAACCAAATTGGTGTGAAGGAATGAGATGATGATCGTGAAGGTAAGGCATAACCTTTTCTAAGAACACTTTTTCAAACAGTTTTGAGAGGCAGGGAAGCAAGCCAATAGGTCTGTATGAAGATGGTAAGGTGGAATCTTTGCCGGGCTTCGAAATCATTTTAATTATTGATTTTTTCCACTCACTGGGATAGTGGCCAAAATTAATTATAGCATTGAAGAGCCTGGTGATGAAAACTACAGCTGTTTAGGGTAAATTTTTGAGCATTATGGGAGTAATGGAGTCATGGCCAGGTGCTTTTCTACAAATAAGTTTATTGTTTATGACTCTGTTCTCTAGAAAGAGCAGCTCTTATCTTCTTTTCGGCTTCCCTAAGTTTTATTTTTGAGGTGGTACTTCTCTATGCTTGGGTTTTTCAAAAATTTGTATGATAACAGGGGAATGATCAGATGATAACTCAAAACTTGTACTGACAGAAATTAAATCTCTGCGAATACTCTTGGTGACGGCAAAATCGATTAGGTCAGGAATTTTGTTGCGGTCCGCTGGCCAATATGTAGGTTTTCCGGGAGAAGCAACATCCAGATTGCTCTTTTTATTTATTGCGTTATACAGCTGATTACCTTTGGGATTATTAATGCGGGAGCCCCAGAAAATGTGTTTTGCGTTATAGTCACCGGCTGCTACAAATTTATCACCTAAAGTTTTAAAATAGTCCATAAACTGCGCCTCTGATACAGCAAAGCGGGGAGGACAGTAAACTGCAGATAAAGAAAGGTCTTTGCCATTACTTTGCAAGATAATTGAAGTAGCTTGTAGATAGTTTTGGGCATAAGTCCCTAAGCAAGAATGTTTAAGCCTTGTTCGAATTAGTATACCAGTACCGCCATGGGCTTTTCCGTCTGGGTGATTGGTTTTATGGAATATATAGCCTGGAATAGTGAAGTTATATTTATTTGTTAAGTGGGTTTCGGATAGAAGAATTACATCTACATCTTCCCGAGACAAGACGTTTGAAATCTCTAGTTTAGGTTGGCCTACGCCGTTTGCATTCCATGCGCAAATCTTTATAAGGCCTATAACTTGGCTAGGAGAGCAGTCATTAATTGGGTTTGCATTTCAACGATACGATCTAAAGATTTTTGCATGGCTATCATGAAGTGTGATAGTCTTTGAGTAAAATTAGAAATCATTAGCTCAAGGTTATTGTTTGGTTCCTGTGGTGTTAGGTGTTGCATTTGAGAGCCTGATTTTACAACATTAGCATAAGAAATAGCTGGTGAAAAAGGGTTGGCAGAGGACTGCTGGGGGGCAGAAGCAGCAGAGAACTGTTGGGGGGCAGAAGCGGCAGAGGTAAATACATTTTTAGTTGGATTGCGAGCAGCTTGTTTAAGTAAAGTTACCCTCTGTTTTAGGCTTTGATATACAGGACAGCCTCTATAGTTAGCAGTATAGTTTCCATTGCAATTGCTACATTTTTTGGAGCTTGTGCTATTTTCCGCTTTTTTGGAGCATAAGGAGCTGTGGTGGAGCTCACCGCATGCGACACATACAGTACGGAGATTACAATAGGTTTTAGTATGGCCATACTCTTGGCAGTTTACGCATTGGACCGGCCCATTACGTTTGTGGGGCTCCTCGACAGAAATTTTTCGGTGCAATAAATATTGCAACTTGTATATTGGATGCGTTTCATTTTTTTTGAGCTTGGAAGCATCTGGGAGTAGGTCTACCTTAAACATAGGTTGAGGAACCCTATCTTTATTTACAATGTTAATAACTGCTCTGGCATGGAAATTTTTTTCTTCGAGAGATTCAATACCTTTAAGTACTACAGAAATACCTTTACTGCTTTTCGGCTGGTAAGTGTAATAATTCTTTTTTTTTTGCTTCTAGATCACGTGCTAAAGTACGGTAATTACATTCCGCGTAAATTTGGATTTTTGTTTCATGTATATTTCCTCTTGTAAGTGACACTACATGATATGAGTCTTTCCCTATTAGACTAGTAATATAATTTATAAGGGCATTAGAGTTACGCTCACGCAAGAAAATAGGTGGAGGCTTATGATCTTTAGTACTTTGCCTACCGCTACCACCAGCTTCATCATCATCATTTTTTGCTAATATTGGAAATCTATTATTGTTGGCGTTGATTGTACCTGTAGAGGTGGATTTAATGACTTTCGCCGCTTGTACATTGCCTCCATTTTTTTGTGGGCTTAGTCTTCTTTTTACTTGGATGTAGCGGTCTAGCCCAGTTTGAACTTCACTATTTTTTTGAAACAAAATATTTTTACCTTTATTTTGTGTGTTTGACTTTGGTTGTTGTTGAGTTTGTTGCATTTGACGAAATTGTTGTTTTTGTTGTTGTAACAGCAACTGCTGTTTATGTTGTGGTTTCTGCTGCTGCTGCTGCTGCTGATGTTGATGCAATACCGAACATTGTTGCTCTACACTGGATTCATGTTGCATAGCTAATGTTGCTAAGCTGTTGCTCAATACATATGAATTTGTGCCTACAGACATTATTGGTGTAAGTGAAGCAGATGACGATGTAGTAATTACACATGTACTAGTTGTTGCCAGAGTTGTTGCTGGCAAAGAGACAGTTGCGCTTGTAGGTGCTGGTGAGATGTTCGGAGTTGAACATTGAGCTCCCCATGAGAGAGAAGAGGACAGCAGACATCAGACTTAGCGGCTTTGAATTATTACATGTACTCAGAGAAGAGTTTTGAGAAAACAACGCATGCGCATTACTCGAATGAGCGCTTGGAGTAAAATGAGCGGGAAGAATATTATTAGTTGTTGTTGAATTGTTGTTGGAAGCACTCGAGAATGTAGAAACTAACTCATTGGAAAGAGAGTGACGTCGCTGCATAGGCGGAGAGCGCTCCACCGGCATAACCCACCGTCTTGCTAGCTTTGTTTATTTTTTTATGCAGAACTGTGTTCTTTCTATTTACTTTTTGAAAATAAAGACAGCAAACGCACAAGAAATCAATGTAAAGTGCATTAATTTTATTGGCACTCACTTCCGCAACCGTTTTCAGGAGTTTTAGATTTTTTAAATTACTTTTAACCACTCGAATTATTAAATGACCACGGAGACGATCGAAAACACGTCCGTCGTACTTAAATTGCGCTGGACATGTGTCCAGCACAAACTATTGTCCAAATGACAAGAGGCGATTGTGTAAACCAATTCAAATTCATATTTTAAAACACATATTGAAGAGGAAATACAATTAAATGAAAATAAATAAATTTGGAACATGAACTAAAATCTTCAAAAAAGACAAAAATTAAGATACATTTTAAATGAAAATGTTTAAAAATGAAATATAATACAATATTCAAAAATAAAATGAAATAGGTAACAATATTCAAGTTAGACCGCAGGACCAAAAATATTATTAATTTCCGAATGGTCAAAAGAAAAAAGCCATTTTTTCGCATTATTGAGGAATGTAGTTTTCACTCTTTCACATCTTATATATTCCGGTAATAAATTAAACAGACGAGGTGCTGTGACAAAGTAGAAACGTTCAAAGTAAGTTTTATAAATTGTAGGGATTGATACAAAATGTGCAGTGTTAACTCGTAGGCTGTATTTATCATGTAGTCTTACCGAATAAAACCCACATTTATCAAAAAATATTTTCAGAACTTTGTAACAATACAGATGTATTAGCGGAAGAATATTTAGATATTTGAACAAAACAAAACTAGGCGTTCTACGATTTACATTACAGATGATTCTTATTGCATGTTTTTGTTTAATTAACAAGGATTCTATTTTATTATAATAGCCACCACCCCAGCAAGATAATCCATACTGAAGTTTCGACTTAAGTAGACCATCATAAACTACTTTCAAAACAGATTTTTTACAATAAAGACTAAGATGGTAGATTTGTCTTACTACTTTGTAAGTATATTGTTTTAAGTACAGTGTGTGATGTTTCCAGTTTAGCTTTTGATCCAATGTAATTCCCAAATATTTTAAATTGTCTACTGTCTCAATCTTAAAACATTTAGCGTAACAGCTTGCGTCATTATTAAAGTATTTACCTTCTCCAGAGACACTCAAACAAAATCTTGGGCAATTTGGGAAGTGATAAAACAACGGTAAGTCTTCCGATAGTGTATTTTTAATATTAAAACCATAAATTTTGTTTTATTGCTTATTACTAGAATAAGTAAGGGCAGTATCATCTGCAAACGCTGTAATTTTGCCTCTAAAAGGTTGCAAAAACAATGAATTTATATATATTAAAAAGAGGACCGGACCTAAGGCAGAACCTTGTGGAACGCCAAAGTTGGTATAATTATGAGAGCTAACACAATTCGATATTCTTACTATGTGCTTTCTATTTTCTAAATAAGAAGCAAACCAGTTATAGATAGAACCTCTAAAGCCAGCTTTAAACAGGTTGTTTAGTAATATTGTGTGATCTATCATATCAAAAGCTTTAGTGATGTCGATGAAAAGTGTTGCTGAAACTTCTGATACATTTAAGCTGCTGCAAATTTCACCAGTCACTTTTAATAGTGCACCCTCGGTAGATTTGCCGCTTCGAAACCCAAACTGACAGTCACTGAAGAATTGAGTTCTGTCTAAGAAGGATAATATTCTTGATTTAATACCTTTCTCAAATACCTTTGAGAAAACAGATAAAATAGTTGGTTACAAGTGATGCATCGCCTTTTTTGTATAGTGGAATTATTATTGCAGTTTTAAGGAGATCTGGAAAAATTCCTAGCTGTACGCTTAGGTTAAAAATAATATATAAGACATTGGAAATATGAAAAGAGATATTTCTCAATACAAGGCTAGACACTTTGTTAAAGGAAGTAGAACTGAATATTTTAAGTCACGATATAATTTTATGTATTTCAAAAAGAGTAAATGGGGCACAGAAAAAACTTTGTGGTTGAATATTTATTTGTGTCAACGTGCTATCATATTGAAATGCAAAGTTATTCGTTGTCGAATCTTGAAACGAGCATATATTTGAAAAATATTCGCTAAATAAATTGGCAATCAGCAGCCAGCGTGAACAGATAATTTATTATGATAATAGTTATCTCTACATCTAGGAATCTCCATTTTAAGATAACGACATAACTTTTCATAATAGCTTTTAAGTCTGAAATTGTTAGGATGTTTTTTAACACTTAAACACAACTGATTTTTCTTTTTGATTTTTCTTAATAAAGGAAAAGACATCCATTGCTTAAGCTTTTTGTTATTTTTTCTTGTAATTTGACTGCAATTGGATATATGAAACTGCAATTTGTTTAAAAATATATTAAAAGCTACAGATGGATCATGTGCAGCATAAACATCCTCCCACATTTCAAAATTTAGTTTTGCTTTAAGAGTATTTAAATCAATTTTATTACTAGTTCACCAAATATAACACAAAACGTTTTTTGCTTGCATGGGAGGTGCCACGCCAATTGACAATTGGCTGTATTTTGTCAAATGTACTCATACTTGAAGTCTATTATTTCCAGTTCTACTGATCCGATCAATGTCTCCAGTTCTACTGATCCGATCAATGTCAATTTTTTTTATTAAATAGTCTATAACGTTAGCTTCTGCAATAAATTTAAAAAAAAATGTTATGCTGTCAACAAATGAAAAATAATAACAATTTAATTGTTTAAATATGATGTTTCCCCAACTAGAATACATTGAAAAAAATAACATTTTGTTCCTTATTCTTTTATCTACAATACCCATTTAACAAAAAAAAATGGAGTCTCTGTTAGATCGGAAGTTATTAAATATTTTCCAGCGCAAGTCATGAATTCCAGAACATATTTAAGTATGCAGCGTGCGACGAATCAAAATTTAATAACGAGTGTCAAATACTCGTTTCTTTGTTTTGACATTGATCGGATCAGTAGAACTGAAGATAATAGATTTCAAGTATGAATACATTTCACAAAATCCAGCAAATTATCAAAAATTCATGTGTGGATATTTTCGAAAAAAAAATTTTTTCAGCAAAAACAAAAAATATGGGTCAACTGAATTTGCTAGAAGATGCAAGAAAAAAATTTTCATCGCATTTGGAGAAGTCGAGGTTTTTTTTCCTGAATTTTGTGCGGCTTGTAAAAGAATGTCCCATATGGTATCCACTAACGTTAGATAGTGGCTATACATTAGGGTGTTTTTTTTGAAAATTTTGTAAGAAAGACATTTTTTTTTGCGTTTTAGTGAAAAGGTTGTTGCTTCCATATGAGTTGTTATAGGAAACAAACTGTTTGCGCCGTTCACAGGTTTGATCTAGAAAGCTGAACTTTTGGGAGAATTTTTCTCAATACTTGGATGTATTTTGTCCGCATTTTTAGCCACACGAAAAATGTGGGCGTGGTTTTACAACAATGGGTAGCAACTCTCATATAAAGTACCTAAAAAGCTATACCGTGGCACCCAAAACATACTTTTTCTACGTTTTAGTAAGTTGGTTTTTTCGTAAAATTTAAAAAAAAATCGGATGTAAACTCTGTTCACGCCGCACAGTGACAAACTTTTCAAAAAAGCGTTGCAAAAATCTATTTTGGTGTGCGTCTGTTTGACAAATTTGATACTCGAAAAATTCACCAAATGCTGAGAGAAAAATCTATACTTTTTTTTCGTAAAAGCATTGATCTTAATTAAACAATTAACTAATTTTTTTTTGTTTTTTTTTTTTGAAACACTGTTTTTATTAGGTTTTTGAGCTTTCTGTTGAGTTTAAAACAAACTTCCCAAAAGTTCAAGCTGAGCTTCCACACAAATCATCACTGACTCTTCCTTAACAAGTCCTCAGAACAAAGTAGGCAACGATGTTTGACGGTTTGGGTGATAGAGTGATTTTTATTTTCAAACCAGTGGATATTGCACCCTAAGTTCACATACATATTAGAAATATTAAATCTTAAACTTTTACCTAGAAAACATTTAATTTGGTGTACTTTACCTATATGATTAGTCGTAGTTCATAATTAAAAACGTTTAAATTAAACACCTTTTTGTTTTGGTCAAAAATTACCTCGTATAGTTTTTGAATCTATTATGATGATATGATGGATCATGCTGCGAAGCGAATTATATACAGCATAAGAGAGAAAGAGCTGAGCACCTTTCCAGACAAACTTACATTATTAAGCAAATAAGGATGTGATGGTTCAAGCATCAAGCAAATAATCGTTTCACCGAATAGAAAGAATGTCTCAGATGGAAAAATGTTGATGGCTTCAATTGTTCCGCTAAGTTAAAGAGTGAAATCATTGATCATTGGAGAAATCCCCGTCCTTCATCAGTTCAATTTTGCCGAACTCAAACAGCCCCTTCCTGGTTGGCTACAATCTCGCCTTTTTAGTCACCGAGATAAAATTGGCTTTAAGGTTGGCGGCAATGTCTTCCACACTTTTTTCTCTACATGGTTCTCTTATAGTTGTATCCAGAAATGTCAATATTTGGAGACAGCTATATTTTGGTATCGCCAAATTGAAAAAGTGCACGTAAATAAAAAAATATTTACAATTTATATCAAAAATGTATTTCAAAATGTTCTTTCAGTACAAAAATCAGCATCAAAAGGGAATATGAACAAAATATTGAAATTTTGGAAAAATAACCAGAATTTTAAAACGGGTGGCATGCTTGATGCACGTATTGGGTATCTAAAAAGAGTCATTTATTTCGTTACTAACGTACATAAATTTTCTTTGTTGAGGCGAAAATTGGAAATGAACATACAAAAGTTCAATGGCAAAATTTATGTTAATAAATATTGGGCAGAAATGTCAAATTTCGTCACAAATGTCAAGTAAGTCCAGAAATGTCAATATTTTTGTCATCCACAAAGTGTGGAACTTAATACTATGGAGATCAGTGTTGGCATGTCACATGGATTTTTAGGTTTACGACAGTCACACGTCGTAAACTGTCGTAAATGTCACTAATGTCGCAACCTCCAGATCAACCTCGATTTCACAACACTGAAATTGTTCGTTTGACCAACAAAACAATATATTATGGAACTTGAACATGTTTAACAAACAATTTTATGATCTGAATCCCCTTTACAGGTAATCGTGAAATGTCATTGAAAATTCATATGCAAGAAATTCCTTTTATTGCGTAAACTCAATGTTTGTCACAAAGGCTTGAAGGTTTACGACGTTTACGACTGTAGGTCGTAAAAGTCGTAAATGTCGAATGACATGCCAACACTGATGGAGACAGTAAACTGTATCCAACCATGAAGCCAACAAATAAAACTGTCTCCATACTGTATCGTTTCGGAGATAAAAAACAGTATCCAACCATGAAGGGACTGTAAATGTTTTATGCAGCAAGGAAAACGTTGATGCAAAAATATGGAGAGTTTGCATAAAAAACTTAGATCTGTGGTTCACAAAATTCTGACCAATGGTTAAAATATAATAGAGTGCCAGCCTTTACCAATTACTGAACTATCAGTAGATCCATAGGAATCCAATAAAATTAGTTACCTCGGGCTTGGATTCCGAGCTGTCCAAGAAAAAGTGAATATGCTATATGAAAAGCGCTTATATGGGTGGAAACTAAAGTTGGTTCGATCTGAACAAGAGGTGTGTCAATCGATGGATCCAAGGAATGGAAATGGCTAATAAAATGAGTGACTTCAAGCTTGTTACTTAATTTTCTTATATTGTGAAATTTTTTCAATTTTCTAGTTAATTTAAATAAATTCCTGGTTAACATTATTAACAAGCCTCAATTGAGTTTAACCATATAAAGCTTTGAATTAACTGGATTCGCTTTTGTTGTTTTCAATCAGATTTCTGGTCAAATTAACTACATTTCACCTTGACACTAACACATTACGTCTCTTAGTTAAATTAACCAGGCCCTTAGTGATTTTTTTCTCAGTGTGCCCTATTTGACCCAATTATTACATCTCTATGGTACGCCAAATCATCAAAAGAACAGAAGAACGTTACTTTCAAGAAATGTTAAGTCTATTAGATAGCCATTCAGATACTTGATTAGTTGATTAGTTTGAAAAAAATTAAATTGTTAATTTAAGTAATAAAACAATATGTAGTTTGTTATGAATATAAAAGAATAAATATCTCACCAAATTTAAAAATCCGCTTTTGAATTTTTTTACAATTTTAGTTTATACCAAGCTCATTCACATTTCTATCACACTTTTCTGCAGTTTTCAAAGTCTACTTGTGACAAACAAAATAGAAATTAATTTTTATATGAATATGTGTAATTTTTCCTCCCTACAAAAAACTCAACTTCAACAATCAATTGCGTCGGTCTCTGCAAATGTATTTGAACAAAACTTAGCACTATACTGCCGTACAGATGAAGAAAAGCACTATCTACATTTTTATGAAAATTTAATTTTATACCGTAGGATTTGTCTTTCCAAGCTCTATCAATCTGTTAAAAAAACGGATTATCCTAATATTTTCCAAAATGAAAATGCCTACCCACTCGGCATGCAACGTTTCAGAAAGTTTTTGAAATATTACATAACGTTGCAGAAATGCTTCATTTGAAACATTGAAAATGAAACGTTACAGAAACCTTTCTGAAATATTTCAAATGTAATCCTTCACATGTAAGCATTCTGAAGTGTTTCGAAAGGTTTCAAATACAACGCGTCCTGAAAATTTCAAATTAAGTCTTTCTGGCACATTGTAAGCAAATTCGTTCATATGTAATCATTTTGAAGTGTTCCTCAAGGGTTCTAGAATTAAGGTTTTTTTATTTATCTAAACAAAGATGCATATTATAATAGAAATTGCATCAATATATTACCAATATAATTTATTTATAGTTTTAAAAATTTATAATTTAAGTACCCACTCTTTGAAACGTTGCAAATGAAAGAAAAGCAAGAAGCTCTCTGATATATTTCAAAGGTAATGTTTCACCTGCAATCATTAAAAAAAAAATTATTGAAGCTTATTGTTGTAGTTTACTTGCTAAAAGTATAACAATTTTCCAAAGCGAGTCTTCTTTGAATTGTCATTTTGTCAGAGTTCCCAGATTTGGGTATTATTGTAACTTTTGGTAATTTTTTTTTGTAGAGCTGAACTTAATGTTATTAGAAGTCTATGTAGTTGCTACTCAATAATTGGAAGAGTATTTATTATAACATAAGCCTACTGTAGCAACGACTTTTTATTTATTTATAAAACAGTTTGAACACATTTTTAATACCAAAAACTCATATTTAAGCAAAAAAGATTTCTCAAGTCTAATTTCAGGAATGTAGTTACTCAAGTTGTTGTTAAATGAAATTAAAATTAGAGACGAAAGTGGTTATACGGTCGAATTTTGAAAATACATATTTATTAACAATTGCAATTTTAACAACAACATCACAATTATTATGTAAATATGTAATTGTATTTGCAAGATTTCATTGCATCACACAATTTAACGTTTGCAACCCAAAGGATATTGGTCATTTTATTAATCTAAGCGAATTCGCGCGATCCTTTGCATTACAAAGTATTAAAACTTTTCATTGATATGAAAAAATTACCTTACTCATGTACAATTAATTATAAGGTCACAGCCCTAACCATTTCATGCATAATTTTCACTGTGATTTTGATAATTTGCTTATGTATTACATCTTCGCTTACCATTATTACGACATCTAAGTGTAATGTAAGAAATCAATGGTTACAAAATAAATGCATGGCCCTAAAAACTGGTACGATGTCTATTTTGTAAAGCAAACACATTTAAATGAATGAAGAATGTTCTCCAAATGTGAGCTCTTGAACTGGGGTCAAGGTTTTATAATTTACATGTTATGTAGTTTAGTTTGTGTAACATCGGCTTTTTTATCCACTTTATTACATTAAAACTTTCAGAAATTAATAAGAAATTTGTCTTCATTGGAGGAATACAAAATTATGTGTAATGCAAATCTTTTACATTTCGCACAAAAAAAATGGAATCTATAGCTGACGACAGGTCCAAAATATAACAAAAGTAATCGCAATTCGGTCGCCTTCTAATATTTATGGTACATCAGAGGTCTCGGTTTCCTTAGATACCTTCAGCCATGCATTATAAATCTGTTTTTTCTTAAAATAAAACAACTTTTAAAATCAGAAGGCACATTAATTTAAATACTTTTTTTAATTGTCAAAGAAAAATTAACCAAAATGAAAAAGTCTACGTTTTTACCAAACCAAAAATTTTCTACCAAATTTGTGTAGCAACGTTGGTAAACATTGAATTTTTCTTATGAAATCTAAATAATATTTTGATTTGTTATAGTTTTTTTGTTTCTATAATTGTATAGTACCAGGAGACCGACCACTGTTCAGTTTTTCGTTTTGAGGTTGAAAAAATCGAAAAAATATGCAATTTGTTGTAAGAAGTTGACTAATATTGAATTAGTTGAAATATTTAAAAAACATTGAAAAGAGTTGAAAAGCCGAAAATAAAAATTAAGAAAGTTGAAAGAGGTAGAAAAACGTCAAAAAAGGTTAAAAAAATTGTATGGCATGAGGTTGAAAAAGTCGAAAAAAGTTGAATAACGTTGAAAAAGTCGGAAAAATATGGAAAACTTTAAAAAAATTGAAAGAGGTTGAAAAATGTTGAAACAGTTGAAAGAAATTGAACAACTGAAAAAAAAAATTAATGAGGTTGAAAAGGTCGAAATAAATTGAAAGAGGTTCAAAAACTCCAAAAGAGTTTGAATAAGTCGAAAAAGCTGAAAGAGTTTGACAAAGTCGGAAAAATATGCAAAATGTTGAAAACAGTTGAAAGAGGTTAAAAAATGGTGAAAAAGTTGAAAGAAATTGAATAGCTCAAAAAAAGTTGAATGAGGTTCAAAAAGTCGAAGTAAATTGAAAGAGGTTGAAAAACTTGAAAAAAGATGAATATCTCTAAAAAAAAATTTAATGAGGTTGAAAAAGGTGAAAGAGGTTGAAAAATTCTTAAAAATATGGAAAATGTTGAATGTCGAAAAAAGTTGAATAATGTTGACAAAGTCGGAAAATGTTAAAAGAAGTTGAACGAGGTTAAAAAATGTTGAATGAGGTTCAAAAAGTCAAAAAAAGTTGAATAAGGTTGACAAAGTCGGAAAAATTGAATGTGGTTGAATAAAGTTGAAAGAGGTTGAAAATCTCGAAAAAAGTTGGATAATGTTGAAAAAAGTTGAAACAGTTGAAAGAAGTTGAATAACTAGGAAAAAAGTTGAAGAAGGTGTGAATAAATTGAATAAGGGTGAAAAAATTCGAAAGAGGTTGAAAGATTCGAAAAAAGTTGGAAGAAGTGGAAAATCTCAAAAAAAGTTGAATATGTATCTCTATAAAAAAGATTAATGAGGTTGAAAAAGTCGAAGAAGTTGAATGAGTTTGACAAAGTCGGAAAAATATAGATATATGTTGAAAACAGTTGAAAGAGGTTAAAAAATGTTGAAAGAAGTTGAATAACTCAAAAAAAGTTGAATAAGGTTGAAAAAGTCGAAAAAGTTGAACAAGGTTGAAAAAGTCGAAAAAAGTTGAATAAGGATGAAAAAGTCGAATAAATTAAAAAAGGGTGAAAGAGGTTGAAATATTCGAAAAAAGTTGAAAGTGAAAAATATCGAAAAAAAATTTGAACATCTTAGTAAATTCAATTAAGTTGAAAGAGGTTGAAAAAGTCGAAAGGAAATTGTTGAAAAAGTTTTTTGCTTTTATGGGAGGTGCCTACTGCTGCAATCCCGGTGAAGTTCAATTAGTTTTAAAGCTTATAGTAACCGACATCTCGTATCAAATTTTATTTTTGTATTCTTTATTTTGTACAAAAAACTTAAAATTCAGATAAATATACATAAATGTAGATATTTATATTTTTTAGCATAAAATAGTTTACGCACAAACTATTGTCCAAATGACAAGAGGCGATTGTGTAAACCAATTCAAATTCATATTTTAAAACATATATTGAAGAGGAAATACAATTAAATGAAAATAAATAAATTTGGAATATGAACTAAAATCTTCAAAAAAGCCAAAATTAAGATACATTTTAAATGAAAATGTTTAAAAATGAAATATAATACAATATTCAAAAATAAAATGAAATAGGTAACAATATTCAAGTTAGACCGCAGGACCACAAATATTATTAATTTCCGAATGGTCAAAAGAAAAAAGCCATTTTTTCGCATTATTGAGGAATGTAGTTTTCACTCGTTCACATCTTATATATTCCGGTAATACATTAAACAGACGAGGTGCTGTGACAAAGTAGAAACGTTCAAAGTGAGTTTAATAAATTGTAGGGATTGATACAAAATGTGCAGTGTTAACTCGTAGGTTGTATTTATCATGTAGTCTTACCGAATAAAACCCACATTTATCAAAAAATATTTTCAGAACTTTGTAACAATACAGATGTATTAGCGGAAGAATATTTAGATATTTGAACAAAACAAAACTAGGCGTTCTACGATTTACATTACAGATGATTCTTATTGCATGTTTTTGTTTAATTAACAAGGATTCTATTTTATTAAAATAGCCACCACCCCAGCAAGATAATCCATACTGAAGTTTCAACTTAAGTAGACCATCATAAACTACTTTCAAAACAGATTTTTTACAATAAAGACTAAGATGGTAGATTTGTCTTACTACTTTGTTAGTATATTGTTTTAAGTACAGTGTGTGATGTTTCCAGTTTAGCTTTTGATCCAATGTAATTCCCAAATATTTTAAATTGTCTACTGTCTCAATCTTAAAACATTTAGCGCAACAGCTTGCGTCATTATTAAAGTATTTACCTTCTCCAGAGACACTCAAACAAAATCTTGGGCAATTTGGGAAGTGATAAAACAACGGTAAGTCTTCCGATAGTGTATTTTTAATATTAAAACCATAAATTTTGTTTTATTGCTTATGAAAAGTTTATCAGCCCTGAACCATCTCCTTATAATATCTACGTCACTATTAAGATCTAGAGATACATTAACAAGGATATTACTAGAATAAGTAAGGGCAGTATCATCTGCAAACGCTGTAATTTTGCCTCTAAAAGGTTGCAAAAACAATGAATTTATATATATTAAAAAGAGGACCGGACCTAAGGCAGAACCTTGTGGAACGCCAAAGTTGGTATAATTATGAGAGCTAACACAATTCGATATTCTTACTATGTGCTTTCTATTTTCTAAATAAGAAGCAAACCAGTTATAGATAGAACCTCTAAAGCCAGCTTTAAACAGGTTGTTTAGTAATATTGTGTGATCTATCATATCAAAAGCTTTAGTGATGTCGATGAAAAGTGTTGCTGAAACTTCTGATACATTTAAGCTGCTGCAAATTTCACCAGTCACTTTTAATAGTGCACCCTCGGTAGATTTGCCGCTTCGAAACCCAAACTGACAGTCACTGAAGAATTGAGTTCTGTCTAAGAAGGATAATATTCTTGATTTAATACCTTTCTCAAATACCTTTGAGAAAACAGATAAAATAGTTGGTTACAAGTGATGCATCGCCTTTTTTGTATAGTGGAATTATTATTGCAGTTTTAAGGAGATCTGGAAAAATTCCTAGCTGTACGCTTAGGTTAAAAATAATATATAAGACATTGGAAATATGAAAAGAGATATTTCTCAATACAAGGCTAGACACTTTGTTAAAGGAAGTAGAACTGAATATTTTAAGTCACGATATAATTTTATGTATTTCAAAAAGAGTAAATGGGGCACAGAAAAAACTTTGTGGTTGAATATTTATTTGTGTCAACGTGCTATCATATTGAAATGCAAAGTTATTCGTTGTCGAATCTTGAAACGAGCATATATTTGAAAAATATTCGCTAAATAAATTGGCAATCAGCAGCCAGCGTGAACAGATAATTTATTATGATAATAGTTATCTCTACATCTAGGAATCTCCATTTTAAGATAACGACATAACTTTTCATAATAGCTTTTAAGTCTGAAATTGTTAGGATGTTTTTTAACACTTAAACACAACTGATTTTTCTTTTTGATTTTTCTTAATAAAGGAAAAGACATCCATTGCTTAAGCTTTTTGTTATTTTTTGTTGTAATTTGACTGCAATTAGATATATGAAACTGCAATTTGTTTAAAAATATATTAAAAGCTACAGATGGATCATGTGCAGCATAAACATCCTCCCACATTTCAAAATTTAGTTTTGCTTTAAGAGTATTTAAATCAATTTTATTACTAGTTCACCAAATATAACACAAAACGTTTTTTGCTTGCATGGGAGGTGCCACGCCCATGATGCAATCCTGTCGAAACAATTAATTTTAAAGCTTATAGTAACCGACATCTCCATACCAAATTTCATAAGGATTAATCCTACAGTTCACCAAATACCATTTTTGGTCATAATATTCCTTGTAGCGAGTCAACCGATTTGCACCAATTTCGGTATACAAAGGTCTTGGGGGTCACTGATCACGAATCTAAAGTCATATTTTACAAAATCAAGATGGCGGATCCAAGATCAAGGACGTATTTTTTAAAAATCATCCGATTTGTACCAAATTTGCTATACAGGGGTTTTTTTGGGGTCGCCGATTACGAATCTGAGGCTATATTTTAAAAATTTTTAAATTCAAAATGGCGGATTCAATATGGTGGACGTATATTTTAAAAATTAACCGATTAGCACCAAAATCGGTATACGGAGATTTCTGAGGTCGCTGAATCCGAATACAAGATCAAAAATTCCAAATTCAAGATGGCGGACGCAATATGACGGAAGCTCAATACTCTGAACCACCATATTGGGTCCGCCATCTTGAATTTTAAATTTCTGACCTAAGATTCGTGTTCAGCGACCCCAGAAGCCACCGAATACCAAAGTTGGTGCAAATCGGTTAACTTTCTAAAATTTTTCCATCATATTTGACCACCATATTGGATCCGTCATTTTGGATTCTGTCAACCTACCACGAAAGCTTTTTAGGAGCTACAATTTGAGCTAAAAAACTATCCGATCGGTTGGGAATTTTTATTTTTACTTACTTTTATTGCTGGATACACGATTTTTCACCGGGTTCCGGCCGCGATATTGGATCCGCCATTTTGAATTTTGCAAAGGCGCGCATGAAATCTAAAAGTAGATGTCCTAAGCTTCAAAATGAGCACTCGGGCGATTTTTTTTGTCACTCCAAATTTTGGACACAGCACTGATCCGGTTGACATGGATCGTCCCATACATACAATTATTGCTCCTTTAATATAATAGGAGATATACGACATCAAATGTAAATCTAGTGTAAAGAACTGTGTAAATGTTACAAGGCTGGCTGCCTGCTTTCAAGTATAAATTCTATGGAACTTGCAACGTAAATCAACAAAACTTCACAACAAATAAATGCTACTGAAAGTTTATTAATATTAACGGGGACGAGCAAGTACGTGTAAAAAAATTTAATCAATAATTAATCAAGCCTTCCTCCAGCAGATGGTATATGCAGAGTGCAAGAGATAAAAAATTTAATAAATTTTTCGATGCCATGTCATTCAATTTTTTTTCATTTTCCCTTATTTTGAAAGGTTTCTGTAACGCTTCAGAAACGTTTCAAATGAAAGCAAAAAAGCTGACATTTAGACATTGCAGAAAGCTTTCTGAAGTGAATATGAAAGATTTCTGAAATGTTTCTGAAACCATGTAAGAGTACATGTGAAAGATTTCTGAAAGGTTTCCGAAACGTTACATGCCGAGTGGATATCTACATTTTCTGTGTATTATCAATAGAAAAAACGAAAAAATACATGAATATTATGCCTATCTACGTTTTATTGCAGATAGTGCATTTTTTCATCTGTTTCAAAAATAAATATTTATTTATTATACATTAGGGTGGTTTGAAATGCAATACATGTTCCGATTTTTGGTGCTCAGTCCCAAAAATATATCTTTAGCCCATGGAGCTATTGTACCAAAATTCCAACCGAATCGAACCATGGGAAGGCGTGTCAGTGGGCCGATTTGTATGATTTTTGTGCATTTTCGAGATGATTTTTTAGTATTATTTCTTTTAATTAATAAAATTATCAACTTCGAGGTATATTCGTGGCTATCATTTTTTACGGACCCAGTATGATGTGAAATATGTGTAAAAATTGTAAATCAGAAAATCGCCACAAATTTGAGCATTGATTCATTGACACGAGTGCTAAAAATTCTGACATACTTCCACTTTGCCCGTTCGAAACCATACCTATTTTATATTTTTCGGCCACGGCACTATGCGCAATCGATTGGGAACATTTTTTGTACCAACCATGCGATCTGGACAAATATTTGATTAATAAAAGCAAGCATTTTCGTCATAGGAAAATAAAGATTTTTAGTTTATATTTGTTCAAGAAACGCTAATATTTCACATTTGTCCATTTTTTAGATTTTTTTCAGTTTTTTTTAAACTACAATTTTTGTTCTTTCATATTCACTTAGTTTCAAAGTTACAGAGCATTGAAGTTAAAAGTATGCACTGCATGAAATAAGCTGTGAGGCACTGTACATATAAGCAAAAAAATAATAGAGCAACCAAATTTTCAAAATAAACACCCCAATATACATATCGGTCATTCTTTTACAAACCGCACAGCATTTTGGACGATTCTTAAATAGCCCGATTCTTTTTTACAGCTTATATACATAAAGTTACTTGACCCATGTTTTTTGATTTTGTTGAAAAAATTTTTTTTTTGAAAATATCAACATATGCATTTTTGATAATTGGCTTGATTTTGTCAAATTTACTCATACTTGAAGTCTATTATCTGCAGTATCAATGTCAGATTTTTTTTTTAGTAGTCTATAACGTTAGCTTCTGCAATAAATTAAAAAAAAAAATTATGTTGTCAACAAATAAAAAATAATAACAATTTAATTGTTTAAATAGTTTTAACATGATGTCCCCCAAACTAGAATACATTTAAAAAAAAACATTTTTTTCCTTATTTTTTTATCTACAAAACCTATTTTACAAAAAGGTGGAGTCTCTGTTAGATCAGAAGTTATTAAATATTTTCGATCGTAAGTTATGAATTCCTGAAGGAATCCAAGAGTGCAGCGTGCGAAGAGTCACAACAAAGGAACGAGTATCTGACATTCGTTATTAAATTTTGATTCGGAAACAAAAAGATTTGGAATAAGTATCATGTAAAATAACGTTTTTAATCGAGCCTATATGGCGTTACCTCCCGGGACAGTGCATGTTTTTGGTTTTTGCCCTTTATCTTGACCAGACCTGATCCAGCAAAACCACTATGATTTTCGGATTCAGCGGAAAATTTTTCTATAGGAAAGGAGGTTTTTATTTGCCGCAATAATATTTTGCAAAAATTTGTCGAGTAGTGTAATAGGTAGTGTTCAGAATATAAATAACTAAAAACTAATTAACAATTTTTTTTTCTATAATAATTTCTTAACTTTTTCATAAGGCCCTTCATTAAATTTTGCACAATTGTTTCATCGAGAGTACGGTATGATATTTTCCACTTAAATCTAAAGTCTTGTAATTTTTTTACAGTCTTACCACTCTTTTGAAAATATCTTTTCATTTGAGCCCAATATATCTCAGTTTGGCGATGCTCTGAGCAGTTGGAAGACTTTGCTATTTTTGTTACAAAATTGATCTTTTTACTTTGATACCGTGCCATCGTAGTTTTAGAGTAATGAGAGGTTGCTAAATTCGGCCAGAGCATCACTGTACCCTCATCTGTACGAATAAATGGTGGAACACGTTTTTCGAGGCACTCGTCTACATAAACTTTGGAATTGATTGTGCCTTGCGTAACAAAGAAGCTGCTTCTGAGGTCACAGGTGCATATGGCCTGCCAAACCATACATTGCTTCGGAAATTTCGAAATTTTTTTTTCTTTGAATTTACTAGGCACATGTCCCTTTTTCGGTGATGTATAATATACGTGCCCAGGTAGCTGCTTAAAATTTGCTTTAACGTAAGTTTCGTCGTCCATAACACAGCAATCAAATTTAGTCAGGTACCTTTCATACAATTTTCGGGCTCGCATCTGAGCTTATTTGCTTTTCATCGGAACGGTCTGGTACTTTTTGAACTCTATATGTCCTTAGCTTACTTTTCTCCTTTATCCTTTGTACAGTAGATTTTGTTGTACCTGCTCTAATCGCCATATCTCGCACTAAGGTGTTGGGATTCTGCTTAGAAAGGCGCACAGTGGCGCCTTTTGCGACTTCACGTTGCTAAAATCATAACTTTTGAACGGAAAGATATTTGAGTAAAGTTTTTTGATTTTAGTTGGTAATTTCTGTAGCTATGACATATGTATATAAGATTCAGGTTTGAGACTTAGCCATAAATACTTTTAAAAAGAGGTGAAAGACCAAATTTCGAAATTTTTGGTTGTTAGTGGTGTGAATTCATAAAAAAAATTTTTTTGCTATATCATAAAAAAAATTTTTTTTATAAATTTTAGTGCGCTTTATTCAATTAATGAGCTTTTAATAATTTAAAAATTTTTTAAATACTTTTTAAAAAAAAAAATTTTTTATTTTTAACAATTCATTCATATGCTTTTGTTTTTTATCTCTTAACATAATTTATAAACAGTCTTTCTCAAAGGCTAGAAAAGTTTTAAAAAAAGGGTTACAGTAATAAATTAGGTAATTTCTTTAAAAATCAACAACAATCTACAATTCTATAAAAATATCATCATTATTTTGGATATCTAAGAAACTTAAAACAGTACTACAGAATTTATCGGTCAGTTCTTTTCGTGACCTAACGTGCCTAAGTGATGAAATCAAAGGCTCTGAAGATGTTGAAAGTATATTGAACAAGTCCTCATTCTGTCGAATTTTACATGTATTGCTATATCTGTACTTCTTATAATCTTTGTCTTTAGACTCTTGGGCTTCTTCTGATAATTCTTCTATTGGTAAAGCTTGATAATTGATAATTTGTCCACTATGAGCTAAGATCTTAAGGACAGAGGGTATCAGTAATTTTTGGCTGTATTTATGTTCTAATATGTCTGCAGTTTCCTTGGTATACTTTTCAAATTTTTCTACTTTAACGGGATCTCTACAGGATAGTAAGTTTAAAATAACTTGTATTCTTTTTATCACGTCCTCATCGACTCCCGTTATTTCTGAAGTTGTTTCTGGTTTCTCAAAAAATCGCCTTGCTGTGTTTCCGTCATTTGTGTTACCAAATCCTTGCTTAGAGTATCTACTATAATACCCAGTTTTTCTCTAAATTGATCTTGTATTATTTTTTTTTCTTAACTTTTGGTTGTTTGGATTATCATCATTTCCTATGCTGTAGGCTAGTTTCAGAATAAATTCCATGGATCTTATCCTTGCATGTAATGCGAAATGCTGTACTCATAATTGTGTTTATCGTTGGAGTCATCATTACTTCGGAAATCTTTTTGTGAACGCTTACATATAGCACCAGATCTAGTAGATTTGGTGCCAGTTATCTCATTAAGTACTTTGCCGTCCATCATTGTTAAAAATAATTCGTGTCTAATTATAATTTTTTTGTCATCATTTCCTTCAAATATGGTGGGCTGAAGTTCATTTATTTGTTGTTTAATATTGCTGATGGTGCTTCTTATTTGATCTGAAGATTCTCTTGCGTACTTAAACATTATAGGTTGACAATAAAGAACTGATGATGGTCTAGGGTTTTTCCAATGTTCAGCATTTTCACTCCTTATTCGAAGTGGGGCTATTGAAGCCATAAACATGTTGGCATCTGAAATATTTTGTCCATCTTCTGTAGAATTTTTTTGTTTATATGCACTTTGTCCAGATGATCCATCACAGCCCCACTTTGTTAACAAAGAAATATTATCTGGGAACGATTGTATTTCATGGTTGCTTTTACTGCTCAAATTTCGCTTAGCGGTATGATCTAGTAAATCTTGGAGTCTAACTTCAGCTAATGTTTCTATCACCGTACAGTTACCAGGAACCGCTTCCTTTATGGCTTCTGACACAACTTTGTAGCTGGGAAAAACATCTACGTTGTGACTTCTTAATGAATTTCTCAAGTTGTTATATTTTTCCTTTGAAAGCCCCAAATCTAAGAAAAGCGCTAAAGCACTGGAACCGTCATATTTAAGGGATCACATTGTGGAGTAGGAATACTTTTTTTGATTCGATTTTTCATTTCATGACCTTTGTTGTACTTCATACTGAGCGCATCTGCTAAGTTCACTTTTGAAATGTTTCCAGTGGCGACTGATATTTTTCTCTTTTTCGTAAATTCCCCACAGTTTTCAAGTTGTTTTGCTGGTCTTCCTCTGGAGGCCTGTGATGTGCTAGGAATATCATCAAGTGATAGCTCAAAGTCCTTTTTAAGAAAGTCTGCATACTTTATATAAAAATTCGCTTTGGTTCTATTACATGACACCCAATATCTCTTTGTGTTGCAGTAAAAGTTTTTTAACTTTTGTGTATGCTCATCCTTAATATGTTTCGGGTATTTGTTTTTTACCGCAACCACAAATGAATCTCCATTTTCGCTGTTTGCAAATATTTCAAACAAATTTTCATAAGATATACTCATTTTCCTTGGAAACTTGCGTAGCTCACACTTTAAATAGTCAGAAAAGACTGAGTTATTGAGTTTAATTTCTTTGAATATTTACAGTATTGTCTTAAATTACATTACATTACATTTTATTTTTTCTTAACAGACATTCGTATTTATCTAAGAGTTTCTTAATTAATATTTCTTATTTTGTAAAAATAACAAAGGTTTTATTTTACTACATAGTTTTAATTATAAAATACAAAGTTTACATTAGAATTTATTTTTCCAAAAAGTTTAAAAAAGGAAATTTCATTAATATATTTTACTTAAAACTATAACTTATAACTAGCTATAACTATATAACAACAGGTAAAGAACTCTTATTTTAACTTGTCACATGATACGTGAATCATTAATATTATAGAAATTGCCCAGTGCTGTACACTGTATTTCTAACGTCAAGTGTTTTGTACCTTCTGTGGTAAAACAAGAGTTTTTTACCTGCGTACAGATTATTATTATTATTTAATACACTAAGATATATGGGTGACATATAATTTTGTAAAATTGGGTATACTATATCTCTTTCCTTATTTAGGTAGTTATCTAGTAGATCGTTACTAACGAAAGGTAATTTTCCTAAGAATTTCAATGCTAATCCTACGAGAAAGGAATCTATTCTTTTTGTCCTACCAAGGTCGTAAATTATTTTATTGGGAGTACTTTTAAAAGTGCCATCCGAGCATCGCTTAGCTGGAATACCTAAGCAAACCCTGAGGATGTATCTTTCAAATGTTCTAAGTCAGCGATTCTTAAACTGTGGTCCGCGAAGCCATTTCAGGGGTCCGCGAAACAATTTTGACATCAATAATTTTATATCATCAAACTGTTCGCTTTATTCAAATAATTCATTTAAAAAAAATTCTACATGGCCATGAGTTTTTAAATAATTACATATACTATATTTTTAAAAACAAAGTGTGCATTTACTTTTGTTCAAACCCAAGATGCCCAGCATCTAACTCTAAAAAAACAAAGTACGCGTTGATTTTCAAATTTTGAGTTTTTGAATAGTACAATTTTTCCGCAATTCAATTTAAGAAATATATTTTTATTTCATTTCTGTGTGCTGTGTGTTACATACACGTACGTGTGGTGTCTTCAGTTGTGATTAATTTCCGATTACTTCTGCCAGCTACGAGTTCAATTTTCCTGGCTGCAGCTGTTACATACATCATATTAAATCCTTTTAAAAAGTATTTGACCCAACTCTATTTTGTATTATATATTTTAAAAACGCTATTCGTCATTTATATTTTTGTAGTTATACTTTAATTCAGAATTTGAGTCTTAAAATGGATCGTTGGCTAAAAACAGGATCTATACTCAAACAAGATGTAGGTGAAAGCGATTCAGATGAGAAACCATCAACCTCCATCAAGAAACGTAAAACTAGAAAGTACTGTGATGAGTATTTATCATTTGGATTTACTTCTGTAAGCAAAGAAGATGTAGAAAGGCCTTTATGTTTGTTATGTCGCGAAAGTTTATCAAATGAATGCGTGAAACCCGCCAAACTCCGACGTCATTTGGAAACAAAGCATAGCGAGCACATTAGTAAGTCTGTCGATTTCTTTAATATCAAAAAACAAGAACTTGTTTCCAGTCAAAGTCTTATTCAAAATACCGCAACTGGAAGTATCAATAAAAAAGCAGTAAAAGCATTATATGAAGTATCCCTACCAGTGATGGCATATTCGGTACATTTGTACTTTTTTCGGTACATTTGCGTCCTGAAAAAACGTTGTCAGTACATTCGACAAGTTTTCAGTACATTCGGTACATTTGGGGCATTTTCAGTACATTCGCCAAATTTTAAGCACATTTTCAGTACATTTTCGGTACATTTGGACAATTTATAATATTTACCTATTTTTTTTGTTTTTTAGTAAATGAAAATAGCTGCAATGAGTAGATTTATAGTAATTACCTGTATATAATATAATTACTCTATTATATTAATACGTTTTTTTTAGTAAATGAAAATAATCGCGCAATGTGTAGATTTTGTAATTAATTTAATGTGAAATATATAAAATTTTGCTAGGGTTTTTGTGATGGGAAAAGTGAGGACCTTTTTTTTTTTTTTTTGATAGTAAATTTTAGAACAATTTCGTGTATTTTAGGAAAATTGGGTGTTCGAGACAAGAAAGTACATTGGGGATCTAAAAAGTACATTTGAAGTCTCGATTCAGTACATTTTCACAAAACCCAAATGCCATCACTGATCCCTACTAGTAGCAAAAGCTGGAAAACCCCACAATATAGCAGAACAACTAATTCTTCCTGCTGCAAAAGCAATGTCAAATACAATGTTGGGGGCTAAAGCTGCAAAAGATTTAAATTTGATTTCCTTATCAAAAGATACGGTCAAGAATAGAATTGAAGATATGTCCTGCAATATAAAAGAGCAATTAATTTCAAGAGTGCTTAAAAGTCAATATTACTCACTACAATTAGATGAGAGTACCGATGTCTCTAATAATGCTAATTTGTTAGCATTTATTAGATATGAATTTGAATTTAAAATACAAGAGGATTTGTTATTTTGTGATTCCCTACCATCGTGTACTACAGCTAAGGCCATATCTAATACTTTGAATCATTTTATAACCGAAAATGGAATCCAGTGGTCAAAATGTGTTGGGATTTGCACTGACGGTGCTCGTGCAATGTCAGGAAGAAGAACTGGGTTGATTGCTCTTATTAAAAGTATAGCACCTCAAGTCGTTTGGAACCATTGCTGCATACACAGGGAATCGTTAGCATCTAAAAATATGTCAACAGATTTGAAAAAAATATTGGATGAAGTCGTTAAAGTTGTCAATTTCATTAAGGCTCACCCACTTAATTCCCGTGTTTTCAAAGTTTTGTGCAAGGAGATGGGGAGTCAACATAAACAACTATTATTACACACAGAAGTACGTTGGTTGTCACGTGGGAAAGTACTCAGTCGCCTTTTTGAACTTCGTCACGAAATAAGAATATCTTTAATGGACACGCAATTCGAACTGAAAGAATGTTTTAATGATTTTCTCTGGTTAGCTAAGGTTGCTTACTTGACTGATATTTTTTGTTATTTGAATGAGCTGAATTTGAGCCTACAAGGTGCAGCTGTAAATAAATTTAAAGTTGAAGATAAAATAGAAGCGATTATAAAAAAAATCGAATTATGGTCAAAACGCATTCAAAAGTGTGTATATGTGTATATGTGTCTTTTCCAACACTCAGCGATTTTATAGAAGTTTCCAATAAAGAGCTTGACAATGAAACGCGGCTCCTGTTTGTCGAACATTTAATGACTTTAAAAAGCAGCTTCCGAAAATATTTTCCCTGTCCTGATTCTGGCAACGACTGGATCAGGGATCCATTCAACACAGATGTTAGTAATGCTAAGAAATTATCGACTTTACAGCAAGATATGCTCGTGGATATCTCTTGCGATACGGCTTTGAAACTTAAGTTCAATAAAATTGAACTAACTAACTTTTGGTTACTCCTAAAATCTGATTACCCTGCACTTGCAAATAAGGCTCTCCAAAACTTGATTCCGTTTTGCACAACTTATTTGTGTGAACAGACTTTTTCGGTACTATTATATATAAAATCAAAGTATAGAAACAAGCTTAGTGTAGAAGCAGACCTGAGGATAAAAATTTTGAATATAGAGCCCGACATTGTGGATTTGGTTTTGAGAAAACAACATCATTCATCTCATTAAGTAAAAACTTCTACAGAAGAAAATATAACAAATTTCGAATATAAAATAACAAATAGTCAACAAAAAAATAATTTTCATTTTAATTTTATGTTCAATTAATTTTCATTTTAAGCTTTATTATTATTTATTAAAAAAGCTATGAAAAAAACATAACTTAATTTCTTAGCTTTATTTTTACCACAAAATATTTGTCTTAATATTTGAGTTTAATGTACATATTTTGACTTGTAAATTTTTTAATTCTTTTACTTTTCACAATTTTTATTCATTTTGTTTTTTAATTACATGAAAATCCTAATAAAAAATGTTTGCCTCTATAAATGCGTAAGATTTGTTAAAATACAGAGATATATGGTATCAGTATCAATATTTATTTTGGACCTTCAAAAAACGAAAATAGTGTTGGAAACACCTTTAAAAACCGGAAAACTTAAAGCAAAGTAAAACTACTTCGTTCCTTAACCTCGTCAGATGATCGGACATTTTATGCCTATCTGGGTGAGTTTGATAATCGGACAAAGCTTTCAAAAACCAGACTGTCCGGGTGAAAACCGAACGGCCTGAGTGTCTTTGTCATTATTGAGCCAGAAATTAAGCTTATGAACGATGTCAAATGTCTAGGGTTGGGAAGGGGTCTGCAAAAAAAATTTAGCTCGATAAGGGGTCCGCGGACTACATAAGTTTAAGAACCCCTGTTCTTTCCATTTGGGCTGACGAGATATCAAACCATATGGGGAACGCATAACCTATAATGGGCCTAATAATTTGCTTGTAGCAATTTAATCTTATCTCATGTTTAAGGTGTTTTGCCCTTCGAAACAAGTTCGAGTAGCAGAAAACTGAGTTATTGAGGCATAAAATTTGACTTTTATACAAATACAGGTACAAAATATTGTGGTACAAGCCTCAAACATAATACCTGTTCAGCGAAAAAATTGAACTACATAATAAGCTAAATAAAACAGGTGCCTATAAAGTTGGCCTGCACTAGAGTTCACTGTTATCTGAAGCGCATCTACCTGTATTCTAAACAAAAAATACAGCTTTATTCTATTTGACAATACTAGACATTTTTAAATTGCATTAAAAACTTAGATATAAATATCTGAGGCATTTCGGTATTTCGCTATACAAAAGCGAATTTTCTTAAAAAGAGTGAAATGATTTGGAAAAAGTGACAAATCAAATGTTTTGGAGGTGGGGCAAAGCCCATGTTATATGGACAGCAGTTTTCTAGGTACTCTTTACATATGCATCTATTTGCGTCAAATAGTTTTGGAAATAGGAAGAATAAATTAAGAAAGGGGCGTGGTAACGTCCATATTTACAATTTTTAATTTATTTTGAGTGATGTCTATATTCGCTGCAAACATTCTATCAAATTCAGATTAACAATTTCCAAGTCAAAATATCATAGACTGAAAATCGTCATCACACAACAAATTCAGTTTTATGCATATCATGTTACATAAGTAGCTATAACTTCTAAATGGGCAAATATATGCAGGTAAGACCTATATGATTTTGTTGGCAGATATGTCAACTATAATCTCCCATTCACCAATCCTTGATTGACATTGATTTGTGGATTATAGGCCAAGGTAAATTTGAAAAACTATTCTAAAAACAACCTTTTTTAAAAAATTCATGAAAATTACTAGCTAAAATTTTTTTTATTAATTTTAAAATACCATAAATTCAGAGAGCATACTTCAAATTCCCATGTTTTTTCAAACTTTTGAAATTTTCCATTTTTAATATTGCGAAAAATGTAAAAAATGCTATTTTAATGAACGATAAAAAGTTATCCAACTTTGAGCACCCATAAAAACCAAAATACTTGTCATAAATCAAAAGAGTTTTCGGTTTTAGAACCTTTGGTCAATTATCTGTCAAATAAAAAAAAAAAAGTTTCGAAAATCAAAAATCGAAAATTTGATTTTAGCAATCACTTTTTGAAAAAGGAGCCACTGTGAGGCGCTTCACCTTCGCCGCTACCTTTGGGTTAGAAAATTCTGGTTTTCTGCCTGATCCTTTCTTTCGGCAAACAGGTAGACCCTTCTTATATTTAGAAATAACTGTATAGACAGTTTTTTCTGATGCACCAACTATTTTTGCTATAGCTGAATGTTTTAACTCTGGATTTTCCAGGTATGTGGACAAAATCAGTTCGCGGACTTTTTCTTGTTTGCTAGACATCTTTGTCGTTAGAAGTGCTATTTTAACCTTTGTGTCTACAGCCAAAAAATTATACGTAAACATACACCCAACACACCCGGGTATCCCATACGTTTTGTATGTGCGTTTTCAATTTTTTATGTTGTTAACTGTTTTTTCTATTTATAGCGATTATATATTATAAAAATTGACAAGTTTATCTATACATTATACATTTTTTTTACGTATTTTGATCCTTTCTTTTTTTTCCTTATATTGCAATCGGTTTTTTTTAAGTATAAGGATTTTTCGATGGTGTGGTTTCGTAGTAAATTCATTTGTTGCACTTAGGGGTATGATAAAACAGCTTGAAAGTCAAATAATTGAAGTAGCCATAAAACTCTCTTAGTACTGTTATTCTTCAACCTTGATAACCGATCTATCACATAGCATCTCGAGAAATCCCCTTGACTCTTCCTACTTGTTATTACTTACTATAACACAGGTGCAAAAGAAAGAAATATAAGCCATTCAGTGTTAATTCACAATGTCCTATTCATATGTACCAGGTAAAATCCTAAGCAAATATTGATTGAAAAATAAATATAAAACTACCTGGTGTTACACAAACTCCAACAGTGGAGCTGAATGAAGTAATTTTTCTGACTCTATGATTGATATTTTAAAAAATTGGGAAATTTTTCAATAAAGGTTTGTGTAATAAAAACAAAACCCACTAATGACGATTGTTATAATAAAATTAACCACAAACAGGTCAACGCCTTTCGGAGGATATAACATTGTTGAAGATATTTACAGGTAGACCACATAAACAGAGGTTTATCTCTTTCTGTTAGTAAGTCATAAAGTTTTGGTAGGAAAAAAGACGCAGGTGCACCTAGATGAGAGCATTTTCGAAGAACAGTAAAAAAATATCGGGAAAATATTTAAAAATAAATTTTTAAACTTCTATGCAGCAATAAATTGCTAACCTGTATTTATTATGGCATTTATCAATCAAAAATGCAGTATGGTTTATTCTGCTGGGGAGGTACTCATGCCAACAAAATAAATCCTTTTTTGTCTTCTCAAAAACAAACAATGCGGATTATCTGTAATAAGCGTCGTTTGGATAACAGCTTTCCATTATTTAAAAATTTAAAGACCCTCCAATTTAAACATTTATACTTTTTTAAAGTTTTGAAAGTTTTCTTCATAAGGTCAGGCTATCTCTTCAATAGAAGCTATGTAAGTTATAATTTAAGGGTAAATAACCAAAACCTAGTTCAAATACCTACTCATAGTACTTCTCATTACTTTTATTTCTACTCATGTGTTGCTCCCAGACTTTTAAATATAGTACCCAATACAGTCCGTTGTATTCGAAATAGAAATGCTTTCCTTAAAGAAGTAAAATCATGGCTCTTTTCCAAAAATTATCACGAAATTGAATCTCTTTTGTCGGTATGTCGGCTTTGTAATCTCGCTATTTGTCAATTTTGCTAACACATTCTCTTGTTAATAAATGTAATAATAAACACATATATAATTTTAATATTTTCTTTTTTTATTTTGTTTTTTAAGGACCCCACTACCTTAAAATAAATTATATCATAGTTAAATTTTAAGCACTACTGTATTCGTCACGTTCTCATTTTGAATAACAGAATGCAGTATTTATCAATTATATCGTACTATAAAAATTGTGTAGATGTTAATTATATAAAAATTGTTATTATATATTGATAAATTGATAGTAAATAAATTGAATTGAATTGAAATTGAATGTTGGTGAAACAGAATTAATTTTAACAGCTTTATAAATTCTAAAAACCTGTTATTTAAAAGTGATTTAAATTGATTTTGGCGAAACCGGGCATCAGTTTTTTAAATCGTGTTCTGGAACAAATTAGTTTATAAAATTTCAGATTTGGTAGGAAAAATTTATATAGTTTTTTATGTTAAGTTATGAAAACTTTATTTAGAATGATTTTGTTATTTTGTTTTTAATGAATAAAAAGCAATTTATCTATTTTTATGTTTAATAAAAAGCCTTAATTCCTCAATACTTTCTTCGTTTTTCGCAAGTTTTTTTTTCATGAAAATACAGTTTTATTTTTGGAATTTTCTCTTGTTTTAAAAAAAAAATCTGGTAGCGGCTTATTAATGAAAATAAAAATACATATGAAAAAATATGTTTTTATAAATGAGAATTATAAAATTAAATATAATTTTCATGTATTTTAATTTGATAGCACTAGTAGTCGGCCACTTAACTTTTTTTTTAAGTTCAAATTGCTACCAAAAATCGGTTATTAAGGTTATTTATAAGGATGTGTCATGTGAATGCCTGATTTATGTAGTTTTGAAAAATACCATCTTTATTAAGGTAATTTACTAACTTATGCGTTTTTTTCGTTGAAAAATGAGAAAAAACGTGATTCTTGAGTAGTCAGCCACCTCTTCTTCTAATGTCATCCAAAAAAGTTCTAGTAGTAGGCCACAACTTCTGGTACCATATTTCTATATGCTTCTCTACACTGAGAAAACAATTTAATTATATATACCAAAATTTGGTAATAATTAACAAATAGTATATTTGATATAGGCGAATTAAATATTTGATATATGTTGAAATGTCACATATTACAGTGAATTGAATAATATTATTGTATCAATTATATATTTGATAATAATTACCAAATCATATTTTGGTTGAAACAAATATTATTTTTTGTAGCAATCATTTAATTCTAATAATCAGTAAATCATGTATTTGACTAAAAAAATTTTTTTTCGCAAATGTATACATTCATTAATATCGATTTGTGCTAAAAATCGATTACCAAAATTTCGTATATATCCTTATACAGGATGCCGTTGGTATTTATACAATCATAAATATCTAAATTGCGTACCCAGCAGAATATACTTAAGTAGTGTTTTACTTGAATATGTTGTGAATTGCAAAGTTTTCATATTAATGAGAAGTGAAATCAAATCAAAATAGGATTAACAAATTATATTCAACTCAAACAAATTTTTTCAATCGACTCAAACTAATATAACGTTTGGCCCAATAAGCAACCATTTAAATTTCAACTAAGGACATGGTAATAACTACCAAAATTTGTTGATAGTTAACAAATTTTTTTAAAATCTATCAACCAAATACATTTATTTAAAGAAAGCATACTTTTTTCTCAGTGTCAATTTAATATATTCTGTTACTTTACACATTTATTTTGTTTTCCGACGACACTTATAGTCGCATTTTTTTAAAAGATCACTCGTTTTTGACCCTTTCAAAACCCTCCCGCAAACTAACATTTTTAACGCAGAGAGTTACAGCTTGATTGTACCAATTTTTTGCAAACTAAGGAAAGAATCGTTAACTCTATGAAAAATATCTTTTTTCATTGGTGTACGATGAAAATATTTACTATTATACTACACTTTGTGCCAAAGTGGCCGACTACTGGGGGTGGCCGACTACTGGGGGTGGCCGACTACTGGGGGTGGCCGACCTTATGTGCCATCGCCCTACTTGTTCTGCCAATTCACTTAATGTTGTATCAACTGATTTCAAATAAAACTATGGACACTATCGATAGTTATCGATGGTTTGTCAAAAACTATCGTTCACTATCGATAGTTATCGATGGTTTGTCAAAAACTATCGTTCACTATCGATAGTGCCGACTATCGAAAGTTCCGACTTCTAGTGCAAGGAGAGCTCATAATATTAACATTTACTGGTGATTTATTGAATTTTTTGGTTTTGTATAAGAAAAAATTGTTTACTAGACAGATTCGTCTATAACTCGTGTTAAAAAATTCTTACACACACGAGACCAAGCCCATCGGTTTTTCATCAAAAATACATTATTTTGGAAGAAACATAAAAATTTAAAGAATCGCTATCAAAATTTATTCTTAGTTTTATTTCGAAAAGCTTTATTAGCTCTCATTCGTTCATGTTTTTGTAACTTAATAATTTGTAAAATATGCAATTGTTAAATTGAAATTTAAATTGTCGTCGTCTGTAAGTTTTATAACGACAAAAAATGTTTTGAGATGTAATTTTTTTAATGATTAGAAATTCGTAATATACTGTCGTGTTGACGACAGTCGCTTTTATAAAACGACAACGATGATACCAATTGAGTCGTATGCTTTTTTCTATCGAATATAACTACGATGATAAGAGTAAATGCCTTAACATAAATCTGGCAATAAGCCACTGGTAAATAACTAGCGAGGGTAACCAAAGCTAAGTTCATTGCCGAGGTTTTTTGAAAGCATTATTACGCCACAAATTGCTCATAATATTGATCCCATTCCTACTTGGATAATATACAGTAACAAATTAAATAGAATTTTCGTCTAGAACCATAAATCAGTTTGGCAAAGACATGTATTTTATACTGACTTTAGTAAAGCCTTTGATGTGGTAAGCCACAACTGCTTCTGATGAAACTTGCGCTTAATGGCGTTCCAATTGGTTTGCTGAGTTGGATTCGTTCTTACCTTTCTAATCGAACCCAATGTGTTAGCTTAAATAAATCTGAGTCAAAGAATTTTGCTGTTACTTCTGGCGTTCCTTAAGGCAGTCACATTCAGCCTTTCGTTTTTACAATTCTCATTAACGACATGCCATCAATTTTAAAATACTGTAACATTTCAATGTATGCTGATGAAATGAAAATATTTTATTCGCTTAAAAATATCTCTGACATCATCAGTATATCCAGCATGATAACTTAAAGTAATGTGTTCACACATGCTTCTTTAGGAAACAGCAACTGTGTTGTTCTCATATCATTGGTAACCATGATCTTGAATGCCTTGATTCATTTGAAGATTTTTGTGTAATGATGGATACAAAACTCAAGTTTAATATTCACAATGACCGAGTTTTTAATTAGGCTAATTGTGTTTTTGGCTCCACAAAATGGTGGTCTAAAAAATTTCGTGATCCATATATTAAAAACACTCTAATCACATCACTGGTGAGACCTATTCTGGAATAAGCATTCATAGTTTGGTGTCCTCAACACCAGTGTTACATAGACTCAATAGAGTCTGTGCAAAAACAATTTTTGATTTTTTGTCCACGCCGTCTTCCTTGGAATCCAAATGTTCACTTACCTCCAGATGAACAAAGGCCAAGACTAAATAGCTTGTCATCGCTCAAAAACCGTTGAACTATGTTAAATGTTTCTTTCATTGCTAAACTTCTTAATGGAGAAATAAACAGCCCATGGTTATTAAGTAAATTATTCAATTGGACGATTTGATCTGCTACATTTATGTACATTGTACATACATGCAGAGCCAATTACTTGTTACATGAACCTTATCGATGTGTAATGATTTTAACAAAGCTTATGAGTTTTTAAATTTCAATGAAACGCATAAGACAAAATATAATATTTTTGGTGTACTTGATTTCAGCTGAACATTATTATTTTATTTCTGATCTTTTGCAGTTTAAATATTGGGGTTGACGTTATGGTCTATAACTTAATTCGTGCGGTTTGTTAAGAGATGGCGTAACTTGTATAATTCCATCGTTCCAATATTCCGAACATATGCTTTGGAAAGCTACTGTCATTATTCGTCTTTTCAGTATATGTCATTCATTTGAAGCATAAACAACAATAATTTTTTTTTCAATTAAATATGTCGAACTTTGTGCCTGAAAAATTGTTTTTGCGGGGAGTTTTTCTTAAAAAAACGTTCAAATTTTGAAAAAAAAACCGCACGAATTAAACTATAGACCATATATATATATTTTTGTACGATTTGTATTCATTTCACACTGTATTTTTTTAGAATTTAATGTTCAGTAAATGGATTACGTAAATAAATAAAATAATGTAGGTGTATCATGTGAATTTGCACTCACTACGCTGTCTTCACTTGCAATATTATTGACAATTATTTTAACTGATCTTTGTCCTTTGACCATTTTTCGGGTTATCTGTTCGCGGCTGTACCAGTTGTTGTATTAGTTATATATGTATGTCGTTCGGCAGCTTGTTGAAAAGTCTTTTGTGCTACGTCACTAAATGAGTTTAAAAAATGCTGAATTTTGTGAAGCGGTACCGAAGCTTTATTAAGATTATTAACGCTTTAGATTTTTCTGCATCATACGAGCTGTTAAAAAATTCCTTCAGAAGCTTAAGAAAGTAGAGATGGTTCAGTGGAAAAATGTTACGATTATGAAACTAGCAAAAACTATTTCCAATCTGCCTTTATTGCAATTAAACTAATTACTTATGTGTTTTGGGCAGTAGAGTAAGAGGGGTATACAGTGGCTCACAGTCATGCAGTGCGTACTTTTAACGTCAATGCTCTGTAACTTTGAAACTAAGTGGAATATGAAAAAAAATTTTATATCATTTAAAAGAAATGAAAAAAATGTTTGTTTGTTGTAAAAATATATTACCTGGAACTTTTATAATAGAAAATCGAAATATACTACTGAATTTCATGTCACAGCTTATTTCATGCAAACATGTATAAATTGAAAAAACATTGTTTAAAATAATGATTTTATAATTTTAAATATGCAGTGTGGTAGCCTCTTTAGTCAACTACAGCTTAAAGACAGTTTGACATCGAAGCTGCAAATTTTTTATTGTTATCTGGCGAATTATAGCACTACTCAATTTTAAGTGCCTTTTTTAGGTCGTTTTGTTTGAAATGTTGTGTATTCGGATACTTTTTTCCAAAATCGCCGATAAATTCACAAGCATATTTAGGTCAGGTGCCTATGCTGGCGGTGCCACGAAATAAGTGCACTTGTATATTAACCAGAATTGAACTATGCCCGCTTTGTATTTCGGGTTTTTATCTTGGTAAAACCGTAAATTTGTCTGCACGCCCAGATTTTCGGCACTCTGCAACAAATTGGTACTTATAATATGAAGACAGATATCCATACTCATGATATTTCCTATAAAAGCCAAATTTCCGGTATCAGCAGCTTACATGCACTCCCTACGCATGACACTGTTTTATATCGCGTGTATGTTCTGCTTGTTGTTTTTTTTCTATTTGGCTTTCGCGAAATGCTGTCAGAGTCAAATAAGTTGGATTTTGATTCGTTCACTAATATTACTGAATTCCAGTATACATTCGTCAAACACGGTGTGAAATTCTTTCAAGAGCTAAAGAACATATTAAATGTACATATGTCCAAAAATGAACCACATAGAAGCGCAATTGCTGAGCATTTAATAAACGAGGGTCATTCAGTTTCATTTGATGATTTTAAATTGATTGAAAACGCGAAACATTATTATAAATTAAATATATTGGAGTCAATCAATATTTTTTTAAATAAATTGCTTAAATAAAGACAACGGACCACTTTTCTCTAGTTTATTTAATGATTTGTAAATGTTAATTGCAATTGCGTTCTTATGTATATGCTATTGATTATTGTTATTGTTTTATTCGCCTTTCTTTTGTTCAATTTTAATTTTTGTTTTATATATTTCACATTGTTATTGATTTTTTGTTTTCGTTTGCTTTTTGGGAAACTGGCCTTTGTACACTTCGGAAATATGATTTATGCTTCTCTTTAGTTGAAATTAAGCGATTGACCCATGATGATGCTATTGCATCGAAACAATTGTATCAATATATATTTTTAAAATAATAATATTTGACATTAAAGTATATTTTCACTCGAAAAATTTATTCTTTTATTTAATACTATACATTGTTAGTCCATATTGCCCTTAGCACAAATTGGTGAAATAAATAAATTTTTATCTAAAACACTAAATCTCAATTTAAAGGTCAAATAATATAATTTACTCACCAGAAAAAAATTATTACCAGAAACTTTTTTACAAAAAACAACTTCACAAAAACATGCATCTTCACCGAATGCTTAAAATGCACAGATATAGGTTAAAGAAATTGACGCCAAGATTGAACATGAATAACGGGAAATAACATGTATGCAATGGAAAATAACCGTATGGTCCATATTTCCCTCATAGCCCATATTACCCTTCCTTACCCCCAAGTATCGGGATTTTTTTGTTGTGAGACCTTCCCCATGCGGCCTAATCCATATTCTTATTTTGAGTGGGAAAAACCATTATAAATACTAAGAAACAGTTTCTTTAAGCAAAAACTTTCGAATATATGTAAATACATATAGGTAATTAATTAGGTGTCCTATGTCATTAGTTAATGTTGTACAAAAATACTACGCATGTGAACAATTTGTCATAATTGTTTGCACTATTTAAATGTCAATCGAACAAAGTAAGGAGTAACTACACATTTCACTTTCTTTGTCACTCTCGTTTCACATACGATTCTCTCTTCAGAATAGAAAAACAAATACAACTTTCAAAAACATAGGGCGCAGAGTTGTATAGTCGAACTTTATTTTAAAAAGGAGGACAACAACAAAATACAGTCATAATAAACTCCGCGCCACTTAAATAGCACATCTGATATATATTTTTTCAATCGCAATAATTTCCGAACCGGAGACGTAAGAAAATAGAATTTTGTTTATAATTTTTTTTTAATTCTAAATCCAATGTAGCAATATCTGGAACAGTTGATTTTATATGCATTTTTGGGTAAATTCACTTATAAAAAGTAACATAATTTTCGCGCCACTTGAATAGAACACCACCTAAATAAAGCCGTTTATGAAAAGTTTTATGTTTCAAACATTATTATTAATTTTATTTAACATTAATTTGAACACTTTAAATTAGTTAATTTTTTTTTAGTTGTTGACATGTACCTCACAGATCCTGTTTGGGATTGATTCATACAATTTATATAGCTACATATATATATTTAAATTAGTTAATTTTTTTTTAGTTGTTGACATGTACCTCACAGATCCTGTTTGGGATTGATTCATACAATTTATATAGCTACATATATATATTTTAGTGAAATGGAGTTCCAGGCAAGTTTGATGGCTTCGATAAGTTCTGGTATGGTTGAATATTGTTGTTCAGATCCATAGATTTTTCCCAAACATTTTCAATAATGTTCAGGTCCAGTGAGTATGGGGGCCAGTTTAAAAGTGCAACATTTTGACTCTCTATATAAGATTTAAAGATCCGGGTGGTGCGGATTGGCGCATTGTCATGTTGAAATGTCCACGGCAGAGGTCCAAAAAGATTGTTAAAGAACGATTGTTTGTAGTACGCCATTGTATACCGTTGCATTCATCGTTATCTTCAAAAATTGCAATTCGCAGGTGCCATAATACGAGGCGGTCTAAACGATAGAAAATCGTAAAAGTATAACTGTAGCCATCGGGGTCCTCTAAATTAAACTTTTTGTCATCTGAAAAGACAATATAATTCCACTCTGTGGTCCAGGTCATGTTATTTTTCATTTCATTTCATTTCATTTCATTTTATTGTTTAATATAATAATATGCGAAGTTCTCGCATTGAAGTTTTATTAAGTTCTGAGAAAAAATTATTTTCAATATACATAACATAAATATGATACAGAAAAACATAAATCAAATTCATGTTGTAAAGTTAATTTCAACAAAGTACAACTTGATTTCTCAACACACCTCCTCAAGTTGTTCCAGCTTGAAATTCCAATCCAAATGAATTGAAACAAAAATAGTGCTTTTCTTTTGGAACGAAACGTTAAGAAATCTGCAGGCATTTCATTTGTTGGAACATATTTTAACTCCACGATCTTTTTTGCTACCGCATCTCTAATGAATTGATATTTATAATCAGGCCCGTGCGTAGAAATCATACAAGAGGGGGGGGGGGGGGGGGGTGGGAGGAGTTTTAACCCAGCAGTTCCCAGAAAAAAAATTGTTTCATGCGATTTTATAAAATTCACTAAAAAACAATGCATTTTGCTAAAAAAAAAATTTGATTTTGTTTATTGAAAATATTTAACCAAAAAATTCAAAAATGTCATCAAGAAATAGCGATCTGCATAGTTCAAACATTGTATGAAATTTCATACGCTGGGTATTGCTGGGTTAACTCGGATATTTCATGTCAGGTTATAAAGTTCGTTAAAAAAAGTATTTTTGACTACAAAGCATACAAAGAAAGACAAAAATACAAAAATTGTTATATGAATATATAGTATGTATGTATGCTTATGAGTGTATAATACATTCATATGTATGTATATATCGGCCATTTTTTTAATACATTACTGCTCACTTTGTTTTTTTATTACCTTTTTGAGCATTTTTTGAAACGAAATATCTCAAAAACTATAGGAGATAGGATAAAAATTACAGAATCTTTTTGTTAAGAAATACTATGACTTTATAAAAAAAGTTAAAAAGATTTAAATAAATTTGTTGAAATATTAATTTTTTTATTTAAAAAAATTTTTCTCGAAACAACTTTAATATAACATCTTGTTTTTTTATGATCTTTTTAAGAGTTATTCCTCAATCAAACCTAAGAATGCATATACTTTCATATCGAAATTCCCGACATATGCAACTTTGGAAAATATCAGAAAATTCATACTTTTTTCTATACATACATCAGTGATGGCATTTTCGGTACATTTGTACATTTTTCGGCACATTTGAGTCCTGAAATTCGTTGTCAGTACATTCGAAAAGTTTTCAGTACATTCAGTACATTTGGGGCATTTTCAGTACATTTGCCAAATTTTTAGCAGTACAGTACAGTACATTTTCGGTACATTTGGACAATTTATAATACTTACCTTTTTTTTGTTTTTTAGTAAATGAAAATAACCGCAATGAATAGATTTATAGTTATTACTAGGATCCGACCAAAGGCTTCGGTTTCGGCCACCTTCGGCCTAAAAATCGCACATTCGGCCTACCTTCGTCTTCAGCATTAAAATGACCGAAGGTTGGCCGAAGCCGAAGGTTTGCAAATGAATGCAATTTCGAAGTAAAATTACCCAATTTGAAACACACGAAATATGCAAAAGTGAAATAAGTAGTTTGGAATAGAAAGTTTTTTAAACAAAAATAGCTCAGAATGCGATATTGTAAAGTTAATGTAAACGAAATTAGTTGTGAAGTTAAAGCAATAAGCACTATAAATATTGAAAATAATGTATGGGAATCTCATGACACAACGGCAATGCGCCCAAATAACTCATGCTGAGTTTCAATTTTTAAGATAGAGTTTAAGATGCACATTAAAGACTCTATTATTATGAGGAATAGATGTATTTTAAACAATTGGCATTCAAGTTCATTTTTGAAACTGAAAAAAAAGCACAAAAAATTTCTATCTGCCCCTGACTAACGTTGCAAGTGAACAATTTTGTATAGCGCTGCAGGTCAGCTTTATACCGACTCACGTTCAAATTTGCGTGGCGAAAACGTTGATAAACTTTTATTTTTAGCTTACAAAATTATTTGACTTTGAATATTAAAGTACCTTCAACTTTTATTATCATTATAAACTAATATTGTTTAAGTTTGCTAATAGATTATAACCATATAATTTATTTTTTGTTACTTATACGTTGAATTTTTGTTTATGTAAGTTTTTATTTATAAAATTCTAAACCTTCGGCTTCGGCATCGGCCGAAGGTTTCGAAAATGGCCGAAGTTTGGCTTCGGCTTCGGCTTCGGCCAAAAAAGTCACCTTCGGTCGGACCCTAGTAATTACCTGTTATATTAATTACGTTTATTTTTGTTTTTTTAGTAAATGAAAATAATCGCGCAATGTGTAGATTTTGTAATTAATTTAATGTGAAATATAACTAATTTTGTTAGGGTTTTTGATATGGCAAAAGTGACGACCTTTTTTTTATTTTTTTTTTTTTTTGTTAATAAATTTTAGAATAATTTCGTACATTCAAGGAAAATTGGGTGTTCAAGACCAAATTTACATTCGGGCTCTAAAAAGTACATTTGAAGTCTCGATTCAGTACATTTTCACAAAACCCAAATGCCATCACTGATGTACATTTTTAGTAGTACAAACGCCTGACAACAAAAGCAACCTTAGGAATTTATTAGTTATATGCCGTTGAATTGAACCCAAAGTAACCTCAAGTAACTCCAGTAACCTCAGTAACCTTACATATGTGTTTTTTTTTTATTTTCATAAAATTTTATTAATTTGTCGTAAGAGGCGCAAGTCGTTTTGGTTTTTCATTTAAGTAAGAACACATTGTCAATAAAAGTCTATATAAAAAAATTTTCAATGGGGGGGGGGTACGAACCCCCATACCCCCGCCCCCCCCTTGCGCACGGGTCTGTTTATAATCAATAAGTTTAGCCCTTGAACGATCGGCCCCGAATTTCGTCATGTGTTGAGCACTTTGCGAGTCACCGAAAATTGTTACAGGATTTTTTATTGCTTCGGCACTTGAAGTAGCAATTCCACAGGAAAAAAAGATTCGCTGATATCAAACAATTTCGGGTCCGATTTCAACGAATGTTGTGTATGATTTTCAGTCAGAGAAACAGTTTCTCTGTTATAACAAAAGATGATTTGTTGAAACTTAAAATAAATAAGTTGATTTCAAAAAAAACATTTGTTAATTTTCCTAAAGTTTTTGTTGAAACTTAAAATAATTCGTTGATTTAAAAAAAAAATTTGTCCTAAAGATTTTGTTGAAACTTAGAATAAATTCGCAAAAAAATGTTTCTTTTTTGATTTTTTATTTTCCTCTATTTATTTTTTTTCCTCTATTTTCTTATTTGTTGGTACTTATTGTCAGTCATTCTTATTTTAATTGTTATACGTTTTTAAAACTTCAAAGGAGAAATTAAATTTTTTTACCTGTCACCCGATCAGAGAATTCAACCTGTGTTCTGCGCCATGCCAACTACCCAACTCAGCCACCGATATCATTTTTCAGATATACTAAAATCATGTTGTTAAACTGCGCATGAAACAACCATTGTCTAATCAGCAGGGCCATATTAAGGCTATATGCCGCCCGTACGCCAATAAAATTTTGCCGCCCCCAAAATTAAAAAAAAATTATAAATAAATTTTTAGTAGTACAAACGCCTGACAACAAAAGCAACCTTAGGAATTTATTAGTTATATGCCGTTGAATTGAACCTAAAGTAACCTCAAGTAACTCCAGTAACCTCAGTAACCTTAAGCTATTTTTTTGAACTTTGAAACTGCAAACGAAAGTAACCGAAACGACCCAGCCCGTGCAATTTTTTGGTTTCTGAATATGCAATCCTAAGTATTCGAATCGACCCAGCTCGTGCATTTTTTTGACCTTTGAGAATGTAATCGCAAGTAACCAAAGTGACCCAGCTGAAGCTATTTTTTGAACTTTGAAACTGCAAACGAAAGTAACCGAATCGACCCAACTGCTACAATTTTTCGGAGCGAACCGTCTCTTTCAACTTTGAATAAGCAATATTGGATGTTGAAAAATCAATAAAAACTGCACCAGCTAGGTCGATTCGGTTAAAGGTAAAAAATCGTCAATTTCGCGATAAATCGCCGCGACTAGTGCAGTGGAGTCCTGTTTGGAGGCAGCGAGATTTTTTTAATGATGCAACAGCTATATAATTTCTTATCGGCCTCTACAAATAGATGGAAAATCCTCGAGAATTGTATAAAATCGGGAAGTACTATAAAAAGGATCTCAACTACCAGATGGTCTGCGCGCCATGATGCATGTAAAAGTTTGTGCGAGTCTTGGAGTGAAATTTTGGGTGCCCTACAAAGCATTTCAGAGCATAGTTCTAAGAAGCCTTTGACTCGATCAGAGTCCAAGAGTCTTTACGCTTTCTTTAATTCGCTCGATAGTTGCTTCATAGCTCTTTTTTGGAACGACGTATTAAATAGATTTAATATTGTCAGCAAATCACTGCAATTATCTCTGGCTGAGTTAAATACTGCAGTATTTAACTATGAATCTTTAAATGGTTTTTTGTCAGAAGTCCAAAACGAAAATTCATTTAATTATTATGAGAGTAGAAGCAAAGATAAGAGCCAAATAAAATGTTATAGAATGGAAAATAAACGCTCTCGAAAGCGTAAAGCACATTTTGACGAGGAAGATTTTCAGTTTTCTGCATCAGAACATTTCCGAGTGAACGTTTATTTTTCAATTCTAAATGTATTTATTCAGAATTTGAGAAAACGCAAAGTTGCTTATGTGGAGATTAATAAAAATTACGGGTTTCTCGTCAAAATACAACAGATGAGTCTTGATGTGATTGCCAAAGAAGTCGATGAGCTTATAAAAACTTATCCTCAAGATTTAGATGACTCCCTTACAATTGAATGCGTGCACTTCGCATCTTACTTAAATTCAATAAATATTGAAAAACCCACAGCTTTAGATTTGTCAAAAATAATCTGTGAGAATAAATTTCAAAATATCTATCCAAATCTCCATACTGCGTTATGCATGTATTCATGCATGAAGGTATCAAATTGTAGTGGAGAGCGATCTTTTTCAGTTTTCAAGAGGGTTAAAAATTTATATCGTTCCACTCAACGCAACGAGCGTCTAAACGCACTCGCTGTGCATTGAGGCTGAGCTGATTAAAAATTTTTATTATAACCAGCTTATAGATGAATTCAGCTTACTGAAAACGAGAAAAGTAGCTCTGTAAATATATTTCTGTTTACTATACGTTAACCCTTTAACGGGCAAGATAGAAATAGCTGGATTTTTGTTTTGGGAATATTGGTTTCCGAATGATTTTGGTGCAAGGAACTCAAATTTGATGTCCTTTTTACAAAATTTTTTTTAGTTTGGCAGCCAGGAGCAAAATATTGAAGACCGTCAATAGACGGTCTTGCCTGGGTAAGGGTATAAAAATTTACCAGAGGTTTTTTTTCATATACAAAAAGGAACTGGTTTTATTTAAATAAATAATAAAAATAAAAGTTATATAATATTTTTTATCAATCATGGACGCATGTGATAGTCTTTGAAGCAATTTTTGGCCTTTGAAAAATATAAATTTATGTTACATTTTGTGCAAAAAGCGTGCGTATCCGATTTTTTGCACAATTTGCATGACTTTTTTAAACCATAATCAGGAATATGGCTCAGTTGATCATACCTTATGTCCTCCACAGGGTGTACTGCTCTTTTACCAACAGTGCTGCTGCTAGAACCAGGCTGTGGTCCGCTTGATGGTCGACCAACAGTTCGTTTTTCGGTTGCACAGAGGCTTTTAGCAATTTGCAAACGAAACTTGTATAGCGTCATATCTTTTTCTCTCATTTCGTCTTCCTCTGTAGCTGGAGCTTTTGTTCGACGGTACAGAATGAATGCATTGGTAACGGCCATATCGAATAAATGATAAAAAATGCGCGTCATAGTATCCATAGTTTTTATGCGCAAGCCGTTTCTCCCCATATAAGAATCCACGAGGTCTACACCGCCCATGTGGGAGTTGTACTCACGAATTATATGCCGGCAGTTTACCTCAATGTATTCTTTCTTTTTTTTGTTGTATCGAGCGGTTTTCACTGGTTGGGTGGCAGCATTTGCTTTTTCAAACGCTTGAACACCTACATAAGTTGAACAGAGTCGAACGTTTCTGGTGTCTTTCCAGAGAACCGTGGCTATGTCAACTCCATAAGCAATTCCAACAAACTCTACTGCATGACCTCTATCTGCTTTTTTCAGCTCTGCGTCTGTATCAGGTGGTAGCTTACAATTTGGTATTCTGTTCGCTCTGATGGTACCTAACGAAAATATACCACGAGCTCGCAAATAAACCAGAAGTGGCAATGACGTGTAAAAGTTGTCGAAGTATAAGATATGGTTGACGAAATCAGGTATTGTTTGTGATAAACGAATGACGATGTTGCTGGTGGCTCCAAGATCTGGTGTTCCTGTTAGAACAGTGTTATCTCCTGCACCGTTATACACCTCAAATCGATAGGAATATCCATTGCTATCACATAGAACGAACAACTTGACCCCCCATTTATGTGGTTTATTTGGCATATACTGCCGCAAATGGTGTACTGCCTTTGTCTTACACATTTGCTCATCGACACATAATCGAGCATTTTTTGGAATGGAGTCGAAGCGTTCATTCAACGTATCAACAACTTTCCTTATACGAAACAGAGGATCGTGCCCAGGCTCACCTTTTTTGATGCGCTTACTTTCATCTGCAAACGACAAATGCCTTTTTATTGCCAGAAACTTTTTCCAGGGCAAAGCATCTGGTATGTGTCTAAATCCAAATTCAGTCCAGTGTGCCTCAATATTTGGATATCGAAAAATAGACATGAACATCAGAACGCCGAGGTGTCTTCGAATCTGCACTACATCAGTTCTGAATTGCGTTCTTATGTCTTCTAAGAGCGCTGCTCGATTAGTTTCTTCAACAATTAAATCGATGAGTTCATCAGTAAAAAAATAGCTGAAAAACTCGATCGGTGTCTGAAGCGCTTTTACGGCATGAGGTAACTCAGAATTTCCACGGAACGCTACTTCATTTACGTGCATTCGCATGGGTATTTGACGCCATAAAATCTTCGAGAACTCAGACGAACTTTTTTCGATAACATCTAAGCTTGAACCTGTAAATCCTTCCGCTGATGGTCTTACCTGTGGGCCTGTCGACTCTACTGTTGGTAACGGTGATCGAGCTCTTCTCGGTGGCTTGCAAACTCTTCTGGGAACAGATGGAGTTGAAGTTGAAGTTGTCTGTCGAAGTTGATGCAACCATTTCTGTTGGTGGGGTTGTTGCCTCTAGTATATTTGCTGCTATTGCTGCTGCAGTAGTTGCCGCTCCAGGAGTCCAGGGTTGTTGTGGTGGCGATGTAATTCGACACGATGAGTTAGACTCAGCGAGAAGCTAACTTCGTTATCAAAAGCGCTGCTGCTCATTTCTTCTAAGACCTCTGTGATTATTTTGTCATCCTCAGGTGTTATCTGATCGACTACATAGTCTGGGTCGGTGTTACTGTCGTCATCATCCTCGTACTCAGACTCTTCATCAGATAAAAGAGTTGAGTGCATCAGTTGCTCAATCTCTTCATCTGTCATTGAAGACAGATGAAATTTCTTGTGTTTTTCTCCTGCCTTAAGTTCTTGTGGTCTTTTGGCATTATATTTTCTGTCTTTTTGTTGATTACGTTCTTCCATTTTCTGAAATATAACACAAGCAACACATAAATACCTAATTATATGTAAAAAAGTTACAAAACAATAATAAACAAAACACAAAGATGTAACTGTTGGGAATTAAACTCCAATTTTTAGTTAAGTTATCAATTTGGTTTCAAAATATTAAAATTAAAATTAATTTAAATTCACTAACATTTTTAGTTGAGTGTAACATAGTGAACAAATTGTTCAAACATTCTGCTGAGTTGCACTTACTACCTTAGTAGAGCAACGACTGACATAGTTGCACTTAACATGACATAGTTTAATAATTATTTAGTTCCTGATTGCTTGCTAAGCAATATTTCGTTTATTTGTTTTTATTGTACTTTTCACATTTTTGTTGTTATTTTTAATAATTATTGTTAAGCATTTTATTTGTATATAAACTTGAATATTTTCAACAATAAATCAGATGCAATTTAAAATTCAATAAACCGTTTTTGATTTGCTTCTCTACTACACGAGATCTTCAGGTTAAAGTGCTTGAAGGTTTCACTACACAATTCCTCTAAAGAACACTAGTTTAGGTTCATGTGCCTAAACTAGAATTACACAAAACATTTTTTGACATAACATTTGGTGACCCCGACGGTCCGAGCCAGGAATAGAGTCGCATCAGGACATTCCAGCGAGGATTATTATTTAGTGGACACAGCAGCCACAATACAGTACAATCAACCACTGGAGCAGGAGCCAGAACCCGACGGTCCGAGCCAGGAATAGAGTCGCATCAGGACATTCCAGCGAGGATTATTATTTAGTGGACACATCAGCCACAATACAGTACAATCAACCACTGGAGCAGGAGCCAGAACCCGACGGTCCGAGCCAGGAATAGAGTCGCATCAGGACATTCCATCGAGGATTATTTAAAAGTGGACATAGCAGCCACAACACAGAAACTTACAATCAACCACTGGAGCAGGAGTTGGCAGTCAACAATTCTGACGAAATGGAAGCGTTAGTCGCCGAGCAAACTTCAACCGGAGGCGAGATACAGAAAATCATCGCAAATTACAAGAAAGATCCTGCTGACAGGAAGAAAAATATAAATTATTTTGAAGAGCGTAAGCAGCGTTTGCAGAGTGCTTTCCAACAATTTGAAGCCACAGATGATCAGATTCGGTCACTACAAGGAGTTCCGAACCATCATGATTATTTCACGACCGGCTACTACGAAAAAGTTCTCGAGTTGAGTAAGCAGTATGAAGAAATATTTGACAAGGCTATACAATCGCTGATAGAAACGCCAGGATCCTCGCAGCAGAACCAAAAGAATACCTGCATATCGACTGCTCAAAACAACTCTGATGACAGATTCACAACCATAAGAACGGATTCATCAAAAGCTCAAATGAATGCTGATGACAAAATTATTGCGATGGTAAAAAGGCAAAAAGGGTTACAAGAGTCACTGCAACGTCTCTTGTCAAACATATCCACCAAGCCAATAACCGAGCAAAATCGTTACTTGGAGTCACTGAACAATTTGTGGCTTCAAATAGAAAACATTCATCTAACCATTTACGAGCAGTGCGATGATCTGCAGAAATATTGTTATGATCTTGAGGCTTACATAACACTGGAACAACAGGTTCAAGATCAGCGGGCTACTTCCGCAGAACTGAACGTCACTAGGCGGCAGCAAGGTGCGGCTACAAATAACAGCCTCAGCCTTCAACTCCCAAAAGTGACAATACCAAAGTTTGACGGCAATTATGCAACTTGGCAGCAATTTTCTGATTTATTTATGAAAATTATTCATGAACAAGAGCTGCCGGACATACAAAAAATGTGGTACCTGAAGACGAATATTTCTGGGGAAGCAGAGAGATTAATACGACATCTCACGTTGAGCGAAGCCAATTACTCAACAGCATGGAGATTGATGCAAGAGAGATTCAACAACAAAAGGGTCCTTGTATCGGTACTTATTCAAAAATTAGTTGACCATCCAACAACAACCTCTGACGCTAAAGCCATTAAGAACTTCCACGATTGTATTCAGGAAAATTTATTGGCCATCAACAATCTAGGCATCAGGACAGATTCCTGGGATCCACTTTTACTTCACATATTGGTAAAGAAGTTGGATCGTCATACTCACATATTGTATGAGCAGGCCCTAGAAAATCCCAAAGAACTGCAGACAATTCATATATTTCTGCATTTTCTAGAAAATCGGTTTCAAACGCTAGAAACTCTGGGAAGCAACCAATCGTCAACTCATGCTAAGCCAAATTTCGGTACAGCAAAATCATTGACTACGTTTACAAAAAATAGTCAAACAACGACTTGCCCAGCATGCAAGCAAAATCATCCAATTTTCAGTTGTGAAATGTTTCTGAAAATGACTGCCAACCAACGACTCAATTTGATACAACAATCAAAAAGATGCGTTAATTGCCTTAAGGTTGGCCATTCTGCGAAAAACTGTTCTTCAAGAAGCTGTTTCAAATGCCAAAAAAGACATAACACTTTGCTACACTTAGACCTGAAGCAGGATGGTAATACAGAGGCCACACAGCCAGGGAAGGCGCATACAAAGCAGGATCCTATGGGAAATTCAGTGGCACTTACAGCATCAAAAGTTGAACAAACAATAAACCAACAGAGTTATGTAATGCTTGCCACAGCCAAAGTAAAAGTGAAAGCGCAGAACGGAACTTGCTGCGAAGTGAGAGCAATTTTAGACTCAGGCTCCCAAGTAAATCTGGTAACAGAACAGTTGGTACGAAAACTAATGGTAAAACCAGCTCGTACGTCATTATGCATTGAAGGTATAGGGAAAAGATTTCAAAATTGTTCCCAACGAATAACACTCAACTTGGAATCAACTAAAGGCTCGTACACAACAACAATGGAAGCTTATGTTTTGCCTCAAATCGTGCCAGTACAACCAGCATGCAAAGTAAACACTACAAAATGGCACATTCCTGATAACATTTTGTTGGCAGATCCAACATTCGGCCAGCCAGGACGAGTAGACATTTTACTTGGTGCAGAACTATACTTTGAATTATTAAAAAGTGGTCAAATTCATTTATCTACAGAGCTACCCACTTTACAAAACACAGCACTTGGATGGGTAGTCGGCGGCAAGATCAGTCGTCAGCAAGTTGACAAGGCAGTATGTGCAGTTCTAGATGGAGAAAGAATAGACAACTTGCTACAAAATTTTTGGAAGTTAGACGAACCTGAAGATTCTGGGACTAACCTGTCGCATAATGATAAACAGTGCGAAAATTACTTCATGAATACAACAAAAAGAAATGATGATGGACGATTTGTGGTTCAACTTCCATTTCAAGAAAACCCATCAGCATTAGGAGACTCAAGAACTCAAGCTCTCCGCAGGTTCCTTTCGTTAGAAAAACGGCTAGAAAGGGTACCATTCATCAAACAAGAGTACATTAACTTCATGACACAATATGAAGACTTAGGTCACATGATTAATATCAATTCAGAAGAAATTATGTGTCCACAATACTTTATTCCTCATCACTATGTACTTAAGCCGGACAGCAGCACTACAAAGCTACGCGTTGTGTTTGACGCATCAGCAAAATCGTCATCCGGGCGATCATTGAATGACCTATTGCACACTGGTCCTACAGTTCAGAGTGAACTATTTACAATACTGCTTCGTTTTTGATTACCCAAATATGTTTTCACGACTGACGTGGAGAAAATGTATAGGCAAATTATGATCGACGAGGCCGATCAAAGGTTTCAATTAATTTTTTGGAGAACGTCACAGAACGATCCATTAAAAATATACAAACTGAAAACTGTCACATATGGAACTTCAGCTGCTCCATATTTAGCGACCAAATGCTTGCAACAGCTTGCAGAAAAGAATAGAGCTACTTACCCATTGGGAGCGCAAGTTTTGCATGAAGATTTTTATGTTGACGATGGCCTTAGTGGTGCAGACAACCTCAGTACAGCCATAGAAATGCAGCAACAGCTAACACAGCTCCTGGGTAGTGCAGGGCTTAAATTGCGCAAATGGTGTGCCAACCATCCTCAATTACTTCAAGGGATACCAGTAGAAGACCAAGAAGTCAACCTGGACTTTGAAGAAACATCAATAAAAACACTTGGACTCACATGGATGCCAAAATCAGACGTTTTTTGCATAAAAACAGGCAGCTTGGACAATTCGAGAGTCACAAAACGCACAGTAATATCAGACCTTGCAAAGATTTTCGATCCGTTAGGACTGGTAGGCCCAGTTGTTGTGTCAGCAAAAATATTCATTCAACAACTATGGCAACTCTCACTAAACTGGGATGATGAACTGCCAGGAGATTTAAGTACGACATGGCTAAAATTCAGAGAAGGACTGAGAACTCTCAACAATAAGAAAATAGAGCGGCATGTTTTCAGCCAAGGAAAACCCGAATCTATTCAGCTTCATACTTTCGTCGACGCATCAGAAAAGACATATGGTGCGGCAATTTACATAAGAACATTGTGCAAGAACAACACCGTCATCGTAAGACTTTTATGTTCAAAAAGTCGTGTTGCTCCATTGAAAAAACAAACTCTACCACGGCTAGAGTTGTGTGCAGCACTTCTTGGTGCACAATTCACAACAAGAGTACGCAAAGACTTGAAATTGGAAAATAATTCATCATTTTTTTGGACAGATTCTTCAATAGTATTATCCTGGATCAATTCCAAAACAAGTTTGTTTCACACATTCGTAGCAAATAGAGTGGCTAAGATTCAGGAGAGCACCACAACAGGACAATGGCGGCATGTAGGGACCAAAGAAAATCCAGCCGATATCGTATCACGGGGACTTACTCCTGAACATATACATGATAAATCTATGTGGTCTTATGGTCCATTATTTTTAAGCGGAAACGAAGCACAATGGCCAAAACCACTTGATCACAATTTAGCAATTGAATGTGGCACGGAACGCAGGCAGCAGAAACCAATTGTCGCAGTTGCAGCCAGTATACCAAACAGTGCAGGCATCATTTACAATATCAGATCAGGAAATTCGTTCACAAAATTAAAGCGAATTGTTGGATATGTTCTCAGATTTATCCAACACGCAAGGGATCCAAACAATAAACAGTCATCTTTGGTTCTAAGCGCAATCGAACTAGAGTCTGCACTGAATATTATTATAAAATCTGTGCAACAAACCGAATTTAAGGAAGAAATGCACCAGATAACTAGCAATGGAACAGTGAACAAAAACAGCACTTTAATAAGTTTGAGCCCTTTTATAGATGACAATGGGTTATTACGAGTCGGAGGACGATTACACTCATCAAGTCTATCTTACAATGCTAAACATCCTATGCTGCTTCCTTACAATGACATAATTACAAAGTGTATCATGCAAAATTTACACGTAAGAACATGCATTGTGGACCACAGACGTTATTGGCCCAAGTAAGATTACAATTTTGGCCAATTAAAGGAAAAATAATGGCGCGTTCAATAGTTCAACATTGCGTCAGATGCACTAGAAGTAAACCTGTAACCTTTCAACAACTTATGGGAAATCTTCCAGCCACACGAGTTCAACCTGCTCGCCCATTTTTAAATGCAGGAGTAGACTTTTGTGGACCAATATGGGTACATTACAAAGTACGAGGAAAACGGCCTCAAAAGGCGTACATTGCAGTGTACTGCTGTTTTGCTACAAAGGCAGTTCATCTAGAAATTGTCAGCGATCTCACAACCAATGCATTTATTGGATCACTCAAAAGATTTATTGGCCGACGAGGGCATTGCCAGAATTTATACTGTGATAATGCCACAAACTTCGTTGGTGCCAGCAATAAACTAAGTGAATTAACACAAATAATTCACTCAAAATCAGCACAGGACAATATTATAAAGGAATGCAGCGAAAGAGGTATGACCTTCAACTTCATTCCACCTAGAGCACCACATTTTGGAGGACTTTGGGAGGCAGCAGTCAAATCAGCTAAACATCTTTTGATCCGCAGCGTATCAACCGCTTCTTTGACATATGAAGAATTGGAAACAGTAATAGTTGAAGTGGAAGCAATACTTAATTCAAGGCCAATAACACCAATGTCATCCAATCCAAATGATCTTGCAGCCCTTACTCCTGGTCATTTTCTTATTGGAGAACCACTTACAACTCCAATAAATACAAAGCTCACGGAAATCAAGATGAACACATTGACCAGATGGGAACTAGTACAACATATTAAGCAAGAGTTTTGGAGACGCTGGAATAGTGAGTATTTGACTGAACTCCAACACCGAAATAAATGGAAAGATATTTGTACAAACATCAAGGAAGATACTATGGTCATCATCAAGGAGGACAACATATCCCCGCTTCAATGGCCCTTAGGACGAATCCTTAAGGTGTACAAAGGAGATGATGGAATAGTGCGTGTAGTGGATGTTAAAACATCAACAGGAACCATCAAGCGCCCTATAACTAGATTAGCTCCACTATTTCCAGCAAACGAAGAAAAAGTCTCGCAACAAGCACTAAGACGCCCGCATTCAGATCCAGATCCCTGTCAAGATGACATGACAAATACATCACCTAAAAAAAGAGTCCGAACAATCGCAAGCCCGATTTTACTAACAATTATCATGGCCCTGATGTTGTTACCTCTGGCGCTATGTAATCCAATAAATGTAACTAAGTTTGGCAGCAATCTTGGTATATTCTTTGAGTCAATTGGATCCACAAAAATTGCGACAGCTGAATGGAAAATGATAGTCTATTACGATCTTAAACCTTTTTGGACCGAAATGGATGCTCTTCATAATGGAACCATAGCCCTTCAGCAATTGTGTAAGGAATGGCAGCAACAATCAGCTTGCGATTCCCTTATCTCACATTTTGAGCATGCAAGTAATGAACTGCTTTAGGATAAATTATTAATGTCAACAAAACGCCATAAACGAGCTGCAGTCAATTTTATAGGAAACATAGCACGCTCATTATTTGGAGTATTAGATTCAGATTACGCAGAGGAAATGTCAAATGCCATTATTCAATTGAAGGATAACGACAACCACGCAATAAACCTCCTTCAAAACCAAACATCAATTATTGATTCTACACTCAATATCATCAAACGGGATGAAATTCAAACTCAATCTAGAATGACACATTTTCAACGGCAAATTGATGAATTCACAAACAGAATTGGACAAGATACAGAACAAATTCGAGTGACACAACTTTTGTTATCTTTAGCCGCAGAACTATCACTAATAACAGGAAACCTTCAACGTACACAGTCTGAAATTCTAAATCTACTCACAGACACACATCATGGAAAAATTAGTCCAATGCTGCTCTCACCTCAACAACTAAGAAGTGAAATTATTTACATCAGGACCCATCTTCCACCATCACGATCACTGCCGATTGCAGAAGAAAATCTTATTGAACTTTATAAGATTATGAACGTTAAGGCAGCAATAAGTAGTCATCATGTTTTATTCCTTATGGAAATACCTTTAGTAGACCAACAACACTTCAACTTGTTTAAATTGATTCCCATTCCTACTATAATTAATGAAACCATGGTAGCAATACGTACAGAAATAGCATTTCTCGCTGTAAACATGCATCGTGATCAATATATTCCATTTACCAGCGAAGAACTACACGAGTGTTCTGTGACCAGAGAAGAAATATACATCTGCTCAACCAAACAAATTAAATTCAGCAAAGAATCATCACAGCATGCCTGCGAAATTCAACTATTCAACAACAAAACATCTCCAAATTGCCATGTTTCACGAATTGAAGGAAACCTTATCCTACAACAATTAAAGGACCCGAATAAATGGATCTACACATCGATCAAGGATAACGAAATGACAGCAGTTTGTGGTTCCGAACTCACTCAATTCACATTATATGGATCAGGACTACTCGCACTTCATCCAACATGTACCATTAAAAATGAAGAAATCATGTTACACGGTCACTATGCAGTTTCCAACACAGTTACAATTTCATTCCCACGATTTGGCAACATTCTGTCCATCACATCTCCGAAGGAAAGAAAAACAATATTTAACACAACTGATACCAAGATAGAGACACAATTGGATCAACTCACTGCACTACAACACCAATTAAACGACGAACAATTTGTCTACCTTCCGACACAGTTGCGGTCAAACAGTATACACCACCATACTGTTAGTTATGTTGCTCTGTTAATTTCTTTGGCATTATTAATATTTTGCGCATCAAAAATCAAATGCCAACGACAAAATCCAATATCCAAGGCCAAATGCAGCAATATTGAGATTTCCAGCCACGATCATGAAGTCACAGTCAACGCAACCGATCAACCAATTGCTCCAGTACCATTACCTCGCCAGCAAAATAACAAATTCGCAATAATCGCTTAGAGGTTGGTCGAATATACGCCCAACGGGGGGGAGAATGTTGGGAATTAAACTCCAACTTTTAGTTAAGTTATCAATTTGGTTTCAAAATATTAAAATTAAAATTAATTTAAATTCACTAACATTTTTAGTTGAGTGTAACATAGTGAACAAATTGTTCAAACATTCTGCTGAGTTGCACTTACTACCTTAGTAGAGCAACGACTGACATAGTTGCACTTAACATGACATAGTTTAATAATTATTTAGTTCCTGATTGCTTGCTAAGCAATATTTCGTTTATTTGTTTTTATTGTACTTTTCACATTTTTGTTGTTATTTTTAATAATTATTGTTAAGCATTTTATTTGTATATAAACTTGAATATTTTCACCAATAAATCAGATGCAATTTAAAATTCAATAAACCGTTTTTGATTTGCTTCTCTACTACACGAGATCTTCAGGTTAAAGTGCTTGAAGGTTTCACTACACAATTCCTCTAAAGAACACTAGTTTAGGTTCATGTGCCTAAACTAGAATTACACAAAACATTTTTGACATAACAGTAACAATATTCTTTTATGTGAGAAATTTTTTTTTGCCTTCCACGGGCAAGACCGTCAAAAAACGGTCTTCACGAAATACACAAAAACACCGGTAAATTTTTATCCACAAACAAACCAAAGGTAAACTATGAAAGCAAATGTATTATATACTTACCAACAAAATTTCCGACTCAATTTAGCCACTTGAAACTATTTATGTATATTTTTAATCAAAATTTTTTTTAATTTCACAATAATTAATGTGTCTGCTTCCACTACTGTTTCTCACTTGAATGCTTGTAGCTACCAAACCAAGAAAGCTTTTCGCTCAAAACTACGTCGTGTAAACCGTTATGTGCTTTTAATCAATAACAAAAGAGTGCATGTCCGATCGTGCGACAAATATGACTTGGATTTAGAAAAAAAAAACTTTTTTCAAAATTTTGCCGCCCCCATAGCCTTGTCGCCCATACGCCATGGCGTCGGTGGCGTATGCGGTAATACGGCCCTGCTACTCAGGGAAGCTCCTGGTTCAAACCCCGGCGACGACATAATTATTTTTTTTTAATTTTTTTATTTTTTAATTTAAAAAACAAATAAACAAGCATAGAACTATAAATATATTGAAAATATATATATGTATATATTATATAATATATAAATATCTTGAAAACTGCCTTTTATATTAAAAAATAACGGACTCGTTTTTTATTATTAACATAAAAGGCAGTTTCCAAGATATTTTCAATTTATACCTGTCCCCCGTTTTACACGGGAGATACGTTCCTCAGAAAACCGTGTAACTCGAAATTGAAAATATTTGTATGAAAAACCGTGTAAAACGAAAAAAGTCTCAAATGTACTTATTCAGTCATTTATTCAGCATAAACTAAAAGCAACACACTTCGAAAAACATAAAATAACTATTTAATTCATAGAAAAACATACATTTAACCTCGAAAGTTATGTATATTCAAAATATACATATACCGATAATTGCTTAGCTCCACTATTACAGATTTCAAAAATTTAGTTTACCTTGTATTTTAAATCGGTGTTAAAATTATTTTTCTACAATATTTTTCCAATTAAAAGAGAATAGTCTTAGCAATGTTTTGAGGATAAACTTTAAAATTTTAGACAGTGAAACTAAATTTAAAATATGTTTTCTGTAGTTCAGAAATTTAACTAAAAATAAAAATCACAGTCTATCACTTTGATAGCATTTTTCTCAAGAGCTATTTGACCAAAAAATTATTCGAAATGTCTTTCAATTTGCTATATCACATACTATAAAAATTTAATTTACAACAAAATATAATGATATATGTTCCTAATAATGTATTATTTGTGCATATAGAAAATTAGAGAAATCAAGTGCTTTGTTCTTAAACAAATGTATATCATAATTATTCAGAAAATAATTGATTTAAATTGACTTAAAATAAGTGCGTGCGAAGCCAAAATGTTAATTTTGAGCAATATTATATTATATGTGAATATGAAGTAATAAAAAAGAAATAAAAAAAATGTTGTAGTCGAATTTTTGATTTTAAAAACCGTGTAAGATCGAAAACGTGTTAAACGAGTAGCGTGTAAAACGGGGGACAGGTGTATACAAATACAGTTCTCTACTTCTTTTTGTTATTTAAATACCTTTAGAGCTTCCCTGATCAGACAGTGGAAGTTTTTTATTTGCAATAATATCACTGAAACATTTTGCTGATTACGCTAAAATATTTTGTTGTAAAATCAGATAATTTGAACTTGCAAATCCAAAGAACAAAGGCAATATCTGGTCGGCTGAATATTGCAATATGCAATAATGAACCTATAATTTCCTGGTACTTTACTTGCTCAATTTTTTCAGCTTCATCAAATATTTTAGACTCCATCTCCAAAGATATTTTTGCTTGCATTGGGAGCCTTACAGGTTTCGAATTCTCTAATTTGTACTTCTTCACCAAATTTGTAATATATCCAGGTTGTGATATTGACAGCTTATCCTTCCTTAACTCTATCTCTAATCCAATACAATGTTTTGGTTCATCCATATCTCTAATTTCAAAATTTTTCCGTAAGACTTTAAGAAACTTGTCGACCATTTCAGAGTTATTGTGCAATACCATCAAACCATTATTTCGTATAAAATAAATACATTGGTCATGATTTGATTGTTACAATCCAAAATTTTTAAAAACAAACTCTATTTTTTTGAACCATTGTCTACCAGCCTGCTTTAATCCATATATTGCTTTTTTAAGCTTACAAACTTTTCTTCTTTGTGCGTCTTGAACGAAATGTTCTGGTTGATCCATATAAATTTCTTCATCTATATCACCATTCAAGAATGCTGTTGACACGTCTAACTGTCGTAGTTTCAAGTCATTTTCAACAGAAAGAGCATATATTACTACTGTACTACTGGTGCAAAAGTATCCATGTAATCAAACCCATATCGTTGTGAATATCCTTTTGCAACCAACCGAGCTTTTCGTTTTTCAATTTCTCCATTTGGTCGATATTTAGTGGTAAATACCCATTTACAACCGATAGTATTCCTTTCTTTTGGCAATTTCGTCAATTCCCATGTTCCGTTTTTCATTAAAGAATCATACTCACTGTTCATCGCTGATAGCCATTCTGTTTGATGATCTGATTTCATAACATCCTTTATGGTTTTCGGATTTTCTTCCCTAGAAATTTGAGTGACTTCTTGGCTCTCTTGGCTCGGGATTTGAAGGAATCCAACAAATTTGGTTCTTGCACTTCTTCCCTCACTTGATTATCTATTGTGTTTGGTTGGCTATCTTCAAGTTGTATTTCCACACTGTCTTCAAAGGTTTCATCTTCTTCATTATCTAAAAATATTCTTGAATTGACAGATTCATATTTGTTTTTCTCAGTTTCATTATAGTTTAACCGAAAACCAATAAACCCGTCTTCATTTTCATCAATTTGGATTTTGATAATTTCTCTAGTATTTGTTGTCATTTCTCCATCAATGAAACGAACATCACGACTTTTTATAATAGTCTTTGTGCCTCTTTTCCACAATCTATAGGCTTTTGGTTCTTCAGAATACCCCACCAGAGTATATTCTTCACTTCTTGGTTGCCACTTATTTTTGTTTGGCTTTTTATTTAAAACAAAAGACGTGCTACCAATCTGACGAAAGTACGAAATATTTGGAATTTTTCCCGTCCAAATTTCTTCCGGTGTCTTGTCTTTATTTAAATTAGTAGGACATCGATTACGAATATTCGCAGCAGTGTATACAAGTTCAGCCCACATTTCCGGAAGTTCCGCCTCTAGCATTAAGCATCTTCCCATTTCTACAAGCATTCTATTCATACGCTCTGCAATTCCATTCTGCTGTGGTGTATATTCTACGGATAACTGGTGCTTTATACCATAATCTTTGAAAAATTTTGTAAATTCATGACAAACTAGTTCTCTAGCATTGTCGTGCGAAGAATTTTTATTTTCTTTCCAGTTTCCAATTCAACACTGTGCTTAAGCTGCTGAAGTGCAGATAAATAGTCTGATTTCTGTCAAAAGAATTTTACAAAAACTTTACGAGAAAAATCATCAATAAAAGTGACAAAATACACATTTTCCCCATGGATTCTATTCTCATCGGTCCACACAAATCTGAATGTACAAGTTCTAGGACTTCCTTTGCTGACTTTGTGATTTTTTTAGGGAAGCGGTTCTGTATCTGCTTTCCTCTAGTACAACTTATGCATTTAATATTTTCTGCATCAAAATTAGGCAACCCTTTTACCATTTCTTCGCTTTTGAGCATTTTCAATGAACTTATATTTAAATGTCCATACCTCTTATGCCATAGTTCAACATTTACTCGCTGACTATGAACGCTATTACTCGTATATGCGTGGTTAAGTGCACTAACTACATGGAGACCATTTACTTTATAAGCCTCTACCAAATTTCATTATTTTTGACAATTATGGCAGAAAAGTCTTTCATTTCCCATTATCTGTTGCTTTACTGGTAGATATTAAATTAGTTTTCAACGCAAGTACAAATAGTGTGTTATAAAGTTTAATATCTTTTATAATATTTATTTTTAAAGAAACGCCGCCTATTCCTTCAACCTTTAACATGTTATTGTCAGCCAATTGAACATATCCTGCGTACTCTTTATCAATATTTTCAAATTTGTTCAATGCTAGTCATATGCGAAGTAGCACCGCTATCTAAGTACCACTTTTGATTGTGATAACTTTGATTAGCCTTATGCATTATAAAAAAGTAAGAAGCAACGAATCCACTATATATCATGTTTAAGCAATTTACATTCGCCTTTGTCTTACAATTCTTAGCCATGTGACCTGCTTTACCGCACTTGTAGCAAATAATGGTTTTTGACATACCATGATAGTTTGATTTATTATGATTGTTACAACGAAACCTTTCTTTAGCTGTTTCATTGTTGTTGCGGCGAAATCGCACTTTGCTTCGCTTGCAATCTTCAACATTGATTTCATCCATTTCTAATAAACGCGATCTAATTGTATTTAACGACGGGAATTCATTTGCTGTGTTGAATGCTGCCTTTATTTCTTTGAATTCGTCTGATAGTCCATCTAAAATTATAATAACCTTTAACTCTTCGATTTCCTCTAGTTGGGTATTCCATGTGTGAAACTCTTCCAGGTATTTGATTATCGTATGTGATTCACTCATCTTAAGATTCACAATCCGTCGATATAATTCTGCATTCTGCCGCGTTGACTTCCGTTCATATGTTTGCTGCAAATGATCCCATATTTCCATTGATGTAGAAAATCCATTTACCAATGTAATTATCTTTGGTGCCAGTGCCATTAAAATATCAGCATCTCATGCCAACTCTCAAGTTCAGGAGGTTCTGTCGGTGCTGCTAATCCACCGTTCACTATCTTCAATAGTCTACTTTTGTGTAACAGCGTCTCCATTTGTGTCTTCCAAATTGGATAATTATTTCCAGTTAAAATTGGGATTTTACCCGTCATTGACATGCTTGCCACCATTATTAAATTATTTTAATCTTCAGAGTCTCTCGACTTGGAGCTCTGGGCCCATAACCTATTGTTTAATATAATATGCGAAGTTCTCGCATTGAAGTTTTTTTAAGTTCTGAGAAAAAATTATTTTCAATATAACATAAATATGATACAGAAAAACATAAATCAAATTCATGTTGTAAAGTTAATTTCAACAAAGTACAACTTGATTTCTCAACACATTTATTATTTCTTTTTATACAAAATGTTTCAAGATAATCTAATGTTAAGTATCCTAATGTAAATATGTTCGTATATGTGTATTTTTTAGGTAATCAAAAAGTGTTTTCCGAATGTGTGGATGATTATTCCACAAGCGAATTGCAGTAACAAAAAAAGTGCGTTCCATAACTGAAAAACTGTATCGCGGTATGATTATATTTGTACCCCTACGAGACTTCGCGAAACGTAAAAATTCAAACATGTTACCCGGACAATTATTATAGATAATATTATGCAGTTTAATTATATTCCTATAAGCATAGGTCATGGTCAATAAGCATTGGTCAAGATATAAGCCCACTAGCGAGCTCTTAAGATGAGTAACACTAACAAACCGTGGTACACCATATATAATTCGAATGCAGTCATTAAATGCTACATTCATTTTATGCTTGCAAACTGAATCCATACGTGGGTGGATAAACTGAGTAGTTAAAAATAAAAAAAGGCAGTAATAAACTTTTAACGAGGTGCATTTGCATATTACAGGGCAAAGAGTTAGCTGATGTCCTGAGACTTCTTAGTCCATAGTATATTCGCCTAATAGTTTCAGTCATCACAGCAATTTAAAGAGCAATTAATTTTATACCCTAAATACTTGATGCAGTCAACATATTCAAGAACATTACCATCAAGAAAGAGTTGTTTAGAATAAATGATACTTGAACATTTTGATGGATTAAGCTTAAGTTTATTATTAACTGACCACTCATGAATACTATTTAAATCTTTATTAATTCTTGCGACCAGGGTTGCCAGATAAGCTGGATTGGTCTGAATTGTCCAGATTTTTAATCCCAAGTCCAGACATTCAGAAATATGTCCAGATAAAATTCGAACAAAGAAATAAAAAGCCTAGGTACAAAAAACATCTACTGCATAGATTTAAAATGCCTTTACATCCGTTATGTTCAGAATGTGCGATCTGCTCGTAAAAATTTGACATTTCTCAAACAAAATATATCTACAATGATGGCTTATATACAGACTATTATTGCTTACGTAGTACATATATATGTATGAAAATCTATCATAAACTATGTATTCCAAACGAACAAATTTGTGGAAATTTTTTTTCCAAATTTAAAAATGACGAGGTGAAAAACTTAAGAAAATTGAAGCCATATATTTTCTCAACTCAAATCAATATTTTTTGTTTTAAGTGTCCAAAAAAATCCAGATTTTTTATGTTTATTTTTTTAAATGTCCAGGTGAAGAACAATTTTAATCTGGCAAGCCTACTTGCGACACATTCCTCAATTAGTCCTATAGGTCGAGAGAAATAAATTTGCACATCATCAGCATACATATGATGTCAGGAAAGTTGGCCCAGCCATTTTTGAAATTTAAAAAAATTAAAGTTGTGCTAGAGTGTTGCTGTGTTGTGCCGCAAATTTAAAAAAAAAATTTCCAAGAACAAAAATTTTATGAGCAAAACAAATTTTCGGATGCAATTTGGCCCAACCATTATTGATTTCTGGAAATTCTCCCAAACTATTCCAAAATTCATACAAATGAATGTTGTGCCCAATTGTGCTAAAGTTGTGCTATATTGTGCCGTAGTTTTTTTTTGTTTCGAATTCTTTATTTAAATTTTTATAAGCTAAACAATTTCTTTATACCAACCGTGTTAATTTTTAACTAGGGCTGCATGTTCGATTTGAGCAGTGTTGCCAGAAGGTTACGTTTCTTACATTTTACGTAAGTTTTCATAATTACATATAACTTGTATATATAAAAAAATTTATTCATATTTATATAACTTTTTGACCGGTTATATTGTTATGCAACCCTATGTCATGCTACCTGACGCGGACTGCAGCGTTGCTGTTTCTGATAAGAATTTCCCTACGATTAATTTAATAAAGCTGATATTATGAGAATAGGGGACGTATTAATAAGTTTATACAGGTTTTATAGATTCTCAATTACGTTTCTGTTCGCCCACTCATCAATTTTTCACTACATTAGCATATTTGAGTTCCGCCAAATTTTATTTTTGGCAGTCTGCAGTCCAGCCAGTTCGTCAACCTAATTGAGAATCTATAACATTTTTGCACAAATATCAATTTTACTGGGGTACTTGTATTTTTGAGTATATTTACATTAAAGTCTCCACCTATTAGAAAAGTTTCATAAGTAATAGTCTATTCAAAGTTTCTTCCTGTTTTCTTTTTGAAAATTAGTGAGAGAGCAATAAACAGCAATCAAAAGAAAACTAGAATTATTGGTTTTAATCTCAACGCATATAAATTCAATGCTTGGATGTTTAGAGCAATAAATGATTTTAGATTTTATAAATTTATTTACATAAATGCAAACCCCACCACCAATTCTATTAAAACGATCATTTCTGTGCAAATTATAACCAGGAATATCAACTAGTTTAGATAAAATTTTATTATTTAGCCAAGACTCCGAAATTATTATCGCATACATATTCTGAAACCATTAAACGAGCGACACAGAACGTTGAGAACGCATCTTATATTGTCAGGACTTGCGTCGTGCATTCAAAAATTTTAATTTTAAGAAAATCAACACAAAATCGGAAAATCGGTTGGCAACTAAGTAATTGCGGATTTCACTCATAGATGGCTTTAGTTAAATTTTTAGGTTTGCTGACGTAATCGAAATGTCAAACACATGTTGTTATTTGATAGTTGGTAATTTAACTGTCAATCAGTAAAAAAATTTTTTTGATCGGATGTGTACTTTTTGTTTGGAGTCTATTTAAAAATGGAAAATCAAAACGAACATTTTCGTCATATTTTGCTTTTTTATTTCCAGAAAGAAAGAAACGCATCGCAAGCTCACAAAAAGTTATGTGCTGTTTATGGTGACAAAGCCTTAAAAGAACGGCAGTGTCAAAATTGGTTTGCCAAATTTCGTTCTGGTGATTTTTCACTCAAAGATGAAAAACGATCTGGTCGTCCAGTTGAAGTTGATGACGACTAAATCAAAGCAATAATCGATTCGGATCATCACAGTACAACACGTGAGATTGCAGAGAAGCTTCATGCATCACATACATGCATTGAAAAGCGCTTAAAACAACTTTGCTATGTACAAAAACTCGAAAATCATTTAACACAACGCATAAACATCTGCGATTTGTTAAAGAAACGTAATGAAAATGATCCATTTTTAAAACGATTTATAACTGGTGATAAAAAATTGGTTGTTTACAACAATGTCAATAGGAAAAAATCGTGGAGCAAGCCAGGTGAATCAGCTGGATATTCATCAAAAGAAAGTTATGTTATCAGTTTGGTGGGATTACAAAGGAATTGTCTACTTTGAATATTTACGACCCAACCCAACGATCAATTCAAATGTTTACATTGAACAACTAACAAAATTGAACAATATTGTTGAAGAAAAGCGGCTCGAATTGACAAATCGAAAAGGTGTTGTATTCCATCATGACAATGCAAGGCCACACACATCTTTGGTCACTCGGCAAAAATTACTGCAGCTTGGTTGGGATGTTTTGCCACATCAACCATATAGTCCTGACCTTGCAACATCTGATTACTTTTTTTTCGATCTTTACAAATCTCCTTGAATGGTAAAAATTTCAATAATAATGATGATGTCAAATCGTACCTGGTTCAGTTTTTTGCTGATAAAAACCAGAAATTTTATGAACGTGGAATTATGATGATGCCTGAAATATGACAAAAGGTCATTGCACAAAATGGGCAATACATTACAGAATAAAGTTATTTCGTTCCATGAAAAAATTGTCTTTTATTTTCTAAAAAAAATCTGCAATTACTTAGTTGCCAACCAATACAATAAGAGGAAAAATATAAAGCCCTAACAGAATTAATTAATATAATTAAAGTAATAAATTTCACAGTCATGTTTAATTTTATTATGATATGGTAGTATGACAAAGCTACGCAAATAAATAAAAAATGCATACTCAGTTTACAACCAGAAATAATAAAAAACTAAAAAACAAACTTCAAACTTATAAACAACTAATGCTCAAATCGAATTATTAGAAGAGGAAGGAAGAAAAAATATCAAAGAGAAAATTAGAAGTCATGAAAAAGATTAAACAACAGCTGATCCAACATCAACATACATTAACTGGAACTGCAACATCCCCATCGACTTCTTCTACAACAATTCTAGTTGTGCATATTCTCTCCAGAGAAACAACATCCTCCACATAAATCGTTTGCGTTGCATCTGACAGCCTGACAAACACTTTTTCTTCCTCGTAAAGACAGAATGCAAGCTTTTTTTTCGGCGCATCATGTTTGCTTTCTGAAATATAGCATGATAATGTTTCGTCAAGCTTTCATACATTCGAACAAATCTGGTGCAATCAAATCCAAGGTCATAGAGAGTGACATACCTTCCCGCTGTTTTGAAGTTTGAAACAATTGCTTTCAATAAATTGTTTCTACACTGAGAATAAGGGAACTTTATAATTATGGCATCATTAGATTTGTTTTTCGACATGGTGGAATGTGGAATGGAGCGGTAGGACTAAATTTCAGCTTATTGCAAAATTTATCAAAAATTTCTTCCAAGTTCTCATTCTACTTATAGGGTATTCCATGAAGAACAGCATCTCCCGAAATATTATTCCTCTCTAAGACATTTATCTTCGCATTGATTTGTGCATTGTTGCTGTTACTTAGCAATTTAGTTTCACATTTAACAGCAAAATCCTTTTCCAAATTTTGTACGCTGGTTACTAAGTCTGCCTCTAATTCAGCAAAGCGCTTTGTAAAGCTGTCACACATGGCCTTAATTTCATTTTTTATTTGAGACGCCACTGAATCTGCAATCTTTTTTCCAGTGCATCAATTCTTCACTCAGAAAAAAAAGTTGTAATTCCAACAATTTTATACTTTTGCCCAACAATTTCCGTAGGTTAAAATGAACTCAATAACTTAAATTCTTATCTTAACAATAATAAATGTTAACCGTATAGTAAGAACTTTTATTTTTGGCTTAAATATAAAAATTGTCAACATTTCGAAAAAATAAATTGTTGTCTCAAGAACGAGTTGTTGATTCAAAAATTCTCTTAAACTTTCTAAAGACTCTCCAACCACAAATTTTTTTGAGTTCATCTTCCTTATGTTTAAAATTGTCAAGGCTTACCAAATGAACAAACATATCTTTCTGGGCATCAGAAGTAGACGGTTTACATTTTTTGCTTATTCTTGGCGGTAGTATGAGCGTATGTAATAAACTGAAGAAGAAAAAGTGTCTTGAATCTAAAAAAGAATGTTATCAATGAGTTTATCATAATATAATTAAAATGTTATAATTACCGGCACAAATTTCAAGAGATATCATTTTTGCTGAAGTGACAGAATCACAACTTTAAGAATAAATTCTTGTGGCAAAAATTTTATTTCTTAGCCCGAGAATTAGTTTTTGAAATCAAAAACGTTCAGATTTTTCATTGTTATGCCAACTGTTTTTATTTTTGATAATAATTGTAAACTGAAGAACTTATTGTTGAATTAACAATTGCATTTTTAAAGGCCAATACGGTCACAAAAATATTTAACACAAAAATTTTATTATTGGGCCAACAATTTTCCGTTTTTAAAAATGTTTAAGAAAATTAGAATAGTTTTTATAAGAACTTTTTTTTTAAATTGATAGTTTGATTCTTAAAAAAACAAAAACGATTTTTTGCTCGAAGGAATTTTTGTTAAGTCAACAATTTTTAGTTCACAATTTTTCAAGAATACAAAAATTCTTGGGATAACAATGTTTTTTTTTCTGAGTGGAACGAATCTAGATATGGAAAAAAACATGAAAGGCTGCACACGTAGTGTGCTCTCTATTGCGGACATACGACATATTTTGCGAAAAGCTTTAAACTCGTACGACTCAATAGCCAAAATAAGGCAAAAAACTGACGTTAATGCAATCAAAATTGCCTTTCGCATAAATAATGTTTTTGTTTGCATTTGTTTTGTTTTTGCACGTTTGATTCCGACTGGGTTTCTCGCATATTCAATTTTCACGCGAATCAGCGCATAGAAATAAGCAATTGCACGGCGGGCCGAATGATGGCCCGAAACGGGCAATGTGACCGCGGGAGGGTAAATGGCCAACACTACACTACACAATAACTCAAACATCACTTATCAAGTAACGGTTTACTCTTTAGTTTCTTTTTTATGCTTATTTTCACTCTCTCTGTAACGAAATTCGTGGACTGGAAGTGTACCGTGTATGTTTTTTGCTGTTTTGTTTAGTTGTTGATCTCAAATCAAATCATACAAAAAGTTTGCGCCACTTGAGTAGCACTCCTACTTTGATCAGTAGTATTCTCTTTGCATGTGGACTTGTACAGTCGGTTTTTCATATTACTTAGCGAATTCATACTATTCTAATCAGAAAAAAGTAAAAATAGGTCGAGGTACAGCATTAACAGAGGAGAAAAAGGGCAAAATCAAAGTCTATAAGGTAATGGGTCTATCTGTTGCGAAAATAGCAAAACAAATCAGAAAGAGTCGAAATGTTATGTCTGCGTTTTTGTCTACACTCAGAAAAAAAATTGTAATTCCAACAATTTTATATTTTGGCCCAACATTTTCCGTAGGTTAAAATGCACTCAATAACTTAAATTCTTATCTTAACAATAAAAAAAGTTGGCTGTAAAATAAAAATTTTTATTGTTGGCTAAAATATAAAAATTGTCAACACTTCGAAAAAATAAACTGTTGTCTCAAGAACGAGTTGTTGATTTAAAAATTCTTTAAAACTTTCTAAAGACTCTCCAGCCACAAAAGTTTTTGGCTGCAACTTTAGCTTTTCAGAGACAGCATGGAGTTTGAGTTTATCTTCATAATAAATGAACGGTTTACATTTTTTGATTATCCTTGGCGGTAGTATGAGCGTATGTAATAAACTGACGAAGAAAAAGTGTCTTGAATCTAAAAAAGAATGTTATCAGTGAGCTTATCATGATATAATAAAAAAGTTATAATTACCGGGACAAATTTCGGGAGATATCATTTTCTTATATATCGCTAAAAACACTTTCTTTTTCCATTGTAGATGGGAAAAAGCGTTTGTTTATTGTTTTTTCGAAGTTATTATGTATTAAGTCATAATTTTTTTCTAAAGTGACAGATTTACAGTCAGTTTTTCACAACTTTACCGCCATCCCTAATCATGCAAAGTGACCATTGCCAACCACATATATGTAAAGTGCAATCGAGTGACGCATGGCAAAAATATAAAATAAAGCCTATGCACTCGATTACACTATTGCAGGCCACTCAATATAATATTTTATGTAATGAAATCCCCAAACAATTTTTGTAAACTTTGTAAGCTTAAACTAAATATTGCTCAAAAATAGAACGTCACTCAAATTCTTGTAAGTAGGAACGGATAAGCTAAGATTTACATGTATGTAGAAATAAGATAGAATTACTTTGAGTGTAAGTCAAAATTTGTATAAAAGAAATGGTAACTTCAATCAATTCATGATTTGTCATACAGCAATCATCACAGCCTTTTCTTTTAGAAATATTGGCAAAGCCTTTCAAATTAAGTTTTGGATACTGGCATAGTCCCTCGAAATTTATCCTACTTTCCTATAATAAGGACAACAGCAAGGTAAGGACTAACGGCATACTCTGCCTGTCCCAACGTAAAATAAATCCTTTCAATTTTACTTTCTTACTTACATGTAACCATAAATCTACCACAATTGGTAGTTGCACTGAGCAAGGCCGTATCCAGGATTTTATTTTGGGGGGGATTTTGGATTTGAGATTTTTGAACATCAATTTTTGCAATTTCTTTAATTTTTCAAATCGATGACCTTTTTTTAGGTAACTAACTTGAATATTTGAATTTAAAGGTGTGTTCTAAATATACGGTAAGTCAGAAAACCTTTCATAAAAAAACATGTTTCTAGTTTAAAGGATGTATTATTAATTTTTTTTTCAAAAAAAAATTTTTAAAAAATCTTTTATAGAAAACTTTCAAATGCTTTATTCTAGCTAAAAAAATCAAAACTAAATTATTTCATATTTTCATGAACTTGAGTAGTAATTTTTATACTTATTTTATATTGAACACTTTTGTGGCTGAAGCTATTAAACACATTTTAAATAATTTTTAAGTACATAGCATTATTTTGGGCATACTCGCTATCAATCGACAAATAATTCCAATTGATATTGCTTCCCTTTGCTGAAGTAATACTTCAGTACCGGAAAATAATTGGCGCATTGTGTATATATTAGAATTGGCACAAAAGAATATATTATTATTGTTGAGATACTCCAATAACTTGTAATTTAAATACTTTAATATTTTAGTTTTAATATTGTATCAATATGTTTTTGTGAAACTTGATAAAATGAAAATTTTCAATTTTCACTTCTTAATAAAAACTTATCGAGTTCGTACATAAAATTGTACTGCGTATTTTTAATTCTAATAGGTTATGGACCTTACGCAAAAGTAAAAATAATTTTATTAAATCAGTATAACGTTATTTTCTTGGATATTTCGTGGATTTTGCAATATGGATCTAAAACTGCATTTTCCTAAGCTTAGCAGCAGCAACTATCATACTTGGAAATTCAACATGGAGCTATTGCTGTAGGAGCGTGAGCTATGGGATTTGGTAACTGATGAAGCTCCCACGGAAGCAAATTCGAAATGGTTAGTCCGGGATGGAAAAGCGCACGCAGTTATTGGTCTTTCCCTTGAGGAGTCGCAAAAGATTCATATAAGGCGGTTGAAGACAGCGCGGGATTACTGGTATACACTTCAAAAGCAGCATGAGAAGTCAAATTTATCGAATAGAGTGAGTCTTCTTCGTAAACTATCAACAACTCGAATGCAAGAAGGTCAAGCTATGGAGGACCACATTGCTAGTATGTTGGACATTGTTGATCGATTGGCAGATTTAGATGAAACGTTCCAGAAGCATAAAGTAGTAGCATTTTTATTGGCAAGTTTACCAGAGAGCTACAACATGCTGGTTTCAGCACTTGAAGTTCGTCCTGAAGCTGATCTAACACTGGATTTAGTAAAGGAGAAATTGATTCAAGAGGGTAAAAGACAAGATGGAGCCAAGGAGGTTGCACTTAAGACCGAAAACAAAAAATTTGTCTACAATCCTAAATATTTTGCGTGTGGTAAGCTTGGGCACATTAAGCGAAACTGTTCCAACAAAAAGAAATACCAGGATAATCGCGCAAATGTCGTAACAAAATATTGTAATTTTTGAAATGAAAAACAAGTGGTTTATTGATTCAGCGGCAACGTGCCATATGTGCAGTAACGAAGAATTCTTTATCAAGATAGACCGAACTTTAAAAGAAAGTATTTTCTTGGCAGATGGATCAGAACTAAAATCTGCTGGTACAGGGGATGGTGTGGTTACGTGCAGAAATCAAGAAATTACCATTCGTAATGTTCTTTATGTTCGGAGTTTGATGGGAACCTGTTATCAGTGCGTAAGCTTACAGATGGCGGTTTTGATGTTTTGTTTAAAGGCAACAAATGCAAGATATCGTCCAATAACGTTCTTCATGCAACTGCAACATTGAAGAATCATTTGTTTATACTCGACGAGGATCAAGTAGCTTGTAAAGTAAGCTCCACAAAGTCAGATTGTGTTCATATTTGGCATAGACGTTTTGGTCACCGAGATATTGCAGCTATTAAGCTTGGGGTCGATAAGCAAGTTTTTGATAGAATACAAATTTGCAAATGTAATTGTAAATCTGCATGCGAAGTCTGTCTAAAGGGAAAGATGACCAGAAAATCGTTTCCTAAAGCGTCAGACAATCGAACTGTGAATGTTCTGGACCTGATACATAGCGATTTATGTGGTCCTATGCAGAATGTAACTCCAAGCGGAAATAAATACATCCTGACGTTAATAGATGGCTGTAGCCGATATTGCACTGTTTATTTTCTAAAGAATAAATGTGATGCTTTCTCAAAAATTAAAGAGTTTGCTACAATGACGGAAAATAAATTTGGAAAAAATTTAAAGATTTTAAGAACGGATAGAGGTGGTGAATTCAATAGCGAACAGATGATAAATTTTCTTGCGAATAAGGGTATTGAGCGTCAACTAACAGCACCTTATACACCGGAGCAGAATGGTGTCGCAGAACGTAAAAATCGGAGCCTTATGGAAATGGCAAGATGTATGCTTTTTGATGCAAACATGGACTTAAAGTATTGGGCTGAAGCAGTTTCTACGGCAAACTATTTACAGAATAGGTTACCTTCGAGTGTTTGTAATGCTACACCTTACGAATTATGGTATGGGTTTAAGCCAAAGCTGAATCATATACGCATATTTGGGTCAAATGCTTATACTCATATCAACAAACAAAAACGTCGGAAGCTGGATGAAGTATCTAAAAGATGGCGCTTTGTTGGATATAGCGAAGAATCGAAAACTTATCGATTGTTGGATACAACAAAAGATACGATTATTATTAGCAGAGACGTTGAGTTCTTAGAAGAAAAGTTGGCTGAATGCTATGAACAGCGAAATATACAAATGCACTCAGAAGAAGTAGTTGTTTCAATGCAGAACACTGAACCTGTTTTGGATGATAATTTTGGCTACATAGAAGAAGCTCCTAATCAACAGGATCCAGTAGTTATTAATACGGAAGATGATCAAAATATAAGTTTTGATACTGCAGAGGAAGAATCTTCTAGTTCTTCAGAAGATAATCTACCGATACGAATTTCTTCTCGATCAACGAAAGGACTACCTCCTCAACGCTATGGAATGTTGGCTACAATAGCGGAGGAACCACTTACTTACAAAGAAGCTGTTTTAAGACCAGATGGTAAGAAGTGGATGATTGCTATGGAAGAAGAAATGAAGGCTTTAAATGACAACAACACGTGGGACTTGGTAGAATTACTGAAAGGGCGAAAAGTGGTTGGATGCAAGTGGATTTTTAAGCTCAAACGAAATGTAGATGGTAAACATCGTTACAAGGCGCGTTTGGTGGCGAAGGGATTTTCCCAAAGACATGGAGAAGATTACGACGAAATCTTTGCACCGGTTGTAAAGCACACAATGCTGAGAACATTATTAGCTATCGCATCATATAAAAACATGGCGGTGCAACATATAGATGTCAAAACAGCATTTCTTAATGGTGAGTTAGATACAGATATTTATATAAGACAACCGGAGGCTTTTACACAAAGTGGTAAGGAGCAGCTAGTATGCAAGCTCAATCGAAGCCTCTATGGTCTGAAGCAATCAGCTCGTATGTGGAATCAGCGAATTAATGAAGTATTACTTAAATTCGGATTCAGAAGGGGAATCGCTGATAACTGTTTATATATTAAAAATTATGGAGAACAAATTTATAAATTTTTTGAAATCGGAATTCAAAATTACAGTTCTTGGAAATCTAAAGTTATATCTGGGAATTGAGATTGAACGAGATAAAGAAGGTATTTTTTACATTCATCAGCAGGAATATATTAATAAATTGCTCAAAGAATTTGGTCTTGAAGATGCTCATATTTCCAAAATCCCTCTAGACCCCGGATATATTAAAACTGAGACAAAAGAATATAAAATTATTAAAAATAATCAATACCGTAAAGCTATTGGCAGTCTCTCATATCTTGCTGGCAATACTAGGCCGGATATAGCTGTGGCTGTATCTATACTGTCACGAAAAGTAAGCAAACCTACCAAAAAAGATTGGGTGGAAGTTCAAAGAGTTTTTAAATATTTTAAGTGAACAAAACACTTAAAGCTTTGTGTCGGTAGTAGAGAGAATCTTAATTTAATCGGTTACTCAGATGCAGATTGCGCTGGCGATACTCAAGATCGAAAATCAACAAGCGGTTATATTTCCATGCTTGGGTCTGCCACCATCAGCTGTGCAAGTCGTAAACAGAGCAATATATCATTATCTTCTACTGAAGCAGAGTTAGTTTCACTGACCGAAGCAACGCAAGAGCAGTATGGTTAAAGCAACTTCTCAATGACTTTCAAATTACAAACTTTAAAATCAACATTTTTGAAGACAATCAGAGTTGTTTAAAAATTCTTGAAGGAGAAAAGGTTAATCCAAGAAGCAAACACATTGACGTTAAGTACTTCTATGCAAGGGAAATTCATCGATCTGGAATCATAAAGTTTTTACACTGCCCTACGGAAGATATGGTTGCTGACATGCTTACCAAAGCTCAACAAAATATTATGCTTAATAAATTTCGTAAATTGTTTGGTTTGTCTTAAATACTAATTAATAAGGTGAAAAAACTGAAATTTTCTAAAAAAGGCTTATTATAGCGACCGAAAAAATAAAATAAAAAAAAACCGTTTTTTTAAAAACTTTTTTTGAATTTAAAAAATAATTAAATAATTTTCTTTTTATTTGCCGACGTTTCGCAGTTTTTTTGACTGCTTCATCAGGGCGTCTTTCTTTAAACTAACATTAAATTTTCTTAAACAGTATGTTGACACCAATATACATACAAAAATATTGCAAACAATACTAATAAACATTAAACACAAGACACAAAATACAATAACAATTATGTAAACATTAAAATTGAAAAACAAAAACTATGTTAGCAAAATGTTATAGATAGAGCTTATGTTGTCTACATCTTCCTTCTTGTTCATCGTTTTCTTTATGTTTTTTTGTATGTGTAAGGTTATCTTAATGTTGTGGTTGTTTTCTCTGTCTATAATTTTGGGGCTTTGAAGATCAGCTGTGTGACCAGTGTATTTGATGTGCTGTGCTAGCGCTGTTGTCTCTTTTTTTGTTTTGATGTCTGATTCGTGTTCTTTTGTTCGTGTTCCTAAAGACCTTTTTGTTGTTCCTATGTATATTTTATTGCTTTTGTCCCCTATGATTTCTTGTATTTTTGAAATGTATTCCGTCTTGTATAAAATCACTGTTTTATTTCCCTTGTCCGCGCTGGTAATTATAATATCGTTTTTGTATCCGTACAGTAACTTTTGTGTATCAGTGTAAACTTTCAGTATGTAGGCAGCTCTTTCGTTTTTTGTGCTTCCTCCTCTCTTTTATTCTGTGAGTCTGTGTGTGAATCTGCTACGCGCGAGATCTCGTTCCTTTTCATCTTTTAATGTTTTTATGCATTCTTCTACTTCGGCGATTAAGTGAGCAATGGAAATTTTTTTGGGATTTGTTGGTAATGCAAATTTTTTACCGAGGGACAAAAGCCACTTGCTTTCTTTAGGAAATTCTATATGTTCGTTTTGTTTTCTAACCAACTTTCATTGTATGTGAAACCTAACTTGTTAAATTGTTTTTGTTTTAACGTGTCTATTTTCTTAGAGAGTGTTAGATCGTTGTTTTGTTTCGTGTGTGAATATGTTATTTGTTATTTTTCTAAAAAAGTTTCAAATTCCACAGTTTCCAACATACTGAAAGTTTACACTGATACACAAAAGTTACTGTACGGATACAAAACGATATTATAATTACCAGCGCGGACAAGGGAAATAAAACAGTGATTTTATATAAGACGGAATACATTTCAAAAATACAAGAAATCATAGGGGACAAAAGCACCTACAAAACAATTAGAAGCGACCCTACGAATAAATTACAAAGAGAGCACAATAAAAAGGTGAACGAATTATACAACGATAAGCAAATATGCAAAAAACTTAAGCTAAAATTAAATTGTAACTCCGCAGCAGCACCTAGGCTTTACGGACTCACAAAAATCCACAAGGAGGATACCCCACTTAGGCCAATTTCTTCATCAATTCATGTTCCCTGCTACAAACTATCTAAACATATAGGAGAAATCTTGAAAAATTTAATATCAGAGGAATACAACGTTAAAAATGCAACCCAAGTCAAGGAAGAACTGAAAGTTTTGAGGATTGAAGAGAACGAGGTGTTATTCTCATTCGACGCGGTATCATTGTTTACCAATATACCTATTTATGTTGCGATAAAAATTATCATGAACAAATGGTCAACACTCAGTCAATACACCGACATTAAGAAAAACAGTTTTTTGAAATTATTAAATTTTTGTTTAAAGGATAACAATTACTTCATCTTGGACAAAACGGTCTACAGCCAAGTATTTGGAATGCCCATGGGAAACCCACTCTCCCCGTATATAGCAGACATAGTCTTGGACGATCTACTAGACGAAACAATACACAATTTAAAACAAAAAAACATAAAAATATCCAAAATTTTCAAGTATGTGGACGATATTTTAGCAGTTGTCAACAAAAACGACTACAGCACTATACTTGCTGAACTAAATTCATACCACCAAAAGCTACAGTTCACTGTAGAAGAAGAAACCAATAACACGCTGACTTATCTTGATATGAAGATAATACGGAACAACAACAAACTACATTTCGACTGGTACGCAAAGCCCACTTCATCAGGAAGAATTCTCAATTATTTCTCGGATCAGCCCAATCATCACAAAATCAATACGGCAAAAAATTTAATTAATAAAATAATAAAAATAAGTGATAAACAATTTATAGAAAACATTTAAAAAAATATGGGATATACTAACAAACAACAACTATCCAATAAAACTAATAAATAAATTAATAAACAGCGCGAAATCCAAAATTGAAGATCCTACAGTTGAAAATCAAAATCAAAATAAAAACATAAATCAAAACAAAGAAACAAATCTACGATATATGAGAATACCATACATAAAGAACCTCACAGAAAATAAACTTATAAAAGAAATAGTTTCTAATGACCAAATAATATTTGCGCATAGATCAGTCTCCACACTAGACACAATCTTTACAAAAACAAAAACACCAATTAATAAAGAGCAGCAATCGAACATTGTCTACCAAATTAATTGCAAAGGGAACGAAAACCCGTGCAATAAAATATACATAGGAACAACAAAAAGGTCTTTAGGAACACGAACAAAAGAACACGAATCAGACATCAAATCAAAAAAAGAGACAACAGCGCTAGCACAGCACATCAAATACACTGGTCACACAGCTGATCTTCAAAGCCCCAAAATTATAGACAGAGAAAACAACCACAACATTAAGATAACCTTACACATACAAAAAAACATAAAGAAAACGATGAACAAGAAGGAAGATGTAGACAACATAAGCTCTATCTATAACATTTTGCTAACATAGTTTTTGTTTTTCAATTTTAATGTTTACATAATTGTTATTGTATTTTGTCTCTTGTGTTTAATGTTTATTAGTATTGTTTGCAATATTTTTGTATATTGGTGTCAACATACTGTTTAAGAAAATTAAATGTTAGTTTTAAGAAAGACGCCCTGATGAAGCAGTCAAAAAAACTGCGAAACGTCGGCAAATAAAAAGAAAATTATTTTTTAAACTCAAAAAAAGTTTTTAAAAAACGGTTTTTTTTTATTTTATTTTTTCGGTCGCTATAATAAGCCTTTTTTAGAAAATTTTAGTTTTTTCACCTTATTAAATATAAAAAGTGACCTTTACAAAATTTAAATATATTAAATACTAATTATTGAGAAGGGGTGTTGAGATACTCCAATAACTTGTTATTTAAATACTTTAATATTTTAGTTTTTATAATGTATCAATATGTTTTTGTGAAACTTGATAAAATGAAAATTTTCAATTTTCACTTCTTAATAAAAACTTATCGAGTTCGTACATAAAATTGTACTGCGTATTTTTAATTCTAATAATTATTACAGAGAAATACGAAAAAATTCAGTGGTATCTTATGCAATGTGATGTGTGAGCTTGGTGATCAACACACATTTTTCAAAGCGCGAAACAAGGTTGTCACTCTCACTTCTTGCTGCACTTCCACGGATGTATTATTTTCAGTTTGACAAAATAAATCTACTATTATAATTGAATCAGGGGTTCTCCTAATTGACTAACAGCCCGTGCGCTCAGTGCACTACACATTGTAAATCAGCAGATTAGAGATCACAGTACTTAAAGCACATTTTAGAGACTCCAACCTAGCTATTGGTTAAGCAAATGTGCCAACTTACAATCAGACGGAAGTCTCATTTCCGAATGCAGCCTGACGTGAGTACCCAAATGAGAACGCGAATTGATTTTTTTATTACTTATATAAGAATGTTTAGTTTCCGGAGAAGGGACAACAAGAGGGCCTCCTGCGCTTCTGATCACTATAAGTAGACTTTGGGAACCCTTGTATTACACCACTAAAATTAACTTAAGAAATATTAGTTCTATATGAGGGCTTTTATTTAAGCTAAAAAGAAATATGAAAGAACAAGAAAATTAAATACTCATAAGCAAATGTTGTCTTAGCGATTTAACAAAAAAAAAATGTAATCTTCAAGAGTATATGTATAGGATTCAATGATGAAAATGTCCTTTCAGGAATGCACGTTGTAACGGGTAAGGTTGGCAAAATTTTCAGAAGATTTCAGGGGCGTTGCAACGAAAATTTTCATGAGGGAGCAAACTCAAATAAAAAAGGTCAATAAATTGTTCTGAAAAAAAGGATTTATTCTATACTTTAGAACCGGACATAAAGAGAATTTTGTATGAAGATGTTTTTTATTCGTTCCAATTTCCATTAATTAAAGATAAAGTAGACCAAATACATTTCAAACCATGCAGTCGGACTAACTTCAAGTCTCGAAATTGGTTGCTGATTATATATGTTGTTTTTCAAAGGGTATAAGGGGACACATATTTCCCCGATTTGACTAAAAAACCTTTTTACGTAGTTATGCTCATTTAAAGTTTTAGTGTCAAAACTTGAAAATCCGCTGAAAATTTTTTCAAAATATCCGTATTTTCATCAAAATCAAGATAATTAATTTTTGTCTTTTGATTCTCTGTCAGAACCCTTAAGAAATTTTGAAAATTGTTTAAAATTGACGGAGTTATAACGCTTTTTATGAAACTAGGCTTATTCTCTCAAAAAACCCACATCGCTCATTTACTTCAAGAGTGGCATAACTCAAAAAACGTGATTTTTGAGTTAATGATGCAAAAATATTCGCCATTTCATGTTTTATTTTGTGTAAAAAAAAACTCGCCTTGTGAGAAGAGTTTATGGAAACATACTTTTTAGAATTCTCATATAAAAAGTAACTCGCCTTGTGAGAGAGTTTATGGAAACATACTTTTTAGAATTCTCATATAAAAAGTAACTTATTGAAAACTTTAAATGCGTTTTTCTCCCACTTTGTGTTTTTTAAGTTATGCCACTCTTGAAGTAAATGAGCGATATATTTTTACGCTTAAAATTTTACTGTGGATTTGTATTAATATGAGAATGAAACGACATCAGTTAAGTGCGCGTTAAAAGACATTTGAGGTTAGGAGATTTTTTTCCCAAAATCGAAATGTCATTTTTTTTTTTCATCATTGCCAAGTCACTCTACGGACTTATTTTCAAAGCAAATAACAAAAGCAACATTCCAAATTACTTTTTGCAAAACGTGCTTGCATTCTCCATACTTTTGTTTTACTGTTATTTTCATAATAACTTTTTATCATGGGAAATATATTAAAACATTGTACGCACATATAAATTTTTTGCTCACAAAGTCAAGTCAAACATTCAAAACCCACAGAAGTACAGTCAGTGAAAAAGCGGCAACCAATTCCGAGATTTGAAGTTAGTCCGACTGCATGGTTTGAAATGGATTTGGTCAGTAAGTTTTTTTCAAATGTTTCCCAAAGTGGCTTTTTGATTTCTTCGCGAGATGAATTCTTTCATAACCCTTCACAAATCTAAGGATCCCGTTTTTTCTTTATAAACATGAAGGAGCGTTGTATGGGTAAGACGTTTTTGGGTCAATTGTAAACGAAGATAAGTCTTTAACCGTCGCAAAGCGCTAAGCGCTGTCATTATTAAATTGACAAGTCGATAAACTTGATCTAGAAGGTGCTTTGTTGTGTCAGATGAAGTTGGTCAGCGATTTTAGCGCAACACGTTGGTTTGTTGCCAGGCATGTTTTTCAATATTTGGAGTTGAGACGGAGGTTGCTCAGTTTAAAATCATCTGAGAAAATGCCTAGTTTTGACTCCAAAATTTTTTCAGTGAAAACATTTACTTTGTATACATTTAGAAGTATATTTTCTAACGACTCTAAAGCATCAAGATCAAATGAATTATCATCATTATCAGTTCAGTTTGATCATGTGTATACTCATTTTGAGTATGCATCTCTTATCTCGACTAATATTGTCGATACTAGAAACGATATGATATCGATATTTTCCGACTCGATATGCCAATTTATATCTGCTGAGTCGATTTAACTTTATGTGTTGCATAAACTCAGTACTCTTTTTTAAATGTTAATTTTGTCATCGATAGGCTCAAGATGTGAGATAATCACATTAATAAAAAGATTTGCTGAGTCCTAAAAATCTTGATCGAATTATGATATAACTTAATTTCGAGTAGGGGGGGCAATATGAATAGATTGCCCTCTGTTAAAATTTCTGGGGGCAGCTGCCCCCCTTTCCGACCGGTCGCGACGCCCCTGGAGGATTTTTTTACAGATCGATGATTAGACAGGCCCACAAAAAAGTTTTTGCTCTGTAGTCAGGTCAGAACTCTCTACCACGTCAGGCTTTTGAGATATTCTGACCTAAAGTACAAAAACCACTGTTTTCTTTTAAGGTTATGTAGCACAGAGAATTTTTCCTCTAATAATTATGTGTAGGATCTTAAAATACAAGCCTTCATCTTTCAAATGCCGTTGAGTTTGTTCAAACATTTTTTTTTTGCCGATAATTCGCATTTTTAAATTTTAATATTTGTGATTTTTCATATACCTGAAAACTCATTAGAGACACGCGTATATCAAAAGATTGTTTTTATTTTTATAAATTTAAAATTGCGATATCTCGGTGAAAAAAAATATTTGAGCAAATCCAACGGCATTTGATAGAAAAAATACTTGTACTTTAAGAACGAACGAATTGATTTTTTTATTACTTATATAAGAATGTTTAGTTTCCGGAGAAGGGACAACAAGAGGGCCTCCTGCGCTTCTGATCACTATAAGTAGACTTTGAGAACCCTTGTATTACACCACTAAAATTAACTTAAGAAATATTAGTTCTATATGAGGGCTTTTATTTAAGCTAAAAAGAAATATGAAAGAACAAGAAAATTAAATACTCATAAGCAAATGTTGTCTTAGCGATTTAACAAAAAAAAAAATGTAATCTTCAAGAGTATATGTATAGGATTCAATGATGAAAATGTCCTTTCAGGAATGCACGTTGTAACGGGTAAGGTTGGCAACATTTTCAGAAGATTTCAGGGGCGTTGCAACGAAAATTTTCATGAGGGGGCAAACTCAAATAAAAAAGGTCAATAAATTTTTCTGAAAAAAAGGATTTATTCTATACTTTAGAACCGGACATAAAGAGAATTTTGTATGAAGATGTTTTTTTATTCGTTCAATTTCCATTAATTAAAGATAAAGTAGATCAAATCCATTTCAAACCATGCAGTCGGACTAACTTCAAATCTCGAAATTGGTTGCTGATTATATATGTTGTTTTTCAAAGGGTATAAGGGGACACATATTTCCCCGATTTGACTAAAAAACCTTTTTACGTAGTTATGCTCATTTAAAGTTTTAGTGTCAAAACTTGAAAATCCGCTGAAAATTTTTTCAAAATATCCGTATTTTCATCAAAATCAAGATAATTAATTTTTGTCATTTGATTCTCTGTCAGAACCCTTAAGAAATTTTGAAAATTGTTTAAAATTGACGGAGTTATAACGCTTTTTATGAAACTAGGCTTATTCTCTCAAAAAACCCACATCGCTCATTTACTTCAAGAGTGGCATAACTCAAAAAACGTGATTTTTGAGTTAATGATGCAAAAATATTCGCCATTTCATGTTTTATTTTGTGTAAAAAAAAACTCGCCTTGTGAGAAGAGTTTATGGAAACATACTTTTTAGAATTCTCATATAAAAAGTAACTCGCCTTGTGAGAGAGTTTATGGAAACATACTTTTTAGAATTCTCATATAAAAAGTAACTTATTGAAAACTTTAAATGCGTTTTTCTCCCACTTTGTGTTTTTTGAGTTATGCCACTCTTGAAGTAAATGAGCGATATATTTTTACGCTTAAAATTTTACTGTGGATTTGTATTAATATGAGAATGAAACGACATCATTTAAGTGCGCGTTAAAGGACATTTGAGGTTAGGAGATTTTTTTCCCAAAATCGAAATGTCATTTTTTTTTTTCATCATTGCCAAGTCACTCTACGGACTTATTTTCAAAGCAAATAACAACAGCAACATTCCAAATTACTTTTTGCAAAACGTGCTTGCATTCTCCATACTCTTGTTTTACTGTTATTTTCATAATAACTTTTTATCATGGGAAATATATTAAAACATTGTACGCACATATAAATTTTTTGCTCACAAAGTCAAGTCAAACATTCAAAACCCACAGAAGTACAGTCAGTGAAAAAGCGGCAGCCAATTCCGAGATTTGAAGTTAGTCCGACTGCATGGTTTGAAATGGATTTAGTCAGTAAGTTTTTTTCAAATGTTTCCCAAAGTGGTTTTTCGATTTCTTCGCGAGATGAATTCTTTCATAACCCTTCACAAATCTAAGGATCCCGTTTTTTCTTTATAAACATGAAGGAGCGTTGTATGGGTAAGACGTTTTTGGGTCAATTGTAAACGAAGATAAGTCTTTAACCATCGCAAAGCGCTAAGCGCTGTCATTATTAAATTGACAAGTCGATAAACTTGATCTAGAAGGTGCTTTGTTGTGTCAGATGAAGTTGGTCAGCGATTTTAGCGCAACACTTTGGTTTGTTGCCAGGCATGTTTTTCAATATTTGGAGTTGAGACGGAGGTTGCTCAGTTTAAAATCATCTGAGAAAATGCCTAGTTTTGACTCCAAAATTTTTTCAGTGAAAACATTTACTTTGTATACATTTAGAAGTATATTTTCTAACGACTCTAAAGCATCAAGATCAAATGAATTATCATCATTATCAGTTCAGTTTGATCATGTGTATACTCATTTTGAGTATGCATCTCTTATCTCGACTAATATTGTCGATACTAGAAACGATATGATATCGATATTTTCCGACTCGATATGCCAATTTATATCTGCTGAGTCGATTTAACTTTATGTGTTGCATAAACTCAGTACTCTTTTTTAAATGTTAATTTTGTCATCGATAGGCTCAAGATGTGAGATAATCACATTAATAAAAAGATTTGCTGAGTCCTAAAAATCTTGATCGAATTATGATATAACTTAATTTCGAGTAGGGGGGGCAATATGAATAGATTGCCCTCTGTTAAAATTTCTGGGGGCAGCTGCCCCCCTTTCCCACCGGTCGCGACGCCCCTGGAGGATTTTTTTACAGATCGATGATTAGACAGGCCCACAAAAAAGTTTTTGCTCTGTAGTCAGGTCAGAACTCTCTACCACGTCAGGCTTTTGAGATATTCTAACCTAAAGTACAAAAACCACTGTTTTCTTTTAAGGTTATGTAGCACAGAGAATTTTTTCTCTAATAACTATGTGTAGGATCTTAAAATACAAGCCTTCATCTTTCAAATGCCGTTGAGTTTGTTCAAACATTTTTTTTTTGCCGATAATTCGCATTTTTAAATTTTAATATTTGTGATTTTGTGAGACACGCGTATATCAAAAGATTGTTTTTATTTTTATTAATTTAAAATTGCGATATCTCGGCGAAAAAAAATATTTGAGCAAATCCAACGGCATTTGATAGAAAAAATACTTGTACTTTAAGAGCGAACGAATTGATTTTTTTATTACTTATGTAAGAATGTTTAGTTTCCGGAGAAGGGACAACAAGAGGGCCTCCTGCGCTTCTGATCACTATAAGTAGACTTTGGGAACCCTTGTATTACACCACTAAAATTAACTTAAGAAATATTAGTTCTATATGAGGGCTTTTATTTAAGCTAAAAAGAAATATGAAAGAACAAGAAAATTAAATACTCATAAGCAAATGTTGTCTTAGCGATTTAACAAAAAAAAAAATGTAGTCTTCAAGAGTATATGTATAGGATTCAATGATGAAAATGTCCTTTCAGGAATGCACGTTGTAACGGGTAAGGTTGGCAAAATTTTCAGAAGATTTCAGGGGCGTTGCAACGAAAATTTTCATGAGGGGGCAAACTCAAATAAAAAAGGTCAATAAATTTTTCTGAAAAAAAGGATTTATTCTATACTTTAGAACCGGACATAAAGAGAATTTTGTATGAAGATGTTTTTTTATTCGTTCCAATTTCCATTAATTAAAGATAAAGTAGATCAAATCCATTTCAAACCATGCAGTCGGACTAACTTCAAATCTCGAAATTGGTTGCTGATTATATATGTTGTTTTTCAAAGGGTATAAGGGGACACATATTTCCCCGATTTGACTAAAAAACCTTTTTACGTAGTAATGCTCATTTAAAGTTTTAGTGTCAAAACTTGAAAATCCGCTGAAAATTTTTTCAAAATATCCGTATTTTCATCAAAATCAAGATAATTAATTTTTGTCTTTTGATTCTCTGTCAGAACCCTTAAGAAATTTTGAAAATTGTTTAAAATTGACGGAGTTATAACGCTTTTTATGAAACTAGGCTTATTCTCTCAAAAAACCCACATCGCTCATTTACTTCAAGAGTGGCATAACTCAAAAAACGTGATTTTTGAGTTAATGATGCAAAAATATTCGCCATTTCATGTTTTATTTTGTGTAAAAAAAAACTCGCCTTGTGAGAAGAGTTTATGGAAACATACTTTTTAGAATTCTCATATAAAAAGTAACTCGCCTTGTGAGAGAGTTTATGGAAACATACTTTTTAGAATTCTCATATAAAAAGTAACTTATTGAAAACTTTAAATGCGTTTTTCTCCCACTTTGCGTTTTTTGAGTTATGCCACTCTTGAAGTAAATGAGCGATATATTTTTACGCTTAAAATTTTACTGTGGATTTGTATTAATATGAGAATGAAACGACATCAGTTAAGTGCGCGTTAAAAGACATTTGAGGTTAGGAGATTTTTTTCCCAAAATCGAAATGTCATTTTTTTTTTCATAATTGCCAAGTCACTCTACGGACTTATTTTCAAAGCAAATTACAAAAGCAACATTCCAAATTACTTTTTGCAAAACGTGCTTGCATTCTCCATACTTTTGTTTTACTGTTATTTTCATAATAACTTTTTATCATGGGAAATATATTAAAACATTGTACGCACATATAAATTTTTTGCTCACAAAGTAAAGTCAAACATTCAAAACCCACAGAAGTACAGTCAGTGAAAAAGCGGCAACCAATTCCGAGATTTGAAGTTAGTCCGACTGCATGGTTTGAAATGGATTTGGTCAGTAAGTTTTTTTCAAATGTTTCCCAAAGTGGCTTTTCGATTTCTTCGCGAGATGAATTCTTTCATAACCCTTCACAAATCTAAGGATCCCGTTTTTTCTTTATAAACATGAAGGAGCGTTGTATGGGTAAGACGTTTTTGGGTCAATTGTAAACGAAGATAAGTCTTTAACTGTCGCACAGCGCTAAGCGCTGTCATTATTAAATTGACAAGTCGATAAACTTGATCTAGAAGGTGCTTTGTTGTGTCAGATGAAGTTGGTCAGCGATTTTAGCGCAACACGTTGGTTTGTTGCCAGGCATGTTTTTCAATATTTGGAGTTGAGACGGAGGTTGCTCAGTTTAAAATCATCTGAGAAAATGCCTAGTTTTGACTCCAAAATTTTTTCAGTGAAAACATTTACTTTGTATACATTTAGAAGTATATTTTCTAAAGACTCTAAAGCATCCAGATCAAATGAATTATCATCATTATCAGTTCAGTTTGATCATGTGTATGCTCATTTTGAGTATGCATCTCTTATCTCGACTAATATTGTCGATACTAGAAACGATATGATATCGATATTTTCCGACTCGATATGCCAATTTATATCTGCTGAGTCGATTTAACTTTATGTGTTGCATAAACTCAGTACTCTTTTTTAAATGTTAATTTTGTCATCGATAGGCTCAAGATGTGAGATAATCACATTAATAAAAAGATTTGCTGAGTCCTAAAAATCTTGATCGAATTATGATATAACTTAATTTCGAGTAGGGGGGGCCATATGAATAGATTGCCCTCTGTTAAAATTTCTGGGGGCAGCTGCCCCCCTTTCCCACCGGTCGCGACGCCCCTGGAGGATTTTTTTACAGATCGATGATTAGACAGGCCCACAAAAAAGTTTTTGCTCTGTAGTCAGGTCAGAACTCTCTACCACGTCAGGCTTTTGAGATATTCTAACCTAAAGTACAAAAACCACTGTTTTCTTTTAAGGTTATGTAGCACAGAGAATTTTTTCTCTAATAACTATGTGTAGGATCTTAAAATACAAGCCTTCATCTTTCAAATGCCGTTGAGTTTGTTCAAACATTTTTTTTTTGCCGATAATTCGCATTTTTAAATTTTAATATTTGTGATTTTCCATATACCTGAAAACTCATTAGAGACACGCGAGTTATGTATATCCCTAATAAAGATATACATGACGAAACCAGGAAGCAACAAAAAACAGACGTTGGATTACACCGAGTCAGCATCTTTTAAGAAACTCAGTGTAATCCATCGTAACAAAGTTGCGATACGATATTAAGTAATTTCTTCATTTTTTGTTCTGTATACATAATAGCCAAAGTGAAGAATGAAAGATCAGCACATTCTTTGGTTGTTGTATGTATGGAGTGGGGAATGAAAGATAAGAACCTTTTGCCAACTAGAGTCATAGAAACAAACAGAGACTCACTCGTTGGATAGCTAGCAAACCAAACAGTCTTTGCTGCCGGCACCTCGTTTATATTAAGCTTAGCTTTAGCTTATACATTTGATTGTTTCAATAAAAGATAATATAAAATAAAAAGTGATTTTATTTAAAGTAGTATCGGTAGTTACATAACTGGCGGTAATTCCATAACTGGCGCAGTCGCGAACCTACCTACCACGATAGTTATTATTGAAAAAAAAAAGTGAAACAAAAAAACAAAGAAGATAATCTTAAATAAAAGATTGCACACCAAGCCGAGGTGTAGCCAACGAGGGAAACAAAGAAGATAATCTTAAATAAAAGATTGCACACCAAGCCGAGGTGTAGCCAACGAGGGAAAAATAAAAATAAAAGCAGTCGCAAAAGAATTGACTCCTACCAAATCATCAAAGCGGACATCGGGCAGACGTGGTCGTGTTGGTGAAATTAAAGAGAAAAAAAGCAATAGCAACAACGTAAGTCTTGATGTTCTTGAATTCTGAATTGGAATTTGAACGGATTTTCATGCAGTTTATACAAAAGCTAGATTTTTTTTTACGGAGCAGAATAAGCCTATATTTTATTAAAATCAGATATCGGAAATAGACATATAAAATTTATGGAACTTACGTTTTTTTTTTATTGTGTCATCGACTATCTATCTACCGCGTTGTCGAAAATTTTTTTTTGCTGTGGCATTGTTGATTTTTTTTTATTGTTGTTAACGAAAATTGAAACTTGAATTCTGAATTTGTGGAGTTGTATTATTAAAGACAAAAGTTTGGTGTCCATTTATCAATTCAATTTTTTTTTTAGTTTTAACAGTTTTGTGAGCTATATATATAAAAAAAAAAATAATAAAAATGGCAGCGATAAGATCATTAGAGCAATGTGTAATTGCTCTAACAACTTTGGTTACGAATCAAAATAGAAATGAAACAACTATTAGGCAAAGAGTTGAGAGAGATTTAAAATACTTAAGTCCATTTGAAGGACATTCAAAAAAACTACCTGCATTTATAGATGCAATAGAAAGAATATTAGCAGACTATAGAGGACAAGAAGAGGCCGTATTTAGAGTAGTGTACGACCTCAAGATTATAGGATCAGCAAAAAAATCTATTACAGTTAACAAATCCACGAGACTGGAGTGAGTGCAGAGATAGGTTAAAACAGCACTACAAACCAAGTAAAGATCAGATGCAGATAACCCAAGAAATAGGTGCGTTAAGAGTAGGGAGTATGAATGAATTGTGTAGACGAGTTAAGGACTGTACGGACTCAATAACGGAGTTTTGTGCGCTGACAGAAAATGGCGTTCAAATGAAAGAGATATTTTCTGGGATGCTAATCCAAAGGGATTTTACGGGATTAGATGATGGGAATCTCAATCCTCTGATGAAGAGACAAAAATACGTACCAAATACAACAAATAATTTCCAACAAAGTAGAAATAATAATTCACAGAATAAAAATATTAATTTCAGAAATAAAAATAACAGATACAATTCACAAACGTATTATGGACAGCAGAATTTTAATAGTAACAAAAATGCTAATAATGCTAACGAAGCTAGTTCATCAGGTAACTATTCGAGACAAAATAATTGGAACTCGAATGTAAATAGTAGACAGTCGAGGCAAAGTTCTAACCAGCAGTCCAAGAATAAACCAACACCTATGGACGTAGATGCAGTGAATACCACAAATAATACTGAAGAAATAAATACAAATGAGGATTTTTTTATAAATTAGCCTCGGTAGAAACAAACAAAATTTTAATTATACTTACACTTTTTGGGAAAAAATGGTGCACCCTAGTAGATCCCGGTTCAACAATAAGCATCATGAAAAAACAAAGTTTTCAACATTTTGATTTGCCAATTTTAGAAAAAAATAAGACAATAATTAGCACCTTGAATGGTAATATAGATAGAGAAAATACTAAAGTTATAAGTCCGTGCCCAACTGAATTTGGTTTTCCAGAAAACTACAAGATGAAATGGTTAATGGTAGACTTTGACAAACCATATGACCTATTATTAGGAAATGACTTTATTTTAAAAAATGTTCAGGTGATAGACATAAAAAATATGTATATGCAAATGAATAATGGCGTTAAGTTCCCTTTTCACAAAAAAACCTTAGAGGAGCAAGTTTGCTCACTAGATGCAAACATCAGTGACGATATTCAAATAGATCATCTCAACTCGCAGGAAAAACTAGCTGTGAGAAAATTGTTAAAGAAATTTAAAAATCTAGTATATAAAGACGGAGACACTTTAACAACTACCAAAGATGTAGTCCACGAAATCAGGACAGTCACAAATCAGCAAATTAATTCAAAAATTTATAGGCTACCTCCTAAACATGAAGAGGAAGTACGAAAACAAATCTTAGACTTGGAAAAGCAAGGAATTATTAGAAAAAGTAGAAGCAAGTACAGTTCACCAATTTTAATTGTACCTAAGAAAAAAGATAATTCAGGAATTCAAAAATATAGGCTAGTGGTAGACTATAGGAGATTAAACCAATTGACAGTCGACGATAAATATCCCCTACCAAATATCAATGGCATCCTAGACAAATTAGGCAAAGCTCAGTACTTTAGCACTATAGATCTAGCGAAAGGCTATCATCAGATATTGATGGCAGAGGAAGATATCGAAAAGACAGCTTTTGTAACTCCGGCAGGCCTGTACGAGTATGTAAGGATGCCTTTTGGGTTAAAAAATGCCCCTGCCACTTTCCAAAGAATGATGAACGAAATCTTAAGAGAATATATTAATCGCATTTGTGTCGTTTATCTTGACGATATTTTAATTTTTTCAACTTCCTTAGAAGAACACAAGAGTTCATTGGCAAAAATTTTTTCAAGATTACAACAGCATAATCTTAAAATCCAAGCAGATAAGTGCAGTTTCTTAAGAAAAGAGACGCAATTTTTGGGACATATTTTGACGAAGGACGGCATTAAGCCTAATTCGGAAAAAATTCTCGCCATACAAAAGTTGCCTATCCCAAAAACAGAGAGACAGTTAAAAGGATTCCTCGGAGCTACAGGGTACTATAGGAAATTTATTAAGGATTATTCAAAGATTGCATACCCCATGATTAAATATTTAAAAAAGGGATATAAACTCAATCCAAACGATCCACAATACATATCAAGCTTCGAAAACTTAAAAATATTGATTTCTTCTCACCCAATTCTAAAATTCCCAGAATATGATAAAGAATTCACAATCACTTGTGATGCTAGTGATTACGCAATAGGAGCAGTGTTAACCCAACAAGGGCAACCTGTTTGCTATATTTCAAGAACACTCAATAATCATAAGCAAAAATATGCAACAACGGACAAAGAATTCTTAGCTATAATAGATGCAGTAACATATTTCAGACCGTATGTTTACGGAAACAAATTTAAAATTATTACAGATCATTGTCCAATTAAATATTTAAATAACAAATATAAAGGAAAAGAGTTTTCACAACGCCATCAGCGTTGGCTTTTAAAATTACAAGAATATAATTACACTATTGAGTACCTAAATGGAAAAGATAATGTAGTTGCAGATTTTTTAAGTCGAATTGAAAATTCGCCAAAAATTAATGAGAATAATGACAATGAATCCAATTTAGACATGTCCGACACTATACATTTTGCGGAAGAGGAAATGAGAGAACATTTTATTAATAAAGACAAAAAAGACATAGGGAAAATTACAATTGGAGAAATAATCATAGAATGGGGTAAAGATAAAAACCGTAGCATTCCAGTCGTAGCATTGAATCAACTTAATAAACCTCAGTCGAATTTCGTGATGTCAGTTGATGACAGTCAAACAATACATTCTGCAGATGAAGAATTGCTTGAACATTTTCTCATTAAAGAAGAAATAGTAAACAAATACAAAATTCAAATAATCTTAACCTACAGTCCAAGTGCAGAAATGCAAACACTACACAATAGAAAAATTTTGGAAATCAATCCAATAGAAAACCAAAACGTTATTAAAGATATTTTCAAAAGGTATATTAAAAAAGGATATGTTGGAATTTTTTCGGAAGTCTCGGAGTCCGATTACAATAAAATGCAAGAATTGCTAATTTCATTGTTTAACAATGAAAACCAAATCAAATTCGTAAAATGTACAAAAAGAGCCTCAGAAATAGTCGAAGAAGAAGAACTCCATAGACAAATTTCACTTTATCACACTATTGAATCAATGCATAGTGGTATAAATGAAACTTATAACACCCTAAAAGACAAGATATACTATCCAAAATTTAAAAATCATATTCAATTAATAATTAATAATTGCCAAAAGTGTCAAGAAATAAAATATGATAGGAAACCTATTAAACCAAAATTCCTACGTTCAGAAACTCCTAAAGATAAAAATTTAATTGTCCATTTAGATATTTTCCATTTTAAAAAGCAATCATTTGTGACAGTCTTAGATAAACTTACAAAATTTGCAGCAGTTTATAAAATTACAGATAGAAATTGGCCAACAAAAAAATCAATAATAATAGAACATTTTTCGAAATTTGGTAAACCAAAAATAATCATTATGGATAATGAATTTCGTGCAGAACAATTGCTAAAATACCTCCAAAGTGAAGGAGTACAGGTTCATCTGACAAAGCCAAATAGCCATACTGGAAACGCCGACGTTGAGAGGTTACACTCGACCTTGTTGGAGAAACTAACAGGTATCGAGGACCCAGATCTCTCAACAGAGATGAGAATGCATATCGTTGTAGGAAATTACAACGATAGATATCATTCGACCATCAAGTGTACACCGAGGCTAGCAAAAGATGAAGTCTCCTCTAACATTTTGTACGATAGAATTACAGCTATCAAAAACAAAGTAATAGACAAAAGAAATAGGAAGAGGGAAGAGTATGAAGAACAACGGGAAATTGGTCCAATAAAGAATTATAAGAGAGTACGCCATAAGGATGAACCATATTACAGAATTAATCCATTAAACAGAGTCCATTATACAAATATCAAACGACCTTTTAAATTTGCAGGTATAGAAAACTTGGGAGATGATGAGGAAGACGATAGATTCAGTACTAGAGCAAGAGTAGGAGATCACATTGAATAACTATAAAAACAGTCTAATCAGTTGTAGTAATTTATAACTTCTTAATAATATCCGGCAGATCCACAGTCACGATTTGCTCGTAAATTCCTTTGACTTTAGATATTCTGATAGATTTGTTGAGTTGCACTTGTGTTTTTAGTGATTTCACCATGCTGGGATCTAAATCTTCCGGTAATCCATGAATAAGACATAAGCTTGTTGTACAGTCTTGTTCTAAATCCAAGGGATATGGACGTATACACATATACATTGCTTTCCAAAAATGTTGACTAGGGAAGAAATAGAGTTTTTTGATATAGATTTTTTCAAATTAAAATTATCAAAAATAGGGCTATTATCATACAAAAACAATTCCATTGTATTCGCTATACAGATTCCGAACTCTTATATAGAATCTGAAATAAAACTCATCACTCCAATGCCAAACAAAGAAAATTTTCAAGTAGAAATAACAAATGAAATTATTGTAACTATAGAATCTAAAAATTATATTTACGAAGAAAATACAGTGTTAAAGAAACTTAAATTAAGCAACAACTGTATATTTAAAAACAATTGTAAATTTCAGTATAGTAATACTACTGAAATACAAGAATTAAGTGACGACACAATTTTAATTAAAAATGCACACAATTTAACATTGTATCAAAACTGCGACAAAAGGGAAATCACCCTGAATAAAAACTATGTAATAAGTTTCACTAACTGTAAGGTTGAAATTGAGAAACAAAAATATGTAAACACAAAAATTGAATTCGAGGATAAGTATACTTATCCAGTACAAATGTTAAATCAATCATATAATCCTAAATTGTCATTTGAAAAGATAGTCGTACAACATATTGAAAATATAAAGGCTATCGAAGAACTAAAGTTTCACAAAACAACATCTTACGGAATTAGTATTACAACAATAGTAATACTCATTATTGTAATCCTAATCGGAATTAAATTGTTAAAGAATAAAAGTATTAAAATAAAATTGTTAAATAAAAGGATTCAGGAGAATCCTAAAAGCAACCCGGGAGGAGTTATGTATATCCCTAATAAAGATATACATGACGAAACCAGGAAGCAACAAAAAACAGACGTTGGATTACACCGAGTCAGCATCTTTTAAGAAACTCAGTGTAATCCATCGTAACAAAGTTGCGATACGATATTAAGTAATTTCTTAATTTTTTGTTCTGTATACATAATAGCCAAAGTGAAGAATGAAAGATCAGCACATTCTTTGGTTGTTGTATGTATGGAGTGGGGAATGAAAGATAAGAACCTTTTGCCAACTAGAGTCATAGAAACAAACAGAGACTCACTCGTTGGATAGCTAGCAAACCAAACAGTCTTTGCTGCCGGCACCTCGTTTATATTAAGCTTAGCTTTAGCTTATACATTTGATTGTTTCAATAAAAGATAATATAAAATAAAAAGTGATTTTATTTAAAGTAGTATCGGTAATTACATAACTGGCGGTAATTCCATAACTCGCGTATATCAAAAGATTGTTTTTATTTTTATTAATTTAAAATTGCGATATCTCGGTGAAAAAAAATATTTGGGCAAATCCAACGGCATTTGATAGAAAAAATACTTGTACTTTAAGATCCCACACACAATTTTTTGAGAAAAAAAAATCGTGATGCCACATAAACTCAATGAACGCACTTTATGTTAGAATATCTCAAAAACCTTACGTACTATAGCTATTCTAACCGGGATTCAGTTTCAGCGAGAAAAAATACATTGAAATACCATCGTCCCAATTTTTTTCAACACACAAAATAATTTTATAAATCAATTTCAGTTATTATTATTTCATCATACAATTTTTATAATGTACTTTTTTTACTTAGTCCTTTTAAAATATAATAAATTATTGCAGAAATTTTAATATCTACTTTGTAAAAATTAGAAACTTACATTCGAAAAATTAATGACTGCTTAGATGAAATTTTTATATTACGCTTAGTAATTTTTAATAGACACTCGAACCGTTTCTAAATTACTAAATTACCTACTAATTTTTCTTAAATTTTGATTAATATTTACAATAATTTCGAGTATCGTTTTTTCCGTGTAGTGTCCGTTGGGGGGGGGGTCTATCCCCTACAGCCTCCCCTCTAGATACGACCCAGGCACTGAAAGCATAAAGGATGTGCTATTCCAGTGACGCGGAGTGTATTTTAAGACATTATGACACGTTGGTACACCTTGTGAATTGCCTAATAGTATAGTATAAGTAAGACATTTTACTATCAACTTTGTATACTGCCCTCAATAGCGAAAAGAGCGTATCTCAAAAAAATTCGTTTAGAGATTGTAGTGAACCTTTTAGTCAGAGTTTTGACTCATCAGTGCCTAGGTTCCTTCATGATTTAACTAACATGGTTGCTGCACTAAAAACTGTTGCCTCTTTCTCTCTTTTTCCGTACACTGCAAAAGTTGAAATTGAGGAAAACAAAATGTCAAAATTTTGTCAACGAGAAAAATATTTTACGTTTCGCGTGTGAATTTTGCTTAAAAATTGTTAATAATTCTTAAAAAGTGTTTATCTAATTGAAATACTATGCCGATTTTTTGCGAATTATGCCGAGTGCTTGCGTCGAATGCATGAAGTAAGGCGTCGACGGTGGATCGAAAGCTGTGGCCAGAACTTGAAGACTTGTGGCTGTGTTTGCCAAAAGCATTTCGAGCAAGCTGATTTCATCAATCCTCTTGGAAGTAAGAAGTGCAGACTTATGCCATTTGCAATACCAAAACGATTTTTAATCATTTCTCCAAATTTGCTCATAGCAGTGCAGTTTGTTGTAAAGTTTGTTTTTGATTTGTTTTAAAGCAATTTTGTTTAACATCATGTGTCTTTTACCTTTTTAGGTTTCACAAACATTAATTTGTGATATTGCTTCTTCTGAGAAAATATTAGCAACCACACCAGAAGTTACGCTTTCGATGCTCTATGCTGAAATAATTAAATTAAATAAGTTGAATACTGCGGCTCTCTTAAAAATAAAAAATTTGGAAGACAAGTATGATAATTTCAATAATAAAATTAATATGCTTGAGTCCACATTAAACTTTTTTGAACAAAATCAAAAGCGCTGCTCTGTTGACATTGTTGAATTACCAATAGATGACGTCGCAAATGTAAAAGAGAATGTGATGCAATTGATCTCTGGCGGACTCGGTGTTAACATTTGTGAAACTGAATTGGATTCATGCTATGCAAAGAAAAAAATTGAGTCTCATACAGAATCTCCAAACATAGTTTGAGTTAAATTTGCTTCACTTTCTATTAAGCAAAAAATTATGCGAAAGATGTATGCAGGGAAAATAAAATTATCGGCAAATATGTTAAGCGAACAGTACAACAACAATAATAACCGAATTTATATTAACGATAGCCTTACAAGTTACACCAGGGATTTTTTTTCAAAAGCAAAGATTTTAAAGCAGAATAACAAGTGTAAATATGTTTGGATTAGAGATTCAATTGTTCACATCAGAATTAAAGAAGGGGATAAAGCGTTAAAAATAAGAAACTTGGAAGAACTTTTTAAAATTTAATCTTTAAATATTAATTTTCAACTTTTAAATTCTAATATTAATGCTTCACCCTCATTTAATTCTGATGTACCAAATTGCTATTGCCTTGATCATCCAAGAAGAGATTTAAGCTCAGATTTTTCGGTGGTTCATCAAAATATCCGCAGTTTAAGAAAAAATTTTTATAGCTTATATTGCCATTTAGCATCTCTTGGTCATTTTCGTGATCTCATATTTCTTTCTGAAACGTGGATCTATCAATCAGAGGTCACTAATTTTAATATACCAAATTTTTCATTTGCCGCATCTGGTGGCGTTGCTGTTTTTTATAGAAGTGACATTGAGTGTACAGTCAATAACATTGAACTAAATACTGCCGATGTTATTGTTGTAAACTGTCAAATTTCTGGTGTATCTTATTATTTTGTTGGATTGTATAGGTTGCACAAATACAGCGTTGATAGCTTTTTAAATGAGTTTTCCGCCTTTTTGAATAATCAAAGTAATAAAAATATGATTCTTATTGGTGACTTCGACATCAATATCAAATCTAATACTTCTGTTACTGATAGCTTACTGTCTACTTTAGCATCTTTACTTAAGGTTACATAGAAACAATAGAGTTATTAGGTATTCATGATATTAAATTAACCGACCATTGTTTGATAAGTGTTCAGTTGGGTCATACTGTTTCAAGAGAAACACCGTGTCACATTATAAATAATTCAAAAACCAATTATACTAATTTGAGAACAGCTTTGACGATGGAACTATGGGAAGATGTATTTAATTCAAGTGATCCATCGATTGCATTCGATCTTTTTTTTGAAAAAGTTAAAATATCACATTGACAGTAATACTAAAGTTGTTAGTAAAAATTCGAGTAAAGTTAAGCGTTTGAAACCATGGCTATCTGCTGACTTACTTAAGACAATAAATAAAAATCATCAAATCAGTGCAGAGGTGAAGAAGCATCCTCAAAATGAACGACTTAAGAGTATTATAAGAAACTGTGTCTTGAGTTAAAGGTTGAAATACCCATATGTAGAGATGCTTATTACGGTAATAAGCTAGCAGCGAATTTAGGCAATATACAAAAAGAATGTGGGCTAGTGAATGAAATTTTAAATAGAAATAAGTTAAAGACCGACATCATTGTAAAAAAGGACAACAATTTAATTCAACGATTACTTTTCAAATATTTCTGACTCATTCCATGTGGACAATTATAATGGTGAAGATTACATTCTCAAAAAGGAAAATCCTCATCATAAAAGCTTTTTCTTTGAGGACTTTACTGAACTTGAAATCATCCGGTTGATTTCTTCACTTAAACCATCAAGCTCAAATTCTTTTGACGGCATTACAAGTAATGTATTTAAAAATATAAGTTTACAAATTGCCCATGTTTTGTGTTTCTTTTTAATCAAAGCATATACAAAGGTGTCTTTCCTTCAAATCTTAAAACTGAAATTGTGATTCCACTGCACTGTCAGTTTTTTTCAAGATTTTTGAAAAAGGTCTGAAAACTCGAATTTTGTCTTTCTTGGGAAAAACTAATTTTTTTAGTAATCTCCAATTTGGATTTAGAAGTCAAAAATCTACTGAAGACGCCCTTTTTAAATTATGTAGTGAGGCTTATGATTCAATAAATAATTCTGAAATTTCATCTGCATTGTTCGTTGACATAACGAAAACTTTTGATATGATTGATCACACCCTGTTACTAAAGAAGTTGCATAACGCCGGCTTTAGAGGATTTATGCATGACTGGTTTATTTCATATTTGCTTAATCGAAAGCAAGCTGTGAAAGTGGATAGTAGCACAAGTTCCGAAAAGACATTAAATATTGGGGTACCCCAGGGCTCAGTCTTAGGTCCAATTTTATTTTTAATTTTTGCTAATTCTCTTTTCATTCAACCTTTTAAAGAAAAAATTACAGTCTTTGCTGATGATACTGCTTTGTCGTTCTCTGAAACTAATTACTTAGAAATGTCCTCAAATGTTAATCATGATTTGGAAATACTACGACGATGGTTTAAGTTCCATAAACTTGTTATTAGTAGTTAAACTAAGTTTATGATCTTTAACCCGACAAATTCAGTTTGTGACGATCTGAGTTTTGTATATCATTCACCTAGCTGTTTAAAGTTCAGATTAGTCAATAGCTACGCTAATTCTATGCCCTCGCGAACTTACAATGATAACACAAATTGTAGCTCTGAACAGCAAGGCATAAGAAAGAAACAGCGCTACTCTGTTGCTACCGAGTCGATAATTAATTCGCCTGAGTCGAGTAATCCACAAACGCAGAAATACTCGCGCTCAGCACAAAGCACCGCCGATCTGAGTACAACAGCAAGGCACAAGCGTCCCCTTGTTGGTATACGCAAATGACGTGGGAAAGAAAAGAACAACGCTACCCTGTCACTATCGAGTAAAATCAATTCGCCATAGTTGAGCAATCCACAAACGTAGGAATACTCACACTCAGCACGAAACGTCGTCGATTTGAGGGCAACAGCAAGGCACAAGCGTTCTCTTGCTGGTATACGCAAATAACGTGGAAAAGAAAGGAACAACGCTATCCTGTCACTATCGAGTAAAATCAATTCGCCTGAATTGAGTTACTGGTATACAAAAACGACGCACAAGAAAGAAGGGAAAATAGCGCTCCTATGTCAAATAAGAATTCGCCTGAGTCGAGTAATCCACAAACGCAGAAATACTCGCGCTCAGTACGAAGCTTCGTCGATTTGAGAACCACAGAACGGCACAAGCGTCCTCTTGCTGGTATACGAAATTGACGTAGAAAGAAAAGAAACAACGCTACTATGTCAAATACTAATTCGACTGAGTCGAGTAATCCACAAACGCATAAATACTCGCACTCAGTACTGAGCTTCGTCGATTTAAGCACCACAGCAAGGCATATGCATCCCCTTGCTGGTTTACTAAATTAACGTAGAAAAAAAAGAAACTAATTTACTACGCTGTATGTGAAATGTACCTGCGTCCCTTGGCTGCTGGTTGATGTTCCTTCCTTGATGACGGCCTACCACGACTGAGACTGATTGTACGGAGTCTGTCGGTCTTGTGCTTCTGTTTTCTTTCATGTCGTGTACCGCGTTGTCGGATTGTTCGATTCCAACAGCTGTTATGACCGGCTGTGATCAAGTGTTGTTATTTAATAAAAATGGCGAATAAAGGCAAAACAAATTCTTAGGATTGTGTGATAATAATTAAATAAAAATAAAACCATGTAGGTGTGGGCAAAAACAAGGCTACCCGACTTTTGTCCTCACAGGATAATTGATGTTTTGTTTATGTCAATTTGTTGAAATATCTCTATAATTGAGATAGGCAAAATCTGCTTAGAAAATTGATAGGTTTAAACTAAGATACTGGCACTTGGCTATCCGATGGCATAAGAATCAGAGATATGCATTTTTGGAGATACGGCTACTGAGGACAGTATTTTTTTTTTCGGAGAGGTTGGTGGAATGCATTACGCACCATTAGCCAGATCGTCACCAGACCGGTACTTTGCGGGCTCCCGTGATGGTATACCAACTAAAACAACTCCACTTATTCGAGAATTCATCCCCCTGGGAAACTTGTTGAGCATTACTTTAGGGGGGCTCCCTTTACTTTGGCGTTTTTGCCATCATCTGTTTTCTAAGCCTGCGTACAGGCCCCCGTTACCTCAATTTATTCGAATTTGGTAAGCGTCCAGGCCTTTCTTCTTCATGTGGAGTACGTTTCCTACATATCGTGCGATCACCATCCAGTTTTCTTCACTTGTTAGCATGGTCGGTATTATATTTTCGGCTGTTAATGGACCGACCCGTATCTGTAGCTGGTTACAGGACATAGCCCCCACGGACATAATCCCCATATCGTAAATGGGGATTATGTCCGCTAATTATTCGGACATATTCCCCATTTTCGGTATGGGGGTTATGACCTAAAATTTTTCGGACATAATCCCCATGGGGGTTATGTCCGAAAAACTTAATTAATGCAAACAGTTTTGGGTCTTATTTCCGTCTTTTTTTCCGGTTATAGTCCCCACTTCGTTTTGGGATTATGACAACTTCTAAGGATAGGCATAGCCAGTGTTGGATTTTTTTCACTTACCCCATACTCTTATGTAAAATTACTGTGGCTACCGAACTAGGTGTTGGATATATTATAGACTGATCCGCGGCCGAAGGCCGCCGCGAAGCCGGTGTTGGATTTTTGGGAGTTTTAAGTCCTGAGCTGCGGCCGTAGGCCGCCTACTTACCTTAACTTTTATGTAGAATCACTGTAACTAGCGAAGCCGGTGTTGGACATACGGACATAATTTTTTTTTCAAAAAATCGCCATAATGGTGGTTATGACCGAAACTGATGCGGACATAATCCCCATAGCTTTGGGGATAATGTCCGCTGTTTTATGGGGATTATGTCCGAAAATGTTGCGGTCATAACCCCCATACCGAAAATGGGGATTATGTCCGATTAATTTGCGGACATAATCCCCATTTACGAAATGGGGATTATGTCCGTGGGGATTATGTCACTGCACCTCTGTAGCTCACATCTACTTTCTGTCCAGTTTCTATAATTGAAAATCGTGTGTTCCGCGTCATCAATTTCTGCGTCACCGTATATGCAATCTGGGGCCCTATCATGATTCGCGAATCGAAGGCAGATGCGTTACGAAAGTGAGATGCGAATCGAAAGCAAAACGGTATTTTGTAATTCGTTCGAACTCGTTCAAACATCTGCATTTTTACCCTGTTTTTGTAAGTGAGGGAATTCTACGTTGGTAGGCATTACTTGCAATAAACGTCAAAGTTTGAAGGCAAAGTGGCAACACAATTTTAAAAACGTAAAAAGTGTAAACAAAAGCGGAAAGTGGAAAGTGAAAAATTTTATAAATAAAAAATAGAAATGGATTTTGTCGCACTTTGGTTGGAGGATTCTCCCGTTCAAGATGAAGGAATTGCTAGACGGATGATGCGTCAATCAACAAATATTTTCAGCCTTAGCGATGAAAGGTGTGAACCACCGACACTTTTTAAACAAGCATTAGTAATATTAGTTTTTTTCAGCTTTGTTAAAAATTTCCGGCTTTCAAAAGAGGCTTTTACCTATGTGCTGAATGAAATTTTAAGCGAGCTAGCACCATCAATACGGTCACATGCTATTACTGCCGAAATCAAACTAGCAACGACATTAAAATTTCTTGGGCAAGGCGGCTATCAACATCAAATCGGTGAAGACCGTAACACTGGATTGGCGCAATCAACTGTGTCTTCATGCCTAACAGAGGTATGTTCTGCAATCGAAAAAGTACTGTGTCCAAAACACATAAACTTCGACATGACGGATGCAGAAAAAAAACGCGCAAAACACAATTTTTTTAGAAAGACTGGGATACCCGGTATTATTGGAGCTGTAGATGGCACGCATATCCAAATGGTGCGACCAACATTAAACGAGCATTTATATTTCAACAGGAAGCTCAAACACAGCGTCAACGCCATGGTGGTAGTTCAAATTACTTTATTTTTATCAAAATAATCGTATTAATTTGTAACATTATTAAAGATATGTGATGATGAAATGCGAATACGCGCAGTAAACGCTCGTTATGGAGGGTCATCACACGACTCTCACGTATGGAACCTTTCTGCAGAGAGACAGTATTTAAAAGATTTATTTGACAATGGTGAACGGTCTTCTTGGCTGATAGGTAAGACTGAGCAACAGAAATTTAACAGCTTTTATTAAAGTTTTATTTTTAGGAGACTCTGGCTATCCTCTTGAGCCATGGATCTTGACACCATATAGAAATGCTCAAGAAAATCCCGCAGAGTCACTTTTTAATAAAAAGTTTTGCAAAGGAAGATCTATTATAGAGCGGATGATTGGGGTCCTAAAAGGTCGTTTTAGATGCCTGCTAGCTGCTCGTGAGTTGCACTACAGTCCCCTTAAAGTTATTAAAATTTTGAATGCTTGCTGTGCTTTGCACAATGTTTGCTTGGACTTCAAAGTTCCTGAGCCAACGCCAATCATTGACGATGAACCCGATTTGGATTTCGCTGTAAATACATTAAATAATTTTACGGGCAACTATCAAAACCTTGCTGTAACATTAAGAAATGAAATAAAAATAAATTTACGTTGAATTCACTTTTATTACTTATTTAAAATAAAATGTTTGCATATGTATATAAAAAACTTCACTTAAAATAAGATAAAAAATAAAATAAAAAATATACTTCAGTCTATGTATGTATGTTATAAATAAAAAAAGGCTTCACTTATAACCAAGATAAAAAAAATCAAAAAAGGAACTTCAGTCTTTAAATCTAAAAATCACATTTTCTTAAAAATTAAGATTCATATATCACAATTTTGCCAGTCGCTTCCTTTTCAAAGCAAGTTTTTTCTTTGCCAAATCCAATTTTTGTTTCTCCAAACTGTACGACATTCGTTTTAGTTTGTAGCTCTTTTGCATATTTTGGTTCATCGTAACTAAATTATTGTTTATTTCAGTTAAAACTGCTATGGAGCTTTTGTGGTATTGAATTTGATTTTCCACTTGTTTTTCACACAACGACATGTTGTTTTTTTTGAAGGAGCAGATAGCGAAGGTAGCTGCTTTTCAGTCAAAGTTGACTGCGTTTGCGTCGCATCAGTGACAACGATGACACTATCTTTGTCAGTGGAGACATGGGCTGACAATATTTCTGTTACCGGCGCACTGATGGAATGGACTATTTCCTTTGACGGCGCACCAAACGACATTGCTGGCAAGCCCTCAATTACTTCATCAAGGCTTAGCAGCTGTGAGGCTCTTTCCTCCAATGGCGAAAGGGGCACATAACGAGATGGTCCTCCGCCAGTTCCCGCCATATTATTTTTATTTTTCCTCATTTTTGATTTGAGGTGTGTTTTGTAGTCGGCCCATACCTATTAATTATTAGTTTTAAAATTACCTCCAAATTTGTGAATGTGTTTTTACTTACTTTTTTCCAGTCTTTCATTGAACGCATTGGAGGGCCATTTTCATTCAGCTTTGCTGTAAGCCGATCCCATAAGCAATTCGACGACTGCTTTGCGTCCAAAGATTCAACTCGGTTTTTTGATAGTTCCGAGTGCTCTACCATAAATTCCACTAAGACATTGAACTGGACTGACGTTGTTAGCTCCTTCTTCTTGTCCCTGAAGCAAATATTAAATATTTATTTAAAAGTTGAAAAATAATTTTTAAACTTACATTTTTGTTTGGCGTCGGTACTGTTCGATTGCTATTTTGGTGTCGAATAAAATTTGCGAAATTCGAACGATTTTGACAGATGAAAACGCGAAAAAAAAGGTCACGAGTACGCAAATTCGAACAGGGCAAAAATGAGATGCGAAAGTCGCAACTATCACGGTTGCGTTTCGCAAAACAAAATACTAACTGTTCGAATTCGCAGAATTTATTTGCGTTTTCGCGAATCATGATAGGGCCCCTGGTCTCTCAGTATTCCCTATTTTATTGAGGTATTTTTGGAAATATTCATGTCCAGATAGAAACTGTGTGATGTAGAAGTTTACCTCGCCGAAACTTCTGTCTAACCAGTTGTTCAACTGAAGTAGTAGTCGCGCTGTCCAACATCCAAAGCTTTCATTTTGTCACCTTTCTTGCAAGCTTTGTATAGTGTAAGCTCTGGCATCTTGTTTTGTCAACCGGTTTTCGGTTTGGCTTTTCTGTTTCCATAGTCTTTGGCACTCCAAAACTAGTAAATCGATTGGAATCATTCCGCTAATTACCAGCACCGCAGCTTGTGATACAGTGCGGTACGACTAGGTTACCCGCAGAGCTGCAGTTTCTTACACCGAGCTAAGACCTTTCCGGTGATGTTGCTATTTTACGACGTCTGCCCATACCTCGCACCCGTACACTAATACTGCCTATATATACGCACTTTGTGCAGTTCAAGGTCAGTTCCTCAGTAGCTCAAGTGTTAGAGCGGCCGTCGCACAAATATGCAATTGCAATACATGAACGGTCAGGGGTTCGAGTCCATGTACAGAATTAACCAAACTGGTCTGATGAGGCTATTGGTAATAGCCGAAACATGTCACCAATTACCAGGTTAAAAATTTTTCCATTTGTTATCTTTGTCATGTTTGTTGTAAAAAATCGCATTGATCAATAAAGTAAAAATTTACAATATTGGTCTTTGCTGTATGACTGTAAGTCCGATTAAACAATGTTTAATTACTCTATTTTTAACTTTATTTATCAAAGTAAACTTTTGAATAGAATATGAATTACACTGGTCAACAGTGGTTTTGTTGCCCTGGATGTCTCTGCAGATTTCTATAATATCAGGTACCCAGTTTACGAATATATTCATGAAAGTACTGAATCGGCTCTAGTTTTTATGATGCTGATGTATTTATCTATTTATATCTGAAACAAAGTCGGGTTAGTTACACTCTGTATAACTCAAGAAAGGCTGGACCGATTTTAATGATCTCTAATTTTTTGGATTTTTTTCCGCCCCAAAAATGACACAGGCTATGAAAATTTTATTTAGGGTAAATATTTAGGGTTGCCTTTATACAAAATTTTTTTAAATTATTGATCTTTAATCTTTTAGATTTGTCTTCGCCTCGAAAATAACATAGGCTATAAAAATTTTATTTTGGGTGCATATTTAGGGTGGCCCTTATACAAAAATATTTTTAAAATAGCATTTTCACAAAGACCACGTGATCAATTCACATGTGCCCCAAATAAAAGTTTTATAGCCTAAGCTATGCCACTAGATATAAAAGCTACGTGGTGTAAATTCGGTGTAAATACAGAGTGTAACTAATTTGATATATATATATATATATATATACACTCACGGTCAAAAAAAACGCAGACTTGAATTTTGCAAGAAGTTTTATATTTTGATGCGTAAAACAATATCTACTCTTGTTTAACGGTTTGAAGTTTGTTAGATACTGTTACTAGGGACAAGTTTTGAGTATTTTCAAAACTGTCCACCTAACAATAATAAATTCTAGGAACCTATTTATTTTTGCATATGTAAAGGAGTATAAGGACTTTTCGAGAATTAAGTCAGTCCATGGCCCGGTAACAGCCCCGAACTCAATCCCATTGTGAATGTTTGGGCCATTTTAATACGCAAAGTGCGCCAACAAAACCCTAATAATATTCCAAAGTTAAAGGAAATAATTGAATCCACTTGGTACAACGATATTTTAATGGAATTAATACGGAAACTCTATGAGAGCATGCCTTTTCGAATGGAAAGCGTCATCAAGGCAAAAATAGGTCCTACGCGGTATTAAAATCAATTTTACCGTATTATTTAAAATAATTAAATAATATATAATTAAAGAATATGTGAGAAATTAAAAATGCGTAAAAAAAAACTACAAAAAACAATGTATTTTTTCATATAAATAAGTTGTAATTTCTGATTATAAAACTAACAATTATGTGTTTATTTGGAAAAGGTTCCTAGAATTTATTATTGTTAGGTGGACAGTTTTGAAAATACTCAAAACTTGTCCCTAGTAACAGTATCTAACAAACTTCAAACCGTTAAACAAGAGTAGATATTATTTTACGCATCAAAATATAAAACTTCTTGCAAAATTCAAGTCTGCGATTTTTTTGACCGTGAGTGTATATAGATAAATACATCAATAATTAAATAATGAACTACAGCCAATTTAGCAGTTACAAGTTGATTCAATGCTTTGTTTATTAAACAAACTTTGAAGAAAACAAAGGAAAAAACCACAACTCTAGAATATAGATATATGTTTCGATTCTTAAAATCTCATCAGTATATTTTAGGTTGATGATGATGATGGTAAATGTACTCAAGTTGACATCATGCTTTAGGAATGTAAACAAAGCAAAAAGCTGATTAAAATTTCAACGCAATGGTGAGATCTTGTTTTCACTCAAAAATTTGCACCATTTGCTTGAAGTTAAAAGTAAGCTTTTCGTTAGGTTTGTATTCATATAGCGGGTGTAATTTGAGTGCTCACGTTGGCATCAACCAAAAATACACTGATGAGATTTTAAGAATCGAAACATATGCCTATATTCTAGAGTAGTTGGTTTTATTCCTTTGTTTTTCTCAAAGTTTCTTTAATAAACAAAGCATTGAATCAACTTGTAAAATTTTACATGAATGTTGATCGCTGCTAAATTGGCTGTAGTTCATTATTTAATTATTATTAATATAATATTAAAAGCCAACAAACAAACCAAAAATTTCTAAATATCATAAAAACTAGAGCCAATTCAGTATTTTCACAATAATAATAATAATAATAATAATAATAATAATAGAGTTTAGCTACTACAGCTATTAGCTTTCTTAGCAATTTAGCATGAAGCTTTAAAATCAAGTAAAAAGCTTAGATATTAATGGAAATGAAAAAATTATACATGCAATTAATTTTTTATTTTTTTATAATTTCTTCTTAGCTTTATCACACTTTCTCAACATACCCACCCAGATCATATGTATATAAACATACAATTGCATGAATGTAATTGTATGAATTTATTAACATGGTCCAAGGCATAAATATTAGAAAAAATTTACCCATCATGCGGTGGAGCTCGGACAACACAAACATAAAGACCAACAACCATTAAGCTACAAAATTAACTATAGTTATTTTTCAATCTAAGCTTGAGTTGACCTTTTGACAAGCTAATATCATATACATCGCAATAATTAATAAGAGTATTCATGCGATTAAAAGAAGCTGTAGCCATATAATTAGTTCTACTGAAAGCTTGGTAAAATAATTGATAAGAGTTCCGATTACTCCTGCGATTAGTATTTAAATGAATATAATTAAGAAGCTCTGGTGCAGCAGGAGACCCAGTCACAAGTTGATGCAGATAAAGTATATCCGCAATATTTCTACGCGAGCTCAAAGACTGCATATGTAGTAACTTCAAACGATCCTCATAAGGAGGAAGGTTTAAAGAGTCAATCCAATTTAAGCCATTGAGAGCAAAACGAATAAAATTTTTTTGAATTCTATCAATTCTATTAATGTGAATATTATAAAATGGTGACCACACTTGTCTGGCGTACTCTAAGTGAGGACGCACTATTTTATTATATAAAGTCACCGTTACTAAAGGGCTATTAAATTCTTTTGCCCACCTCTTAATGAAGCCAAGCAGAGATGAGGATTTTTTACAAATTTTATTAATATGCTCATTAAAAGTTAATTTAGCATTAAAATGTATACCTAGGTCTTTGACTAAATCAACACGACCAATTTTCTTATCTTTTAATTCGTAATCAAACTCCACAATATTTTTTCTCCTGGTGAAAATCATAGTTTGGCATTTATCAGGATTAAGATGTAAGTTATTTTTAGAACACCAAACCTCAAAGGATTTCAAGTCAGATTGAAGTGGAATAGTATCCCCAACCCCCTTCACGTTCCTGTAAATTTTTATGTCATCTGCATACATTAACATGTGCGAGTTTTTAATCACATGTGTAACGTCATTAATTGCTAAAATGAACAGGAGCGGCCCCAGGTGGCTTCCTTGTGGAACACCTGATGCCGCGCTGAATGTGGAGGAAAACACCCTCCGAAATCCTATCTGATATGAGCGATCAGATAAATAAGATTCAACCCAGCTGACAAAACTTAAAGGAAATCCAAGCTTTTTTAACTTAAATAAAATCAAATTATGTGGTAATTTGTCAAATGCTTTACTGAAGTCAGTGTAGATGCAGTCAACTTGCCCACCAGAGTCAAAAGAGCTTAATGCAAAGGAAGTAAAATCAAGGAGGTTAGAAACTGTAGATCTGCCATTAACAAAACCATGCTGACGAGTTGTTATGACTTCACTACAGCACACCTTAACTTGATCGTACACAATGCGTTCAAAAATTTTCGGTATCGATGATAACTTCGCTACGGGCCTGTAATTTGAAACATCATTTTTACACCCTTTCTTGAAAATGGGGCTTATGTATGCATTTTTCCAAAATTTAGGAAAATAGCTATATCTAATTGATTTATTAAATAACAAACTGAGGGGCTGACTCAGCACAGAGCTACAGTTAACTAGTACTGTCGCAGGAATACCATCAGGTCCGGAGCTGAAGCCATCATCAAGAGATGAGATATATTTCTCTATTAGGTCAGGTGAGAAAGATATCTCATTAATCGAAACTAAAGGGTCGTTATCCATATATTCAAAATAGTTGATCTCAAGGCTAAATAATTCCGTAGAAAAGGATTCTTTAAACAAATTAGCAAACAACCCAGCTATAATTTGTGGGTCGCTAGTGAGCCCATCAACTGTTCTGAATTCAGTGGAAACCCGTCAAACTTTTTTTTGTATTAATAAATCCCCAAAAATGCTTGGGGTCATGAAGAATATTCAACTTAATTTTATTCAAATATTCAGAATAAGCTAAAGCTGACATATCCTTAAATTCATGGAAAAGTTGCTGATAAGCAACTAAGTCATTTCGGTCCTGGCTACAAACGTATTTGTTCCATGCCCTATTACGGCCATTGCGAATTTTTATAAATCCTTTGTGTACCAAGGGTATGAAGAATTATTAGCATACCTCTTTGCATAAGGCACCGACAATGCTATGGCCGAAAAAAGTTCACCATAGAAAAGTTTATGCACTCATCAAATGAATTACTCGTATTATTAAAAAAAATAGTAAGGTCGTCTAATTTATTCCTTAAATTCTCATTCAACTTTAAAAAGTCATAATTCGTCAACAATAATTTGTTGTTGTCGAGTTTTTGGAAACGATGCATAAAAATATGTATCATCATCCGAAGGAGTCCATTTAAGGTCAGGAAGATTGAAATCACCTAACAATAAAATGTCGTCATTAGTGTCTAGTTCATTTATTATGTATTCTGCGGACATCGAAAGACATTCGTAGACATCTGCGCTACTATTTGGAGGAACATAAGCGTTAAGAATAAAAATATTGGAGTTACAATGTGTAACCTTAACGCATAATAGTTCAATATTAGACGCGCAAGCAATTTCGATTAATGAACTAGTTAAATGATTTTTTATGGCTATTAAGACGCCTCCACCAACAGAAGAAATATCTCATTGTCAAAAAGTTCCAAATTGAGAAAAGTGTTATTTAACCAAGTTTCGGTAAAAACGATAATATCCTCAGAAAAATTCTGAGTGGCTAAAAAGATGTCATGCGTCTTAGAACGCAAACCCCTTACATTTTGATAGTAAAGGGATAGCCGCTTCAGTTTTTTGAACTGGAACGGACAGTCTTATTATTTTTTTCGACTTATTTCGACTATTTTTTTCTGAAATAAAGATATTATCCACCCATGCATTAGAAGTAAAAATGGCAGAAACATGAGAAGATGCCACTGTAATTTTAAAAGACGCGTGTGTTGGTTTATTACCGATTTTCCTACAAGAAACGAAGGCGTCGGCAGGAATTATTTGGTTTTGTCTGATATAGTTTATAACATTGTCAGTGGTAGTGTTAGCATTCAGTCGTGAAATGAAAATCGATTTCAACCTTGGCAATCCTTGCAAGGAGACAGGCGCCACAGAACCACCAATCGTAACAACACCTTGCGGATTAGGAATGACAGAAATGGATAGAGGAGTATCATGAATATATTCGTAAACCGGATGCCTGTAATTATAGCAATCCGCAGAAACATCAAGGGCAACAAAAAAAATTAATTTTGTTGATCTGTGTTATAAATAAATCCTTTATATTTTTTCTCTGAAGATATTTTATAGTTTGATAGGTATAATAATATATCTTGTAAATAAATAAATAAAACTAATATTTGATCGCCAATTGGTCATGCCTCTTTTATCCTCTCCATAATCAAATTTAATACGAAATTTGATTACCAAAGGAACGTTTGAGGAGAGACCGTTTAAATCAAATTTCCCAATTTTCGTCCCATAGAACTGGAGTCCACTCTTATGTATACATATACAATATTAATTAAACAAACCAGGCATTGAAATAAGGTGCAGTAATGCCCTATTTCTGCAGTAATGACTTTAAATTTGCAGTAATGATTTCAGAATATTGTATGAAATCGTAGTAATGATTTTCAGCCAAATTCATAATACTTTGTTGTGCGTTAATCTTTGAAACGAAATACACATTTTATTTCGCCTATAGCCGTTGTTCAAGTTGTTAGTTGTAAATGGAAGAGAATTGAAAAATAGTAAAGATGCAGATGAATTTGAAGAAAATTTCACTATTAATTTTTAATTTTGATTTAGACTCGGTGTTAATATCTGTTAATTAATACTATGAATCACTTAAATTAGATCTTCTAAATTGAATTGTGTTATTTAATATTAATATTTAATATCAATTACTTGAATAAGCTCTTGAAAAAACTTTTTTATAAAATTGCCAATAAAAAAAAATTTTTTTGCAGTAATGATTTTTTCTTATTTCAACCCCTGAAACAAACCTTGTTAATTTTTTTATATTTTTTATTTTCTGTTTGATAAAGGAGGAAGACATTCAGCAAAACAAGGGACGCACAGGATGGCCACAAGATGTTTGGGCTTCGGAAGTTATGCCAGACAAACATGAAGTTAATTAGATTTCAAATGATATAAATATGTATTTATTTGTGATGCTTTAAACATAAAAATTCATTAAAGGATTAAAAGAAATAATTGTGTAAGAATAATATTTCATTATTTCGTTTGAATTTAGTGACATTAAAAATTATCATTATACTTGTTTTTTTTTTTTGCTGTAGGTCAAAAAAATGTATTTGAAAATGTTGCCACCAAAAGGCAATTTGAACAAAAAATTGATATTTTCGAAAAAATCCAAAATTTTAAAATGGGTGGCATCCTTGATGCAAGTATTGACTTTCTAAAGAGCTAAACAGAATTGGGACGTGCAATATGGTCCAGACTTTTCCTATACGTTTGTACTGTATTTCGTTGATAGCGTTTCTAAATCTTCTTTATAGGGTGTTACGGAACGTTAAGAAAAATAGTATTATCTTTGAGTATTATTTTGTAAGCTACAGCCCTGTGGCATTTTATGGAATTATTAGCCCTGGTATGCGTCATAAATACCTTAGAGGAAACACTTAAAGTGTAAGCACTAGAATTTGAATTGTACTTTTTATTTTGGATTTTTAATTAAGAACCTTTCCCAATCAATATCTTTTTACCTAAGCAAATCGTGGTGAAAACCATTTTTTGCCTGGTGAGTAAAATTTTCACTCTGGTGACTAAAATTTCCAATTTTGCCGTCCCAATTGATGAAATTTTGACATTTCATCTTGAAATTAAAATAAATTTGTGGAATTTTGAATTTGAAATAAATTATTTTATGAAAAATGCGTGATATATTAAAACATCAGATTCGCTTGCTAATGACCATGAGATTTTCATTGACCTCCCTCTCATTTCCCGTTGTAAAACTCTGCCGGACCACCCCTATTTTGATCATGAATTAATGGACAATTCCTAAGATGGTGTTTTAAAATGTCCACTAGTTTGCATAAAATGAATTGGATTTAAATTAATTAATTAATTTTGGTTTTCACATTGAAAAAAATTTCATAAAGAAAAAAAAGCAAAACTCCTAGGGTATTCGAAAAGATCTTCATCAAATGCAGTTGAAACACTTTTTTGATTTTTACTTAAGTTTAAAATTGTATTGTATTAATTTGTTTTCTCTTAATTAGAGTTGATTCTCTCTTACGTGGACGCTTTGACTGTGATGTCTTCTTAGCCAGCGCCGTATCAGAATCACTTGATACTACCATTTTCAATATCTTTCTTTTTTCGTCCACCACCTACTGCACTTTTTTTGACTCCACCACCAGAAGCTTTTGATGGCGGTGTACCTTTAGGTCCCTTGGCACCGCACTCTATTAAAGCATCAAATTCATCCACTTCCTCGTCCTTAACAACACCATCACTCTCCTTCGGTTTCTTTTCTACTTTTTCTTTCTTAACCTTAAGAGCAACTTCTTCAGTATTCCGACTAAGACCTTTGCCTTAGCGCTCATAGCCTTTGCCTGCTTCTTATTAAGGCCTAGTTCTTCGAGTCGTTCTTTATCTTCAACCTCATCAAGTTTTTTCTGCAGCTCATCTAACCACAACATCTGAATTGTTTTTGCCATAAGCGCAGCCAGTTCATCTGATTTCTGATCACGTTGTTTAAGCAATTCATTCTTACGTTCTTCTGTTAACATCCACATCGATATGCCAAGCAAATTATTAAACTTCTTAACATCGCGTCAATTTCTGGCAAGCCTTTACAGGATCAACATTTTTTTATTTGGCTACTGACTGTAAAGGAATACGCATAGATGCAGAAATTCAGCATATTCCTTCTGTGTAAAGCTTACATTTTCTTGGTTGGTAGCAAATTCTGTGGGTAATAGATATATGTAGATGTAAAGTTTTTAACAAGATTTTCTAAATAAACAATGAACTTACAATTTTTTTTATCCATGTGCAAATAGAAACTTTAAATTGTTCAAATAAAAATGTCTACGTCAGATTATGAATAATAAAAATTTTGACATTTCAAATTCACCTCAGAAATGTCAAAATTTCATCTAGTGAGTAAAAAGATATCGATTGGGAAAGGATCTAAATATTATTTCAGTGAAATAAAACCTTTTCTACATTGAATACGTCAAATTGGTTCTTATTTCGTCCCTCCGTCGCTAACATCTTTTATTTCAACTTTAAATTGGCACAAAGTTTTAGGAACGCATACATACATATTGCCAGCGGAGCACCCGCAACTAGTACTGAGACTGGGCATTTGGCAAATCGTATTAAAGCGCAAGGGAAGTGGATGTGATCATCGTGCTAGTGATTTAGCAAACTTGTCTTGAGCAGAAATTGTGAATGCCAGCGGAGCGCCAGCAAGCTAATTCGCGAAAATTGTAAAGGCCAGCGGAGCGCTAGCAAGCCAAGAAAGACGTGTGCAAATAAATTTGTAGTGCCAATTAAGTTGAGTAGCTGTGATCAGAGTACCATATTGAAAATAACGGCCAACTCCATTTTGTTTTTTCAACCGACATCCGAGTCCGAGTGAAATTTGAGGTTAAGGACCGAAGCGTGATTCAACACTAATCGTAATTCTGAGCGAAATTTGAGGTTATATAGGTTAGGTTAGGTTAAAAGGGCTGCTTGTATAGCAAGATTCACTCGGAGGCAGTTTACCCATTGTGATACCCTATATATAAAAATTTTCCCCTCCTCTCCTTTAAAAAGTCCTACTGAATGTGGGCGAACCACCCAGAAGCCTTGGTGAAGTTGAGGATACTGGTGAGTTCCAGCTCAGCTAGTTCCTCAAGACCAACAAAGAACGCAGAACCAAAATATTTGATTCGTCTCCTCATTAGCACAGGGCATTCGCAGACAGGTGTTTAACCGTCTCATCCTCTTCATCTCCGCAGCTCCTGCAGAAATCTCTGAAAGGAGCACTATATCTGGCGGCCATAGGGCCAATAACACAGTGCCCCGTCAGTACTAATAATAATAGAGTTTAGCTACTACAGCTATTAGCTTTCTTAGCAATTAAGCTTGAAGCTTTAAAACAAAGTAAAAAGCTTATATATTAAGGAAAATGAAAAAATTATACATGCAATTAAATTTGTTATATTTTTATAATTTTTTTTAGCTTTATCACACTTTCTCAACATACCCACCCAGATCATATGTATATAAACATACAATTGCATGAATGCAATTGCATGAATTTATCAACATGGTCCAAGGCATAAATGTTAGAAAAAATTTACCCATCATGCTGTGGGGCTCGGACAACACAAACATAAAGACCAACAACCATTAAGCTACAAAATTAACTATAGTTATTTTTCAATCTAAGCTTGAGTTGACCTTTTGACAAGCTAATATCATATACATCGCAATTATTAATAAGAGTAGTCATGCGATTAAAAGGAGCAGCAGCCATATAATTAGTTCTACTAAAAGGTTGGTAAAATAATTGATTAGAGTTACGATTACTCCTGCGATTAGTGTTTAAGTGAATATAATTAAGAAGCTCTGGTGCTGCAAGGGACCTAGTTACAAGTTGATGCAGATAAAGTATATCCGCAATATTTCTACTCGTGCTCAAAGATTGCATATGTAGTAACTTCAAACGATTCTCATAAGGAGGAAGGTTTAAAGAGTCAATCCAATTTAAGCCATTGAGAGCAAAACGAATAAAATTTTTTTGAATTCTCTCAATTCTATTAATGTGAATATTATAAAATGGTGACCACACTTGTCTGGCGTACTCTAAGTGAGGACGCACTATTGTATTATATAAAGTCACCGTTACTAAAGGGCTATTAAATTCTTTTGCCCACCTCTTAATAAAGCCAAGCAGAGATGAGGATTTTTTACAAATTTGATTAATATGCTCATTAAAAGTTAATTTAACATCAAAATGTATACCTAGGTCTTTGACTAAATCGACACGACAAATTTTCTTATCTTTTAATTCATAATCAAATTCCACAATATTTTTCCTCCTGGTGAAAATCATAGTTTGGCATTTATCAGGATTAAGATGTAAGTTATTTTTAGAGCACCAAACCTCAAAGGATTTCAAGTCAGATTGAAGTGGAATAGTATCACCAACCCCCTTCACGTTCCTGTAAATTTTCATATCATCCGCATATATTAGCAGATGCGAGTTTTTAATGACATGTGTAACATCATTAATTGCTAAAACGAACAGGAGCGGCCCCAAGTGGCTTCCTTGTGGAACACCTGATGCCGCGGTGAATGGGGTGGAAAACACCCTCCGAAATCTTATTTGATATGAGCGATCAGACAAATAAGATTCAATCTAGCTGGAAATCCAAGCTTCTTTAATTTAAACAAAATCAAATTGTGTGGTAATTTGTCAAATGCTTTACTGAAGTCAGTGTAGATGCAGTCAACTTGCCCACCAGAATCAAAAGAGCTTAAAGCAAAGGAAGTAAAATCAAGGAGGTTAGAAACTGTAGATCTGCCATTAACGAAACCATGCTGACGAGTTGTTATGACTTCACCACAGCACACCTTAACCTGATCGTACACAGTGCGTTCAAAAATTTTCGGTATCGATGATAACTTCGCCACGGGCCTGTAGTTTGAAACATCATTTTTACACCCTTTCTTGAAAATGGGGCTTATTTATTAAATAAGAAACTGATGGGTTGACTCAGCACAGAGCTACAGTTAACTAGTACTGTCGCAGGAATACCATCAGGTCCGGAGCTGAAGTCATCATCAACAGATGAGATATATTTCTCTATGAGTTCTGGTGAGAAAGATATCCCATTAAACGAAACTAAAGGGTCGTTATCCATGTATTCAAAATAGTTGATCTCAGGGCTAAATAATTCCGTAGAAAAAGATTCTTTAAATAAATTAGCAAACAACCCAGCTATAATTTGTGGGTCGCTAGTGAGCCCATCAACTGTTTTGAATTCAGATGGAAACCCGTCAGACTTTTTTTTTGTATTAATAAAACCCCAAAAATGCTTGGGGTCATGAAGGATATTCAGCTTTATTCCATTCAAATATTCAGAATAAACTAAAGCCGACTTATCCTTAAATTCATGGAAAAGTCGCTGGTAAGCAACTAAGTCATTTCGGTCCTGGCTACAAACGTATTTGTTCCACGCCCTATTACGGCCATTACGAATTTTTTTTAAATCCTTTGTGTACCAAGGGTACGAGGAATTATTAACGTACCTTTTTGTATATGGCACCGACAATGCTATGGCCGAAAAAAGTTCACCATAGAAAAATTTAATACACTCATCAAATAAATTACTCGTATTATTAAAAAAAATAATAAGGTCGTTTAATTTATTCCTTAAATTCTCATTCAACTTTAAAAAGTCAGATTTTTTAAAATTGAATTCATAAATATTGATGGAAGAACATGCATTAATTAAATTTTCATTGTCAGATTGGTACACAATACTCAAAGGTGGATGATAGGAATCAACCGTAGAAAGAGCATGGATAGCATTTCTCACAACAACGTTACTACTATTTGCAGCCAAGACTAAGTCAAGTTGTCGTCCATGAGAATTAGTTATACAACTTACTCATACAACAGTCCTAAGCTCTCCTCTTCTGAATCTTAAGATAGATTGCGTCCTTCCCAGTTTCGGCCACATGATTCAAGACGTTCTGCATCCGGTGGTAAGGTTCCACCTTCTGTTCGTTTGTTTCTTGAATATGTCTTCTATCCGATAGTGTAGTTCCGCCAATGGTATCTTAAGGTCTACCAATTGTTGATACTCTTGTTGTTCTGATCCTATTCTGGCTCATTCGTCAGCTTTCTCATTTCCGGAAATACCCTTATAACCGAGTACCTAGCAGAGTTCTATAGCATGCTGTCGGATTCACATATTGATCACATGCTATTTTTTTATTCAACAAACATGACAAAGATAACAAATGGAACAATTTTAACCTGGTAATTGGAGACATGTTTCGGCTATTACCAATAGCCACACTCTCACGACCACGCGTCGTGGAACCTGGTTGACCGGAGCCAGTCCAAGGTTTACTCTGGTTGCGGATGCAGTTAGTGAGGAAGCTTAATGCCTCGCTTGTACCGCATCCCACAACCTTCACTCCCCTTAGCCACTTAGCTCCATCAAACATACCAATAGAATCACTACTGGTATGCTCCATTTCGCCAAGAAGTGCCTTCATGATCTTTTCCTACAGGATAAGCCAATTGGCGTCCGAGATCTTCCCATCTGGATGACCCCGATCGACAATTGCCACCTGAAGTTCACGAGCTAGGGGCAAGCTAGCTGAAGATTTCAGCCTCTTACCCTCAGTAACCTGACCCTCGCTAGAGCGTTGCCTATTGTTGCTTGGCTTAGCAGAGGTCACTTCGCCGCCACCCACGGCACCTTCCGATCTGGAAAGTAGTGTGGACAGAGGTTTGGCAACTTGCCTTGCCTTGCCTTTTGATGCCTGTGCTCCTTGGACGCGAGCGGTGGTTGCTGACCCTGAAGGACCTGCCTTCAAGCAGCCAGAAACGGCCGAGCATATCGCTTCCTTTACTCCGGGCTTGTTCGCGACGATAACTGCTGGACCCGAGAGTTCAGCCTGCTTCGCCACGACCTTTCCAGAGACCTTTCCAGAGGAGTTAGAAACGATGCCATCGGTCGCCACCGGTGCCTCCTGTGCTACTCTAGTAGCTTCAATGACGGCTGCACCAGAAGCACCATTTTCGGGATAGCGCCTCTCATACAGCCGCACATTGAAGGTGTGCTTTTTATAGAGAGCCTTTTCCCTCGGAGTACAGGAGGATGAGCCACGCAATCACAGTTTCCTAAGAAACTTAAGACAACTTTTGTAGCCCTTCCTCCTCTTACTCTTTTGGTCCTTGCCCTCTTTCTCCGTCAGTGTCTTTTGAACACTCCCTCCCGTCTTCACCACTGGAGGACTCAAGAAGGATGGCACATTTTCAGATGATAACAATAGACTCTCCTCGTCTGTGTCACACAACCTTAAACCCTCTAGAAGATTCCACGAGGAGAGAGTGTCCAAATCGTCTTCAATTTCCATACTTAGTTGTCTGTGTAGCGTCCTGTCTTTGTCCTCCCTACTCTTTTCTATCCCTATACTCTTAACTGCAATAGCTTTACCGCCTACCGAGCTTGCAGCCAACACTCGAGTAGACGGGGTCTCAGTAGCAGGACCATCATTCGGGTCTGAAGCCAACACCCGAATGAATGGGTTTCCGGAGATTTTAGAACCCTCTTTTGGCGAATACTTAGGGCCGGTCTCTAACGACATTTCAGGGGAGGTGGATTTACATTTTATACCTGCTGCGAGGATTTGGAAAACTGCCGCTGGATTTAGACGCAGACCAGGAGCCGATCACTGTGTACAGACTTTTACCTATCTTAGTTTGACACCTCAAGGCTGACCAATCTAACATGGGAGTCCCAGTCGGGGTACGTAAGTACCCCGTTAGCACAGCCCAGCCTTTCACAGGTGTACGCAAGCCCCAACACCACAGCAAGGTTCAGGCACGTGGAAGGAGTTGAGGCTATATAAGGTTAGTGAATTTTACTTATGGTTTTTATTTTGAGGTTGCTTATTAGATGACGACAATTCAAAGTTTGCAAGCTGAGTTAGCAGTTCGGAATGAACGCAGACCCGAATCCACCGAAACAGTAATTGGAAGCGACACTAATAGTGCTTCATTGGCGTCGGCCATAACACAGATTAATAACTCTTTGTCAAATCCTAGACCGGATCCGCCGCGTCGTTTACATGATCTCCCAGAATTTGATGGACGTCCGGAAGATTGACCTATGTATAAAAGAAGCATTTGAAATGACTACTGAAGAGTACCGGTATAGTGAACGTCAAAACTTATTGCGAATTCAGAAGTCGCTCAAAGGTAAAGCGAAGGAAACTGTCGAGTGTCTGCTTCTACATAACAGTAACATTCCGCGAATATTGGAAACTTTAAAAGAGAGATTCGAGAGGCCAGAGCAGCTGGTCAAAAGCCAGAAAGCGAAGCTGACAACTGTTGCGCCTATCGCAGAAAATCGTATCGATCAGATTGTTCCGTTCGCCACTAAGGTGAAAAATTTGACGTAATTTTTAGAAGCAGATGGCTGTGAACATCACCTGTGTAGTCCAACACTAATGGAGGAACTGATATCTTAGCTCCCAGTACAAAGAAGATTAGACTAGGCAAGAAAAGCTATCACGATTTTACCAACACCAACAATTAGCCACTTTACTGATTGGCTACAGGAGCTTTCGCGCATGGTGAATGTAGTGTGCACTGGAGCCAATGAAAATCAACCCGAGATACGTAGTGGAGGACGTTCAAGATTTTTTGATGCGGATGTAAATTCTGATGAGTCGGGATTTGAAAATTATCTTGTGTGAGCCAGTAGCACAGCATCGAAAAATGTAGTCGTTTTTAAAACATGAATTTGAAGCAGCGATGGCGTTTGGTGCACCAGAAAAACTTATGTTTTAATTGCTTAAAAAGCGGTCATAGAGGCAGCAGCTGTAACCAGCAGCACGACTGTAATGAAAAGATTGTAACAGGAAACTTCACAGGTTTTTACACAAATCAGCTGCACAAAGAAATGAAAGGTTTCAACCACAGCGCGCGTTCAATAGTACTGTAATGGAACCAGCGCAAGCACGCTCTAAATTGCTATTTAAAATGATGCCAATTAAACTCTATGCACCAGGCAAAGAGATCCTTACTTACGCTTTCGTGGATGAAGGATCTGCTGTAACCATGATAAATGAGAATTTCACTGATCGCCTTGGATTAAAAGGTCCATAAGAAAATTTAACCTTGCAGTGGTTCGGAAATCAAATAGCGACAGAGCCCTCGAGTCGTGCAGATTTCAGGCACATGGAATGGTGCAAAAAGATTCAAATTAGACAACGTCAGAACGGTGAAAGATCTTCAGTTACCGATACAAACACTAGATATCGCTGCCCTTGACGCCAAATATCGTCAAATAAGAAAATTGCCAGTCGATGGGTATGCCGCTACAACTCCAAAATTATTGATCAGGCTGGACTATGCGCACCTTGCAGAATGTTTGATTATTCGACGCGCTTAGATGGAGAGTTTTGAAGAAAAATACCATGATTTGATGATCAATAAGAAGATAAAAAAGGGAAGTAGTTTGTGGAGATTGACCCCATTTATTGACGAGGGTGGTGTAGTTCGAATGGAAGGTCGTATAAGTAGCACTGATGCTGTTGGATCATATGCACGAAAGCCAATAATTCTTCCGAAGAAACACCACACTAATTGTAGATTAATATTATCAAAATTGGAAGCACCAGAATGAGCAGACAATAATAGCTGAGCTAATAAGAAGAACGGTTAAACTCGCTGCTAAGGGATGTCAGGTATGTAAAAATTATCAAGCTAGACCTGCCGCACCACAAATGGGACAGCTACCTGAGGATAGGCATATGTGAGACCGTTCATATACGTAGGTTTGGACTATATGGGACCATTTCTGACAGCAATTGAACGACGCACAGAGAAACGATAAATAGCGCTTTTTACTAGTTTAACAACGCGGGCTATACACTTGGAGGTAGCGAAGGATCTTACGACAGATACCTGCTTGCAGTGTATACAAAATTTTATAAACAGACGTGGGACGCCTGTGCGTATTCGTTCGGATAATGGTACCACCTTCATTAGCGCTGATCGTGAATTAAAAAGACAAAGACTTGATTTTGAAAACGGTAAGATAATGAACGCACTCGCGAATAAAAATATTTATTAAATCTTTAATTGCCCTCTGAACCTTCACGTTGGTGGATGCTGGGAACGAGTTGTGCGCAGCGTCAAAAACTATAGGCCATGCGCTGAAAAGTGAGAACCTTTCGGAGCACGGCCTGTACAACTTAATGTGCGAAGCTGAAAATATTGTAAACTCAAGACCTCTGACCCATATCCCGCTTGACGCACCCACTGACGTGCCATTAACCCCTTAGATTCAGCTAACTCAAACGCCTCATCCATATGAAGAAATGTTGTGTGCCACGAAAAAAATGTAGTGAAAGGTGCAACAACTGCAACATTGCTTTTGAAAGAAGTGGCTAACCGAATATCTTCCAGACTTGTGCCAATAGAACCTCTTAAAATTGACGACATCGTTATGGTATGTGACAGCAGCCTACTTCGTTCAAAGTGGCCGATGGGGCGGATAACGAAATTTTTCCGGGGAAAAATTCCCAAGTCCGGGTAGCCGAGGTAAAAAAAAAATGGGATATTTGAAACGACCAGCGTGCATGTTGGCAAAATTAGATATAGGTGAATCTATGAATTCTATTCACGGGGTCCGGGATGTTACGGAACGTTAAGAAGTATAGTATTATCTTAAGCTGCAGCTGTGGAATTTTATTGAATTATTAGCCCTGGTATTTAAAGTTCTCGCCATTTTATTTTATAAGCGTCATTTTATTTTATTAGCGTCATAAATACCAAGGAGGAAACACTAAGCACTAGAATTTGAATTGTGCTTTTTATTTTGGATTTTACTTAAATATTATTTCAGTGAAATAAAACCTTTTCTACATTGAATACGTCACATTGGTTCGTCGCTAACATAGGGCGAAAATTGGAAATGAACTTACAAAATTTAATATTTAAGTAAATAAATGTTGGGCAAAGTATTAAATTTCACCACAAATGTCAAGTAAAACTAGAAATGTCAATATTTTTGTCATCGAAAAAGTGTTGTGACAGTAAGCTGTAGCCAATCATGAAACCGAAAATTGAAACTGTCTCCATACTGTATTGTCTCGGAGATAAAAACCAATAGCCAACCATGAAGTGGCTTTTAGCTGCACTCTTTTGCCGACATTTTGTGTCGAATGTTTACAACAACAACAAGCTCAAATCACAGCAGCTAGAATTGGAATAAAAAAAATGTTTTAGACAGAGTTGAGTACTCACATATGAGGAATTCTTTAAATTTTCTGGTTTTATGCGATCACAAATATCGAAAATTTAAAATTGAGGGCACACATCTGAAACCACTTTTAATCTATAGTTTGGACGTTTCTAAACAAACTGACCTAAATGACACCCAAAATTTTTGGGGGTGAACACCCCATTTGCCCCTTCACCGACTAGTATAATTGAAAACTTAATTTCTCTTATTGTTGTTAACATAAAATTATAAAATTTGGTACACATATTGACAATTGATAGCACTTTCTATTCATGATAAAAAAAATTAATAATTTTATTTTCCCACTTGTTTATAACTTTTAAATAAACAATTGATGATAATTTTGTCTTCCCAATACGCAAAAATAAATTTTTTGGTATGAGCCTTGAATATTAAAGATAGAATATATGTAAAAAAATTAATTTTTGCGAATTGGGAAGACAAAATTAACATCAATTGTTTATTTAAAAGTTATAAACAAATGAGAAAATAAAATTATTAATTTTTTTTTATCATGAATAAAAAGTGCAATCAATTGTCAACATGTGTACCAAATTTTATAATTTTATGTTAACAACTTGAAGAGGAATTAAGTTTTCAATTATACTAGTCGGTGAAGGGGCGAATAGGGTGTTCCCCCCAAATTTTGGGTGTCATTTAGATCATTTAGTTTAGAAATGTCCAAACTGTAGATTAAAAATGGTTTCAGATGTGTGCCTTTAATTTTAAATTTTCAATATTTGTGATGGCGTAAAACCAGAAAATTTAAAGAATTCCTCATATAACTTTAAAAGATGTTTTTTTCTTTTTGCGCCTTTTTCACTAGGAGCCTGTATGCTTTCCTTCTAAGCAGCTCCATGCTTTAAGTTTTCCATGCCAGTCCTGGTGGTGGGTATTATGTGCATGATGTTTGGACGGTTGGGATGGTGTCCAGATGTAGATGGTCATCGCGGTTGTAACTGCTGAAAAATATACAAACAAAATTAATTTTATCTACTTAAAAGATATTAAATATTGTTGAAATTAACGTTTGCAACTTTTTAACCGTGATTTTCCTCATGACATCCTTAATTGTGTTGATATGTCAAAACAAAAGAAAGAAAGAAGAAAAAATTTAACAATACCGCGATCTCTTTTTCAATTAAATTAAAAAGAAACACCTCAAAATTGAGGTCGCAAATTTAAAAAAACAAAAAACAAAACTTTTATTTAATAATTAAACATTATTTAATCGAACTTACAGTCATTTAAGCAAAGACCAATATTGTAAATTTCTTACTTATTTGATCAATTCTATTTTTTCAACAAACATGACAAATGGAACAATTTTTAACCTGGTAATTGGTGACATGTTTCGGCTATTACCAATAGCCTCATCAGACCAGTTTGGTTAATTCTGTATATGGACTCGAACCCCTAACCGTTCATGCATTGCAATTGCATATTATGCGACAGCCGCTCTAACACTTGAGCTACTGAGGGACTTGTCATGAGGTGTACAGAGTGCGCATATTCCATTTGTCATCTTTTGTCACTTTCTCGCTTGCTGCCATAGCCTGTCAGGTCGTTTCCTAAAGTCATACTATGATTTTTATTTTTTTCGAAATTGTGGTGTTGCCAGCCACATATTTTGAAATACGGCGGTTTCACCATATGGTTTCTAAGAAAGTTGATTTTAGCGACTGATTATTTTATAATTAAACATTATTTAATCGAACTTACAGTCATTTAAGCAAAGACCAATATTGTAAATTTCTTACTTATTTGATCAATGCTATTTTTTCAACAAACATGACAAAGATAACAAATGGAACAATTTTTAACCTGGTAATTGGTGACATGGTTAAGCTATTACCAATAGCCTCATCAGACCAGTTTGGTTAATTCTGTACATGGACTCGAACCCCTGACCGTTCATTAGGCTTCAGCTAAAATCGGTGACAATGAATTGCCCATACTGGTACCACTTTCTATTTTATAAAACTCATTCCTATACTGAAAATAATTTTGTTTCATACAACTTCTAGCTGTTCTCATATATGTTTGTATGTTTTCCGCTGCCACTTCATATTTTGTTAAATGTTTTTCTAAGGCATTCAACGCATCCGAAACTGGAATTGATGGAAAAAGCGATTCAACATCATTCATCGTTGTGAATTTCAATATTTTTCCACAAAATCGAAAGTATTTTTAACTGATAAACTTTCTATGCGTGGTAACATTTTAAGTTCACTCACAAGCCCAAGACGGTTGGGATGGTGACATTGTACTCACTGAGATCCCAAAAGGTTATTGATCCGAACAGGAGAGTATGATGAGAAATGCTGGGCAATGGGTAATGAATATTTGGGTGTATATAAACTTTTTGCTTTTTTTTATTATGATATTGTATGTAGTATATAGGTTTATTTAAACTGTTTGTCTTATTGTCGTCAAGCTAAGAATTTTCTGGACTTAGCGACAAAAACTTTTACGAAAATTTTTAGAAAAAGCCAAAAAATCATTGGTGGAAAAGGACGTATTGAAACTCTAGTCCTCAAATTTAAAACTAAATTCTTGTGAAAAGTAAAATAAAAAGAAAAATTAAATTTTCAAAGAGACATCAGTGCGCGAGAAATTTTAAGTCAGTTTAAATGATTTAATTTAAAAGCTGCAAATTAATAAGAGTGTAGCTGAAACTCAAAGGGAACAGACGAGCAGCAAAGTCCAAAAGAAGTTAACTCAGCGGCAAATTGGAAGCTTTCTATAATAAACCAAATAAAGATTTGTGGCTGAGGATCCAATTGAAAAATCCAAAATAGCGGAAGAATTTCTGGAAACTGCAAGATAAGCCAGCCACAATCTTTATCTTGATTATATATTTATATAAGTGCGCGTTTGTTACGGATTTATTTTCATCTTAAAGAAAGATATACATAAATAACTTGTCAATGCGTGCGATTAAAAACATTATACGTGAACATACCTCAATTGAAGTATAAACGTCAATTTTACTTTTTGCAATCTGTTGGCTACTTCTTCTTCTTGCCATCTCATACAAGGTCCTGTCGACCGTATTGTGTGAAAGACTTAAACCGTTCGCCAACCCACTGATTGGGCCTTATCAGTGCGGCTTAAGACCTGGTAAGTCCACCATAGACCAGTTCTTCACAATACGTCAAATCCTGGAAAAAACCTACTAAGAACAGATCGATACCCATCATCTCTTTATCGACTTTAAGGCTGGTTTCGATAACCCGATACGGGATTGCCTGTATGTCACCATGTCTGAGTTCGGTATACCTGCGAAGCTAGTGCGGCTTTGCAGAATGACGTTGAGCAACACATCCAGCTCCGTCAGGGTAGGAAAGGACCTTTCCGAACCATTTGATACCGAACGAGGTTTCAGACAAAGCGATCCACTATCCTGCAACCTCTTCCACTTTGTGATAGAATCTACAAAAGTGTCCAGCTCCTTGCATATGCCGATGATGTTGATATCATTGAACGTTGTAAGCGAAATGGTACTGCGGCGTTTTCTGCTATCGTAAAAGAGTCAGCAAAAGTGGGTTTGACGGTGAACGAGGGCAAAACAAAGTATGTACTGTCCACAAGCAGAGAGACGCGGCGCATTGAATCCTACATTGCTGCGAACAGCTTTACTTTCGAAGTTGTCAAGGAATTCACCTATCTTGGCACCGCCGTGAACACCCAAAACAATATCAGCTTGGAGATAAAGCGAAGACTCACTCTTGCTAATAGGTGTTACTACGGTCTCAGTAAGCAATTGAGTAGTAGAGACCTCTCTCGCCCGACAAAACCGACACTCTACAAGACGCTCATCTTACCCGTGCTACTCTACGGTGCAGAAGCATGGGTTGTGTCGCAGACCGATGCAGTCACACTTGGGGTGTTTGAGAGAAAAATTCTTCGCAAAATCTTCGGTCCTGTTCGCGTCGGCGACGACTCTCTACGATGACATTGCCATAGTCAAGCGCATCACTGTCCAACGTCTGCGCTGGCTGAGACATATTGTGCGTATGGACGATGAAGCTCCGGCGAAAAAGGTGTCTGATGCGGAAGCCGCAAGGCGACGACGGAGAGGAAGACCATGCCTCCGATGGAAAGACCAAGCCGAGGAAACCCTATCCACGCATGGTGTGACTGATTGGAGAAGACGCGCGCGAAGCAGAGGCGCCTGGAGAGAACTTTTGAGGTCGGCCGTAACCCGGTAACGGGTTGCTATGGCCACCCAAGTAAGTAAGTAATCTGTTGGCCACAAAAGAAACTTCAATTGAGCTAAAAAAATCAGCTCAACCAATAGGAATGAGCACTCAGGCTTCGCTATTAACACTTTTTTGTTTTTTATTTGAATATATTTTTTAAAAAAAATGAAAGACAGTCTAATTTTTCATTTCAATTCAATAAATACTACATACCATTACCCTGTATTCAAATTAGAGTAATGGTAAATTTTAAACACCCTGTAGCTTTACGTTATGTCAAAATATGAAATTTGTTAAATAAAAATTAGGCATGTCAAACCTGTCAAAGGCAAAAATCAGGCAGGCAAAAAAATTAAAAGCAGGCACTAATGGGCCAAGGCTGCCGTTTGTTTTTTTTTTCCTGTACCATATATATGGTGTGAGTGGCGGACGGACAAACGGCATCATGCGTTTCTTCGAGTTGCCGAAAACAATTTTAAAAGCGCATGGTTGAGTCTGTTGCAGAAACTTTTGAGTGAGTGCGGACGTGCGATAGTGGCGGTCGCTGCTCTGCAGCAATAACGCCGAAAGTGAAAAATTTGAAAAAGGAAACAAATAAAAATTATTAAATTTTAAGAAAGTTGATTTTAGCGACTGATTATTTTATAATTAAACATTATTTAATCGAACTTACAGTCATTAAGCAAAGACCAATATTGTAAATTTTTACTTATTTATCAATGCTATTTTTCAACAAACATGACAAAGATAACAAATGGAACCATTTTAACCTGGTAATTGGTAACATGTTTCGACTATTACCAATAGCCTCATCAGATCAGTTTGGTTAATTGTGTACATGGACTCGAACCCCTGACCGTTCATGCATTGCAATTGCATATTTTGCGACGGCCGCTCTAACACTTGAGCTACTGAGGGACTTGTCATGAGGTGTACAGAGTGCGCATATTCCATTTGTCATCTTTTGTCACTTTCTTACAGTAGCTCAAGTGTTAGAGCTTTTTCTTAAATTTTGATTAATATTTACAATAAATTCGAGTTTCGTTTTTTCCGTGTACATACATAAATGTACATCTGGCTGGTTCAAAATCGTATGGAATAATTAAATGCCATCATTACTCACTGAGGGCCGCACTTTGTGCATCCCTGCTTTAGACTCTATATTTTTTAATTTAATGACAGTTTTGAAATTCTATTAATATAAAGCAATTTGTTTTAGATCAACCTAAACAAAGATGAAAAAAAAGATATTCAGAAGCAAAAGAATAAAAGAAGTGTTATAGTTAAATATGAAGTAATTAAGCAAACTATGGGAGTCAAAACATGCTCTTATTTAATACACGATACGAACGGTGTATAAAGAAACTCTACACTATTCAATTTATTCCAAAATTGAACTGAACTCTTATAAACACGTTTATTTTTTATTTTCGACCAATTTTAATTTTTTGTATTGCTTAGAAATATACTTTTTCATGCTTTATTAAAATTCCTTTAAACTTTTTTGTATTTACTTTCTGTTATCTACTGTTTTATTTTCTTAGTGCCCGCAAATCCATTCCGCCTACAATTTGCGACTTTGAAATTTGTCCGCAACTTGTATTTGTCACTTTTTTCCATACGATTCTCTCACAAAAAATTACAACTGTGCCAATTTGCACAATTGTACAAACCTTGTTATGTGACCCTTAATTCAACGAACCCAACGCGGAATCGCTCCGGTTAACTAGCGGTTTCAGGCGGTTCTTAACCCGCCGCGTTGGGTTCAAGGGTATAACAATTAATTTAAATATCAAATCAAATTTTAAATAAGTTGATCTGTGCACTGGACCAACTTAGCAAACTGCATACTGTAACGTACCGACTGTGTTAAACTTGCTTGGAGCGTACTCTGTTTCATCCGGCCGTGCTCAGGGCATTGGGGTGGGTTGTGCTCCAGTCATACAACGTTTTAGTGGGTTACAAGAAAAAAATTTAAAAAAAAAGAAACAGAGATTTTTCACGAAATAGTAAAGAAAGTGAACTGCCAAAAGACCGATATAATATATTACTAAACCAAACAACAAAAAAAAGTGTCATTTCCCTAATATCAGCATAAACATATGTACATGGGTTGCCTGATGTTATGGCCTCCCAACTCATTACCCACCCATCCTGCTAAAAGGCTCAAACTATTTCTTTTAGCCCAAGTAGCGTCGCAGGTTTTGGTTCTACATTGCCTCACACGTGTAAAAAAAAAGAAATTTAAAGCTTCATTTTCATACAAATTTTAATTCACGGTTTAAATTCAATAAGTGACATGACTTGTGACATAATGTACATACTGTGCTAATCTTATACAATATCAATAAAGATATACATAAACCTTAACTATATAAGCGTATCTGCCTCATAGATACAAAACCCATAAATAGTAGTAGCTACGAGTAACTAGGACGTACTGTTGTACCATTAAATATCAAGAAAAAATATATTAAAAAATAGATGTTGAAATCATTGACCACACAATGATCAACTTACATGAGAGGAACAAAATGGAAAAAAAATCAAATAAAGCAATTAAGAAAAAATCTGCAGATCTGTACTCTCATTCAGTAAGATTTGCTAGAAACTGCAATCGAGAGAGTTATTTTCTGAACGCTCTCCCTCCATAGTTTATGCCTTAATTATTTTTTTGTTTTTGTTAATTCTTATTACTCTTCTCTTTAAATTTTCGAAACTTTTGTTTCTTCTTCTTAGGTAAGTTATATCTTTTCTGTTTTTTTTTTTTGTTTTAATTTTAGGTTTGATTGTAATTAGGCGAAGATAAAAAAATTAGAATATAGGAAATAAAAACCACATACCTTTCAAAATTCTGCACAACGACGATCGATGAAGGCCTCCATAATTGATTGTGGTTGTTGCTGAAGGTTTAGGGTAGATTTATGTAGAAAATCGTATAACTAAATGAAATATAATATCTTATAAAACGAATTCAATATAGCATTCTCAATTCGAATTAAACCTTTCTAATTCTCTTCACTTTCGAGTCCGCCTTATTTCACTTGTATTTAGATAGATACTACTATTTAGTCTTGCATTTAAAAGTAACTATTAATAAACTAAATTTACATTTAAGAAAATAAATTTTTAAAGCTTATATTTTATAATTTAATCTTTAATTATTTTATAATTTAATCTTTAATTAAATAGGTAGAATTTAAAACTAATATTAGCATCAGCGGATGTTTTTTTTTTTTCAAATAAGATCTAATGTTAACTTTATCAATTTTGTAGAATAAAAAAAATTATTTGAAATTAAATTGAATACCTAGTACCGAATTTAAGGAGAAATTTACTTTAAACTTATTGTTTGTTTGGCTATTTTCTAGAATTTTTTTTCTGTTTTTTTTTTTAAGTTTCGATGATAAACTTATGTAGCAAATTTAAGGAATTTAAAATTCGATATATATTTACTTAAAATAGAAATTTACTTAGATGTCCTACTCTTGGATTTCTTTTAGTTTTAACAAAAGAAAATACTGTAAATTGTAAATTTCCCCATTGTGAAGTCGACTTTCTATAAAAAAAATTGGTACGTCGTTTAGCAATGCCATCTGCGGAGTCTCAAGGTGACCTCTCGGCAACCTCACGATGGAGCTCGCGACTATCTGATGGTGGAAAGATATTTAAAAGCTGGATACTTTGAGGAAATATGATGGCTTTTCCATACAAGGAAACTCTGGAAACAGCAATGTACAGAGAAGCGTTGGTTTTATGCTATGTTTCCCTGTGTTCAGCGATACCTGCTGCAGCCTTGGCAGTCAGGGCGCTCCGCTGTACCTTTTAAAAATAAAGCTTAAGTAACTTGCCGTAGGAAAATTGAAAAGTTTTGGGAGTTATTCGCTTACCAATATAAGTATTTTTTATAAACAAAATGATGTAATTTTGCAGCAAAAGTAAGAAAGTTTCGCATCTACTTTTAATCGATACCGAACAACGTAATATGCCCGTTATGCAATTCCGATTTTTTTTTTTTTTCTTCACTTAATTTTAATATGATCACTGGCTTAGATCTTTCTTCATTGACGATGGTTAGCAGAAATGATCGAGAATTTTATGACACGATCACTTCATAGCTTACATAAGGGCTTTCGATGTCACCTTGGCGAATCGGTACACCACGAAATCTGCATAATAGCATCAACTAGGGCGTTAGAAGAGTGTGTGTCTAAACCAAATGACATGCGCATAGCGAAGACTTGTCCCAAAGCTTTGATGCAGATGTGGGCAACTGTGCAAAGGTGCGCAGTGTAAAAAGCGTAACCAGTGACGTTTTCTAAATATTTTTACTACACATTAAATTTTTAAATTTCGAATTTGTGTCTATTTCGATCTTTTAACAGGTTTATAAAAAGCAATTTGAAATTAAAGTATTTAGTGTTAGCGCTGATTACTCACAATATAAGTATTGTTTTTTTTTTCTATTTAATTAGTTTAAATGTTATTTTATTGATAGATCCTCACAAAAACAGGTACAATTACTACAATTGTTTTGTAATAGGAGCTGAAAAAGGGCTATCAATAATTTGTGACAAATTCAAGGAATTTTGGTTTGTTTTTGGAACTCTACCATAAATCTTTTGCATGATAATTTCCAATAGTCTTACCATTCATATCTTCTAGTGAGTAGTACGAATTTCCTAGTTTTGCCTTTATGCGTGATCTTATCCCAGTAGGTGCTAATTTTGCATTGAACTTTGCAGCTAACTTGCTTTGAGCGAAATTGCGTCGTGTTATTATCTGACCTACATGAAATTTCCGGTCACGTGAGCGAAGATCATAGGTTTTTGCATTTCTTTCATGAGCTTTGTTAATGTTTTCTTTGATCTGGCTACGAATGATTTCAAATTTATTTTCTTTTGGCAATTTGGCCGAACAATCTGTTAGTAGTTCTAGTTTCCTGAGGAGTTTATATTCGTCTCCATGCGTGATCATGTTTTGACCAAAGACTACAAAATAAGGCGATACACCCAACGTCTGATGAATACTGTTCCTAAGAGATGAATTTATACTACTCAAATATGAGTCCCATTCCTGTTGATCTTTTCGTATATATGACCTTAAGGCCTCATTTATGGAACGATTTACACGTTCACTAGCGTTTGATTGAGGTGAATAAATCGCGGTACATGTGTGCACTATTCCATATTTGGACAAAAACTTTTCAAACTCACGACTTTTAAATTGACTACCATTGTCTGTAACTATGGTTTCGGGAACCCCAAAGCAGTCAAATATGCTCTCTTTCAGAAAAATTGTTATTAAACTCGAGGTAAATTTCTTAAGGGGTTTCAAAAATGTAAATTTCGATAAATGGTCTAGAACTATGAAAATTCCAATATTACCGCCTTTCGATCGCGGAAACGGGCCGATCAGGTCAAGATATAAACGCTGGAAAGGTCGTTCACTCTTGACCTGATTTCCCATTGGCGGACGAAGAATCTGAGTAGGCACTTTGGAAGTTTGACATAGTTCACAATTTCTCACATATTCACGAGTTTGAACCACCAATCCAGGCCAAAACAAATTTCGACGAATACGCTCTACAGTCTTAGCGATACCACCATGTGACGCTGATGGTTGATCGTGTGCTGCGCGGATAACGCTTTCACGTAGCTCCACCGGCACAAACAGTTTCCAGGCGTTATTTTCGCCACTTTCAGCATCTGTAGCGAAATCTGTGCGATGATAAAGCAAATCGTCTATAACTTGGAAATCAGGCAAATCGGCCGCAATATATTTTCCTTTTAAATCATTGTATGATTTCGAATGAAAAGCATTTAAATTCAAATCTATAAGTGGCAAAACTTCCAACTCAACCAACGCAATCTCATCATTTTCTTCCAATGCGCGTGATAGCACATCCGCGACAACATTTTCTCTACCTATGCGGTGTTCCACTGTAAAATTAAATCCTTGTAATTTGATCGCCCATCTAGCTAATTTCCTACTGAGGTCTTTTTGCTGCATCAGCCAGCGCAAACTAGAATGGTCCGTTACCACCTTAAATTCATGACCCTCTATATACATACGAAACCTTTTAATTGCTTCCATGACTGCCAAGCACTCCAATTCCGTAATAGTTCCGCTGCGCTTTATTTAGTTTTTTCGACATATAGGCTATAGGTCTTTCATTTCCCTGATCATCGCATAGGGAAAACAAACCACCCACACCGAATTGACTGGCGTCACACTGCACAATAAAAGGTTTACTGTAATCTGGATGAATAAGAAGTGGAGCCGACGTAAGACTGTGTTTCAAATTTTCGAATGAATCTTGAGCTTGGGGATTCCAAGAGAATTTTTTTCATATTTTTCAATAGCTCTGTTAGGTGCAAAGTAACGGTAGAGTATTCCGGTATGAATCGGCGATACCAGTTGGTCATTCCTAAAAACTGCCGTAGCTGGCGAACAGTGACAGGTACAGGATACTGCGTTATAGCAGTGACTTTTTCAGGATCCACCTGTAGCGTGCCATGCCCAACAATATAGCCAAAATATTTAGTACGACAAAGGCAAAAACTACTTTTTGTTATATTAATGGTAAGTCCGGACATGCGTAGACGTGAGGAAATTTCAGACAGATGCAAAAGATGCTCGTCAAAAGAGCTTGACATGACTAGCAGATCATCTACGTATACAAAAGTATGCGACTTCATGTTGTATGGCACTACCATGTCCATTAATCTGCACATGGTTTGCGGTGCATTACACAGTCCAAAAGGCATCCTTTTGAACTGGTACAATGGCCTGTTGGGCACCGTAAAAGCAGTTTTCTCTCGTGACTTTTTTTCGAGATACAGTGCACGGGAGGAAGGCGACTTAGTAAGCCATCGATGTTTGGTATGGGGTAGGAGTCCTTAACCGTTACCTCATTGAGTTTTCGTGAGTCTAAACAAAAGCGTACCTTATTGGGCTTAACAATAAGGACAGTGGGAGACGACCACGATGAATAAGGGGCTTCTTCTAAAACGTCTAAGTCGAGCATACGATCTATCTCCTGACAAAGCAGTTTCTCCATCGCTGGAGATATAGGATAGTATCGTTGCTTAATAGGTTTCGCGTCCCCAGTATCTATTACGTGTTCGATAAGCGTTGTTTGTCCGAGGCCCTCTTTTGCAAAAGCTGGAAATGATTCTACTACAAACTGCAAGCGGCGTTGCTGTACAGGGGTTAAGGGAAGAAGATCAGGGTCAGAATTCATGCTTTCTAATTTAAGTTCATTTATACTAAACGTATTCGTAATTGATATGCCAAAATGGATCCAAAAATCCATGCCGCATATAATATTTTGTGTAATTGTTGGCACAATTAAAAACTCGAATTCATCGACTTTGTCATTATATTTCACTTCTACCTTGATAGAACCTTTTACTTCCTGCCTTTGGCCATCTGCAGTTTTGACGACGCCAAGGATTTTTAAACATGGAATCTCTGATTTCAATATTTGCATAGCAAGTTGCCGCCTATTACACTTTTATTGGCACCGCTATCCAGCAAAGCCAGGTGGTTTTTATTAAATACTTCTATTTCAGTATAAGGACGAATGTCAGAGGTTTTGTGTAGAATTGAAGAAATAACGTGTTTGCGCAAATTCTTCTTTTTCGACCAAAAGTCACGTATACGTCTAGCCGAACGTGAATTTGATTTTAGAAAAGGTTTTTCAGCAAATATTTTTTTCTTTTATTTCGTTATATTTGGCAAGACGAATATGATAAGGAACAATGGGAAACAGTTTTGGACAGGCAGGTGGCTTTTTCACTTCCGTTAAAGTGTAATGTAAAATTTTTAGGGCCGAGGTTGGGACAGCGGATATCCGCGTGGAAAGCGGCGGACATCCTGCATCCGGTTTTCCAAATCGGACTTACATTTTTGACACGAAGGTTTGTAGGTGTTTAAAGCACCGCACCCATAACAGAATATCCTACGTGGTTTTAGACAGTCTTGATATTTGTGACCGATGTCGTCACAGTTCCAACATTTGAATTGGGTCCCAGAATTTATTCCTGCACTTATTTCTGCAACATTAGGTAAATTTTCAGAAACCTGTTCCTCCTCATCATTCAGCTGCACGATTTCCGAAATATTGCGCCTCATCGGAATACTACGCGAGTGCATGTAATTCATATAAAAGTTTTCGTGCTTATGTGCTTCACGACGCAATGACGATATGTCGTTAATTTTAAGGTGAAGAAGCTCATGTCGCAACTCTGGTTTTAAATTCCTCAAAATGGTTTCAACTAACTCTCTATCGGGCATATCTATCTCTAAATTATCAGACATCGCCAAAATTGTATCGAGGTATTGGTCAAAATTTTCAGTTACTTTTTGTTTTCGGGTTCTCATATTTTCCTTTATATCAAAATCTGTTAAATAATTTTTATATTTTCTACGCAAAGCTTCACACATTTCATCCCAATCAACGTTTCGAGATTGGCGATGATATCGCCAATACCAGGCTTGGGCTTTACCGCCAAATAATAAGTGCGCATACTTGCAAAGAGTAGAAAAACTGCCATGCAAAGATTGAGTGGTTAACGCAGTAACTCTATATATAAAATCGTCAACTGAAATGTCGCTTGGGTCCCCAGTAAATTTAATGTGCCAGTTTGCTATTAAATTTGCAATTTTATGAGTGTTAAAAGTTAAGTTATCTAGGCTATTATTACGATTTTGACCCTCAATTTGTGGCGGTCGAACCGTTGAGTGATTATGCAAATCAGGCATGTCTTGTGGCCATACGGGTGGAACTAAATCGCTATTCAAAGGCAAAGCTGCATTCGTATTTGATGCTATATTCAAGCCACTAAAAAGAGCACGAAGCTCATGAGACACTGTAGTAGTTAAGTCAAGACGAAAGTCATTTAGAGATTCTTGAATTAAGCCATTAACTCGACTTTCAGTTATTGCAACGTTATGATGTTGAAGATTCGAACCCACTGAAACTCTAGGCGCAGAATTCGGATGTCCCGAAACCCTAGGAGGTGTATTTATAGCTCCCCGATTGCGAGAATATGATCGCGTTTGTGGCCGCAATTTTGGAACTGCTCCCCCTCTACTGCGAAAAGAATTTACATTAGAATTTGCACTGACACTAGCAGGAGCTTGAATAGCTGAGCTAGCCGGTTCTAGCTGAAATTCCGTTAAATCTGGAGGTAAGCAGGATCGCCGGCATACCGAGCAGGTCTCATTGTCGTCTAGCCATTTTAGCAGGCAGGTACGATGAAACTTATGGTTACACTTGGTTTGGACTTTATCATCAATACCTTGTAAGTACTTGTTACAAACTATACATTGGTGCTCCTCCTCATCATTGAGCCTATTTGTTAAATTTTCATTACTGTATCGCACAGCCATTATGAAAAAGATATATTGAAATCACCTATGTGTCACAACTTTATTTCTTCAAGAATACCAAAAAAAAATCTTATGCTTTAAAAAAAATAGAATATCAATTATAATTATAATATAATTAATTAGCACAATTCAAGCTTGTGAGGAAGACGTTAATTTATCAATATCAATTGAATTATTTTACACATGCGAGGTCTTATACGAGAAAACACAAAACTCAGCTACATAATTGTTACTACCTTCATACTGATTAAAGGATGACTACACAAAGCTGTATCTAAATAATAAAATATGTTTGAAGTACGCTCAAAACTTTGTGGTAATTCAACGACTCAAAAATTCATTGAAAAAAATCCGCCAAAATAATGTAAAGTACAATGGATTCCGTATAAAAAGCATTTGAGTTTGAAATCGATATAAATCAATTTCAACATTCCCAAACAGTTTTAAATTTCATACGAAAGTATAAATTCACACTTGACTTAATATTCCACTGGTCTGACACTGATAACGAGTACAGTCGACAGCTTATCCTAAAAATGGAAATTTAAGCAATCTATCTGAAACTAAAAAAAATTGGAAGCGGTAGGGGACTGACAAGACTATTTTCTCCAATCGTAAGAAAGTCAGCCTGTCAGTAATGGTCAATCGGCCCCACGTTGGGCGCCATTTTCTGTAGCGTACCGACTGTGTTAAACTTGCTTGGAGCGTACTCTGTTTCATCCGGCCGTGCTCAGGGCATTGGGGTGGGTTGTGCTCCAGTCATACAACGTTTTAGTGGGTTACAAGAAAAAAATTTAAAAAAAAAGAAACAGATTTTTCACGAAATAGTAAAGAAAGTGAACTGCCAAAAGACCGATATAATATATTACTAAACCAAACAACAAAAAAAAGTGTCATTTCCCTAATATCAGCATAAACATATGTACATGGGTTGCCTGATGTTATGGCCTCCCAACTCATTACCCACCCATCCTGCTAAAAGGCTCAAACTATTTCTTTTAGCCCAAGTAGCGTCGCAGGTTTTGGTTCTACATTGCCTCACACGTGTAAAAAAAAAGAAATTTAAAGCTTCATTTTCATACAAATTTTAATTCACGGCTTAAATTCAATAAGTGACATGACTTGTGACATAATGTACATACTGTGCTAATCTTATACAATATCAATAAAGATATACATAAACCTTAACTATATAAGCGTATCTGCCTCATAGATACAAAACCCATAAATAGTAGTAGCTACGAGTAACTAGGACGTACTGTTGTACCATTAAATATCAAAAAAAAATATATTAAAAAATAGATGTTGAAATCATTGACCACACAATGATCAACTTACATGAGAGGAACAAAATGGAAAAAAAATCAAATAAAGCAATTAAGAAAAAATCTGCAGATCTGTACTCTCATTTAGTAAGATTTGCTAGAAACTGCAATCGAGAGAGTTATTTTCTGAACGCTCTCCCTCCATAGTTTATGCCTTAATTATGTATTTTTTTTGTTAATTCTTATTACTCTTCTCTTTAAATTTTCGAAACTTTTGTTTCTTCTTCTTAGGTAGGTTATATCTTTTCTGTTTTTGAAGTGAGAACTTCTTTAGGCACGTTGTGCGGCTGAGGAAAAACGTATAAACTGGCGACAGGCCACCGACATTCATGACGTCACAATGACAATTTTTTTAAAATTATATAGCATGCTTTTAGGTCTATGTTGATAGATCAGTAGCCAAGACAACAACCAGGTGATGACGTCATGGTTGTTGTCTTGGTTGTTGGTATATGGTAATTTTAGAAATTTGCTGCGTGCTTTTGGGCATATGCTTAAATTGAGTTACGACACAGGATGACACTGGATTTTAAAAGCTGAAAACCTGACATTAGCTTTCCTCCACGTCATCACCGACACAGGATGACACTGGATTTTAAAAGCTGAAAACTTGACATTAGCTTTCCTCCATTATTTTTTCTTTACTGGTGTGAAAGAGACAGCCATGAGTTGCTTGGTGTGGTGAAAATTATTCCATAAACATTACAAAACATCATGAAAACAAATTTCAATTATATTATTTTAAGTTCTCACTTCTGTCGGCACTCCCAGAGTGCAACCCGCCGTTTTTTTTTTTTTTTTGTTTTAATTTTAGGTTTGATTGAAATTAGGCGAAGATAAAAAAATTAGAATATAGGAAATAAAAACCACATACCTTTCAAAATTCTGCACAACGACGATCGATGAAGGCCTCCATAATTGATTGTGGTTGTTGCTGAAGGTTTAGGGTAGATTTATGTAGAAAATCGTATAACTAAATGAAATATAATATCTTATAAAACGAATTCAATATAGCATTCTCAATTCGAATTAAACCTTTCTAATTCTCTTCACTTTCGAGTCCGCCTTATTTCACTTGTATTTAGATAGATACTACTATTTAGTCTTGCATTTAAAAGTAACTATTAATAAACTAAATTTACATTTAAGAAAATAAATTTTTAAAGCTTATATTTTATAATTTAATCTTTAATTATTTTATAATTTAATCTTTAATTAAATAGGTAGAATTTAAAACTAATATTAGCATCAGCGGATGTTTTTTTTTTTCAAATAAGATCTAATGTTAACTTTATCAATTTTGTAGAATAAAAAAAATTATTTGAAATTAAATTGAATACCTAGTACCGAATTTAAGGAGAAATTTACTTTAAACTTATTGTTAGTTTGGATATTTTCTAGGATTTTTTTTCTGTTTTTTTTTTTAAGTTTCGATGATAAACTTATGTAGCAAATTTAAGGAATTTAAAATTCGATATATATTTACTTGAAATAGAAATTTACTTAGATGTCCTACTCTTGGATTTCTTTTAGTTTTAACAAAAGAAAATACTGTAAATTGTAAATTTCCCCATTGTGAAGTCGACTTTCTATAAAAAAAATTGGTACGTCGTTTAGCAATGCCATCTGCGGAGTCTCAAGGTGACCTCTCGGCAACCTCACGATGGAGCTCGCGACTATCTGATGGTGGAAAGATATTTAAAAGCTGGATACTTTGAGGAAATATGATGGCTTTTCCATACAAGGAAACTCTGGAAACAGCAATGTACAGAGAAGCGTTGGTTTTATGCTATGTTTCCCTGTGTTCAGCGATACCTGCTGCAGCCTTGGCAGTCAGGGCGCTCCGCTGTACCTTTTAAAAATAAAGCTTAAGTAACTTGCCGTAGGAAAATTGAAAAGTTTTGGGAGTTATTCGCTTACCAATATAAGTATTTTTTATAAACAAAATGATGTAATTTTGCAGCAAAAGTAAGAAAGTTTCGCATCTACTTTTAATCGATACCGAACAACGTAATATGCCCGTTATGCAATTCCGATTTTTTTTTTTTTTCTTCACTTAATTTTAATATGATCACTGGCTTAGATCTTTCTTCATTGACGATGGTTAGCAGAAATGATCGAGAATTTTATGACACGATCACTTCATAGCTTACATAAGGGCTTTCGATGTCACCTTGGCGAATCGGTACACCACGAAATCTGCATAATAGCATCAACTAGGGCGTTAGAAGAGTGTGTGTCTAAACCAAATGACATGCGCATAGCGAAGACTTGTCCCAAAGCTTTGATGCAGATGTGGGCAACTGTGCAAAGGTGCGCAGTGTAAAAAGCGTAACCAGTGACGTTTTCTAAATATTTTTACTACACATTAAATTTTTAAATTTCGAATTTGTGTCTATTTCGATCTTTTAACAGGTTTATAAAAAGCAATTTCAAATTAAAGTATTTAGTGTTAGCGCTGATTACTCACAATATAAGTATTGTTTTTTTTTCTATTTAATTAGTTTAAATGTTATTTTATTGATAGATCCTCACAAAAACAGGTACAATTACTACAATTGTTTTGTAATAGGAGCTGAAAAAGGGCTATCAATAATTTGTGACAAATTCAAGGAATTTTGGTTTGTTTTTGGAACTCTACCATAAATCTTTGCATGATAATTTCCAATAGTCTTACCATTCATATCTTCTAGTGAGTAGTACGAATTTCCTAGTTTTGCCTTTATGCGTGATCTTATCCCAGTAGGTGCTAATTTTGCATTGAACTTTGCAGCTAACTTGCTTTGAGCGAAATTGCGTCGTGTTATTATCTGACCTACATGAAATTTCCGGTCACGTGAGCGAAGATCATAGGTTTTTGCATTTCTTTCATGAGCTTTGTTAATGTTTTCTTTGATCTGGCTACGAATGATTTCAAATTTATTTTCTTTTGGCAATTTGGCCGAACAATCTGTTAGTAGTTCTAGTTTCCTGAGGAGTTTATATTCGTCTCCATGCGTGATCATGTTTTGACCAAAGACTACAAAATAAGGCGATACACCCAACGTCTGATGAATACTGTTCCTAAGAGATGAATTTATACTACTCAAATATGAGTCCCATTCCTGTTGATCTTTTCGTATATATGACCTTAAGGCCTCATTTATGGAACGATTTACACGTTCACTAGCGTTTGATTGAGGTGAATAAATCGCGGTACATGTGTGCACTATTCCATATTTGGACAAAAACTTTTCAAACTCACGACTTTTAAATTGACTACCATTGTCTGTAACTATGGTTTCGGGAACCCCAAAGCAGTCAAATATGCTCTCTTTCAGAAAAATTGTTATTAAACTCGAGGTAAATTTCTTAAGGGGTTTCAAAAATGTAAATTTCGATAAATGGTCTAGAACTATGAAAATTCCAATATTACCGCCTTTCGATCGCGGAAACGGGCCGATCAGGTCAAGATATAAACGCTGGAAAGGTCGTTCACTCTTGACCTGATTTCCCATTGGCGGACGAAGAATCTGAGTAGGCACTTTGGAAGTTTGACATAGTTCACAATTTCTCACATATTCACGAGTTTGAACCACCAATCCAGGCCAAAACAAATTTCGACGAATACGCTCTACAGTCTTAGCGATACCACCATGTGACGCTGATGGTTGATCGTGTGCTGCGCGGATAACGCTTTCACGTAGCTCCACCGGCACAAACAGTTTCCAGGCGTTATTTTCGCCACTTTCAGCATCTGTAGCGAAATCTGTGCGATGATAAAGCAAATCGTCTATAACTTGGAAATCAGGCAAATCGGCCGCAATATATTTTCCTTTTAAATCATTGTATGATTTCGAATGAAAAGCATTTGAATTCAAATCTATAAGTGGCAAAACTTCCAACTCAACCAACGCAATCTCATCATTTTCTTCCAATGCGCGTGATAGCACATCCGCGACAACATTTTCTCTACCTATGCGGTGTTCCACTGTAAAATTAAATCCTTGTAATTTGATCGCCCATCTAGCTAATTTCCTACTGAGGTATTTTTGCTGCATCAGCCAGCGCAAACTAGAATGGTCCGTTACCACCTTAAATTCATGACCCTCTATATACATACGAAACCTTTTAATTGCTTCCATGACTGCCAAGCACTCCAATTCGGTGACGGAATAGTTCCGCTGCGCTTTATTTAGTTTTCTCGACATATAGGCTATAGGTCTTTCATTTCCCTGATCATCGCATAGGGAAAACAAACCACCCACACCGAATTGACTGGCGTCACACTGCACAATAAAAGGTTTACTGTAATCTGGATGAATAAGAAGTGGAGCCGACGTAAGACTGTGTTTCAAATTTTCGAATGAATCTTGAGCTTGGGGATTCCAAGAGAATTTTTTTCATATTTTTCAATAGCTCTGTTAGGTGAAAAGTAACGGTAGAGTATTCCGGTATGAATCGGCGATACCAGTTGGTCATTCCTAAAAACTGCCGTAGCTGGCGAACAGTGACAGGTACAGGATACTGCGTTATAGCAGTGACTTTTTCAGGATCCACCTGTAGCGTGCCATGCCCAACAATATAGCCAAAATATTTAGTACGACAAAGGCAAAAACTACTTTTTGTTATATTAATGGTAAGTCCGGACATGCGTAGACGTGAGGAAATTTCAGACAGATGCAAAAGATGCTCGTCAAAAGAGCTTGACATGACTAGCAGATCATCTAGGTATACAAAAGTATGCGACTTCATGTTGTATGGCACTACCATGTCCATTAATCTGCACATGGTTTGCGGTGCATTACACAGTCCAAAAGGCATCCTTTTGAACTGGTACAATGGCCTGTTGGGCACCGTAAAAGCAGTTTTCTCTCGTGACTTTTTTTCGAGATACAGTGCACGGGAGGAAGGCGACTTAGTAAGCCATCGATGTTTGGTATGGGGTAGGAGTCCTTAACCGTTACCTCATTGAGTTTTCGTGAGTCTAAACAAAAGCGTACCTTATTGGGCTTAACAATAAGGACAGTGGGAGACGACCACGATGAATAAGGGGCTTCTTCTAAAACGTCTAAGTCGAGCATACGATCTATCTCCTGACAAAGCAGTTTCTCCATCGCTGGAGATATAGGATAGTCTCGTTGCTTAATAGGTTTCGCGTCCCCAGTATCTATTACGTGTTCGATAAGCGTTGTTTGCCCGAGGCCCTCTTTTGCAAAAGCTAGAAATGATTCTACTACAAACTGCAAGCGGCGTTGCTGTACAGGGGTTAAGGGAAGAAGATCAGGGTCAGAATTCATGCTTTCTAATTTAAGTTCATTTATACTAAACGTATTCGTAATTGATATGCCAAAATGGATCCAAAAATCCATGCCGCATATAATATTTTGTGTAATTGTTGGCACAATTAAAAACTCGAATTCATCGACTTTGTCATTATATTTCACTTCTACCTTGATAGAACCTTTTACTTCCTGCCTTTGGCCATCTGCAGTTTTGACGACGCCAAGGATTTTTAAACATGGAATCTCTGATTTCAATATTTGCATAGCAAGTTGCCGCCTATTACACTTTTATTGGCACCGCTATCCAGCAAAGCCAGGTGGTTTTTATTAAATACTTCTATTTCAGTATAAGGACGAATGTCAGAGGTTTTGTGTAGAATTGAAGAAATAACGTATTTGCGCAAATTCTTCTTTTTCGACCAAAAGTCACGTATACGTCTAGCCGAACGTGAATTTGATTTTAGAAAAGGTTTTTCAGCAAATATTTTTTTCTTTTATTTCGTTATATTTGGCAAGACGAATATGATAAGGAACAATGGGAAATAGTTTTGGACAGGCAGGTGGCTTTTTCACTTCCGTTAAAGTGTAATGTAAAATTTTTAGGGCCGAGGTTGGGACAGCGGATATCCGCGTGGAAAGCGGCGGACATCCTGCATCCGGTTTTCCAAATCGGACTTACATTTTTGACACGAAGGTTTGTAGGTGTTTAAAGCACCGCACCCATAACAGAATATCCTACGTGGTTTTAGACAGTCTTGATATTTGTGACCGATGTCGTCACAGTTCCAACATTTGAATTGGGTCCCAGAATTTATTCCTGCACTTATTTCTGCAACATTAGGTAAATTTTCAGAAACCTGTTCCTCCTCATCATTCACCTGCACGATTTCCGAAATATTGCGCCTCATCGGAATACTACGCGAGTGCATGTTCGCATTGTAATTCATATAAAAGTTTTCGTGCTTATGTGCTTCACGACGCAATGACGATATGTCGTTAATTTTAAGGTGAAGAAGCTCATGTCGCAACTCTGGTTTTAAATTCCTCAAAATGGTTTCAACTAACTCTCTATCGGGCATATCTATCTCTAAATTATCAGACATCGCCAAAATTGTATCGAGGTATTGGTCAAAATTTTCAGTTACTTTTTGTTTTCGGGTTCTCATATTTTCCTTTATATCAAAATCTGTTAAATAATTTTTATATTTTCTACGCAAAGCTTCACACATTTCATCTCAATCAACGTTTCGAGATTGGCGATGATATCGCCAATACCAGGCTTGGGCTTTACCGCCAAATAATAAGTGCGCATACTGGCAAAGAGTAGAAAAACTGCCATGCAAAGATTGAGTGGTTAACGCAGTAACTCTATATATAAAATTGTCAACTGAAATGTCGCTTGGGTCCCCAGTAAATTTAATGTGCCAGTTTGCTATTAAATTTGCAATTTCATGAGTGTTAAAAGTTAAGTTATCTAGGCTTTTATTACGATTTTGACCCTCAATTTGAGGCGGTCGAACCGTTGAGTGATTATGCAACTCAGGCATGTCTTGTGGCCATACGGGTGGAACTAAATCGCTATTCAAAGGCAAAGCTGCATTCGTATTTGATGCTATATTCAAGCCACTAAAAAGAGCACGAAGCTCATGAGACACTGTAGTAGTTAAGTCAAGACGAAAGTCATTTAGAGATTCTTGAATTAAGCCATTAACTCGACTTTCAGTTATTGCAACGTTATGATGTTGAAGATTCGAACCCACTGAAACTCTAGGCGCAGAATTCGGATGTCCCGAAACCCTAGGAGGTGTATTTATAGCTCCCCGATTGCGAAAATATGATCGCGATTGTGGCCGCAATTTTGGAACTGCTCCCCCTCTACTGCGAAAAGAATTTACATTAGAATTTGCACTGACACTAGCAGGAGCTTGAATAGCTGAGCTAGCCGGTTCTAGCTGAAATTCCGTTAAATCTGGAGGTAAGCAGGATCGCCGGCATACCGGGCAGGTCTCATTATCGTCTAGCCATTTTAGCAGGCAGGTACGATGAAACTTATGGTTACACTTGGTTTGGACTTTATCATCAATACCTTGTAAGTACTTGTTACAAACTATACATTGGTGCTCCTCCTCATCATTGAGCCTATTTGTTAAATTTTCATTACTGTATCGCACAGCCATTATGAAAAAGATATATTGAAATCACCTATGTGTCACAACTTTATTTCTTCAAGAATACCAAAAAAAAATCTTATGCTTTAAAAAAAATAGAATATCAATTATAATTATAATATAATTAATTAGCACAATTCAAGCTTGTGAGGAAGACGTTAATTTATCAATATCAATTGAATTATTTTACACATGCGAGGTCTTATACGAGAAAACACAAAACTCAGCTACATAATTGTTACTACCTTCATACTGATTAAAGGATGACTACACAAAGCTGTATCTAAATAATAAAATATGTTTGAAGTACGCTCAAAACTTTGTGGTAATTCAACGACTCAAAAATTCATTGAAAAAAATCCGCCAAAATAATGTAAAGTACAATGGATGCCGTATAAAAAGCATTTGAGTTTGAAATCGATATAAATCAATTTCAACATTCCCAAACAGTTTTAAATTTCATACGAAAGTATAAATTCACACTTGACTTAATATTCCACTGGTCTGACACTGATAACGAGTACAGTCGACAGCTTATCCTAAAAATGGAAATTTAAGCAATCTATCTGAAACTAAAAAAAATTGGAAGCGGTAGGGGACTGACAAGACTATTTTCTCCAATCGTAAGAAAGTCAGCCTGTCAGTAATGGTCAATCGGCCCCACGTTGGACGCCATTTTCTGTAGCGTACCGACTGTGTTAAACTTGCTTGGAGCGTACTCTGTTTCATCCGGCCGTGCTCAGGGCATTGGGGTGGGTTGTGCTCCAGTCATACAACGTTTTAGTGGGTTACAAGAAAAAAATTTAAAAAAAAAGAAACAGATTTTTCACGAAATAGTAAAGAAAGTGAACTGCCAAAAGACCGATATAATATATTACTAAACCAAACAACAAAAAAAAGTGTCATTTCCCTAATATCAGCATAAACATATGTACATGGGTTGCCTGATGTTATGGCCTCCCAACTCATTACCCACCCATCCTGCTAAAAGGCTCAAACTATTTCTTTTAGCCCAAGTAGCGTCGCAGGTTTTGGTTCTACATTGCCTCACACGTGTAAAAAAAAAGAAATTTAAAGCTTCATTTTCATACAAATTTTAATTCACGGCTTAAATTCAATAAGTGACATGACTTGTGACATAATGTACATACTGTGCTAATCTTATACAATATCAATAAAGATATACATAAACCTTAACTATATAAGCGTATCTGCCTCATAGATACAAAACCCATAAATAGTAGTAGCTACGAGTAACAAGGACGTACTGTTGTACCATTAAATATCAAAAAAAAATATATTAAAAAATAGATGTTGAAATCATTGACCACACAATGATCAACTTACATGAGAGGAACAAAATGGAAAAAAAATCAAATAAAGCAATTAAGAAAAAATCTGCAGATCTGTACTCTCATTCAGTAAGATTTGCTAGAAACTGCAATCGAGAGAGTTATTTTCTGAACGCTCTCCCTCCATAGTTTATGCCTTAATTATGTATTTTTTTTGTTAATTCTTATTACTCTTCTCTTTAAATTTTCGAAACTTTTGTTTCTTCTTCTTAGGTAGGTTATATCTTTTCTGTTTTTGAAGTGAGAACTTCTTTAGGCACGTTGTGCGGCTGAGGAAAAACGTATAAACTGGCGACAGGCCACCGACATTCATGACGTCACAATGACAATTTTTTTAAAATTATGTAGCATGCTTTTAGGTCTATGTTGATAGATCAGTAGCCAAGACAACAACCATGTGATGACGTCATGGTTGTTGTCTTGGTTGTTGGTATATGGTAATTTTAGAAATTTGCTGCGTGCTTTTGGGCATATGCTTAAATTGAGTTACGACACAGGATGACACTGGATTTTAAAAGCTGAAAACCTGACATTAGCTTTCCTCCACGTCATCACCGACACAGGATGACACTGGATTTTAAAAGCTGAAAACTTGACATTAGCTTTCCTCCATTATTTTTTCTTTACTGGTGTGAAAGAGACAGCCAAGAGTTGCTTGGTGTGGTGAAAATGATTCCATAAACATTACAAAACATCATGAAAACAAATTTCAATTATATTATTTTAAGTTCTCACTTCTGTCGGCACTCCCAGAGTGCAACCCGCCGTTTTTTTTTTTTTTTTTTTTGTTTTAATTTTAGGTTTGATTGAAATTAGGCGAAGATAAAAAAATTAGAATATAGGAAATAAAAACCACATACCTTTCAAAATTCTACACAACGACGATCGATGAAGGCCTCCATAATTGATTGTGGTTGTTGCTGAAGGTTTAGGGTAGATTTATGTAGAAAATCGTATAACTAAATGAAATATAATATCTTATAAAACGAATTCAATATAGCATTCTCAATTCGAATTAAACCTTTCTAATTCTCTTCACTTTCGAGTCCGCCTTATTTCACTTGTATTTAGATAGATACTACTATTTAGTCTTGCATTTAAAAGTAACTATTAATAAACTAAATTTACATTTAAGAAAATAAATTTTTAAAGCTTATATTTTATAATTTAATCTTTAATTATTTTATAATTTAATCTTTAATTAAATAGGTAGAATTTAAAACTAATATTAGCATCAGCGGATGTTTTTTTTTTTCAAATAAGATCTAATGTTAACTTTATCAATTTTGTAGAATAAAAAAAATTATTTGAAATTAAATTGAATACCTAGTACCGAATTTAAGGAGAAATTTACTTTAAACTTATTGTTAGTTTGGATATTTTCTAGGATTTTTTTTCTGTTTTTTTTTTTAAGTTTCGATGATAAACTTATGTAGCAAATTTAAGGAATTTAAAATTCGATATATATTTACTTGAAATAGAAATTTACTTAGATGTCCTACTCTTGGATTTCTTTTAGTTTTAACAAAAGAAAATACTGTAAATTGTAAATTTCCCCATTGTGAAGTCGACTTTCTATAAAAAAAATTGGTACGTCGTTTAGCAATGCCATCTGCGGAGTCTCAAGGTGACCTCTCGGCAACCTCACGATGGAGCTCGCGACTATCTGATGGTGGAAAGATATTTAAAAGCTGGATACTTTGAGGAAATATGATGGCTTTTCCATACAAGGAAACTCTGGAAACAGCAATGTACAGAGAAGCGTTGGTTTTATGCTATGTTTCCCTGTGTTCAGCGATACCTGCTGCAGCCTTGGCAGTCAGGGCGCTCCGCTGTACCTTTTAAAAATAAAGCTTAAGTAACTTCCCGTAGGAACATTGAAAAGTTTTGGGAGTTATTCGCTTACCAATATAAGTATTTTTTATAAACAAAATGATGTAATTTTGCAGCAAAAGTAAGAAAGTTTCGCATCTACTTTTAATCGATACCGAACAACGTAATATGCCCGTTATGCAATTCCGATTTTTTTTTTCTTCACTTAATTTTAATATGATCACTGGCTTAGATCTTTCTTCATTGACGATGGTTAGCAGAAATGATCGAGAATTTTATGACACGATCACTTCATAGCTTACATAAGGGCTTTCGATGTCACCTTGGCGAATCGGTACACCACGAAATCTGCATAATAGCATCAACTAGGGCGTTAGAAGAGTGTGTGTCTAAACCAAATGACATGCGCATAGCGAAGACTTGTCCCAAAGCTTTGATGCAGATGTGGGCAACTGTGCAAAGGTGCGCAGTGTAAAAAGCGTAACCAGTGACGTTTTCTAAATATTTTTACTACACATTAAATTTTTAAATTTCGAATTTGTGTCTATTTCGACCTTTTAACAGGTTTATAAAAAGCAATTCCAAATTAAAGTATTTAGTGTTAGCGCTGATTACTCACAATATAAGTATTGTTTTTTTTTTTCTATTTAATTAGTTTAAATGTTATCTTATTGATAGATCCTCACAATACATGCAATTCAACAAAACAGACTTGACTAGAATAAAAAGAAAATCCACTACAACTCAACCGAATCTATAGTAGTAGTAGGGATTTTAATCGATTTGTTGAACATCGTTAATTATCGATTCTTTTGAGCGCTAACGATTAAAATCGAAATCTCTTTCACGGTTTTCAATTGTGCAACGTGTTCAGAGTTGCCAGAAGTGGCGACTTGTCGCCAAATAGGCGATTTGAGGAGCTGTTTTGGCGTTCGAAAATAGCCCTAGGCGACTAGTCGCCAACGTGGCGATTTCAGATTTCCCTAGTTATAATCCACCAAATACTGACTATTTTTACATAGAATGGCAGCATTGGTGAGATTAATCTGTTTTCGCTCAGGCGCTTTTTTATGGTTTCGCTAAAATCTGATGTGTTCCATTTAGACGTATGCGAAAGACAAGGAGACATATAGTAGTTGAAATTCTTGACAAAGAAAAATTATCCTTATTGGTTTCTTGTTTATAATTTTCAATTCATTTCCTCTAATTTTCGAAAATTACCTTATAAGCGTGTTGAAAGTCATAATGGGTCGAGCTCAAACTCGCAAATACAATACATCATGGGAAAAAGACTCGGACTTGAAAGGTTTGTACTATGATTTCCAGTTTTAATAGTTTTTAATCTTCTTGTGTGTGCATTTTTAGTGCAAACTTTAATCCTTGGAGTTCTCTGCATGTAAAACTTTTTTCTTGCATTTTTTCAGATTTCATTGCACCTACCCCTCAGCAATTAATACTGCAAGGGCAAGAAGAGGCTTATTGCAAAATTTGTATACTCGCTCTCCGCCCTCATAGGCATGATCTGATTAAGCATGCAAAAACGCCAGGACACAGGTTAATAAATGCTAGTTTTGAATCTGAGAATTTTAATTTCAAAACCTCAGGTTCAACACGTTACACCAATTGCTAAGCTTCAATTTGCTAATTCGAAATGAAAAACTGTTGTTTGTCTATGAGTTTTGGCGACTTCAAATTTAAGTTGGCGATTTTTGGCGACTTTAGCGCTACGTATTGGCGACTACACGTCCAAATCATCTGGCAACCGTGAACGTGTTTTGTTTTCTGCTGCTGCTATCGCGGCGTTTACAGGCAAATTTGGTGAATTAAATTTTCTTTTGTAGTTTTTGTTTGGCATTTGCAACATACGACAAATTTTGTACCTCGTGTCTTTGGTTTTTCACCTTTTGCCACAAACAAGGAAACATTTCGGTAAGAATTTGTGTGTGTAACTCGGCGTTATGGAAAGTGCATAAGGAAAGATTTCTTCTCCAGGATCGTAAGTAAAATATAAGGCTTAAGTTTACTTTACCTCACATTCGCAAATCTTTATAAAACCAAACTTATCTTATGTGCTTTTTAATTCTAAGAAGAAATATGTAATCAAAAAAAGTTGGATCTGGTTTCGGAGATATAGCCATCGGAAGTTATAGATCTAGCTTTTGGAAAAAGCATTATAAGTTGGGAACCCCTGAATGAATATAAAAAATATTGGTGTCAAAAGAAAGATAATTTAATGGCCTATAATAATGAAATTTTGTAATTTAACCTATAATTTTGGAGAAATGACGATTTTTATGAAATTTTGACCAATTTTTTTTTAAAAACGGTTTTTTTCTAAAAAGTGTGTTAATAGCCTATAACTTTTTTAGCTTGTTAAGAAAGCTTAATTTATTTTCACAATAACAACTATTATAGGACGATTCTCATTATAAAACTTAATAAAAATCTCGCGCGGGATTACTATGGCTAGCTAACTAGGTGTTGGATATTTTATAGACTGATCCGCGGCGAAGCCGGTGTTGGATTTTTGGGAATTTTAAATCCTGAGCTGCGGCCACAGGCCGCCCACTTACCTTAACTTTTTTATAGAATTACTGTGTCTAGCGAAGCCGGTGTTGGATGTTTTAAAGACTGAACCGCGAAAGACTAAACCGCCGGAAAGCCGGTGTTGGATATACCGGAGGATGTAAATCCTGAGCAGCGGCCGAAGGCCGTCCACTTACCTCATCTGTTATGTAGAATTACTGTGGCTAGCGAAGTCGGGGTTGGACTTAAACGGTTTTCAAGCTCAAAAATAGTATGAAGGAGGCGTTTCCGCCCCCAACATATGTATATATTCTTGATAATCATACTGCACTGTGTGACATACTAAAATTTCAAGAAAATCGGAAGTGAGGCCGGTAAAATTAATAATTACCATATACAGTAAACCCTGTTTTAGTGCCTCCCCCTTTAAGCACCATTCCCTTTTAACCACCACCATTTTGCAGCATCTTACAATTTTCTGAAAATATACATACGAATTCCCCCTTTTAAGTCCCTCTCGCTTAAGTACCACTCCCGCTTAAATGCCTCTTAAATTTGTGCTTTTATATAAAAATTTCATGTTATTTTCCCTTTTTATGTACCTCCTTCAAAATTTACACGAATTTTCTCAATGATAAGTCGATAATTCGATTGTTCAATCTCTTTATTTTTCATAAAGAATCGTCCCTAACTGTCAAAAGTATTTTTGCCGCCATTCGACTGGCTTCTTTTAATTGGATTTGTGAAATATATTTTACTTAAGCGGGAGTGTTTTAAGTACCTTGAGGTACTTACGCCGGATTTTTTTAAGCGGGGTTCATGTACATATTCATCGAAGTGATTTTAATTTTTTCGATGAAAAATAAGTAAAATCAAAAAGAACTTACAAATGGTACATCATTTTAAAGCAAGAAAATCAAGCTTTCTTAACATCATAAAAACAATGTAGGTTCTTAACACATTTTTTGGAAAAAATAACGGTTTTTTAAAAAAAATTGATCAAAATCATCATATCTACAAAATTATAGGTTAAATTTCAAAGATTTGCTCACCATTATTGTAGGCGATTATATTATCTTTCTTTTGACACCCATACTTATATTGACTTTTGCAAAGCTATATCCGCGACTTCCGATGGCTATATCTCCGTAACTAGATTTGAGCGACACTTTTTTCATACTTTTTGTTTATTCCCTATTACCCCTAAATAAAAATTAAATTGGAGAATGTCAGCTAAAGTAAACTTAAGCCATAAATATTTTACTATTATTATCAAAATTATTGTTTTATATCAATTTATAATGGAGGGTGGAATTCCGACCTACCGCAATTGCAGTAATGAACAGAAGTGATGTTTGTAAAATCTACTTTCAGACCAGCTAAAATTTTTGGAGTCCTGCTGCACTTTTATTTACTTATTATAATACATATCGCTCATTTACTTCAAGAGTGGCATAACCCAAAAAACGTGATTTTTGAGTTAATGATGCAGAAATATCCGTTATTTTGTGTCCAAAACTCAGAAAGGTATCTTATAAAATCGCCTTGTGAGAAGAGTTTATGTAAACATACTTTTTTGAATTCTCATATAAAAAGTAACATATTGAAAACTTTAAATGCGTTTTTCGCCCACTTTGCGTTTTTTGAGTTATGCCACTCTTGAAGTAAATGAGCGATATATCAATTTGTATATAATTTATAATTTGTAATAGTTTTCATTAGAAATAAGAGCCTATAACTTATTGTTAATTGATTTAAAGAGATACAATAAATTAAGAAATTTTTGATATTTAGCGACTGATTATTTTGTAATTAAACATTGTTTAATCGGACTTACAGTCATTCAGCAAAGAATGTGATATACGCACTCTGTGCAGTTCAAGGTCAGTTCCGCAGTAGCTCAAGTGTTAGAGCGGCCGTCGCAAAAATATGCAATTGCAATGCATGAACGGTCAGGGGTTCGAGTCCATGTACAGAATTAACCAAACTGGTCTGATGAGGCTATTGGTAATAGCCGAAACATGTCACCAATTACCAGGTTAAAAATTTTTCCATTTGTTATCTTTGTCATGTTTGTTGTAAAAATAGCATTGATCAATAAAGTAAAAATTTACAATATTGGTCTTTGCTGAATGACTGTAAGTCCGATTAAACAATGTTTAATTACAAAATAATCAGTCGCTAAATATCAAAAATTTCTTAATTTATACGGAGGACACGCCAATTTCAGAAACTATGTAGCTGGCAACACTACAAATTTCCAAAAATAGATCATAGCCGTGCAAGACAAGATTCGCGCCGGCTGTGACAACAAGCGAGAAAGTGACAAAGAAATAATAACAAATGTGATATACGCACTCTGTGCAGTTCAAGGTCAGTTCCTCAGTAGCTCAAGTGTAAGAGCGGCCGTCGCAAAAATATGAAATTGCAATGCATGAACGGTCAGGGGTTCGAGTCCATGTACAGAATTAACCAAACTGGTCTGATGAGACTATTGGTAATAGCCGAAACATGTCCCCAATTACCAGGTTAAAAATTTTTCCATTTGTTATCTTTGTCATGTTTGTTGTAAAAATAGCATTGATCAATAAAGTAAAAATTTACAATATTGGTCTTTGCTGAATGACTGTAAGTCCGATTAAACAATGTTTAATTACAAAATAATCAGTCGCTAAATATCAAAAATTTCTTAATTTATACGGAGGACACGCCAATTTCAGAAACTATGTAGCTGGCAACACTACAAATTTCTAAAAATAGATCATAGCCGTGCAAGACAAGATTCGCGCCGGCTGTGACAACAAGCGAGAAAGTGACAAAGAAATAATAACAAATGTGATATACGCACTCTGTGCAGTTCAAGGTCAGTTCCTCAGTAGCTCAAGTGTTAGAGCGGCCGTCGCAAAAATATGAAATTGCAATGCATGAACGGTCAGGGGTTCGAGTCCATGTACAGAATTAACCAAACTGGTCTGATGAGGCTATTGGTAATAGCCGAAACATGTCACCAATTACCAGGTTAAAAATTTTTCCATTTGTTATCTTTGTCATGTTTGTTGTAAAATTAGCATTGATCAATAAAGTAAAAATTTACAATATTGGTCTTTGCTGAATGACTGTAAGTCCGATTAAACAATGTTTAGATACAATAAATAAAAGAAGAGGGGAAAAAAATATTATATTTTAAGCTGTTTATATTCGGACCGATCCTTGCTGGGACAGAGAAACCGTCTCTTGAAGGGAAGGAGTTTCTCTCGTCTCTGTGCCTGCGTTTCCTGCAGGGAAAGAATTTTCCTCGTCACTGTCCCTGCGTTCTCTGTAGTGAAAAAAAATCAATTTTATCGATTAAGGGACGTCCATTAATTACGTGAGGTGTTTTTTGAAAATTCGGATCCCCCCTCCTCCCCTTGGTGTGATTTGGTGAGATCTGGCGGGACCCCCCTCTCCCTCCCGTGAAATTTAAATTATAATTTTTAATGTAAATTCTATGCATTAAAAAGTTGACGTGTGAGATTTTGCCATTATCCATTACATTTAATATTCAATTATTACCAGTAACGAACCTAGGAGCCTGTAAAATGGTCATTGTCTTGTAGCATTTTTAAATAATTTTGTTCTTTTGCATTGTGCAATCCGATAATTTCTAACTTGTTTTTTTTTTCCTTGTAAATATCATATATGTAATACATATATGGTAAATATAAACCATTTATGAGGCAAAAAATTTTGTACTGATTTTTTGCGTTGAATATACTTGAATGTACTAATTTTACGTTTCAAAAGTCTGACAACCCTAGTGGCACATGCAAAAATTCTAAAGCTGTGTATGTATATTTGAATTCTGATTGCCAATTCTGACCTTTCCAGAAGCCGTTAACTAACCAATTTGGTTCCTAATTCATGGTCTTGAAAACTAACTCTAAGTTATTTTATATAATTACAGAAAAGATCAAAAAAATGTCCTTACTATGACATGCAGAAAGAAATTTTTGGAACGAAAAATTTTGTCGTGACATTTGATTTATTTGAGTGTTCGCGGCAAGCTATTGCTAATGAATGTGAAGAACATTTAGTTTGCTTTGAAACAGAATTTTTGTCTTTAGACTCCTCTATTTCAACTTCAACACCGAAACTTTCTTTGTCTTCCACTTCATAACAAAGTCATCTACTTCTGCTGACCTAACAGCTACATCTACTAAAATTGCATCATCCAATAACGCTAACACTTCGTCCAAATTTGCAAATAATATGAAAAGAAACGTTCAAAATTCGGCGGTACTTCAACTATCTAAGTTTGTTGGAATCCTCAAGGATGCACTACTATGAAAAAAAATAGAAATTGAGGAACAGAAACTTGAATTGGACAAAGAAAAACAAAAAACAGATTTCGAATTAAGAAAACTTGAAATAGAAAAAGAAGAAAGAGTGGCAAAGTAAGAAATCGTTATGAGGTACAAGTCTCAATAGATCAAATCTTGGCCAGCCTGTTTATTTTTGATTGAATTTTGAATTTTCCCCACAATTTTTTTGAATTATTAATGTTTCTCGCTATATTAAAATGACCATAAATTGAGATTATCTATTTATATCATATTTTGAAGCATGAGGATACAAGCAACTAACAAGTTATGTATTTGCTCGCCACATGTAAAATGTCACCTGTAAGCTATTAAAATAATTTATGGGTGTTCTTTGCAGACGCCACATTGGCACAACTCCACAGTTTTAAGTACGCACAGGTCCTTATGATATAAAATTTAGTATAGTTCCTATCAGATAAACCGCTCTCGAGATATGCTGACTTGAATATAGAAAGCAACAGGAAAAATTTGTTTATTTTATTTTTTATTAGGGTATATCCTTGCTTTTACCCCTTTGAATCTAACGATTTAATTTTGCACTTGTTTTCGTTCATTGGAGTTGGCTATTTTGTCATTTAAGCTTTAAGACATCATATCTTTATGTTTTTTATATATTTTACAATCAGCGATGGAAGCTTTTTGTTTGAGTAGAATTTCCTTTTTTTTGCTGTTAATAAAAACTTTAAACCTGCTATACGAGCAAAAACTTTAAATTGTATTAAGGAAGTTTATATTTATTAAGGAAGAATATTTCGCACAAATTTTATACAAATATTGCAATCAAGTTTATTTAGTTGTTAAACATGAGATGCACCAATCCTTGTCTTTTAAGTTCAAATTGCTTATGTACAGCAACGTTGTCTTCGTTTATATGATCCTCCTCAGTACCTGGCAAATATGTGTTGAAACCACTCTCGTCTACATCGTCTTGCTTCAACAGAATGTTGTGTAAAATACAGCAGACTAAAATCCATTCACAGCAATGTTCATGGCTTTCCTTACTTTCAATACGCATTCTTAGTTCCTTTAAACTTGAAAATTCTTCCTTAAGAAGGCCAAAACAATGTTTAATCCGTACTCTAAATTTACTGTGTTGCAAATTGAAACTCTTCCGTTTTGAATAATCCAGTTGTTGGAAGTTGCTTCGATATGGGGTAATGACAATGTCCGATAACTGATACGCTGAATCGCCGGCTATCCATTTATGGTTTGAAAACAAATTTTTTTTTATTAACGGCGCAGTTTTTGAAGATCTTAGCGTCATGGTAGCTGCTTGGACTTCCCACTGCAACATCTCTGATTCGAAGTTTGTAGTCACAGACAACTTAGGCTTTTATTGAATAAATGTGACATCTAGAAAAAAATGATTCATGAGATACCACAGGTGCTTCCGCGAACTTGATTTCTGTTCCATCAAGGTATCCAATGCAAAGAGGCATTTCGTGGTAGGTGGCCGCGACAATTTCTGATCTTTCCTCACAATTAGGCCAATACAAAAACTTTCGCATTACTTTTAAAAATGCTCGAAAAATTTGTTTAGTGATTATTAACAGAGTACCACCGTCACCGATTCCAAATATTGTAGCAATTTTTCGAATTGCGGCGTTTTCTCCATAAGATCCCAAACTATACAAAACAACTGCCAACTGTAACTCAATAGAAAATTGTTTACAAGAGTGTGGTTTGTTAAATTCTACATCATGGCATATTATTGACAACAAATAAGCAAATTGACTTCGGTATACTCGCATCATTTCAAGAAAACGAGAATTATTCATATCTGCAAGTATATTTTCACGCCATTCGATAGTTTTCGGTACGCTTAGAGCTGCAGATCCACGCCGATATGCCATAACAACCATGAGTTTCTCATTAACTTCGCCAAACAGTTGAAGGATCTGATCCTCCTCATTTTCGCTTTCCTCCATATAGTGCTTCACCGAGGCTGCGAGGCAACCTCGTTCTACGAGGCGAGGTGGAAAAATAAATTTACCTCGCTTGACCGAGGCGAGGTGCCGGTGTGATCTCGCCTCGCCTCGCCTCGTCGAAACCTCGCCTCGTCTCGGTAAAAAGCAAGGTTTTTATGAAAATGAAAAAAATTATACATGTATCAGGCCTGCTTATGTATATTCAACTAGCAAAGCCCGACACGCGTTGCTACGCCTCAAGAAATTAAATAAAATATGTGTTTTTATTTTGGGTGGATTGAATAATATATAATGATTGGTGAGATATGATCAATTTAATTCTTTTCTCATATGGGACGGCGTGGCGTTGGCAATTTTTTTAAATCAAACTAAACTAGGAACCTTTTACAAACTATAATAATTATATGTACCAAATCTTATCCATCTACGCCACATAGTTGCGGAGATATAAAAAAAAGTTATGACCAAAAAGTGATTAGTAATGTGAAGACGGAAGTCGGCGTAGCCCTCGTTTCCGTCCACAATATATTTAAGTTTAATTTTTTGTTAATTTTTAAGTGAAGCGGCAACACTAGGCAGCATTAGAGAACAGCTGTTAGTGGAGAGTTGACTAACAGCTGTTAATTCTCTACACTACACAGCAGAAACGGCTATAAAAGCGATAGCGCATGAGGAGTAGGCGGGCAGTCAGTCAGTGATCCCGTCCCGGACAACATCATTGTGGTAAGCGTAGTTCGTAGCCAGTAGTCATAGTAGGTAGTTAGCTGATGATTCTGTCGTACATCTGTGTGCAACACTAACATTCGTGCCGACAGAATAGTATTCAGGCCTATGGTATTTATTGCACGGCAACTGCGCTACGCCAGAACCTGTGCAGGAAAGACCTGACATAACGGTATTTTGAGGTAGAGTAGAAAAGCTAGCTGGCGATTCTGTCGCACGTCTGTGTGCAACGCTAACACTCGTGCCGGCAGAATAGTTTTCAGCGCCGGCGGTATTTGTTGTACGGCAACTGCGCTACGCCAGAACCCGTTACAACATAGACCTGGCATAGCGGGGTTTTGAGATAGAGTAGTCAAGCTGGCTGGCGATTCTGTCGCACGTCTGTGTGCAACGCTAACACTCGTGCCGGGAGAATAGTTTTCAGCTCCGACGGTATTTGTTGTACGGCAACTGCGCTACGCCAGAACCCGTTACAACATAGACCTGGCATAGCAGGATTTTTTTAAGACAGAGTAGTCAAACTAGCTGGCGATTCTGTCGCACGTCTGTGTGCAACGCTAACCTTCGTGCTGACAGAATAGTTTTTAGCAGCGCCGTGAGTCATCGTACGACAAACGGGCATAACGGTAAAACGAATAACCCTCGTCTCAGTCTAACGCACAGCGACAGCGGAATACGGACGGAAAAACCGTGACGGGAGCAACCGCGAGTAGAATAAAGTTTAAGCATAAAATTATAAACACACGTAATGTAAATCAAAAATAGTTTGGAAAAAATAATAAAATAAAGCTATTATAACGTATATAGAAAAGAAAACCACGTATTATTAATTTGTTTAAAAAATATTATTGATTTTGGCCACCTGCAAAATTACAAAAGTTTGTAGCCGAACCTTGGACACCGACGAGTTAAAACCTCGGCGCGAGGTTCGTTACAGTAATAATTGAAAAAAAAAAATTCCAAAAATCACATTTCGATATACCCAATGATCTAAAACTGATTGCACAGAAAACAGTTTCAATATTATCACTTTTTGATCTACGAAATGACTGGAATGTGATTGAACTTGTACTTTGAAATATGTATTTTGATTCGTGTTCTGAGTTGTAGTTCATAATAAGTTTACTATAAGTAAATGATATATAAATAGTTTTACAATAAGTAAAATTATACACTTAGGACAGATAATAATGAAAAGAATGTCAGGGACACACTAAGGGTCTGTAAGTACAGTTTGTTTGATTTTATTTTTATTTAATCAAATAGAAATAAAAAAAAACTCAAAGATGATTGAAAACAGTCAAAAACTACTGCAAAATAAAGTGCAAAATGGATAGAAAAAGCTGTTATATATAAGTCAAAAATGACTACAAATATGATTGAAAAATGTATGGAAAAATCAATCATATATCATTCAAAAATGAAAGCAAATTTGATTGATAACTGTTTGAAAAATGACTACAAAAACTATTCATATATCAGTCAAAAATGAAAGCAAATATGATTGAAAACTGTTTGAAAAATGACTACAAAAATCAATCATATTGTCAAAAATGAAATCAAATATGAATGAAAACTGTTTGAAAATAACGGTCACAAAAGACTCTTAATGTGGAGACATATCTAGGGTACCGTTTTCTCCCGAGAACAGAGTCATATTTGATCGAAAAATGAGCGCATATTTGATTGTTTTCAATCATACTGCAGAGTCAAATATGACTCAATTTTGATTGAAATTTCCACAAAATGCTAGCTGGGGTATGTGTATTGAGTGCACAGTTGGCCAAAAGTTATTTTCATTTACATAATTTTTATTTTAGCTATTGTTTTTTCATACATAACAAAAGCTGAGTTAAAGAAACGAAAAAATTATTGAGTTTGGTTTCAGCAGGTTCCAATTTTGTTTTTAATGTTTCAGATTAAGAAGAAATTATTATTTTTTTAAATAGCATTAAAAGGCCGCAATGTCAGATCTACTACAAATTATCAAATTTTATCAGCAAATACAATACATAAACAGACATTTTTGACCATTTACAAAGAAGTTTATAATTTCAGCCCATTTTAAATTTTTTGAATACAAGCAGCTTGCTAATTCCAAAAAGTCACATACTAGCCCAGATATATAAAGTATAAACCCCAGTTAAAATCGTCATATTATTAGCTAAGCTTTAGCCAAAATTGGAGAGCCTTTTCTATATGTTTTTTTTTTCTAAATTAGCATTAGTGGTAATGAAATGTTTTGGGGGGCTATTTCGCAATGGCGTGGAAGTGCCAACATTTCACTGTATATAGGGTTGTCAGATTTTTGAAACACAAAATCAGTATATTTAAGTACATTCAACGCAAAAAATCAGTACAAATAACTACCTCATTCATTGTTTTTAATATAAAAATCACAGCTTAAATCGAATTTTTTTTTTTTTTAAAAGTCAGAACTTTTCTGATTCCACAAATCCCTACCAAAATTACATATCTTTTACATTACGAAAACCTCATGGGGCCCCTACACAGCACAGTACAATTCGCGTTTTTCATTTACTAAAAAAAAGCTAACAATAAGACGCTCTTAAGTGGGACTCTTTTAAAACAACCGTTGTTTCCATATGTGGGTTAGTTTTTAAATTATCCAAATAAGCAAGCTGGTATTCAAAAATTTTATAAACCAGTTTTCCGGGGTTAAATCATTTACTTCTTGATGAATAGTCAAAAGATGTATATTTATGTTATATTTGCTTATAAAATTTAATGAATTTGAGAAAAATCAGACATCAATTTGTAACATTTCAAAGTACAAAAAAAAGCTAAGGAAAGAAAAGTTTTCAATTTTGCACACTGTGCAAGATCAACATCAATCACAGAAACTGCTCGCTTGACTGCTGAAACTAAACTAAATTATTTTTCCTTTTCTTTTACTTATCTTTCGTTTTGTATATGTGCATGGACTCTTACGCTCTTTGCACGATCGTGCGTTCTCTGGGCAGCACCGATCAAAGAGGACTCTGAATCGGGAGAATTTCTTTTCCACTATTGTAATTTTTGAGTAGATATGCAGCTCTTCACAGGGTATTTCGTAATTTATGTAAAAATAATGGCAATTGTGACTGACCTTGTTTATAGAATTTTTTTCTGGCGATTTCGAATCTAAGGACCTTTTTTTACGTCTTCGCCGCAATTTTACAGCCATTTAACACTATTGCGCCAAAACAAACAAAAATATAAATCACTATGATTTATAACTACCAGTAATAGTAACACTTTTACTCACATTGCCACTGATCTCCTTTTGTATCTTTACAATTTCTCCCAGATCCTTTATGTGTCCCAGCCTGTTCACTGTCTCGAATTAAACCACTTTTACTCTGGAAAAACTAACTACAATTTCTTTAAAATTTCATGCAGAGTATTTAATCTCACTTCTCATACCTCTTATGCTGATTCTATAAGCAAACTACTGAGGTCCTGCTCCTTAAGTCCTGAGGTCCTGCGTTCGAAACTTTTATTTTGAGCGCACTAATTTTTATATTAAGACTTTTTTTACACTTTACACAGGCACTTTGTTTTAAATTAAGCGGTTTAAAAATCTCCCCGGTTTTTCAAGCGTGTGTCCTTCTTCAATGCGGTTAGTTTTTAATCTAAACTTTCCCCGACTAAAATTTCTGTTACTATGCAGTCAAAAATTCTAGACTTTTCGTTTACTTTTTAAACATAATCTATTTGCAACAACTAAACATAGTATTTAAGGTCAATTTTTCGAAACATAGGGCTTAGTTGCTTCACTAATACATGTTACTGCTACTACATGTTATTATCTTCCTCATAATATACCTGTTTCATTCTAAATTTCGGTATTCATTTGTTGCGATCGATAAAGTGGATACATACATGTTGCATACTTATTTCGCTTGACCTGCCCCACAGTCGAATCAACCTCTGATCTATTACGTTATTTTATCCACATACCGTAACTGAAACACCTTTGGCATTTCATAAAGAGAGAAAATAACATAATGGCTGCCTCCATGAAACGTTCATCAATCGACCAGCAACGAAAGAAAAAACTCAAGAAAACCAAAACATACCAAATTTCTCTTGATTCATTTACCTATCCTCAATTGCTCTTTTATATGCAAGTGCAACGTCTGTCATTTTAAAACACGTGAAGCAGACCACCACATTTGCTATTGCCGGCACCAATTTAAAGATAAAATTGCATGAATAAAAATCATTAATATTATTGAAAAATATTGAAATTTCAATAAAAATAACACTACTCGACAAATTTTTGCAAAATATTATTGCGGCAAATAAAATCCACCATTCCTATAGGAAAATTTTCCGCTGAATCCGAAAATCATAGTGGTTTTGCTGGATCAGTCTGGTTTTCGAGATAAGGGGTAAAAACCAAAAACATACACTGTCCCGGGAGGTAACGCTATATAGGTTCGATTAAAAACGTTATTTTACATGATACTCATACCAAATTTTCCTTAAAGAAGAGACCACGATAAAAATTTTGGAGTAATATATGTCACAACCGCACCACTAGTTTGGTCGCTGCGGCTTAATACAGGTCAACAAAAATGCAATTTTTTGCAATTTTTCAAAAAAATTTCATCTTTGGTATCTTATAACTCGAAAAATATCTTCAGAACTTAAAAAGCTATCCTATCTTGTAGTATGTTGAAATATAAAAAATTTAAGTATAATATGTTTATATTTTGGCTTAATTTCATAAAAGTTATTTTAAAAAACTAAAACAATGTAAGAGTCAATTTCATACATTTTTGTTTAAACAGTTGGCATTTTATTAAAATTTATTTAAAATTTATTTAAAAAAAGAAATTATTATAAGCAAAAATGTATGAAATTGACTCTTACATTGTTTTAGTTTTTTTAACATAACTTATATGAAATGAAGCCAAAATATAAACATATCATATTTAAAATTTTTATATTTCAACATACTACAAGATAGGATAGCTAACTTTTTGTGTTCAAAAAATATTTTTCGAGTTGTAAGATGCCAAAGTTGAAATTTTTTTGAAAAATTGCAAAAAATTGCATTTTTGTTGATCTGTTTTTGCCGTAGCGACCAAACTAGTGGCGCTGTTGTGACATATATTACTTCAAAATTTTTGTCGTGAATTCTTCTTTTAGGAAAAAAAAAATTTGTTATGAGCATAATGTAAAATAACGTTTTTAATCGTGCCTATATGGCGTTACCTCCCGGGACAGTGCGTGTTTTTGGTTTTTACCCTTTATCTCAAAAACCAGACCTGATCCAGCAAAACCACTATGATTTTCGGATTTAGGGGGAAATTTCCCTAGTGGTTTTTATTTGTCGCCATTTTTCTTGTCGAGTAGTGTAATTAAGGGTATTCGGAAAAATATTCGTTTGATAGCGTAGTTTGGAGGTTTCTTTTTGTTTTCCTGATTCCAAAACCAGTGAGGCTTTCGATGGCCCAGGAATAAGAAGAAGACCCCGGCTGTCATTTGGGGTAACACACAAAAAAAAGTCGATGAGGATTCTCTATTTAAAAAAAAAGCAATAGTTTTTTCTAACGAAATTTTATTTTTTGGAGCTGCACGTTTAGGGTACGTTTACTGTCAGGCGTTTTTTGTAGAGCTACACACCAGCTACAGAAGCGACGGCGGTACCATCGAAAACGCAAGCGACGTGACTGTTTAGTGTCAGGCGATCATGTAGCGCGACACGTTGGTTTTTTACCAGTGATAGTTTTAATCAGTGACAGTTCTTTTTGCATGCCTGCTTAAATTGTCAAAACAGCTTCTTATGTTTTTGTTTTTGCTTACTTTTGACAATTTTGATAGGCATTTTCACGGTTGCGTAATTTGAGTTTGACAAGATAGTTCTACCATGTAATTAGTTTCACTCGTGTTTATGAAGTGGTAGATTAAAAACCAAAGAATACAATATTCTTTGTTAAAAACGATGCGTGCTAAAATAAGGCAAGTTTTATTATTGGAAAGCAGTTATTTTTGCGTAGAAAATTTATAATTAGTTTGACTAGTTATGTGTCAGAAAAGTTGACCTTTCCGCATCTTATTGGTGAAAACATTTTTTCGGAAATGGGCCCAAAATTTTCTTTCCCGGGGTCCGCAGCCGTTTCAAATTATGTTAAAAATCAATTTTCGACCTTTCTGATCGATTGGTGCAAACAACTTCTTTCGAAAATGGATCCAAAAAGGTATATTCCGGGATCGTCTCAAATTATGTTAAAAGTTCAATTTCCACTTTTCTTCATCGATTGGTGCAAATATTTTTCTTCCTAAATGTGTCCAAAACGTTCACTCCCGGGGTCCGGGGCCGACCCATATTATTTAAAAAATGTATTTTCTATCTGTGAGGGCCTATCAATTTGTATTGCGACAAAAATATTTTTAAATAGTCAAATATTTTTGAATTTATTTTCTTTTTTTTTCTCAATTTAATAATTTATTCTTTTTCCAATTAAAAGAATAGTTGGTAAAAAGTTGCATGTAAAATAGTTGGAAATTTCTAACATACAAAAAACTTTTGAAACACCACTGGCGTGTTTTCTGCTTTTTATTCTGAACTTTCCCAATTTCGAATTTCGATAATACTGAAACATAATTTTGTAATGGTTTCGACTTATTGCATGGGTCATGTGTTGAGATCCAATGTGGCTCTCTTTCCTTTTTCAACAAGACCATCACAAGCTGCAGTCGACTTGCTGATCAGAGCGATCTTGAAAAATCTAAACAGATTTTAATAAATCTTACATAAAATCGGGTTACGTGTTTTCTGAAAAGTAAGCTTAAAAGGAAAATAAGAGAAGATCATATCTTCAAAAGTTCTTTATTTAATTTTTGCCTTCAAAAGTTCTTTTTTTTCATTTTTGCTTTAGTTTTTCAAGCCTTCGGCAGAAACAGCCTTGGCAAAAAAGCATTGGCAAACGAGCATATCAAACAGCTCCTACGTACATCAAACATTACATAAATTACAAAGTGAAATTTCCGAAGTTTTGGATAGGAGATTTAATATAAAAAACAATAAAACCAGAAAAGTATAGAAAAGACAATACTAAGTGAAATGCTAGATAAGGAAAAAGTGTTAAGAATACGAAAATTTATAAAATAGATTAAAGTTAAATCTGAAAAAAAAACATTATAAAAATCATATTGATTTGCAAAACCAATCAGTTAGTTATTGCAAATACAGAAAACATGCAATTAAACATATAAAGAAAGACAGTGAGAAAAAAAAACACAAAAACAAATATACAAACAACATAAAAAAAAACCACCCATCTAGTTAGAAAAATAACAACAACAAAAAAAAAAGATTTATTACTTAAGATAAAAAAAAAAAATTTAATTAGTAGAAAAGTACAAAGTTACTATAGGAAATTGGATAGAAAGAACAAGAAACATAGTAAAAAGACATAGTAGTGAGATACTAGAAACCAAATCTTGAATAAGAAAAATCAAAATTAAGATTAAATTTAAATTTGGAAAAAGTGTTAAAATCATATTAGTTAAAAAAACCATTGCAAACACATATTTAATATAAAATACTAAAATTAAGAAAAAAAAAACACATATTTGGTAAAATCGAAAAAAAAACAATCAAAGATGTAGAGAAAGACAGAAGAAAAAAAGATCAACAAACAACAACAACAATTGCTCTTTTGCACTTGCATACCTAGTTAAAAAAATAGCAAAACAAAAAAAAAATTCTTAAAACTTAAAGAGAAATTTTCTAAGTCATAATTTTACATTTGGATGTAGCATAGAATTATTTCGTAGGGCCAGATTAATAAGATATTAAAACATTTCCTAATAGCACACGACATATCACCACCTTGGAAGGTACCTTTCATCGCTGGATATCAAAGTAAGTGTTCATGAAATTCAATAAGATATAAGATACATCTATTAAACTTACCTCTCAATAAGATAAAGTTGTATAGCAATAGGCGCCTAACAGTGGCAGATCGGCCGTTCCCCTGCAACATAAGAAAAAAATATTTTATTTTTGCAGTGGGCGCAACGCGTCAATAGAGCGCAAGTAGCAGTCATACTTGTCCACAGTGGTGAGTATGGTCGTTGCGAGTATGCTTGTAGTCTTGTGAAGATCTGCTGTGGTTAGTTTGTGCGTGGGAGTAGGAGCATATGTAGCATCGAACATGTTTGGCATGTTTAAGTCTCTCAAATGTGTTTTGATTTTAAAATTACTGAGATTGGCAGACTAAAGAAAAATTAATGAGCAGAAGTTAAAAGTATGCATGTGTTATTGCTCTCGTAGTTGCAATTGATTTTTTTTTTTATTTTATTCTGCTTTTGCATAATTTGGTAACATTGGTATAACATTGTGAAATAATTTTGTGTAAAGAATTTTCACGCTGAGTTAACTTTAGTTTTAGTTCGCTTGAAAGCAATAACTTAAAAGGTAGGACTAGAGTTTCTTTTTGAAATTAGAATCTTAGTGTTAGATATTAAGAGATTTTGAACAGGCTTATAAATAATTTTTCCTCAGTAAAGTATGGTTAAGAATAACATGAAAAAAGGAAATTATTTGTAAACATTAATAAGTTTAAGCGAAGTTGCATAAAATGTGAACCTTGTTTTTTTTTGTTCAGCAACCAAACACTTGTGCATATAATTATAAGTAAAAATATGAATTTTGTGAAATAAAAGAACAGATAAAAGAATGAGATAATTCTTTTTTTAATTTTGCACATGTAAGGCATCGGAAGGTAAGGCTAGTGAATTGCAGAGGATTAAAAGGAGAACGCAGAAACTTTTAGCAGGATGGGTGGGTGAAGAACACGGCGGCCATAACATCTGGCGTCACCATATTAACTTTTACGGTTGGTGGTTGTTAACTTAAAATTAGTCAGTCTTTCGGCCTCAATAATTTTATGTTTTCGATAAGTCTCTGTTTTTTTTATTTCTCGTAACCTACCTCAATAATAATATACGGAGCAAAACCCACCCCAATGCCCTGAGCACGGTCGGCACCCAAAACAGAGTACGCTCCTAAAACAGGTCAAGTAGTCGGCACGTTACAGATTTTGTCGCCCAACGTGGGGCCGATAGACCATTTCTGACACTTTGTCAGTCCCCTACCGTTAGCATTTTTTGTAGTTTCAGATTTATTGCTTGAAATTTTTCCATTATTGGATTGCTGTCAGCTGGATATTTTTCGGTGTCAGACCAGTGGAATGTTCAGTCAGAGTTTTTTTTTCGCTGTGTGTTTCAACCATAGATATATTTTTTCGTGAATGTTGCGATTGACTTTATTTCGATCTCAAACGCAAATAACTTTCTACGGAAGCAACATACTTAAATAAATTTTTCATTTGTATATTTCGTTGGATATTTGTAATGGATCTCTTTCGTTTCAATACCTCGAAATTTCATTTGTACCCCAACCTATTTTTTTGTAGATAAAGTTAAAAGTTAACAACCTAGAATCAGCAGCGAGTTATATTTTTTTTACAAGAGCAACTCAGTCTTACCAACTTCGTATAAGTCCTTGCATGTGTAAAATAATTTTGATTAATAATACCGAAACCTTATATTTTTATTTTAAACCACAAATCTTTAAACTTTATGTAATTTTGGGTTTGAAAATATTTGTCTTTAAAGAATTTGATTTTTTTTCGTGAAAAATATAATAATTTTTTTTTATTTGAATAATTTTACAATGGCTGTTCGTTACAGTAACGAAAACCTAGCAAATCTGAATGATGTTTCCGAGGACACATTGTGCACAGTTTGCAATGAAAATTTGCAGATTCTCGATGATAAAGTAAAAACAAGATGCAATCATAAGTTTCATCGGACATGCATATTAACTTGGCTCGATGGCAACGAAACTTGTCCAGTATGTAGGCATACAGTCACATCCTCTGACGTAAGTGGCTATCAGTTAGAACCGGCTACCTCAGTTGCGCCAGCTTCTGGCAATACTAATACAAATTTAAATAATTCACGCGGTAGAGGTGGAGCTATTCCAAGAGCTCGTCCTCAAACCAGGTCTTACTCTCGAAATCGTGGTTCATCAAATACCCCTTCGAGATTGTTTGTTCACCAGAACCAAAATAGTTCCGTGGGTTCGAATAATCGTCCTCCTAATGTTTCGATAACTGAAAATCGAGTACAATCTTTAATCCAAGATTCCTTAAATGAACTTCGTTTAGATATTACAACATCAGTAGCAAATGAACTACGAACTCTTTTTAGAGATTTAAACTTGGCTTCCAATGCAACTGCAACCTTGCCTGCGAATTCAAATTTGAGTGAACCTATATGGCCACTAGATATGCCTGATTTGCCAGGTCAGCCCATAAATAGGTCAGCACAAATCACTGACCAGAACCATAACCTGAGGAGCGATAATTCAAGTATGGACACGCAGAAAATTTCAAATTTAATATCCAATTGGCATATTAAGTTTACAGGTAACTCCAGTGACATCACTGTCGACGATTTCATTTATAGGGTAAACGCCCTTACTAACCAGTCTCTACATGGAAATTTTGAAACCCTATGCCAGTATGCCCATTTGTTATTTGGTGGCAAAGCACAGGCATGGTATTGGCGATTTCACCGCCAATCACAAAATGTTGTTTGGGAGGAATTGTGTGAAGCATTGAGAAAGAAATATAAGGATTATCTAACAGATTTCGACATAAAAGAGAATATGCGTACTCTTAAGCAAAAACCTAATGAAAGTTTTGACCAGTATCTTGATACAATATTGACTTTGTCTGATAAATTGGAGCTAGCTATGACTGATCGAGAATTGGTGGAAACAATTTTAAGAAATTTGAAACCAGAATTAAGGCATGATCTCGTCTCTTTGTCAGTGTCGGTTGTGTTTTTGTGTTGTTTTTTTTAATACGTATATTTCTTTGTGTTTAATAATTTTGTTCAATAACAATAATTTTATTTATTTTGCGCGTACATAATTGTCGCTGTTTAATAATAATTGGTGTTGGTAGAAATTTGATTTGATTTAGTTTTGCATGTTTGCTTACTTTAATTTAATTTATTCTTTAATGTAAACATACATACGTACGTGAGTACATTTCTTTCTACAAGCAGTGTAAAGCAGTGATCAGTTTTGTTTTTTCATTCCCTTTTCTGCTTTGTCCGCTTACATTGCTTTACCTTAATCTCAATAGGTTGTTGTTGTTGCTGTTCAACGGGTATATTTTTCACAATTTTAACCCGTTGTAAGCACTTTTAAAAATATTTTAGGTCTTAACTTAGTCTTTTCTTTTTTTCATGATGGATTATTTTTCGTCTGAAAACTTGTTAGCTTGCTCTTTAAGAGATCAATGTAAAAGTCAAAATATATTGAATGCCATGTTTTCCTGTTCAGGTCCCTGTGAACAGGTCTTTCATGCCTCTTGTGCAGGCCTAACTAACACTATTACTGATTTATTATCCTCTAATCGTTCGGGCCTGCATTGGTACTGTCCATCGTGCAGGGCCCTGTCCCCGTCGGTGTTTTTCGACAAAATTAAACAATTTGGGGAAAATCTTAACAATTTGAATATTAATTTCAGAGATATTCTAAATAATTATTTAGACATAACTCCCCAAATTGAAAAAAGCCTTAATGAGGCTGTCTCACCCGATGTTAGTTCGCTTCAAAATAAAACTATTACTGAGGCTGCAATGGTTTTTTCTTCTACTCCTTCGATCTCTACTCTACCCAAGCAAGCTATTTCCCTGAAGAAGAAAAGAAAACTTAAACGAAAATTAAATAAGAATCGTAAGTCGAATGTTAACTTGGGTAGTGTGGGGGGGGCGAGTGACACAGCTGCTAATCGTGAAGTAACTGCCTTAGATCCCCCTCTAAATATCTCTCCGTCTACTTCCAACTTTCCCGCTTCTGCTCCTATAAATAATCCTCCACCCCTTTCCTCCACTATCGATACTCCTCTATCCATTTCTGTTATTCCTAATCCGCAAGGAGTTGTTACGATTGGTGGTTCTGTGGCACCTGTCTCCTTGCAAGCATTGCCAAGGTTGAAATCGATTTTCATTTCACGTCTTAATGCTAACACTACCACTGACAATGTTATAAACTATATTAAACAAAACCAAATTATTCCTGCCGATGCCTTCGTTTCTTGCAGGAAAATTGGTAATAAACCAACTCATGCATCTTTTAAAATTACAGTGGCATCTTCTCATGTTTCTGCCATTCTAAATTCTAATGCATGGGTGGATAATATCTTTATTTCAGAATTTAAGTCGAAAAAAAATAATAAGACTGTCCGTTCCAATTCAAAAAACTGAAGCGGCTATCCCTTTACTATCAAAATGTAAGGGGTTTGCGTTCTAAGACGCATGACATCTTTTTAGCCACTCAGAATTTTTCTGAGGATATTATCGTTTTTACCGAAACTTGGTTAAATAACACTTTTCTCAATTTGGAACTTTTTGACAACAGTTTCAATGTTTTTAGAAGAGACAGACACTTGGAAGACATTTCTTCTGTTGGTGGAGGTGTCTTAATAGCCATAAAAAATCATTTAACTAGTTCATTAATCGAAATTGCCTGCGCATCTAATATTGAACTATTATGCGTTAAAGTTACATATTGTAACTCCAATATTTATATTCTTAACGCTTATGTTCCTCCAAATAGTAGCGCAGATGTCTACGAATGTCTTTCGATGTCCGTAGAATACATAATAAATGAACTAGACACTAATGACGACATTTTATTGTTAGGTGATTTCAATCTGCCTGACCTTAAATGGACTCCTTCGGATGATGGTACATATTTTTATGCATCGTGTCCAAAAACTCGACAACAACAAATTTTTGTTGACGAAATACTTTCAAGTTTACAACAAGTAAGTTGTATAACTAATTCTCATGGACGACAACTTGACTTAGTCTTGGCTGCAAATAGTAGTAATGTTGTTGTGAGAAATGCTATCCATGCTCTTTCTACGGTTGATTCCTATCATCCACCTTTGAGTATTGTGTACCAATCTGACAATGAAAATTTAATTAATGCATGTTCTTCCATCAATATTTATGAATTCAATTTTAAAAAAGCTGACTTTTTAAAGTTGAATGAGAATTTAAGGAATAAATTAAACGACCTTATTATTTTTTTTAATAATACGAGTAATTCATTTGATGAGTGCATTCAATTTTTCTATGGTGAACTTTTTTCGGCTATAGCATTGTCGGTGCCTTATGCAAAGAGGTATGTTAATAATTCTTCATACCCCTGGTACACAAAGGATTTAAAAAAAATTCGCAATGGCCGTAATAGGGCATGGAACAAATACGTTTGTAGCCAGGACCGAAACGACTTAGTTGCTTACCAGCGACTTTTCCATGAATTTAAGGATATGTCGGCTTTAGTTTATTCTGAATATTTGAATAAAATTAGGTTGAATATTCTTCATGACCCCAAGCATTTTTGGGGATTTATTAATACAAAAAAAAAGTCTGACGGGTTTCCATCAGAATTCAGAACAGTTGATGGGCTCACTAGCGACCCACAAATTATAGCTGGGTTGTTTGCTAATTTGTTTAAAGAATCCTTTTCTACGGAATTATTTAGCCCTGAGATCAACTATTTTGAATATATGGATAACGACCCTTTAGTTTCGATTAATGAGATATATTTCTCACCTGAACTAATAGAGAAATATATCTCATCTCTTGATGATGACTTCAGCTCCGGACCTGATGGTATTCCTGCGACAGTACTAGTCAACTGTAGCTCTGTGCTGAGTCAGCCCCTCAGTTTGTTATTTAATAAATCAATTAGATATAGCTATTTTCCTAAATTTTGGAAAAATGCATACATAAGCCCCATTTTCAAGAAAGGGTGTAAAAATGATGTTTCAAATTACAGGCCCGTAGCGAAGTTATCATCGATACCGAAAATTTTTGAACGCATTGTGTACGATCAAGTTAAGGTGTGCTGTAGTGAAGTCATAACAACTCGTCAGCATGGTTTTGTTAATGGCAGATCTACAGTTTCTAACCTCCTTGATTTTACTTCCTTTGCATTAAGCTCTTTTGACTCTGGTGGGCAAGTTGACTGCATCTACACTGACTTCAGTAAAGCATTTGACAAATTACCACATAATTTGATTTTGTTTAAGTTAAAAAAGCTTGGATTTCCTTTAAGTTTTGTCAGCTGGATTGAATCTTATTTATCTGATCGCTCATATCAGATAAGATTTCGGAGGGTTTTTTCCTCCCCATTCAGCGCGACATCAGGTGTTCCACAAGGAAGCCACCTGGGGCCGCTCCTGTTCATTTTAGCAATTAATGACGTTACACATGTCATTAAAAACTCGCATCTGCTAATATATGCAGATGACATGAAAATTTACAGGAACGTGAAGGGGGTTGGGGATACTATTCCACTTCAGTCTGATTTGAAATCCTTTGAGGTTTGGTGTTCTAAAAATAACTTACATCTTAATCCTGATAAATGCCAAACTATGATTTTCACCAGGAGAAAAAATATTGTGGAGTTTGATTACGAATTAAAAGATAAGAAAATTGGTCGTGTTGATTTAGTCAAAGACCTAGGTATACATTTTGATGTAAAATTAACTTTTAATGAGCATATTAATCAAATTTGTAAAAAATCCTCATCTCTGCTTGGCTTCATTAAGAGGTGGGCAAAAGAATTTAATAGCCCTTTAGTAACGGTGACTTTATATAATACAATAGTGCGTCCTCACTTAGAGTACGCCAGCCAAGTGTGGTCACCATTTTATAATATTCACATTAATAGAATTGAGAGAATTCAAAAAAATTTTATTCGTTTTGCTCTCAATGGCTTAAATTGGATTGACTCTTTAAACCTTCCTCCTTATGAGGATCGTTTGAAGTTACTACATATGCAGTCTTTGAGCTCGCGTAGAAATATCGCGGATATACTTTTTCTGCATCAACTTGTGACTGGGTCTCTTGCTGCACCAGAGCTTCTTAATTATATTCATTTAAATACTAATCGCAGGAGTAACCGTAACTCTTATCAATTATTTTACCAACCTTTCAGTAGAACTAATTATATGGCTACAGCTCCTTTTAATCGCATGACTACTCTTATTAATAATTGCAATGTATATGATATTAGCTTGTCAAAAGGTCAACTCAAGCTTAGATTGAAAAATAACTATAGTTAATTTTGTAGCTTAATGGTTGTTGGTCTTTATGTTTGTGTTGTCCGAGCCCCACCGCATGATGGGTAAATTTTTTCTAACATTTATGCCTTGGACCATGTTAATAAATTCATACAATTACATTCATGCAATTGTATGTTTATATACATATGATCCGGGTGGGTATGTTGAGAAAGTGTGATAAAGCTAAGAAGAAATTATAAAAAAATAAAAAATTAATTGCATGTATAATTTTTTCATTTCCATTATTATATAAGCTTTTTACTTGGTTTTAAAGCTTCATGCTAAATTGCTAAGAAAGCAAATAGCTGTAGTAGCTAAACTCTATTATTATTATTATTATTATGAGCTTCTCCACCTTATGATCTCAGATATTTCGTCCTTGCGTTGCGAAGCTCACAAACACGAAAACTTTATCAAAAATTTTAATGCTAGTTCGCAATCGCATGGTGGCTATCGGAGACGTGTTGTTTCGGAAAGCCCAAATAAAATGTTGGAATTGTGACGAACTTGGTCACAGATATCATGATTGCCTGCAAACGCGCAGAGTTTTCTGTTATGGGTGTGGTACCCTTAACACCTATAAGCCGTCGTGCCAGAAGTGTAAACTCGATTCGGAAAACCGATTGGCAGATGTCCGTCGCTTCTCACGCGACTGGTTGAATAAGAAGAAACTGCGTAAGCACGTAATTTCTTCAATTGTGTATAAAAGTTCTGATATTCGTCCGTTCACTGAAGTTGAAATATTTAGCAAAAAGTACTTAGCTTTACTCGATAGTGGAGCTAACAAAAGTGTTATTGGCAGCCAACTTGCAACCCAGATCTTGAGTTCTGAAACTTCATTTTCAAAAATTCTTGGCAGTGTTAAAACAGCCGATGGACAGAAGCAGCAAGTGAAGGGCTCAATTAAACTTGAAGTAAAATAAAACGATCAAATTGATAAATTTGAATTTTTAATTGTGCCAACGATAACCCAGAATATTATATGTGGCATGGATTTTTGGATCAATTTTGGCATTTCTATTTCTAATGTATTTTCGATTAATGAAATAAAATTTCAAACAAATAAGGCAGATTCTAATATTTTGTGTCTAAGCCCAGAACAGCAGCGTCGCTTGTGCTCTGTGGTAGATTCTTTTCCTTCATTTGAAAGAGACGGTTTAGGTAAAACCACACTTATCCAACACGTTATTGATACCGGAAAGGCAAAACCAATTAAACAAAAGTTTTATCCAATTTCCCCTGCGATGGAAAAATTGCTCTGCCAAGAAATTGATCGTATGATTGCCATGGATGTAATTGAAGAAGCACCAAGCTCTTCATGGTCATCACCTACTGTCCTAATAGTCAAGCCTGAAAAAGGGCGTTTTTGTTTGGATTCCCGCAAACTAAACGAAGTTACGGTGAAGGATTCATATCCGATACCAAACATTGATGGCTTGCTAAGTCGTCTTCCGTCAGTACACTGCATTTCAAAAATCGACCTAAAAGATGCCTTCTGGCAAATTTGTCTTGAGGATCAATCTCGTTTAAAAACAGCATTTACAGTGCCAAACAGGTCATTGTATCAATTCAAAAGGATGCCCTTTCGTCTCGATTACGCATGTCTGGATTGACAATAAATGTTGCTAAAAGTAATTTTTGTTTGAGCTCTACCAAATGCCTTGGCTATATTGTTGGTCATGGTACCCTTCAGGTCGATCCCGAAAAAGTTAGCGCCATAACCCAGTACCCGATACCTACGACTGTTCGACAATTAAGACAATTTTTAGGAATGTCAAATTGGTATAGACGCTTCATACCAGATTATTCTAGTATCACCTTTCATCTTACCGAATTATTGAAAAATGCAAAAAGATTTGTTTGGAATCCCCAAGCACAAGAATCTTTTGAAAATTTAAAGCGAAAACTTACGTCTGCGCCTTTGCTTGTCCATCCGGATTACGCAAAGCCATTTATAGTATAGTGTGACGCCAGCCAATTTGGTGTGGGTGGGTTGCTTGCTCAACAGGACGATTATGGCAATGAAAGGCCTATCGCATATATGTCAAAAAATTGAACAAAGCGCAACGCAACTACGCTGTCACCGAGTTGGAGTGCTTGGCCGTCATGGAGGCATTAAAGCGTTTTCGGATGTACATAGAAGGACACGAATTTAAAGTTGTTACAGACCATTCTAGCTTACGCTGGCTAATGCAGCAAAAAGACTTGAGTAGAAAATTGGCTAGATGGGCGATAAAACTACAAGGATATAACTTTTCTATTGAACACCGCAAAGGTACCGAGAATGTTGTCGCTGATGCGTTATCGCGATCACAAGAAACGGAAAATGAAATTGCAATAGTTGATTTGGAACTTTTTCCTACCATTGATTTAAATGCCCGTGATTTTTATTCCAAGGAATATATAGACTTAAAAAATAAATATATTGCAGCAAATTTGCCAGATTTTCGAGTAATAGACCAATATATTTATCATCGCACAGAATTCTCCGCAGGTGATGAAAGTGTTGATGATAATGCTTGGAAACTTTTCGTACCAGTAGAGTTGCGCGAAAGCGTTATTCGTGCTGCACATGACCAACCATCTGCGTCCCATAGTGGTATAGCCAAAACGGTTGAACGTATTCGGCGAAGTTTCTTTTGGCCAGGTTTGGTTGTGCAAACACGCGAATATATCAAAAATTGCGAGTTGTGTAATACGTCAAAAGTACCTACACGTATTCCTCGTCCTCCAATGGGAAAATTGATGGAAAGCGAAAGACCGTTCCAAAGGCTATATATTGATTTGATTGGCTCATTTCCGCGATCAAAAAAAGGTTTTATTGGTATCTTAATAGTATTGGACCATTTATCCAAATTTACATTTTTGAAACCACTGGAAAAAATTTACTTCTATTTTAATCACGGAATTTTTAAAAGAAAGCGTATTTGATTGCTTCGGGGTTCCCGAAACCATAGTGACTGACAATGGTAGTCAGTTCAAAAGTCATGAATTTGAATCATTCCTGTCTAAATATGGTGTAGTACATACTTGCACAGCAGTATAACGCTAGCGAACGCGTGAATCGGTCAATTAATGAGGCTTTGAGATCCTATATTAGGAAAGACGAACGAGAATGGGATTCATATTTGAGCAGCATCAACTGCGCTTTGAGAAATAGCATTCACCAATCGATAGGAGTATCACCATATTTCGTTGTGTTTGGACAAAACATGATTTCCCATGGCGATGATTTCAAATTGCTTAGAATCTTAGAATTAATAGAAGACTATTCAGCTAAATTGTCAAAAGAAGACCAGTTTCAAATTATTCGCAACAAAATTAAAGAAAACATCGAAAAAGCACACAAAAAGAATACGAAAACGTATAATCTTCGTTCACGCGAACGCAAATTTCATGTGAGCCAAATGGTAGTCAGACGTAATTTTACACAAAGTAACCTAACGGAAAGATTCAATGCTAAACTTGCACCAACAGGTATTAGATCCCGTATTAAAGCAATACTTGGTAACGCGTATTTTACGTTAGAAGATTTAAATGGAAAAACGCTCGGGAATTACCATGCGAAAGATATCTGGTGAGCCATGAAAGAAAAAAAAATGATAAGAGCAATTTAATAAATATCTAATAGAATTGATAGACTTTTTTCAGCTCCAACTTTGAACAATTGCTCAAATTAGTACCTGTTTTGTGAGGGCCTATCAATTTGTATTGCGACAAAAATATTTTTAAATAGTCAAAAATTTTTGAATTTATTTTCTTTTTTTTTCTCAATTTAATAATTTATTCTTTTTCCAATTAAAAGAATAGTTGGTAAAAAGTTGCATGTAAAATAGTTGGAAATTTCTAACATACAAAAAACTTTTGAAACACCACTGGCGTGTTATATGCTTTTTATTATGAACTTTCCCAATTTCGAATTTCGATAATACTGAAACATAATTTTGTAATGGTTTCGACTTATTGCATGGGTCATGTGTTGAGATCCAATGTGGCTCTCTTTCCTTTTTCAACAAGACCATCACAAGCTGCAGTCGACTTGCTGATCAGAGCGATCTTGAAAAATCTAAACAGATTTTAATAAATCTTACATAAATTCGGGTTACGTGTTTTCTGAAAAGTAAGCTTAAACGGAAAATAAGAGAAGATCATATCTTCAAAAGTTCTTTATTTAATTTTTGCCTTCAAAAGTTCTTTTTTTTTTCATTTTTGCTTTCAAGTCTTCGGCAGAAACAGCATTGGCAACAAAGCATTGGCAAACGAGCATATCAAACAGCTCCTACGTACATCAAACATTACATAAATTACAAAGTGAAAATTCCGAAGTTTTGGATAGGAGATTTAATATAAAAAACAATAAAACCAGAAAAGTATAGAAAAGACAATACTTAGTGAAATGCTAGATAAGGAAAAAGTGTTAAGGATACGAAAATTTATAAAATAGATTAAAGTTAAATCTGAAAAAAAAACATTATAAAAATCATATTGATTTGCAAAACCAATCAGTTAGTTATTGCAAATACAGAAAACATGCAATTAAACATATAAAGAAAGACAGTGAGAAAAAAAAACACAAAAAAAAACGGCGGGTTGCAATCTGGGAGTGCCGACAGAAGTGAGAACTTAAAATACAGTAGGTAACGGATATAAGCACAATTCAAATAAGAAAGGAACGCTTATAACAAACATTTTCGAAAACACCGCGTTTTTTCCCAATGTTTTGAGGTAAAAAACAATCCATATAAGAAACTTCTTATAAGAAAAAAACGCATAAAAGAAAGCTTTTTCCAAGCACCAATATGAAAAATCTTAAGAAAAAAATAACGCTTATAAGAAATTTTTTCAAATCGTAATTTTCGTTCTTTGGTCAAAATTGAAAATACGCTCCTTCTTTATGTCATCATTCTTCGATCAAAATTGAACGAGCAAGTGTAACGATTGCAATTGCTGAACGCACTTATTACTCACTGCTGATTTTTGTGCGACTCGGACATAAGAAATAAAGTTTCTTATATCAGTAGTACGCATATAGGAAATTTTTTTCTTATATACGTGGTACTTCTATAAGGAAAAACTGATATAAGAAAGAAATTTGCGGGATTTTTTGACTTTCTTATATCCATTACCTACTGTAATATAATTGAAATTTGTTTTCATGATGTTTTGTAATGTTTATGGAATAATTTTCACCACACCAAGCAACTCATGGCTGTCTCTTTCACACCAGTAAAGAAAAAATAAACGGAGGAAAGCTAATGTCAAGTTTTCAGCTTTTAAAATCCAGTGTCATCCTGTGTCGGTGATGACGTGGAGGAAAGCTAATGTCAAGTTTTCAGCTTTTAAAATCCAGTGTCATCCTGTGTCGTAACTCAATTTATGCATACGCCCAAAAGCACGCAGCAAATTTCTAAAATTACCATATACCAACAACCAAGACAACAACCATGACGTCATCACATGGTTGTTGTCTTGGCTACTGATCTATCGACATACCCTTAAAGCATGCTACATAATTTTAAAAATATTGTCATTGTGACGTCATGAATGTCGGTGTCCTGTCGCCAGTTTATACATTTTTCCTCACCCGCACAACGTGCCTAAAGAAGTTCTCACTTCAACAAATATACAAACAACATAAAAAAAAACCACCCATCTAGTTAGAAAAATAACAACAACAAAAAAAAAAGATTTATTACTTAAGATAAAAAAAAAAAATTTAATTAGTAGAAAAAGTACAAAGTTACTATAGGAAATTGGATAGAAAGAACAAGAAATATAGTAAAAAGACATAGTAGTGAGATACTAGAAACCAAATCTTGAATTAGAAAAATTAAAATTAATATTAAAATTAAATTTGGAAAAAGTGTTAAAATCATATTAGTTAACATAGCCATTGCAAACACATATTTAATATAAAATACTAAAATTAAGGAAAAAAAACACATATTTGGTAAAATCGAAAAAAAACAATCAAACATGTAGAGAAAAACAGAAGAAAAAAAGATCAACAAACAACAACAACAATTGCACTTTTGCACTTGCATACCTAGTTAAAAAAAATAGCAAAACAAAAAAACAATTCTTAAAGTTTAAAGAGAAATTTTCTAAGTCATAATTTTACATTTGGATGTAGCATAGAATTATTTCGTAGGGCCAGATTAATAAGATATTAAAACATTTCCTAATAGCACACGACATATCACCACCTTGGAAGGTACCTTTCATCGCTGGATATCAAAGTAAGTGTTCATGAAATTCACTAAGATATAAGATACATCTATTAAACTTGCCTCTCAATAAGATAAAGTTGTATAGCAATAGGCGTCTAACAGTGTCAGATCGGCCGTTCCCCTGCAACATAAGAAAAAAATATTTTATTTTTGCAGTGGGCGCAACGCGTCAATAGAGCGCAAGTAGCAGTCATACTTATCCACAGTGGTGAGTATGGTCGTTGCGAGTATGCTTGTAGTCTTGTGAAGATCTGCTGTGGTTAGTTTGTGCGTGGGAGTAGGAGCATATGTAGCATCGAACATGTTTGGCATGTTTAAGTCTCTCGAATGTGTTTTGATTTTAAAATTACTGAGATTGGCAGACTAAAGAAAAATTAATGAGCAGAAGTTAAAAGTATGCATGTGTTATTGCTCTCGTAGTTGCAATTGATTTTTTTTTTATTTTATTCTGCTTTTGCATAATTTGGTAACATTGGTATAACATTGTGAAATAATTTTGTGTAAAGAATTTTCACGCTGAGTTAACTTTAGTTTTAGTTCGCTTGAAAGCTATAACTTAAATGGTAGGACTAGAGTTTCTTTTTGAAATTAGAATCTTAGTGTTAGATATTAAGAGATTTGGAACAGGCTTATAAATAATTTTTCCTCAGTAAAGTATGGTTAAGAATAACATGAAAAAAGGAAATTATTTGTAAACATTAATAAGTTTAAGCGAAGTTGCATAAAATGTGAACCTTGTTTTTTTTTTTTGTTCAGCAACCAAACACTTGTGCATATAATTATAAGTAAAAATATGAATTTTGTGAAATAAAAGAACAGATAAAAGAATGAGATAATTCTTTTTTTAATTTTGAACATGTAAGGCATCGGAAGGTAAGGCTAGTGAATTGCAGAGGGCTAAAATGAGAACGCAGAAACTTTTAGCAGGACACGGTGGCCAAAACATCTGGCGTCACCATATTAACTTTTGCGGTTGGTGGTTGTTAACTTAAAATTAGTCAGTCTTTCGGCCTCAATAATTTTATGTTTTGTCGATAAATTTCTGTTTTTTTATTTCTCGTAACCTACCTCAATAATAATATACGGAGTAAAACCCACCCCAATGCCCTGAGCACGGTCGGCACCCAAAACAGAGTACGCTCCTAAAACAGGTCAAGTAGTCGGTACGTTACATATCTTTCCTCATCAATTGATGCAAAAAAAAATTTCCAAAATGGGTTCAAAACGATCTCTTTCGTGGTTTGGGGCCGTTCCAAATATGTCAAAAATCCACTTTGGACCTTTCCTCATCGATTAAAATCTATTTTCAACCTTTCCTAATCGAAATAGTGCCCCCAACATTGATTTTCACTTACTATTTTCATTTTGTCGCTCGCCGCCGCTCCAAAAGTTCAAAATGTTTTGGTTGCAGATTTTCGTAGCAAGCGACACACAGTGTATCACTTTCATAGTAGCCGCGGCCAAAAATAGTAAACGTTGTTCAATTGTAATGAAATTTGGTATATGATGTTTTCTTGGCATTATTAAGAATAAATAGAAAAATCATCAAAATCGGCCCATTGACACGCCTACCTCCCATATAAAATTAACCTTTTAATTGCTTTAAGTTCCTTATTTTTGGCACTAGAAAGATTAAATTTAGTGTTTGATGTTTTTTTTGCCTAATTTAGAAAAATCATTAAAATCTGGCCATTACCACGCCCACCTCCCATATAAAATTAATCTTTTATTTGCTTAAAGTTTGTTATTTTTGACACTAGAAAGATTAAATTTGGTATGTGATGTTTTTTTGACATAATTAACAAAACTTAGAAAAATCACAAAAATCTGGTCATTGCCACGCTCTCCTTCCATATCAAATTAACCTATTTTGGCTTCACCTTTTCGCCATACATCAAAAAATTCACTCACTTTGATAGCAGATGCCACTAGAAATTTTGAAAAAAAGTTAATTTGACAAATACTAAACAAAAAAACACTTGCAATATGATTACACTTACTTTTAAACTTTAATTAAAGCAAAAACTTTAAAAGTGGTTTAGGTGTATTTTAATTTTCTTGTAAACTTTTTAATGAAATTATTAAATAGGCTCAAGGTCCAATTTAATGAAAAACTTTTATCTGTTGATCATATATAATTTTTATTACCAATATTTCGACTACCTTTGGTAGTCATCTTCAGGGTAATCTGTTCGAAAAATATATTTTACAACAATTAGAATAATATAAACAAACAACTTACGTATGTCAGCTTCAAATAAATAATTACTTTAAAAATAAATAATCACTTAAAACTAACAAAAACGGTGGACAATATTATTATATTATATTGCACAGGAATATTGCACAAATTTAAAGAGTTTTTGTAAATAAATGATTTTTAATGATGTTATGATGATTTGAGCAATGCTAGTTATTCCAATATAACGGAATTTAACATTTGTTTACAATGAAAACAATGTACTTAGTACTGCCAGATTAGAAAACTTTATTAAATTTATTTAATATATAACATGCCTATATTTGATCATGGAATCTTCCTCCAAAAAAATAACGAACTTTAAACAATTAGGTTTATTTTATATGGGAGGTGGACGTGGTAATGGCCAGATTTTTATGATTTTTCTAATTGTTTCTAAATTATGCCAAAAAAAATATCAAACACCAAATTTAATCATTCTAGTGTCAAAAATAAAGAACTTAATGCAATTAAAAGGTTAATTTTATATGGGAGGTGGGCGTGGCAATGACCAGATCTTTGTGATTTTTCAAAATTTTCTTAATAATGCCAAAAAACATCATATACAAAATTTCATTACAATTGAAGAACGTTTAATATTTTGGGCGCTGTTACTATGGAAGATACACTGTGAAAAATGTTGAAAAAAAGTTAACTTGGCGCACCCTATCGCAAGAAAATTCTTTTGATTATGATTTTACATAGCTTTATACGTTATTTAACGCTGGAACCTCAAAAGTGGTTTTAGGTGTATTTTAATTTTCTTCTTCTAAAGTTTTTAATGATCTTGCGATTTTTTGAGTAAACCTAACTATTTTAATTTAGCAGAATTTTACATTTGTTTACAGTGTAAGCAATTTTATTAATATTTCTAGATTGGAAAAAGTCTATATTTTTTTTCATATATGACATGTCTATATTTGCTCATGAAATCTTCTTCAGAAAGGGTACAAAAGTGTGGGATAGAAAACAAGCCAACATACAGAGGAAAAGTTGAATTTGATACTGTATATTTAATAAAGCATAACTTTTTAAGTAGTTAAAGCATTTTAATAAAATTTTCGGATTTTCTTAATTGAAGTATGTTCTTTTAATGTGCATAAAAATTTAAGTCAAAAAATTATTTTCATTTTTATCATTTATGGCCGCACCTGTTACACTGTGCGACAGCGCTTCGTAGCTCGCCGACGCTCGTGTCGCGCTACGAAAAATCGCCTCACAGTAAACACTTCCATATGCTTGCATGTATTTGAACGTCGGTAGTGACAAGCTGGCGTGTAGCGCTACAAAAAACGCCTGACAGTAAACGCACCCTTATTTGGAAACGGAAATCCGCTGTCAAAAATTATAACACACTTGACGCTATAGGGCGAAACACATAGAAAGCATGCATGCATCGATGCCTGCGTCGTATGCTGTTCAACACACATAGAAAGCATTGAAATTTAAAAAAAATTGATATCTGGCAAAATACGTAGTTTGAATTTATTTTTAAAAAAGCGTTAAAAATTATAAAATATGGATTTCGAAAATATTATGTGGTTGACTCTGCTCAAAACAAAATCAAATGTCAAAACAAACTATCAATGCCTCGATGCCTACAAAAAGTTGAAATTTTGCCAACTTCAGGCATGCATATTGAAGCATGCATGCATGCTCACTTTTTATGTGCGTTGCTTCATAAGCACCCATGTAATTGAACAGAATTGCAGCGTACGACTGATAACCTACCAACGGATATCTGTCGATTTAGATTTAAAGGTTCCGGTACATAGAAAGCAGCGCATGCATTGCGAGCATCAGACGCTTTGACAGAAGGATTGATTTCATGCTGTTATATGGAGAGTGATATATACACAAAAGCGACTGAAGCGCGCTCTGCTTTCAATGCTCAAAGCTCAGCAACTTTCTACTTTTTAAAGGCGTTAGACGCTTTTGACAGTTGTGGGAAACAACAAATTAATTTGACAAATTGAAAAATAAATATTTATTTGAGGAAATTTCATTTCATTTAATTTTAAATTGAATTTATCGCGAATTAACAAAGAAATGGAAGAGCGTCTTATTGCGGAAGTGCAAAAACATGCATGTTTATATAACAAGGGAGATTGCAGCTATAGGAACAAGCTTCTAAAAGAAAAAGCTTGGAACGAAGTTACAATTGCTCTTGGTGAACCAAGTAAGTAGGAACAAAGCTAATAAATATTATGGAAAAAATCACATTAAATGTATCTTGTTATATTAGGAAAAGAATGCCAAACTCGCTGGAAGACACTGCGTGACAGATTTGTCAGGGAAATAAAAGAGCGGAAAACAACTACCAACAGTGCTGCAGTAGATGATAAAAAGCAGTGGAAACACTTGTCCGCAATAAGTTTTTTAAGCGACCATGTGGCTCCAAGGCAGTAAGTGCACCACTTATAAATTTAGTTGTTGATTTTCACATCTAGTTTCGTAGATAAAGTCATCGGAAGTTGCAGGTTTAGCTTTTGTAAAAATGATTAGAAGTTAGGAAGCCCTAAATAAATATCCAAAAAATGGGTTTCATAAGAAAGAATATTTAATGGGCTACAATAATGATAAGCAGAGTTAGTGGTATTTGTTTACATCTACCATATACTATATGTAAAACAAAGCAAAAAAGTATTAGTTGCGACGCTTATAACTCAAGAACGGCTGAACCGATTTTAATAATTTTTGATTTTTTGGATTCCTCTCCACCCGAAAAATGTTATAGGCTATAAAACTTTAATTAAGGGTGCATATTTAGGGTGGCTCTCATACAAATAATTTTTCTAAAATAGCATTTTCACAAAGACTACTTAATCGATTCACATGGAATTTTCACCAAATGTCTTTCATATTAAGAGGCATAGCTACGGTCATAAAACTTTTATTTAGGACCCATACTTAGGGTGGCCCTCATACAAAAATATTTTTAAAATAGGATTTTGAACGATTCACATTAAATTTACACTACGTGTCTTTTATATTAACAATAGCTTAGGCTACAAAACTTTAACTTAGGGTGCATGCTTAGGGTGGTCCTCACACAAAAATATTTTTTAAATAGAATTATCACGAAGATTTCATAGTACATTTTTTAAAGGTGTTGTACGGTGTGCACCTTGGGCAATGCGTACAGCTGCATTAATTCATTTATGTGCTATTAAATAGCTTGCGTTTTATTTGCAGGACAGTTTCGAATATGGATTTTTTGGGGGATTCAGTTATTGAGGAAGAGCCATATGTAGCTATTGAATCTGACGAAATATTTTCAAACGATTGCGATATCTCGTTTACCGAAATGCTAAGTCCGAATCGTCAAAAAAAGAGACTACCACGAAAAAAAAACATTTCATGGACGTCAGTCCTTCCGATGAATGTCAACATCGAAGCCAACAAAGCAGCGGAAAACAGTGGTAGAAGCTACTCAAAACTTCTCTTCCTTCATCGACACAATGAAAGACTTGATAAAAACAAGGTATTCAAAGGATGAGAATACACATCAGCCTTTCTTCGAAATGTGGAAACCATATTTGAACAAGCTAAAGGAAGATGAACAAGATGTACTCAAACTGGACGTACTCAATTTTATTCAAAAAAGATCAAAGGAGTTGGTGGGCATTGATAATCCCGATCACTTTATTAAGTACAATCAATTTCATTATCATTTATTTACTTTTCTAATTAATAAGCAGCAACAAGAACAGAAAGAATAAAACTAACGGACACCATGATCCTTTTTTCTTTACTGATTATATGAAATAATAGAGTTGGGTGAATGTGAAGAAATGAATGCGAAGAATCAAGAATATTTAAGTTTTTTTATTTCTATAACTTAAAAAATATTTTGCTTTAGTAACTTTTTAAGACCTTTTTAGTATTTTTTAAGTATTTTTATTTAAAAAAACAACATAAATAGTTTTAATGTAACAAACATGAATTCATATTCTTTTTAAAATATATTATAACTATAACAATAAAAAAATATATTGAATGTGAAAAAGTGAATGCCAAGAATATTTTAGTTTTCTTATTTCTATAACTTAAAAAAATTTTGATTAATTTACTTTTTAAGACCTTTTTAGTTTTATTATTAAAAAAAACAACATAAATAGATCTAATGTAAATCACTTGAATTCATTTTCTTTTTAAAATATATTATATAACAATAAATACATATATTATTTGCAAAAATAACCTGATTGTATAGTTATTTCCTATATTATTTCTTAATACATAATCTTTTAACTGATCCCTCATAGCGAAAGCTGTTCTAGTTGCATTGTTTGAGTGGATGCGTCGCGCTCTTTCTAAGGGAATTATTTCCTTCCGCCATAGCCCAGATACTATACTTTCACCGTTATACGAATCAGTATATTCATCTAAGCAGTATGTGGAGTCATGCATTTTGACGAAATTGTGAAGTACAACTGTAGCCTTCACAATCCTCTCAGCAGATTCTGGACTCATATTTACGGGACCAAGCAAAATTCGCCAGCGAGCAGTAAGTATCCCAAAAGCATTTTCAATTGTGCGGCGTGCACGTGAAAGGCGCTTATTAAAATTCTCTTTTTCAGTAGATAAGTTTAATCCTAATAAAAAAATAGATTTGTTTCTTTCAGCTGTTTTCTACTATAACATTAGTTTACAAATTTGGGCCTCATCTTGAGATCTGGTTTCTCATAAAATTTTTTGTATGTATTTAGGAGCGTAGATTCCAAAAATGTCAACTATTTTATGCATAACTTTTTTATACCTTTAACGAATTAGTTCCTTATTCAATTACTTAGTCAATGGTGTATATATGTACATTTACATTTTTTGTCCGACTTGAGCATACATACACTTATATTTGCAAAAGAATGGGTTTTGATCTTGAATCTTAAAAATCTCAATAAAAAAGATTTTTGAATTTAAACGGAACAATTGAAATTTTGTGACTTTTAAAAAAGACCAAAAAAATCCAAATCCAAAAAAAACTTCTAACTCCATCATATCTTATCGGATTCTCATTAGCAGCAAACCATCGAGAAATTCGAATCCGTGATCAGTTTTTCTTCTTCTTCTTTTTTTCTTATAAAAAATTGGAAATTGCCCAGACAAAAATTAAAAAATGCCGATTTTCTATATTCAAGTTGCAAAATCTTGATATAATATTTTACCGCCGATCTAGTGGTACATTATTTTTAATTTACCTTTATTTGCTTAAGAGAAAACCGTAAACCGCATATCAATATCTTCTTTCAAAACCAAGATATCTGCAATTTTCTAAATTAATAGACCTGAAATTTTTCGATTCGGCGTTGACATACATACATACATATTAAGCTGATTCAAAATTTTTTTGTTATAAACAGCAATTATCGATATGATTAAGTTTATGAGAAACCAGATATTTTTTTGTGTAAGCTAGTGTAATAGACTCACCTGGGTATGGTCGCATTAAAAATGTTTTTAATGGGAATGCAGAATCCCCCACAAAAAAATATGGAAATTCTAGTTCAGAACTTGAAAGAAAATTACTTTCAGGCAAATCAAGTTTTCCGCCGAATAGTTTTTTTCCAAATTCGGAATGCCACAACACTCCACCATCACTTTGCGACCCATACGCCCCTATATCAATACCTGTAAAGGTATAATTTGCATCGCAAACTCCTAGGAGCACGATAGAAAAGTATCCTTTATAATTATAGAACAAAGAGCCGGAGTTATTGGGGCAAGTAATACTAATGTGTTTGCCGTCAATGGCACCAACACAGTAAGGGAAGTTCCACATACTCTCGTAATCTTCAGATATTCGTTGCCATTCTGATCGGTTTGGCACTGAGAGATATATGGCACCAAGTGTGTCCCATAGCACTTCGCACGTCTCTTTTACTATTACTTTAACGGTTTATACACCCATGTAGAGGCGCTCAAAAGATGTCGCAAAAAAACCGTTGACGTCGCGGTCTTGGTACAATGGCCTCACCCAATGGTTTCTTATCCTTACCGTTCCCAATAAATCTAAATATGCACTGTATGCAACTAATGCCATAAGCATTAGATTTAAAATATCGTCGAAATCCATTTTATTTTATTTTATTAATTTGTTTTTAAATAAATTTTTGAAAAGTAACACGAAACAAATAATTTCCAAACAAATCAAATAATAAACAAATCTGTCAAAACAAAAGCGCGCATTCTATGTGACACCACACGCGTTAGTCGCATCTGATGCGAAGCGTCTAAAGCTCGGGATACAATACTGCGAGATGCGTGCGTGCGACACGCTCTAGCTGTCAAAAAAATATTCATTATACGTAGTTTGAACAATGAACAATACTGCGAGTGCGGCGTGCGTCTCGCTATTATTTTAAAATTCTATTTGGATTTTTACAGTCTCAACGCTGCGATGTATCGCATTATTGTATCATGCATCGCAATGCGATCTCTCAGGCCAATCTTGCAGCGTCTCGCACGCACGCGTCTCGCAGTATTGTATCTTGGGCTTGATGCGCGCAATGCACGCGCTGCTTTCTATATACCGGGGCCATAATTCTAATTTTTTTTGACAGCTGACATCCGTTGCCGCTTTTCCGATTCCGTCCCAATTCTGTTCTGTTCAACAAAGCATTAGAGGAATGCCATTTAGGCCGTACCCAGCCTTATTAATATTGTTACGAAATTTCCTGTCCCTTTGACAATAATTTCGATCTCTTACACTTTTCTGAGTTCGATCACTGGATTGTGTAACAATCAAGAAAAACGCAATCTTTATTTAATTATAAAATGGTTTATTTAAATCACAAACGTTAGTTTTTACACAGTACAATTGTTTATTTAATCTTTACATTCAAATTGTATACACAAACGTTATACTTTATTACTTAAAATCCACTATATCACTTTAGTACTTAAATTCAAATGTTCTCACTTAAGATCCACTGTCTTCCACTGTTCAATATCAACTGTGTCTCTGCTGCTTATATGACAGCCTTTTATACTAAAGTCATCATTTGCTAGAACCATCTGCCGTTGTCTAGAATGTCGTTTCCAGTGCCTTCTAGATAGCGATTATCGACGTTGATAATGTCGTACCATCCGCCATTATCCAGAATGTCGTTTCCAGTGCCTTCTAGATAGCGATTATCGACGTTGATAATGTCGTACCACTTTATCATTTAAAGTACAGAAAACATGCTAAATGTCGCTAGATGGTGTTATTTTTCTACGGTCAGTGATGCAAGTATTTTTCTACGGTCAATGATGCAAGTATTTTCTTACGGTCAATGATGCAAGTATTTTCTTACGGTCAGTGATGCACGTATTTTTCTACGGTCAGTGATGCAAGTATTTTTCTACGGTCAGTGATGCTAGCTAATATCGTTTAATAATTATTACGAGAATTTTCTGGCATAAACCAAATTTCGCTACACTGCCCTCCGCTTAAATTTGTTCGTCCCGAACAAGAGTCTCTCCATCTCTAGTATAAGGTGCCAGCCTTTCGATGTGGACTACCTTCAATTTACCTTTGTTGCCGGGGTATTTTTGGATTCGATACACAACATCATTAATCCTTGTGACGATCCGATAAGGTCCCTCCCAATGAGTCTGTAATTTAGGAGACAAGCCTCGTTTTCGTTGTGGGTTGTGTAGTAGCACTAATAGATCTTCTTTGAACCCTTCAGTATTTGCTCGCAGGTCATACCGAGCTTTCATCTTGTCGCTAGCCAATTGAGTACGTCTCCTTATGAGCTCGTGTATATCTGCTAGCTCTTCTCTTTTCTGTGATATGTAATCGTCAGCATTGGTTTTTTCTGGGACAGCGCTTACTCCGTACTTCAAATCTGCTGGAAGCCTTAAGTCAGTACCAAAAATTGCTTTTGCTGGCGTGACTGTAGTGGTATCGTGTATTGACGAACGATAAGCCATCAGAAACATTGGTAGATGCTCATCCCAATCTTTTTGTCCTTTGTCAACAATCTTTTTCAGATGCTCGTCTAGAGTATGGTTGAACCTTTCGACCATGCCATCGGACTGAGGATGCAATGCTGTGGTACGTGTCTTCTGTATTCCAAGCATGTCACAAACCTCCTTAAAAAGTGCCGACTCAAAATTTCGTCCTTGGTCGGAATGCAACTCAAGTGGAGCTCCATATCGGCAAATCCAATTTTTGATGAAAATGTCTGCCACTGTTTTTGCTTCTTGATTGGGAATGGGATATACTTCTGGCCACTTACTGAAGTAATCAATTACCACAAGGATGTATTTATTTCCTGCATTGCTAATTGGAAAAGGTCCCGCTATATCCATGGCTATCCTTTTAAAGGGAGCTCCAACGTTATACTGATGCATTTTTCCTTGAGTGCGGTGCCTTGGTCCTTTAGCAATTGCACATTGGTCACAACGGCGGATCCAGTCAGCAACTGTTTCTTGGCATCCTACCCAATAAAACCGTTTCTGTATTTTCTCTGTGGTTTTTGTTACGCCCAGATGTCCACCACTCGATCCATTATGATAATCCTTGATTATTTCTTTAAATTTTTCCTTTGGAATAACCAGCAGTTTTGAGCGAATTTTACCATCCTCACTTTCCCAGATTCGGTAGAGGCAACCATCATGCAACTCCAAACTTTGCCACTTTCACTTGATATTTCTTGCCACGCCGGTTTCCTACCCAGCTCTTTATACTTAATTATAGTTGCCAAATCTGTATCACTGCGCTGGTCCCGTTGTACCTCCTCTTTTGTCCACTTTTCTTCAGGCAAAACGTTCAAAAGGCGCACATCAATTGTTCCAGCTTTACTTTCCGTTCGTGAACAATGACCGCATTCAATTTTACATGGACGACGGGAAAGTGCATCCGCATTTCCATGCTGGCTTCCTTTGCGATGTTCTATGGTTAAATCATAGCTCTGCAAGCGCTCTATCCACCGTGAAATTTGACCTTCTGGATCCTTGAATTGAAGTAGCCACCTTAATGCCGCATGGTCTGTCCTCAGGAGAAAGTGCTGTCCATATAAGTATTTATGGAAGTTTTTCACGCATTATATTACTGCCAGTAACTCTCTCCGATTTACACAATAATTCCTCTCAGGTTTCGACAGAATTTTGCTGAAATATGCGACAACTTTTTCTTGTCCATTGATGACTTGGGACAAAACTCCTCCAATACCATGGCCACTCGCATCGGTGTCCAATATAAATTTTTCGCCGGGTATTGGGTACGCGAGTATTGGCGCTGTAGACAATAATTCTTTCAGCTTTTGGAATGCAATTTCCTGTGCACCACTCCATTCAAATTTCCGATTTTTCTGTGTCAGCTCATGTAGACTGCCTGCAACATTTGCAAAACCAGGAACAAAACGTCTGTAGTAAGTGCATAGGCCCAGAAAACTTCGCAACTCATGAAGATTAGATAGTCGTGGCCAATTTTTCACAGCTTTTATTTTATCCTCATCTGTGTGTATTCCTTCTGACGTAACCTTGTGCCCCAGATACTTGACTTCACGCTGGAAAAGTGAGCACTTTTTCGCACTTAATTTTAGTCCAGCTGCTTCCAAGCGCTCAAACACTTCCTCCAGATTTTTCAAGTGGTCATCAAAATCTTTTTCCATGATGATTAATACACTAAACAGGTCTTCCAATGTAGTCCTTTGAGCACTCGTTCCATTAACCGCTCAAACGTAGCTGGAGCGTTACAAAGACCAAACGGCATGATGTTAAACTGCCATAGACCATTCCCAATACTAAAGCCAGTTTTCTCTTTGTCTTTGTCATCTATTTCCACCTGCCAATATCCACTTTGTAAGTCCAGGGTGGAAAACCATGTTGCTCCAGATAACGTATCCAGTGTATCATCGATTCTGGGTAACGGGTAGCTGTCTTTTTTGGTGACGTCATTTAATTTTCTGTAATCCACACAGAATCGCATACTTCCGTCCTTTTTCTTGACAAGCACGACCGGTGAACTCCACGGGCTTTCTGATGGTGCAATGACCTTTTCTCGCGCCATATCCTCTATAAGGCCCGTTACTTCCTCTCTCTTAGCGAGTGCTAGTCTCCTTGGAGGTTGACGAATTGGCTGAAAATCACCTGTATCAATGCGATGTTTGACAACTGATGTTCGGCCATTATTTTCTCCTTTGAACGCGAATACCCGCCAATGCTTTTGCAGAAACCTTTCTGCTTTATTTTTGTTCTGGGCAGACAACTCCTTCGTCCATTCTTTCGTCAATACTTCCAAGGCCGATGATTTTGTTAAAGCTGTACCTTTTGTGTCCTGCTGCTCATTTTCACAATTTATAACAGCTGTAACTTTCTCACATTGCGCTATTAGTTCACCTTTTTGCATCCATTTTGGCTTATTTGTTGGATTCAAAATTCGTACCGGTATTTTGCTGTCCGCTCTTGTCTTTACGAGGGTCTTTCCAATAATCAGGTCTTTCTTAAAATTTTTCCTATCTGCTTCCACTACCCACAGATGGCTTGTCCCACAGTCTTCACTTGTTGTAGCCCAAATAATTTCTTCGGTGTTGGGTTCAATTCGACAGCGCTCACTTATGTAGACTCTTGCAATTGTTAATTTTTGTCCACAGCCAACGTCTAAAGGCAACTCTACATTGGCATATCTTAACGTCTTTTTCTTAAGATCCAAAGTGAACCCGTGTCACGCCAATGATAACCTCATCGGTGATGTTTGGAACAATAAAATCATGTTCCACAGTTTTGTTGCCGATAAGAACACTTGCTGTAACTTTTCCTACTATTTGTGCAATTTCTCCTGTCGCTGTTCTCAATTGGATCCCATTTAATGGCATTACTCGTCGTCTATTAAATAAATCTGTCCTCACAATTGAGTGCGATGCGCCTGTATCCAAAGTTAGCTCACATGGTCTTTCGTTGATTTTTCCACCGATGGTAAGGCTGTTGGAATTTCGGCAGAGCTTCGAAACTAAGACTGTGGGGCAATCATGAGTGAGAGTCAGCTCACGCCCCGCTGTACTGACTCTCTTTAGTTTAACGACTGCTGTTCGTTATCATTTTCACCATCGTTCACCCTATTTCCAATATTTCTTCTTGGTGAACGCGATGCGGAACGTTTACGACGTGATTTGCAGTCACGTGCCATGTGTCCCTGCTTGCCACAGTTATAGCAATTTCCGCTGAAGCTTCTGCTGCCGAACGACGAATTTTTCTTCTCAGCCTCCACCTCCATCCGACGAGTTTTTAATGATGGGCGGCATGTCAACACAATCGTCTCCTGTGTGAGGGCAACCGTTACTGTTTCATTAAATGTTATCTTCGGGTTCCTCATTGTCTCGCGTTTTGTCTCTGAGTCACGTATGCCGTCAATAAACGCCTCTATTTTGAATTTTTCAGCTACGACACTTAACTCGTCAGGATAGGAAAGGTGTGCCAATCGTTCAATATCTGCAGCATACTCCTGCAAGGACTCACCAGATTTCTGGACACGACTTTTCAACTCCAGTCTGTGAATCTGCTTCATGTGGTCACTGCCATATTTTCGCTGTAAGGCATCCATCACTGCCTTGTAATTCTTTTGATCCGTCACTGGGACCGTTTGCAATACTTCTGCAGCTGCGCCTTTTAATGCCACAATTAGCGCTGCTGCTGCGCTATCGTTATCCTAGCGATTATGAGCAGATGTTGTTTCGAACTGGAGCTTGAAAACACTAAATGGCGTTATTCCATCGTACGTGGGTGCCTTAAGCCTCTCTGTGCTGATTTCTCTTATCACTTGAGTGGTTGGTTCGCTTATTTCCAACTGTTGAATCCTTTTATTAACGTTTTCAAAATTATTTTGAACTTTTTCCTTTAATGATTCAACGTCATCCCGTAACTCGATCACTTTTCCATCGAGGTCATTTACCATTTTGGCAACCTCCGTTCGAACAGCCTCCATATTCTGATTCATTGTTTGGATCTGCGTCGCGTTCTGACTTAAGCTCTGATCAATTTCTTCCCGAACCTCCTGGATTTGCAGCGCGTTCTGACTTAACTTCTGGTCCATTTGCAGTGCATTTTGACTTAACTTCTGGTCTATTTGCAGTGCATTTTGATTTATTGTCTGCGTCATCGCCATTAACATTTTCTCGAACTTTGACATATCTACAACTTCACCACTTGCCACCGGTCCAGAAGCTTCCTCTATTTTCGCTGTTGATTCTGACACATCACTATAAAATTCATGCTCTTCCAGGTCTACCCCATGAGCCTCAAGAGCCTGCCGTAAGCGTTTCTGTAACTCCAACTTTCCGCCAGATGAATGCAGATTCAGCTGCTGCAACTCCTTCTTTAGTTGATCCACTTTTAGTTCATCAAACTTAACCATTTTTTTTTTTTTTTTATTTGATTGTAAATTCTTTTTACACAATCCCACTACTGACACCAATTGTTACGAAATTTATTGTCCCTTTGACAATAATTTCGATCTCTTACACTTTTCTGAGTTCGATCACTGGATTGTGTAACAATCAAGAAAAACGCAATCTTTATTTAATTATAAAATGATTTATTTAAATCACAAACGTTAGTTTTTACACAGTACAATTGTTTATTTAATCTTTACATTCAAATTGTATACACAAACGTTATAATTTATTACTTAAAATCCACTATATCACTTTAGTACTTAAATTTAAATGTTCTCACTTAAGATCCACTGTCTTCCACTGTTCAATATCAACTGTGTCTCTGCTGCTCATATGACAGCCTTTTATACTAAAGTCATCATTTGCTAGAACCATCTGCCGTTGTCTAGAATGTCGTTTCCAGTGCCTTCTAGATAGCGATTATCGACGTTGATAATGTCGTACCATCCGCCATTATCCAGAATGTCGTTTCCAGTGCCTTCTAGATAGCGATTATCGACGTTGATAATGTCGTACCACTTTATCATTTATAGTACAGAAAACATGCTAAATGTCGCTAGATGGTGTTATTTTTCTACGGTCAGTGATGCAAGTATTTTTCTACGGTCAGTGATGCACGTATTTTTCTACGGTCAGTGATGCAAGTATTTTCTTACGGTCAGTGATGCAAGTATTATTCTACGGTCAGTGATGCTAGCTAATATCGTTTAATTTTTATTACGAGAATTTTCTGGCATAAACCAAATTTCGCTACAATATGTTCCCGTATCTTTTGCAAGTCAGAATCGCGTTGACATGCTTTTTACGTCTTTTTTATCTCTTTTAAAAATATAATGAAAAAAATTTGGTAACAGGCATTGGAATGTGAAATTTTTCCATTACGTAGCTCCAGCGCCACAAGTTCTACATTTGTCTTGACTTGCTTTTGCAATGCATTGTCTTACATCAGCATCTTTTTTTCAGCGTGCAATTATTTCGTTCCCAACTGACAGATAGAAGTTTTTGTTACTCACTTCCGATTTTATCCTTAGGAACACGCGGCACTTGGAAACAAATTTTTTTTTTTGCTTTGTCAATAATAAATAAAAACAAAACAAGCTGATTTTGACATAAAGGGTAGCCCTAAAAAAAAAGAACTGACATTTAGAATTGCTGCTACCATGATAATTGTACCTTGTATTAAATATTAGTGGTACTCACACCGGCCTAGTTAGTTAGATAAATCTTTAGTTGGTAAAGCGGTAAAACTTTTTACTGTAAAGGTATCATATTTGTTTTGTTTCGTTAACCTGACGGTAACAACTGTTTTTGTGATTTAAGTCTGAAAATCAATACAAATTTTTAAGTTTAAACACGAAAATGCCACACTCAGGCGATAAATCAAATATAATTTATAAAATTGTTATTTTTTGCAACAAACTACGCCTCCGGTGTGAACACCGCTTTTTATATAATTCCTCGTAATAACGCAAAAAGTATAAATATATGAAGAGTAAGACTTGTTCTCACGCTGCTTTTGATGTTGTTTGCTGATTTGTCTGGAGTTAATTCCATTTCAATTGCACTAAAATCTGTTTAACTCACCTTCATACGTAATTTTTAATTATATTTACTGCAAAAATCAGGATTAAAATGAAGATTTCTGTTTACGAAATTTTGATTTCCTGAACTCCAGACAAGTCAGCAAGACGCGTGAGTACGAATACATATCTCCAGCTATTTATAATTTTTGAATAACGTTGCGATCTCTCCTACAACAGCTTGTACAACCCCATACGATTATGTGAATTGTACGAAAGATTGTAACGTTAGTATGGTTGTACAGCACGTTGTACCATCGGTCGCATGAAAAATCAAAAATTTTTAATATATTGACGAATCGCATGACTAGTCGCAACATTTGTAGGTACGTTGGTACAATTTTGGTTCTCTTTTAGATAGTATGATGCATGCGTGTTTATAAAAAGTGTGGATTGTGCCGAAGAGTGGATATGACTGAAACCGAAAATGCAGAGGCTCGATTTCATATAAGTTGGACAAAAAATACTCGTATGGGAAATTGCAGCGTGTGTGCAGAAGAGCACAACCGATTGTACAACGCGTTGTACAGTTGGTCCCAACGTTAATACGAAGGGTAAGAGAAACATGAAAATAAAATAAAATATTCACGGGAAAAGTAGTTAAAGTGTGGCATCACTGTTGTTGTTTATTTGACATTATTGTTATTGACATATATGCATGTTAATACCATGTTACATAGTTTAAAAAAAACTTTTGGACCAAAATGTAGATGTGAGAATTATTTTCAACTTATTAAAAAGTTTTCAATCTTGAGTGACTTAGAGAATTCAGATTATCTTTACGCAGATCACAAGAAAATAGCTGATTTTAAAAAATTTTTAAAATCGCAGCACATATTAATCAAAGACGGATACACATGCTTGCAAGTCGCGTGCCAGCTTTGTAGCAAAGAGCAAAATCAATCTGCTTATATCAATAAAACGACGGGTAAATATTTTATTAAAGGTAACGTTACCGAGTAATAAATAAATTGATTTTTAGGAATATTCGTGTGTCCAAAATGTAACGTAAAAAAACGCTTATCCCAAGTTATTCATCTATATGAACAAGGACTAAAGCTAAGCGGAAAGGAAGTCGGCAATCCGCTCCCAAACTTCTTGAACTCTGAACTTCTTGACGTTACACAAGATATCTGTGACTTACTGGAAATTAAGGGTCTTAAAGTTCAGGATCTTAAATCGGTTGGATGCCGTTATAACAAATTGGAACACTCGTTGCATTTCCCGCTTACGGACCTGACGAACTCTGTTGTGGGCAAAAAGGTGTATCAGCTCAGAGGGAGGACTGAGGAGTCAATGCAAGGATGTCTCTGCTCTGGTTTGCTTCACTGGGGAACCACTAAATCAAAAGCTATATTGGTTACAAACGTAATAGACTTTTTGGTACTTCTTTCGCATCACTTGGAAAACTGTAAGCTTTGCAACGACGTAATTTGTAAATTATAGACATTAAACTACGAAAATTGTTTGTATGAAAAACCTACAATAACAGTGCACTTCCAAGCAGTCGAAATCAGTATCGATTATTGCTACAAAAGTTTGGAAGAACCGATCAAACGTAAGGAAAGGGAAATTTATGAAATGCGATTATTATATAAATAATTTAAAAAACTAATATTGCAAGTCCAATTTCAAAACCACTTCACTAGAGCTGTAGACATAAGCGTACCTAGGTGGAGTGCGGCAAAATGGTCCACGTCAATGAAGTTCAAATTTTGATTTTTTAGTCAATTAAAATTTTGTATACCAAATTCACAAAACTCAAATAATCTTTTTAATTAAATTATCATGTGAAATATCTAATTTTAATAAAATATTGCGGTGCACGGGAAAATTTTTTTTTTTGTAAGTAGGGGGCGGAAACTTACCTCTTCGTCCCCGGCCTCCTAATGTGCACGGTACGTTGTTACAATTTTCAAGAGGATTTCTTATGTATAATGAAAATATAACGTAGTGAAATTTAGTTTCCGCCGTCTGCTCTAAAATATCTGTGGTAAAAAGAAAACAGCTTAAGTCGACTTAAGACATTAACCCATTCCTAGCCACTGTACCTGCTTGGGTACAGCACATTCAAATAGCTGTAAATTCAAACGGAAAAAAAAATTTCCAAAGTTTATTTTGCAATTTTGTCATACATACTGTACTTTAAAAGTCCACATAAACAATGAAGGGAAAACGACTTAACTTTTTTTAATATTTTGCTTTGTTTTGATACTTCATCGTCGACTTTTTGAAAAAATCAGTGTTCATTAGGCTGCGTCGGAAACGTTTTGCGTAAAAATTAAAAAAGTTTGCGGTTGATTTGCAAAGCAAAACACTTGAGTTTAATAGTTTTAACGAGTTTAATGAAAAAAATTAAAAAAAATTTAAAGAATGCTCATATATTCTGCCGTTGTCCCAGATTGGGAACAGGCTCAAAAACCTGATTGAATTTTTTTTTATTTTATGAGCATTTTATGTTATTTTCATAAAAACGAAATACACATACAGCTCTCCGTGCAACTAATTAGGGACAGTAGTTTTTGATTAATATAAAGACATGTGCAATTTGGAATACGCAACAAAATCCGCAGTATCAATACTTTTTTAAAAGTGCATCTTTGGTACTTTAAAAATACAACATTGCCACTAATTTTTTTTACCGTTATTCGTATGAAGTGAAGACATTCGTTATTTCGTTAAGGAGTAGATCGTGCAACTAATTAGGGACAGTGACAAAATTTAACTTTTGTTAATTCAATAAATTAAAAAGAGGGTTGTTATATATTGTTTATGGTTACTTGTGATTATAAAAGTTGTTTTTGGTAGTTTAAAATGAGTAGAAAAAACCTTATGACGTCAATACACGAAAAATCATAACACTGATGCATCAAGATGGAAGCGCGTTTCGACAAATCGCAGCTGCCTTAAAAGTTTCCAAAACCATTGTAGGTAATGCGCTACAATATTTAAAAAATAATTCGACTATAGGAAAGGTACAACGCAAACAAAGAAGACGCATAACAACTGCCCTTATTGTCCGGGAGTCTAAAAAAAATCCGCATAAGTCAGCAACCAAAATTTGGACGGATATTTATGGCGAAAATAAAGCAGCACTATCCGTAGATACAATTAAAATACGTTTGCATGAAGTTGGACCTTTTGGACGGATTTCTCAGAAGCCCCTATTATTTGAACGCAACCGCAAGAAGGGACTTGAGTTTGCCAAAAAGTTCGTCACTGGAATGCAAAGGAATAAAAATGCGTTGTTTTTAGACAAAACTAAAATAAATAGAGTGTTACCCGATTTGAAAACATATGTCCGCCGCCCTAAGTCAAAGGATTTTGACCTAAAGTACACCCTATCTACACTAAAGAATGGGCGAGGAAACATTATGCTTTGGGGTGCTATGTGATGGTGTGGTGTTAGCTTACTTCGAATTATTGAGGGTATTATGGACAAATTTCAATAAATTGGAATCCTAAAGAATGTAATGCTGCCATAATCGGATGAAAATATGTCCGTAACTTAGACATTTCAGCAAGACAATGATCCGAAGCACACTGCTCGGCAGGTTAATCAATGGTTTACTGGTAACCAACTTACTGTATTGGACTGCTCATCTCACAATCCAATTGAGAACTTATGACAAGTGGTTAAAAGCAAATCAAAGCTTGCTCAAGATAAGCAACTTTGATAAGCTGTACGTCGAAACTAAGAAATTCTGGGAAGCAGTTCCAAGCAGTGTTTGTGAGAATTTATTGGAGTCAATGTCTCGCAGATGTCAAGCAGTAACTGATAGCAATTCAATTTCTACAAAATATTGATAAAAGTAAAAAAAAAATAGCAGAAAACATTAAATAGGTATAAAAACATTGTGTGTCTCCCGAATTATATGCACGAAAGTTTTTTACATAATTTTAAAAATTTTGGTAAATAATAGAAATATAATGGTTTTTTAAGAAAGGTAATGGGTTATTCAAGCTAATTCTAAACAAATTTCAGTGTTTTTTTATAAATAAAATACCAATATTACCAAAAGTTTCAATGCTTATTTAGTGTCCCTAATTAGTTGCACGGAGCTGTAGTTGAGTGACATTTCTCTTTTGTTGTTGGAAGATTTCTGAGTGCTAATTCAGGTCTCAATAGTGCCCAAAAAAGGAAAGCGAATTTCAACAATAACTAATAGAAAATTGGCTTTAACTCCATTTTTCTTAAGTCGAGTTAAGTTGTTTTTCCTTTCTGCCACAAATATATTTATTAGGTATAAGAGATTTTATTAAAACATCGATAAACATTTTTTTAAAAAAAACTTCCTTTATTGGATATGATTAGTACCATCTTAACTAGGTTAATTTATTACTATTTTTAAAATAGGCTTAAGTTTATTTGAGCTACCATTCACCAATTTTTATTAAAGCAAACTTTTTATATTTGATTTTCAATGAAATAAAAATAAATATGTAATCAAAAAGTTGTCGCTCGGATCTGGTTTCGGACATATTACATATAGCCATAGGAAGATGCGGATATCGCTTTCGTATAAATCATTATAAGTTGGACACTCCTGAATGGATATCAAAAATATGTGTGTCATAAGAAGATTTAATGTCCTGACATAATGGTACTCAAATCTTTCAAATTTAACCTGTAGTTTTTGAGATATAACGACTTCTGAAATGTTGACCATTTTTATACCCTACACAGAGGGTATATTCACTTTGTTTTTTTTTTAAAACAGTCTTTTTTTAAAATAATAATTTATTTTTTGTTCTTAATAATAAACAACAACAACGGCTAGTACAACAACAATAATTGTAAGATTATTCTCATTATATCATTTAAAATTATTAATGATCGCGCATTTCAACAAAATCACTAATTACTATTTTGGGTGTTTTTGTCACACTGAATCCAATAATTAGCTCCATTTTTTTCGATCACGTCTGGCTTTTTAGTTATATGCAGTTAAAGCTGAAATTTCGGCCAGCTTCGTGCACTAAAATTAAGCACACAAATTTTCGCCGAAAATTTTAAATTACAGATTCGTACGTAAGTCGACTTCCTCTTTGAAACACATGTTCAGTATTTTGTGTACAATTATTTTAACGAAAGATATGCAACTTTGAAATTATTCATATACTGATGCAAAATGAAAAAAAGTGAAATGCTTGTCAGTATAAGGTCCAGAGCTGATAACACATTTAGAGAGCCACTCCTTGTACTTTTTCTCAAACATTGATATCCCGCCCAACTGCTATCCAATTTCTGGCAGCTGATGTACAAAAAGAATGTACCAAACTTAGCACATTTTTTTTGACTTGTGCTTCAAAATTTTCCACTCCAATCACTTTTAACACATAATTATACACAATATCTTTCGATTTTTTCGTAAAAGGCTTAATTGGAAGGTATCTTTTAAGCAAATTTAACAAATCCATATTTTTTATGAAAGCACCTTTACCTGCAAAGTTTGTTCAGCGGGGGAAAGTGGGGAGTAAAAAATCAAACGTATTATGGAACCTGAGATATGTTCCTTTATATGCCTCAAAAGATATTGGACGTTAAGCAAAAATTTAAGACTATTTTTTTACTTATGAATAAAAATATTTTTTTTTATTACACTTGTACTGTATAAACCTAATCGAATAATCAAAAAGTCCAAAAGTGAATTATATCAGCGGCATGATGTGAATAATTGCGCTCACTTAACTCGAAAAAAAAAATAAAATTGCAAAATTAGCTTGGGCGATAATTTTGTCGCTTAATATCTTTGCTCAGACGTCACTTTCGACAAAAATGTTTTGACACAATACGCAACAAGGACTTACAAGTATATTGGAATATTTTTTTTTGACTACCCTCATTTAGAGAAAACTGAATTTCGTCCAGCTAAAAGTTAACAATTGATCACTGTGCGGCGTTTCTTTTTTCAACAACCTTACATTTTTAAAAAATTATGAATTTTTGTATGTATATAAGAACATATTAAAACATTGATTGTGTTATGTTCATGAAAAATTTGTCCAACATCAGTGTGTTAGCAAAGCAGGTGTTGGATATAGTATAGTGGACCGCGGTCAAAGGCCACAGCGGTGTGGAAAATGTAAATCCTGAGCCGTAGCCGAAGGCTTCCCAATTGTAGTAGCTAAACTCTATTATTATTATTATTACCTTGACTGTAATGTGGAATTACTGTGGATAGTGAAGCCGGTGTTGGATATACTATACATAGGATGTAAGCTATTTTCAAGCTGAAAAAAAATATGTATTGTATATATTCTTGATTAGCATACTGAACTGTACAAAATCCTTAAATTTCAAGAAAAACTTGAGTGAGGCCGTAAAAGTAAATATGTAATTACTAAAGGTCTGCATCAGTATAATCATTAACCTACGAAGCTGTTACCGAAGGCAATTTTATTGATTTCAATAGGTATACATAGCGTTTGTTCGTGTTACTGTTACTATCATTATAATATTCTCTTCTTGTAACAAACTGTATGTACAAAAATGTATCATATTATAATACGTACGCCTACTGCGCGTAAACTGTTACTTCTGCAACTGCGCATTTGATGTTTTTTACTATGCAATACTGCATAAGAATGATAAATAATGATCATTGATCAGTCATTATTTAGTATGCGTAGGTGAGTGATGTTTTTCTCATTAGAATTACACGGTTGGCTGGAAAAAGTTTCAACCCTCAAGTTGCATCCTTCCGAAAATTCATGGTGCTCCATATTTGAGGTACCTCACCGGGCGCTTTTTTTTAAACCTAATTTTTGTGTTTTTCGTCTTAAAAAGCTGATTTCAACGATTACACTTTTTTACACTCAAAATGTTCCATTGATATGAAGTTACTTTTCTTATGTAATTTTTCCTGCTGAATTCGAAAATGAAAATAACAATTTTTTGAATGGCACAGTTTTCGAGATATTGTGGTTTTTTCATTTTTCCGACATTCTTTCACTTAGAAATTCATATCTTGAGTTAAAAATGTCCAATGTCATCATACTTAGCACCAAATTGAAGGTATTAAAATGACAACCGTTACCGGTTCAAAAGCTATCGATGAAAACAGGACAGATTTTTAAAAAAATCAAATTTTACATTTGATTCTGTGGCCACGGAAAAATAGAAATAAAATAAACAAAAATAGTTTTACTTAATGCTCGTAGAGCTGATATTTTTACGCAAAAATGAAGACCCATTAGAAGAAGATCGACCATAAAATGACAACGTCAGAAGCGATTGAATGAGTGAATCCAATGCCACATTTTCTGAATATATTAACTTTTTCGACAATTTGTTGAGTCTAATCGTTACAAAAAAAAATTTCTAATTTGTTCGAACTGTCATCAAAGGAACAAACACAAAAACTTTTTTTACATTAATATCTTCAATTTGGTGCTAAGTATAATGACATTGGATATTTATAACTCAAGATATGAATTTCAAAGTAAAAGAATGTCGGAAAAATAAAAAAACCACAATATCTCGAAAACTGTGCCATTCAAAAAATTTTTATTTTCATTTTCGAATTCAGCAGGAAAAATTACATAAGAAAAGTAACTTCATATCAATGGAACATTTTGAGTGTAAAAAAGTGTAATCATTGAAATCAGCTTTTTAAGACGAAAAACACAAAAATTAGGTTAAAAAAAAGCGCCCGGTGATTTTTTTTTTTTTGCAGAAAAATGAACAGTGAGGTACCTCAAATATGGAGCACCATGAATTTTCAGAAGGATGCAACTTGAGGGTTGAAACTTTTTCCAGCCAACCGTGTTTATATAACAAAAATAGAGTTTTTGAAATCAAATGTGAGTGAAATATTATATTGAACATGTTTTATTTGCTTGTCCTTTTTTTATAGCTTTTATCTCTCTCTCACTTTTATCCATTACATAAAACAGATAGAGCGCTTCCTTCAGTTGGATTATGTTACCTTTACTTTTGTTATGCGCGTGCATACTTGTTTATTTATCTTATCCTTACCTTACGCTTTGGTAATCACAAGAAATGTATACGTGTAATGATGGTAATAGAAAACTGAATGCTTATCGAAACAGTAAATTTTTGGTAACAGTGCGTACCTCTAGTAATTACCATATAAGGAGTGCGTCATAAGAAATTAGTGCACACGTTTTTGCTTATAACTTCTTTCATAAAAAAAAAATTAATTATTTTGATCAGGTTATCTCAGAAAATCATGTCAAATACTATTTCATATCACTTTGCATTCTCATCTATTATTTTGCGAAGACATGAGCAGTAAAATAGAAATGCGTGAAAAAATGTTTAAGTTTTTTTAAATAACCTGCGATATGCCTTCAAGAGAATTGCAAGGGATGCTATAGTTAACATGAATTCGGTATCTTAGGTAATGAAAATTTTTAAAACGGACGTTAGCATGAATAAAAAGCAAGGAACGCTCTGGAAAAAAGGTTGTGGTGACCGTAATAACGCAAAGAAGGTCGTAACCATGCTGAAGAAAATTCCCAACCTTTCAGGAAGAAAAATCGCTCAGCTAGCAGATTTCTCAATATCATTTGTGCAAAAAATGAAACGGGAGGCTAGGCTTGAAGACCTACAAAGTTCAGAAAGTGCTGGATCGGAATGCTGAAAAAAATTTCGAAGCAAAAATACAAGCTCAAAAACTGACTAAGGATTTTGTGTCCAAATTCGAATGTTGCATTATGGATGACGAAACGTTCGTCCTTTCCGACATTTTTCAGTTTCCTGACCAAGAAGTTTTTTTTGCCAACGCTAGTGGACATGTTCCAAAAAATTTAAAACACAAAATAAATAAAAAATTTCCCAGAAAATTTCTTGTTTGGTGGGCAATTTACAGTAGTGGTAAAAGAAGCCAAAATTTCGTGACCAGAGGCACAATAAACATCGAAATCTTCATCATAGAGCGCTTCAAAAGAGGTTCCAACAATTTGTAAGAGATCATTAGGTATCTACCTTTTATTGGCCTGATCTTGCTTCATGTCACTACAGTAAAGCGGCTCTTGAGGATACCAGTAAAATAACATTACTTTTCTTCCTAGAAAAGCGAACCCACCCAATTGCCCTGAACTCCTGCCAATCGAGAGATATTGGGTTCTATTGAAGAGGCAATTAAAGTCAACAAAAGAGACGTGCAAGGACATAACTCATTTTAGACACTAGTGGTGCGCGTCAGGTCAAAAAATCCAAAAAAATACCATTAAAGCACTAATAAGAGGTGTCCCAGAGAAAGTAAAAAGTTTTACGCTTCAAAATTAATATTTTTTTTTTTAATATTATTTACTGCATTTGAATTAAATTTGGGTTAAAAAAATATAGTCTTTTTGAAAATTGAGTATGTGCTTATTGAGATATATTTATTTTTCAATGCACTAATTTCTTATAACGCACTCCTTACATACAGTGGTCGGCATATATATTTTGACAAATATGTACGTTTTAGTGTTCTTTCTGCAATGGCTAATTGTCAATGCCAGCGGTACTATGTACTTATGTAAAAGAAATAACACATGCTAGGTGTCAAAAAGAAAGAAAAGATTTAAGTGCTGCAGTATATTTAAAAGATAAAAAACCATTTTGTGGGTGGCATAAGTATTTTGACAATTTTTATGGCATAACTTTACTTTGGGAGTGCAGCCCATATTTTAATAAAATCCTACTTTCTCACGAGGCTTTCAATACTGAACACGAATATGGAATCAACAGTTGGGTGACGCATCTATTTTCGGAGATATAGCCATCAGATGTCGGGGATATAGCTTTTAATGAAATCATTGTCATAATTTGGGAACCCCTGGATCAACTTTCAAAATATGGATGTCATATGAAAGATAATTTAATGAACTATAATATAAACTCATAAAAATTTTAAATTTCAGAAGGAAAGTGAACAATCTCTAGAAATTTACTTGAAATTTTAAGATTTGTTGAAAAAACAAAAGCAAGAACACCAACAACAATAAAAGTGCAACTTCAGCAACAGTATCAACAATAACAACAATAAAAACAATAACACATTTGTTTGCGGTGTTATTTTTCAAAAAAAATCTAAAAATTTTAATAAAAAGTTAAGCGATCATTCATTTTCCTTCCTTAAAAAATTCGGAAATCCAAGAAAACCAGCTTGGAATAGCACACCATTTGAAAGGACATAAAATACGCTTTCTTATGTATTAATTCAAATTTTTACTGAATAAAAACTTTTCCAAAAAAATAACGCTTTTTAACAAAATAAATTGACCATAAACTTAAATAAATTGCAATATCTCGAAAATTTTCAAAAACTATAGCTGAAATTTAAAATTTTTATGAGTTTATATTATAGTTCATTAAATTATCTTTCATATGGCATCCATATTTTGAAAGTTGATCCAGGGGTTCCCAAATTATGACAATGATTTCATTAAAAGCTATATCCCCGACATCTGATGGCTATATCTCCGAAAATAGATGCGTCACCCAACTGTTGATTCCATATTCGTGTTCAGTATTGAAAGCCTCGTGAGAAAGTAGGATTTTATTAAAATATGGGCTGCACTCCCAAAGTAAAGTTATGCCATAAAAATTGTCAAAATACTTATGCCACCCACAAAATGGTTTTTTATCTTTTAAATATACTGCAGTACTTAAATCAGCAGAGAAAATACGCAGCTTTTTTGTTCTTTTTGACACCTAGCATGTGTTATTTCTTTTACATAAGTACATAGTACCGCTGGCATTGACAATTAGCCATTGCAGAAAGAACACTAAAACGTACATATTTGTCAAAATATATATGCCGACCACTGTACATATCAGGAATTCTTTAAATTTTCTGGTTTTACGCGATCACAAACATCAAAAATTTAAAATTGAGGGCACACATCTGAAACCTTTTTTAAACTATAGTTTGGACATTTCGAAACAAACTGATCTAAATGACAACCCAAAATTTGGAGGAACACCCCATTTGCCCCTTCATCGACTAGTTTAATTGAAAACTTAATTCCTCTTAAAGTTGTTAACATAAAATTATAAAATTTAGTACACATGTTGCAATTGATTGCACTTTCTATTCATGATAAAAAAAAATTTAATAATTTTATTTTCCCATTTGCTTATAACTTTTAAATAAACAATTGATGATAATTTTCTCTTCCCAATACGAAAAATTTATTTTTTTTTTGGTATGAGCCTTGAATATTGAAGATTGAATATATGTAAAAAAATGAAGTGTGCCGTCACTCATTTCAATAAGAAAAGAACGACCTACGACAAAATCTCAAAAATAAAATACAAAGAAGTGCGAATATTTTGTGTGTTTGCAATTTTGCAAACGCAATTGCGTATTTTATGTTCAAATGCATGGCGCGCATGGAATTTTGTCGTAGACCGTTCGATATAAAATCTTTTTTTATTAAAATGAGTGACGGCACACTTAATTTTTTTACATATATTATATCTTCAATATTCAAGGCTCATACTGAAAAAAATTTTAATTTTTCGTATTGGGAAGACAAAATTATCATCAATTGTTTATTTAAAAGTTATAAACAAATGGGAAAATAAAAATATTAAATTTTTTTTATATCATGAATAGAAAGTGCAATCAATTGTCAACATGTGTACTAAATTTTATAATTTTATGTTAACAACTTTAAACTAGTCGGTGAAGGGCCAAATGGGGTGTTCCCCCCAAACTTTGGGTGTCATTTAGGTCAGTTTGTTTAGAAATGTCCAAACTATAGTTTGTTTGAAAAAGGTTTCAGATGTGTGCCCTCAATTTTAAATTTTCGATGTTTGGGATCGCGTAAAACCAGAAAATTTAAAGAATTCCTCATATGTATGTAAGAATGTATCTTAATACCAAAATGCACCAAAGTGATTTTACTTTTTTCGATAAAAAAAGGTAAAATGAAAAAAAACTATGTAAATGGTACATCATTTTAAAGCAAAAGAATCAAGCTTTCTTCACATCAATACAGTTTAGTAACACATTTTTTGGGAAAAAAATAGTTTTTAGGAAAAAATTTTTCAAAATTTCAAAAAAATCGTCATACATATATCCAAAATAACAGGTTATATTTCGCGGACCATTATTGTAGGCCATTAAATTAGCTTTTTTATGACACACATATTTTTGATGTCCATTCAGGGGTTTCCAACTTAAAATGATTTTTTCTAAAGCTATATCCGCTACTTCCGATGGTCTGTGACGCCCACCCATTTCAATAACACTACCAACACGTTTCTAAATTTGTTTTTAATCAGCAGTTTTAAGGGTCTTCTATATCTAAAATTATTATCTAATTTTTCTAATATATGACTGCCCTTTAAAACTCGTTCCCAACTATTTTAATTTCGTGATTTTAAAAACATTGACTATCCTATCCTTAAAGCAAGATTAAAACTACATATTCAATTGGGACCTAATCTATACCATGGCATCCGTTGATGAGAAAGTTATATTTTTACAAAATAATTTAAATAATCTTTTTGATGAATTTTTTAAAAGTGAAGAAAGGCCCAATTAAAAGATGTAATGCAGACAAAATATGGCTGACAATAGTGATTGGAAAGAGATATCTTTTGCACGTTATTGCTATATGAAAATTTAATTAGAAAAATGGTCAAGAATGCAGGCTAAATTTTATTCTGATAAATCCTCATCTCCTCTGGGTAGTAAAAACACGTAGCTAGGAACAAAAAATGGTCTTCAACTCAACCCCAAGAAATCTATGTTTGCTTACCAAAACCTATTGCCGAAGGTTCATGTAAATGTTGACACATCTGTATTGCAGAAGGTTCAATTGAATGGTACAATTGCATTCGCTAAACATTCCAAAAATCTAGAAATCGCATTTAACAGAACTTTAAACTTATAATACAGTCGGTAAGGTGTATGGTATGCTCCGTACACTTTGATCCACCCAGTTTTTTACTTTACCAATAATAAGGTTATTACTAGCAAAAACCCATGGTACAATAATTGTACCATGGCAAAAGCCTACTTCATACCTACTCTACTTTTAGGATGTGAAATTTTTGTGATTCGACCAAACTCGTTACGTGTATTGATTACGTTTGTTTAAAAAGTTGTAAGGGAAATTAGATAATTATTTTAGATATACCCTTGCAAAATGACATATATTTCACGATCAGTTTGCCACCCTCCAACCCTTGCGCCCGGGGCGCCCGCAACCTTCCCTCCCTCTTTAGGTACGCTATTGGGGTGAATATTTGAATACGTTATAATAAGAATTAATCGTTATGTAATATGGCAGTTTTACGTGTTATATGATATCTACAAACCAAAAGTTGGTAAACAGTAACAGTGGGTGCGGCATATCCCAAGTAAGTAAAACGCGTTAAATCGCCCATTTTACGTCAAAGGGAAAGTTGACCCAGCACGACGTCATCTATTTGCATGATATTTTGTATATTGGATGAAAAGAAGCACCTTGTGCAGTTTTGTCAAGTCAAAAATGGAATCAAACTTTGTACTTATTGAAAAAAAAGCTGATCAAAATATTGATTCATGTTCCCTTCCAATTTTTTATATTGAAAAAAAAGTTGATCTAAATACTGATTCATGTTTCCTTCAAATTTTTTATGAAAATTTCAAAAATCGAAAATATATTGCTTTTAATTTTGTGGTAGGTACTGTAAAAACTTAAGTGAAAAAAATTGCACAGTATGATGTTTCTGTGGTCACAAGCAATAACTTTCGAGAAAAATCACTTTTTATATACAGAAGCGTTTCAGAAAAAAGTTAAAAAGTGTATCAGAAAAAATTTAATGCAAAATTAAAGATTTTTACACGCGCAATGCTTAGGTCCAAAAACGATAAAGAAAGTTTCATTTGTTAAGAAGATATTTAATAAAAAGTAATATAAGTGTTTATGAAAAATGTAAAATACAAAATTGGAAAGATTATGTTGACATAGCTCTCTTGAAATCGTTCAAGTAAAAATGCGTTATTAGCTTTAGTAGAGATAGAACTTGGGTTTAAACATTTTCAATTTGCAATAATCACTTATAAATACTTTGGCTCCTAAATTAACTCTCTTGTTTATGATAATTTATTTAGGAAAAAATGAGCAAGAATCGCTTACTTAAGCGATGAAAACATTTTCTTAAGTATATTTTGGCGCTTATTGGAAATGTAATAGGACTCCAATACGACTTAGATCAATATGTTTTTATTAATATCTTTTTAAAAAATATTGTAAAGAAATAGGGGTTTCATGTAAATATAAAGTTCTGTTAGTAGAGTATGGTAGTATACATAACTCAATTCTTTCTTATGTCGACTTAGGCGGTTATCGATTGTGACCACAGATTTAAATCAATATGACATACCCTTGAAATTGGTATGTTTATGAAAGACATATTTGAAATATTTTATAAGTTAATTAGTATTTTTTCGATGCCTTTCTTCAAGTTTAATTATCGAATTTTTTGATAATTTGGCAAATAAACATAGTGTACGTTGATCTAAAGGTTTTTATAAAATTATGATAGTTTGGAATGTTTTATCCAAAAAAATATGTTTCTTGATCCCAGGGCTAGTTTTTTCTGTGCTAGCTCAACGCAGTTTCTAAATTAATCTCAGAATCGAGTTTTTCAGTTAATTTTAAACATAGTGTACTTTTCTTATGCAAAATTTAATTTCTATAATTTTCAGATGCTATCGTTTGCTTACCGTACTCTTTAAAAACATTGCCACAAGAGGTACTGCCAGCTTTAGAAAAATTCAGTGAACTTGTATTTTGGTTTGATTATGATTTACCTGGATGGGATGCAGCACGCAGAGTTTCACAAAAATTAAACGAGAAGCGATGCTTGCTAATACGTTCTACCGAGACTGAACCATCACCTTATATTGCGCACAAGAAGCGTCTTAACTTACGACACATACTGGCAAAGGCATTGCCAGTTTTGCACAAGTCTATAACTACTTTCAGTGAGCTTAGATGCGAGGTACTAAGCGAATTACAGAATATAGACAAAGTAAACGGAGTGAAATGGAAGCGATTCCCTATGCTAAATAAACTACTTAAGGGTCACAGAAAAGGAGAACTTACGATTTTGACAGGACCAACAGGAAGTGGAAAAACAACTTTTATAAGCGAATACTCTTTAGACTTGGCCCTTCAAGGTGTATCTACATTATGGGGTTCATTTGAAATACGCAACTCCAGATTAGCATCTACACTACTAAGGCAATATGTCGGATACTCACTGGAGAAAAAGCTCAATGAATTTGATCATTGGGCAAATGCTTTTGAAAAACTTCCTCTGTATTTTATGACATTTCATGGTCAGCAGACTATAAAAGTAGTAATGGAGGCTATCGATCATGCTCAGTATACCCTTGATGTCAACCATGTAATCATCGACAATTTACAGTTCATGATGGGTGTTTCAACAACATTCAAAAACGATAAATTTTGGGAACAAGATGAGATTATTGCATCATTTCGATCTTTCGCTACGAAGCGCAATGTACATGTGACGTTGGTAATGCACCCACGTAAAGAGAAAAATGAGGATGATCTGACCACCAGTTCAGTTTTCGGAGGTGCTAAAGCAACGCAAGAGGCGGACAATGTTCTCATTATCCAGGATAAACGTTTAGTGACTGTGAGAGGAAAAAAATACCTCCAAGTGGTCAAGAATAGGTATAGCGGCGACCTTGGAATCATGCCTCTGGACTTTGACAAGGAAGCTTTAAGTTACTCAAAAAGAAAATAAGTGATATTAAATATGTTTTAATCAATCTTTTTTTAATAAATAAACTACGTCGAACTTTGTTTATAGCTTTTAGTATCAAACATTTTCTTCCCACACATAGCGCAAATGGCTTTCTTATAAGCACACGTTTGACAATAATGTGAGCCTGCTTGGTGAACTTTTTGTCGGCATATTCTAAAACGGAAAATTATTAGGATAGCTTTGATTTGAATTTGAAAATTACCAACCTGCAAGGAGGCAACTTTATTAAAATTGGGTTAAACCTGTCATTTGTAGAAAGAACTTTGTTTTCATTGATTTTTCTGCCTCCAGACTCCGTACTTATGTTGCCTATCTTCCAAGGACATGGAGTAGCAACTTTGGTTAATTTCGACTCGCAGTTTTCGCAAACCATTACATATAAACAAAAATGAAATAATTAAATCTCATTCTGTTATCGATACATGTTGTATATACTTATGGCTAACCCACAGTACTGACGGTTGAACGGTAAAACCGTCGTAAAATCCGTTCGAGTAAACTGAATTGCGACGAAGATGTACGACCTCAAATTCAGTTGTCATTTTGTGCTTACAACCATGGTGTAATAATTAAGGAGAGCAATGCGTACTGAAGTGGAATTAATTTTGAGAGCGTGAAGAGCTAAACACAGTTGGGACGTGCAATATCGTCTAGATTTTTCCTATACGTTTGTAGTGATTACAAAATTGACACTAAAAAATTTATCGCAGAGAAATAGGACAAATTCTATTTTTTGGTGCGATTTGACACAAGATAAATCGCACGTCCCGACTGTGTTTAGCATTAGATTAGATCGCCTATTTGCTTTAACTTTAAAAGTTGAAGTTGCTGAACGGCCCCAATAATCAAATCAACGATACTCCAAAGGTATAACGAAACAATAAAATCGAATTGATAATAAATGTCATTGTGAATCTATTAATGGCCAATATCCAGAACATTATGAGAGGTGTGTATAATTGCTCCAACTTTATTATTATACCATGTTTACAACAGTGATCGGCAAAAAGCGAAACTCAAATTTTTCCTTAAACTCAAATAAAAGGGGAAATCTAAAGAACTCTCACTGAGAGATGTTCATTTATGTTTTAATTTTTGGTAATTGTCTAGAAGTGCGGACAACGTTAAAATGGGGGTAAAAAAAAAAAGTAAAATACTCAAATGACGTGCTTTTTTATAAAACTTATAATTCCGGCGGCGGAAAGTGAAAATTATGCACCGTTTTTTTTGTTATAAACAATTAAAGTTGCGAAAAATTGTCAACAATAGCGTTGCACGACGCTTGAATCGAGCGACTTTACGAACACGTGAAGAACAACAATAGCGTTACACAACGCTTGAATCGAGCGGCTTTACGAAACGGAAAAAATAAGCGAAACATGCATTTTTATGCAGCAGTTCTTCATGAACAATAAATATTTGTAAAAAAACTTTGTACAATCGGAAAACGAGTCAAAGACGTTCTACAGCAAGTATTCCCAAAATTATTTCATTTCGAACAAACCTGCAACGACTGCTGTGACAACAAACATGGGACGGTAATGTGATAATGTGACCAACTATTGCAATTGCAACGCACCTTTTCTTCAGGTGTTCGTAAAGCCGCTCGATTCAAGCGTTGTGTAACGCTATTGTTGTTCTTCACGTGTTCGTAAAGTCGCTCGATTCAAGCGTCGTGCAACGCTATTGTTGACAATTTTTCGCATTTTTCGCAACTTTAATTGTTTATAACAAAAAAACGGTGCATAATTTTCACTTTCCGCCGCCGGAATTATAAGTTTTATAAAAAAGCACGTCATTTGAGTATTTTACTTTTTTTTTTACCTCCATTTTAACGTTGTCCGCACTTCTAGACAATTACCTAATTTTTTTTCTTTTAATTGAAACTTCTTCAGTGAGGGGCGTAGCTGGGCAAAACGTAGCGCGCGCGCGAATGCGGTAGAAAGAAAATAATTTATCTTATACGTATATAAAGCGGAGAGCATAGAAATCAATTCAGTTCCATTTGAAAAGCACACAACAGCACAACTACAAATGCATAGAAGAGCATTGAAGACTACGTGTGTGGTAGTGCCCAGCTCTGGTGAGGGGTCATTTGAAAAATTAGGTGTGTTTAATAAAACGCAAAACGTGAAACGCTTTTTTAAGTTAGGATCTAGATTAGCTACAGCAGTAAGTGATATATCAAATTAAAGTACTCATCGAGCAGAGTGCACTAAATCTATCAACTTCGAGATCGGTTTGCCAAAAGCTGAGATACTTATAAGCGTGGAAAGATTTGATATTTTTTAAGTAATTCAGTGATTTACTACCAAAGCCTTGCTTTACCTCTTCTAGATCCCGTCAACTTTTATCATTTTAATAAAATATTTTTGTCTAATTCTTTCGCAGATTAGTTTCTGAAGGTTTCACTTCTACCGCGTGTGAACTGCACACATGTTTTGTTTTTTCATACATTCTTACATTTTTGATATTGCTTTCGCAATTTTTTGCTTTTATTTTTCGCGTTTAATCTTTACTGAATAGATAAAAACCAATGAAAAAATATCTTATATAATTTTCTCAAGATAATATGTGTACAGTAAACCCTGTTTTAGTGCCTCCCCCTTTAAGCACCATTCCCTTTTAACTACCACCATTTTGCAGCATCTTACAATTTTCTGAAAACATACATACAAATTCCCCCTTTTAAGTCCCTCTCGCTTAAGTACCACTCCCGCTTAAATGCCTCTTAAATCTGTGCTTTAATATAAAAATTACATGTTATTTTCCCCTTTTATGTACCTCCTTCAAAATTTACACGAATTTTCTCAATAAATGACAACAAGCGATAAGTCGATAATTCGATTGTTCAATCTCTGTATTTTTCATAAAGAATCGTCCCTAACTGTCAAATGTATTTTTGCCGCCATTCGACTGGCTTCTTTTAATTGGATTTGTGAAATATATTTTTAAAAATGCCGGGCAAAGGGCGAAAATTGACAACTTTGACCATCAAGCAAAAAATAGAGATAATAGATTTGATTAACACATCGAAAAAAACAAAAAACGAAGTGGCAAAAAAGTTTAAGTGCGATATTTCTACCATCCACCGCATTCTAAGGAACCGCAAAGGAGTAGAGGCGGCCGCATCAAAAAATAATTTAAAAAGAAAAAGAATACGTTCAAGTACATGCGGAAGGGTAGAGAATGCTCTGTCGAAATGGTTTGACCAGATGCGATCGGCAAATGCGACAATTTCAAATTTTGCAGAAGGCAAAAGAGTTCGCAACTAAAATGGGTTGTGACATTGAGCCATCAAATGGTTGGCTCTGGCGCTGGTAACGCCGAGAAAACATCAAATTTAAAAAAACGTAAGGTGAGGCGGCTGATGCAGATACTGCGGAGGCCGAAAAGTATCCTAAGTGAAGCTTTAGATAAATTGTTTTAAGACTACGAGGAACATTACGTCTTCAACGCAGACGAAAGCGGCTTATTTTACAAGGCTCTACCTAGTGGAACCTTGTGCAGGGGAGGCAGCAAAGCGGTGGACGGAAAATCGCAAAAGCCCGATTGACAATTTTATTTATTTGCAATGGGAGCGGAACTTTTAAAAAGGTCGTAATTGGAAAATCAAAGGGCCCGAGATGTTTTAGGGGAAAACTTGTGCCATTGCCGTACTATTCCCAAAACAAAGCCTGGATGACTGGGTCATTATGGACCATGATAATAAAGGAATTTGACCGAGAAATGGCAAAGCAAAACCGAAAGGTTTTACTAGTTATTGACAACGCTGCTTACCATAAAGTTGATGGCATAAGTCTTGAAAATGTAAGAGTGGAATTTTTGCCACCAAATACTACTTCAGTGTTTCAGCCTCTTGATCAAGGCATAATCCACTGCTGCAAAGTTTATTTCAGGCAAATAATGATTCGAAAGCAGATTCTTGCTGTAGAAAAAGGCTTGTCAATTAAACAATTCATGAAGTCAATTTCATTGTTGGATGCCCTTAATTATGTAAAGCGCTCATGGTGTCTTGTCACAAGCGATACCATAAAAAATTGTTTTCGTAAAGTAAGTGTCCATACTTACATATGTATACACCCATCCCTCGATTTACGCAGTAGATAGGTTTTTGAAAAAACCGCGTAATTCAAAACCGCGTAAATCGAGACAAGAAGTCCATACAAATTGAGTGAATTGGTTTTCATAATTTAAAAATTGCGTAAATCGAGCAATAGAACTCAAAGAAAATAGCATAATTGCTAAAAAAAATCCGCGTAAACTGAACCCATAATGTACATATGTACGTACCTACCTAATGAAAAATTGGAGATTATATAAAAAATATTAATTAAATAAAATAATTAGATTTTATGGAATTAATTCTTATTTTTTAAATTCAATCACATATCCAAAGCATTAATTATAAAAAGTAAGAAAATTAAATAAAAAAGTAACATGAAAGTAAAACCAAAATATTTCCAAAAAATATTATGTTGACCATGGTGTAATAACAAAGGTGAAGTAACTAAGGACAGCCATAAGTGTTGAAGCCATTTTAAGAGCATGAGAGTATTCGCTGACTTACTTTAACTTTGACATTATAACATTTCAATTGCCCCTTCAACAAATTTAAGCGCTTTGATAAATTGCAGAGCTTAAGCATAAAGTTCTAGAAAACTTTCTGAACGATAAGCTGCTAATGTTGCGCAAAATACTTTAATTGTGACAAATTTGGTCGCTGTTGTTGTTATTCAATATTAGAAAAGACTTATTAGTGTCAGATTGAAACCCGATGCACGATTTAGCATAATTATTTATTTGCAATAGAATTCTGAAGAGCCTGACACAAATACCACTTAGTGAAAAGTTGCTTCAAACGCTTCAAAAATGTAGGAGTTGCTAAACGGGACCAATAATGAAAAACAACTATATGTCAAAAATAAAGTCAAATTGGTGATAAATGTCAATGCGAGTCTATTACTGGCCAATATCCAGAAAATGATGAGAGAAGTGCCATAATTACTCCACCTTTGTTATTACACCATGACTCCACCTTTGTCTTTACACCCTGATGTTTACTACATATATACGAAACTTCGTCATATTATTTATGTCCACGTGTTTTTATCTGAAAAAAATGTCTTATACGTGTTTTTAGCTGAAAAAAAAATTTAGTCAAATGAAATTTTGAAACCGCGTTATTTTAAAACCGCGCAAAAGAAGTACCGCGTAAGTCGAGGGATGGGTGTATATTTTTTTATATTTAAAGTTTTTTTTTAGGCAGGATTTAAATTGGGAAATAATTAATTTGAAGACTTCGAAGAAATAATAGATGCCCCTATTGAAATAGAAGAATTTGAGGAATACGTTGCCTGCTACAGCAGTGTCGACTGTTTTGGTTCCCTTACAGACGCAGAAATAGTAGAAGGCGTATTAAATGAAGATGTTGCTGATTACTATTCATCAGAAGATTCTTCAGCAGTCAACATAAGTGACCCAATTTCATTTGCAGAGGCTTTGGATTTACTTAATATTATTAAAAAATTTATGGATTCAAATGAAATCGAAAGTGAAGAGCTGAGGTTTTAGAGGAAAAATTGTTTAAGAGCAAATTTCAAAACAGTTATCAAAAAAAAAATAACAGATTTTTTTAAGCACTAAACTATGAATTATTGAATTAACTATGAATTACTGAATTTTTTTTTAACATTAAACTATGAATTATTAAATGTTGTTTATTAATAATATTAATGTACATATGCATCAAATGTATGATATTTTTTTGTTCAATAAAATTTTATTTATAAAACAGATTTTGAGTAAGCTACATGTTAGCATTGGCATTGTTCTATAAGAAAATTAAGATTACTTTAAGTACCTTTAGGTGCTTAAGCGGGTTATTCTTAAGTACCTTGAGGTATTTAAGCGGGAGTTTTTTAAGTACCATTCCCTCTTAAGTACCTCAAAAACCTGTCATCTTGAGTAGAGGTAGTGGTGGCAAACTATCGATAGTCCTGACCATCGATAGTGGACGATAGTTTCTGGAAACTATCGATAGTTAGATTACTTTAAGGCGCCTGCTACACGATCAATATATATTGTGATATTTGGATCGTGATCCATATTGATGGATTGATGGATCGCACGCGAATGCTACACATTCAATATATATCGTGTCAGTATTCATATGATTTTTATTTTGAGTGGTTCGTCAATTAAAAGATGTCGCAAGAAAACATAAAAAAAGCCAGTTTGGCCATCTTGTTGGCTTTTTCTTTGAAGCCAAAATTGCATAGAAAGATATGGAGTAAAAAATGGTTTCTAGATCGAGAAAAATACACCCATTTAAACTTGTTGAACACAATTGTTCTTTATAAAGAAATGGATGATTACGAAAATTACTTTCGTATGTCTAATGAAAGTTTTGAGAATATTTTGGAATTAGTCACCCCATTTTTGAAAAAGCAAGACACTGTTATGAGGAAAAAATTTCCCCAAGAGAAAAGTTAGCACTGAGCTTGCATTATTTTGCAACTGGGACGTACGTTTTTTATTTTATTGTAAATATTTCGTATCTTATCATAATTTTTTTACAGATACTTTAAAAATGAGAGGTTTACAGCAATTATGTCACGAGAGTCAATAAGCCAAGCTGTCGTAGATACATGTGAAGCGTTAATATATGTTCTTAAAGATTATATTAAAGTAAATAAAGCGGAAGTTTTGTAATATTTTTTTAATTTTTATTAGAAACTTTAGTATACAAACATGTTTTTATTCGTCATCAAAACTTGAAAAAAGTGATTTTAATGAACGCTTATTCGTAGTATATACGTCTTGAGTTGCACCTATGTTTCCTTGGTAGATCACAACGGGAGGTTGTGCACGTGGGCACTCAGCTCGTAAACCACTGTGCTCATTGGATTGCGACATAAAAATATTAGAGTCCGGTGAAGGTGTGGATTGGAAAATATATGGCTCCGGTGATGTTACTCTTGAACCCGAATTCACATTTATTTGTACAGAATATCTGTCCAGCGTGCCCAGCTCTGCTTCAAACAAAATGTCGTTGATGGCTTTTTCTGCGAACAGTCTTTGATTTCGATGTAGCTTTTCCAATTTTTCGCTCCAATAAATTGCTGTTCCGTTGACATTACATGACATGGTTGTGGTTTCTCAGACAGTAATGAACAGGCTTTTTCAATGAGCTCATTTTGTTTTGCTATATAGGTTCTTTTGAATTTTTTCTTTGGTGGAAGGATAACGCCAACAGACGAAAAAGATGAGTCATCTAGTTCTTCCAGAGAACGGCTTGTCGAACCTGCTTCTACCGAATCATCCTCATAATTAGAAACCACGCCCTGAAAATATAAAAAATACTTATGTAAATATAAATTATCTAATAAATTTGTTTAATTTTTTTAGATGCCAACTACAACACATGAATGGAAAAGTGTTGCTGATGATTTTGAAAAACTCCACAATTTTTACAACTGTGTCGGAGCAATTGACGGCAAGCATATTAAAATAAGACATCCACCTGGTTCAGGATCCTTGTACTATAATTACAAAGGTACCTATAGTATCGTCCTTATGGCAATCGCAAATGCTAAAAAAGAGTTCATTATGATTGACATCGGATGCAATGGACGTGTATCAGATGGTGGTGTTCTGTTTTACACAAAGTTTTGGGAACATTTCCAACAAGGTCGTTTGAATTTGCCACTACCGTCAGCTCTACCTAATACATTGGAAGAATATCCATATGTCTTTATAGGAGACGAAGCCTTTGCTTTAAGCACGAACCTTATGAAACCATATCCACAAAAATCAGCTACAAACGAAGAACAACTATATAACCGGCGATTATCCAAAGCTAGATCTGTGGTTGAGTGTTCTTTTGGTATACATGCTACAAAATTTGGAGTTTTCCAAAAAGCTATTAGCCTAAGTCCACAGAAAGCTACAAAGGTGACAACGGCATGCTGTTACCTGCACAACTATTTAATGAGAAAAGAGCACGTATATTCTTCATCAAGTTGTAATGGTGATAATTTGGAATTATCAGATATGCAGCCCAATAGTGCACGCAACCCAACGAAAAGTGCTAAAACTATCAGGGATAACTTTTGTAAATATTACAACAACGAAACATAAAAAAAATATATATTGTTGTAACTTGTTTTAAATAAAAATGTACTTACCACATGAACAGGCTTTTCAGTTTTATTCAAAAAATGCAGAGCTTGGAATGTCCATGCTTTGGGGGTGTAGACTTCATCCGCACCAATTCCAGAACGTTTTGACTGAACAATCCGCTTCAGCTCCTTCCTATAGTTCGACCTTAGTGAGTTGATTTTTTTGCGAACATCGTCGACGGCAGCTGTGGGCTTAATTTTTTTCAAAACGTTAATTAATTTTTCGTAAGCAGCTGCTTTTTTTATTTTGTCACTATACACTTTAGCCAATGAGTCCCACAACTCCGGCAAGGCTTCCAAGCTTAAAATAAACTCTTTCACATTTTGTTTTTCGGATGTTAAATCTGATTCTACCGGCAGTAAAAACTCGCCTTCACTATTATTTTCCATTTTTATTAAGTAAAATGGTTTTTTTTTTCATATGTGCTATTTTATTTCTTTGCAGAAAGTTTTTTAAAGTTTTCGGATCGCGAACTGAAAACACAGAATGTGCTACATGCTCAATATTTATTGACACATTTGCGATCCGCGATGCAGATTTCAAAATATTTAAATATTTTGCGATAAAGATCACGATCCATCAATATTGCATGCTACACGTTCAATAAATATCGCGATACTGGATATTGATCAATACATATTGATCGTGTAGCAGGCGCCTAAAAAACAAAAAAAAATTAATATTGTCACTGCAGTAGTGGCATTAAAAAAGGTCTAGATTTTTTTTTTCAATTTACCAATTATTTTTATTTAAAAAACATATTGCATCGACATTTTTAGTCCAGTAGAATTAGTCGTAAAAATGAGAAAAAAAATAATTATAGTTACAGCACTGACAGCTGAATATTGTCGAACAAGCATCCTAATGAAAAAAGTTTAATATAAAAGTTGTAGGAAATAATAAGATCTACATTTTTTGTTTTACCATTTTCAACGTAACCTTAAAGAAAAAATTATGGAAAACCGGTTTATTCGATTTTTAACTTTTTTCTTTGACAAAAAGTAGATAGATAGTAGCTGAAACTTGGGCAAAAGATACTTCTTAGTGTTGGACAAATGTAGTAATTTTTTTAAACGGAAATATTTAGAGGTTGTTGTTAAATTTAATTTTTAAAAAAAAAAACCAAAATTTTTAACTGCGATTTCTCGTTGCTACATGATTGAAAAAATAAGTATAAATTTTTATATGATACACGATTGAAAATATCAGTATAAAATTAATAACTTTTTGTTATTCATATAAATCCATAAGAAAATCGTATAGAATTTTATGATAAAATTTTTTGTGAATATAAAATTTTTTTTTATACTGAAAAGTTTATATGTAATTTTAACGATATTGAAAAAAATGTATTTTTATGTCGGTTGTTAGAACGTTTGACTGGGACGCAGCACACACGGGTTCAAGACCTGGAACAGATACTTCTTTTTAATTTAATTTTATTTACAATTTCTATTTATAAAATGATTTGACTAACACAACTTGAAAGGACTGAGACTTGAACCTGCTTCATTTATAGAATAATTTGAATGCGACCCCATTCATTTGCTAGCTCGGCCACAGAATGTTGATGTTTTATTGGACGAAATTAAACATAAATAACTGTCCGCATAGCTAGTTTTATATGTTGTAAAGTTATTAAATTTATACCTAAATTCATATAAAACGATTCTTAAACTGATATCATATAAAAATTTATACTTATTTTTTCATCCTGTAGTATTAAAAGTAGTAAAATTGATCTTTGTACAAAGAATTAATTGAAATCTTAAAAGCATTATTGCGTTAGTAATTATGTAAAATAAATAATGATTTTTTCAAGAAATATGTGCAGCATTAAAAGTAGTAAAATGGATCTGTTTTCAAAGAATTAATTGAATTTTTTTAAAGTATTATCGATGTTTCATCATTTGATTGCAACGAAAACTGTAATCAAAATTTTACAACCTACTTATACGCTATAATTTCGATACAGAAGAGCCTTTACGCTACGGCCACGCAACAAGCGGCAGCGTCAGGACGGTAAGCGGTAGAGCGGCAAGAAAAAAAATTAAAACATATGGAACACTATTGAAGCGGCTTCATACTCATTGAGCGGCAAAATTTATTTTGGAGCGGCAGAGAGGCCAGAGAGAAGACATCACAGTCAAAGCGTATACGTAAAAGAGAATCAATAAGAATTTATTGTGTACTCTAATTAAGAGAAAACAAATTAATACAATACAATTTTAAACTTAAATAAAAATTAAAGAAGTGTTTTAACTGCATTTGATGAAGACCTTTTTGAATACCCTAGGAGTTTTGTTTTTTTTTTCTTTATGAAATTTTTTCAATGTGATAACCAAAATTAATTAATTAATTGAAATCCAATTCATTTTATGCTAACTAGTGGAAATTTTAAAACACCACCTTAGGGGCCATCCATTAATTACGCGAGTCAAAATAGGGGTGGTCCGGCAAAATCTTACAAGGGAGAATGAGAGGGGAGGGGGTCAATGAAAATATCATGGTCATTAGCAAGCGAATCTGATTTGTTAATATAGCACGCATTTTTAATTAAATAATTTATTTCAAATTCAAAATTCCACAAATTTATTTTCTTTCAAGATGAAATGTCAAAATTTCATCCTTTCGGACGGCAAAATTGGAAATTTTAGTCACCAAGTGAAAATTTTACTCACCAGGCAAAAAATGGTTTTCACCGCGATTTGCCTAGGTAAAAAGATATTGATTGGGAAAGGCTCTTAATATTGTAATCATAACATTTTATCTGAATCAGATCTATTTGACAGCTTGTTTGATATTTTGTTCCTACGTTTGTGTTTATCAGTTTCAATGTTGAAAACGCCACCTCACAGCTATATGTTGACTCAAACATTGAATAGAGTTTATATATTTCGTCTTACTTTCGGATACAGATCTCAATCAACCAGCTTCCAAAACTCTATTCCAGAGTTCAACGGCAATGGAGTAGTTAATCATTTGCTCAAAAAAGCGTTCAGATACAGTTAATGTCAGAATCTTTTGCGTCTGCACAAGTGTCTGGTAGGTCCTGCTAGAGAAGCTGTTACTTCAATGTTGATTTATTCAAATTATGTACTAAAAGCCATTGAAGAACTAGAGTTTCGTTTTGGGTGTCCTGATTTGATAATACGATCGCAAATAAATAAATTACAACAATTTCCAGATATTGGGGAGAAGAATTTGGTACTATTAATTGCGTTTTCGTCCAAAGTTCGTAACATCGTGGCGTTCATGACGTCAGCCAATTGCCAACAGCATTTGTCAAACACAACTCTTCTTGACCAATTGATATCGAAATTGCCAGCCAATAAACAGTTTTTTTTGGGCTAAGCACGCTATTTCAATCAGGCCTTTCCCCGCAGTTGTTGAATTTTCCACATGGCTGAGTGATCTTGCCAGAATATTAAGTTTAATACCGAAATTTAGTACAATTAGTTCAAAAGGCAATGCGTCAACATTACTTCCAGTCAGTGCAAAGGGTTATGTGCCACAGAGTGGTCCAGCCGGTTCAAAGGTTTCAACACAACAACTACGACGTTTCATGCATCTCAACGTAAATACTCAGAACAAGAGGTTCAAATGTTATCAGTGTAGTGGAGACCACTCTATTTCCAAATTTAAAGTTTCAATTAATCCTTAAGTATTCCATCGAGGAGGGAGACGGTCAAAAGTTTGCAGCTATGTTTTTCCTGTTTGTGGAAGGGCCACATCAAAAACTTCTGTGGAATTGATGGTTGTCGTAGATACATACTATAATCCAAGCCTTCACGAGTCAAGTAGCGCTAATTCAAGAGATCCATTAGGCGAAAACAATATTGTGCAGCCTGTGTTGAATTGTCGTACCACACAAAAAATAAGCAAACTATTATTTAAAATTTTGCCAGTTACTTTGTTAGGACCCAATGGAAAAGAGAATGCTTTTGCGATGTTTGATGAGGGCTCAGCTATTTCTATCTTAGAAGACAGGGTGGAAAATAAGTTTGAGACTTAAAGGTCAGCCGTAGCCGTTGATTCTACTAAGGAAGGGAGAAAAGACTGCTACCGAAAATATGTGCGCAATCGGAAATTTAGATTCGTCAAGACAGTCATTTATAAAAGCGAATTTTTAACATTTTAAGTCTTTACCAATAAATGACTATGCCGACATCATGCCCGTCATGTTATTAGGATTGGACCATACCTATCTAGCCACCTCATCAGAGATAATTCAAGCTGGGACAGCCAGGCCTGTCACGGTCAGATGAAAGGTCATCTGATAGACAGCGCTGATACAATTTTCGGTCAGTAGTTTCTATCAGTTTCTGGATAGCAGTGTGAAAAATCTGATGGAAATTTTTGTATACATGTGATTTTACATCCCTTTCTATCACATGAAATTTTAAATTCTCTCAAACATACGGTTGTCTCACTTACTCCAATCAGCCATGATAATCAGATATGACGTTAATACAAACTTTGTTTTGAATGAAGAAATTTTTTTATTTATTTTGAAATTTTCAATAATTCTCATAACATTTCACAAGATTAAATTTTTATGATATACAAAAATGGTCGCTTATTGTTTTATGTTTTAAATTGACAAATATAAAAACAAAAAAATTATTGCAAATTTAATTCTTTTAAGGATGAATTTACGTAATGTCGCATGATTTGATAATTACGATATTAATAATTATAATAATAACAATATTATTTTATGTATGTAAAGATTAAAGTAAACATAATCTATAAACGTATTTTCCATAATTAACAGCACATTTTGTCGATAGCGCATCAAATATTGCAAATAACTTTGAAGCTTTTGTATATCTCTTTGCAATTCCTCCAGCAACTATTGATGTTGATTCGGTTTCAAAGAGGCTAAACAACGTATGGCTTCAGCAATATATGAGATTTGTTGGAAATTTTGCAAGTTCATTGCTTGAGCTAATTCTATTTGAAGATCTGTGAGCAGTGGAATGCATTTGAGTACTGAAAGAACGTTAAGCGTTGATTATATTAGCATAAAAAACCGGTTTTTAAATACTAACTGTGGTATGATGGAAGTCACCCGTATGCAAATCAGTCTTTGAAAGTACGGTGGGAATCTTTCTTTTGATAACATTAAATGCAACGAAGTTTTTGTGATAAATTGCAATAGGAAGTCTATAAGAGAAAATAATATTTATAATAAGCTCTATTAAAACATTTTTTCAGAATTTATTTACCTTTCTTCAATATCGGAATCTTTCTGCACATGACGGCTATTTCCCGTTGTGTTGCTGTGCTGCTGATGCAGATTGTAGCTATTGTTTGACTTCTTTCTCATTGCTCCTTTGTGGTAAGACTTAGGTGGGGGTTTCGCTGCTGCTGATGTTGATGCCGCAGTTGTAACACTTTGATTTGATATGCTGTTTCTGCTGAAGTCTATCGACGCATTTGAGGCGTTACCAAATAGCTTTCCTTTTCACGATTGCTACTAGAGCCGCTATACTTATAATTTGGTTGAAAATTTTTTTTGTCACTGTATTGATTAGTCGTGCGCACAGAGCTACGTGCAAGAATTATTTGCTACGCGATTACCACTCATTGCAATTGAAGTATCCTCATAAGAATTTACTGCATCAAAGAAGGCTGAATCTTCCTGCGAGCGATCGCTGCCATTATCGTTACCGCTACCGGGAATATCATCGCGTACAGGTGCACCAGCTGCAGCACTTCCATAGCTACCTAGTGAAGCTGGCGTGTGATAATTAGTATCACCACCACCTCTATATCGCGTGCCGAAGTATGGTGGCAATTCGGGTAAACACTGTGCACGGTGTTCATTTGTAACTCCAGCACGTCGTGCAGTTCTGCTGCATGCACGACCAATACTTACGAAAGACTGCTTCAGAGCGTCCACCTGCATCAGTTATATCTGATCTTGCAGTGGTGCATTTTTTTTTTTTTTTTTTTTTGTCCCCGGGCATAGGCTGTTTTAAGAAAATGAAAATATATGCATGGGTTAGTTACAGGTCGTAATTAAAATATATTTATTAAATTTGTTTATACTTAGCTTTTTATTCCAATTGTTTCCCGCAGTTATTTTTTGCTTGCATTTTTTTTTTTCGTTGACTCAAAGTTTTAATTTTTCTATTAAATGTCAAATTTTCTATCAATATATCTATCTTTTTTTCCTCTACTCCGTATTATGGCATTGATATACGCTGTGTAACAGTCTCTGCCTTTATTTAATAGTCAAATTATTTATATATGTGTTAGTAAAAATTAAAAACATTATCAATGTGTTGGAGTTTCAGTCAGTCATTTCTTGTAGGGCAGTAGGTGACCGAGTATTTTTCGACACAAAATTTTGGTATTAACAATTTTCAGTCACTTTTGGAATCTAAAGAAAATAAAAAAGCAAAACTATTTATGAATGAGACAGTGAAACGCATTGGAAATCGTTATGAAATTGGTTTACTATTGAAAAATTATCCGCCTGTGCTTCCAAGCAGCCTAGAAATGGCAGCAAAACACCTAATTGCTATTGAAAAAACTGAATAACGATAAAATATTTGCCAGAAAATATCGCATCGAAATGTCGAAATATTTGGAAAAGAGATAGTCTCATCTATAGGACTATGTAGTAAAAAAAAGGCAACAGTTTTGTATCTGCCATATTTTGCCGTATACAACCCGTTCAAGCCAAATAAACTGCGTATAGTTTTTGACGCCGCTGCCGCTGTTGATGTAACAGCACTTAATTCAGTTCTGCTTAATGGGCCCGAAAGAACGAAACCGCTAAGAAGCGTTTTGTTTAACCCTGCATAACGTCACGTAAGACTCCGAGACGTACGCTTTTTAAATTATTTGCTCTCCCTCTCACAATTATTATCGCAATAGGTGCGTATATTTATCTATCTCAGTCGTCAACAGCGAATTGTCGGTGGTGGTCTTTTTTTGCGGTAAGTTCGTTGTTTCGCGAGTTATGGCTACGTTATACGTCTAAGAGATGTATCGTTGTCTTTTGTGTTACTTCCACACCTTTTGCATATAAGTGGCACGGAACCAAGGTTTAGGATAGGTTAGGTTATAGTGGTGGATTAAAAGCCCCACATAGACACTTTGGTCGATAGTGATACCACAACTCTCAAGATTGATTTAGTTAATATTAGTAGCTTGGTTTATGGTAAAAGTGTTCGTTTTCCTGGCGAACTCGTAGATTCTGTGGAGTTTTAATTTTGCAACGTCGTGTAATGAGTAGAGGAATGCATTTCTAAGTGTTCTAAGCCTGGTCCGAGCGAGTGCAGGGCATTCACAGAGTAAGTGCTCTAGTGTTTCTTCCGTATTTGGTTCCATGCAGTTCTTGCAAATATCATTATCAAGCAGTCTCATTTTAGTTGCATGATGACCTATGAGGCAATGTCCAGTTATTACCCCTGTCAAGAGGCGGCAATTTACTTGGGATAAAGATAGTAAGAATTCAGTTTTGATTTTATTAAGATTAGGCCAAAATATTTTTGTTATTAAGCTGGTGTTTAGCTCTGCCCAGCGTGTGCTAGTTTTTGTTACCATGCAAATGTCCGTTTGGGAGTTGTAGTATTGGATCGGCGAAGCGATGGCATTGTGTCCATAAGCGCCCCTTGTTTTGCTTGTTGATCCGCCATCTAGTTACCGCTGATGCTGATGTCCAGGTACCCAGTATAAATAAACTTTGTTATCTATGCTGAGATCTTGTAGAGAGTTGTAGCATTTAAAACTGATTTTACTTTATTGTGTTACTTTGGAGAGCTTTTAAAGCGGCTTGACTATCCACATATACAGTTGCTCACAAAATTGAGTATACAGGCTTTATTAAAACATATTATTGTTTGTTTTGGCAAAAAAAAAAAATTTATTTTATTAGAAAAGAAAAATGCAGTTCGAAACGTTGACATTTCATTCACAATAATAAGTAACAAAACAAAGACTTAATTCACAAATAAACTTTTTTCTTATAGCATAATATACTTAATTTTAAGGCACAAAATTGAGCATACATCTGAAAGAAAATAAATAAATAGCGTTCTAAATCCTCCCAAAATACTACAAAATCAATGCAAACTCAAGGTCTAGTATTTTGTGCTGTCTCCTTGAGCATTTACGATAGCTTGCAACCGCCGGAGCATAGATTTTACCATTTTTTCTGTGAAATATGACGGAATACTGATCCAAACTTCTTTGATTTTTGCTTTAAGCACTCTTTGTTCGAATAATGCCTTTCTCTTGGTCTCATTTTAACTTCATGCCATAATTAGTCGATTGGGATAAGATCGGGCGATTGCGGAGGAGTTTTAAGCTGCTTCGGGGCATTATTTATCAACTGTTAGTTAATTCAATTCATGACTTTTTTCCTTGTTTTTTCTTATATAAATTTAATGAATTTGAATTTTGAATTATTGAATTATATTACCAATTGAAATTAATTTTTTGAAATCACTCTAGTGTGGATTTAGTCTTAGTACTAAAACCATTTTTGTAATTCATAACTAACCTAATGACTTGTATTAAGCTTAGTGAGTAAGAACTTAATTAAAGAAGCAGTGTGTCTGCAAAAAATATTGCAGACTTTTCATGGCGCCCGAACAGGGACAGATTTAATTCAATTTTTAATTTTTCAATTTTATTTCATTGCGAATAAACTCGTGCTTTTTCCTCCATTTTCTAAAATTTGTAGTTAGAGTGTAAAATATTGACCTTTAAATTAATTTTCATTTATTTGTTCGGTTCGCGACTTTCGAATAAGAAAGTCGAAACAATTATAAAGTTTAGCACAATATTTAATTTCTCGAAAAAATCATAATCATCGTCAAGCAAGTTACCGATGGTTTGCAGCTGCATTTCTTGCATAAGGGAGGGAACCACTCCTCAGGTATACATATGCAATTAATTAATTAAAGTGTAAGATTTACCAAGATAAACTACTATAAAATAAAAAAAAACACTCTGCACTACTTAATTGCATATATCTTTGGCATTAAAATTTCTACATAACTATAACACAGCAAAGTGAAACAAATGCATGATTTTTTTTGTTTGGTTTTTTTGCAAATTTTATTGAATTAATCAATTAAGATTAAAAACTCTTCTACTTAAAGAATAGAATAAATAAATAATAAAATAAATAAATTTCCATCCAAACAAAATCCAGCTGATATTGTGTCTAGAGGATGTAAGGTGGAAGAATTAAATAGTTCATATGGTCTTCGGGTCCACAATTTCTTCTTCAAGAATATTCTGAATGGCTACAAAATAAACATTTTGAAGTTTCGCCAGAGCAAGAAACTCTAGAAAAGAAAAAAACCAAAATTGTACTTTTTGCAATTGAGCAAGAATCAAATTGTATTCTTGAATCAGCAAGCAAAAATTCTTCATATACTAGAGTACTTCGTATAGTCTCATATACATATGTATCGTTTCGCTAAAAAATTCAGAAACAAGGAAGAAATTAATTCAACTGTTCCAACTGCAAAAGAACTAAGATAGGCGTTTCTAAAAATTGTTGAAATTATTCAAAAAAATGAATATGGTAACAAACTACAAGAACTTAAAAAATCGATTGTGCTGCCATCTCATATTCAAAAGTTGAGTCCATTTATTAATGAGGTTAAAGAAGGAAATCGATCTTTCTCATTAATTAGGGTTGGCGGTCGCCTTCTTCATGCACCTATGCCAAACGATGCAAAGTTTCCATTATTAATGCCAAAGAATTCCCATTTCATGCTGGCGCTAAAGCCTTGGTGGCACTTCTTCGACAGCAAATTTGGCTTACGAATGCTCAAGAGGCTTGCAGTGAAACCGTAAGAAACTGCATATATTGTTTCCGATATAAGCCAAAATTGCTTACCCTTTCGGAAAGGTTAAATTCTTTGCGACCATTTTCGATATGTGGCGTAAATTATTGTGATTCCGTATATGGTAAAGTGGGGCATATTGGTTAAGTTATTTCTGAGAAATTTCAGACTATTTCGATATTAGAGAACTATATTAAAAATACATTTTGTAGGTATTGTTGACTATTTCAAAAAATTTTCGGGTTTTAAAAAAACAACTCAATTTGTTGAAAGTGCCCCAACACGGGGCAGTTTCGGCATTTCATGGGAAATATTCAGCATTCAAGTAATTTCACACAAAAAAAAAAACTGATGTACAACTAAGGATATATTAATGGCACATTTTTCTATATTTTCTTTCTAATGCTACAGTATCGTAAATATTATAAACAAACAACAGGTTTAATAATAACACGAACTTTAGCTATAGTCCATTAACGCCGAAACAGCCCCACTTTTCCGAATTTTAAAAAGCTACAAAAATCTCTAAAACTATTTAATGCAATAGCATCTTAACTTAAAATTTCACTTTCTGATATAATAACATAGCAGGCCACAAAAACTGTATTGAAATTCAAAGAACTATAATTGAAAATTGTTAACTTACCTGGTATTCAAAACTACAGCGAAGAACGAAAAAGCATATAAATGCATGCAACTTGTTTGAGCGCAATTTCACATACGTCAAACTAAGATAGTGAGTATGCATTCAATAAAGGTTTCGATCAGCATGATAAATAGTTCTAAAATCAGAGTGCGTCATATCGAAATGGGCCTTGACGAAGGTGCCCCAATAATGAATGTGCCCCACTTTACCATATACAACATTAAAAATTCGCGGTTGACCACCAGTGAAAATGTACATATCAGTCTTTGTTTGCTTCACTTCCAAAGCTGTGCATTTAGAGTTAGTAAGCAATTTGACTTCTGATTTATATATTTTTTTCCAAGGGGGATAAAAAGAGAAGAAATAACCCTTACCTGCTCCCCTCTACTTAAGGGAACTTTTTTACAAATTCAAACAACTTCCTTAACACTGTAAGCTGTTACAATTGATAAAATTATTGTAAGTAGTTGCAAAATGTGAAGAAATAAAAATATTTTTTCTTTCAAAAGTTGCAGCTGAAAAATAATCATAAAAAAAGTTGTGAAAAAAGAATCTGAAAATTTGAACTTTCGTTTATCATACTATCTTTCATAATATGTAATAAAACAAAGAAAACCTGGTGATATATTTTAAGATCTGTGGATGTTAAAGACAAAACACGATTGAATTTTAAACTTTTATTTTTTTCACCCGTTCTCTACGTTTACAAATAAAAAAGAGGAAGAAGATGGCTGTCACTTTCCAATCGTTGTTAGATCCAAATTATTATTATAAAATGGAACTGTCAAAAACAGCGAAGCATTACCAGGTTACAAAATAAGCAATTGAATTGAGGAACAAAGAGATTACAATATATATTTTTTTACTGTGAAAGTTTGCAAAATTTCCTATTTTACCACTTTTCAATATAATTTTTGAAAAATTCGCACAATTCATGTAAAAGCGATAAGACAAAAATAAATATCGTGCATACATACATATTTCGCTTTCGAATGCGAAATAAAGTCAATTGATATTAGCCGTGTTATTCTTGACACGATTACCCGCTAAAAAATTTTATATGAAAAATTAGTCAGCGATAAGTATCGCCAACTAAATTAACGGTCATTAATATAAAAAAAATTTTTTTAGCGGGGAACCGCTAGAGAGATATCGATACTTAAAAATTTGATTTTGATGGTAGAACTAGAATTACGATTTCCAAGAAGCTGCAATTTGAGGATGGTTTTCAATAGAATAGCTTGAAATAAATCAAGAATGTTAATATAAAAAATCGATATTGCATTTGGTTTTCAAAATATCGATACATAAAGATTTGATGTTGATAGTAAGGACTGTCACAGAAAAAACTTATGTATTTATTTTTTAAGATTATACTCTATCTGATAATCTTATAAGTCTAAAAAGACACAATATTTGTTTCATATAAAGTGACGTTTAATATGATGTATAACACTTGAAGATAGCACTTCTAACGACAAAGATGTCTAGCATGCAAGAAAAAGTCCGCGAACTGATTTTGTCCAAACACCTGCAAAATCCAGAGTTAAAATATTCAACTATAGCAAAAAGAGTTGGTGCATTAGATAAAACTGTCTATACGGTTGTTTCTAAATACAAGAAGTGTCTACCTGTTTGCCGAAAAAAGGTTCAGGCAGAGAACCAGAATTTTCTAACCCAAAGGTAGCGACGAAGGTGAAGCGCCTTTCTAAGCAGAATCCCAACACCTTAGTGCGAGATATGGCGCCTAGAACAGGTCCATCAAAATCTACTGTACAAAGGATAAAGGAGAAAAGTAAGCTAAAGGCATATAGAGTTCAAAAGTACCAGACCGTTCTGATATAAACCAGTTCCAGTGGCTCAGATGCGAGCCCGAAAATTGTATGAAAGGTACCTCCTGGGCACGAATATTATACATCACCGAAGGAGGTGAAGGTGCCTAGTAAATTCAAAGAAAAAAAATTTCGAAATTTCCAAAGCAATATATGGTTTGGCAGGCCATATGCACCTGTGGTCTCAGAAGCAGCTTCTTCGTTACGCAAGGACAATCAATTCCAAAGTTTATATAGACGAGTGCCTCGAAAAATGTCTTCTACCATTTATTCGTGCACATTGAGGGTACCGTGATGTTCTGGTCTGATTTAGCAACCTCTCATTACTCTACAGCTACGAAGTGGAAAAGATCGTACCGTACTGTCGATGAAACAACTGTGCAAAATTTAATGAAGGGCCTTAAGAAAAAAGAAAGAAATTTTTATAGAAAAAGAATTAGTAATTAGTTTTTAGTTATTTATATTCTGAACACTAGCCTTTATTAATAAAAAAAGAAAAATAAACCAAAAAAATACTGGGTAGGTTTTTATAACTAAAAAACAAAACGTAAGTTTTTACTGGGACAGTCCTTAGCACTAGAAGTATAATTTCCGTGGCGCGGCAATTTAAGGATGATTTTTAATAGAACACATCAAAATTAATCGTGTTGAATATATTATAGACCGCCGCGAAACCGGTGTTGGATTTTTGGGAGTTTTAAATTTTAACTGCGGCCGGAGGCCGCCCACTTACCCTGATTCTTGTATATAATTACTGTGGCTAGCGAAGCCGGTGTTGGACAAACTATAGGATGTAAATTTTTAGATCGTAGTGCGACGGGAGTCGTAATTGTAATGGTATAATCAAACTCACATTTTTTAGTATCGATATTTCGAAAACCAAACGATATCGAAAACCAAAAAGAAACAAAGTCAATGGGGTTTATTTCGCTTTGAAAAACGAAATAACGTAATTGACTTTATTTTGCAGTAGAAAGCGAAATAAGGTCGCCGAAATATAAGCAAAGTACGCCAAAACACTACATTTTTCTGCTTCTTGTAAATCTTTTGATATTACCAATTTTTTGACCTATAAGCAGCTAGTTACCCTGTTATTTCTTATTAATGCATTTTGCGCTATTTGAATAGGTTATAAACGGTTCTTTATTTAATTTTTTTGAATATTTACAGGATTGACTTAAAATACATTACATTACATTTTATTTTTTCTTAACATACAGTCGTATTTATCTAAGAGTTTCATAATTAACTTTTCTTATTTTGTAAAAATAACAATGGTTTTTATTTTACTACATAATTTTAATAACACTGTAGGGATCTAAAAAAGACACACAAAAACGCCGAGACACCCCAACTTAATTTTTGGTCGTAGAATACGGTGGCATACTCAGTTTTTTTCAATTAGATCAAATTCTCGAGATATTCCCGATTGATGTTTTGTCACTTTTAAACCCCTATTTTAGCTATATTTTCTTATATGCATATGTAGAAAAAGACATCGAAATCGAATGAAATTTGGTAAATTATTATTTGAAACTATTTTTCGCAATTTCCTATCAAAAGCTCATAGTTTAATGCTCAAACATTAAAAACGTAACCTAGAATTATTATTAAAACTAAAAAATAATTTTTTTTTTGGTAGAATGTAAAATGTATAAAAATTTATATAAGCCGTCGACGTATACGTCTGAAAATTAACGGTTGTCATTGTAAGAGTTATGTTTCGATTAACAAATAATAAATAATTTAATTTCGAAACATATTTCAATGTCGTTTTTTCCGAAACTAAGAAAAATATTGCAAAAAAAGGGTCGAAAATTGACTAATTTGAATCGCAAATATCTCGAGATTTTGATCTGATTGGGAAAAACTCAGTATGCTACTACATTCTACGACCGAAAAATAAGTTGACGTATTTTGGCATTTTTGTGTGTCTTTTCAAAAGTTGGAAATTTACCTACAGTGTAATTAGATACAATGTTTACATTAGAATTTATTTTTCCAAAAATTTAAAAAAAGGAAATTTCATTAATTGATTTTTTACTTAAAACTGAACTATCACTTATAACTACCTAGAACTATATAACAACAGGTAAAGAACTCTTATTTAACTCGTCACATGATACGTGAATCATTAATATTATAGAAATTACGCAGTGTTGTCTACTGTATCTCTAAGGTCAAGTGTTTTGTACCTTCTGTGGTAAAACAAGAGTTTTTTTTATCTGTTCACAGATTATTATTATTATTTAAAACACTGAAATATATTAATGTACAAAGGCATTCTCACAGCTCAACTTTCACCAAGAAAATTACTGGACTATCTTTGAATGATACGCTAAATTTTCGTACTATAGTATTGCTACATAAGTTAATCCACAGTAAGGAACCAGAGTATTTTTACTAGAAATCAGAGAACTGAACAACTTATACCGCCTCGGCATAAGTACCTTTCAACCTTTCGCCATTTCTTTATCTATTCGAAGCATCTGTGGAACATTCTACCCATTTCTCTAAAGCGCATAAGTTGCACACACATTGTCAAGCGAAAACTTTTTGAACACTTAAGCACCGTTCTCTAAACATTTTACTCGTATCTTCATCTTTCCTCTTTCTTTCTTTCTTCACTTATAAACTTAAAAAAACAAATCATAAATTCAACATAATTATTATTTGAAACATAAAGTAAATCTCTCACTCTGTTTAAATTTTACTACATCAGATTAAGTTATTGTTTCACTGTTATTTTTACATAAATTGTTTTAAGATAACTTGTACAAGTTAAAAAGAGAAATCTTATATGTACAATTTATATATATTAATAAATAAATAAATAAATAAAAATAAAATATGGGTGACATAATTTTCTAAGATTGGGTATACTATTTCTATTTCCTTATTTTGGTAGTTATCTAGTAGATCGTTACTAACGAAAGGTAATTTTCCTAAGAATTTCAATGCTAGTCCTACCAGAAAGGAATCTATTGTTTTTGTCTGACCAGGGTCGTAAACTATTTTATTAGGAGTATTTTTATAAGTGCCATCCTTAGCTGGAATACCTAAGCAAACCCTGAGGACATATCTTTCAAATGCTCTAAGCTTTTCCATTTGGGCTGATGAGACATCAAAATATATGGGGAATTTTAACCTATAATGGGCCTAATAATTTGTTTGTAGCAATTTAATCTTATCACATGTTTAAGGTGTTTTGCTCTGCGAAACAAGTTCGAGTAGCAGGAAAATATTTTTTTGGCTTTGGATAGGGTGTAATCGATATCAGACTTAAAGGTGAATGTTTTATCAAAAATAACTCCTAAATACTTAATTTTTTCACTATATCTAATACATTCACCACTTATTTCGATATCGGGGGATGTATTGCCCAGCATTGGGATATAGGTGTTTCTTAAGGCCTTTGAAAATTGTGCTCTCACGCTTGTCTATGTTCAACCTAAGTTTCCATTTTATAAAGAACCTATTCAGAGTTTCTAGGTGGTCATTTATGTTATTATTTGCCGTTGAGGCCATTTGAACTGAGTAACAAAATGTTATCTGCTTAAATCAGGGTTAATACGTCTGAGTTTGGGTTAGGGATGTGTAATCGCTTATGCGATTGGTGCCTGGAACGCGAACATCATAAGCCATAGCAGCATGAGCTGGTATGCCATCACTAGCAGTTCGGTGTGTTGGTGTGAAAAAAATAAAAAAAAATTATCTCGTGCTTGAATTGGGGTAGCTGCACTCTGAACCCTCAAAAATTATCAAAACTATTGCAAAAACAAATCATCAATAAAAAAATATGGGCCACCCTAATGTTCCTCCGGGCTAAACCATCGAGCACTGGTGTTCGGCTCGGGTCCCTACTCTACCCACCCTACCTTGTGGACCATTGGGACAAGGTATACGGTCCACCCTAATTCTTTTAGTTCTACATAAAGACCTGGTGCTACAGTTTAACCTGCCATTTTCCTAAACATCTTATTCCAATTAAAAAGAAATTTAGTTTTAATTTCAATTCGTTTTTCTTTTTTTCGTTTTTTATTTATTTTTGCATTGTTACTTTTGATTATGCATTTTTGTTAACAATTATAATGCAAAAAATTACATTAGGGTTTCTTTTATTTAGCTTAGTTTTACCTTTTTTTTCTTTAGTAACTTAGATGACAAGAAATGATCTTAAGTTGTCAATCTATTTATCGTATACTATGGTAACGTTATTTAAAACAAATCAAATGAGTTTTGCAATTATATCAAATTACTGAGATGAAAGAAAATGTGACTTAAAAGTAAAACTTAGCTTCAACGTATGATTTGCTACATAGCATAGAAAGGATTGTTGTAATTACATATGAATATATTTGCATACAAAAAAAACTGTTTAAATTTTAATTATAGTTTTTTTTTTGTGTGGCTTTAAATTTAATGTTAATGTAATTTTACATTTAATCGAATGGCTTATAATTTAATAATAACAGATTACAATTTGTTTTGTAAATAGATATAATTAATATAATGTAATATTTAGAGAAAAAATTTATGAGTTATTCTAGCTCACGGTTTGTTGGAACTTAAATGTTCATGTTGTTGTCTTTGCTGGTGTTTTGTGATGTTATCGATGTTATTGTTAAAGTTGGGATGTAAATTCTGTTGTTGTATATGTCTTACTGGTGTTGAGTATAGTCATATTTGTGTAGCTTCTAAATTGTTGTTATTTTATAAATTTGTAGGGTTGTTATATTGTAGATTCTAAATTGTTGTTATTGTCTTTGCTGATGTTGAGTATAGTCATATTTGTGTAGCTTCTAAATTGTTGTTTTTAAAGTTGCTGTCTATTGTTGTTTATGTATTCTTTGTATTATTTTTTTTTTGCTGTTGTCAATTTTTCCAATGTGCACATTTTTATTTATGAGTTTTTTCTCAAATTTTTCTTTATCAAATTTTTCCTTACAATTTTCTCTGTCCTTTTTGCAGTTTTTCTACTTTTCTTTTAGTCAAAATTTTTTTTCTTTTTAATTTTTCTCACTCTCATTTTCCAGTTTTTCTATTTTCTTTCTGTCAATGTTCCTGTTTCTGTCAAACTTTTTTTTCTATTAAATTATTCTCACTGTCATTTATGCAGTTTTTCTTATTTTTTTTTATGTTACTTTTCTGTATCTATTTTTTTCTCACTGTCATTTTTGCAGTTTTTCTATTCTCTTTTTCTGTCAAACTCTTTTTTTTCTTATCTATCTTTTTCTCAATGTCATTTTGCAGTTTCTGTTATTCTTTTTGTTAACTTTTCTGTATCTATTTTTTCTGTGGTGTGTCGTGGAGTGCCGTTTCATCGCACTAGACTCGTGATTTTCTTTAAACGGAAATTCTTAATTGGAAGAAAAATTTCGAAATCGGGACTTATGTCCAAAAAAAAAAAAAATATGACACGAACGAAAACTGTTCAACAATCAGAAAAAAAGTTCGCACGACCGCAACGGTTGACTGCCTAAAACCAACTCTCGCGTGTTCGGAAACTTTTCTTTGTTCGCCCTCAGTTACAGCAACCGACGCGTAGATCAGTGATCTCATTGGCTGTAACTGAGCGCGCAAAGAAAAGTCTCGAACAAAGGACGCGATAAGGCGATATTTTTTAACAAAAATCTCAATTTGACATTTCTGGTTTGATTTTTTTTTTCATTTTTTTCCCCGCTAGCGTCCAACAGATGCTCCATTGTTCAGGGCTAGTGCAATTACAAAACAGTTGCAAACTGATTGTCATGAAGTACACGTTATGATTGCAAAACTACACCGAAAAAAAAGACCGTACTAAATTTGAAGAACTGCCTTCCTCCGATTTACTGCAAAAATTTTCCTTAATCTAAGTTATTTTTCCTCATATTGATGAAAATATCGTTTCATTTAGTAATTGAGTCCTTTGAAATGAGTTCATGTTTCATTAAAGCAAGTCAAAGCTCTTCCTCAAATATAGAGTTTGTGGTTTTAGTAAAATTTTCCTTTGAAATAGTAAATTTTTCTTTGGAAAGAATTTTTGAGGACAACTTGTTCCTCATTTGAGTAAAAATTTCCTCAATCTAATGGAATGTTTTGTTTAAGGAAAATCGTACTCAGTTTTAGTTAGTTTCTTCAAAAAATTTACTATAACGTAGGAAAATTTTCCCTAATAAATGAGTGGCAACACTCGCTGAAATTAATATCTATTCTTCTCGTAAGTATTCTGTTTTTGTCTATATATTTATAGTTCTCTACTTGTTTTTTAAATAAAAAAATAAAAAAATTAAAAAAAAAAAAATATGTCGTCGCCGGGATTTGAACCGAAGCTTCCCTGATCAGACAATAGTTGTTACATGCGCAGTTTAACAACATCATTTTAGTATATATTAAAAATGCTGTCGGTGGCTGAGTTGGGTAAGATGAGCATCTTTGAACAGTAGCATGGCGCAGAACACAGGTTCAATTCTCTGATCGGGTGAAAGGTAAAAAAAAATTTAAGTTCTCCTTTGGAGTTTTAAAAACGTATTACAATTAAAATAAGAATGACTGACAATAACTAACCAACAAATAAGAAAATAGAGGAAATAGAAAATTAACAATTTTTTTTTGAAATCAACGAATTTATTTTGAGTAAATTTCTTTCATTTAAGGATACCTTCATCCTTAGAAAAAGTAAAATTTTCCTCAGTTTCATAACCTTGTCCTCACATTGAATAAACTTTTCCTTATTTCAAAGCAGCAACATTTACTTGTACTAAGGAATCCAACGTACTTATTTTGAGGAACCCATGGCTTTAGCTCGTATTGAAGGACACTTTTTCCTTACATTTACGCATTTTTCCTTAAACGGAGTAAGTTTTTTTTTCGGTGTAGTGTTTATTATTACAAGTACGTATGTACATATGTACAAACTCATACATATGACATCTCCCCTTTTTTTCAAAATAAAAAAAAATGAATATGTATATAATTCAAATTCAAATTATTTTCATTCAATAACGTAATTCATTAAATTTCGAAGATAATTATATAGAGAAAAAAGAAAAAAATGTAAATGCTTATATAAGAATAAGATATACATATGTATGTATATAAGAAATCCAAAATGTTAAGGCCTATACCAATCCGGGGCCTTGATCGGGTGATCATAGCGGTGGTGGTTTGGGAATGTTTGGCTTGCTGCTCAGCCGATGGAGATTTTGTCGTTGTCGCATCTTGTTGCTGCTGGCTGGACGTTTCTTGTTCTGCTGTTCTTGACGAGTCATTAGATGAAGCTGGGTTGACGGTTATCGTTCTAGGTGTCGATATATAACATTTCGTTGGGTGGACGTGAATGGTGTTGCGCCTTAAAAGTTTTCCTTCATCTGTTCTAATAGCAAGCAATCGTGGAGCGTTTTCCGGAATACCCTCTACTGTACAAGTAATCCAATCACGATGACTTTTTTGTATTCATACGTGATCACCAGGATTATATGGTTTCGCCATTTTGGTTTTATTGTCCTAGTAGATTTTAGAGTGTTGTCTTGATTCTCTAATTTTTGAATTAACGTTTGGTATAACTTTTGGCATCAGCACTTCAGTTGATGTAGGAAGTGTTGTTCTTGTAATTCTGCTCATCAAACGTTGATTTCGTGATTGAAGGCCTTCATTTCTTGGTAAATTTTTGTAGTTTAATAATGCCAAGTATATGTCCGTGTTGTCCTTGAAACATTTTTTAAGATTGATTTTGCTGTCTGGACGTAACGCACAGCCAGGCCGTTAGACCTTGGATAATTTGGACTTGATGTTTGATGTTGGATATCCCAGTTTTTTGTAAATTCAGAAAACTCATTCGACGAAAATTGTGGCCCATTATCAGATTCCAGGACCGATGGTATGCCATGAGTCACGAACCATACTTTTAGAGCATTGATGACTTCAAATGACGTTGTTTGCCTCAGTTCTGTAAAAACCATAAAGCCAGAGTAGCTATCCAGTGGCGGATTCAGTGGGGGCTAGGGGGCTTCAGCCCCCTCCAAATGAAATGGTCCGACACTAGATAAAACAATATTTTGAATTAATTAATGTTTTAGTTTTTACGTATTATACTTGTTTAATGTAATTTACTATCTGTTTTTCGTTTAAATTTTTATCTAGTTTGTCTGATATAAAAAAAAAACCTTTTCAAATCTTTTAAAAACGTAAAAAGCTTACAAAATACAAGTACAAAAAAAAACAGCGCTCACTTTGTTCACTTTCAAAAATTTCCGCGAGCCTTTTAATTTTTCATAAAATTTGTTTTTATCAGTCCTACTTTGCTAAAATTATTTTTCAAATTTTCAAATAAATAAGTTCTATCAATGTTTGTTGTTAGCATACGCACTTTATACATTATCATTTGCATTTTCGCGTCGTCAATACGTAGTCTAGTTGAGCATTTGTTAAAACAATTAAGTCTAAAAAACATTGTGAATCATTTTATCATAGATCCTATTTAATTACAAATACAGTAATCCCGGCTTATAAGCATTTCTGAAAATGATTGATTTTTGGTGCATATAAGCGTGAAATGCATATAGAAAAACTCGTTTATATGCATGAAAAGTGCATATATAAAAATTCGGCTATATCTACCAAATATGCTTATATAGAATCGTTGTTTCATTTATGCTTTTACTTAACGCCAACTAACTAGAACCTTACAAAAATGTTTTTAAAGGCAAAAAGCTGTGAAAATAAACATTTAAGATTTTATGAATATGTATTCCAGTAAAAAAATAATGAGCAAATCAAAAAAATATATACAGTCGTGGACAAAACAATAGGGCCAGCAATAACTTAAAAATATACATTAAATTTTTTGGCAACCCGTGTACGATACCAAACGAAAACTTTGGGGGAATTATTTATAGGTATTACTAGCTCCGAAAATGGTTGGTTGGAAACTTTGAAAACTAACGGTAAATTTTTTATACCCTCAATATTACGAAAAGCACGTGCTCGTGCACAAAACAATAGGTTCACCTCTTTAATACAATTAAATAATTAATTTTGTGACTAAAGAATACATTGTGAGTATTGTTTTTATTAATTTCACGCAATCAACATTTTTTTTGACATGAAAACAAAACTAAAATTTTGTCCCTATCGTGCATATAAGCGTGAATGGAGGAAAAAATTGGAGATTTTTTGGGGCTTATATCCGAGAAATGCATATAAGCGTGTGCATATAAAGGAGAAAAGTGTTAACAAATCTAAATGGAGAAATGAAATTGCACAAGTTTTGATGCATATAAGCGAGAAATGCTTATAAACGGCGTTCATATAAGCGGGGATTACTGTACATACCACATACTGTTGTTTAATTTCAATTTATTTAATTTTAATTTATTTAATTGTTATATGGTGCTTAAGACTTAGTCTTTTAAGCACAATTGCAGATACAATATTTCAAAATTATATATTAAAAACTAATTATAATAATAAAGATTAAAAAAAATAAAAAAATAATGATAATGCTAATTATAATAATTTACTATTAGATGAAAATTTAATATAAAAAATAACAGTGATTGCAAGTTATAGACTGTAGTATTAAATAACCAGCAATTTATGGGTACAATGAAAGTTTAAAAGAATTTCTGCAAAATTATTGATTAATGATTATTTAGATAGTTAACGACCGCAACTTTAAAGCACTTAGGATTGCTTATAGATTTTATTGAGATTGGCAATGAATTCCAAAGCTTAACAACACTGACAAAAAACATTTTAGACAAAACAGTGAGATTGAAACTTGGCAACATAAAATTAAATCCTCTTGCAGATTGCGAAGGTTGCAATTTGGTAAATAAATAATTAGGTGATTTAAAGTGAATAAGTTTATGGAAGAATATTAGCTTACGCATTCTTAAAAAATTTGGTAGAGTACAACTTAGTATTTTTACAGAGAACTGAGAAATATGGTCAAATCTGCCCTTATTAAATATATATCTAATATGGCGGAAAAAAGAAAGCAAGGAAATCCTCTGTCATTTTTTAAAATGACCAAAATTGAAACTGAAGTGAAACTTCCCTCTGAAACAGGTAACAGGACGTTATTTTGATATGTTGTTTATAATATGTGAAATTTATTTTTGGTAACTTGATTTTGTCAAGTCAATTTCTATCTTAAGATTTTAATTTATTAAGTTTCGGTGGATTTAAAATTTTTGATTTTTGTGTTATTTTCGGCTTATTTATTTGTTGTAGAAACTACCTCTAGTACAACAGAAGCACGTGATCCTGAAGAAGTTAATAGAAGTACCAATGACCCTTGTGACATCGCCAATGCACTAGGAAAAGTTTTGTCTAACGAGGAAAAATACAGTTTTTTTAAAAATCATTGGATTCCTCCTTTAAATTTCGCTTTCCCCATGAACATTGAAGGTGGGCAAAATCGAAAATTTCAGAGAAAATGGCTCTTGGACTATCCTTGGTTGGCCTATAGTCAAATTCAGGGAGGTGCATTCTGTGTACTTTGTGTTCTTTTTGGGCCGGTGGAAAGCGGAGCAAAACATGCTGTTCGCCTTGGTACGTTAGTGAATTCACCGTTAACAAAATTAAAGAAAGCGTTGGATGCATTTAAAAGTCATTCATCTACTGATTACCACAAAATGGCGCTTCTTCAGCCATTACTCAGCCAGTCACAACAACCCCACGTTGGCAGTAAATAATTTACTTGACACGGAGAAGCAGAAAACAATTTTGAAAAATAGAGAACGTTTGCTCCCTATTGTAAAAACAGTTATTTTTTATGGGCGAGAAAATATTCCGCTGAGAGGCCATAGAGATGACGGAGATCTTTCTCAAACAGATGAAAATTCGGAAGGGAAATTTCGGGCATTACTGAAATTCCGTATTAACTCAGGTGATACTGCTCTTCAACAACATTTGGAAACAGCACCGAAAAATGCTACCTTCATTAGCAAGACAACGCAAAATCAAATAATAGAATGCTGTCATTCGGTAATCTCCAAAAATATTGCTAATAACATAAACAAGCTAAATTTTTCTCAATATTGGGTGATGAGACCACGGATGTCAGCACTGCAGAGCAGCTCAGTCTTTCGGTTAATAACTTAACTTAATAAACTTGGGCTGAAAATAGAAAACTTGAGAGGTCAAGGATACGATGGAGGCTCAAACATGGCAGGAAAATTCAAAGGAGTACAAGCACGTATAAAAGAATTGCAACCTCTTACCATATATATGCACTGTGCTGCTCACAAGCTAAACTTGGCCATATCCAAGTCATGCTCTATACAAAGTATACGAAATATGATGGGAACTGTAAAAAGCATTGCAAATTTTGTGCATGAGTAGTGCAAACGGACAGAATTAATGAAACTAACAATACAGGAGACTCACCCTAATGAGAGAAGATTAAAAATCACGATGGACACAAGATGGATTGAAAGGCATGATGCACTTCTGCAGTTCCATAACCTATTTGACGCTATCGCAGAATTTTTAGAATCAGTGGACCAAGCTTCACCGTCAGCAAACTCTGCTGGTTTTTTAGCAGCAACTTGCGTCTTATGTATTTCAACTGACAATCTCGCTTGCCAGTCAACTTCAGGCAGTTCAGCTTGACCTAAACACTTGCTACACTATGGTAGAATGTGTTATTGAGACATTGAAGCAGTATCGGAACGGGAAATACGAAAATATCTTTGAAGAAGCAGTCGGGATTGCAGATTCTCAGAGCATCGCAATCGAAGCACCGCGAATAGCCAAGAAGCAGACCCACCGCTCAAATATTGATGCATCTAATGTGAAAGAATATTACAGGTATTTTTAACATTTTAACACAAATTAGCATTGGAAAATTCTTTATTAATTATAACATTTTTTTTTAGATTGAACGTCTTTCTTCCCTTTGTTGATTACATGATTTCTGAATTGTCCTCACGATTTTCCAAAGAGGAACATTCGCATATTTTAGATCTCTTCAGCTTAATACCTTCAAAATTATTGTCCAGAACTAATGGAAACTTTCCAGATGTTGTGAAGGCTGCTGAAATAGATGCCAATGATCTGCCCTCTCCACTCTCCATCAAAGGAGAAATAGCTTTGTGGAGAAATTATTGGACAGAGAAGAATGTCAATGTACCTACTACAGCTGCGGAAGCCCATTGTGAGGCAAAGGACTTTTTTCCAAACGTTAAAGTTCTACTATAGATATATAGATTTTAGGTGATTTAAAGTGAATAAGTTTATGGAAGAATATTAGCTTACGCATTCTTAAAAAATTTGGTAGAGTACAACTTAGTATTTTTACAGAGAACTGAGAAATATGGTCAAATCTGCCCTTATTAAATATATATCTAATATGGCGGAAAAAAGAAAGCAAGGAAATCCTCTGTCATTTTTTAAAATGACCAAAATTGAAACTGAAGTGAAACTTCCCTCTGAAACAGGTAACAGGACGTTATTTTGATATGTTGGTTATAATATGTGAAATTTTTTTTTGGTAACTTGATTTTGTCAGGTCAATTTCTATCTTAAGATTCCTCTCACAAAATTTATTAAATCGTATATAAGAGCTACGATGGGAATCGAAAGGCTAAACGGATTAGCGTCCTTGTACATCCATAGGTCCATATTAGTCGATCCCGAGAAAGTTTTAGAAGAATATGGAAGGAAGTACCCACGCCGATTGGAGTTGCTTTATGAAAAAACAGAAGACTAATTTATGCAGTTGTATTTCTTATTATTATTTTTAATTTATATCTTTTTCTCAATAAAAAATTAACTATGATACACCTTCTCTAACGCAAGTTTTTGTTAATTCCTTTTAGTTATGTCATGCGTTAAGTTTGAAAGTGTGTGATAAAAAAAAAGTCTTAGCCCCCCCCAAAACCAATTACTGGATCCGCCCCTGTAGCTATCTGCAATTAAAATATAATAAGTACTATGGAAATGAAACAAGTCAATAGGTACTATTTCCCATGGCAACGTTGGGATTGTTTTAATAATTAGAGGTTCTTTTGGTTTTGATGGCTGGTATGATTGACAAATACTGCAATGCTCTACGAAATTTTTGACATCTTTTTGCATTCCTAACCAAAAAACTGTGGATCTTGCTCTGCCTATACATCGGTTAATACCAAAGTGACCAGAGTAAAGTTTTGCCAGGATCTCACTTTGCATTGATTTTGGAATTATCGTTTTCGTAGACTTAAATAATACCCCATCTTTGAATGTTAGTTCTTCTCGAAAATTCCAATATAATCGTATTCGTGGATCCACTTCTGAGATTTTTAACGGCCAACCCGTAAGGATTTGGTTCTTAAGTATTTGTAATTCCGGGTCATTAAGTGTCTCTGTCTTGATTTTATTATTTGTTTTCGTTGATATTTGTGTGATTACGTGTACTTCGATTTCGTCTTCAGATTTATTATTGATCACATTATCACATTTGTATTTGTATTTATTTCTTGAATTTATAGATACAATATCTTATAATTACACCACTAGTAGCTCACACAGCCAATTATTATTAGACAATTTAAACTTAAACTTCTCTACTAAGTGCGTTCGCCAGCTTAATTTCAACACCTTTTCTGTATGTGACGTGTGGCGAATATGGTAAGACGTGTAATAGAATAGTCTGCAGTCGTTGTGAAGCTGCATGTAAAGGTTTCTTAAAAATCGTTTCAAGCGACTTATGATCCGTTTCTGTTAAAAGTTTTTTACCGTAGATGTATTCATGGAATTTCTCGCAAGCAAAACGGATAGCTGTAGCTTCCTTCTCAATTTGCGCATAATTTTGTTGGCCTTTGAAGCGTATGTGACGGGTTGATAATTTTGTAGTAGTGCTGCTCCAACGCTCGATTTGCTTGCGTCCACCTGTAATTTGACATCAAAATTAGGATCATAATAGCGAAGCACCGGCGTTGAGGAAAGTGTGTTTTGCAATGCGTTGAACGCTTGTTCCTGTTCTGGAGGCCACATCCACTCCACATTTTTTTTTAGTAGTTGTCGTAGGGGGGCGGTCATTTCGGACATGTTTGGAATAAATTTTGATAGATATGTTACCATCCTCAAGATTCTTTGGAGTTGTTGTCGATTTGTAGGTCTTCTTAGTTGCTTTATTGCTTCAGTTTTGTCTGGATCTACTGATATTCCGTTTGAGGAAAGCATATGCCCCAAAAATTTTACTTTGTTGACATTGAAAATGCACTTATCTTTATTTAATTTTAGACCTGCGTTTGATAGAATTTTGATTACGGTCTCTGTTTGTGACTTTAGTTGATTTTTCGTCTGGGCTTGAACTAATATATCGTCCATTGAGACTTCTGTGTTCTCGCAGCATTCTAGCAATTGGGACATTAAATTTTGGTATACTTCTGGCGCCGATGCTAGTCCAAATGGTAGTCACATATAGGAATATCTGCCCCATGGAGTCGCCATCGTTAGATATTTTTGTGTGCGATCCGAGACTTCAATTTGCCAGAAACCTTTTTTACAATCTAATAAGGTGAAATACCTAGAATTTTGAATTTGCGCAGTGATTTATTTCCTCAATAGTTTTCAATGGGTGATACCTTCTATAAATATTTTTGTTGACATCCGTTCGATCGATGCACACTCGTATCTTTCCTTTTTTCCTCACCACCACCATAGGAGTCACCGCTGGTGTTACTTCTTCAGTTTTCCTTAAGACACCAAGTTGCACCATATTGTCGATTTCCTTTTTCACAGCTTTTCGAATCGTGTAAGGAATTCTTCTTGGCGCATAGTATTCAAATTTGGGGTTGTCGACGAGGTCAATATCGTAGACAAAGTTTTTAACTTTACCAAGTCCTTCAAAAATATTAGTGTCAAGTTCAATTTCACTTACACGAAGAATAAGTGAAAATCTTTCGCAATCGTTTTTCCCAAGCAGGGGTTCAAAATTTGAAAAATCATCGACAAAGAAGAACTTGACCTGGTATCACTTATTCCTTACGATGCATGAAGCACTTAGGCACCACCGAATGCAATTATTTTGTTTTTAACGGGAATAATTTTTTTTATCTGGTATTTAGACAACAGACTCGCTGGCAGTACATTACATTGTGCCGCTGTGTCTAGCTTAAATATGATATTTTTCTCTTTTACTTTAATTTCTTCGTATCAGTTATTCTTATTGTCTTTATTTGTTTCTGATATGTTCACTGTTAACACAAACAAATCACTATCTACATCAGAGTCACTGGTGTTGTTGCTACTTTGATTCAATACATTTATTTGCTTATTGTTTTTGTTTTTTCGGCGGTAGCACATTTGAGCGAAGTGACCTTTTTTATTGCAGTTTTCGCATTTGCTGTTATATGCCGAACTACTGTGTATTGTGCAGCACCGTTCGCATTCGAACAAGAGATTAGACTTATTGAATTTTGGTGAAGTGTGTTACGGATTTCCTTTTGAAAACATAAAAAGCACGCTAAGACGTTGTCAACGCGATTGCAATTCGTTAAAAGATACGGCATACCTCAATTGAAGTTCAAATGTCAAATTTTAATTTCAGCCACCTATCGGCTACCGTAGAAACTTCAATTGAGATATGAAAATGTTTAAAAATCAGCCGATAAAATCGCCCAATTGCAGTTTGACAACTCTTTTGACTTTTGTCCAATTGAAACGCAAATTACGCGTCCCTATTAGCACCTTTCTTCTTTTTTTGAACATATTTTGTAAAAGAACAATCTAATTTTTCATTTTAATTCAAAATATATTGTAAACCAGTACTCGGTGTTCAAATCAAAGCTATTCTAATTTTAAAACACCCTGTACTTAAACTTTATGTCAAAATAAGAAAGATTTGTAAAACAAAATTAGGCATGTCAAACCTGTCAAACAAAGAAAATGTCAGACAGGTCAAAAAGGCAAAAGGTTCATTTTTTTTTGTATGTATGTAATGTAGTGTTGCATTGGTAGCGGACGGACGGCTGGCAAACGGCATCAGGCGACAAATAAACAACAGTTGCTGTGTGAATTTCTTAAAGCGTCAGTCTGCGGTAAAATTTCAACAAGTGCTGTCGCCGAAAAGTAGTTCGTCTCCAAAAAACAAACAAAAGGTTTCTTCTAACAAAAAAGTGAAATTGTAATTAATGTGCGGTAATTTTTAAACTCCGAAATAACCTTAAAGAACAAATAAATGGTCACGCAATAAAAAGGGAAAAATATCGGATAAACGCGCAAACTTCACGTATTTACAGTGAAATGTAACATTGTTTGATTAACAAAAATTAAAACACAAAAGAGGTATACTTTGCAACAAGTGTGAAATAAACTGTGAAACTTGTTATAAAACCTTAAAATGAATAATACACAATATTTAAAACAATAAAAATAAAACTTTCAATCGAAGGATGACCACATTAAAAATAAATTGCCCAATTTTACAAAAACAACAAAATGTCAACAACAGCGACATCAGCCATGACAATCATGCTGTAGCATCGAGAGTCCTGCACCATAATACCAGCCAAGACAACCATCCGTAACTATTGTAGTAACGTACGAAAATTAAAAAGGTCCGTAGTGGTTTTGCTTATGGAATCAACTCATCCACTGTCTTTATTCAAAAAATATATTTTGCTTAAAACTATTCGAGAGGGTATTCATACTCATGTGTTTGTGTGTTATTGTGTGCATATGAGATATCATTTGCTTAATAGAATGTTTATGCTGACGCACTACATTCCGTCACGTATGTTACTGTTTTACTTTAATGCAAATGTTTATTAAAAGTGCAGTATTTAATATTTATGTATGTACGTATGTACATTTGTTCTAATGTGTGGATTTAGGTATTTTATAACTAGGACATGAGTCAGTGATGGCATTTTCGGTACACTTGTACTTTTTTCGGTACATTTGCGTTCTGAAAAACCGTCGTCAGTACATTTAACAAGTTTTCAGTACTTTCGGTACATTTGCGTCATTTTAGTACATTCGGAGAATTTTCAGCACATTTTCAGTACATTTGAACAATTTATAATAATTACCGGATTTCGGTTTAATTAAATGAAAATAATTGCAATGTGAAGATATATAATAATTACCTTTTTTTTATAAATAATTGCAAGGTGTAGTTTTTGCTGTTTAATTTCATACATATCTCATTTTCCATCTCATTTTCCTAGGGTTTTTGAGATACCAAAAGTGAGGACCTTTTTTTTTTTAGTTATCGAGAAAATTCTACAAAAATTTCGTACATTTTAGTAAAATTGGATGTTCACGCCTCTAAAAAGTACATTTCAAGTCTCGATTCAGTACATTTTCACAAAACTCAAATGCCATCACTGACATGAGTATGCTACACCTCCCTTTTTTGCTATACTTAGATTCTTTAGCATAATTTTCTGTATTATATAATGGATCTATTCTATCTCTATTACTAAGTTGTGTCGGCAAATTTGGTGTTTCGCCGAACACGAGTTCATATGGACAATAGTTGTGAGCCATAGATGGTATGATATTGAAGCAATAGACAAAATATTGAAGCCATACGTCCCAATCAGCTTTATCTACTGATATGTATTATCGTATATATTCATTAAGAATTCTATGACTTCGTTCAACAGTACCAAGAGTTTGGTGAAGATGAGCTGTTGACGTTATATTGTCTATTTTTAAATACTTGCATAAGTCTGTGATTATCGAGTTCTTATATTCTGTTCCCATGTCCGTAATGAACGTCTTCATTGGACCGTACAACAGATTTTGCGCTTTTATTGGCTATAGGAATGGCTACGAGATATTTAGTTAGATCACAAATTAACGTAACTGCGTATTCGTTACCATTCTCTGATGTAGGTAGTGGGCCTATTGTGTCCACGATAACTTTATCAAATGCTTTTATTGGTGTTTCTGTTAAAGTTAATGGGGTTTTTGTGTGGGTTGTTGTTTTTGATTTCTGACATCTAACACAATTACGTACGTACTTTGTGATATGCTTTGTTATACCCTTCCAGTAATAATGTCTTCTGATTTTTGCTATTGTTTTAGTGATGCCTGTATGACCGCCTTGTATCGGATCGTTATGAAACTTAGACAATATTGCTTCTTTATCGATATTATTTATTATTACGGTCACCGGCTTGAGTAGCGCTACTCTGAGTATTTTTAAATATTTATTGCCCATATTTTTAAAAGTATCTATTGAAACTAATTCAAAGATCTTTTCGCTCGGTGCCACTTTGAGTTGGCTGATCCCGTTTATACCGGCTTTTGATTCAAGCCTTTGGAAAAATTAACCTAAGTCGAGAGCTCCATTAGTATAAAGATCGTCAATCTCAATTCTTGCTGTAACCTTCTTGCCATGTTTGAACAAACATACCTTATTCGGTATATGCAAGGTCACTATTTTTCGTACATAATCATTAACAATGACTTCATATACGTTGGGCTTAGAAGCTTTTTCAAGGTTTTGCGTTGGCAAAATTGCTTGATCTATTCCTGCGCTGGATTTTGATTGTCTACTTTGTTGTCTTGTAGTGACTCTCAAGACTTGTTTATTTAAATTTTTAAGTTCATCAATGGTTATTCTTGATAACGCATCGGCTACATGATTATCTTTTCCCTTCAGATATTCCACTGTAAACTTATATTCTTCTAGGTCTAGTCTCATTCTAGTGAGTTTGGAATTAGGGTTGACCATAGAGAATAGGTAAGTTAAGGATCTATGGTCTGTTTTGACAATAAAATGTTTACCATATATATATGGTCGAAAATAATTTATTGCCCAATGAATTGCTGCTAACTTTTGTTCCGAAATGTTTTTGCTACTTTCTCCCTTGGTGAAGCCTCGGGAAGCGTATGCTTCTGGTAATTGTTTATTGTTATATGTCTGTGTTAATACCGCTCCACAGGCTTGTTTACTTGCATCCGTTATTATGCAAAATTCTTTGCTGAAGTCTGGATATTGCAGTTATGCTGGGTTTATTAATGCCTTTTTGAGACATTCAAATGCGGTTTGACATTGTGGTGTTCACTCAAATTTGACATTCTTTTTACATAATCTTGTTATGTGACGAGAATAGTCAGAAAAGTTTTTGATAAATCGTCTATAATAGTTGCAAAATGCAATGAATAGCGCTATCTGCGTCCGTAGGGACTGGGTATTTTTCTATGACGTCATATTTTTTGTCATCTGGCAAAATACCACGATCAGTACATTTATGACCTAGAAAAGTTACTTCGTGCATAAAGAATGAACATTTATCTGGGTGTAGTTTAAGGTTGTGTTTTCTACATAAGTCAAAAAACTTAGATTTTTTATCATATGGTTTTCTGAACAACTAATGACTATTAAGTCATCCATATACAAGAATGCTTGTGAAGGTTCTAAACCAGAAAATGCGATTGTCATCATCCTTTGAAAAGAATTGGGCGCTATTTTCAAACCGTAAGGTAGTCGTGTAAAATGATAAGAGCCGTTGCTCGTTGAAAAAGACGTTATATTTCTCGAGTTTTGTTCTAACTCAATTTGGTGGAAACCTGACATTAAGTCTAGGCACGAGAAGTACTTTGCTCGTCCTAGTTGATCAAGAATATCATCTATTCTTGGAAGTGGAAATTTGTCAGATAGTAGCTTCTTATTTATTTGGCGGTAATCAATTACTAAACGCCATCTTTTATTTTCGGAACCCAGTAATGACTTTTTCGGAACTAGCAGAAAGGGGCTGTTATACTCTGATACTGAAGGTTCTACAATTTTATCTTTAATTAATTTTGTATCTTGTCTTTCTATTTCTTATTTTTGAGAGTGTGGGGTTCTTTAATTTTTTATGTAAGTCGGTTCTTCATCTTTCATTCTTAATTTTTGTTTGTAAAAACTATTCGTGCTTATTGATTCGGTTTCCAGTCCGAATATGTCTGTATACTTGGTGCATAAATTTGTCAAGGTATTTCTGAATAAATTTGGAAAATTTTTACTTAGTTTTTCCAAAATTGTCTTACTCCTTCCGGAATCTGTTATTTTTACTATTTTGTAATTACCTAATGGTTCAAATTTAGTGGTGATTGGTAGTGTTTAGTATTCGAACAACAGTATTTGAGTTATTTGTTATGGTATTTGCAATGAATATACCATTTTCTATTTCTTGGCTTAGAATGAGAATATACCTTTCATCTGTATTTAGTTGAATTAAACGAACTACTTCAGAACGTGCTGGTAGTAGTGTTGAATTGTTATCTATTGTATGATTTAGTGGTATTTTTATTGGACAGTGAAAAATATCTGGTCGAACAATTAACCAGTCAGTTTCAGTATTAAAGTCTAAATTGCAATTATATTTCTTTATAAAATCTATACCGATTATTCCATCGGTCGGTACAGGAAAATTGGAGCTTACAATGTGAAAACTATGGGGAATAACGAAATTATCAGTGAGTAGTTCAAGGTAGGTTAGGTCTTGCGATGTAGTAAAACCTTCGCCTACTCCTGTAATGTTGGTGAATATTGCATGATCAGTGTCATGAAAATTATCAGAATTATTTTTAATTGATATGTGATATGTCTGCACCAGTGTCCACTAGAAAAGTCAAATTTTTTTGGTTTTTTCATTTTGCACGTTAATGAATATATTAAAATTAAGAATGATTGTATGAACCTTTGAGTTTACTGATTGGAGTCTGAAGGGTTTTGCTGGTTTTCCGAACTTTGAATAGTTCAAACAGCATTGTTTCTGTTATTGTGGTTATTACCTCGGTTAGAGTTATATCTTCTTCGGTTGTTACCACGAAAATTTCCTCTGAAATTTCCCCTATTGCTACTATTAGTATTATTATTGTACTGGTTGTTGTAACTACCTCGGGCCCTACCGCGGTAATTGCTGCGATAATTGGTGCCTCTGTAATTATTTTGTTCATGTCGATAAAATCAAACAGTACTTGAACTACCAGTCATTTCAGTGGAGCAGTGAATATATTTACCTGCTGCCTCACTGAATGTATTGAAATTTCCTGCATCTAGTATTAAACGTATTTTTTCATGTTCGCAATTTTTGGTTATAGTCTGGGTCTAGGCCGTCATCAATATAAATTGCCTCAAGTTGTTTTCGAAAATTATCGATTTCGGCTGTATATTGTGACGCCGTTTGGCCTTTTTGCTGTATGTATATTTAACAGCCTTGCCTTGACTAAATCGGCGGACTCGCTTGGATCGTTGTTTCGTCTTGGACTTTGTATAAGATAGGGCCAATTATTTTAGATTTAATAATTTCAACGGCCAAGACTTCTTGAGTTCCCTTTGTTCGGTCAGTTATATTTAATGCTTTTATAAAGCGATTCAAAGACAACTTTTTACCGTCAAATTCCGGGATAGTAGTCGACACTTGTCGTCCTATCTAGGGATACTTAGTCCGTCATGATATCTGATTCTTCCTTTATTGACTCAGATTCTTCTGTCTGAGGTTCTGACCCAGATTCTTCTTCTAGTGACTCTATCTCACTTTCGACTTCGTCGTCAATTATAGGTTTAAGTTCGGGAGATCTTGTAACTTGGTTGGATTAAATTCTGCCAGTGAATAAAGATTTTCCGGTACGTTTAATTCCAAATCGTGTCTTTTCCTAATAAGAATTAATTTTGCGTTAAGCGATTCAATTACTTTTAGACACTGTTTCTTATGTGTTTTTGTCGGAAATTTGGATTTTTGATGCGGAAACATCAATTTTTGAAATTCCTGGCTATAAATTTATAGCTAACTGCAATAATGTTTATGCGGCTGGTGGTGTTGCTTTATTTGTTAAACGTGAAGTTAATTGCTTGCATTGTAGTTTTAATTTTTGTAGCTGTGATGCTCTGAAGGTAAATTGTGATTTAAATGGCATTAAGTTTACTTTTTTATGTATTTATAGATTTTCTAGTACATCTTTACTTGAATCATTTTTTGTTGACTTAGACAGCCTACTTTCTGAAGAGAATAGTGCAAACTTAATTTTGGTTGGTGATTTAAACTTAAGTATACTCGATGATTCTCCTATCACTGATAGATATCTCTTTCTGCTCTCCTCTTATGGCTTGGAATCATGTATTAATCAACCAACACGTATTTCTACTGTATCTGAAACATGTATTGATCACTTTTTTGTGCGTCTACAAACTGATTTAAATTTGTCCATATATAGTTCAGTTATTGATTTCAAATTATCTGATCATTGCATGACATGTTTAAGTCTTGCTAATTTCCAGCTGAAAAGTAATAGAATAGTTACTTCTGGAACATATTCTAAAACTGATTTTACAAAACTTAATTATTCCCTGCGCTTCGAAAACTGGAACCAATTTATAATGAAAATGATCCTTCAATAGCATATGCAATGTTTATTGAAAAATTGTCTGAGCATGTTGTTGGTAGTTCAAGAAGAATCAAGAATAAAGAAAAATGCTTAAGAAAGTTGAAGCCATGGATTTCCTTTGAATTATTGAAAAAAATTGATTTAAAAAATAAACTCCAAATAATTTCCAAAGATGTTTTGGCATGCAAAAATATTTTTTACTGCAATGAATTTCAAAAAGTTAAAGGTGATATCAGAAGCGAATGGAAATTAGTAAATAAAATCTTAAATAAAAACAATGTTAACGAAACTGTTCATAGTCTAACAATTGAAAACAATAATATTGTTGACGCTGATGTTTTAGTGGAACATTTCAATACATTTTTTGTTTCTATTGGCCCTAAAATTGTTGCAGAGTATGCGAATGATTTAATTCAATGCAGCTGTCTGTCGTATGAGCCATGTTTGCCTAATAGCTAGTTCTTTGAGTCCATTTTTTCTTATGAGGTTTACAAAATCATTATGTCATTAAAATATTCGCATTCATTTACTTCAAATAGCTTCTCCAATTGCTTCATTAAAAAAATTGCTTATAATATCTGTGATATCTTAAGTCATTTATTCAATAAAAGCGTTCAAGCAGGAAAATTTCCGGATAAAATGAAACTGGCTGAGGTGATACCTTTATATAAAAAAGGCGATCGTTCTGATATTAACAATTATAGGCCGATATCGCTTATTCCCATCTTTCAAAAATTTTCGAAAAAGCAATGAAAATCAGATTTGTCAAATTTATTGAAAAAAATTCACTCTTTAATAAATGCCAATTTGGCTTTAGATAAGGGTTATCTACTGAAGACGTCCTATTAAACTTTTTTTCCAGTGTATATTTTGGATTAAATGCTAAACAACATCCGGCTGCTCTTTTCGTGGACATTACGAAGGCATTCGACACTGTAGACCACGAGATCTTGTTACATAAACTATATAAATTTGGCTTTAGAGGAGCGATAGATAATTGGTTTAGTTCATACTTAGACAATAGGCAACAGAAAGTTAAGATCAAATGCCATTTTAGCTCTACGCAACTAACTTCAGTAGGGGTTCCTCAGGGCTCTGTGCTTGGTCCAATTTTATTTTTAGTTTTCATAAATTCGCTATTTTCACTAGATTTCAAAAGCAAAATAAATGCGTTCGCTGACGACATGGCATGTACTTTCACAAATAAGTCCTCGTTGAATCTTGCAGCAGATATAATTCATGACTTAGAATTATTGAGCCACTGGTTTAAAATCCATAGGTTAGTCCTTAGTGATAAAACTAGGATTATGTTTTTTAATGTCGCAGGCAAAGACTGTGGAGATTTTTATTTTCATAGTGGCAAATGTGAAAAATTTGCTTATTACAGTGATGTTTGTTCCTCTTCTATGGGCTATCAAACATTCGTTGAAAATCGTTTTTGTTCCACCACTTGTTTCCATATTGAATGTGTGAAATCATTTAAGTATCTAGGCCTTCTTCTTGACTTCAAGATGAGTTGGACAGATCACACAAAAGCACTCAAAAAGTATTTCTTGACTGTAAATAGGCATCTTTATTTGTTAAAAAATTATTGCTGCCAACGTCTACTTAAATGTATTTATTTTGGTGTTTTCCAATCTAAACTGGAATATGGTTTATCATGTTGGGGTGGCACTCACAATATCAAGAAGTACCCGCTTTTAATTTCGCAAAAACACGCCATTCGGACGATTTGCAACCAATGCCGTCGTACTAATAGTTTACTCCTGTTTAGGAACTTAAATATTTTGCCATCTCTACTATTTTAAGGTCTTAAGAATATTTTTCATTAAATCAGGATATTCATTGAGCAGAACCTCTACCAACTACAATTTGAGAATTAATTTCCAAAATCGTGTTACAGTACCACCGCATAATTCACTAATGTTTCAGAACTTTTATACAACAGTAGCTCCAAGACTTTTTAATAGTTTACCAATTAATCAATCCGCAAATTGTCACTGTTTCTCAAAAGCGTAAAATCATGGCTGTTAACTTTAAATTTTGATGATGTCAATGCCTTAATCCGTTTTGTTATTTAAAATGTTTATTTAAAATGATAAAATGATGTACGATAAATAAGTATGTAATTTTTTTTATATTTAATTATGTTATTATTTTGATATGACCCCACTCTAGTCAGCTAATGTAACTTTTAAACTTAATATCAACTGCTTTCGCTTCTAGTTCCTTGTGGACTATAGATTGCTGTTATTTTTTCATTAAACATAAATCTAAATTGTTATTTTTAATTGTTATTAATAGTTACCATTATGAACATTTAAAAATTGTATTATTGAAAAAATGAATAAATTATACTACATATGTTTGTTTGTGAGCTTTTGCTCAATATTTTTAACAGTTTTGCTTATATTATTGTATTGCAAAGCAAGTACATTAATGTGGTGTACTAGCGTATCGACCTTAAAAATGGTTTTTTTATTGACACATTTATAAGATTTATTATATATCTCTTTAAAACCATTTATCTGTCGAACTATTATAGACCACTCCATATGTTATTTAACGGTGCAAATGCACCATGAATATATTTGCTGTCCCTAGAAAGGGATTTTCATCAGTCCGAACTGAGACCGATACATATGACAATGTTCTCAATATTGCCCCCTTTTCAAATTTTGACAAGTGCATTAGTGGACTGATATTTATTTCACTTTCAAATTCGTCATTGTATTTCGTTTCGAATTCGTTCACGGACATATAATTATGGTGGAGTCGCAAGATATTTATTGATTTTAAAAGAAAATTTGGGTGGTACTCATATACTGTTTGAACTATTGCATCCATGGTATTATATTGTGAAATCATAAACTTTTTATTTGAAGAAAGACCGAAATTAAATTTTGTCTAGATTGTCTGATCTACTTTGGTATCTTTTCTTAAGTTTTTTGTTGTGCTCTTTATATATTTTGAGCGCTAAACTAATAATTTGCACTACTGTGGTTATAATCAATAAAATAAAGATACTGTTTAGTTCCTGTTTGTGGTCTACTATGGTAATGTCGTTAATGACATCGGCTGTAGGATTTTCTAATTTAGCCTGTTTGGAACCCATTTATAAAAAAAATTGAGTTTAATTTTAAAATTTTGTATGTTAGGTTGAACTGAAAGTTTTTGTTTATAAGATTACTTTTGTATTTTAGAGTGAACTGCAATTTTTGTTTATATACATATCATACATTTTATGTTTTAGCTATACTCTGGTTTCTTATCAATTTCTTTTAAACTACTTGTTTTATGCCAACATTTTTTTGTTGTTAATTTCTTACTTATATATTATGTGTTTTATTTTTGTCAGCCTTTTCTGCAAACACTGCCATCCCCCATCAGATTCGTTGGTAGGCTATGAGCCCTAGGCTTTGGGCATCCTTAAAAAAATTTTGCTGTTTTGTGCTGACTCCGTTCCACTCTTACGGGGGTGTTACTAAAATCTGGTCATTTATGTTTTTAATCACATGCGACTTAATATCCGTGTCAAACACTGATGCCAAACACCTCAACTTGGTATTTTTAGGTTTCACAAAATTTGTTAATCACTATTTTTTTGTGTTTAATTTAATTTTTTTTAAATTTCATATTTTTTTTGGACTTATGTGCTAATTGTTATTGCGTTTGTGTTTTGTTTATATCTTTTCTAACAGAGTTTTTTTTTAATTCTAAATTTATGTGCGTTTATATTTATGCACTATACATATTGCTCTTGCAATATTTTGTTGTTGTTAAGTCATTTTGCAGTAGCTGCAGAAAACTGCACGGTCGCCATGTAGTAACGTACGAAAATTAAAAAGGTCCGTAGTGGTTTTGCTTATGGAATCAACTCATCCCTGTCTTTATTCAAAAAATTTATTTTACTTAAAACTATGCGAGAGGGTATTCATACTCATGTGTTATTGTGTGCATATGAGATATCATTTGCTTAATTGAATGTTTATTAAAAGTGCAGTGGTTAATATTTATGTATGTACGTATGTACGATTAATCTAATGTGTATATTTAGGTATTTTATAATTAGGACATGAGTATGCTACACTACAAATTTTAAGTTATTTACATATATTATAATCATAAGTAATTTAAAATTAATTTGTAGTGTATTGAAACAAAATTAAAAATTGCTAATTTACATGTATATTTAATTTACCCTTAAGCAATAGTTAAGATTTTTTTTTCTTTTCAAAGTTATTTGTAGTTAATATTTTTTTTATTAATAATTATATTTAGCAATAATTTTTAAATGTCAGTAGGCTTAAAATATAGATATAATTTGCAAAACAAACAGTGAATAACAAGATATTATATAAATATAAAGTATCACTTATATTTCTTAACAATTCAAACTGTACCTTCTTTAAACTGTTAAATTTGAATAATTGTGATAGTTTTTTTTATGTTCTATGCTGCGCAATGGGTGGCAATGGGAAAACCGCGCCCTAGCCGGGAATGACTTCGGTGGTCGATACCGAAAGTTTTTGCGAGTATTTTCTTTTTTTCACGTCATATACCAGGCGTAACAAGTGTCTCTTTGCTTTGTGTATGCAATTTCTTTATTGCTTGGATTTTTACTTCGTCGGGCTTGTGCAGGTCACGTAACTGCTTTGATGCCATCTCACTTGCTCCCCTTCCATTTGGCGCAATGTGTTAAACGTATGCCTTTCAAACGTGACACTGACTTTTGGTGCAAAGTATTCCTCAAAATTGGACTGGATTGATTTGATATCAAGTTGTTGGCTTTCTGTTAATGAAAATGAATTGAATATATTAACCACATCAGCTCCAATGCTGGACATGAACGTGGCCACTTGAATTTCATTATTTTTCTGTTCAAGTTGAACTGCCGTCACAAACCATCTATATTGCTGAATCCAATTTTTCCACGCTGAAGATCCGTTGGTCCCCACTATTTGAAGAGGTTTGGAAGGCTTAACGAAATTTCCGCTTGCAGCTGATGAATCGACGATTCCAGCATTACTTGATTCTCCATTCCCTTCTGGCACCATGAAGTACACGCTACGAGTTATGATTGCAAAACTAGTGTTTATTATTACAAGTATAATATGCAGAAGTATAATGTACGTGAGGAGAGAGAGAGCACTTATATAACGCATGTACATATGTACAAACTCATACATATGACAGTGATCTCGCACTTGTTTAGACATACGTGGCCAGAAATAATAAGTTTTAAGTTTAGTTAAAGTTTTACCGACTCCACCATGAGAACTCATCGGATGGTCATATGCTCTTAGAATAAGATCTTGTCTCATTTCCAAAGGAACCCACACCTTCCAAGATTGCTCTTCTTGAATCGGACCACCGCTAGCAAATTCGCAACGTTTATAAATTATACCATCTATAACTTGTATATCTGGTTGCTTTCTTGGCTCTTCTGAAATTCCTCAATCATCTTTAAATAATATTCGGTTTTGAAAAATTCCGAACTAAAATCAATTTCGAAAAATTGGTCTGTTTCTGACGCAGTCAGAGACGAAATATGGAGGTTTTCCTGAGAATAAGTTCTCAATAAAGTATCAGGAACCACGTTTTGACTGCCTCTCCGACGAAGAATGGTAAATTTGAAGCCCTGCAACTTCAGTGCCCAGCGCGCAAGTCTGCCATGCAAATCGGTTTGACTCATAAGCCATTTTAACGAAGCATGATCGGTTATTACTTCGAATTCATCTCTTTCGACATAAACTCGAAATTTTTTTATGGCCATAACCGCCGCAAGACATTTTTGTTCGGAAACGGTATAGTTTCTTTGCGCTTGGTTGAATTTATGGGACATGTATGCAATGGGAACTTCATCACCTTCATCGGTACGTTGTGCCAAAACTGCTCCAACTCCAAATTGACTAGCGTCACATTGGATGGAAAAAGGACGAGAAAAATCAGGACTGTGTAGCACTGGTGCACTACTCAAACTATTTTTGAGTGAGTCGAAAGCAGCAATTGCGTCTTCGGTCTAAACACATTTACGAGCTTTTTGTAACATATTTGTCAAAAGGGTAGAAATTGAAGCATAATTTTGCACAAACCTTCGGTACCATCCACAGACACCTAGAAAACGACGAAGTTGTCTAACTGTTTTCGGACGAGGAAATTCTTTTATCGCTTTTACTTTGTCCGGATCGGTACTAATTGCTCCATGTCCAATGACATGAACAAGGTAGTGAATTTGTTTGAACAAAAATTTGCTTTTCTCTTTGTTAATTGTAAGGCCAGCGCGTTTAATGCAAAATGCTACTTCTTGCAGAAGCGAAATATGGTCATCGAAAGTCTCGGTTATTAGCAACAAATCGTCTAAGTATACAAATACTTTAGTTCGCAAATGGGCAGGAATTACCTTGTCCATGAGACGGGTCATGGTCTTCGGCGCAATAGTTAAGCCAAATGGCATTGTAACAAATTGATATAGAGGTCGGTTGGGGACAGTGAAGGCTGTCTTATCCCTTGACGCTTCATCCACCGGAATTTGCAAGAAGGCATCCTTCAGGTCTAAGCTTGAAATAAACTGTGCCTGCTGAGAATTCCGTCGATAAGCGGCAAAGAATAAGCATCCTTCACTGTGACCTCATTGACTTTACGTGCGTCGAGACACATAAGAACTTTATTCGGTTTGACGATTAGTGCAATAGGAGAAGACCATGCGCTTTGAGATTCTTCGATAACGCCAAGAGAAAGCATTCTATCAATCTCCGCAAAAATAAGTTTTTCAACGCCTGGTGAAACAGAAAAATGCCTTTGTTTTATAGGCTTCGCTTGACCTACATCAATGACATGACTTATAAAATTTGTTCGGCCTAAGCCTCGTTCAGAAAAGGAAGGGATTAATAAAATGGTTGCATTTAAACTTGCTTGCTGTCGAGCATTTAACACATGATGATTGGAGTTCAACTCCGCAATGTTCAAATTAACAGAAATCGGAATATCTTCATGAAAAAGATCACTTGCCAAACCGAAAGTCTTCACAAAATCAACGCCCAAATATAAGTCTTGAGAAAGAGTTGGAATTATCAAAAATTTGAGAGGTTTGGTTATTCCTCTAAAAGTAAGTAATAAAAGCTTCAACGAAACCCAATGCAAAATGATTTGTTTCGTCCGCAGTTTTAAGGTTAGTCTTAACTCTGTGCTAATGCTGTTGGTTATCTTCTAAAAAGTTTTGAGCCAATTTGTTGGCTAAACAACTGACAGAGGCACCAGTGTCGACTAGTCCTTCAATTTTTTCATTAAAAATTAAAATTTGAGCATAGGGACGTAAATCATCTTTAGGTTTATCAGAAACCACTGAAGAACAAATAAATTTTTTCTTCGCTTTTAAATTTTTCCAAAACTTTTTCGATCTCAAAGTGGAACGTTTCTTATGCGTTGACCTCGGTGAAGCAATACCTTCATCAGAAAAAATTCGCATACGGGCTGCTTTATATCCCTGCCAACGAATGTGCAGAGGTTCAAATTGCCGAATAGGTAAAACTGTAGGAGGTGGTTTAATTTCAGGTTTATTTTCAAATTTCAAAGTAGGATTGACAGGTTTCAAAATAAATGTGGTGGTTTGGCATGCCGCATCACTTTTTAAGGTGGTGGTGCGGTTGGCAACTCTAAAAATGGTTATTTGAGATATCTTCTGTAGTTTCTGGTCGACCTGCCGTACTCTTCATCCAACAACTCGCGTTTTTGAACAATGTATTCTATGTGTACATAGAAAAGACTGCAGCTAACGTCGAGACGAAAATTTCGATGAATGATTTCCAAAAAAATTGCTGGTTCAAGAGGACGTTGCAATTTATCGCAGAGTTGAAGAACAGACTCATAAAAATCTCGAAACTGACCACGAAGTTTTATATACAGAGTTTCCAAATCTATAGCGCTAAAACCACTCCAACGCTTTCTCAGCAAATAAAATGTGTACATTATTGCACAAGGCTTCAAAATCACTTCGCAAACTTTGAACGGTCAGAGAATGTACTCGGTAAATAAATTTACCGACTGACAAAGCGTCTTCTTTTCCACTGAAAGTGACTTTCCAATTGGAAATAAGATTTGATATTTTCTCTGATGCCATAAAAGGTGGAACTACCCTATGGTGAGTTGAAGTACCTTGAGCAAAATTGTTGTGGGTTGCTTGTTGGTAATTGTTTGGTTGAAAAACAGTCGGAGGAGGGAGCTGTGGATTGTAAGGTGGAAGTCCAAATGAAAATGGAGAATTGTTAGTCGCATTTCTAGGAGCCTGGTGTATGTCAGAAGAACGCCCAAAAGTTACAGGTGGATTTGCATCTTGACTCAGATCAGGAGGTGCATTACTGACTGAGTTTAAATTCATTTTATCCAATTGAGCTCTCACAGCTTCGTCAATCAACTTTTGCAACTGTGCGTCTGAAAACTGAGGTACATTAGTTTGCGCACTTGCTTGATTTGACAAGTCTGTGGATAATGGATGCACTCCTGACATGTTGAGATTCTGTGCAGGTGTTGCTGAAATATTTTGATCCATTAAATTTTTGTAACTTCGGGATACTGGACGACTTTTTTTAAGGATTGCACCTGAGTGTGTAGCAGCTGGTGTTGTTGTGAAGGAAGTTAATTCCAAACTATGAATGGGCTTGTATGGTTTAATTTTTTTCGTACTGCATAATGTCTGACAGTAAGGGCAATTGCGAGTCTCCTGCAACCAATTGGAAATGCATTCCGAATGGAAAATATGGAAGCAGGGAGTTATACTCAAATTTTCACCATCTAGCATTTGTTGCTTGCATACAACACAGGGATTGTCAGGGGCTTCACCCAGAATGGGCAAATTCTCATTGCTACGACGCAGAGGCATTTTTCACGTAAATTACAAAAACCGAATTCGCGACCGAGATTAAAAGGTATCGAACGACCGAAAAGTTTAAATTTTGAAATAAAAAAAAATTGCCGAAAGTTAAATTTGAGGATACCCCGTGGAATTTCCACTAATTTACCAAATATCAAATTTTAAATTATACCGTGTTTAAATTTTTAGCATAAGCTACATTATGCAAAAAAAAAATTGTCAAATCAGCATTTTTTCTAAAAAAACTTATAAAAAGGTTTACTTGGTATATTATGTTTTTCTCAAAAAAAATTTTCTTTACAAAAAAAATTAATTATTAAATGAGCTTGGTCCCATGTAGAACTTTTCAAATTAGTGTTATTAAGTGTTTGGTCAGCCACGAAGAAAAATTTAGGGAGGAAAATCAGATTCTACAAAATTTTAAATCTCATTTCATACATGAAATTGAATTACAACAGATTTAAGTCTCAGTAAAGCGGTCGAAAAGCGCAGTGAAATGCAACTTAATCGCAAAATCCAGCAGTTTACCTTGACTTGCGGCCGCAATTCGCATTCAAGCTAAAAGAGTGTACCAAAATATCAAAATGTAAAAAGTTAATGAAATTTACTTTATTCAAAAAAATTATGCAAAAAATTTAGTCTTCTATTAAAGGGTCATTTTCACAAAAAGGAATAAATAGGTTCAAAAGCGTCTGAGCGGATCAGAATAGAATCCTCTCAAAATTTTCTAAATTCCAGAGCTCAGCGAGGGTAAATCGGATGGAACCGAGTGAAACTAGAGACAAAATACTAAAAAAAAAATTTTAAGGGACCTCAAGCATCCACTGACAAGACAGTTTTCTTTTGGTCTCTAATAACAGATGGTCCCATGTTGGGCGCCAAAATTTGTAATCGCTTATTCGATTGGTGCCTGGGACGGGGACATCATAAGCAGTGGCAGCACGAGCTGGTATGCCATCACTAGCAGTTCGGTGTGTTGGTGTGGGTTCGCTCCTGCCCATGCTGTGCCTGCACCGTTTTTTTTTTATTTCAATTGAAATGCAACTTCATTTAGGTTGCCGTTTGAAGAGCTAGCGCTCCACCACCACCGTTTCCTCGCACTAGACGTGTGATTTTTTTTAAACGGAAATTCTTAATTGGAAGAAAAATTTCGAAATCGCGACTTATGTCCAAAAAAAAAATATGACACGAACGAAAACTGTTCAACAATCAGAAAAAAAGTTCACACGACCGCAACGGTTGCCAAAAACCAACTCTCGCGTGTTCGGAGACTTTTCTTTGTTCGCTCTTAGTTACAGCAACCGACGCGCAGATCAGTGATCTGATTGGCTGTAACTGAGCGCGCAAAGAAAAGTCTCGAACAAAGGACGCGATAAGGCGATATTTTATTAACAAAAATGTCAATTTGACTTTCTGGTTTGATTTTTTTTTAAATTTTTTTCCCCGCTAGCGTCCCACAGATGGCTCATTGTTCAGGGCTAGTGCCGTTACAGATGTCTGCCAAAAGGATATTGCAGAGGATTGGTCCTAAAATTGAGCCCTGGTGTACTCCTGCAGTTACTGTCATACAAATGGAATTTTCATTATTATAATGTACAAAGAAGGGCCTATCTGTGAGTAGTCTAACACTATTTTGCAAAGATGCCTATCGAAATTGAATTTTCTGTACATTTTGTACACTATCTCCTCTATCCAGACTGTGTCAAAAGCTTTTTCAAAGTCAAGGGCCACTGCAATTATTGCACGCCGCTTATTTAAGTTGATTGTGACGAAGTCAGAAAGAAGAGTTAGTGAGTGGCTAGTGGAGTGCGAAGTTTTGAAACCAAACTGCAAATCTTTAAGAATATTGTGTTCGGCAATATGATTTTTGGGTTTATCAAAAATAAAACCTTCATAAAGTTTACTAACGTTGGACAATAAGGAAATGGGTCTATAATTTTTAAGAACTTTTGGATCTGTATTCGGTTTTAGAATTGGAAGGACTTTTGCACATTTGCAGGAAGATGGAAAGTAACTTATACTAAAAGTATGGTTGAAAAGGGTTAGGAAATTCCACAAAACGTATCCTGTTTTCTTCAAGAGAAAATTGAAGATATTATCTTCTCACGAGCTTCTTTTATTATTTTTATTCTTAAGAGCTATGGCTATTTCAGTGGGCTGAATTAACTTTAAATAATTTTGAAAAGATTCGTGATCTAACTTACTCACTAAAGATTCCCCATCTGCTGTTAGCTCACTATTAAATCTGATGATGGGTTCGGGGCAGTCTAAATCATAGATCTCGCTCCTATCCAGTCTTGTAAAGCTTGGGCAACCTAAATTAAAATTTGTGCTGTGAATTTCTTCAAATTTATCAACTAACACATTGATTTTATTAAAATTATCTACCTGAACGTTGCCTTGAGTTAAATCAGGCAGTTCCCTTTTTCTACCAAGGCCACAAACACCCTTAATTTTTTTGTATGCTTTGTGGTTCATTTTAATGTCCCTATAGAGTATTGCCCATTGATTTTCCTCATGAATTTTTATGAGGTCGCTAATGATCTAAATTTCTAATTATTGCTTTGAGTGTGCTTTTCCGTTGAGGATCTGCACATCGGTATACTATCCTGCGTAGCCTACTCTTTTCTTTAACGAAGTCTAACACATTTTAGGGCAGAATAGGAGGCTCAGTATAAAAAATATAATATTTTATTATGATCTGTTCCACGGAGGAAGTTGTGTGATATTGTGGGACTGATAACTTCAAGTTGTTGTGAAAATTTTAAGTTCTTTGGATGGCCAAAGTGATGTACCTTAATATATTTTGCAGAGAAATATGAGGATCTCCGCCATAAAATTAAAGTTACCTGGGAATTATAACTTTCAACAGGATAGCGATCCGAATGGTTGATATATAATGCCCTGGAGCAGCTTAAAAATACTCCGCAATAGCCCGATGTTATTCTAATAAAGCATTTCTGGCATGAAGTTAAAATGAGACCAAGAGAAAGGCATTTTTCGAACAAAAACGTGCTTAAATCAAAAATCAAAGAAGTTTGGATAAGTATTCCGTCATATTTCACAGAAAAACTGGTAAAATCTATGCCCCGGAGGTTGCAAGCTATCGTAAATGCTCAAGGAGGCTGCACAAAATACTAGAGCTTGAGTTTGCATTGATTTTGTAGTATTTTGGAAGGATTTAGAATGCTATTTAGTTATTTTCTTTCATATGTATGCTCAATTTTGTGCCTAAAAATTAAGTATACTTTTTATTTTGCTATAAGAAAAAGTTTATTTGTGAATTAAGTTTTTGTATTGTTACTTACTATTGTGAATGAAATGTTTACGTTTCGAACTGCATTTTTTTTTTTAATAAAATTTAATTTTTTTTTGCCTAAACAAACAATAATGTGTTTTAATGAAGCCAGTATGCTCAATTTTGTGAGCAACTGTATGTATCTACATTAGGGTGATTCTTATTTGTGTTTTTTGCGAAAATCAAATATGGCACGTAGGATTTTTTAAAACTGCAACGAGCACAGTGGAAAACGCCTCGCATTTCACTTGACGCCATGATTTCAACGCATACTTTGGGGATGGAACAGATGGCGAATGTTATGCCTATAGCAGAAAGACTAAGTTTTTTGTCTGAGGGGATTATCAATAAAATACTTTCAATAAGCAACTATCCGGCTGGTTCTTTCATCTCTGAAATTGTGAAATTTTCCAACGCGCCTTTTTTTTCAAGAAATTTTTACAGAAATCGCAAAAAATATCCTTTGCCACATACAGCAAACATCCAATTTTCTCAACACTTTTTGAGGCGTTGGTACATAAGCCCGTAGTAAGTTTTCTATCAGTTATCAAATCTTTGTCTTTAGTTGATGTAATTAAACAAAAATATAGGAACTTCCTAAAGAGCCGTAAGGGATTTGTGAGAATCTACACAGACGGTTCGAAGACTGTAACCTCGGTCGGCAGCGGTCTCTGGATGCCCAGCATCGATATCGAAGCATACTTATCGCTAAATCCTCTCTCCACTGTGTTTTCGGCTGAAGCTTTTGCTATAATTGAGGCGGTAAAGTTGATCTCGGTACAGAACGCTTCCAGATTCCTTGTTATTTCAGATAGCAAGTCAGCACTTTTGGCCATTGGAGGCACATGTAACAATAATACTCATCCATATATTTTTTCTATTAAAGAATTAATATACGAAGCTAGAAGCAAGGGTAAGCTGATCCATTTTCTTTGGGTACCCAGTCATATGGGTATTGAGGGCAATGAATGTGTGGATCAGATTGCTTCAAATCACCCGCCAGGACTGGACGCCTCACACTTACCAGTTAATTTTTTGGATATTAAATCTACTGACAGAACAACGAAATGGCGAAATGGCAGTCTCGTTGGGACACATCTGAGCTTGGGCGTTTTTTGTACAATATTGCCCGATGGCTAACATGCGTCCTTGGTTTTTTAATATTAGTCTATCAAGGAAAATTATAACGTTAATAAATAGACTTAAGTTTAACCACACCAGATGTAAAGATCATCTACATAAAATCAACATTGCAAATAACAACCTTTGTTCTTGTGGGGATATTGAATCGGCTCAACACTTGTTGTTTCATTGCCCCAACATAGGTCAGCCTCATAGAGTACGTCTGTTGAATGTATTGCGCGGTGCTTGTGCCTCTGCGCATTGCACAGTTAATTTCCTCAAGTCAAATAATACCGATGTATTTAAGTAAATTTTTCGCTTTTTTACGCAAATAAAATTTGAAATTTAACAAGACTCCAGAAATAGTTTGTTTTTTTACAAAATATTCATTCCGTGTTTGAATACTATGCTCACTTCGAGTCACTCAAATCGAAAGTACACGCTTAAATTTAAGTTATATTTAAGTTTCAATTTTATATTGATATCGACTTAATATATGTATATGGGACGTTCTTTTACAAACCGCATAGGATTTTCGACGTGGTATTTTAGAATCGCCCGAAATCTTTTTTGCAGCTTGTATACATAAAATTACTAGACCCATGGTTTTTTTTTTGGTGCAAAAATTTTTTTTTTCGAAAATATCCACATATGAATTTTTGATAATTGGCTGGATTTTGTCAAATGTACTCATACTTGAAGTCTATTATCTCCAGTTCTACTAATCTGATCAATGTAGGATTTTTTTTATTTAATAGTCTATAACGTTAGCTTCTGCAATAAATTTAAAAAAAAAATTATACTGTCAACAAATGAAAAATAATAACAATTTAATTGTTTAAATAGTTTTAATATGATGTTTCTCCAACTAGAATACATTGAAAAAAATATCTTTTATATACAAAACCCATTTAACAAAAAAGTGGAGTCTCTGTTAGATCGGAAGTTATTAAATATTTTCCAGCGCAAGTCATGAATTCCAGAACAAATTTAAGGCCTATAACTCATTACGACAAAACTGTCTCTAAACAGTTTTCGTCTCCTTAGTACATATGGGAGTGCGCTCACTATGTTTTAAGAGAAAAACAAAACTTTTTTTTTCACTAGAACTTTTGCGAAAAAAAACTGTTTCAGTATGACAGAATCGTATGAAGTGCGCTCACTTGAAACTTTTGTCTCGAAACTTTTTGCATATTCGTGGAAATCGACGAAAGCGCTCGCGAAATCTCTGGCACGAAGCAAAGTTTTTGTTTTTTTCTTTGTGTTCGTTCAATCAGAACACACTAGACGACCTTCTTCGTGAAATTTGTCGCGAAACAAATTGTCTTAGTTAGCGCACTCAACATGAACCTCGAAACAAAAACAAAACTGTCTTAAGACTATTTTTTCTTAATGAGTTATAGGCCTAAGTGTGCAGCGTGCGACGAATCAAAATTTAATAACGAGTGTTAAATACTCGTTTCTTTGTTTTGACTCGTCGCACGCTGCACACTTAAATTTGTTCTGAAACTCATGACTTGCGCTGGAAAATATTTAATAACTTCCTATCTAACAGAGACTCCACTTTTTTGTAAAATGGGTTTTGTAGATAAAAGAATAAGAAATAAAATGTTATTTTTTTCAATGTATTCTAGTTGGGGAAACATCATATTAAAACTATTTAAACAATTAAATTTTTATTATTTTTAATATTTTGACAGTATAAAATTTTTTTTTTAATTTATTACAGAAGTTAACGTTATAGACTATCAAATAAAAAATTTCACATTGATCGGATCAATAGAACTGGAGATAATAGACTTCAAGTATGAGTACATTTGACAAAATCCAGCCAATTATCAAAAATTCATATGTGGATATTTTCGAAAAAAAAAATTTTTCAGCAAAAACAAAAAACATGGGTCAACTGAATTTATTAGAAGATGCAAGAAAAAAATTTTCATCGCATTAGAAGAAGTCGAGGTTTTATTTTCCTGAATTTTGTGCGGTTTGTAAAAGAACGTCCCATATATGAAATATTAATTTGTATATTTCTATTTTTTCTAGTCAGGTCTAACTTATAACTATTTAAACGTTCTAAGAAAGAATATTAAAATCAAAAAAGAAAAAAGGAAAAAAAGAGCAAAAAGCAAAAAAAAAAAAAAGGAAAAAAAAAGGGTAAAACTCATTAAAGCTTAAAAAAGACGAATAAACATAGATCTCAAATTTAAAAAAAGAAAATCATATCTTAAAATACTTTAATTCTTACCCCATAAAGAATTTAAAATAATAAAAAGATAGAAAGTAGCTAAACATATACCTAAGAACTTCATAAAATTTTATTCAGTATTGAATATATATATTAAAAAGGCAAATAGTAACCTTTTTTTCAGTAACGCTCGAGTCATCTATTCATCTGTACACGTGCATCAACTCGGACTAACAACTTTACATTTGCCTTGAAAAAGGCTTCGACTTGCCTATTTCAACGCTAAGGACTACAACAAAAACTTCGCGTTTATGGTAGTCCTTTTTCAACAACATATGCCATACGGAATGCATGGCATATTTTTAAGTGAGAGAAAGAGAGAGAGACGGATGTCCGTCGGTAGGCTATCAGTCGTATGCCGCAGTTCTGTTCAATTTCATAGCCGACTCCGACCCAATTCTGTTTACAACATTACGTTCAAAAGTAAATTTATAAAGTCAAAACCAAAATATAAAACTAAAATAGCGGAAGAAAAAAAGTTTTTGTAAAACGCTTATGTTCAATTTTAAGTTTCTTTGGATTCAATTGTTATTTCTTGTTTGACATTTGTTTCACGGGAGTGCTGCCAAATTTGATTAACGAAAAAATTAAGCGGCGAAAGCTGTTTTTTTTGCCACTGCTATCTTATAGCCGCGTTAAAAAAACTCGGCTACTATCACTGGCTAGAGCCACTGGAGCGTTTTTTGAACGCGCGTTAACTGTCGCACGTATCAGAATTCTACAAAATTATGTACAACTGTTTGCATGATAAACGCGTATTTTTTCAAGCATTGAAAAACGCTCGTTTGGGCCTAGCGATAGTTCGCATTTACATAACAAGAAATTATTCCGAGTGTGTGTGTAAATGACGTGATCATACGATAAGTCATTCAGTGTATGAGTTCTATTATGTTTTTTGAGCTATTAATTTGTTGACAACCCTACGAGAACAATTTCGGTCAGATGATAGGTCATCTGATAGACAGCGCTGATACAATTTTCGATCAGTAGTTTCTGTCAGTTTCTGAATAGCAGTGTGAAAAATCTGATGGAAACTTATGTATACATACATTTTACATCCCTTTCTATCACATGAAATTTTAAATTCCCTCAAACATACGGTTGTCTCACTTACTCCAATCAGCCATGAAAATCAGATATGACGTTTATACAAAGTTTGTTTTTGAACGAAAACATTACTGATTGAAGAAGTTTTTTTTTATTTATTTTTAATAATTCTCTTAACATTTCACAAGATTAAATTTTTATGATACACAAAAATGTTCGCTTATTGTTTTATGTTTTAAATTGACAAAAATAAAAACAAAGAAGTTATTGCAAATTAAATTAAACATAATCTATAAACTTTCCATAATTGGCAGCACATTTCGTCGATAGCCCATCATATATTGCAAATAACTTTGACGCTTTTTGTATATCTGCTTGCAATTATTCCAGCAACTACTGATGTTGATTCGGTTCAAAGTAGGCTAAACAACGTATGGCTTCAGCAGCATATATTTGTTGGAAATCTTGCAAGTTCATTGTATTTGAATATATAAGAGAAGTGGAGATGCATTTGAGTACTGAAAGAGCGTTAAAAGTTGATTACATTGGCATAAAAAACAGGTTTTTAATTACTAACTGTGGTATGACGGAAGTCACCCGTATGCAAATCAGTCTTTGAAAGTACGGTGCGAATCTTTTTTTTATAACATTAAATGCAACGGGGTTTTCGTGATAAATTGCACTGGGAAGTCTATAAGAAAAAATAATATTTAAAATAAGCTCTATTATATTTTTTTCAGAATTTATTTACCTTTCTTCAATATCGGAATCTTTATGCACATGACGGCTATTTCCCGCTGTGTTGCCGTGCTGCTGATGCAGATTGTAGCTAGTTTCTCTTCTTTTTCATTGCTCCTTTGTGGTAAGACTTAAGTGGTGGTTTCGCTGCTGCTGATGTTGATACAGTCTATCGACGCATTCGAGGCGTTACCTAATAGATTTCCTTTTCACGATTTCCTTTTTACTAGGGCCGCTACCTTTATAATTTTGTTGAAAACTATTTTCGCCACTGTAGTGCAACGAAGCCGTGGAGCTCAAATTGGTACCAACAGCATCACCAGAATTATTTGCTACGCGATTACCACTCATTGCAATTGAAGCATCCTCATAAGAAAATGAAAATATATGTATGGGCTGGATCGTACTTAGAACATATTTATTAAATTTGTTTATATGTACTTACAATTAGCTTTTTTTTCCAATTGTCTCCCGCAGTTATTATTTGCTTTCATTTTTTCTCTTAAAATTTCTATTAAGTGTCAAATTTTTTATCTAGCTATCTATCTCTTTTCCTCTACTTCGTATTATGGTATTGATATACGCAGCGTAACAGTCTCTTTTTGTCTGCCTTGATTTAATAGAAAAAGTATTTATTTATGTGTTAGTAAAAATGAAAATCATTATCAATGTGTTGGAGTTTCGGTCAGTCATTTCTTGTTGGGAAGGTATCAGGATGACTTCGAAGGACTGAAACTCGTCCTTCCTTGCCATGCAGCATTTTAAAAAGAGCAATGTGTTTTTCCTACTTTAAGACTTGCGCTTAGTAACAAGAATACCATGAAAAATTCATACAAACAAATATATTTTAAGTTTTAACATTTTTTCTTTAGTTCTTTGTATTTTATTTATTGGTTTATGATGTGAACAGAATATGAAAAGTTGTCGGGAAATCGCTGTCAACCACCCGCTGTCAAAATTATTTTATACTTGAGTCAATTGTGTTTTAATTTTGACAGCGTGTGTTCGTTGACGATTTCCCGATCTCCGTTCGTATTCTGTTTACATTACTTTTTTCAAATTGACTTTCACATGTAAATAAAGGATGATCCAATAAGAGCTTATTTGAAGTTGTTGTAAGGCCCATAAACCGAAATTAAATCGTACACCAATATCAGTCGGCTTCAATTCTTGTACGAGCTGTACTTAATAAACCTTCAGATCAGGACCACGTCTCAAGATACGCCACAATGATCCATAAAAGATGCCCAAAGCCTGAGATCTGCGACGAATCCATTGTTCACGGTTTTCACGAACACTCTCTGCTACTGCAGAAATATTCGCAAAATTACGGGCTGTATGCACTCTGGTCGAATGTCCAATAGTGTAAAATTGGTTCAAAATTTGGTGATGGTGTTGCGGATAGTGCGCTCAGTTGGACGCTCATAATGACCAAAATGATGTTGAAGAACTCTGTAGCAATCTCTAACTGATGACTGATTTTGGTAGTAAGTTTCCACAATTAATAAACGTTGTTCAGGAGTAAGTCTGTTAATGATTGAGTGGTATAGAATACTGAACACAAAAGTCATATGGACAAGACATTTGACACATGAAAGCTGTCAAAACAACCCAGTTGGAAAATAAACCTCGTAATTGTATCACCCTTTATAAGTTTCTTCACACCGGACGTCCAGAGATAGATCTTTTCGATTAAGAATTAGAGACTTTGCGAGGTTGACCTTTCAAATCGCAATATAACCAGCTCCATTGAGAATACTCCAACAAGTTTTTGTACGCTTAATACATAAACGGGGATTCATATCGCCGACTAATTTCTCATAGAAAAATTTTTTGAGCGGGTAGCCGCGTCCAAAGAATACATGACTATTATCCAATCATGCGTTCGTTTTTATTGGCCGCTCCACTTGAATTGTGCAAGAACTTACATGCGCGCTCGTAAGATATTGGAATTAAAGTTTTTTTTCTACGCGCTGATATGCGGCACCTTCGCTCCCTTTGGCCTGTGCTGTCTATGAATACATGAAGCAAAAACCAGAATTGGGACGTGCGATTTGTCTTATGTGTCAAATAGCACCAAAAAATAGAATCTGTTCTATTTCTCTGCGATAAATTTTGTTTGTGCCAATTTTTTACTCACTGCAAATCTATAGGAAAAATCTGGACGATATTGCACGTCCCAATTCTGTTTAGCTCTTGAATTCTCTTTGATGAACTGTCAAATCTCGGTTTTCGTGGCGTGAACACGTACATTGGCCTTCCACTACAAGCTTCAAATCTTTCCAAGATTTTAGGCAAGCTGAACAACCCAATTGAGTTAGTTCCCTAACTTTTCACTACTACCATCCGCAACACTGGCAAAAATAGTGCTGCTTGTGCATTATTTTTAGCGACCTATAATAGTATGTGAAAGATTTCTGCAATTTTCGTGAGTTTTGAATTATGGAAAGTGTTAGATTCTTTTGTTTAGTAAAACTAAAGTCATTTTGGGAATTAAACATTTTTATGAATAAACACATATGTGCTTAAATATTTGTGAACAAAAGGTCATAAATAATAATAAAAGTAAGGCGAAAAAATAAAATAGTCAACCCAGAAAGAACTAAAATAAAATAGAGAAGAAAATCCAAGGAGAAACGACAGTGGGAGGAAAGGGAGACGTCGACAAGTTGGTGCATTTGTTGGCGAGTGAAACGAAATCAAAATCAATCGTGTGTGCTTCCCTAGATTCCTTTTGCGTTTTTGCTAAAGATACTAAAAAACTTTGAGTCCAAAGGGTTTTCTAAGGCTACTTTAAATTGAACTAAAATTTTACAATTTTTTAATATCTGCCCTACTTATGCATATATATACATATTATATGTATTTGTATATATCGCACGATATTGTCGAGAGTTTCCAAAATTTTGTTCAAGATTTTGCAATGAAGTCTGAAGTGAAAAATATTGCAACTACGAGAGTAATAATCTGAACCTTAAAATTAACATTAAAACCAATTGAAGGTGACGAATACAAAACACGTTTGAGCAAAGGAAACATTTTAATATTTTCTTTGGTTAAGACTGACTCCGAAGTCTCAATAAAATTCAAGAAAATACAATAAAAAAATCAGAGGACAGCAAAATAAGCACATATTTTTGAATTAAAGTGAAAGCTGCGCTGCAAATAAAATTTGTTTTTGATTCTACATGAAATCAATGTTGTGCTGGAAATGATTTGTAAAAAGGACGTTATTTTATGGTTTAAGGAACTAGAAAGTTATAAAAGAATCGACATGATGTGCACGTTGCTTAACATGTGCCTTCCCTTTGAACTGCGATTTCTGGGCACCTGTTTAGAGGAGTTGGGCCGTCGAGATTCGCAGGAACTGCGTGGTATTGAATTGCGCGTTAATAATCCGCAGGACCTGGCCAATGACATGATGGCCTGCCAGAAGGGAGAACCGACTGACAAGAAAATACGACGAAAAATGGCTTTGTATTTAGCCTTGATACGGGCTTGTAACCGTTCCTGCGTCGCGGAGATTTTTCGCACGCTTGATGGTTGGGGAGAAAGGGAGTTTTACAAAATGAATGATTCGGATACGCTGCAAGAGTTGCTGTTGGTGTACACCATGGCTGCCAATCATCCGGTATTTTCCTTTGAGCAACACATGAAATGCACCGAAATATTTGAAAAAATCAAAGAGAATAAACTTATTTGCGATCATCAGCAACAACAGCAGTATTTCTCTCAACAGCAAATGCAGTCGTTGGCTGATCTACATTTGCAAGCAACCTTTCAGCATCAACAGGACCTTAGACATCATATAACACCGCCAGTACCACAACAAGATTTAATGTCTCAACAACACACGCTGCATGCCATACATATCGCAGGCCAACACCATCAAATGCAATCTGCTCCGATGCCAGTTATGCCGCAGGGTTCGATCCCAGTTAACTATCCACATACTCATCTAACTAAGGTACGTTTCCACTACCACCACGTTTCTGCTTTCATTGGAAATATGTATTGGAAATTTTTTTAATAACAGTTACAGCTCACGGTGGGCTTTAACCAAGTTTAAATGAAAAGTTGAGTTACTACAAAAATTTGAAGTGGGAATTATTTTGGATGTTATTTATAGTCAATATACATAGTATATCAAAAGGAAAAAAATCCTTAGAGCTTTATTTTTATTCCATGTATACTGTTTTTTAGTAATATTACATCCGTATGAACTCACGTATGAAATTCAAAACTCATCTGATTTTGCTCAAATTTTGACACATCAAAGAACCTCAAAAGCTTACTCCACATCACAAATTTCAGCTCCCTAAATTAAATTTTTGTGGAAACAGCCGAATTCAATGTCTAATATCTCTGAACCTGGTCTACCATTTTCACTGTGTGATATCTCATTTTGAAGTGAATAAAAATGTTAACAATTTAAAATATAATTTAAGTATTGTGAGTAATATCTAGATATGGGGCACCATTTCCAAAGTTTTCATATTTTACTAAGGCCTTTTTCACTTAATCTGGTCGCAAATAAAGGTCGTAAGGTCTAGAAGATTAAAATTATTTTTTGTGTATAATAGATGACATAACAAAAAAAAAGTGATATCCACAACTTTAAACTTAGATTTTTGGGCTTTTAGAAATAACATTTTTAAAACGGTCCAAATACGTCTATTTTCAGGCCAAAATATGGCTCTTTCTCAGGACTCCGACCACATAGAGAGTTGAAATTTTGACTGTGGTGCTATCTAATAAAGTACTTTTACCTGATACGATACAATTTATACATATACATATACATATACATATGTAATATCATTCAAAAACAATAAATATGGATTTAAAAAAATGCTCTAAGGATTTCTTATGTTTTTTATCGATTCCAAATTACATCCCAAGTAATCCCCAATTAAAGTTTTTGTAGTAACTCACTTTTATTAAAAGTTGGTTAAAGCCCACCGTGAGCTATCTTTGGCGTTAATTGACTCTTAATTTGTGTTATAAAATTTATACACCCAGCGAAGGAATTATATGTGCAAAGCTATAAGTTAAATTTTTTCAGCAATTATTTTAATTTTTTTAAAAACGCTTTTTTTATTGTAAAAAGATATACAGCCATGATCATATAAATAGCACACATTCTCTTAAGTTTAAAAAAGTTCATTTAATTGCCAGGAACTTGTTTTTTTCAGAACTATGGATATACATAAATTTAACTTAATGTATTACCAATTCAGCTAGTTAGCAAAAAAAAATTTAAATCAAAATTAAAAAATTTTGAATTATTTAATCAAAATGGCTCACATAGCCATTATGAGATGTTCATATAAGTAGCACAAATACTAAAATTTGGAAATTTTTTTATTTTCAATGTTGAAATCTAAAAAAATCTGCACGTAAATGATTAAGTATAACTAATATTTTGTACTAAGTCCCTTATTTTGCATGAACGCTTCGCATCTTCGGCTCAAGCTCTCCACAAGCCTTTGCGACATCTCCTTAGGAATGAACACCAAGTTTCTTGAGCAGCAGTCCACAAATCGACATAATTTTTGATATTTTGATTCCATAATTTTGCCTCTACATCACCTCATAAATGTTCTTTGGAATTATGGGCGGGACTTTAAACTGGCCAGTCCAAAACACTTATTTTCTCTCGTTGAAGACAGGGATTCATGATATTGGCCATATGTTTCGGGTCATTATCATGCATGAAGTTGGCATAGAATGCAGAATATGGGCTTACCGTGTCACAGAACTTAATAGAAAGACGGCTCAATGCAGCAAATCTGTATGTCCGTATTGCTAGAAAAAAGTCGCTCCTGTCAAAAAAAAGCACGTGATGAAGCGTTTGTTCTTTGCCAAGGAACATCGGTGCTGTTTTCCTGGTGAACCTTGGGTTCACTTTGCGACCGAATAGCAAATGTCTTTCCATCTATCCGCAGTTTATTTATCTTTGTTTCATCAGTCCAAAGTATGTATATTTTTCCAAAAATAGACTTTTTTCTAGCAATACGCACATACAGATTTGCTGCATTGAGCCGTCTTCCTATTAAGTTCTGTGACACGGTAAGCCCATATTCTGCATTCTATGCCAACTTCATGCATGATAATGACCCGTAACATATGGCCAATATCATGAAACCCTGGCTTCAGCGAGAGAAAATAAGTGTTTTGGACTGGCCAGTTCAAAGTCCCGACCATAATTCCAAAGAACATTTATGGGGTGATGTAGAAGCAAAACTATGGAAACAAAATATCAAAAATTTTGACGATTTGTGGACTGCAGCTCAAGAAACTTGGTGTTCATTCCTAAGGAGAGGTCGCAAAGGCTTGAGCCGAAAATGCGAAGCGTTCATGCAAAATAAGGGACTTAGTACAAAATATTAATTATACTTAATCATTTAAGTGCAGATTTTTTTAGATTTCAACATTGAAAATAAAAAAATTTCCAAATTTTAGTATTTATATACAGTCATGTGAAAAATAATAGGGACACTTATATTGAAATAGTTCAAACACACCTCTGCTTCTGTTTGAATAAATTGAGGTAAAATGTTACATTACATTACTTGCTGGGATATCAATGCAGTAAAGAACCGTTAACAGAGTAAAAATATTTTTCGTCGTTTTGAAGTTGTTGATCGTATTGTGAAGTTGGCTTAATTTAGCCTGTGCGAAATAATAGGGACACGCCTATAAAGTAAGTTATATTTTTGAAACTTTGTGGTTTTTAAACATTTATAAGCTATAACGGTATTGTATATGAGATGATCTAAATATATAATTTGAAAAAATAAAATAATGTAATTTAGTGATTCAGAATGGGGAGAGGTCGAAATTGCACCGTCCAGCCTCGTAGAGACATAAAAGACCTTCACGATAACTGATTTACATAAAGAAAAAAAGCCGGAACGTTAAATTTCCCCAAGATAATGGTGAAAAATGCAATAAAATATACGCCACAGAAAGAAACTCGTGGACGAAAGTCAAAAATATCGCCAATTCTTGAGAGGACTATGTTGAGATTTGTGAGATAGAACCGCTTTGCATCTACTAATAAAGGAAAAAAAGTGTTTTCCATGAATGTCAGTACTTCGACTATTCAGAAAAGGCTAATTAATAATAATTTAAGAGCAAAGAGATCCAGAAAAGTACCTTTCCTGTCCAAACAGGACGTCAGTAAGAGGTTACTTTTCGCTGAGGAGCATGCCATTTGGACAGTGAAGAAATGGCGCAATATCCTGAGGTAGGATGAGACCAAATTTTACCCTGACTGTAGTGCTCAACTTGTGCGGGTAAAAAATATTATATACGAAGCACATCTGTGTCTTGCCCCGGTTCCCAAATCCAGCCCATATCATAAGCGATCCTCCTTGAAAATTGGGAGCATAACGTGTCTGACGTGGATGCCTCAAGTCTCGCCAATATTTCTGGAGACCATCAGGGCCATCTAAATTTACCTTTTTTTATCGCTGAAGATAACAGATCGCCACTCCTCATCCCTAAATTTATATTTTTCAGTAAATTGAAGCCGTGCTACTTTATTTTTTTATTTATTTATTGTAACATATTTTATAAATTAATTTATAAAATATGGAATGGTGCAGGGCAACGTGGCCATGTTGCACCGGTAGTTGACTAAACTTCGTAAAATAGGTTGTGCTTCATCAGTGCCTCTCTAACAAAATCAATAGATTCTTTTTTGCTGCAATCCAGTAAAGTATTTAATTGTTGATTACACTTGGACAAAGGGCAGTTCAACAACACATGCTGAACTGTCATCGTTGAGTTGCAAAATCTGCACTGCATAGGTTCTGATTTCGTGAACATATGTTTTACACTAAATAATGTTTTACCGAGTCTAACCCTGTTTAACGTTATGCATTCTTCGCGTGAAAATTGAATGTTGTAATTCGGTCTCTTCAAGCTCATGTTGTGCGTTCTCAAAAAAGAGCTTGAGGACTCCCAGGCTAGTTCCATTTTTTCTTTTTGAATTGCAGAAAAACAGCTTAAAATCACTGAGTCCAAGCAGGGGTTTTCAAAAACAAGTGGCAACGTAAGAGCCGCTTTCGCTGCAGCATCAGCATTTTCATTGCCAGAAATTCCTATATGTCCCGGTATCCACAATATTTTTATGGGGCTGTTACATTCAATGTTTTGAAAAACAAATTTATATGTGCTGCCTTTTCCACTATTTAATGCTTTTAGAACACTTAGGCTATCTGAACATATTAAAGTTTTGCATTGTTTTTTGACTGCATAGTCAACCGCAAATTTTATTGCTGCAAGCTCTGCATTAAAAACTCCAGCGTGCATATGTAGCAGACTTTGCTTGATTTGTATGTAATTATTATTCAGTTGTCTTAAAACAGCGTAAGAAGTTGTGCCTTCGAAGAAAGATCCGTCAGTGTATAGTGTCATATCCGGTGCAAAATTTGAAATTAAATGGTAAAAAAGTTGTTTAAACAATATCGGGCTGGTATGGCTTTTGCTATATTGACACAATTGAATGTCGATATCAATGTTTATATTACTCTGTTCCCTTGACTGAAAATTGGGTTTTTAGGTAAAGGCAATTTGTACTCAAGAAAGAGCTTTATTATGTTTTTGATGCCGCAACGATTATTCGTAGAGCAATATTCAGTTTTATCCTCATTCAGTTTTTCCCAAAAGAAATCATGTAAACCTCCACTAACAGATGTTAATGACTTCGCTGCAAGCTTAATACATCTATTTTTTTGTAGCCACTGAAAGTCTTGGAAACGAGCTTCGATTCTTAAAGCCTCCAAAGGTGTTGGTGTTAGTGCGCCAGATGCTGTTCTGAAGCATTTGTTAAGTGCTGTATCTATTTTTTTATATTTTTTGAACTGGTCCAACTATAAATGGTTATACAATGTTGAACTAAACCAACCGCAAGAGATCTGCAAATATTAATAGCCGTGTCTATATGTGGCCCTTTTTTTCTAGAGCAAATGATTTTTAATAGGTTGTTGATTTTACCCAGTTTACTGACTATGTGTGCTATATGTTCGTTCCAAAGTAAAGTTTTGGTAAATATAATTCCAAGAATTCTCATTTTCGTTTTCACTTGGATTTTCTCCTCTCTGAAATCTATCGTATTATTACCGCAGTTGTGCTTTCTGCAGACATGTAAGATTTCAATTTTATTAATTGGTATTGAAGCACCTCGTTCAGTGGCCCATTGAATAATAATGTTGTCAAAGACTTTAATATTTTGACTTACTTCATTAATAGGACCGGACGCTATCGCAAAGATATTATCTGCATAAATACCAATAAAGTCAATGCCTTCAGAATGCCTTAGATTTTGTATTAGAGAATTGACATATACATTGTAAAGAAGAACGGATAGTGGTGACCCTTGGGGTACTCCATTATCAATATAAAACTTTTTGGAATAAAATCCATCTACACGAACTGTTATTTGCCGGTTTGTGAGAAATGAAAGAATTAATTTCAGCATTACTTTGGGGACTCCCCATGAATTTAGTTCCTTAATTATAAAAATGGATACAACTCGATCAAATGCTTTTTCAATATCCTCTGAAAGTACCACACTGTGTTTTTTATTTCTTAAATTTTCCTTCAATTTTGTTTCTAATTGATGACACAATGTATGAACACCTCGTTCAGGTAAAAATCCTTGTTGTTCTTTTAGAAACTTATTTTTACAACTAGCCAATAGACGCTTTGACACAATTTTTTCAAGCAGTTTTGATAAAACTGGTAGCAGAGATATTGGACGATGTCCTTCTATGCAATTCAAGTTTTTGCCTGGTTTCGGAATCGGGGATAACATTGCGTGTTTCCAGGAATGAGGATAAACTCCAGTGCTCAAGATGTTGCTGTAAAGCTTACACACTCGTAATTTTAACTTATTAGAAGCTTTTTTTTATCATTGAATAAGTTATTTTGTCAAATCCTGGACTTGTACCTTTGGTGGACTGAAGAATGAAATCAAGTTCGGTTATCGTTACCTCTTGAATAGTAGTGACTAATGACGGTTCAATTTCAATCAGCATATCAACATTAAAAGTGTTTTTTTGGGCCATTATTTCACGACTAAGGGAGTTATTTGAGCCTATCGAACGCCAATAATTAGCTACTTTATGGCGAGGTAGAAGTTTAGGTTTCGCACTCCGATTTTCATATCTAATGTTTGCACTTTCGTGTAAAATTTGCTGTATCCTTCGCTTTGTAACCTGAAGGCCCTACAGACCTTTAATTTCCGTGGGACTTAAGCCTTTCAACAGAGCAAGACGCGAAACTTCTCTCTTACCTCTTTCGCCAACCGATGAATTTCTTCCACTTCGTTTGATTGATGGATAAGATTGTGGGTCTTTTAAGAAATTAGTGATTGTATTTCTATGCCGATTAGTTCTAGCAGCTATTTCTCCTATTGCTACAATTATTCCCCGCTCTTTCTCGGACAAGGTGCTTCCTCGCGGCATTGTGATCTAAAAATCGTTCTAATGAAAAAAAAAAACTCCATTTTCAGCATGAAAATAGTTTTACCTTTTTCTTAAATGCTTTAACTATTTCAGTAATCCACAAAAAAATTAAATTTTTTCTCTTAAATACAGCTAGAACACAGCCTCGATCACTTTGCACTTATAATTACTTCCTACTGCAGACTGCAGTCGTGACAAATAATTGGAAATAACGTTATGAAGAATGTTGAAAAAAACGAAAAGTCAAATACTCTGATAAACAGTACACACAAACAAATATTTTGTTGTAGTTAAAAATATCTAAAACTATAATTTTAAAAAATTGAACAAAATTTTTTTGCACATACATATAATTATTTCGCTAGGTGTAGCATAGAGAATTTAAGACCAGTTAAAAATGTGACATTCGCTGCAGTAATCTGGGAGCAATTCTAGCGGATTACTCCCTAATGATCCGAAATTTATATACATATTTTGTATTCGTTTTAATAGTGCAGGTCATTGCAGCGGATGAATCTTTTATTCCTAATACATACTTGAGTTAAATTGATGGTATTTTGTAAGTATTGACCTTTTGTTCCCTGTCCCCTGTCACATGAATTATTGACGGTCTTAAAACATTCATATTTTTTAATATTTATTTTTCTCCACATATTGATATGGTTCAGTAATTCTGTGGTGAAAAGGAAGAAGTGTTTAAGTTTGATTTTGTCGTTTTGAAGATCACTATAAGATTTAAAGTTAATTCTAAAAAAATTATGTGAGTTGTAAAAGCTATTGATTTCAATATTGCCTCTGTTAATTAAGGAAGACATCGTTGCACTTTTTACTATGACAATTACTCAAATTATTGAGATATTCGCGAAAATAAAACTTAAGAGGTTTTTAAAAACGAGAGAGTTAAACTTCGTAGAACCAATTTCCGCTTAACTCACATATAAAGAAGAACAACTAATTTGGAAAATAAACTTATCTCCAAAATAAATATTTAAGTCAATTGGATAAATTGGAAAAAACGCTTATGTCGAAGTTGCTGAGCATTTAAACTTTTTTTTTGATTTGGAAAAAAAGCATACTGGTTTAAGCTCTTATTTCCTAGTACAATTTTAAGTAGGTACCCTAAATCATAAGTAAACTTAAGCTATTATTCCAAATAAGATTGTACGTTCCAAATAAGATTGTACGTTTAAAATAGATAAATCATAGTTTCTCCATAACTTCCCGAAAATCATCCAATATGATTCAAATTTTGCTCAGGAGTACTTTTATATACGGAAGTCTCCGGTATATAGAAAGCAGCGCGACTAACGCGTGTGGTGTTACATAGAAAGCGCGCTTTTGTTTTGTTTTCTTTTATCGGAAATTGTTTTGCTTTAATTTTCAATCTTCAAAAATTTATAAAAAAAAACAAATTTTGCTTGGATTGAATTGAAACTTCCATAAATAGGTGCGTTCCAAAACTTTTTGGGTAAAATCCTGTAAAACTGTCAAACACGAGAGAATAAGAAAATTGCGCTCTGTGAGAGAGGAAAAATGTAAAAAGTACGGGAACACAAAACCATTTTTCTTACCCAAAAACAAACGTCAAATTTTTTTTCATGTGTTTGGAACAAAAATCAGATTTTCTAAGTACAGACAATAAATAAACATCTTAAATTGAATGTAGTTGAACAATAAATTGAGTTCTATAAACGCAAAGAATAAAATGGATGATAAACATAGTCAAAATAAACTTAATGTTTACAATTCAGCTTGCAAAACACAGAACAGCTAATAGTTTGACACTTTTAATGAGTTTAATCGCAAAAATTCTTCGGGTAAAAACCTGTAACAGAGAACATAAATTACTCTCTCATTTTCGTTCTCATTTGCAGGTTTTTCGAGTACAGGAACGCTTTTTGGGTAAAATCCTGTAAAAACCTGCAAAATGTATTAATGCATTATTGTACGGGAACGCAGCTAATATTTATTTTTTTTTTTTCAAACTTATTATTTTATTTATTGTAACAACTCGCTTGGAGACTAACAATAAGTAAACAGATCTTAAAAACTAATGGAGAGTTGAACTTTTCTAAGCCATTGCTAAGAAATGTGGTTTTTCCTCAAATTAAACTCAGTCTTGAGTTGTTGAAGGAGTTACCATTACATATAATGGCTACAGGGGTGGCAAGTCTTGTCTCTTTAGTCGAGATGTATTCGATGTTAGGAGTAGGTTCCTAACCAGCGTGTTTGGATGTTGCTGCAGTTTTAGATGATATGATCGCTTTTTGATTTCCTTTAGCTGCTTAATAAAAGGTATACCAAGGTCTTGGTGTATGTTTATATTCTTGACATACCAAGGTGCGCCAGAAATAGTTCGAAGTATTTTTGACTGAGACCTCTGCAATAGTTCTATATTTGATAAGCTTGCGTTGCCCCACAGTTGGATTCCGTACGACCAAATAGGTATTATAATAGCTTTATACAAAAGTACTTTATATTCAAGATTTAGTTTTGAGTGTTTATGTAGAAGCCAATTAATGCTTGATGCTTTCAACTTCATTTGAATTTTTTTCTTTTCAATATGAGCTTTCCAAGTAAGCCGTCTGTCTAGGTGCAGACCTAAGTATTTGACTTCAGTGCTCTGAGGTATTGCGGTGTTATTTAGGTGAACTGTAGGGCAAGTTTTTTTATTAAGTGTAAAAGTTACATGTGAACTTTTTTGCTCATTAACATTTATTCGCCAGCTTAGAAGCCATGTTTCAACTAGGCGCATATGTTCATCGAGGGTATGTGACGCACTATTAGGGTCTACGTGACAAGACAAAATTGCAGTGTCATCAGCAAAAGTAGATGGAAGCATAGAGTTGTTTGTTGGCAAGTCATAAGTGTATAAAAGGTAAAGAATTGGGCCAAGAACGCTACCTTGCGGCACGCCTGCAAAAATTTCCACATCATCTGAAATGTAATTTTTACATTTTACACGGAACTTTCGCCCTGTAAGGTAGGACCCTAGTAAAACGTGTGTATTTTTAGGGAGTAATTTTTTAATTTTATATAAAAGTCCTTCGTGCCACACCCTATCAAAAGCTTGCGCTACATCAAGGAACACTGCAGAGCAGTATTTTTTATCTTCATAAGTCTTTCTAATTTGCGCTACTATCCTGTGAACTTGCTCTATAGTTCCGTGTTTCCTGCGGAAACCAAATTGGTGTTGAGGTATTATGCTCATTTGGGTTATGTGGGGCATAATTTTCGAAAGTAACAACTTTTCGAAAAGTTTTGATGTGGTGGGCAATAAGCTTATTGGCCGATATGATGAAACTTGTGTGGGATTTTTCCCAGGTTTAGGAATCATTGTAATTTGATCCATTTTCCACACTTCTGGGTAGTGGCCCAATCGAGTAATACCATTGAAAAGTATGGTTAAATGTATGACTGCACAACAAGGTAATTCAATCAGCATGTTAGCAGTTATAAGGTCATGACCAGGTGCTTTCTTCTTGTTAAGTTGCGTTTGTATGAAATATTTAACGTCTTTAGTTGTGAAGCGCAAAAGAATTTGTCTCATATTTTGAGTTTCTTGTGGTATTTCGAAGCTGTTGCCCTGGGGATTTGGCTGAAATACATGTTTTAAATGGTGAGCAAATGCTTGGCATTTTTCTTCATCACTTCTGGCCCAGTGCCCATTGCTTAGTCTTATGGGGGAATCTAAGTCAGTGGGGTTTTTCATACCCCTGATGGCTTTCCATAAAGAGTAGTTAGAAGACTGTAAAGGGCTCAGCTTTTTAGTATACGTGTCAATACCTCTTTCAGACTCTTCTCGTAGGGCCTTTCTTAGTTCCATTTTGGCAAGAGCTAGTTTATGTTTAAGTGTGGGTGACCTAACCTCTTGCCAATGACGCCTGAGACGTCGTTTTTTCATCACTAAACGTTCTATGAGGGAAGAGTTGAGGCGTTGAATTTTGTGGGATGACACTGTATGCACAGGAGTTGCATGAAGAGCAGCTGATACAAGCATGCTGTTAAATGACAGTAGGGCCGATTCCAGCTCCTCCGAATCTTTAAGGCTTACATTAACAGATAGATGGCTACTGATGTATTTGTTATATTTTAGCCAGTTAGTTTTATTTGTTGTAAGCCTATTGGGTGCCTGCAACATCTCCACATATTTATGAATATGCATAATAACAGGAGAGTGATCAGAGCTTAAGTCAAAACATGATTCTACTGAAATTTGCCTCTTATTGATTCCTTTTATAATTGCAAAATCCATAAGGTCTGGAATCTTTTGACGGTCTGATGGCCAATAAGTTGGTTGGCCAGTGGAGACATAATCAAGTCCATTGCGGCGATTGGTTAAAGAAAGCCAAAGTGCTTTGCCTTTTGGGTTAATAAGTCGGGAGCCCCAATGGCTATGCTTCGCATTGTAGTCACCAGCAGCAATGAATTTTGACCCTAATGAATTAAAAAAGTGGTCGAACTGGGCTTCCGTGATTTTATATCTTGGCGGACAATATACAGCTGAAACTGTTACTTTATCTTGTAGGTAGTACCTCCCATACTGCTCAAGTGCGTAGTGCTTTATACGATTTTTAATGAGTATTCCTGCACCTCCTCGCGCTTTACCATCAGGGTGACAGGTTTTGTAGAATCTGTACCCTTCAATTTTAAAATTGTGCTTGAGGGTAAGATGTCTTTCAGAAATAAGTAAAACATCAATTTCATTACTGCAAAGATAGTTTTTAATTTCTAATTCGTGTTGGCATACGCCGTTTGCATTCCAATGACAGATTTTAAGAGTGTTCATTTATTTCAAATCAAAACTTTCATAAGTTGGTTTTGATTGTTCAGCTAATATGAATAAAAATCTGTTTCAAGTTGTCAAATGATAAATAAATTTTTGTTTAGTGCCTCTCAATTGTCAAAAGCGTCTAACGTGTTTAAAAAGTTGAAAGTTGCTGAACTTTGAGCATTGAAAGCAGCGCACGCTTCAGTCGCTTTTGTGTATATATCACTCTCCATATAAAGGCATGTAATCAATCCTTCTGTCAAAGCGTCTCATGTGCGCAATGCATGCGCTGTTTTCTATGTACCGGAGCCTGGAGATAATCGTTTTTAAATAATATTTTCATATACATAGTTTTATTTGACGTTACTTGACTTTTGCTGACATTAGTGTCAGCTTACTCGCCTAAAGTTAACTTATGGCGCCTTTTGTTGCCTAAATCTGCCTAACTCTTGTCTGTTTAATGTTAAATGAGAGCGTGAAAATATAAAGACTTTCTGGAATTAAATTTTGTCAAGTGTCAAAAACGAAAACAATTGTTTTTATAATAAAAATAAAAAGTATAAATTTGAATTCAAAATAAAAATAAATTTTTTGACAAAAAAGCAAAGGCCAGCAATGGAAGACAAAAGCCAGCAGCTATGTTAGTGTGAACCTACCTCGGTCTTTGCAAAAGCTTAAAAATGGTACGTAAGAAATTTTGGTCGAAATTTGTTTTGTATTCCATGAGCAAGAATAAGCCTTTTGACACATTGCTAATTTAACTACCTAATTGCTGTCTGTTTACTTCTATTAGTTAAATTTTTTTTTGGAACAATTCCGCTTTTACCCTCTAAAATTATTTAACTACGGACTCAACTAAATACTTAATTACAAAAGTAAACATACACAGCTATTAACTTTCTGTTTGACACCATCTGACTTCTTTTCGCTTGATATTAGCAGACAAAACGGTTTTTCATTAGCTGCGTCAAAATACTCTATAAGTGGAACACCTTTTAATAAATAAATCTACTTTTTAATGCTAAAATACATCGCTTTCAGATGTCCGGCTGTTTATCTTTTCTTTTTTCCTTAATTTGACATCTGCCTAGTGATGAATTTTTCGACATAAGTAGGCAAATTGAACAGATGCGTTCACAATAACACTCGATTGCGAGCAAAAACGAGTAGACTTAAATGAAATCGACTTCCCAGATAATTTAGTTTGACGTTGAAATTGTATAGAAATAGAGCTGATTTTAGCTCCAAATCACGATAAATAAAAATCAGCATATATCGATGACAGTATGAATCAATTTTTAAATTATATCGACATTTAAGAGAATTTTCTGTTTGATTTTGGCTTTAAATCAGTGGTCGGCAAAGCGTAAAGATAAAATATTTTCTTATGCTCAAAAGAGAGGGAAATGACAAAAGCCGCCGCAATCACTGCGAAAAATACTTACTAGTATTGCTGTGAACGTTCCATATGATTTTTTATTTCAGGGGTTGAATTTTAGCTTTAATATCATTCTGTCTGTCGTCAAGCGAAGACGTGTTTTATTTTGCTCGTGATAGTTTTGATTTTATTTAAATTCATTTAAATTTGAACATTTTGCTCCTTACGACTACTTGTTGTTACTTAGTACTTCTAATGGATGATTTTTGTGGAAACTGTAACAGAAGTTTTACTAGAGGAGAAATCCAAATTGTTCCGTGCAGTGGATACTGTAAAAAAGTATTTCATCGTGGTTGTTGTGAGGGTCAACTTACTGAATATGACTTAAGATTGCTGAAGATGAATCGTCATTTGAATTATTTTTGTGTGGATTGTGTTGGTGTGCCGGTGAAATTAGTTAAAGGCCACGAATCTTTATTGGAGGCGCATAAAGTGAATTTAGAAAAAAATACTTATGTCTTCGAGGTACAAATAAAAGCTTTAAATGATCAACTACTGGAGTTAAAAAAATGCATTGTTGAGAAATTGAGTAAACACGAGAATGACTTTGCTTTGCAAATGGTAAATTTTTCCACTGAGTTGTCTGCTCTCAAAAACTCAATACATGTAAATAATAATTTTGGCGCGGATGTTGCTGTAAACGGTGCTTCAAATTTTACTGCTGTTCCGAATGTGTCTTCTGCTTCAGTTGTTATTTCTGCTTCTAATTCTACTTCCTCTGAGAGTGCAATAATTTCTCATCTCTCTGAGGGAATTTCTAACGGGAATCTTTGCTTAGCTCAATCCAATTCTGCTAAGCCACAATCTCAAACTACGAGTGTAAACAATAATTTAGCTGCTGATCTTTATCCTAGTGTGAGTGCTGTTACTAATGTTGATATTGGTTCTTTTTGAGCTGGTTCTGTTAATTGTACTGCTGCTGATCTTATTTCTGCTGATGCTGCTTGTGCTAATCCATGGCTAACAGTGAACAACAAAAACAAATTTAAGAAACATGCTAAGAGTGTTATTGGGCTTAAAGAGAGTTCCGATCTTGATGTTGTGTGGAAGAAGAAATTTGTGCATCGATCCTCTTTTAATCCGACAGTGAAAGAAGATGACATTATTGAGTATGTCCATAAACACTCAAATATCGATAAAAAGCATTTAGTTTGTTATAAACTTATAAAGAGCGATGCTATTCTGGAAAATCTTAAGAGTGTCAACTTTAAACTTGGTGTCTCTGAAATGTGCTATAGTATAATTCTCAGTCCATCTCTTTGGCAAGAAAACGTGAAGGTGGGACCGTTTGTAAATTTTCAAAAGATGGGAGTGAATTCGGAATTCGGCGAAAAAATAATTATTTTGCCATGTGCATTGACCAAATAACCAACTCATTTTGTAGTTTGCTTATTCTCGCTTAATCTCTTTGTTCACCTGCGGGCATAAGATTGCCGACCACTTACGGCGTTGCGGCGCCATTACCATTTTATGAATAGAAATACGAAGCATATGTGACCAAGATATTTAAGAAGTAGCTTTGCCATTTCTAAATATATATTAGGGACAGTACTCAAATTTTTGTATTTTCAAGTTTAACCGAATTTTTTGAGCATGTAAATTAGTTTTCGTAAGGTTTTTTACTTCCCTTTTGCAGCTGGTACTATTCATTGTTGTTTTTGATAAGCGGCGATGTTAGTATGAGCGTCATATAATAAATAGTCGTGGTTAATTGAGTTTGCTTCTCATTTGGTACGACTTTCTGTTGTAGTACAGTCGCTTAAAGTTTGAATATAAACCATTTTTTCGTAAGTTTTTCCTATCCGAAATATTCAAAATGTAAATAATGTTTCTTATTTAATTAGTTTTACTAAGTTTCATGAATTAATTTATATTTGGACAACGGTACTGAGGTATAACCTCAAAATTGCTTCATTTTAGAATGGGCAAGTCTTCAGACACGTTTCCAAGAAAATGTAGAGAAATACCGACGTTAATTTGTCAGTCTACACACTCCCAAATAGACATAGCAACGTTTGAAGGTGTTTCAAGGTCGATTGTTAGCCGCATTAAAAAAAAACAGGTCAGAACGAGCCACTGGACGCAAACTGCGGAAGAGAATGTGGTAGAAAAAGAGTCACCACACCTCGTACCGACCAAAAAAATAGGGACATCTGACTCTTAAATCGTAGGAAAAGTGTTGCTCTTCTGACTACGAAGATAAAAGCCGGGGAATTCACGTCTCCAAACAGATTGTCCGGCGGCGTTTGGCAAAAGAGAACCTGACCGCTCCTCGGCCTATCACAAAACCGCGCCTGACTGAAGCCATGAAGAAGAAGCGACTGTTATGGCGCAAATAACACTTGAATAAGGCTGTTGTGGATTGGAATCGAGTATATGCTACATTTTAAAATAGTTTTGTTCACGAATAACAATTTTTTTTAATTTTAATCGTGCTTTACAGACATGCTTCTCTGACGAGTCAACATTTCAAATTTTGGTTGACAAGAGTAAGTTTGTCCGGATACCCTGGTGAGCAGTTCCACCCGGACTGCTTTTTAGAGAAGGTTTAATACCCGACTAGCTTCATGGTGTGATCTGTGGTCTCAGCCAAAGGCATGGGACGTCTACACATCGTGAAAAGGACCATGAGGCAGGACCAGTACAAGCGAGTACTTGAGACTCGCCTTCTGCCACAGCTCGAGGAATGGTTCCCTGGTGACTATCGTACGTTTTTATGCGCGATTCGATATCTAATAACAAAGCCAGAAGTGCTACTGGATTTCTACCTAACAAAAACATAGGCGTTTTGCCTCGGCAGCGAACTTACCTGACTTGAAGCTCATAGAGAACTTGTGGAAAAACTCCAAACGGGCGATCGCGAAAGGATTGATTACCACTACGCAGAAATTGATTGAAACACTCATCATAGAATGACATCACAACACCGAACTCCTACAAATCAAAAAAAAAATGTATACAGAGCATGCCCCGAGGCATACAAGCCGTAATTGAAGCTAAGGGTGGTATCACCAAATATTAATGTTATTTGCATAAAATTTTCTAAGGATATGAATATTACCCTTACGAAAAAATAAATGAGTGTACAATACAAATTATGTTGTTTTTATTATCTAAATATAATATTATAATAAAAAAAAATACTTACTAAGCCTAGCACCAATTATTTGCTCAAAAAAATCATTTAAACTAGAAAATACAAAAATATGAGTACTGTCCCTAATAATTTGGCCACCCATTGTATTTCGCAACCATCGGACCAGCGCAAATGATATTTATTATTATTTTGAAAAACAGATTTCGGCTTTCGGCCGAAATAAGTACAAATTAAGTACGCTTTGAAAAATAAGTACGGGAAGCTGAAAATAAGTACTGTACTTACTAAATAAGTACAGTTGGTATGCTTAGTTATAACCCAAGTTTCACAAAGTAGCGCTATATCTACATTATTTTATTGGTTAAAAGAAAAAGTTCCAATATTTCTTTGTTTCTTTTTTTAATGCTGTGTATTTTCTATTGTGAACATTTATATGTGTATATTAGATATGTTGAAAATAAGGTCATGTTCTAGAATTCTTCGGCAACGCTCGAAATTCGAAACCTAGTTCACTCTCGAGTATATCCTCATTTAAAAAAAATATTCATAGGGTTGCTACCAGAGCTGAAAAATTTATATATTTTGAAATTTGAGTAAAAAAATGAAGAAACTTAGAAATTTTTCTTATGTGACCAAATCCATTTCAAACCTTGCAGTCTGACTAACTTCAAATCTCGGAATTGGTTGCCGATTATATATGTTGTTTTTCAAAGGATATAAGGGCACACATATTCCTCCGATTTGATTAAAAAAGATTTTTTACGAAGTTATGCCTATTTAAAGTTTTAGTGTTGAAACGTGAAAAACCGCTGAAAATTTTTTCAAAATAGTCGCACTTTCTTCCAAATCAAAATAATTAATATTTGTCTTTTGATTCTAATAGAACTTCAGATTCTCTGCCAGAATCTTTAAGAAATTTTGAAAATAGTTGAAAATTGGCGGAGTTGTATATATCTAATATATAAAATTCTCGTGTCACAGTGTTAGACTCCAAACTCCTCCGAAACGGTTTGACCAATTCTTATGAAATTTATGTGTGTATATTCAGTAGGTTTGAGAATAGGAAGTAAACTATTTTTCATACCCCTATATGGGCAATTTAGGGTGGCCCTCATACAAAAATATTTTAAAAATAGCATTGTCACAAAGACCACTTAATTGATTCGCATGAAAATTACATCACGTTGCTTCTATAGTAAGAAGCATAGCCTAAGTTACAAAACTTTTGCTTAGGGTGGGTATTTAGGGTGGCCCTGATACAAACATATTTTTAAAATAGCATTTTCTCAAAGACCACTGAATCGATTCACATGGAATTTACACCACGTGGCTTTTATAGTAAGAAACATAACTTAAGTTACAAAACTTTTGCTTAGGGTGGATATTTAGGGTGGCCCTCATACAAACATATTTTTAAAATAGCATTTACACAAATACCGGTCAATCGATTCACATGGAATGTACACCACGTATCTTTTATATTAAGAGGCATGGCTTAGGTAATAAGACTTTCATTTAGGGTGGCCCTCATACAAAAATATTTTTAAAATAGCATTTTCATAAAGAACACTTGATTGATTCACATGGAATTTACACCCCGTGGCTTTTATAGTAAGAAATATAACTTAAGTTACAAAACTTTTGCTTATTGTGGATATTTAGGGGGGCCCTCATACAAACATATTTGAAATTAGCATTTTCACAAATACCGTTCAATCGATTCACATGGAATGTACACCACGTATCTTTTATATTAAGAGGCATGGTTTAGGGCATAAGAATTTTATAGAGGGTGGTCCTTATACAAACATATTTTTAAAATATCATTTTCTCGAAAACCTCTCAATCGATTTTCATGGAATTTACACCAGGTGGCTGTTATATTTAGAGGCACATACTTGGGGTGGCCCATATACAAAAGTATTTTTTAAATAGAATTTTCACGAAGATTTCATAATTATTTCTTAAATGTTTCTAATGGTCTACGGAAGGTTTTCGCAAAGTTTGGTTTAGAAAAATGGGCCGTGACGCACCCTCCAAAATGATGAATGGGACTTAATATAAAAAGTCCTGGCAAAATAAGTTTCACTGGAAAAATGGGCTGTTTCACTTATACATTCCATCGCATGAGATCATATAACATCCGGAACAACTACCGGAAAGGGCAGGACAACGTCCACCGGGACAGCTATATATATATATAAAACAAGGCTGATTTTCTCAAAAACCCCAGATGTTTTCACACTTAAAATTTTACTGTGGATTTGTATTAATATGAGAGAGAAATGACATGAGTTTAAGCGCGGTAAAACACATGCTTTTGTTTTTTACTTTGAAAATAGTACCGTAGAGTGGCTTAGCAATGATGAAAAAAAAAATTGACATTTTGATTTTGGAAAAAAAATCTGACCTCAAATGAGTTTTTGCGCGCATTAATCTCATGTCATTTCTCTCTCATATTAATACAAATCCACAATAAAATTTTAAGCGTGAAAGCTTCTGGGGTTTTTGAGAAAATCAGTAAATTTAAATTTACTGTTATCCAAAAATTAATATCACATTATGGAGATCTTAAACTTATCAATTACGATTTTTTTAACTCTAATTTATGCTTTTGTCGTGTGTTGTGTTGATGAATACTGTTCCTAGCTGTAAGTCTTATTTTCGATTTCAGTGAACAAAATTTTGAAAGCCACTTCAAGCAGAAAGCACTAAAAAAACACAAAAAAGCTGAGGCCAACACTACTGATTATGCTGACATACTAACATTGAGAAGTACATATACGCGGGAAAACGGTCCAAAAGTCAATTTCTGAACGCAAGAAGCAAACATCTATTCGCGAATTCTTTCAATAAACATACCTATGCACATTTCTATTTTCCTACAAATTTTTCTAATTTCAATTCAATATTTTATTTATCAATATACACACCTGCTCAAAATAATAGGTACACCCTAGAGTTCAAAACAACTCAACGGAAAAACTTTTTATTCAAAATATTTAAGAAAACAAAAATGCAGATATCTTCGTAGCCTTTATATATATAAAAAAAGTAGAAATTCTTTAAGAATTACCATAAGGTACGAAAGTTGAGGTCAATGAATACTATTTGCTCTATATATGCCTGCTCAAAATAATAGGTACACTGGAAAGATATACAGAAAAACAAAAGAAAATGTTAAAGATATAAACTTTTTTGAAAATTTCTTTTTCGGAGGATTATTGAGCAGTTATTTTCCAAATTGCACTCACATCAAGTCAATTTTTTCGCCGACGTTTCGTCACTTATATGGCGACTTTTTCAAGGCAATTTATTTCTTAAACACATACATATAAAATTTTTTTGCATTAAAACATAAAATTGTTACAATAGGTTTATGACTTTAAACAAAACAACTGATTTTTAAATTAACTTACAATTGACTATTATGGCATTAAAACAAATTTTTAGAAAAATGATTAATTTTGTGAACCAATATGTTCATATCACAAGGCTGTTTTATATATGTAATTAAATTATTATTTTTGACTTTATATCACTTGCACTAGTTCAAAACGACTGTGTAGTTATTATTTATGTTGTCCGTGTCCTCTTTATGGTTCATTGCCCTGTCTCCTTTTTCCTGTATTCTTAGACTTTCAATTGTCATCTTTTGTTTTGGTCTCTACGTCTAAGGTTTTAACATTTTCAAAGTCAGCTGTATGGTCATTGTCTAAAATATGTTGTGCTAATGCTGTTGTTGTCTTTTTGTTTTTTATGTCTCTTTTGTGCTCACTTATAAAACAAAAAGACAACAACAGCATTAGCACAACATATGTTAGTCAATGACCATATAGCTGTCTTCGAAAATGTTAAAATCTTATCTTGGCTGCTGTCTTTTACTCGTTGTCCGGAATATAGGACCTATCCCATATTAAGGAAAACACTTACACATCATAATATTTCCGCCTCCGTGGGTAAGTTTTTTTTTGCGAATCTGACATGAAACTCTTTACTTTTAGGCCATCGCAAATTCTTTTCTGAATAATTTCCAAATAAATTAATCTTAGTTTCATCTCTCCTTAAGATATTACTTTTTCTACATACACTTTTTCGCCGTTCAGGTCATAACCAGTTTTCATGGTCCCTTGCAAAATTTAGCCTCATGCTCAATTTTTTTTAACTATGCGCCCAGGTAGGTTTATCTTTAGTAAACGTCGTCGAATTGTTTGAGCGGTAACCGCGTTCTTAATTTCTGCTAAAATTGTCTTTGAAGATTTAAATATGCCTTTTTTTCGATACTTCCAATACCACGAGTTTTTTTTTGTGGTTTATTTTTAAATACATTTCTCACAAGATTGTGAGATATATTCAGCAACCTGCAAGCTGCATCGAAGAGATTTTCTTTCTTTTTTCAAGTTTAAAGCTAGTCTGTATTCCTCAGCAGATCAATTTGACTTACGACCCATCTCAACTAATCTTTTTTGTTGTCAATTCACTGCATTTTAAGATTTAATTAAAGAAAACTCACCGTTCTTCTAAGGAAAGCTCAAAAATATTAAAAAAAAAATTATCAAACAAAAATTTGAACCAACCAGGTGTACCTATTATTTTGAGCAGGCAAATTTTCAAACTATACACAGTAAGTAGAAACAAAGTGAATATAACTTAAATAGCTAAACCCAGTAGATTTTGGTCATCGATAGTAATCTAAAGTTTCATCTATCTCATAGGCTTTCTATCGCCTCCATATTGCATGATTTATAACAGCGATGTCATAGCAAAAGTAGTGCGTGAGTCTTTGCATTACGAAGTATATAAACTTTTCATCGATATAAAAAAAAATTTAAAAAAATATAAAAAAAATAGCTGGCCGAGTATCGAACTCACGCACTATGAGTTATGAGCTCACAACGCTAGCTATTTGCTCATGCTGTATGATATTTAACAGATATCTATTTCACCTTATGATATTCATCATTGTTATTTTGATAATTTGTCTATGCATTACACCTTCGCTTACCACATCGTGCATGTTTTCTCCGTCTACTTATAATATATGAAATCAATGATTACAAATGGTAATGCATGGTCCTAAAAACTGCTGGGAATATACAAAAATGAATATTGACAAAGACTGAATTCTGATATTCCTGGGAATAAGTGACGAATACAGTTCAAGTTAAGTTAAACTATGAATAAAGTGTGGGGCCTCAATCAAAGTTAAAAAAAAATAAAAGAATTAATAAAATTATAAATAAAAAATAAAATAAAATTAAATTTTATAGTGAAAAAAGAAAAATAAATAATCAACTTAAGGCATCAATGATATCAAAATTAAGTAAGTTGTAACAACACAAAGGTGTTGGTTATAATTTATTCCAAAACACTGAAGAGACGTCCGACTTGATGATATTCAAAAGTAAAAAGCCACGATTTAATCTCTTTTAAGAACAAGCGTTGATTACGAAGACTTCTAATGGATTCAGGAAGGCAATTGAAAAGTCTGGGAGAAGTGCATAGGTAGTAATGAAAAAAATTAACTCATTTACATATACAAATGTGTATTTTGAGCAAACAATCGAGTGAACAGCCTGGATACTGTGAACAGCTGCATTTATATTAAATAGTAAACTCAATAAAATCAATTATAAATTATTTCTGTTCTGTGACGAACCTTCCAGCCGAGGTCTTGACTCGCCGGTGTCCAAGGTTCCGCTACAGAGTATTTATATTCGTAGGTTGGCTAGCTAGCGGGTAGCTTAGGTTTTTAATTCATTTTTTAATTCACGTAAATTTAATTATATATATTTACATATATTTTGTTTATTCGCTAGGAGAAATAGATTAAAGTCTTAATTTAAATAAAAATAAAGTTTTTTTTGGTACTTATAAAAAAATACGCCCTGGCGCTGGTACTACCGGCTCTGCTCTTATACCGCTCTGCGTTTGTTGCACGTGTTCAACCGAGGGGTGCCTTCTAAATTGTTTTGTAACGCTACCTCAACTTTCCTACTGTCGTTTGTATGACCGCTGAGCTAAAATGTACGCGCGTCGGTTTTACAACTGGCCGCGTTCTTGCGCATGAGTGTCTCAGTGAATACCGAAAGCGCACTCACGCGTTTGAAATTAGCCGAAACCTCCACATGCAAATCCTATGCTAGGAAAGGTAAACCTCGGCAGAGCGACTATGCTAAGTTCTTGTAGCCAAGTACCTCAGTGAAACCTGAAAATGTACTTGTATGGTCGAACGTTGCAACGACCGCCAAACCGAAATTTAATCTCTGCCCGTATGACCGCTGTTTTAAAATATGTGCGCGTCGGTTTTGAACTGGCTGCGTTCTAGCGCGTGAGTGTCTCAGTGAAAACCGAAAGCGCACTCACGCGTTTGAAATTAGCCGAAACCTTCGCATGCAACTCCTATGCTACACTACCAGTTGACGCCTACGCTAAGTTTCTAACACTCAAGTATCTGAGTGAGAACCGAAAATGTACCTGCATGTTAATTCACTGCTGAAAGAAAAGAATTTTTATTAGTAAATATTACCACTGTTGCTAACCTTTATAATAAAGAATAGGGAAGAAGTCCTAGACTTAACACTGGTCTCGGACTTCGCTTTTGATTTCATTGTTGACTGGAGAGTCTCAACGGAGCACTCTTTTTTAGATCATCGATCTGCTCTCACTGTTAGCTCCCCAGATTCTATTTTTCAGCGGAACGTCAAAAGGACAAACTGGGGTATACATAACAGGATACTTGCGGCACACTTGCCTATCTTAACCCTCGCAGAGCCGGGGGTCCACGAGATTGACATACTGGTTCAAAAATTAACGGGTGGATTAAATAAAGCTCTGGAGACAGCTTGTCCACTAAGTAAGCCCAGAGGAAAGAAAAAACCCCCTTGGTGATCGACAGATATTAAAGTCCTTAGACGTAGTAGTAGAACCTTATTTAACAAAGCCAGAAAATCAGGTTTAGAAAACGACTGGAACGAATATAAATCCAGTCTTAAAATATACAAGAGTTCGCTGAGAAAGGCTAAACGTAACTCGTGGCGTAACTTCTGTGGGAACATAGAAGAGACTTCAGAAGCATCTAGATTGAGGAAGATTCTATCTACCTCACCCAATACGCTAGGTCTCTTGAAAAAGCCTGATGGCTCCTGGACAACATCTAGCAAAGAAGCCTTAGACCTCTTACTAGTCACACACTTCCCTGGTAACTCCTTGCCTGGACCAGAGGATTTAAATGTTCAAAACCAGATGTCTTCCGACATTCTAGGGGACATTGTTTCGGAAACCAAAATTCGATGTGCGATAAGTAGCTTCAAACCCTACAAATCACCATGACCTAATGGTGTAACACCAGTTGAACTGCAACGATCTGTTCGTTTAACTAAAACATGGTTAGTAGCTATCTTTAAGGGCTGTCTTAACCTCTCCTACATTCCTCTAGCTTGGAGGATGACCAAAGTCATCTTCATTCCAAAAGCCGGGAAGAGCTCTTACATAAATCCAAAGGATTTTAGGCCAATAAGTCTTACCTCCTTTCTTTTAAAAACATTGGAAAGACTCATAGAAATCTATATTCGAAGCAGTATCAAACCCGATCTGATGTTTAATTCTCAGCATGCTTACACGAAAGGCAGATCCATAGAAACTGCACTCCCCACTCTAGTAGGTAGTATTGAGAAGTCCTTTGCATGTAAGGAATTCGCCCTGACGGCGTTCCTAGACATTGAAGGAGCATTTAATAATGTTAACCCAGATATGATCATATCAGAACTTCAGAAACTGGGCATTAACAGTTCCCTAGTTGATCTGATTAAAAAGCTACTGACACACAGAAGCATTATCTCAAATCTTGGTAAATCCAAGACAAATAGGTTCGTTTGCAGAGGAACGCCGCAGGGGGGTGTACTATCTCCTCTACTGTGGAATCTGGCAGTAAACAAGATGCTCATGTCACTAAAAGGGCACGGCTGTAGAGCTGTTGCCTATGCAGATGATGTAGCATTAATTGCATGTGGCAAATTCCCAAACATACAAATTCTTCAGGATGCCTTAAACATACTCGTCTCATGGGCAGGTGAGGCTGGTTTAGGTGTAAATCCGAACAAAACTGAACTAGTACTCTTTTCTAGGAATCACAAACTTCCAATTTTTGAACCACCTTCGCTAAATGGCACTAGACTTTCAAATATAGTACAAGGTATCTTGGTCTGGTATTTAATAGGAAATAAAGTTGGAAAATTAATGTCGAAGAAAGAGTTAGGAAAGCAACGGTAGCGCTATACTCTTGTAAAAAAGCGGTAGGTGGAAAATGGGGGCTATCACCTCGTATTGTTCATTGGCTTTACACAGCGGTTATTCAACCGATTCTATTATATGGCATTGTGGTGTGGTGGCCTGTCTTAGACAAGGTCACCTAATACAAACGATTGCAAAGGGTTCAAAGGGCAGCTTCCATGTGTATCAGTGGTGCTCTGCGGACTACATCGACTGACGCTTTTAATGTCCTCTTTAATCTTATTCCTCTTGACCTGCTAGGTAAACGGATGGCAGCGAGGGTAGAACAGGACACTCCACTATCCTTCATAGCCTGAGTTCTGTACCCTCTAATTTGGACTACACTGTTCCAGTAATATCATTCAGTAGGGATTACGTAACTTACATTCCATCTAGGGATGACTGGAAGGGAGGACTCCCGGGGAGAAGGGGCCATATTAATTTCTACACAGATGGTTCCAAGCTAAATAACCAGGTGGGTTATGGTATTTACTCTAAGAAACTGAAGATTGAAATCGCTGCGAGGTTACCAGACCATTGTAGCGTCTTTCAGGCAGAGGTTATAGCGATAGAAGAAGTAGCATCCAGAAAGGATATAAACATTTATTCAGATAGCCAGGCTGCTATCAAATCTCTAGAATCAGTCTTCCTAAACTTACTAGTAGCCCAACAATGCCGCTCGTCTCTAAATGAGATGGCTCAGTATTTTAATATTCACCTCATCTGGGTGCCAGGGCATAGGAATATTGACGGCAATTGCAAAGCTGATGAACTTGCTAAGCAAGGGACTCCTGCACAAATTCCTCACAACAGGGAAGGTGTTGCCACTAGCTACCTGCAAGTTACTGCTTAAAGAAGAAATGGTAAAGAATGCAAACAATAGATGGACTCAAGGGTCAACTTGCAATATAACTAGGCAGATCTGGCAGAAATGGGATGCTAAACGTTCGTCAGAACTAATTTCTCGCACTAGACATAGTGTCACGTCAGTTGTTGCAGTAAAAACTGGACACTGCCTCATCGGCAAACATGCGGAGAGATTAGGTGTTAGGTCTTTTGACTTCTGCAGAAGTTGCGGAGATGTGGAGGAGGAAGAAAACATAAAACATTTTCTCTGCTCCTGCCCCGCACTTGCTAGAAAACGCCACAAAACACTTGGTTCGTTTTTATTCGATGACCGAAGACATGTTGTTCAGCTATCTTATTTTATTATGAAATCTGGTTGGTTCAATGAGAGGGTATAGTCGGACACCCTGTGGTATCACAATGTGTCACATTTGGTCTAAGTGAGTCAGTTTGCAACTGACTGCCACTCCTACCTTACCTAACCTACCACTGTTGCTGAACTGCTGACTGCTTGCTGTGGCGGATCCCGATTGAATGATCAAAATTTTGGTTTCGATTTAACACCCAACCTCTTTCTAGTGTTGATTGCATCAGCTGATTCTTTTTGTCTGCCACGTCAGCTGTTTTAATTGGTGGTGCCAGATGACTTAATATCTTAACCTAGTGTCTTAACTACTGCTTTATGCCAACTTCAATAATAAGTTGTTCACATGTGCGTCTTATGATTCTTTTACACACTAATTTTCATTTTAAAGTTAGATAATATAAATAAAAAACATTACATTCTGTCTAGTTGTACATCTTCAGAAGACTTAAATAATGGTAAACAAGAAATAAAGTATATATAAAAATAAAGCGGTGACGCGGCGGTTACGTCGCTTGTTTGTATCGTTTGCACAGGTTTTTGAGGAAGGGAACGAGGCTGTCGACTTCCATCCTCACACTTCCCTCTTACTTTCCGGAAGGCAAATTTATTTCGGTGGTGCTGTTGCGAAATACCAACATGTTATTGCAACGACCCTCAATGGTCCGTGCTAGGTGTAGGTGCTTCCGGTGTGACTGTGAAGGAGAAACAAAAGATTAATTTTCGTTCTAAATACTGTTTGGTAGAGAACAAAAAAATTAAAACACTCAGGAGTGGAAAGATTTTATTTCGCTCAGGTGAGCCGTTCGAATGATTTTTTCACCGTGTTACTTCAATTTCAGAATTACTGGTGAGACTAAACTCAGCACTGTGTAGGGCCCCGCATACTTAGGGGCGAGTTTCGCCGCGAAGCTGTCGATAACCTTAGATAGAGGATGTTGTCTGACCAATACTAACTCTCCGACTTTTGGTTTCCATTGCCGTCTTCTGAGGTTGTAGTGCCTTGCCAGGTTTTGAGCTGACTTCGCCAAGATATGCCTTACAATTTCAAATATTTCTTGTAGTCGTGTTGCCCGGGACTCTGGTGTTTGTTGCGGTTTTCCGGTACCTGGTGCGACCTCATCATAAAGTGCCGGTGATAACCGTGGCTCTCGCCTCTTTGTTAAGAATGCTGCGCTGTAACCAGTGGTTTCCGAAGTGCTGGTGTTTATGGTCAATTTTATTTGTGGCAAGTGCTCGACCCAGGTTTTCTGCTCATTGTTGGCCAACTGGGCTATCATTGTTTTTACGGTCCTATTCATCCTCTCTGTAGGGTTTTCCTGTGGCGTATATGGAGCGGTGAAACATTGTTGTACTCCGATCTGCTGAAGGTATCCTTTGACGATTCGGCTAGTGAATTGCGTACCATTATCCGTCACGAGAGTTTTTGGAACGCCGTACCTGGCGAGAATTCTTTTGCGGAAACCTTTTACCACGCTCTCTGCGGTGGCTTTTCTTAGAGGCAACAATTCAGTCCATTTTGAAAATCGGTCGAAAAACACTAGCAGCATCGTATGTCCATGTTTGGATCGTGGGAGTGGCCCAATGAAGACGGCACACACTGTTAACCAAAGTGCGTCTGGGATGGTTATTAACATTTCACCTGCGGGTGCCTGCTGGCTGACTTTGTAGCATTGGCATGATTCGCAACATCTCACGTATCGACTTACGTCTCGAAACATGCCGGGCCAGTAGTAACGGTTGGCTATTCGGGCTATGGTTTTGCGGATGCCGAGATGACCAGCATTGGGGCTGTCATGATTTTCTGCCATGACTCGCTTTCGCAGGGGGGTTGACACACAGAACTTCCACTGTGCACAGTAAGCTGGAAAAATTAAATGCCGTCAAATTTCTGGTGCTCAGGCCTTAAAACATACATTAACCCTATGAAGCCCTTGTGCCAAAATTTCACCCAAATCGGACCATGGGAAGACGTGTCAGTGGGGCGATTTGTATGATTTTTGTGCATTTTCGAAATAACTTTTTAGTATTATTTCTTTTAATTAAAAAAAATATCGACTTCGAGGTATAGTCGTGGTTTTTTTTTTTTACGAACTTAGTATGATGTGAAATGTGTGTGAAAATTTTAAATCAGGAAATCGCCACAAATTTGAGTATTGATTCATTGATACGAATGTGAAAAATGCTAAAAAATCTGACATACTTCCACTTTGCCCGTTCGAAACCATACCTATTTCGACCACGGCACTATGCGCAATCGATTGGAAATCTTTTTTTACACAGAAAATTATATGTCAAAGATTTTTTGTACCAACGATGCGATCTGGAGAAATATTTGATTAATAAAAGCAAGCATTTTCGTCATATGAAAATAAAGATTTTTAGTTTATTTTTGTTCAAGAAACGCTAATATTTCACATTTGTCCATTTTGTAGATTTTTTTCAGTTTTCGGCGGCCATTTAAAGTAATTTTTAAAACTGATCTTCGTCCTTCATTATCTGTTTGTTGAAATTTTCCACAAGAGCAATAGTTCTTTTTGCGGTGTCGTTCACAATATGTAATGTTTGGGCCACAATCTTCGAACACTTGTACGACTCTTCATTTGGCCAGCAAATGAGGCCTTTTTCCATGTTGTGAATGACACCGCGGAAGGAGTAATTGGTCTTTGCAAAATTTCAACAAACAGATAATGAAGGACGAAGATCAGTTTTAAAAATTACTTTAAATGGCCGCCGAAAACTGAAAAAACTCTACAAAATAACAAATGTGAAATATTAGCGTTTCTTGAACAAAAATAAACTAAAAATCTTTATTTTCATATGACGAAAATGCTTGCTTGTATTTATCAAATATTTCTCCAGATCGCATCGTTGGTACAAAAAATTTTTGACAAATCATTTTCTGTGTAAAAAAAGATTTCCAATCGATTGCGCATAGTGCCGTGGTCGAAAAATATAAAATAGGTATGGTTTCGATTTTTTAGTATTTTTCACATTCGTATCAATGAATCAATACTCAAATTTATGGCGATTTTCTGATTTACAATTTTCAGACATATTTCACATCATACTGAGTCCGTAAAAAATGATAACCACGAATATACCTCGAAATCGATATTTTTTTTAATTAAAAGAAATAATACCAAAAAATCGTCTCGAAAATGCACAAAAATCATACAAATCGCCCCACTGACACGCCTTCCCGTGGTTGGATTCGGTTGAAATTTTGGTACAATAGCTCCATGGGCTAAAGATATATTTTCGGGCCTGAGCACCAAAAATCGGAACATGTATTGCATTTTAAACCACCCTAGTGCACAGTCTTCTTCCGCTGGGATGCCGGGTAAGTTTTTTTTTTTTTTTTTTAAACTTCTTTCTATTTATTGAATCTTCTCTTTAGAGACTAACAATAAGTTTTAAAATCTTATACTAAGTAACATTATTATAGATTAATATTATGTATAATTAATATATAATTTAATAATGAACTCGTCTCCAGAAACAAAAAGCAGGGGCTTATTTATTTATTTATTTATTCAACATTACTGAGCTTATAAGCCCTCATAAATTGCGAAAGTATGTAAAATAATACATATAAGTAAATAGAATATTTCCGAGCTAACGGCTGACCTCGTCAGGTCGGTAGAATGAATAAAAGCTGTAGTGACTTAAGTGTCCGCGCTAACGGCTGACCTCATCTGGTCGGGTAGATGCCTGAAAGCTGCAGTGACTTAAGTATTCGCGCTAACGGCTGACCTCATCTGGTCGGGTAGATGCCTGAAAGCTGCAGTGACTTAAGTATCCGCGCTAACGGCTGACCTCATCTGGTCGGGTAGATGCCTGAAAGCAGCAGTTACTTAAATATTTTCACTCTAATGGTAGCCGAGACTAACTAGGTCTCTTGTTGCTGCACTCACCAATTCATCGGACAGCGGCTGAGACGAACTAGGTCTCGTGCACACGTCCTCATCGAAAGAGGAGCTGGTTGCGATGAATTGCCGAGGTCGGATTGTATTGGAGGACTGTGCCCGAGACGAACTAGGTCCCGGTACTGAGTCCTCATCTGCTTCACGATGATTGCACGATGACGTTAGCGCTAATAAGTTCGGTTCGGTGCTGTGCAGTATGCACAACTTCCATAGAAGGACGATCCTTTCTTTTCAGTCTGGAGTGATTCTCTTTGTTTATTAAATTACGAGCCAATGGGTTAGGATGATGCATCAACCTTATGGCGTAAGTTTGTTTATTTTTATTTATTTCATCTTTTACCAATGGGATGCATAGATCTCGGTGAATAATTTCATTCCTTATGTACCATGGTGCACCTGTAATTATTCTAAATATTTTGGACTGAGCCCTTTGTATTAGTTCTATGTTTGAAGAGCTGGCGTTACCCCAAAGTTGGACACCATATAACCAAATTGGCATAAAAATTGTTTTGTATAAAAGGATTTTATATTCAAGCTTCAAAGGGGAACGATGATTAATTAGCCAGTGAATACTGGAGGTTTTTAACTTTGACTGAGTTATTTTGGTTTCAATGTGCCTACGCCATGTAAGTCGTCGATCTAATTGAATACCTAGATATGTTACAATTTGACTTTGTGGGACTGAAGTATTATTTAGAACAATTGGAGGGCATTCACCATGCCTAAGGGTAAAAGTAACTTGCTTACATTTTTGCTCATTTATTTTTATGCGCCATATCGACAACCATTCTTCTATTGATTTTATATGAAGCTGGAGCTTTCGAGAAGCTTCTAATGGGCAACGGTTACAACTTAAAACTGCAGTATCATCTGCGAATGTTGAGATGGTCGTGTTAGCATTAATTGGTAAGTCTGAGGTATACAATACATATAGAAACGGTCCTAGTACGCTACCTTGAGGGACACCTGCTCTTATATTGAAGTGAGTAGAAATAAATCTCTGTGTTTTATTTTAAAGAGCCTGCTTTCGAGGTAAGAAGTAAATGTTTTGTGAAAATTGAGAGGCAATAAGTGTTTAATTTTATTGATAAGGCCTTCATGCCATACTTTATTGAACGCCTGTGCGACATCAAGAAATATTGCTGTGCAGTATTCACTGCGCTCATAAGCCTTTCTTATTTCATTTGTGATCCTATTAACCTGTTCGATTGTGCCGTGTTGTTTTCGGAAACCGAATTGGTGAGGCGGAAATAAATTGTTATGGGTAACATAAGAAATTAATTTTGCTAGAATTAATTTCTCAAATAATTTTGACAAGCAAGGTAAAAGACTTATGGGTCTGTACGATGATGGTAATGTACGATCTTTCCCAAGTTTTGGTATCATGGTTATCAAAGAGTTTTTCCATTCTTTTGGGTAATATCCATAAAGAATTATAGCATTAAAAAGTCGGGTCAAAAAGTTAATGCCTGAATAAGGCAATTCCTTAATCATTTTGGATGTGATGTTATCACACCCTGGGGCTTTTTTAGGACACATTTCTTGAATTAAACTGATTAAGTTGCTGCTGTGGAAACTCATTTGGATAGTATCGTTATTTATTGGCAGTTGGGGAGGCATGAAACCTTGAATGTTCGTATTTGGTTGAAAAACTGTACTTAAGTGATTTGCAAAAACCTCAGCTTTTTCATCATCACTTCGAGCCCAATTTCCGTGGGAGTCTCTAATCGGTGATTGATTTTCAGTGGGGGCTCTTATTTTTTTGCTGGCTTTCCACAAGGACTTCTTCCCATTAGCATTGGGGGCAAGTTTCGAGACATACTTTTGCTGTTCCAAGTCTTCTTCGTTATTTAACGCAGACCTTAGTTTATGTGTAGCAATTTTTAGGATTGCTTTAGAAGCTGGGGATCTATGGACCTGCCACGCTCGCCTTAACCTACGCTTTTCGGCTACGAGGATTTCGATTTCACTGTTAGTAAGGAAACGGTTTTTTGTATTTTTCACAGCCTGATCAGAAGTTGAGTGCTCTGCTGCTGAATACAGTATTGAGGTAAAAACAGCAACAGCATCGTCAATATGCTCGTTGTGTTCTATCGAGTAGTTTGTGGAATGTATTTTTTGTACTTAAGCCAATTGGTCTTATGTGATGTTAGTCTCATAGGGGGCTTAAGATCAGCTGATTTTTCTAGAAGGCAAAAAATGATCAGAAGAGAGATCATACTTTGCCTCGGCTGTTAATAAGGATCTATCGATACCTCTTGTGATAGCAAAGTCAATGAGGTCTGGGATTTTCCTTCGATCGGCTGGCCAATATGTTGGTTGACCAGGTGAAGCATAGTCGAACGTGGTGCGATGTCTGATTAACATGTTATATAACTGTTTGCCTTTAGGGTTTATAAGACGAGATCCCCAGTATGTATGTTTGGAGTTATAGTCTCCAGCAGCTAAGAATCTAATTCCCAGGGAATCAAAAAATTTTTTGAATTTTTTCTCACTGATTGCGAATTGAGGTGGACAATAGACTGCCGAAACAGTAAGTTTTTTGGAGTGGTTTTGTAAGCAAATAGAGGTAGCCTGGAGATAATTTTCTGAAAAGGGTTCTAAGGAGTAGTGTCTAAGGCGATTTCGAATTCCTGTGCCCCCGTGAGCTTTACCATCAGGATGATTAGTTTTGTAAAATTTATATCCTGGAATATGAAAATGTTGCTTGTCTGTTAGATGAGTCTCTGAAATAAGCATTAAGCCAATATTTCCTTGAGCTAAATAATGAAAAATTTCATTTTTATTTTGGCTGATGCCGTTTGCATTCCAAACACAAATTATTAGCTTATTTATTTTTGCGCAATCAAGATTTGAAGTAATTGGTTTTGCGTTTTGACTAAATCTTGTAGAGTTGATTGCATTGAAATCATAAATTGATTCAAGGTTTGAGTTAAGCTTGTGATTTGTTTTTCCAAGCTATTTTGTTGAGAATTTGTTGCTCCTGATTTGAGCGCACTTGCATATGAAATAGTTGGATTTACTGGATATGCATTGCTTTGTTGCTGGACAAAGTTATGGGTAGCAGATATATTTTGATTTGGATTTCGGTTTACTTGCCTTTTTTCAGATATCTTAGCCTTAAGCTCTTTATAAATAGGACAACCCCTGTAGTTAGCAGTGTGATCCCCTTGACAGTTAGCGCACTTTTTTAAATTAATATCTTTTTTCAACTTGTTAATGCATTTAGAAATGTGGTGAAGTTCTCCACAAGCAACACATACAGGTTGGAGGGTACAGTAAGCTTTTGTGTGCCCATACTCTTGGCAGTTAGTACACTGTAACGGACCGTTCCGCTTATGGGGTTCCTCTACTACCACACGACGGTGAAGCAAGAATTCAAGTTTATAAATAGGGTGAACCTCATTATTTTTTAATTTAGTTGAATCAGGATGAAGGTCAACCTTAAACATAGGTTGGGGAACCTTATCCTTGTTAACTATATTTATTACTGCTTTAGTGCTGAAATTTTTCAGCTCCAAAGCTTCTTTGATTTCAGCAGTGGACAGTGGATTCAATTCCCTTAATAACAACAGTAATACCTTTGCTGCTTTTAAGCTGGTATGTATAATAAGATTTTTTACTGTCGTTAAAATTTTTTGAAACAATGCGAAAATATTCCTCACTTTTAACTTGAATCTTCGTTTCATGAAGATTACCTCTAGTTAAGGGGACAATGAAAAAGGTTTCCTTCCCAATAAGCTGTGTTAGCTTTGTTACCAAAGCATTTGAACTTCGCTCACGCAAATAAATTGGAGGCGGTTTAAAAGTTTTGGGTGGTTCACTAGCCTTGTTTTCGTCAAGTTTGCTTAACGCTGCAAATCGATTGCTAGATAAAATATTAGAAGGTGTTGTTAATTTGTTAGTTTTGTTTAACTTTGACATTCCTGTATTCCCTTTTTGAGGGCTGAGCTTTCTCTTTGAGTTCAAAGTTATATAACCATCTATACCTGTTTGAACTTTTTTATTTTCTTCGTTTGCTCGTGCTTTAGGAATAGCGCTGGTAGAAGTTGGTTGTAATGCTGAGGCATTATTTATCATCTGCGTTGAAAATCCATTTTCCTTCATGGCAGGAGAGCTCATTTTTCCAGCTTCTTGCTGTTCTTGTAGCTGTTGCGACTGCTGTTGTTGTTGTAAAATCTGTTGTTGTTGTGGGAGCTGTTGATGTAGCAACATCTGTTTCTGTGGTAGTGGTCCATAGCTCCCTCCGGATGGAGGAGCGGCCCAAAGTCATTATAAATATGTAATAATAATAATGATTTTATTTTATTGTATGTAATACAAAGTAATAAGAATTTTATAGTTCCAGTACCCAATACTATGTGATTTAAACAGAGACTTTATTATTAGCCACTACTGTTATCCACACAGTTTGTTGCCGACTTTTAGGGTCTTTCAACAAATATTGGTTTCCCTGGCTTTGCCTGGAGCTTTTATACCACAGACTACCAGCTGCTTTTGACGGAACGCCAACTCGCAATATTCTACTCAATTTGTTGTTGTATACTGAAAGAGGAAAATACCTGCTTGTTTGCTTTGTTAGCACAACAGAATCAGCTTATTTGCCAACCGCTGAGTCTCCGCGGACGATAAGTTGCGTAAAACGCGCTTTATACTTTATATTAATTGCCGAAATTAAAATTACAAAATTTTATTCGCGAAAAGAACTGTCACCACTTACAGTGTTGCCATATGTGATGCCGGGTAAGTGATGATATAATTGACCGCCGATCTCTGCAAAATCTGGAAACTTCTGGTTGTTTCTGAATCTCTGCCCTTTTCTCCTGTAGCCAAGCGCATTCTATGTTGACATTATTGCTTACGGTTGCCATTTGGCAGATCTTTTGAGGTTGTCGTGACAATGCATCTGCCACCACGTTACTTTTCCCCTTGCGATATTGAATAGTAAATTGGTATTGCTGAAGCTCCAAAGCCCAACGTGCTATTCGTCCAGCACTCTATGGAGTTCAGCCACTTTAAGGAGAGATGATCTGTGATCACGATAAAATGATAGCCTTTTAAATACGGCCTCATTTTGCGAATTCCCCAGACAATGGCCAGACATTCCTTTTCCGTTGGGGAATAATTTTTCTCGGCTTTATTCAGGCTACGACTAGCATAAGCGATCACACGTTCTCCTTCGTTGGTGACTTGAGTGAGCACGACTCCTAGGCCTGCGTCATTGGCATCTGTCTGCAAGGTGAATGTTTGATTAAAGTCCGGACACGTCAGTATTGGGGCCTTGGTCAGTTTTTCCTTTAGTATCTCGAATGCCTTTTGTTGCTCCTTTCCCCATTTCCAATGCTTACTCTTGCGTAGTAGTGATGTCAGTGGCTGGACTGTCGCAGGCACGAAGCGACGGTACCACGATGCTATTCCTAAAAATCGCCGTACCCCTCGTATGTTTTGTGGTGGTGCTAAGTCACAGATCGCAGCGACCTTTTCCGGGTCGGTGTGGATACCTTTTCCACTGACGACGTGGCCCAAGTATTTAATGCTGCTTTTGATAAACTCGCATTTCTCGGGACTGATACTGAGATTCGCTGCCCTTAATAGTCGCAATACTTCCCGCAAATTTTCCATGTGCTCTTCAAATGTTGATCCGGTTACCACGATATCGTCCAGGTAGGCGAACGCAAATGGTTCCATTTTTGCCCCTATGACTCGGCCAAGGGCCCGTTGAAAGGTAACGGGAACTGAGTGAAGGCCAAATGGCATGACTTGCCATTGAAAGAGGCCTCGGCCGGGTACCGTAAATTCCGTGAATTATTTGTTGGCGGCCTCCATTGGTATTTGCCAGTAGCCATCCTTCAAATCCAGGCTACTTACGTATTTTGCATTTCTTAATCTATATAGGATGTGTGTGATCCGGGGTAACGGATAGGCATCTGGGACGGATCTGCTGTTTAGTTGGCGGTAGTCAATGCAAAGACGCCAGGCACCAGTTTTCTTGCGTACCAATACGATTGGTGCGCTGTATGGGCTATGGGACGGCTCGATGCATTCTTTGGATAGTAATTTGTTTATTTCTTCGTCGATGAGTGCTTGCATTGCGGGATTACGCGGTATGTACCTCTGTTTAACGGGGCAGTCCATCGGGTTCTCCTGCAGATGACACTGCGGACTCTGGTGTGGGCTTAGGCTCTGTCGTGGTAGACTCTGCTGTTGGTAGTGTTTTTACCCTTAGTGCTGGATTTTGTAATTCGTCTTGATATTTTTGCTGTCTTTTCCGCTTTCGATTCTGCCGTTGCTTTTGTTGGCAAGATGGTGGGTCTGGTGGTGAACTTTGTTGTTCATGCTGATGGCTGTCTTGCAGCTGCTGGTGTGCGTTTACATTACTGACCATACATTTCTCGGGTTGATCTAATGGGGCTTCAACCAAGGTGATTGAGTCACCCCCCATCGTAATCGTGAAACCACTTTGTGTGAGGAAGTCGAGTCCCAGAACCACGTCATCCGTTGCGTCAGGCATGACAAATTGGAAATTCTCTTTGCGGTTACCATATTGAACTCTTGTCTGCATAGCATTGTTCAGTTGCCGCGATGATCCATCTGCTTATTTCACCTCACCTTCATATGCCACAGGCGTAGCTTTCTTACCGATTAAATTTACGAATGCTTATCGGATGAAACTAGCCGTTGTTCCTGTGTCGATTGTGGCCGACACCTCCTTTCCGCCAACTATTATGGTGGCGAAAACTCTCTTGCAGTAAAATTTGGAGTGATTTACATTTGCTGAGGGCGATTCTCTGGAGCGCTCGCCCCCCCCCCCCCTAGCTCTGGGCGGCCCTCTTCTTCGTTTCCCGGAGGACGGCAGCAACCTATCGTGCGCACTCCTACTTTACCACAAATCCAGCAAAATAATTTTTGCTGGCCCCGACATTCTCTAGCGACATGACCATCCAGACCACAGCGCCTGCAAACTGTTTGGACATTGATAAGCTCGACTGTAGTTTGTTCCATCATGCAGTGATACTCAGGGCGTCTTCTTGGTAGTATTGATCGCGTAGGCTCTCTTTCTTGAATGCACTCAAGATCTTATGCCAAGGTGATTAGCTCTGTTAGGGTAGAAAACTCTCTGCGATTGATGTACCATTGGTATTCTGGTAAGCAATTACGGAAAATTCGCTCGAGCCGTTGTGTTTCCGTATGAAGCGCACGACGCATCATTGTCTGTAAATCCAGGACGTAGTCTTTAAATTTTTCCCGTGGCTGCTGACATCTTTTCCTGATTTCGTCGTCTAGTGTCTCAAAGTATCGAGGAGGCAAGAAAAAATCCAAAAAGCTTGACTTAAGTGATGTCCATGTGGCCCATTGTTGATTATTATTGCGGAACCATGTTAGAGCTTTGTCCCGTAGTAATTCTGGCATCGTTCGCGGAAGGTGGTCTATGTCTAACCCATAGGCTTGGGTCAGTTCTTCTACTCGCTTGACAAACATAAGAGGATCTCTGTCCCCATCGTATTTTACGGCCCATTTCCGTACCTGCTCCATAATCATAGGGTTATAGCTCAAGTGCACCTGTGACATAGTGTATGATTCTCGTTTAAATTTATTTAACTAATTTGGGTTCACGGAGTAATAAATTTTCCCGCTGTATGAAAAATTGTTATACTTATTTTCAGGGAAAAAAATAAAGCTTCGCTGTCTCTCTGTCCGAGCAATATAATTATATTTTTATTTTTTTTTCAAAAAATGGTTCGCAGTCTGTCCAAGCAATATTTTTTTTTTTTTTGTGAAAAACGTTTCACTGTCTGTTCAAGCTAAATGTTTCTAAAAGGAAAAGTTCACTGTCCGAGCACTAGTTATATTTAATATATTTTTATTGTTTTTTTTTTTCTAAAAAAAACGGTTCACTGTTTGTCTGAGTAATATTTTTTTTTTCTTTTGGAAAATGACTCATTGTCTGTCCGAGCTAAATGTTTCTAAAAGGAACGGTTCACTGTCCGAGCACTAGTTTTTTTTCATATAGTTTATTGTTTGTTTTTCTTTTGCTTATGTAATTATTTTCTACCGGTGTACTGGGTTACCGGTGTACTGGGTTTCGTTTGCTTCCGATGTATACGTAAAATTTTAACCGTTTTTAGAAGTTAGAAAAATAAACCGCTCAGCCTCGTTTAATTAGTATTAGTTTTTTAATTTTATAGCCAGGGCCCCTGCTCGGGCGCCACTGTGACGAACCTTCCAGCCGAGGTCTTGGCTCGCAGTTGTCCAAGGTTCCGCTACAGAATATTTATGTTCGGAGGTTGGTTATTTCTTCAAATTTTATTTTAAACGCGGGTGGTTTAGGTTTTTAATTCACGTAAATTTAATTATATATATTTACATATATTTTGTTTATTTGCTAGGAGAAATAGATTCAAGTCTTAATTTAAATAAAAATAAAGTTTTTTTTGGTACTTATAAAAAAATACGCCCTGGCGCTGGTACTACCGGCTCTGCTCTCATACCGCTCTCCGTTTGTTGCACGTGTTCAGCCGGGGGTGCCTTCTAACTTGTTTTGTGACGCTACCTCAACTTTCCTACTGTCGTTCGTATGCCCGCTGAGCTAAAATGTACGCGCGTCGGTTTTAGAACTGGCTGCGTTCTAGCGCATGAGTGTCTCAGTGAAAACCGAAAGCGCATTTACGCGTTTGAAATTAGCCGAAACCTCCACATGCAACTCCTATGCTAGGAAAGGTAAACCTCGGCAGAGCGACTATGCTAAGTTCTTGCAGCCAAGTACCTCAGTGAAAACTGAAAATGTGCTTGTATGGTCGAACGTTGCAACGACCGCCAAACCGAAATTTAATCTCTGCCCTGGCTGCGTTCTAGCGCGTGAGTGTCCCAGTGAAAACCGAAAGCGCACTCACGCGTTTGAAATTAGCCGAAACCTTCGCACTCCTATGCTACACTACCAGCTGACGCCTACGCTAAGTTTCTAACACTCAAGTACCTGAGTGAGAACCGAAAATGTACTTGCATGTTAATTCACTGCTGAAAGAAAATAATTTTTATTAGTAAATATTACCACTGTTGCTGGACTGCTGACTGCTTGCTGTGGCGGACCCCGATTGAATCAAAATTTTGGTTTCGATTTAACACCCCTCTTTCTAGTGTCGATTGCATCAGCTGATTCTTTTTGTCTGCCACGTCAGCTGTTTTAATTGGTGGTGCCAGATGACTTTATATCTTAACCTAGTGTCTTAACTACTGCTTTATGCCCTTATGCCAACTTCAATAATAAGTTGTTCAAATTTACGTCTTATGATTCTTTTACACACTAATTTTCATTTTAAAGTTAGATAATACAAATAAAAAGTAATACATTCTGTCTAGTTGTACATCTTCAGAAGACTTAAATAATGTTAAACAAGAAATAAAGTATATATAAAAATAAAGCGGTGACGCGGCGGTTGCGTCGCTTGTTTGTATCGTTTGTACAGGAAGGAACGAAGGCTGTCGACTTCCATCCTCACAGTTCTTACACACCACAAAAATATACACCCCTATCATGAATACCGGAAGGAAACCGATTCTTTCGGATTTAATTTTTTTCTTAATGCAAAATTTTGCAATTATAAATAATAGAGGAAAGGAAAACTTCATGTCCAATCAGTGCTACCAAAATATTTCCAATTACTTCCAATCAGCCAGTTATGCAACTGTGATTTTGCATATTTGACATCAGCTTATCTGTCAGCTGAACAAATTTGTAAACAAAAATAAAGTGCAAAGAAGGGTCTTTCGTTTTGTCCGTGATTGAGTCCAGACGTGTTTTCGTGGGTGGGTCTTAGTGTCGGACCCGTTCCACGTTTTTTTTTTAAAGCTGTGGAACGTTTAAGAGTACCTTCGTTATTGAGTGATTTGATTTGAGTTATTTCGTGATCTGAAGACTTTGCTGCATTAGGAAAAATCTTCGTACCCTTGAGAGTTATATAAAAATTGTTTGTCATTTTCGTGCCTTTTTTTTTACTTTCGTCCATTGTCCCCTTTTCTGCCCTTTTTTGAGAGATTTGGTCAGATTTAACAACCAATAATGTAAAGTCAACGAGATACATTGAAGAAAGTTTTAAAATATTAAAGACAAGAAACATTGTGTTTGAAAGTGAAAAATATTTTTTGTGTTTTGAAAAAGAAAAAGATAAAACAATTTCGGTTTCCTATTATGAGCCAACATGTGTTGTATCATGTAATAGAGTTGAGTTTAAAAAAGAAGAAGAGTTGGTTTTAAAAAGAAAAAACAAAAAGGCTTATGCACACTCATACACATTATGTAAAGACAATAAATAACCGTGAACAGTTGTGTTGCAAGTGGCTAGTTGAGAACTCAAAGTCACGCCATAACCGTTTAAAAAAAAAAAGACTTACATATGTATTCATATACATATATATATAAAAGTGATACCGTTTCAAACATCGGACCATATTTTAAAACAAGATGGTGATTTTTTGAACTCTAATAAATATGTTTTCGTACATATACATACATAAATGACAAACAGTTAATTTTTTTTTTTAAGAAAAAAAGAACATTTTTAATAACAGCCTTAATAAAGGCCATCGCATTTTCGTATATATGTAACATCTATTCAGCTTAAAATACACAGCATCTATAATTTACCAGTGCCTACAAAGGCCGTGCTGCAGCCTTAATATAGGCTCTCGCTTTTGTACCTATACGATAAGGACCACAAGGAAAACCCCGTGTTTATGGTGGTCCTTTCCCACACATATATATGCCTCTCGGAATGTTTGGCATATTGTAAGAGAGAGAGAGAGAGAAAGTGCAAAGAATAACATTTAATAATTGCAAGAAATCTGTGGAGAAAAATTGTGAACTTTTATCTACATTACAAAAAAAAATCATCTAAACTAGAGAATCGCATAGCTTCATAGTTCGCCATCCACTCCTGTTCGTGAAGCCTTTGGCGATATTCGAATTGGACTCCATTTACTGAAATAATATCTGTAATTGCTCTTTATTTGTGTTGTTAGATCTTGTAAATATGTTAAATAAATCTTTTTATCAAATAAAATTACAAAATATTGCTAACATTGCTTTTTCCTCATTAAATTCCTTGCTACAAAGTTTGAGAAAAAAACTAGCGAAAAACGTGAAAAACTTTCCCTCAAAAATTATTGCCGATGCTCATTTTCCAGTGATTTTTTTCTCATTCCCCAAATTCTTCCACGATTACAAAAGAGGGAATTGGATAAAAATTCCGAAGGAATGTTTATTCATGATAGGGGCGATAGTCATTTTATTTAAAAATTCTTTAGTTTTACAAAAAAATATAAAAACTTTAAATAAATACTGAATAAATTTGTTTAAACATTAAACATTCACCTAAGGGCGCAGGTTTGCACAAACCTGCAAAAAGGCAACTTTGCGCCCTTTCAAATATTTTGTGCGATTTCATTTATAGACAGATAGAAAACATTTTTTGTGAGAGAATCGTATGGGAAAAGAGAGTAACAAATACAAATAATAATTTTTTGCTGAGAGAATCATATGGGAAAAGATAGTGGCAATTTCGCAATTAGCAGCACAAGTTTCCGCGACCAAGTTGTCGGGAAGACTTGCACAGTTTGTTGAAAAACCTTCCATACGATTTTTGACAGTTCGTTTGCGACGCAAAGTGGCAAGATTTGACTTTTTTGATTGCAAAAATCATAACTTCTGAACGAATAAAGATTTTTTGATAATTTTTTTTTATATGATAGGAATTTTTTTTAGCTAATACAGTGGTAAATTTTGCTGATATAGGTTTGCAGAATCCAACGCAATTGATTGTTGAAGTTGAGTTTTTTGTAGGGAGGAAAAATTACATATCTTATGCATGTAAAAATTTAATTATATTATATTATAATTAACTACTTGGGCTTGGGCTTAGTATATAAAACTTAAATTATAAAAAAATTCAAAGGGATTTTTAAATTTGGTGAAAGATTTTTTTTTTGTTTTTTATTTCTAAACTAAATAATTTATTATTACTTAAATTAACATTTTAATTTCTTTCAAAATAATCAACAGTATATGAATGGCTATATAATAGAGTTAACATTTCTTGAGAGTAACATTCTTTCAGCTCTTTTGATGATTGGGTGTGCCTTAGAGATGTAATAATTGGGTCGGATGAGGCAGGCAGCTTGTTAAAAAGGTCCTGGTTCTGTCACTTTCTTGATATCTTGCACGTGTTGAGATGTCTGTATTTTTTGTAATCTTTGTTTTTGGATTCCTGTGCTTCTTCTGATAGTTCACCAATTGGTAAAGGCTAAAACTCTATTATATTGTTACCATAGGTCAGAATTTTGTGAACCATAGGTGTAAGTTTTTTATGCGGATTTTTTCTTAAGCAGCAGTTCTTGTTGCAAACTCTCCATATTTTTTTGCGTCAACTTTTTCCTTGCAGCATAAAACATTTAATATGACTTGTAGCCTTTTAATTATCTCTTTATCAACTCCAGTAATTCACGCTGTGTCTTCATCCTTTTCAAAAAATGTTCTGGAAGTGTTTCCATCATTGGTATTACCAAACTCTTGTTTTGGTTGATCAACTTTCAAACAAGTTTCTGCATAAAACGCAGCTTGAATTTTTTTCTTCCTATCAGCTATTTCCTCTTTGATTACAAGAAACTTCTTTAAATCACTACTATCTTCTGGAATTGTATACGTCAGTTTCAAAATGAATTCCATACACTTTATTCTTGCATGCAGTGGTGAAATTCCATACTCATAATTATGCTCTTCTTAGCAAAAAATTAAAAAAAACTGTATAACTGCCGTTTTACATATTCTAAAATTTTAGTTTGGTTTTTCTCTACACAAATCGTTTGACATATTTTTACCTGTTCCTGTAATCCTTACGTAAATTTTAAGATTTCAGGAATTTTACCTTCAACAGGATTAGTGCAATCAGAAAAGTTTTTAGTTGGGGTCTTATTGTATATAGTAAATTCAAAAACTATAAGAGGTAGTTTTTGACCAGAACACAATGGCTCGCCCACTATTAAAAAAAGTGGGCACACAATGGTCCGCCCACTATTAAAAAAAGTGGGCGTGGCTGTAGTTTTATTTAAACGGTTTTAATTATGAACTATGACCAATGAAAAAGGCATTTAAGGCAATTAAATGTTTTCTAGTTAAAGGTTTGAGAATTAATATTTCTAATATGCGTATGGACATACTAAAAACTACAGCCACGCCCACTTTTTTTAATAGTGGGCGGACCATTGTGTGCCCACTTTTTTTAATAGTGGGCGAGCCATTGTGTGCTATATCCACAGGTTTGTCGATAAAAATCCCTCTAGCACCCAAACGGGCAAACACCGGTGCCTAGTTTGTTCTAGGGATATGTTAAGGAAGAGCTAGTGATGATTTGTGTGGAAGCTCAGCATGAAGTTTTGTGAAATGAAAGCTCAAAAACATCGAAAGAAACAGTGTTTAAAAAAAAAAAAACAAAAAAAAAAGTTGGACTAATTTTTTTTTGTTTAATTAAAACCAATAATGCTTTTACAAAAAAAAATACATATTTTTCTCTCAGCATTTGTTGAATTTTTCAGCTCAAACGTGAAATTTTTATCCAAAAAAATTAATTTTTTGCAAACTTCAAAAATGTCTCCACTTTGACTAACTGTAAAAACTAAACTACTTATCCGAGTGGGTTGAAATTTTAAATTTATCAGCTCTAGACATTTCTCTATTCGATGCGAGTATTAAATTTGTCAAACAGACCCACACTAAAATTGATTTTTGCAACGCTTTTTTGAAAAGCAAGCCACTGTGCGACGGTTCAAAAGTGCACAACTTGCACAGTTTGCGAGTGTTTTGAGTGATTAGATCAGGGGTGGCCAACCCAAATGATCTTGCGGGCCACTCTGGAAATGTATCATAACTCCGCGCGCCACATATAAAATTATATATCCCATATTAGATTTAGATATATGTACTAGAGAAATTTTTTTTTGGAGTGAAAAACTGAAACATGAGTTATTATTGTGTTTATTATACTTCTAATAAATGAAATAAAAAAAATTAAATTAATTAATTCTTATTTTGCTAGAGTGATACTTGTTTTTCCACTCTTTTACTTAACTTTTGCAAATCGATCTCAATTTGGGTATTTGCACATCATAATTGTTGTTGCAGGTTAGCGTCAGTGTTTTGCGCTTAACTTTGGTGAATGGTCAATTGAAATGCTATGAATGGCAAAAAAAAACAAATAGGATGAAAGCCAATTGAAAATCGATTTACTCTCACGTTCTCAAAATGGCTTCAATCCAAAAATCAAAGTGATTTTTTTCTCATAATTTCGACAGATAATTTTTGAATATAGAGGTGCACAAATATGTAATGTACATTAGGGGTATGACTTTTAACAATATTTGGAAATTATAATTTTACATGGCCAAACATGTTGCGAAATGATTCAAATAGCCGAAATGTAACAATAGTTTTTTTAATTACAAAAAAAAACTCCCGCATAAATAAAAAAAACACTTTGCAGGCAAATTTCAAATATTTCCCTAATAACAAACAAGAAGGCGTTTCCTAACAATATAACTTTTTGCTTTGTTTTGTTTTCAATTTTATTTTACTCGTATTCTGTACCTAACTACAATTATATACCTAAGTATATAATGTTTTGTAAAAAAAGGGGAAAATATAGTTTTAAAAAATGGTAAAATAGTCTTACCCATTTTGAAAAAAGTAAAACTAAAAGACGAGAAATCGGTAATATTGAAAAATATTTAAGCAAAATGTGCAAAATTCCAAAGCAGACGGTTATAATAAGCAGGTATAATGCATTGGCGAATATTGAAAAAAAAATAAAAAAAAGAGTGCAGATTCATCAAAGGCAGCAGTGAAAATTAAAGGACTTAAGGAAATTTTTGAAAAATTTCAGCTTTGGAACTCAATGTGGTACAACCCAAGGTTCACCAGGAAAACAGTACCAATGTTCCTTGGCAAAGAACAAACGCTTCATCACGTGCTTTTTTTTGACAGGAGTGACTTTTTTTTTAGCAATACGCCGATATAGATTTGCTGCATTGAGCCGTCTTCCTATTAAGTTCTGTGACACACTAAGTCCATATTCTGCATTTTATGCCAGTAAAATGGACCTTCATGACCCGAAACATACGACCAATATCATCTAACCCTGGCTTCTGCGAGAGAAAATAAGTGTTTTGGACTGGCCAGTTCAAAGTCCCGACCATAATTCCAAAGAAAATTTATGGTGTGATATAGAGGCAAAACTATGGAACAAGAATATCAAAAATTTTGACGATTAAGAATAAGAGACATCTTTAGGGCAAGAGCAATAAATACCAACAAGTCTGCTGTCATTGTTAAATTAGCGTCGGCGTTTGATCGCAACAACATATTCAAAGCTGTTGCGATTTTTACAAAAAACAACAAACGACAACTCGTGCTTGGTGATATCGACTGTGGTGGTAGAGAGCCATTCTACCTGCATGAAAGCCTTACTAAAGCTAATCATGCAGTTTTAAAATAAGCTAGTATTAAAAAGCGTGAGAAGCGTTTGTCAGCTGTTTTCTCCAAGCGTGGGTGTGTGTATGTGAGAGCGAATGGTGAGACCGAAGCTAAGCTGGTATGTGATACTGTGAGTGTTGATCGTGTGGCGGGAATAAATACTTAATTAGGGTGATTTAAAAAAAAAATTTATTATTTTACTTTTGCTATTATGTTATGTTATTTTTTAGTGCTAAATTATTTACTTTATATTATATTCTTTTATATTATGCTTTCTCTATATTTTCCTTTCCACTGTTACTTGTACTTTATACTTAAGCCTTGCTATTTTAGCCCACTTTCTTACACAATTATTATTTTAAAACTTTTAAGGTTTGTAGCTGTTTTGAAAATAGTCGATTTTGTCGCTTCCTTCTAGTTCCTATGTTGCTAATGGTGCTATTGACAATTACAAAACTATGATAAATGTTCTTTGCAAGCATTATCATGGTTTTAATGTAGTTCATTTTAATGCCAGAAGTATGAATGGCTTAAAGTTAGATTATGTACGCTATATTTTTGAAAACTCGCCTGCTGATGTTGTTTGTGTTAGTGAAACGTGGTTTAATGCTGAGATTCCGGACCATTTTTATAATCTTGATGGTTATAAAATTTTCCGTAATTACAGAGTTTGTAGAAGAGGTGGTGGGGTTGGGGTTGGTTATTGTAAGTCGTGTCTGAATGCTAAGCTTATCAGTAATTCTAATGAATCTTGTGAATTTCTGAATATTGAAATCTCTGACAGTAGTGTGAAAATACTGTTGTCCTGCGTATGTAATCCCCATCGTCGTTATGATTTTGTACCTTTTTTTAATGAGATTGCCAGTAGGCTAATTTCTTATGATTTTGTTCTTGTATGTGGTGATTTCAATGTGAATTTGTTGTTAAATGATCCTACTGCTAAAAATTTTCACTTTCATATTACGTCATGTGGCTTAAAGGTTCTTAAAGAGTTCTACCCCTGCTCGTTATGCGCATGGATGTGAACCTAGTCTGTTGGATGTGTTTCTAGTTTTTGATATTTCTCGTCTATTAAAATTTGATCAATTGTCCTTTTTGTCTGACCATGATTTGATTTTTTGTAGCCTTAATATCAACCTTGGTAGAAATTCTCCTGTTAGTTTCTCATATCGTGATTACAGATTAATCAATATGAATGCTTTATATGCTGATTTGTCGGGTGTGTGTTGGAATGACTGCTGGTTTTGTGATCTGTTGATGAAAAGCTTAGTGTGCTAATGAGAAATTTAAATATTGTCTTCGAGCGTCATGTTCCTATTCGTACTATAACTGTTTCTAACCCTTGCTGTCCATGGTTTACAAATCGTGTTTTGCATGTCATCAAACAGAGGAATAAACTTTATTCGAAATGGAAAAGAAACCGCTCAGACAGAAACTGGACTAACTTTAGAACTGCTAGAAATGCTGCAACTGCACTTTTAAAACAAGAAAAAATTAACTTTTTTCGCGCGAAATTAAATGCTTATATAAATCCTAAACAACTGTGGGCGAATATCAAAAAATAAAGAGTTTTTGGTAAAGAGTCAGTTGACTGTAATTTGGATCCGGATGGATTGAATGATTTTTTCTTAGCTAATAATAATTTCTCCCAACCTAATAATTTATTTGATTATCCAAGTTTAGTGAACAACTCTGAATCTTCGTCATTTCAATTTACATCGGTAACTGAGAATGATGTTGTGAAGTGTATCTCAAAGTTAAGCTCCAATGCGGTTGGTGTTGCTGGACTACCCATAAAGTTTATAAAATTGATTTTACCCTTTTTCATTTCACCCTTAACCCATATTATAAATCACTGCTTCACCTGCTCGCAATTCCCTGAGTTGTGGAAAATTGCAACAGTGATACCCATTGCTAAAACTGCTTCTGCCTCTGAATTGAATGATTATCGTCCCATAAGCATCTTACCAGCTTTAGGAAAAGTTTTTGAAAGGTTGATGTCAGACCAAGCCACTAATTATGTGGAAACTAATAAACTTTTGTCTCCACTACAGTCTGGTTTTCGAGTTGGTCACAGTTGCTCGACGGCTGTTGTGAAAATTTTAGATGGCATAAGGGTTAGCTTTGACCAAGATTTTTTAACATTCCTTTGCTTAATTGATTTCTCTAGGGCTTTCGACTCGGTCAATCATTGCTTGCTGTGTAATAAACTTAAACATTTTTTTAAATTTAGCCCAAATTCTATCAATTTGTTAAGAAGCTATTTAAGTGGTAGAATGCAGCGTGTTAAGGTTGGAACCACATTTTCGTCATTCAAACTTATTAACTCAGGTGTCCCACAAGGATCAATTTTGGGTCCCCTTCTATTTTCCCTTTTTATAAATGACATATTTTCTGTTACCTTTAATTCTTCTGTACATGCCTACGCTGATGATATCCTGCTATACCTTTCCCGACCTATTGGACTTGTTGAGGACCTGTCCTACAGAGTTAACTGTGAATGCACTCAATAAATGGGCTGCCTCTAACCTGCTCCAAATCAATCCCACAAAGTTAAATGTTCTGCTAATTGCAAGGAGTGTTTCTTGTGCAATGGATATTCCACCTTTATTTATTGGAACGGCCAAATTGGATTTTGTGAACAAGGTGACAAATCTGGGATATGTATTTAATTCCAAATTTACTTGTTCTGACCATATTAACAGTACTGTAGGCAAAGTCTATGGTATCTTACGCTGTCTACGGACGTCCACTGATTTTACCCCAACTGAAACTAAACGTCGACTCGTAAGACAGCTGATTGTGCCTCCTATAACGTTTTTTGATATTGTGTACTGTAGGTTGGACTCTCAGTCGCAGCATAAATTATTAGTTGCGTTCAATAGTGTGGCGAGATATGTATATGGTGTTAGTCGTTTTGACCATATCTCTAATAAAAGTAAAAATATACTCGGTTGCGGTTTGGCTGATTACTTAAATGCACGTAGATTGATTTATTTGCACAAACTCATTTACAGCAAAACTCCTGGCTACCTATTTTGTAAATTACAATTTTCTCTTTCTGTCAGGTCGCCTAATCTCATTATTCCTAGACACAGCTATCTCAACAGCTGTAGGTTCTTTTTTATAAGCACCATTAGACTATGGAACTATCTACCTAACTATTTAAAACAGGAAACTTCATTAAACAGCTTCAAACGTTCTATTTTAAATTACTATTCAATTACCGATTAGGTCTACCTTCGATAAATCTTTACTTCTCTATACCTTATTCTTCTCTATTTTCTTTTCCCTTATTTCCTTTAGAGTTTTAAATCTTAATTTATTTACATAAGTTTATTATTTATTTATTTTTATAAGTTTATTATTTTGTAAATTAACATTAGCTAATTTTTCTATTTTAAATTAAATTATATTCCGTATGAAGTTATATATCTTTGTTAGCGTACTATAAAAGACTTAGTCTTACTGTACAACCAAAAATTAAATGAAATAAATTGAAATTGAAATTTGTGGAGTGCTGCTTAAGAAAGTTGGTGTTCATTCTTAAGGAGAGGTCAAAACGATGAAAAATTGAAAATTAAATGCATCAAGTGGCGTGATGATATGCACTATTTATATGAGCTTGGACAAATTTTTAAGTTTTATGAAAAAAATAAAAGATTACCCTTATAAAGTTTAGAACAATACTAGCGGTCAGCAATGCTCGGTGGAATTCTAGGGCTATTCTTGCGATTTTAACGTTAATACTCATCCCCGAACACAGGATAAAACTTTTGCCGATTTGTAAATGTATATGCAGTGCTTGGCATGACGTGTAGTTCTCTGATCATTGTTTTCAAACCAACGGTTTTAAAAATTTGGAAATATAAGTCAAGCCCTACAAAAGTCCTCATAAATGTTTACTCAAACACTGGGTTAAGGAAGATTCTGCCATTTTAAATTTAAAGCGATTTAATATGTTTGCAGAACGAGCCATTAAAGTTATACAAGAAATGTATCCTAAATGTAAAACTGAGCGATTATTAAATTCTAAATTTAATTCTTATAATATAATAATAAATAAAATGTACCTATTCTTCAACGAAATCCTCAATTTTTTAATAATTAAATAGACTTCATTGTCAAAGAAATTTTTTTATCTTATTCTTATTTTTTGAAGACATATAAATTTTTTAATTATCTTCATGCGGGAACTTTTTTTGATAAATAAAAGAAAATCAAACTTTTTCATAGTTTTTTTAATTTTTTCTCATAATCTGGTGCCATGTAAAATAGGTGTTACAAAAAAGTCATACCCCTAATGTACATATTTTTTTAATACATTGGTTTTCACTATAAAATAAATATATTTCATAAAAGTGTGATAAATCTCGCGGGCTAGAAAAATTATCAAAGCGGGCCCGTGGTTGGCCACGCCTGGTTTAGATGAATACCACTATTAATTTTTTTATAATACACCTGTCCCCCGTCTTACACGGGAGATAGGTTCCTCAGAAAACCGTGTAACTCGAAATTGAAAATATTTGTATGAAAAACCGTGTAAATCGAAAAAAGCCTCAAATGTACTTATTCAATCATTTATTCAACATAAACTAAAAGCAACACACTTAGAAAAACATAAAATAACTATTTAATTCATACATTTAATCCATACATTTAACCTCGAAAGTTGTGTTCAAAATTATGTCTACTAACATTTTTTGCTGATTTAAAGATAATTGTTTAGCTCCACTACATATTTCAGATTTCAAAAATTTAGTTTACCTTGAATTTTAAATCGGTGTTAAAATTATCTACAATATTTTTTCCAATTAAAAGAGAATAGTCTTAGCAATGTTTTGAGGATAAACTTTAAGATTTAACGCAATGAAACTAAATTTAAAATATGTTTTCTGTAGTTGTAATCGCTCAAGCGATGGGTGCTTAAACACGGACATCATGGGCAGCGGCTGCACGAGCTGGTTTGCCGATGCTAGCAGTTTCGGGATGCACCTTACAAAAATAAAAACTCGTGCAAATGTGGGGATGCTGAGCTCTGGTGCATAAAAAAAAATTTTTTAATTCCAAAAATTTATGAGTTACCAAAAAAACTAGATTTTCTAAACAAAATGGGCCTCCCTAATTTTTCTTTCCTGACTGACCTACGAGCAAGGATGTTAAGCTCGTGTCCCTACTCTACCCACCCTACTTATGTGGACCTTTGGGACGATTTTCGTGGTCCACCCTAATCTGAGTGCAGCTCTACATAGGACCTGCCTTTACACTTTTTAATCTGCCATGTTTCTAAATTATGTTTCCATTAAAATAAAAAAAAATTTCGTTTCATTTTAATGAAATTTTATTTTGTTTTTATTATATTTTTTTTTTCCAATTAAAATTCTTTTTACATTTCTCTTATTTTTTTTTTTGTTTCTTCGATTTTTATCTTATTATTAATAATAATGAAAATTTTCACTTTTACAATATTTTGGTTCTACATTTCAGATTTGTTTTTTTTTTATTAGAAGTTAAATATTAAGGTGCATTTTTATAAATATACAAAAAAAAAACAAAACATTATATATATATATATATATATATATTAGGGCGGGTCGATTTCTTCGGGCGGGAAAAAGTCATCAAAGGGTATGGCAAGACAATATTCTACGGACAATTCTGAGCAACTTTGCCAAAGAAACTATGGGTCTAAAATCAATTTCGAGCCTCCGCATTTTCACAAACAGGTTTTGAACAGTACTTACGTACATATGTACATATATTGCACTTTTATGGGAACAATTACAGGAAGGAAGGAATTTTTGGACCAGGTAGTTGTCGAGCGTCAGAGGTTAAATATTTCATAAAATTATGTTTATTTCCGATAATAGTCGACCAAGGGGTTTAACTTTGTGGCAACACTTCTAACATTAATTATTTTGATATTTAATTTTTTCCATATTTCAATTCATTTTTTTACTACTTGTGGTGTAATACTTTTGTATGAAAATATTCTGCTTTCAGCTTTAGCACTTTCACTCAAAAGACTATAATACTTTTATAAATCACTATTATTTGAGAAATTCAGTCCATTTAATCACTTGGCAAGCCAAAGGTAGGGACATCTTGAGATGGTATATGCAACAGGTTGCATCTGTAGGATATGGGTCTTATCGATAGCTCCATAGTAGGAAAAAAGGAAAAAATCACAATTGACGATCAAAACTTTCACGGAATAATTACACGTTTTCAATGGCAGATTTTTCAATGATAGATTTTTATTTTTGAATAAATAATTGTTTTCCATTATCTTTCAACTTAAGTACTTCAGCACTCCACTATTCTTACAAAAAATTAAAATAACATGGTAAATACAAAATAGGCACAATACCTTTCCACCGACATCAAAATGGCCGATTTACCACAATTTTTGCTTTAAATATGAAATACTTTGTAGTTGTTCCCATACAAATTTAAGTACTGTTCAAAACCTATTTGTGAAAATGCGGAGGCTCGAAATTGATTTTAGACCCATAGTTTCTTTGGCAAAGTTACTCAGAATTGCCCCTAGAATATTTTCCTGCCATACCCTTTTTGGAAAAAAAAAATCGACCCGCCCTAATATATATATCTATATATATATATATATATATATATAGAATATTATTCAAAGAAAAATTTTTTCCCATGAACAAAGTTCTTCAACAAAAAAAAAAAAAACTTGCGGAAGCTAAGGCACATATTAAGTGTGTTTTTTTTTTATTCATTTCGGTTTTTCTTATATATGGGTAATCATCTTATTGTGTTTAAATAAAGTAATCTTAAATAATATGTTAATAAGTATAAAGTGTCTATAGCTCACGCTGGTGTTGTGTCTGTGTCGTGCTGCAAATGTTATAGCTGAGTAGTGTAGTTGTTGTTATAGTTGTTATTGTTGCTATTGTTGTTTATGTTGTGTTTCAGATGTTGTATGTTCCTATAGTTGTTTTAGATGCTTTTGTTTTTTAAGTTGTTATGGTGGATTATGTTGTCAATTTTTCTCAATGTTTACATTTTTATTTATATAATTTTTCCTTTTCAAGTATTCTCTTTCGTTAAAACTTTTTCTTATCTATTTTTGATCTTACTGTCAAAATTTTTTTTTTTCTTTTCAATTTTCACTGTCACAATTTTTTTTCTTTGCATGTGTTTTTGTTTTTTTTTTTTTTCTTTTTATATATGTGTAGTGTGGAGCGCTAGCACTTCGGCGAACACGTTTTTTGTAGTGTTATATTAAAGTTATTATTGTGGTTATGACTTGGAGCTGGAATTCGTCGACTCGTTGCTTAGAGTTGTTAGTAGGCAGGTTGTAAATCTTAAAACAATTGCTGCAATTGCAATTGCAAGTCTGCTTTTCAGTGTTGACGCGTTGCCTGTTTGTTGCTGCTGCTGAGCACAGCAATTGCTGCTGCAAACACTTTGAATCCCCGATTTTTTTTTTTAAATTTACAAAAATTTTGATTTTTTCAACAAATAAATGTACCTACTAATAACTTTTATTTTACACAATTTTTTTATTTTCGTCAGTTTAGTCCAAATTCTGTTGAAATTAATTATATTCTTTTTTTTCTTTGAGCGATTTTAAATAAACTTTGCTTTTAGTGAGTTTTCACTGTTTTTCTTCTTTCGATCAATTAAATAAAAGCAAAAAGGAATGAAAAAAATGTTTTTCTGTAATAATCGCCAACGTTTCTCAATGAATTCACCAAACCGCACGACCGCCACGTTTGACTGCAAAAACCAACTCCGCGTTCTTTCGATCCAACAAAATGGCTCCCGAAATTTCGGAATCACGCGTTATTCCGCCATTTCTTTTTGAACCGAACGCACATATGCAAATTTCGAATGACAAACCCGAAATGTCAGAATGACAAACCCGAAATGTCAGAATGACATTTCTGGTATGACTTTCGCATTCCAATGCCAGTGTACATTAGATGCCACCATAGGACTTGTGCCGTTACATAGTTCAGAAATTTAACTAAAAATAAAAATCACAATCACAGTCTACTACTTTGATAGCATTTTTTTCAAAAGCGATTTGACCAAAAATTAATCGAAATGTCTTTCAATTTGCTATATCAAATACCATAAAAAATTAATTTACAACAAAATATAATGATGTATGTATGTTCCTAATAATGTATTTGTGCATACAGAAAATCAGAGAAATCTTTTTTATTTTAGATCTGGTACAAGTGTTTTATTTTTAAACAAATGTATATCATAATTATTCACAAAAGAATTGATTTAAATTGACTTGAAATAAGTGCGTGTGAAGCCAAATTGTTCATTTTGAGCAATATTATATTATATGTGAATATGAATTAATAAAAAAAAAATTTTTGTAGTCGAATTTTTGATTTTAAAAACCGTGTAAGATCGAAAACGTGTTAAACGAGTAGCGTGTAAAACGGGGACAGGTATACATACAGTTTTTCATAAAAAAGTATCTAATCATTTTTCGTGAGTATTTCGATAGTTTATTTGCTTTCAGGGAGAATAGAAATATTTCGTAGATTTAGAAAAAACCGATTTTTCTTTTACGAGATACATAGAGACGAAACTTTCTAGTAAAGCATTTTTTCCGATGTAATTCCTATGAAAAACTAAAAAGTTTAATGAACCACCAGGAAATATTATATGGAAGTTAAACTTTCATCTAAAATGAAAAAAATTTATTTTAATAAATACTTTATGTTCATTAAAGGTGTTTTAGCGAAGAGGGAGAATTCGAAAATTATTTTGATCCTACTCGCTCCCAGAGTCTGAAAAGCTTATATTGTATCTAAGAATGTCTGACACAGAGCCGATCAGATAAGTCTAGATGGAGGCCGAAAAATTACAAATCAAACATTATTATTTATTATTAATTTTAATTAAAACTAAGCGAATTAAATATTAACTTTTTAATATAACTAGTCAAGGTGCGTTTTAAAGGTTTTAAATGAAAATCATTTGTCACCGAAAATTTTCTCTTGGATATTGTTTGTTATTCCAAAAGATAAATTTTCGCGTGAAAATGAAAATCATTTAACGTAGAGATTTTTTTTATCTCAATTTTAAAAAAAATTAATTTTTTTTACGTTTTTAGGTACTTTTTTGATAAAAAAGGTAGGTAAATAATCATATACAGTGTTGGAAAAAATAATAGGGACAAACGCATCAAAATATTTATTATTTGCATAATTTTTTCTGCTGAAATCTGTTTTTAATGGAATCGACTGCAAAGTCATGTTATCTAACGGGACTTAATTTAGCAATATTATTCAAGTATGAAAGCGCTCTCATTTTCCATAGAACCGCCATTGAATGTGCATAGTTTAATTTTGGCTGAAAAAAATAATAGGGACAAAAGTTATACAAAAAACTGAATACAGTTTTTTAAATATTGCTTACAAAATTTTTAAACAGTGGTCGGCTTTCAATATTGAACACGAGTATGGAATCAAAAGTTGGGTGGCGCATCTAGTTTCGGAGATATAGCCATCGGAAGTCGGGGATATAGCATTTAATGAAATCGTTGTCATACTTTGGGAACCCCTGAATCGACTTTCAAAAAATGGATGTCATATGAAAGATTATTTAATGAACTATAATATAAGCTCATAAAAGTTTGAAATTTCACCTATAGTTTTTGATAATTTTCGAGATATGACACTTTATCGAAATTTCTGGTCAACTTTTTTTTAAAAAAGCGTTATTTTTTGAAAAATTTTTACTTAACAAAAATTTTAATTAATACATAAGAAAGCGCATTTTATGTCCTTTCTAAGTTGGTTTTTCTTGGGTAACCGTAGTTTTTAAGGAAGGAAAGTGAACGCGCTCTAGAAATCTACTTGAAATATTGGATCGCTTAATTTTTTATTAAAATTTTTAGTTTTTTGGTGAATAATACCACCGCAAACAAATATGTTATTGTTTTTATTATTGATACTGTTGCTTTGTTGTTCTTTTTGTTGTTGTTGGTGATATTGCTCATGCTTTTTCAACAAATCCCAAATCTTCAAGTAAATTTCTAGATCTCGTTCACTTTCCTTCTTTAAAAAAGCTGCGTATTAATTAATTAATTTTTTTTTCTGATTCTTATATTATTAGTTTTTATAATCCTGCTATATAACCATCAATTTACAGCAAAAAAAAAAATCAAAATAAATGCCTTGGTTTTATCCGGAAAAAATCAAAAACGTCAATAAAGGTCATATATACTGTGCTCATATAATTAAGTCATCTGAAAGAAAGTAATTGAAATTGTAGAATTTTTGGTGTCCTATTTTTTTTTATTAGTTGAGCGTAATTATGAGTAGGAGAACCTTTTTGTTTCATAAATATTGAGAATCGGTTTGGCATGCTGCCTATCAGATTTGCACGTTGGTCTGGAGTAATTTTATGCCACTTCTCTTGATTAACTTGTCACGAGCTGCTTTACTCGCGGGTTTTCGTTCTGCTACGACTCGTTTGATTATGCCTCACAAGTTCTCTATAGAATTTAAGTCGGAATTTAGAGGTGGTCACTTCAGAACCTTGATGGATTGTGTGTCCAGCAAAGATTTGACAGTGGAGATCAATGTTGTGGGCTATTATAAAGCGGGAAAATCCATCTCAGCGAAAAATTTTTAGTGTAATCGGTAGCAAAATACTCCCTTAGTATATTCCTATATAAGAAATTTGATGTATGGGTGCCAGGGCAAAACCGTTAGTGTCCCTGAAAAACATCAAAGAAAGTCTTCGGTTCGCAAACGGAACACTTTTTCAAAGGACTGAATTTTTGGAGTATGATTATTTAAAGCAATGAATCCAAGTTCAATGTACTTGGGAACGATGTTAGTCTCTATGTGCGACATAATTCACTCAAAGAATAAATCACATAAAATCAAATGCTACTGGGGACGACGACGGTATCTCTTTTAACCCTGCTGTTAGGTTAGGACCAGTTTGGTCAAATGTTTTCTTATTTTCTTTATAACTTTTGAACGGTACAACATATCGACTTGAAACGTCGGCTAATGTGGTATTTTTATGCAACAAGTTTATCATCAAAAAATCAAGTGTCTAACATAAAACGGGAGGAAGAAAAATAAAATGTTACAAATCTTAGGTTAAGTGACCATTTTGGTCCTTATAATTAGTATATTTTTCATTGCCTAGAGACAATATACAAAACAATTCCTTAGTATTTATTTAGAATAAATAGGTTTTAGTTGTTTTGTTGCAAATTACTCTCACTACAAGATGAATAAATTCAAATAAAATTTTTATGACATGTAGTAACAGACATTCTTCAACACTTAATGAATAATTGTTGAGCATACAGAAATGCTTTAATATAATATTAACGAAATATTAAAGCATAACAGTTATAAAAAATAAGTTATATTTAATTTTTTTATGCAAATAGTAGTATGGACCAAAATGGTCCGTTAACATAAGATTCGTTAGTTTTTTTTAACAGAACAGCATGGTTAAGTTCTTAAAGCTAGTGTTACCTTTTGCTCTCAGTCCTCTTACGAACATAATCATAGACCCATAAGTATACTGTCCTCCATATCTAAAGTCTGTGAGTCCTTCATCGCTAATCAGATATTTGCTCATTTAAACATATGTATCACCCTTGCAGTTTGGATTCCGTCCAGGGCATAGTTCTACTGCAGTAATAAAAATTCTTGATGATATCAGTATCTCAGTAAACCATGCATTGTTATGTCAAAACCTAAAGTATTATTTTGGTTTTTCAAATGCTGCAGTCAATTATCTTGATGGCAGAACGCATAGAGTTGGGCACAAATACTCAATGCACCAGTTCAGTACTGGGCCCTCTTTTCTTTACCCCTTTCTGAATGTAAAAATGTTACTATGCATACTTATGCTGATGATCTGCAACTCTACCTGTCACGACCGATTGGTCTTATTGAAGACTTATGCTCTAGAATAAATGAAGATATGGTCAATGTAAAAAGAGTGGGTCTAACAAGATAAACTTTAAGCTACTACTATGTCTTAACCCTTAAGTAGATTTCTAGTTATTTTTATTAGAAGATATGAAAATTTTTGTTACTTTTAAGAAGAATATTATATATTTTGTTTGAATTAATAAGAGATTATTTAATAAATAATATATATTTAAATCTTTGATTTCATAACTATTTAACCACATATAATAAAAAAAGAAAATAGTTGGGGTCTATGTTGACCCCATGCGACCACTTAAGTAAAAATCTTTGTGCGCCTACTTAAGGGTTAATGAGATCTGGGCGTTATGATTTTGGGCGCTATGATGCAACGCCCTTTTCTGTGATTTTACTCTAATAGGTATTAATATTGTTAAGCTTATAAGTTCTTAAATTATATTTATTCTTTAATTAATATATCCTTATTATCAAGTTATGAACTTGCTTGTTGTACTTATAAGAAATATTTTCTATGTACTAATTATATCTCATATTTCGCATTGTTGCAACCAAAAAACTACTCCGAAGTCATACGCCGGCGCTCAAGTTCAGTGCGTGTGAATAGCGTAATAGACAAAATACAAATTTGCTGTGTAGCCCTGGTATTTAAGCAACTTCCTATGTATACATAGCAACCCAGAATTTTCAAATTAAACTTTTCTGCTTAGTCAGCGTTTACACAGGCAAAGTCTTGAAAAAAAGTTTCCTTGTCTGTTGGCAAGAAGGGAAAAACGCAAGGGTGGTGTACTCAGTTTTTCGTACCCACAAATTCTCTTTCGTTCTGTCCTTTCGCTGATATTATGCCTTGCATTTACGTTCGTTGTGGTGCACGGAAAAAACACCTACTCAAATTTTATTAAAAATTAATAGGAGATTATAAAAATTAAAATCTGAAAACAAATATTACTTTTTTATAGTAATAAATAGAAAATCCTTATTAAAAATTCTATTCTAGTTTGTAAATATTTTCATTTTACATTTTTTAATAAGTGCATATTAAAAATTATTTTCTTCATTTTAATTATCACCTAAAAACTTTGAAATTTTACAAAGAATTTATTAAATTTTAATAAATTGCCACATTAGAATTTTTATATATTTCATATTGTAATATATGATTCCCGCTTTATAATTTTTAAAAAGTAGTTATAGAAAAATTATTTCAAGATTATTAATTTTTATTATATTGAATTTTATTTCTCTTTTGTGTTTAATTTGTACTCTGTTTGAGTTCTCAACATGTTCATGCAAAAAAATAAATATATAAGCCTTGCCAAACTCTTACTAATTGGCTTTGAAGTAATGTGTTGAACAGAATTGGGACGGGGTCGGGAAAGCGGCAACGGAAACTCGCTGGCTGTCCTAATTTTGTTCAACACACCAAAAAATTTAAAAATAAATTTCAGTTATTATTATTACATCATAAAAACTTTATAATGTACTTTTTAAAAAGTAGTACAGTTCTTTTAAAATATAATAAATTATTGCAGAAATTTTAAAATCTACTTTGTAAAAATTAAAAACCTGCATTCGAAAAATTAATGCCTGCTTGATGCAATTTTTATATTACGCTTAGTAATTTTTAATAGACACTCGAACCGTTTCTAAATTACTAAATTACCTACTAATTTTTCTTAAATTTTCATTAATATTTACAATAATTTCGAGTTGGTGTTTTTTCCGTGTGGGTTGACGCAGTAATTGCTTTGGCATTTTCAAGCACAAACAAATTCTAGTTTTCGTGTGTAAACGCAAAACAAATTCACAAAAGAGAATAGACAAGAATTTGTTTCACCGAATTCGCCTGTGTAAACGCTGACTTACAGCCGTGGCCAACTAATTAGAAACAGTTAGTCCTCTTAGCTTTTACTACATTTAAAAAAAAAATTTTTCAGGGACCAATTGTTTTTGTTGTTTACCTTGGGTTTACCTTGCAAACTCAATCCATCCTTTTTTTCTTTTCATGCGTAAAACTCTTCCATGTAGCCCAGATTCAACCAAATGTCTCTTTACAGTAAGAGCGGATATCATAGTATCAGTCTGATCCAAAATTTGGGGTTTAATCCCCCTAGGGGCTATTTTGGGGTCTAATATAGCCATTCAAGAAATTTTTGCATCCGTTCTTTCCATTGTTTTACAAGGTCGTTTTTTTTTGTTGGCACGTTTTCTGTCGATTTAAAAGTGATGAAGTGTTTAATAACACCATAAACTTTCTTAACTGAGCAACCAAAGTGGGTGGCAAGAGATCGGTATGACATTTTGAGGTTAAAAATTTCGACAATCGCTCTTCGGGTTGCTGGGTCCCCAATTCGAGGTTTTCACACTTCAAGAGTATCTGAAACCCATTAAATTAACTTATCTACAACTGGGGTGTTTATCTGATTAATAACTTACCAGTAAAATTCATTCAAAGTCCAGAAATTTGCTACTGACTTGAACACAACTTATTGTTTCTAATTAGTTGTCCTGCCAAATTATGCACTTCTCTTGATTTTTACTTCAGCCAAAGGTCACTTCTTCAATAAAACCAACAACAAATACATAAACCGCAAGAGGGCGCTCAAAAACAACCGTTCCCTGAAAAATTTTTTTTAAATGTAGTAAAAGCTGTTTCTAATTAGTTGGCCACGACTGTATGTCATCATATGGACGACAATCACGGATACATTTTTCTCTTAAGGCCTGAACCCATAGAGTCCGTCAGGTCCGTTACGTCAACGTATACAACTGACAAGACGGAAATAAAGGAAGAAGACGGTACAATGAAAGACCCATTAACTCAGCAAAGCAAAGTTAGCAAAATCAAATTTAACTTATGCCATAATTTAGTGCTTATTAAGTGCTAATTTAGTGCTGTAAAAAAAAATTTAGTGCTGTACGAATTCTTGAAAAAATTAAGGTTTTTGCTAGCTGAATGAGAAGCTAGCAAAGCATATATGAAAATTTTTAGCAAAATCAAATTTAAACTATGCCATAATTTAGTGCTTATTAAGTGCTAATTTAGTGCTGAAAGAAAAAATTTAGTGCTGACCGAATTCTTAAAAAAATCAGGGTTTTTGCTAGCTGAATGAGAAGCTAGCAAAGCATATATGAAAATTTTTAGCAAAATCAAATTTTACCTATGCCATAATTTAGTGCTTATTAAGTGCTAATTTAGTGCTGTAAAAAAAAATTTAGTGCTGCACTAATTTTTGAGAAAATCCTATTTTTTTGATTTTGCTAGCTGCATGAGAAAGGTTAAGGTGAGGTACGTTAGAAATAGTTAGCAAAATCAAATTTAACCTATGCCATAATTTAGTGCTTAGTAAGTGCTAATTTAGTGCTGCAAGGAAAAATTTAGTGCTGCATGATTTTTAAAAAAAATCAAGGTGTTTGCTAGCTGAATGAGAAGCTAGCAAAGCATATGTGAAAATTTTTAGCAAAATCAAATTTTTCCTATGCCATAATTTAGTGCTTATTAAGTGCTAATTTAGTGCTGTAAAAAAAAATTTAGTGCTGCACTAATTTTTGAGTTTGTGCTGAAGCAATATCGCTCCAATTATAGGATTTGTGTCACTGCAAAACTAGGTTCGCCACATCTAGGGTTACCAGATGACCTGCTTGCAAAAGTATTACATCTGAAAAATAAAAAGTTCAAAAGTATTACATTTCACCGAAGAGTAGTACATGTCAAGTAAAAAGTATAAGACTATGACCTTCAAAACAAAAACAAAACTGTCTTGAGACTGCTTTGTCGCAGTGAGTTATAGGTATATAAAAGTATAAAAGTATTTCTACAGCGCAAAAATAGTCAATGTACTACTAAAGTATGTCAATCTGGTAGCCCTAGTCACATCAACCCATAACGTGCTTGCGGATATTGCTATCGCCTTCTATGTACTTCTTGTGTAAAGAGTTTACCGTAGCTATTAGTGGGCTGTAAAACGCTTCTTTCGTTGTAATGTCAGTGACCTCATTTAAAGGATATACATTAGAGTGGTTCGTATTTGTGTTTTTTTTTGCGAAAATCAAATGCGACGCCCCCCAAACCAGTTCGAAACAGGATAAAAACATTTAAAAAATTTATTTAAAACTTGTATCTTTAAACCTTACTCGGCCTATTTCAAAATGAAATTTGACTTAAGTGAAAATCAAATACGAGCCCTCGCAATCGCTTCGAAACAAGATAAAAAAATTTAAAAAGTTAATTTAAAATTTGTATCTTCAACCCTTACTGACCCTATTTCAATGTGAAATTTGACTCAAGCGAAAATCAAATGCGACGCACCCCAAATCGGTTCGTAACAGGATAAAAACATTTAAAAAATTTATTTAAAATTTTTATCTTTAACCTTTACTGACCCTATTTCAATGTGAAATTTGATTTAAAAAAAAATCAAATGCGACGCCCTCCCAATCGGTTTGAAATAAGATAAACAAATCTAAAAATTTATTTAAAATTTTTATCTTTAACCCTTACTCAACCTATTTCAAAATGAAATTTGACTTAAGTGAAAATCAAATACGAACCCTAAAATAGCTACAGCAATAAATTATATATCAAATTAAAGTAGTTATCGAGCAGAGGGTACTGAAATTATCAGCTGCGAGCACTGATCAACTACCAAAGCCTTGCCATAGCACTATAGGTCAAATAGCACTTTTTGCAGGCAAAAACTAATAACGGCTATATTATCATGGCGATCAACTGGAAATGTATTTTTTATGTTGACTCTAGACCAGGGGTTCTTAAACTTATGTAGTCCGAGGACCCCTTATCGAGCTTAATTTTTTTTGCGGACCCCACCCCAACCCTAGACATTTGACGTCGTTCTTAAATTTAATTTTGGGCTCAATAATGACAAAGACACTCAGGCTTGCCAACCGTTTGGTTTTCACCCGGACTGTCTGGTTTTTGAGAGCTTGGTCCCGTTGTCAATCTCAACCAAGCATAAAATGTCCGGTTATCTGACAAGGTTAAGGAACGAATTAATTTTTTTTTGGCTTTAATTTTTCCGGGTTTTAAAGGTATTTTCAACACTATGTCCGGTTTCCTAAGGTCTTAAAGTTGACAAGCCTACAGACACTACTTACTCGTTTATAAGGGCAACATTTTTTATTAGGATTTTCACACAACACAAAATGAATAAAAATTGTGGAAATATAAAGGAATTAAAAAAGTTACAAGTCAAAGTATGTATGTAAATTAAACTCAGACAAATATTTCTTGGTCAAAATAAAGCTTAGAAAATAAATTGTTTTTTTTTCAAATCTTTTTTAATAAAGAATATAATAATAACAAAGCTTATAATAAAATTTTTTTTTGGTAACTTTATGTTATTTTATAAGCGAAATTTGTTATATTTTCTTCTGTGGAAGTTTTTACTTAATCAGATGGATGATGTTGTTTTCTTGAAACCAAATCCACAATGTCGGGCTCTATATTCTTAAGTTTTATCCTCAGGTTTGCTTCTACATTAAACTTGTTTCTATACTATGATTTTATGTATAATAGTACCAGCCTTTTCACACAAATACGTTGTACAAAACGGAATCAAGTTTTGGAGGGCCTTATTTGCAACTGCAGGGTAATCGGATTTTAAGAGTAACCAGAAGTTAGTTAGCTCAATTTTATTGAACTTTAGTTTCAAAGACGTATCGCAAGAGATATCCACGCGCATATCTTGCTTAGAGCATTACTAACATCTGTGTTAAATGGATCCCTGATCCCATCGTTAACAGAAGCAGGACAGGGAAAATGCTTTTGGAAGCTGATTTTTAGAGCCATTAAATGTTCGACAAAAAGCAGCCGAGTTTCATTATTAAGTTCTCTATAACGAAATTCTATAAAATCGCTGAGTGTTGGAAAAGACTCATACACACACTTTTGAATGCGTTTTGACCATAATTCCATTTTTTTTTTGTAGTCGCTTCAGCTTCACATAAATTTAAAGTTGAAGATAAAAACTTTAAATTTATATGAAGCTGCACCTTGTAGATTCAAACTGAAATTTACAAAAATTGATGATGTTGTAAAAGAGTGGCAAGAGTTAGGTGCTGGGCATCCCGGGTTTGAACAAAAGTATATGCACACTTTGTTTTTTTAAAAATAATTTTTAATAAATGATTTATTTGAATAAAGCTAAAAGTTCGATGATGTAAAATTATTTGATGTCAAAATTGTGTCGCGGACCCCTGGATTGGCTTCACCCTTGTACTACCGGGTCAAAAATGGCACGCACTACTTTTATTTCAAATCTCATAATTATTAAAACAAGAGAAGAAGTAAACAGGAGGAACTAAACCCTTTATAATATCCTTTGAATGAATGAGAATTTTGCATCAGGTTTTTAATTTTTTACCAATATTTCGCTTCTAAGCCTATTAATATTTTGCTATTGGAAAACAGGCAACTTCCTGTGGCTTTTTACCCATTTTTCATATTTTCCGTAAACTCTAATGCAAAAATTATGAGCGATCTGCCGCAAATATCTTAGACTAGTAGCATCCTGAGTATTTTCAATAAATAATTTAAAACGGCCTCTTCTTTTTGCAACCAGACTTCGAATAAATCGGAATTACGGGAGAATAAGTTACCTGAGAAAAATATTCATTTAAACAAAAACGCAAAAAATCGCAACTTGAAATTGACGAATTAAACTCAAAATTCTTGTCCAAAATCAATTTTTAAGAAAAAAACTTTAATTATAGGTTAGGTCAGAAGTACTAGTTCTTTTCACCAACAAAAAACTATTTAGTACTTACTATCACTTTTCTTTTCCATATCTAATTGAAATTAATGCTTTTTTTTAATTTTTTAAAACAACTTAAAAATTCGACAACAATCACTGCGTATACTTCGTTCAACACGTTTTTCACAAACTATGACTTTGATCAACTGCTAAGCAATCGCCGTTTCTTTTTTAGAAAAACAAAACTTACCGTTATATGATCTGATGTTTGGTTTATCAAATACCATCAACAAAAAATTTATTCTTGGAAGTGAGAAAAATTACTTTTTGCCACAAAAATGAATCAAATTACCTATAGTGCATAGCGAGAAGAATTACTTTCATATGACATTAATATATATAAGATCTATTTAAGAGTTATAATGATTTTTAGAAAAGCAATATCCGCAACTTTACATGACTATATCTCGAAAACTAGATCCGTACGATACTTTTTTTGAATATATTCTTTCTTAAAGTTAGTTTAAAAAAATGGCTGCTGAAGTCAAATTTCACATTGAAATAGGCTAAGGGATAAAGATAAAAATTTTAAATAAATTTTTTAAATTTGTTTATCCTGTTTCGAACCGAGTGGGAGGGCGTCGCATTTGATTTTTGTTTAAATCAATTTTAACATTGAAAAAGGGTCAGTAAGGGTTAAAGATAAAAATTTTAAATTAACTTTTTAAATTTTTTATCTTGTTTCGAAGCGATTGGGAGGGCTTGCATTTGATTTTCACTTAAGTCAAATTTCATTTTGAAATAGGCCGAGTTAAAGATAAAAATTTTAAATAAATTTTTTAAATGTTTTTACCCTGTTTTGAACCGAATCCGTGCAACTAATTAGGGACACTAAATAAGCATTGAAACTTTTGCTAATATTGGTATTTTATTTATAAAAAACACTGAAATTTGTTTAGAATTAGCTTGAATAACTCATTACCTTTCTTAAAAAACCATTATATTTCTATTATTTACCAAAATTTTTAAACTTATGTAAAATACTTAGATACATAACCAAAGGAGTCGTGCATATAATTAGGGACACACAATGTTTTTATAACTATTTAATGATTTCTGTTTTTTTTTTTTGAAGTTTTATCAATGTTTTGTAGAAGAGCCATTGTTATCAGTTACTGCTTGACAAACACTGCTTGGAACTGCTTCTCAAAAGTTGGAAGCTTGGAACTGCTTCCCAAAATTTCTTAGTTTCGACGTACAGCTTATCAAAGTTGCTTATCTTGAGCAAGCTCACTTTGCTTTTTACCACATGCCATAAGTTTTCAATTGGATTGTGATCAGTACTGCAAGATGAGCAGTCCAATACAGTAAGTTGTTTACCAGTAAACAATTGATTAACGTGCCGAGCAGTGTGCTTCGGATCATTGTCTTGCTGAAATATCCAAGTTACGAGCATATTTTCATCCGATTATGGCAGCATTACATTCTTAGGATAATTTATTGGAATTTGTCCATAATACTCTCAATTTTTCGAAGTAAGCCAACACCACACCATGACATAGCACCATAAAGTATAATGCTTCCTCGCACATTCTTTAGTGTAGATCGGGTGTACTTTGGGTCAAAATCCTTTGACTTAGGGCGGCGGACATATTTTTTCCAATCGGGTGACACTCTATTTTAGTTTCGTCTAAAAACAACGCATTTCTATTCCTTTGCATTACAATGACGATACTATTTGGCAAACTCAGGTCTCTTCTTTCGGTTGCGTTCGAATAATAGGGGCTTCTTCTGAGAAATCCGTCCAAAAAGTCCAACTTCATGCAAACGTCTTTTAATTGTATCTACGGATAGTGCTGCTTTATTTTCGCCATAAATATCCATCCAAACTTCGGTTGCAGATTTATGCGGATTTTTTTTAGACTCCCGGACAATAAGAGCATCTTCTCGAGCAGTTGTTATGCGGCTTCTTTGTTTGCGTTGTACCTTTCCTATAGTCGAATTATTTTTTTAAATATTGAAGCGCATTGCCTACAATGGTTTTGGAAACTTTTAAGACGATTTGTCGAAACGCGCTTCCATCTTGATCCATCTGTTTTATGATTTTTCATGTGCTGACGTCACAAGGTTTCTTTCTACTTATTTTAAACTACCATAAACAATTTCTATAATCACAAGTAACCATAAACACTATATAGCAAACCTCTTTTTAATTTTTTGAATTAAAAAAAGTTAAATTTTGTCACTCCCTAATTAGTTGCACGATCTAATCCTTAACCCTTTCAGACAAACTGTCCCATATAAGGAACATTAGGAATTTCTCACTTCGGAGCTACTTTAAACGTATAACGGTATTATATTTTTGTGTTGCTTTGATGCTCAATCATATAACGGCATATTAGCTTTACGGAAAACTCATATCTGATGTTTACTTCAAATTGAAAGTTATTGATGTGGTAATTTTTGTTGCCCCGGAAAGTGTTTTTTTGAAAAAATTGTGTTCTCATAAAATCATCAGTGAGTGTTTATAAATTATTGGGTAAGAGACTTACGATAAAAAAAATATTAAATGTTTGTGAATGTTAGTCGTTAGAGTCGGTTTTTTCTAATCCCTTATAAGGGACATTCGTACGGAGTGGTTGCATTTTTATGCCTTCTAGAGTGCATTGAATCTTATTTTTTCTTTATTTTTTACCTTTTATTGAATAGAAATGTCTAAAAGAAAGCCATTGAGTTACGAGGAAATTCTGGGAGCGCTTGGGAATGATTCAGATGGTGCCATGTCATAACCCCAATGGTCATAATGCCCAAAAAATTTTGGGCGTTATGTCCACCTAAAATACGGTCATAGTCCCCAAAAAGATTTTGGGGATTATGACCACTCATATCGATGGACATAGCACCCATGGGTGTTATGACCACATTCGTTTTGCTTGAAAATACAAGAGTGGGCGGCCTTCGGACAAGGATTGAATCCTCGCATATGTCCAAAAATGCTTCTACATAAAAGTCAGGGTAAGTGGGCGGCCTACGGCCACAGCTCAGGATTTAAAACTCCCAAAAATCCGACACTGGCTTTGCGGCGGCTTCGCCGCGGATCAGTCTATAATGTATCCAACACCTGGTTCGCTAGCCACAGTAATTTAACATAAGAGTAAGGGTAAGTGGGTGGCCTGGTACCTGGTCATAACCCCAATGGTCATAATCCCCAAAATGATTTTGGGCATTATGTACGTTTTTTTCCGGTCATAATCCCCATTTTTTTTTGGGGACTATGACCACTTGTAAGAACGGACATAATCCCAAAAACATGAGGACATAAGGCCTGCTGGTGTTGGATATATTATAGACTGACCGCGAAGCCGGTATCGGATTTTTAGGAGTTTTAAATCCTGAGCTGCGGCCGTAGGCCGCCCACTTACCCTAACTTTTGTGTAGAAGCGTTGTTGGACATATGCGAGGATGTAATCCTTGTCCGCAGGCCGCCCACTCTTGTATTTTCAAGCAAAACGAATGTGGTCATAACATCCATGGGTGTTATGTCCATCGTTATGAGTGGTCATAATCCCCAAAATTTTTTTGGGGACTATGACCGTTTTTTAGGTGGACATAACGCCCAAAATTCTTTGGGCATTATGACCATTGGGGTTATGACAAGGCACCAGGCGGCCTACGGCTGCAGCTCAGGATTTATAAATCCCAAAAATCCGACACTGGCTTCGCGGCGGCTTTCGGCCGCGGATCAGTCTATAATATATCCAACACCAGCATCGCTACCCACAGTAATTCTAAATAGAAGTTAGTTTATTATGCGAAATTTTTTTTTGAAAATTCATTTATTTTGTTATAAGCACCCAAAATTATTTGGTCTTATGTCCTCATGTTTTTGGGGATTATGTCCGTTCTTACAAGTGGTCATAGTCCCCAAAAAAAAATGGGGATTATGACCGGAAAAAACGGACATAATGCCCAAAATCATTTTGGGGATTATGACCATTGGGGTTATGACCGGGATATAGAAGGAGAAGCAGAAAATGATGATGAAGGGGGCATTGAAATTGCAGTAGAGAGGGAAAATGCGGAAACTTCAATTGTTCCCGCCAAGAATAATGGACACTGCAAAAATAAGGGATGCACTAAGAAGACATTTATTGTTTGCAAGAAATGCAACGTCTACTTGTGTTTGAAGCGAGAGAGCAATTGTTTCGCTACATTCCATGACACATAATTTGCATTTCCATACATTTTTTTAATTCCATTCATGTATTTTTTCATCAAATGTTTTTGCCTTTATAATTATAAGCACATTTTTTTCATAAAATAAAGTGCAAAAATAAAATAAACTGATTTCTTCCAATTCGAAAGGAAAAAAACGCTCAGAAGTATCTTAGTACCTGATTTTTTTTTGCAGATTCGTGTTCAGCGATGTCATATTAGTCTATGTACAAATTTTCAGAATTTTAGCTCAATGTCCTGATTTTTGTGTCTGAGAGGGTTAACGAAATAACGAATGTCTTCACTTCATAAGAATAACGGTAAAACAAATTAGTGGCAATGTTGTATGCACTTTTAAAAAAGTATTGATACTACGGACTTTGTTGCGTATTCCAAATTGCATATGTCTTTATATAAATCCAAAACTACTGTCCCTAATTAGTTGCACGAAGCTGTACATATCTATACTATTTTCACGTTCCTAGCTCTACTTTTAAAGCAAGCCCACACTATTCTTTTACTGACAGGTTGCTAATTCATTAATGATTTTGCGACACGTTTCCTGAGGAGGAGTCCGACTGGAAATCGATATCAATATCTTATTTCAAAACCGAGATACATATCTGCATTTTTCTAAATTAAAGGACCTGACATTCTTCGATTCGGCGTTGACATACATATGTATATGGGACGTTTCACGTCAAGCGGATCACCTTCGGGGCCAAAAATTGGCCGGATCGATCAAGACGTACGAGGTATTAAAATGTTCGTCTCATGAAAATCTTCTAAAAGCCGTATGGCCCGTTAAGAAATTCAAAATGGCGGATCCAATATGGCGGCCGGAAGCCGGAGATAAATTGAGTGTCCCCAGCAAAACCTATAACCGTACAAAACTTAGTATTCAACCGTTAATATTCTCGTATTTACCAGTTAATTTTCTTAAAGCATCGGGAAAAAATTAACCACATCTGCCCTGTCCGTGTGAGAATATATAAGTCGCCCATTTCCAAAAGCAGTTAAAAGACTATAAATTTTTTTTGAGATATTGGTATTTTTGAACTCGTTAGCTCCATAGCTATCAAATGATCATGTAGTAGAGCTAAAAAAATATATTAAAACCATGTTAAAATCGACCGAGAAATATGTGAGCAGGTGCAAAAGAAGTTAATTCCTATCAGCATACGGAAGCAAATCGAGTTATTTTCAATTGAGTTGCAAAAGCAGTTAATTCTTCAATTCGACAACTTTACCAGCATAATTTTACACTTTGTGTCGGTCATTCAAAGTCGAACCAAACAATTGATAATACATTTTCTTATATTTGGACGGAAGATTTATACCAAAAGGGTTCCAACCAAATTGCGTCCGCAGTATATCACAGATTATCAAATTTATCAATAATTAATAGGGTTATACTATTCTCAGATGCATGGAGGTCAAAATAAAAATAAAACAATGATATCAATGTTGTCAACCTGTCTTCTATGTGCTGCTGTGACCATATCACAAAAAAAATAGTTTATTACCCAATAGTAGGCCATTCATATATTCCACCAGACAAAGTATTTGGTAGGCTGGAGAAACAATTTAGAGCTTTTTCTGTAATTGAAAATCCGCAGCAGTATATAGATATAATGGAAAACTACAGCATTATTCCGTTAGGGGAAAGATGTCGGGCTCAAGACTAGAAAACATTAATAGATGATAAAATTAAGCCACCTAGACAATGACCCTTCAAGTTTCAAAAGTCAAAATAAATTATTATCACAAGAAGCAAAGCATTCAAGGGGAACCATATTACAATTTTTCTTCTGGTGAGGCCAAAGTAATTGCAAAATAAGGCAAATCGTTTAAAACTCAGATTAACAATATACCAAATGCTCCCAAAGGAGTAAATGTTAATCTTTATAAACTAAAAGACGTTTAAAGTTTACTTGAATAACATTATGGTGCTAGGTGGAACGAAAACAAGAATTTGAATATGGAATGTATCCTCCCTGGAGTTTCATCAGATTTACCTGACGGCGTTGAAGTTTCAGATACAGAAAACAATTATTGTGATGACAATTTAGACCTACGATGTGAAGAAGATGAGGATATTCCAATTGAAATAGTTTAAACCATTTCTTAACATATTGTTATGCAACGAATAATTGAATATCTAATAATTTGATTGTAATTGTTTTATTTTGAGTATATTTAGTTCAGACTATAATTACATACATAATAATATGACCAAAAATTTGTGTTTTTTTTAGTAAAGTCAAAAATGAATTCTATGGTGTAGGTATGTTTCTACTAATGGATTTACATAACTAGTTTGGCTACTGAAAATTTATTAAACTTCTTTTGAACCTGTTTGAAAGAACAACATGACAGTCAATACTGTTCCAAAGCAAGTTAAAAAAGTTTACAGAAGCAAAACAAGTTAAATCCAATTTTATTTAATTAATAACAAAGATATGGATAAACTGAGATTATCCACAGCTTGCAATTTGCAATCAGTAATATATTACCTTCAATCCAGCAAAAAATTGGATCATTATAGTGAATAGGAAAATTTTTAGCAGTTTTTCGTGTTTTGCCAATAATTATGAAAACTTAAAATAACTGCTTTTGGAATTGGGAGGCTCATATGTGATCGTACATCTTGCTCTTGCCAATGGAATTTTTGCATAAGAAATATGGTGAAATAATACAGCTGTCCCTTTCTATTTTAATACAGCTGTCCCTTTCTATTTTACCTTGTTTTATTTCCTCGATATTCCTTAAGTCAAATAATGAAAACGACAAATTTTTTGTTTGTTTGTATTTGCTATAATTGGAATAGTTTCATATCATATTTTAAGAAAATTTATTGTGATATAGTGCTAGGAAGTTGATAGATGACCGCACACCCAGGGCGAAGAGGGCTGGGAACATCTATCACCGAAACTTCTCCAGAAATTGCATCTGTCGCAGCTTTTTCATAAGAGCGATTCTAAATATAGTAGCGAAATATTTTAGCAATCAGTTTAAATTTATGGAAATTATAAATCTTACCAGTTCTTGCAGTATGCGTATGTCGCTTCTTGCGAAAATTCAAAATTTTGTCAATTCTAAAATTTATTGAATTTTTTGATTTTGTTTTTAAAAATTCATTAATGTTTTGTTTCTATTGCTTGCTCGTTCAAACCAATGACACTTATTCCAAAAGACTTAAATGTGTTGGTAGGCATTTACATTTTTTTGATGGTGTGCATTCTGCGGGTTAGTCCATAATAGTGGTGGCAAACTATCGATAGTCCTGATCATCGATAGTGGACGATAGTTTCCGGAAACTATCGATAGACTATCGATAGTTAGATAACTTTAAAAAACAAAAAAAAATTTAATATTGTCACTGCAATGGTGACATTAGAAAAAGTCTAGATTTTTTTTTCAACTATTACCAATTATTTTTATTTAAAAAACATATAGCATCGACATTTTTAGTCCAGTAGAATTAGTCGTAAAAATGAGAAAAAAAATAATTATAGTTACAGTACTCTGACAGCGGAATATTGTCGAACAATCATCCTAATGAAAAAAGTTTAATATAAAAGTTGTAGGAAATAAAAAGATCTACATTTTTTGATTTATCATTTTCAACGTAACCTTAAAGCTTTTCGAAAAAATTATGGAAAACCGGTTGATTCGATTTTTAACTTTTTTCTTTGACAACAAATAATCTTTGAAGCTGAAACTTGGGCAAAAGATACTTCCTTGTGTTGGACAAAAGCAGTAATTTTTTTAGACGGAAATATTTAGAGGTTGTTAAATTTAATTTTTTAAAAAAAAAACGAAATTTTTAACTGCGATTCCTTTTAAAACTGCACCTCCTACGGAGTTCTGTTTTGGCTCACTTACTCGTTGCTACGTCTAATTTCGATGAATGGAAAAAAATAGTATACTGCAATGGAAAAATGCCCGAAAAATTTAATAAATCGAAAAAATCTATTTTACGTCGAAATTTTCAAATTTATCGTTCAATTATTGTTATTAAATAATAAAACCATTAAAATTTTGTTGCTTTGAATGTAGAAAACTCAATTGCAATTGCAATAGTGGCAAATGTTCGATAGTGAAAATATTCGATATTCTTAGAAAACCATCGATAGTGGCAACAAATTTAAGACTATCGATAGTATCGATAGTGCTATCGATAGTTTGCCACCACTAGTCCATAATGCAATTATGTTAGTCATGTTTAACTGGGTCCAGACAAAAAAGCTTGTAAAAATAAAAAGTCTCAACCGATCGAGCCGTTTCTTGGCTCAAATTGTAGCTCCTAAAAAGCTGGCGTGGTATTGACAGAACCCAAAATGGCGGTTAAAAATCCAATATGGTGGCCGAATTTTTGAAAGTCAACGGATTTGCACCAAATTCGGTACATAGTGGTCTTAGGGGTTACTGATCACGAATCCGAAAACAGATTTTACAAAATTAAGATGGCGGAAGTATTTTTTGAAAATAAACCGATTTGTACCAAATTGTATCAAGTCAAGCGGATCACCTTCGGGACCAAAAATTGGCTGGACCGATCAAGACGCACGAGGTCTTAAAATGTTCGTCTCATGAAAGGCTTCTAAAAGCCGTGTGGCCCGTTAAGAAATTCGCATCAATAGAAGCTTGTAAAAATAAAAATTCACAACCGATCGGGTCGTTTTTTGGCTCAAATTGTAGCTTCGAAAGAGATTTCGTGGTAGGTTGACAGAATTCAAGATGGCGGTCAAATATTCAATATGGTGGCCAAATTTTTGAAAGTCAACCGATTTGCACCAAATTTGATATACGGGGGTCTTGGTGATCACTGATCACGAATTCCAGATCAAATTTTACAAAACCAAGATCTCGGATCCAAGATAGCGGATGAAGTTTTCGAAGTCAACCGATTTGCACTAAATTTAATATACAGGGGCCTTTAGAATCGGTTGAGAATTTTTATTTTTACAAGCTTTTTTGTCTGGACACTCGATTTTTCTCCGGCTTCCGGCCGCCATATTGGATCCGCAATTTTGATTTTCTTAACGGACCACACGGCTTTTAGAAGCCTTTTATGAGACAAATATTTTAAGACCTTGTACGTCTTGATCGGTCCAGTCAATTTTTGGCCCCGAAGGTGATCCGCTTGACGTGAAACGTCCCATATACATATTAAGCTGATTCAATTGGGATTGACTTTTTTTTGTTCAACAGCTATTATCGATCGTGGAACTTGAATCCGTGATGAGTTTTTCTTCTTTTTTTTCTTATAAAAAAATTGAAATTTGACCGAAAAAAGAATGAAAAAATACCGATTTTCTGCATTCAAATTGCAAAATCGGCCCATATTATTTTACCGCCGATCCCGTGATTATTAATTAATATATTTTTATTTGCTTAAAAGAATTCCGGCCTGGCATTATCTAGTGATACATTTCTTTTAATGTACCTTCATTTGCTTAAGAGAATACCGTAAATCGCATCTTATTTCAATACCAAGATATCTGCATTTTTTTTCCAAATTAATAGACCTGACATTCTTCGATTCGGCGTTGACATATATACATATTAAGCGGATTCAAATTTTTTTTTGTTTCAAAAAGCCCATATTATTTTACCGCCGATCCCGTGATACATCATTTTTAATTAATGTATTTTTATTTGCTTAAAAGAATGCCGGCCTGGCTTAATTCAACTATTATATAAATTTTTCTACGATTTTCAAAAATTTCAAATTATGCCAGATATGTTAATTAAGAAAAATGCAGATATTTTAGTTTTGAAATAAGATAATGATATCCGGTTTAAGGCATTCTTTTAAGCAAATAAAAATATATTAACAATGATGTATCACGTGATCGGCGGTAAAATATCATGGGGCGATTTTGCAACTTGAAAGTAGAAAATCGGTATTTTTTCATTTTTGAAGAAGAAGAAGAAGAAAAACTGATCACGGTCGAATTCCGCGTTCGACAATAGCCCGAAAACCATATCCACTATGTTGCAAAATTTGATAACCTCTTTAACTTGCACCATTTTTTAAATCAATATTTTCTAAAATGGGTAGGCAACTAAAATAGGGGGCGCCAATCCAGTTTTCAGTATTGATGAAAATCCTTATGGTCAGCTTTGTCTAGACATATAGGGCTATTATAATCCAGTTACACATCGTGAAAAAAACAAAAAGTTTTTTTTTTTGAGCTGCTCTAATATATAAGCATATGCAAAAGTTTTTTTGAATTATCAAAATTTAAGATTTTTGGTTTTTGTGATTGAATGTGAAGTAGCTAAAATGAACAATATATGTGAAAACAAGATTAATTTCATGTATATTGTGTTTCATCGAGAACATTTTTTCGATTGTTTGAGTTGATGAAAAAATGGGTAACGTTTTCGAAATTTTCTAAGCCTGAACCTCTGAGGCCGGAGTGCTGTTAATATTCTATATTAACGATAATATTTTTACATATCTTTTCTTAAGTATTAATACGTAATACCTACGGTTGCCTCCTAGACTATAAGACTTCTACGTCCGCCTTAAATATTGAGAAAGTCATCGCTTTGTGGCCTGCTAGCTTAAATTAACTTAAAACTATTTAATTTAATCTAAGATTTACTTGCTATGTACTGTGATTTATTTTTTTAGATAATGCCATCTGACGCAAATATTCAACATCAGATCGCTGTGGATGGTATACCACATATGATATCATCTAACGTAGCCATTCCAACCGATTTAGCTTTATCACATCCTGCTACATGGGCTCTAAGATCAAATTTGCAATTCGTCCCACATGCTCCTTCATCCATTGAGGTTGCAAATAATACTTTATTACAACTTTTTTTTAGAAGTATATTATTTACATAAATTTAATTTGTTAACTTTGTAGCAACCAACGCAGTCATCTTCACCTATGTTGAGTCAGCAATCTTCGCCTTCAAGCAGTCGTACAACTAGTCCTAATCGTGCTTCAACAAGCGTTATAATGCAACAAAGTGTTCAGCAACACCAGCATTCATCCCATACTCAAGTAAGAAATATGCCTCAAAGAGTTGGTGTTTCCTTAAAGAATATTCGTCGGCCGTCAACAGAAACTACACCTCCGCCATTAGGTCAAACACATCAACAATTAATATCTAATGAAGTTATATTGCCCCAAAACGTTAAACAAATGGATGATGTAAGTCGATTTAAACTTGTTCTTACAGAGTAATGAGGGTATATTATGTAGTTATTAAAATTATATCGATAGTCTTAAGCAAAAATACCGTAAGTGACACGTAAAAAGAATTTTAATCATAAATAACTACTGGAATGTAATTTTGGGGCGTCCATTAATTACGTAAGTCGAAATAGGGGATCAATGAAAATATCACGTCAACTTTTTACTTTTGAGGATATAAATTATAATAGCAGATAGCATTTTGGTCACATAATCAATCCTTGCTGGCACCTTTGTTTCGCCTTGTCGGCATGCCGCTCAAATCACATATTGTAAAAGCAGCTGTGCTGTGCGCCGTGGACGAAAGGCTAGAGTTGCTGCACGAGGAGGATTTAGACACATACATCTAATGACTGTCTTCCTATACAACCAGAAACATGGATGTCATGTTTTCAATCATTACAATAGAGCAGAGGTTCCCAAACTTTTTTCTGTGACGCCTCCCTGCCCTGAAATGATAATGGTTACACCCCCCTTGGCGTAAGCAAGAGAAATATAGTGGCTCCGCCCTGTATTTTTAAAATAAAACAAGGATAATTAATCAGTTAAAGAATTCACCTTCCATCAAATGTTTTTTTCCAAAAATATATTATTACTGTAAGTCAGAAAAAGAATTGGTACAATCAATGTGATGGATGAGCTTGAATATTTTTCACAATATTCCCAATTCTGGGCATTATATCAGTATGTAGTCTTCGAAGTAGTCGTTAATTCTGTAGAAAACAGCAATTCGTCTCTGAGTGCATCGTTTTGCATGTATCGAACAAAAACTAATAGTTGACAACATTGTACTACATCCACTCTCTCGTCTAACAGTATTGCATAAAATTGCGAATATTTCACGGCCTCCATCACTTGTTTTTTTATGTCTTCAGCCATATCGTCAATGCGACGTTTCAGTGTTGTCAGAGAGAGACATTTGAAAAAAATTTTGTAGATTTTCTGGCCCAAGAACGAGTGATTCTCCGACAATATGGCCTTTCTTTTGCCTTTGCGATGAGCAGTGATAATTCATACGATGCTTCAGGGATCCCTAATTGAAGTTTCTATTACAGTGATGGCAAAAGAAATTGAAAACAGAAGTTCTCCTAAACAAAGAGCATATTGCTAGGCAAAGTTTGTTTGAGAAATCGGGCATTTTTGACGAGATAACCAGGCAAATGAAGATAATCTCGTATGTGTATGCATACTATAAAAAGCCGTTTGTTTATTTTAGTGTCAAAACGCACGTAACAGCGAGGCGTGGGTGCAACAATACTGAAATGCGGGAGTGCTGGTACGCGCACAGGACGGAATACCACCCGCTTGCTCCACGCCCCCCTTTAAATCTTGCCGCTCCTCCCTAGTGGGGCGCGCCTCACATTTTGAAAACCACTGCAATAGAGGAAGCACATGAATGCGTATGAAGTGAGTGAATAATTAGGGAAGGTGGTGCCGCACTCTATTTTTTGCGTTATATACTTAACGTTTTGTAAACCTTTCAAAAATGTTACAGTTTCAGTTACATTTCAGAAATATTTAATTTTCATTTCAGAAAGCTTTCTACAATGTGTCAATGTCTGCCGTTTGATTCAAATTTTCAAAAAAATACCTATAATACCAATATTTTTAACAATTAGGCCAAGCAACAAATTATTTTTAGAGAGAAATAGTCGAAACAAACGTTTTCTTTTATCGCAAAATGAGGAACACAAGATTCTCTTCCAATCAAAATTGTTAACAACAAAATTTCTAGAAATATTTTTATCTAATAGGGGATAACATAGTTAGATTTGCTTACTTTGTAAGGTTAGCAGTCGACGTGTATTAAACATTTTTTTTTATTATTTAATTACACTTAATAAAGATAAATTAAACAAAAAAATGGGCTAAAGCTAATTATAGTACATAGTTTCATCTGCTGCTAGGCGGGCTCATCAGTAACTTTTAAGCCGATTATAAAAAATCTGTAAGCTATGTTTCATATATGTAGATCTGTTAATCCATCTTTGCCTAGCCGGTAATTTGGCTTACCACTTCTTTAATCAAACATAAGGGGAGTTGGGGCACATTGATACGATTTTTTTATAAGCGGCAAAAAAAGGAGGAAGATTGACAAAAATGATTAAAGAAAGTATATGAATTTGTTTATTGTTTATCTAACTAACTTATTGGAATCAAATTTCAATTCATACGGGGCATTGATACACGTCAAGGGCACTTTGATTCATAGTTTAAAATACACCTTCTTCGTTTAAAAAATAAAAATAAAAAGTTTTGCAATTCCCTACAACATTTATTTATGAATTATTTTCTTATTGATAGCTTCCGTTCCATTACCAGAGATTCAGAGTATCAGAGATTGCAGAAGCCATAGCATTTTCATCGATATTAGCTTTATCCGTTTTTTGTTTGTAGCAGGTAGCAGGTTTATCCTTATCGCAGACGGAACGGTAAATGAATGCAGTTGCAATTTAAACATATGATTGGCTTTGTCGACGCCTACTTATGTGTATTTGAAAAAATATGTTACTGCGTTTTGTTTTGATTTAATGACCGCCGTATCTATGTGCCCCGTGTATCAATGTATCCCTTCTCCCCCTACAGTCTCACTTATATTCTTTATTGTGATTAAATATTGATCAATGGTCTGTTTGCAAAAAACAATTTGTGGAAAATGTTTCTAGCTCCTCCCACTTACCTGTCAGGTGGGTTTACGTGAACGTCTACAAATTATCAAATTTTCAAAAAAAAGATAAAAATATTTATAAATTTTTTTTTTATAATTCTTTATTTGATTCTGAATGCACTTGATGCAAGCTTTCAAATATATATCTATGCGATAGTACAGGTAGCTCCATGCGTGATCCATACGGATGAAAAGTCAGGTGGTAAGTTTACTTACCAGTAGGCCGATATATTAAGTCATTTCGTAGAATGCGAACTGTCAACATGCCATGAATTGACAAATAAACGAACTTTTTGCGCATAGAAAAAAATCTGCCTAAGGTGCCAAGATATAGCCCTTCAGGTTTTTTAGTTGTATTGAGTTGACACACCCTGTTGTCAAACCACGCCCACATTTTTCATGTGACTGGAAATGCGAACAAGTTTTGCATCCGATTGGTTTTTTTCTTTGGTTTGAGTGCCCATAGGCCAATGTTTTAGCATTGGACGTAAAGTAAATTCTCCCAAAACTTCAGCATCCTAGATCAAACCTATTGAGAAAAATTTTTAAACCTAATGCCATAACATAAGCAAAAAAAAAATAAATAAAATCTATAAAATTTTCGAAATAACATAAAGGTGCCACGCCCATATATATTGTGTTTTTATATAAATTATTCAAAGTATTTCGTAATAAAAATCAATTGTTTGAATAAAAATACTTTAAGTCTAAAATTTAATATCAAGTCGAAATCTGTATACGTATAAGCCTACTGGTAAGTGAAATTACCATCTCATAACTCGAAAACCGGAAATACCATTTTCATAAAACTTAAAATTTATCTTGCTTGGACCAATTTAACGTATGGTATCAACTTTCATCGAAATCCGTTCACGTTTTCTTGGTGCGGGCAAAGATGGGTTAAGAACTAAAGCAAAAAGTGAAACAATGAAAAGCAAAAAATCTTTTTTCTGTTTGTTTACCTTTGTTTTTGTAACTCCTTTGAAACTACACTTTTTCTTGCAGGCGCTTCGTTGCAAGCTTTGTTGGCGAGTCAAAACGAAGTAGCAAGCTCCCTGAAAAGTAATATTTTTGTGGTGTGTCAGAACAGAAAATAATTTTTTATTGTTATTTTACTGAGCTTACTCAATATAATGTGCGTGAACACCAAAAAAATTACCCTTAATAAAGATGAATTAAACAGAAGAATTTCTAAGACTTTCCGTTTTTGCATACATCTGTTAAGAACCCAAACAAAAAGTGAAACAGAGCAAAGCAATAATTCTTTTTCCTTTTTGTGTGCCTTTGTCTTTGTAATTCCTTTGACATTACTCTTTTTTATTGCAGGCGCTTCGTTGCAAGGCTTACATATTCTCACTAATTGGCTTAAAAGTTACTTGTGCTCCGAAGATTTGTTGATATTTTGGTTAGCTTTATTTAAAAAAAAATGGAGAACAATTTTACTTTAGAGGCGATGCACCAATTTTTTTTTTTTTTAGAAATATGGAGTTTTACCCCCTAAAACCGAATCTGAAAAAAAAAGTCGGTCTCTTACGGCTTCCGAGATAAAATTGGTCAAAATTGAAAATTTCATGTGGCCCCCCCCCCCCTCCCTTTATAAATAAATTGTGTAAAAATTATTATTTTTTATATATGTCCAACACCGGCTTCGCTAGCCACAGTAATTATAAATAAAAACTTGGGTAAGTGGGCGGCCTGCGGCCGCAGCTCAAGATTTAAAACTACCAAAAATCCAACATTGAATTCGCGGCGGTCTTCGACTGCGGATCAGTCTATAATATATCCAACACCTACTAGCCACAATAATTTTACATAAGAATAGCTCAAAACACGTATACACAAAATAAAAAATAAATGAAACATGTAATATTTTCTTCGACCAATTATTTTTAATCTTTATTTAATGTTTTTCTTTGAGCTCAATGGTCCATAACTTTTTTAATGCAAATAAATAAATAAAACAATTTTTACTCAATTTATTTATACAAGGTGTAGGGGTACATGAAATTTTCAACTTTGACCAATTTTATCTTGGAAGTCATAAGAGACCGACTTTTTTTTCAGATTCGGTTTTAGGGGGTAAAACTCCCTGTTTCTAAAAAAAAGGTTTGGAGCATCGCCCCTAAAGTAAAATTATGCCAAAAATGGTTAATTTCTGACAAGATTTGCGTTCACTAGCAATTCTTGAACCGAAAACTCGATTTGGAAGCAATGTGCGTGAGTCAGAGATCTCAAACGCTCGCACCAATATTTCGACTCATCGCAGACTGTGCGACTCCACTTTTTTTGTAAAACGCGTTTTGTAGATAAAAGGATGAAGAACAAAATGTTATTTTTTCAAATTAATTCTAGTTGGGGAAACGTATGTTAGAACTTTTAAACTTAAATTATTATAATTTGGTATTTGTTGACACTAAAAAATTTTTTTTAACACACTTCGAAAGCTAACGTCGAACAGTATTAAAAAAAAACATTTATCTGATCAGTACAACTGGAGATAGTAAACTTCCAGTTTGTGAAGGTTTGAGAAAATTCAGCCAATTATTTTCTTTCTTATGCTACAGTAACGTAAATATTATTAACAAATAAATAATAAAGATAAATTAAACAAAAAAATGGGCTAAAGCTAATTATAGTACATAGTTTCATCTGCTGCTAGGCGGGCTCATCAGTAACTTTTAAGCCGATTATAAAAAATCTGTAAGCTATGTTTCATATATGTAGATCTGTTAATCCATCTTTGCCTAACCGGTAATTTCGCTTACCACTTCTTTAATCAAACATAAGGGGAGTTGGGGCACATTGATACGATTTTTTTATAAGCGGCAAAAAAAGGAGGAATATTGACAAAAATGATTAAAGAAAGTATATGAATTTGTTTATTGTTTATCTAACTAACTTATTGGAATCAAATTTCAATTCATACGGGGCATTGATACACGTCAAGGGCACTTTGATTCATAGTTTAAAATACACCTTCTTCGTTTAAAAAATAAAAATAATAAGTTTTGCAATTCCCTACAACATTTATTTATGAATTATTTTCTTATTGATAGCTTCCGTTCCATTACCAGAGATTCAGAGTATCAGAGATTGCAGAAGCCATAGCATTTTCATCGATATTAGCTTTATCCGTTTTTTGTTTGTAGCAGGTAGCAGGTTTATCCTTATCGCAGACGGAACGGTAAATGAATGCAGTTGCAATTTAAACATATGATTGGCTTTGTCGACGCCTACTCATGTGTATTTGAAAAAATATGTTACTGCGTTTTGTTTTGATTTAATGACCGCCGTATCTATGTGCCCCGTGTATCAATGTATCCCTTCTCCCCCTACAGTCTCACTTATATTCTTTATTGTGATTAAATATTGATCAATGGTCTGTTTGCAAAAAACAATTTGTGGAAAATGTTTCTAGCTCCTCCCACTTACCTGTCAGGTGGGTTTACGTGAACGTCTACAAATTATCAAATTTTCAAAAAAAAGATAAAAATATTTATAAACTTTTTTTTTATAATTCTTTATTTGATTCTGAATGCACTTGATGCAAGCTTTCAAATATATATCTATGCGATAGTACAGGTAGCTCCATGCGTGATCCATACGGATGAAAAGTCAGGTGGTAAGTTTACTTACCAGTAGGCCGATATATTAAGTCATTTCGTAGAATGCGAACTGTCAACATGCCATGAATTGACAAATAAACGAACTTTTTGCGCATAGAAAAAAATCTGCCTAAGGTGCCAAGATATAGCCCTTCAGGTTTTTTAGTTGTATTGAGTTGACACACCCTGTTGTCAAACCACGCCCACATTTTTCATGTGACTGGAAATGCGAACAAGTTTTGCATCCGATTGGTTTTTTTCTTTGGTTTGAGTGCCCATAGGCCAATGTTTTAGCATTGGACGTAAAGTAAATTCTCCCAAAACTTCAGCATCCTAGATCAAACCTATTGAGAAAAATTTTTAAACCTAATGCCATAACATAAGCAAAAAAAAAATAAATAAAATCTATAAAATTTTCGAAATAACATAAAGGTGCCACGCCCATATATATTGTGTTTTTATATAAATTATTCAAAGTATTTCGTAATAAAAATCAATTGTTTGAATAAAAATACTTTAAGTCTAAAATTTAATATCAAGTCGAAATCTGTATACGTATAAGCCTACTGGTAAGTGAAATTACCATCTCATAACTCGAAAACCGGAAATACCATTTTCATAAAACTTAAAATTTATCTTGCTTGGACCAATTTAACGTATGGTATCAACTTTCATCGAAATCCGTTCACGTTTTCTTGGTGCGGGCAAAGATGGGTTAAGAACTAAAGCAAAAAGTGAAACAATGAAAAGCAAAAAATCTTTTTTCTGTTTGTTTACCTTTGTTTTTGTAACTCCTTTGAAACTACACTTTTTCTTGCAGGCGCTTCGTTGCAAGCTTTGTTGGCGAGTCAAAACGAAGTAGCAAGCTCCCTGAAAAGTAATATTTTTGTGGTGTGTCAGAACAGAAAATAATTTTTTATTGTTATTTTACTGAGCTTACTCAATATAATGTGCGTGAACACCAAAAAAATTACCCTTAATAAAGATGAATTAAACAGAAGAATTTCTAAGACTTTCCGTTTTTGCATACATCTGTTAAGAACCCAAACAAAAAGTGAAACAGAGCAAAGCAATAATTCTTTTTCCTTTTTGTGTGCCTTTGTCTTTGTAATTCCTTTGACATTACTCTTTTTTATTGCAGGCGCTTCGTTGCAAGGCTTACATATTCTCACTAATTGGCTTAAAAGTTACTTGTGCTCCGAAGATTTGTTGATATTTTGGTTAGCTTTATTTAAAAAAAAAATGGAGAACAATTTTACTTTAGAGGCGATGCACCAATTTTTTTTTTTTTTAGAAATATGGAGTTTTACCCCCTAAAACCGAATCTGAAAAAAAAGTCGGTCTCTTACGGCTTCCGAGATAAAATTGGTCAAAATTGAAAATCTGAAAAAAAGTCGGTCTCTTACGGCTTCCGAGATAAAATTGGTCAAAATTGAAAATTTCATGTGGCCCCCCCCCTCCCTTTATAAATAAATTGTGTAAAAATTATTATTTTTTATATATGTCCAACACCGGCTTCGCTAGCCACAGTAATTATAAATAAAAACTTGGGTAAGTGGGCGGCCTGCGGCCGCAGCTCAAGATTTAAAACTTCCAAAAATCCAACATTGGATTCGCGGCGGTCTTCGACTGCGGATCAGTCTATAATATATCCAACACCTACTAGCCACAATAATTTTACATAAGAATAGCTCAAAACACGTATACACAAAATAAAAAATAAATGAAACATGTAATATTTTCTTCGACCAATTATTTTTAATCTTTATTTAATGTTTTTCTTTGAGCTCAATGGTCCATAACTTTTTTAATGCAAATAAATAAATAAAACAATTTTTACACAATTTATTTATACAAGGCGTAGGGGTACATGAAATTTTCAACTTTGACCAATTTTATCTTGGAAGTCATAAGAGACCGACTTTTTTTTCAGATTCGGTTTTAGGGGGTAAAACTCCCTGTTTCTAAAAAAAAGGTTTGGAACATCGCCCCTAAAGTAAAATTATGCCAAAAATGGTTAATTTCTGACAAGATTTGCGTTCACTAGCAATTCTTGAACCGAAAACTCGATTTGGAAGCAATGTGCGTGAGTCAGAGATCTCAAACGCTCGCACCAATATTTCGACTCATCGCAGACTGTGCGACTCCACTTTTTTTGTAAAACGCGTTTTGTAGATAAAAGGATGAAGAACAAAATGTTATTTTTTCAAATTAATTCTAGTTGGGGAAACGTATGTTAGAACTTTTAAACTTAAATTATTATAATTTGGTATTTGTTGACACTAAAAAATTTTTTTTAACACACTTCGAAAGCTAACGTCGAACAGTATTAAAAAAAAACATTTACTGATCAGTACAACTGGAGATAGTAAACTTCCAGTTTGTGAAGGTTTGAGAAAATTCAGCCAATTATTTTCTTTCTTATGCTACAGTAACGTAAATATTATTAACAAACAACAAGTGTTTGGTTTTTTACAAAGGTATATCCTTCATATTCAATAATAATAATAAGAAAAAAAAAATCAAAATCTAAAAAAACCGATCAAATGAGCTAGGCACAATCGGAAAAAAGAAAAGAAAATATCGTGTTAATTTGCATTTGTTGACTTTTTGGTTTGGTATGCACAAACATTTAAATCATTGATTTCTCGTGCTGTAGCCTCTCTCTCCACGTTTCTTCGCATTTTGTTTTGGATATGGCATACCAATTTTTCTGTGCGGCAGAGCAAAGATCGTCCATATTTGTATAAGTTTTCTTTACGATTTCAACCTTGACTTCCATCTTCAGGTTTTCTATTGGATTTATGTTAGGTCTCTGGGCTGGCCAGTCCAAAACGCCGATGTTTTCCACACAAAACCCATTCTTTACTACTTTGGAGGATTGTTTGGGGTTATTATCTAGTAAAAATGTCAATTTAATTGGAATGGAATGGAGTTCATAGGGTTCCATATAAATTTTCAATATGTCCAAACACTGAAAATTGTCCATTTTGTCATTGATTTTTATAAGCGGGCCTACTCCATGCGAACAAAATTCACTACAGTCCATAACGTTTTCACACCAGTGACTTACCATATTCTGTGTGGATCTAGGATTGTACTATTGGCACTTAGGATGATGAACGAAGGTTCTACCATTTGATCTCATGCTATTAATATTCGTTTTGTCACTCCACAACAAGTTTTTCCAAAAATTGTTACTTTTTCTTGACGGTAAATTGAAGCTAATTTTTATTTCGAAAAGTATCAAATGTATTTCCTGTTAAGTTAGCATGCGTACTATTTTGAATTGCTACACTTGGAAAATTTCTAGATAACCTGGATTTGATAGAAGAAAACTCGATGTCGCAAAGTTTTTTTTCACAATCAAATGCAATTAATGATTGTTTCAGTGAATACATGGAATTTTACGTTTTAGTTATTGTGTGATCACTACTTGTATGCTGCCAATGATGACATTTGCTCCATCATAACATTGAACTAAAAGCTTACTGACTACAATGCCGTACTTCCTTAGCGCATTAACGATAAGCTTGCTCATTTACACAGCGTGCATGTTCTTGCTACTTTCAATACCAATCAGAGATTCTTTTGTCTTTCGGTCGATAACGTATCTGAGTGCAATGGAAATCACCCCAATTAGTGCAATGGAAATCAACTCCATTTCGATCGTCTGTTTCATCGGCGTAGAGTGTCAAATACTAACTTTTGATCATCCAAACCAATTTTTTTCGAACACACTGCGATGATCGATATTAGTTCGTTTTAAATATACGGTGATGTATCTACAATGGCGAGGAATTTCTTTGTGATATTTGTTTTTTAAATTTTAAATTTTTTTTTTTTTTTTTTTAATAGAGTGTATTTGAACAAAGCATTGAAAATGTTATCTAAAGGCTAGCATGATGACAACAGCAGGGGCGCCGGAAGACCTGTTGCGCGTGAGACTTCCCCATGTGGAATTCAACACGGGAAATTTTAATTCAACAAATGAATTCCCAAAGTAGAAAACCATATACATATGTATTTCAGACTCCAGAAAATTTGTATAGAAAAATTTATTATGATGTGTACGACCAAGTTCTTTCGTCGCTGAGAAAACCATATATGTATTTCAGACTCCAGAAGATTTGTATAGAAAAATTTATTATGATGTGTACGACCAAGTTCTTTCGTCGCTGAGAATCTAATTTGGGACAGATTCAGTAAAATTTCCAGATCCCTTGAAGCTCTTGTACTTGGCAAAGATTGTGATGTTGATCAATAAAGATAATTTCAAAAAAGATAATTTACTTAGTGGTCGAAACATGTTTGTTGAGCAGAAATGAAATTAAATTGTAAAGTTTAGGAGATGTAGTAGATTTTTTACATAAACATCTATGGTATCATTCCAGAATTCGTTTGATTCGTGAAATTGTTAATGAGAGGAGCTTTTCGACTCTTAAGAGGCTGTAATTGTATATGGGTTCAACGATGGGTCAAAAACGTTAAATCATGTTCCGATTTTACACATGTACCACGAGTTGGCTGATAGAATAGACAAGGAAAGAATGAAGAGTTTCTGATAAACATTTTTGAAGTGAAACTTCTTTAGTGGGACTCATTTTAAAAATTTGTAACGCAAAACATGAAACGCTTTTTTTTTAATTAGGATCTAGAATAGCTACGGCAATAATATCAAATTAAAGTACTCATTGAGCAGAGTGCGCTGAAACTATCAGCTTTGAGATCGGGTAACCAAAAGCTGAGATATAAGCGTGGAAAGGTTTTTTTTTTCAATTTTGTCAAGCAATGCACTGACCAATTACCAAAGCCTTGCTATAGCGAGGAAAATTAAAGTACTATCAGCTTCGAGATTGGTTAATCAAATGCTGAGACATAAGCGTGGAAAGATTTGCTGTTTATTAAATTTTTTTAAGTAATTCACTGATTAACTACCAAAGTCTTGGTGTACCTATTGTAGATCCCGTCAACTTTTATCATTTTAAAAAAACATTTTCATCTCATTCTTTCCAGTTTCACTTCTACCACGTGCGAACTGCACACATGTTTTTTTTTTATTTACACAATAATCAGTGAGTAATTTATTGTAGACATCCTACATTACTTCTGCAGAATCATGATTCTGTAAGATTATCGTCAATTTAAAAATCTCATCATTTTCGAACCCCCCCACGCGTTTCAACAAATTCCACACCCGCTTTTAGAACTTTATGGCGCCTCTGGACAACAGAATAATAATATCAATGAATGAGCGCCTATAATGACATTTTTTCAATGCAGAAGGGCAAAGAACTTCAATGATATCACAATTCGTCTCTCATCGTCTTTTCGATTCAATCTGATTGTGTACAGCGTTTTGATAAAGATTTCAATAATGATGCTTCCCAAGGTCTTTGTTTTTGCTACATGTATTCGACCAGTTTCTAAAGCTACGAAAAGCTTAAAAATAATTTCAGTTCATAACATAATGGAATACAGGTGAGACAACAAAATCAGTGATATTTATTTAGGGTGAATTGGGACACACTGAACCCAAAAATGAGCACGTCTGGTTTTTGAGGCATATGCAGTCAAAACTGAAATTTTGACCAACTTCATCCACTTAAATTACGCACACAAATTTTTGCCGAGTATTTTTGATAACATATTTGTATGTACATAAGTTGACTTCCTCTTTGAAACCCATGTTCATTCGTTTGTGTACACTTGTGTATTTTTATCACACATTGATGAAATAAATTGTACTGCTAAGGCAGTACTTATTTATCCGACACTGCAAAGTTTTATTTCGGGAGACAAACATAATTCGTCTTTATTTTTAGAACTAACAAACTCAGTCAACCTTCTACGATTCGTTCTGTTAGATAGTTCGGAAAAAGGTTATTTAGGCCTTCCTCTATTTTAGTCTTTGAGGTGAAATGTTTATCAGTATAAGGTCCAAGGCTTGATAACACATTTGGAGAGCCACTCGTTATACTTTTTCTCAAATTTGTTGATACCCGCCCTACAATTTTTTTTTTAACTTGGGTTTCAAAATTTTCAACTTCAACCCATTCTAACACAAAATTATACACTATATTATTTGATTTCTTTGTGTTAGGTTTTATTGGAGGGTATCTTTTAAGCTCATTTAACAAGTCGATATTTTTTACAATAGCACCGTTACCTGCAAAATTGTTAAGCAAGGGCAAGTAGGGGGTTAAAATCAAACATTATAAAGCCTCAGATATACCAGATTATATAAATAATAAAAGTCCCATGTTCCTTTATGTAAGATATAGGACGTAAAGCAAAAACTTAAGACTATTTTCTTACTTACAAATAAAAATATTTTTGTACTGCTTAAACCTAATCGAATAAGCTTTAAGTATCACTTATACCTTCAACTATTTTCACCATTTTTATAAAGTCCAAAAGTGAATTATATAAGCAGCAGGATGTGATCAATTGCGCTCACTTAACTCAAGAAAATAAATTAAAATAATAAAATTAACTGGGGCGATGACTTTGACGGTTAATATCTTTTCTCGGACGTCACTGTCGATAAAAATGTTTTGGCACAATACGCATTAAGGACTTACAAGTGTAATGCAATTTTTCTGATTTCCACCATTTCGAGAAAAATGAATTTCGGCCAGATAAAAGTTAATAGTTGATCATTATGCTCGGTGAGACTTTGAATTAATTGTTTTTTTTTTTTTATCAGCGTCAACTTACTTGCGTTGATATTTTTAATGTTTATTTTTTGTGACGTTTCTTAATTTATAATTTGACAATGAATATAGAAAACTCTACCACCTTAACATAACATGAAACAGAAGACAAGCCTGACACCTGGCACACTGTTATTTAAATCTAACCATTTATCTACTTTTGACGTCGTATACATATGAACAATGCAGATGATAAAAAACTAATGCCGAATCATAAAACATTGCAATATATGTATGAAATATAAAATACCTAAAAAGCTTTAAAATAAATTAGGTCCTTCTTCTTTGCCTTCAAATATCAGGGCTGATAGCACTTCTGCTGTAGGAAGACATAATACCGTTTCATGAGTATATTTTTATTTGCATGAAAATCTAATTTTTTTGTCTGCGTTTGACGTGATTTACACAAGAGGTTAACCGCCTAATCACGCATGTTTTAAATTGTGACGATATCCGAAATTGATACCTTTTTCCATTTTGCCCAAGACAATAATTCGTTCGAACATATTCATACAAAGGTGTGAAACTGCTTTTCGCTCACTACTTTTCGAATTAGAAATTTCATAAATTGGAAACCAGAAAAAATCTTGTTATAAATTGTTTATGACCGTTAAAACGGTAATTCTATTTCGCATCAATTGGATAAAAATCCTGATGCTAATGATTATTTTTTTTTGCAAATAGCAGGTATTCTGTCCCAATTTTTAGCAGTTCTCTTTGTCGTTGACATCAAATATTTTTTGTACTACTTATGATGCATTCGTAAAATGGTTGGTACACTATATTCAAAGCTACGCCCGAAGTCAACAACGTTTATTTATGCCAACAGAAGTTATCATTCAAAGTCATTTCCTGACTATTTGAATAAGAATAATATAAATTAAGATTTTTTTTCACCATAATCTAATTTATTTTTGAACTTTAACTCTGTTGCCCTATTAAATTGTTTCAACGATCTTCTCGAACTCTGCATTTCATGCAGAGAATATGGCAACATGTTTTCTGCGAAGGACTTTTTTTATATTAAAACGAGAATAGAAGTTAAGGATCAATTAGTACCTACTAAAGTCTGATCACTTAGTTTGTTGCAATTGAGAACTAGTGAGACAGTTAATTATTGTAATTGGGTCTGCTTTTCCATCAATTCTACTTCAAATCTACCTTGTAATTCTATTTCCCTCTTCCATGTAGTCGATAAAAATTGCATTTTCTGAGCCCATGAATTACATGCCCATGAGCTTTTTGTCCAATGGAACTGTTCTTGCCTGCGTAATAGCATTTTTGCCTGATGATGCTTAATGAACAGTGAAAATGTCCAAAAACAATTTGGTGTTTAAAAAAACCATCGCGGACTAACAAATGTCATGGATTTATGAATCCACCATTGTATAAGGTATCGTTAAATTCCATTTATATAACGTTTTAACTAAAATTATATCTAAATAGTTAATTGCTTTTGAAAGGCGTAACTTTTACTACATGCACCATCTTTCCCTTAGAGCTGCCCAGTAAAATAAATTTGGGAGGTACATTTTTTCGCCTTTAGTGCTATTAAAAAAAAACATTAATAACAATAATAATTGAGTTTTTCTTTACTTTTAGGTCGTTATAAATACTGATGGCTCGATGACCCAACTGCAAACACTTATTAGAAATGGATTTGGTAGGAACGCTTCTCATCATAGACATAAGGCTGGAAATTTTCTACTACATCATCAACAGCAAATACCAATAAATCAACATTTCCAAGCAATGTCTCCAAGTAACTTTACTGGACTAGCCTATTCAATGCAGAACATGTCATTAATTGATGGAGTAGGAGGTTCGCATTCCATAGAAGGCAATATGATTGCGCAGCCTCGTAATAAAAGTGGAGGCAGTGATTCGGGAAGCTCAATTGGCTCTTCAGGAGAAATATCTCCTCCAGAAACTCCGAACCCAATGATGAATATGTCAGCGAATCAAAGTTCAATCCGAGGGATTGATCAAGTCCAGCAATCGCAACAAAAACCTCATATGATAAATTACAAGAAGCAAATTAACTTAACGCGTATAAATGGAAGAGCAGATAAAATGTCTTGCGCTTCAGGTAGTAGTGGTACATCAATAATTTATACCCCTTCATCAACTTCACAACAGCAACCTGCTCAACAACAGTTCATTGGAGCAGATATAATTCTTGCACCATCATCTGGTGCAAATGCTAGCTGCTTAATGCAATCCTCATTGCCTAGTAACAACAGTGGAAATAATTCTGCAAACACTAACTCTGGAACAATTACTGTTCCAACTGTCAATGCAGTTTCTGCAAGTATGGGAAATACTGTCCTAATTAGTTCTCCATCAGCAGTAGGTGGCTGCGGTCTTTCTGGCAATATAATTACATCAAACTCGGTTATGCAGCCACAACAATACAACACCACATACCCATATCATGCAGCTACTGGACAGCATATTTCTTCTGGAGGTAGGCCACCAATAATTCCTCAACATCCAGGAATTTGCCATCCTCCATCAGGTTCCTTTAGACTACCAAGTTTTCAAATGCCACCTAATGGAGAATTGATGTATCCAGCATATCATACCACTGGCATAGCATTTTTATCCGGTGGTACTCCTCTTGGTGCCACTGCAGTCGCCTTAAGATCGTCCACTTCGACGTCTAACAACCAGCAACAGCCAGTTTCAAGTAATCCACAAGGTAGTACACCGAATCCGTTGCAGCAACAGATGCCACCAACACCAAATCCGACGTTATTAACAGCATCTCCATACACATCTCTAACCGTAGGTGTCAATAAGCCAATGTCCTGTTATAATTGTGGCTCACAAACTCACAATGGACGGGATTGTCATGAAGCATCTATGGATGATGTTACTCGTAGTGCCATCTACAAGCTAGATTATTCTGTATCATCTTCGAATGTCTCTCCAACAGGTGGAAGTCAGCTGCAACTAAGTAGTTCGACAATACCTGCCAGTAGTAATAGTGTATTAAGTGGAAGTGGTTCGGATAATAATAGTCAGCAACAGCAAATTCAACAGCCGCAGCAGAAGCAGCATACCATTGCTTCTATGGACATTGGCATTGCATCATCGCCAACTTTAACGTCGTCAACAATGACTCCATAAATAACTGCAATAAATTTCACGTATATTAAGATTCTCTCAACAGTAGTTATTGGTATGAATTATATGTTAAATTTTATTTGATTAACGTAAAAGTTTCTACAGTAGTACCAATAACAATGTCAACATAATGGAAATGTTTATGTGTAATATAATAAAAATGTTTTTACAAACACAATTAATAACAAAATTCGTTAAACTTTAAAAATAATTAAAAGCAGAAATAAAATTTCTGTCTTTTAGAAGTAAGAACTAAAATTTATGAACTATGTATTTAAATTTAAAGACTAAGAAAATAAAATAAAATATCGTTTGCAAATATATGTAGTAACAGCATGTATTATAATTCTTATTATTGTTCCTTTAACCTTATTATACGGAGTCTTTCATTCAGGGCATATTCATTTTATTTTACTACATATTTGTAACACAAGAGTTGGCGTGACAGATGAGTAGTTACACGTCTAGATAAAAAATAGAAATATTACCATTTTTTTAATAAACAAACTAACATACATAGCTTATAGGCCAGTAGAATTAGTCGTAAAAATGAGAAAAAAAAAATAATTCATTACAGCACTTTGACATCGGAATATTGTCGAACAAGCTCTTGTAAAAGAGTACAAAAAAATCGAACCGACAGCAGCTATCCGGGGTGGAATGGGGTGCATTTTTAGAGGTCGAACGCAGTTTTTCACGATTTCTGGCTAAACTGTGCATCCTATCGAATAAAGTTTAATGTGAAAGTTGTAGGAAATAAAAAGATCTACATTTTTTGTTTATACCATTTTAGCCGTATCCTCAAACCTTTTCGAATAAATTACGGAAAACCGGTTTTTTCGATTTTTAATTTTTTTCTTTGACAGAAAAGCTTCTATGAAGCTGAAACTTGGACGAAAGATATCTCTTAGAGTTGCAAAAAAGCAGTAATTTTTTTTAGACGGAAATATTTAGAGGTTGTTGTTAAATTTTATTTTTTTTCAAAAAAAACCGAAATTTTTAACTGCAATTCCTCTTAAAACTACACCTCCTACGTATTTCTATTTTGGCTCACTTACTCCTTGTTATGTCTACTTTCGATAAATGGGAAAAATAAAGTATACTGCAATGGAAAAAAGGACCGAAAAATTGAAAAAATCAAAAAAATCATATTTTTCGTTGAAATTTGCATATTTATTGCTGAGTTATTATTATTAATTAAAGGAGAAATGGCACCGGAACCATAACATTTTCAGTAATGTGTTGATAAGACGTCTTCGGCCACTTCGGCTGCCACAAAAACGACAGAACGTCTTCGGCGACAAAAACTAGTGGTGGTACCGGATATGAATGATTTTCAAGATCACACTATTATACCATATTTGCAAGAAAATTTTTTAACCAATGAATGTAATAAAAATAAATTAATACAAATATTATCGAAAGAGTTTCAAACAGCAGGATTTCTATGTGACTAGGCAGCAGAAGATGCAGACACCCTCATAATAAATACAGCGATTGAAGTCTCCACAAATGATAGAACTGTGATAGTTGTTGGGCAAGTCTTTGATCTGCTAATAATCTTAAATCAGTTAAATGAAAAAAATTTGAATATATTATTTCACAAACCATCCACGGGTAATGTTTTCGATTCTTTCTTTACGTCGAATAGCTTTACAGATCTATCGAAACGAAAGTATTTGGCATTGCTTCATTGTTTTGCTGGTTGTGATGCTACCTCAAGATTTGCAGGAAAAGGAAAAGTAATGACAATAAAAACAATTCTCCAAAATACTGATTTACCTCAATTGGCTGATATCTTTTACAAAAGCAATGCTGATAAACAGATGATAGCTGATAATGACAGCAAATTAATAGTATGGATTTACAGCAAAAAGCAAGATTTAACTCTGCATGATTTACGATTTGATATGTATAAGACAGCCACGTTTAAATCAAGTTTTAAATTGGAAAAATTACCTCCAACAACAGGCGCAGCAAAACAGCATTGTTTTAGAGCATATTATCAGCTTCAAACATGGCTTGGAAACGAAGCAATCGCAACAGATTGGGGTTGGAAATTAACAGCGGAAGGCATCATTAAGCCGAATATCACAGATGATAACTTAATACCCGATCATCTTCTGAAAACTATTTGTTGCAGCTGTGAAAAGGGTTGTTCTTCTGTAAAATGTGGCTGTAGAAAACATGGTCTGAAATGTACCAATTTGTGTGTAAATTGTTTTAATTTTGAAAATTGCTCAAATGCTGAACTTCCACAAGTTTCTGTAGACGAAAATGACTTGGAAGAAATGGAAACAAATCAATGTACTATAACTGAAACACTACTTAATGAAAATTTCGAAAACACTGAAGAATCGTTCAGTTTGGTTGCATCTGAGGAAGAGAAATTCCAACACTCTACAAAGACACTTGGGAACTTTAAAAATCGTGTTAGAAGAAAAACTGTAAATATTTTCCCAAAAACCGTGCAAATAAAGTGCTAAGAATGAAACCCATATTATTTATAATGAAATGGCCTATATTTAAAATTAGTAACTTAAAATATGTTTAAGCACGCTTGGTTCACTTTCAGTAAAAGAGTTTTTCTTCTAACACGATTTTTTAAAGTTCCCAAATTTGTCATATTTCGATTTTTTTTTGTAGCTGACTTCAAGTAACTTGAACGACTTCAAGTGACTTCAACGACTTCAAGTGACTTCAACGACTTCAAGTGATTTCAACGACTAAAAGTGACGTCAACGACTTCAAGAGACTTCAACGACTTCAAGTGACTTCAACGACTTCAAGTGACTTCAACGACTTCAAGTGACTTCAGCGACTTCAAAGTGATTTGTGGTGACTTCAAATCAATCAAAATTCTTCCAATCATGATTCCAATCCAAAATATGACGTCACCAGAATAATTCCATTCTTTACGATGGAAAAGGCTGCAGACTTATGGCATTGAAGTCTACAGGTGACTACATTTTTAAATAGCTGCACTCTGAATGCGGAATTTCTCATGAATTAAAATTGAAAATGAATGCACTCTTTCACAGCTCTGACCCCATTCCACCCCGGATAGCTGCTGTCGGTTCGATTTTTTTGTCCTGTTTTACAAGAGCTTTTCGACAATATTCCAGTATCAGATTGCTGTAACGAATTTTTTTTGATGTTCAAAGCCTATTTCTCCTGGACTATTAATGATGACAAGCACGTGTGCGAACGAACATTTTTGTTTGCATTAGCCTATTTTATTTTTAGACTTATAGTTATCATTTAACTTAAAATTTAATTTGCATAATTTTAGGCTTTTGACAATTTTCTATTTCTATGAATCTTTTTACAATGAAATTTTTCAAAATGAAAACAATATTTTAAAAACTTAATTGAATAAGTTTTAATGTGAGAGAGCACTTCATAATTATAACTCAAATAGATTGAAATGAACTCTTGTTACTTACCTTACGCCATATATAATTAATTATATAATTATATGCAGGCCTGTGGTCAAAATCGATCGAGCAATTTAAAGAAAAAACAATAGGCTAAACAGAATTGGGACGGTTGACGGAAATACTGCCAGCGGCGAGCCGCTGTCAAAATTACCACTCTCTTGACTGAAAGGAATGGAACTGAATTGCGGCGTGCGACGTAAATGCCGCTACCGCTGTCGGTGAACTTAAATTTAATTTTACCGTCGCGGCAGACAAATTAGTTCACTTTGTCACAATCAAAAATATTTCAATACAAAAATTACTTTCTTGTAAACACAAAATGACAGCTGAATTTACCGTCGTACGTAATTCTTTTTACTCGAACGGATTTTAGGACGGTTTTACCGTTCAACGGCATTTTTTTTTAATCCACCTTAAATTTTTCCCTTTCGTAAAAACAATTATTTTATTTTTTTTTGCTTAAGCAGCACTACCTACTTGAAGTTTCCCGATTTCGGCTTAAGTTTACTTTAGCTCACATTCGCAAACCTTTTTAAAACCAAACTTATCTTATGTGCTTTTTAATTCTAAGAAGAAATATGTAATCAAAAAAAGTCGCTCGGATCTGGTTTCGGAGATATAGCCATTGGAAGTTGCGGATATAGCTTTTGGAAAAATCATTATAAGTTCGGAACCGCTGCATGGATGTCAAAAATATGGGTGTCCAAAGAAAGATAATTTAATGGCCTATAATAGTGGAGAGCAAGCCTAAGAAATTTAGCCCATAGTTTTGGAGATATTACAATTTTTCTAAAATTTTGACCAATTTTTTTTTAAAAAACCGTTATTTTTTCCAAAAAATGTCTGAATGACCTATAACTTTTTTAGCTTCTTAAAAAAGCTTAATTTATTCCCCTTAAAATGGTGTATCGTTAGTTCCAAATTTTTGCATATTTACCCCCTTTTTGACCGAAAAACAAAAAAATTTATACAATGAATTCTTATGAAAACTATGTATGTATGGACAAAAACAATAAAAAACCAACAACAACATCAAGAACAACAACAACATGAACAACAACAATAAGAACAACAACAACAACAATTATTATAAGACGATTCTCATTATAAAACTTAAAAATTTTTATTAAAAATCGCGCGCGCAATTTTTAATAAAAATTTTTCGCCTGCGGCGCTTTCTTTTTCAATACAACACAAAAATTTTTATTAAAAAGAAAGAATCGTCTTATAATCCGTTATAAGACGCGCGCGATTTTTAATGAAAATTTTTAAGTTTTATAATGAGAATCGTCTTATAATAATTGTTGTTGTTGTTGTTCTTGTTGTTTTTGTTGTTGTTGTTGGTTTTTTATTGTTTTTGTCCATAAATACATAGTTTTCATAAGAATTCATTGAATAAATTTTTTTGTTTTTCCGTCAAAAAGGGGGTAAATATGCAAAAATTTGGAACAAACGATACACTGTTTTAAGGGAAATAAATTAAGGTTTCTTAAGAAGCTAAAAAAGTTATAGGTCATTCAGACATTTTTTGGAAAAAGAAACGGTTTTTTAAAAAAAAATTGGTCAACATTTCAGAAAAATCGTAATATCTCCAAAATTATGGGTTAAATTTCTTAGGCTTGCTTACCATTATTATAGGCCATTAAATTATCTTTCCTTGGACACCCAAATTTTGATATCCATGCAGCGGTTCCGAACTTATAATAATTTTTTCAAAAGCTATAGCCGCAACTTCCGATGGCTATATCTCCGAAACCAGATCCGAGCGACACTTTTTTTTTTCATACTTTTTATTTATTTTTAACCCCCTTTTACCCCTAAAAAAAAAAAAAAAATTGGAGAATGTGAGCTAAAGTAAACCTGTTCCCCGATTTCTGACGTAAAGAAAGCTGACAAAATTTCGTTTAGACAATTAGACAACTTTACAAATTTAAGTTTATTTCTTAAATATTAAATCAATATTAAAGCTAGATTATTTTCTTAATTATTTTTACTCCAACAACCTTTTAGAATCTGATCCCTTGCATTCTGGATAGTTTTTCCACAAACCTACCTCGAAGTATCTAATCGAAGTGAAACTAATATTACGACCAAAATAAAATACATCGCTCATTCAAAACCAAATTAAACTATGTATAAATAAAGGGTTACATAAATTTCACATCTAATGCCAACAAAAAAATAATACTCACAAAAAAATGTTAGCCTCAATTTGACTTGCAAAAACAATGTTTCCTAATAAATTTAATTCTACATATTTTTAATAATTCTTAGTTTTTTTCTTTTCTATATTTCAATAATTACTAATAATTTAATTCCTATGTTTAGTATCAAATAAATATATATGTATTTATAAATATCATAAAAATAACTTAGCTTGAGCCTCAATAGACAGGTCATCAATTGCTGAATTTCTTGGATTCGCAGCTACAAATATCCATATCCTCTTCTGGTCTTTTTGGCACAGTTTTGTTTTTTAAAAGGGTCATTTTGATTGCAAAAAGTAGGAAATTATCCTTTTTTGTTAAAACCGTCGGAAAAATTGGTTTCTTTCTGTTCAACTGACGTTGCATTAGAACAAAAAGTCCTGTGTAAATTTTCAAGCACTAGTAACGAAGCAAAAAAAAAAAAATATTTCAATGTTCGGCTCGCCCGCACTTTCAACATTCCAATTCTCATTTCCAACCAATTCTAAGATCTTAGTATTCTGAAAGTTTATAAGTCAAGGTTTCATATAATTCTCAATAAAAAAATATTAAAAAATGTTTTTTCAGAAAATGCATACCCATTTTTAAAAAAAAAAAAATTTTAAACAACAAAATATTTTTTTTGATCATGAAAAAATCTTTAAAAATCACTCATTAAAATTCCTAATTTACAAATGAAATATTGAGGCAACTATTTTTATTCCTCAAGCTAAAATATAGGCAAAAAAAAATCCATCCATCCATAATGTTGATATAAACATTTCCCGCGTCGTACTTGCAAACGTTGGGAATTTTGTTTTAAGAAATACTCTAGAGACTGAACACGCGCTGAGTTTTCGGACGAGAAGGCCTATTACATATAACATTTTTTGCTCCCATGTCATTTTCCAAAATGCATCAAAGATGGCTTTCCGTGCATTTGCACTAAAAAGCGAATAGTACCGGTTACGTCTTTGCTCACAAAATGTTGACGAACAAGGTCGTCCCAGCTGTATTTCGGGCCTTTGACACAAACCGTTTTCAACCGAAACGCCTATATATTGAACTGCTCGCATTCGTTTTTTCATAATTGGGTTCCGTTCACGTTTTAATTGTTCCGGAAGAGGCATTGATCTTACACAAAATATTTTCCGTTACACTCATTACGAAAAATTAAAACGAAGATCACATACGCGCAGGCGCGGATCCATGGGAGGGGCCATGGGGGCACGTGCCCCCCCCAAGCACTCAAGATGAATCACTCAAATAATGAAATAATGATTTGCTGATTTAAAGACAGGTCTTCTCTTAAAAAATCTAACTAAGTAATTGTTTTATTTATTTTTTTACATTTTGTGGAATTTTGTGGAAATGCACTGAATCGATAGTTGAAATGTAGTTTTTAGAGTCCGAATGTACTTTTTAATTTTTTTGGTGAAAATACCCAATTTGCCAAAAAAATTAAATTTTGGCTGCAATTTACTAAAAAAATGTCATCAATTTCAAAAATGGAAAATATGGGTAGGTGTTCCTTAACTAAACTAACTATTTTCGAATGTATTTTGTTCCTGTAATTTTTTCTTCAACGCATCGACTCGTTCAACTCTTGCCGTTTCTCAACTCACAAGAACAAAATACATGCGAAATACCCTTTCGCGCTGTATTTCTCATAGCAAACTGCTGAAGCACTCTTTGGAAAATAGCTTTTTTAATGTAAAAAAAAAACTCAGCTTTCGATTAAAAGCATTAAAAAAAATATTAAAAATACCATTTTCGAGATATAACACGTTTTGTGATTTTTCACCAGGAAAATGGAAAATCTGACAAAACCATTGGAAAGCTGAGCTAAAAATACATCGAAATGATGTGTCGGAAAATTTTTTTAGGAACATTTATGTACCAGCAGCACGAGTTGAAAACAACAGAATTTAGCGCTCGCACACGGCGCTAGGACATTTAACATGTTTTTCCAAATTTTATTTTACCAAAATTTTCTAAAAAAAAAGTGAATTTTATAAATTGTCCAAATGTACCGAAAATGTACTGAAAATGAACTAAATGTACCGAATGTACTGAAAACTTGTCGAATGTACCGAAGACGATTTTTTGAGACGCAAAAGTACCGAAAAAAGTACAAATATACCGAAAATGCCATCACTGATCTATATATCGATATATCGCGCTTGAATCTCAAAAAGAAAAACGACTAAAATTTTAATATTACAAGTGTTTGTGTATTAGACACATCAAAACAATCTCAAAAAATTAAATTTATTTTTTCATTAATTTTTTTAAGAGAAGTTCATGTGGTATCATTGAAAATTTCCAATTATAGTGTATTAAGGTGAATGTAATAAAAACAGGATTTGAGGTGTTACACAAGAAATACCAATACTAGCGCAGAGACAATACATTTTTTCGTTATATGTAGGCTTAAGAAATAGCGGTAAATTTTATTCCGATACTTTCTTATGTATGTGTGCATATGGAAAATCGAAAAAAAAATAAAAATTCAAAATTTTATATAAGAAAAAAGTCTAATTTTTTCATATTTTTACTCATATTTCCAAAAATGCAAATTTTGCAGCTCTGGTATCAACCCTCTAATTTTTTTTTGTTTTAATTGAGGATATACTCAAATATTAATAAATTTTCGAATTTCGAGTGTTTCCGATGAATTCTAGAACATGAGATTTTTTTGAACACGTCAAACTCGATTCGGATACTTAAATACTTGAATTGAACATAGTATTTGAAAAATGTGAATGACATTAAAATATTTGAAGTTTGAAAATATTTGAAGTTTGAAAATATTTAAGCTTAGAAATATTTGAAGTTCGATGGTGTCGAATCCTCAGAAAATACGTGTTAATGGAAAACAAAACTTTTACATGAAAAACCGTGTGAAACGAAAACAACCTCAAATGTACTGAATCCAGTCATTTATTAAGCAAAAAAATTGTACTTAAATTATTAAATGATACAGAGCAGAGAATCTTTTTGTCATTTTCGGCAGACGTATTCATACTTCTCGCGAACAACAAAAATAATGCATGTACAAGAAATTATCAGAATACCTTGTCGAAAGCAATGTGATGATTAGCGAAGCAAAGATCAAGTACCGAAAACACCGCATATGCAGATAGATAGATAGAAAAATTTCGAAAATTTGTCTGATAAGGGACTTAGAAAAATCGTTTTCACTTAGAAAATCTATAAGGGACTTTTGCTTCGTGGGCCCACTTTTTTGCTCAAATGTGAAACAGGCCCCAAACTTTTGCTTCGTGGCCCCAATGGTGCATTTTTCGTCGCCGCCAATGTTTCTACTTGCCCCTCGCCACCGAACAAAGACTTGGAAATTTCAGGTCGCTAGATTTTAAGAGACTTGTAAAATTATGGTGCGAGGGCCAGTGGCATGCCACTTTTTGGGGCAGATTGAGTTGAAACTTGGTGTGAAGGCACAAGTAGGCATGGGACCGACACAGCCTTGGACGCAATCTGCCACGCCCAGAATTCGACCACTTTTTGGGGCAGCGGTATGCCTAACAGGAAATCGAAGTATTCACAAAAAAAGAAGAATTTTTTCGCACAATTAAACATGTAAGTTGTTAGTTCGATCTATATTGAATCTATTAAGGTAGTTAGGCTCATTATTTTCTCAACAGAAGATGTTTATTATTGCGATGCGAAAAAAAGTGCATTTATACCGCTTTGGCCCACGGGTGGGTAAAGCGGTATACGAAGTGCAATACGACTCTGCCGCCATGAGCTATGTAAACATACAGACTCGCGAAACAAAAATTTATCAACATAAACAAATCGTTGTCAATAAAAATGAATGTCATTAATATATACTACGATATTTTTTAAATTATTCATATGAAATGAATTTACTTAAGCCGAAAATTTTCGAATCTTACATCAACCGCACTCATTTTGATGAACTTCGTGGATCTCGAAAACGGAAGGTCGAAATGTCGCTATAACCTGGCAGTTACAAGAGCACTACTCCAAAACAATTTCCTTATAAATACATTAGATGGCGTTATAATGCAAGGATAAATATACCCTTCGTACTGCTTTGCCCCGTATACCGCTTTGCCCCGCCTTCGCCTATATAAACTATCGTGGAAAGATTGTTGTGCTAGTTATTATGGTGAAACAAAAAGGGCCCTAAGGAAGCGTATTGATGAACATAGGCGTAATAAAAATTTGGAGTATGTTATTTATAATCATCATTTCAATAATGATCATAATTTTGATTTTGACGGAGCTAATATTGTCGATTTTGAACATGACTATAAAAAACGCTTACTATCAGAAATGATGTTTATTAGTAGTGATTGAAATAGTTTAAATAAAAAAGGAGATGTTAATTATCTTAATAACATTTACAAAAGTTTAGTAAAACATAACCGGTTTTAATAAGGTAGTTCTTTAAAGTGCTAAACAGAATTGGTACGTGCGATATAGTCCACAAGGAAAAGAGCTTCTTCAAAAAGCTATTTTTTAAGCTCTTTTCTTTCGTTAAAACACCATGAAACAGTTGCGACAACAGCTGATTGTGAGAGAAGACTATTTGTTTACATATTTTAGCGCAAATTATGTTTTCTTTTTGCTTTGAAAAAATCACATGAAAGCCACAAATTGTCGGAAGGATATTCTAACAAATCCAGTCCAGACCGCCATTTATGATGATTGTTATCGACAATCTATTCCACAGCACAAAAAAAAGAGGATTATATTATAACCGCGCTGGCAAACTAGAGAAGCCGGTGTTTCATATACTATAGGATGAAAAATTAGTCGCGGCCAAAGGCCTCTGAATTACACTTACTTTTATGTATAATTTCTGGGCTAGCGAACCGGGCGAATTAATGAAAATTTAAAAAATATGTGGTTCAATAACACACTGTCACTGTGTGGCATAAGCGGATTAGTAAATCTTAATTTTTCTTTTTTTTAACTATGAATAAATTGGCTGCAAAAAACTAATTTTTCTTAAATTTTATACCGGCACTTCGCGCTACTCACAAATACAAATCACTGACCTATGGTTGGTTGTAATTTCTTTGTGTTTCTGTCTTCTTCCGAAATCGCAACAAAATAGAATCTGTTCTATTTCCTTGCGATAAATTTGCTAGTGTCACTTGAAGAGCTTTGACGTTTCTTGTAAAAAAAATCTCTATTGCGTATCTTGCTCTAACGCAGGGGTTCTTAAACTTATGTAGTCCGAGGACCCCTTATTGAGCTACATTTTTTTTGCGGACCCCAGAGCCCTAGACATTTGACGTCGTTCTTAAGGTTAGGTTAGGTAGGAGTGGCAGTTAATTACAAAACCGACTTACTTAGACCAAATGTAATCCAATGTGATACAACAGGATTTCTGACTATACCCTCTCGTTGAACCTACATATAATAACATGTCTAACGTCATCCGGGTCATCAAATGAAAACGAACCAAGTGTTTTGTGGCGTTTTCTAGCAAGTGCGGGGCAGAAGCAGAGAAAATATTTAGTGTTTTCTTCTTCTTCCACATCTCCAGAACTTCTACTGAAGTCAAAGGACCTAACACCTAATCTCTCCGCATGTCTGCCGAGTTATGGCTGCAACAACTGACGAGACACTATGTATAGTGCGGGAAATCAGCTCTGACGTAGGCTTGGCGTCCGGCCAGATCTGCCTTGTTATATTGCAAGTTAACCCTTGAGTCCATCTTTTGTTAGCATTTTTACCATTTTTTCTTTAAGCAGTAACTTGAAGGTAGCAAGTGGCATGCCAACACCTTCCTTGTCTTGAGGAATTTGGGCAGGAGTCCCTTGTCTAGCAAGTTTATCAGCTTTGCAATTGCCGTCAATTCTCCAATGCTCTGACACCCAGATGAGGTGATAATTAAAATGCTGGGCCATCTCATTTAGAGACGAGCGGCATTGTTTGGCCACTAATGAGTTTAGAAAGACTGATTTTAGACATTTGATTTCGAAAATTTGTCTGATAAGGGACTTAGAAAAATCGTTTTCACTTAGAAAATCTATAAGGGACTTTTGCTTCGTGGGCCCACTTTTTTGCTCAAATGTGAAACAGGCCCCAAACTTTTGCTTCGTGGCCCCAATGGTGCATTTTTCCTCGCCGCCAATGTTTCTACTTGCCCCTCGCCACCGAACAAAGTCTTGGAAATTTCAGGCGCTAGATTTTAAGAGACTTGTAAAATTATGGTGCGAGGGCCAGTGGCATCCCACTTTTTGGGGCAGATTGAGTTGAAACTTGGTGTGAAGGCACAAGTAGGCATGGGACCGACACAGCCTTGGACGCAATCTGCCACGCCCAGAATTCGACCACTTTTTGGGGCAGCAGTCAACTTGTTTGACTTTGGTCACGATAAGTTCACCGCAAGCCGAACTTGAGTGTAAGTATTTCGGCCACCGCGATTTAAGTGCTCGTGCAGAGCACACATAAAACCAAAATATGCAAAAAAAAAGATTACCCAAGTGTCAATGTGTCGCAAAAATTTGGTGGTGGTTTTTACTCTCACAAACTATTTGCAGATCCTCTCTGCATGAGTACAAAAGTGAGTAAAGACAAGAGCAAAAGGTATTGGCGTAATCGCATTAAGATAGGTACAAAAGAGACATGGGTGCAAACAACACCGCATCATATTTTTGCGTTGTTTTTGGATATTTGGATATGAAAAATACCAAGTATGTATGGAGTATACTTATGGTTGCGGTGCACCGCTGCAGTTCTCTGATACAGAGCCATAGTTGTCGTTCACTTACTTAGAACTTTTTACACCAAAAAATATGAAATTATAAAAAATTTTAAAAACGGTTAGAGTTAAAAAAATATCTTGATGTCAATGATTCACATGAACTGATACACATGTAATTTTATTACGTATATAGGATAGAAAATCACCTTTTTTTTGAAGTTTTTTTTTCAGATATGATGTGTATGTACATTAATTTTTTTCTTTTTATTTTTTTAAGGAGCTGTTATCTTTAAAGTAAGTTTACGGTACTTGACGAAAATTCAGCTCTCTAACTCAATTTTATAAGGTGGCGCCGAAGCCTGTTAGTTTTACATGTAAATTGTATGGAAAAACTTTATTTTATTAAAAAGGTATCTGAATAGTTTTTTGCGCTGAATCCGAATCTGGCATCAGAATTGACCCATCGGCGCCACCTTATAAAATTGGGTTACACAGCTGAATTTTCGTCAAATTGTTCTTCATACCATAAACTAACTTATAAGGCAACAGCACCTTAAAAAAAACAAAATGAAAAAAAACTTAAATCATCCTAATTCATTATTTGAGCCGTTCATTGCACAAGTCGATTAACTCCACTTTTCAAACTTTTTGATTTTCATGCGCTACAGTAATTTATTAGATCGCTACTTTTCGTATTTGTTACAAATTTGGTTAAAAAAATTGGTTGAACATCACAAATGCCAAAATTTATTATTCGTTCGCTCTACACAATGTATTAAAGCTTCAATTTGATTTTACGTTTTTCTCGGCTTTTTGTTTTATGGAGTTAATCGATTTGTGCACTGAACGGCTCATTTTAGACTTGATGTATGTATGTAACTGTGCTTTTTTTACAGTGTTGACGAAGTACTAGATTACAATTGATTATAAATAAATATATGTGAAGCCTAAATGTTCATTTTGACCAATATTTTAAGTAAAATTTTTGATAAAAAAAAAAACGTGTTTAAAAAGTAGCGTGAAAAAAATCTACTGGTAAAGTCTTTGATTTAATGAACGTTAGGCGATTAGTAAAGCCTGTATTACATGGCGAGTGAAACCGAATGTGGTGCAGGTTTGAATGATGGTAAAACAGGAAGAGGGAGCACTTGAAAACTCGTGCCCCCCCAATCAAAAACTCTAGATCCGCCACTGCATACGCGTTCCGACACAAGATATGCTCCATAGTAATTGTTACTTTTTAAAATTGGAATTTACACGGAAATTTTGAATTCAAAATCCTTCGGAAATGCAAAAGATACTACGCTACTCTATTGCAATTTAAATTTTTTCAAATTGAAAGCTACTTTGCATGAAAAAGCATTTAGGGCCTTTTAACATATAAAAAAATTTTGAATGCACTTAGGGCTTTTTAATATCACCTAATAAAGTTGGTATTTTTTGTGTTACCGTTCCAAGCTTTTGGGTGAAGGTGTATTTGAGGTTGGTCTTCAGGAATATGTAATAAACTGGATTTCGGAAAAAATGTCAATTATGGCCGTTATATAAGTGAGCGACGATATGTATGTACTTTAGACCTGTTCAGAAGTTTACGAAATATGAATTTTTTAATGGGCTGAAAGCTTATCTGAAAGCTCTATGAATTTAAATAAGATTTGCATAAAAAAAAATTGAAAAATATTTCTGTTAGATATTGCGCTTTTGGCCGGTAGGTCGAATTCGGGTGTTAATTTGAATTTTAAAAGGTTCTCAGAAACACATAAATAACTTTTATTTTAGAAAATATTTCAAAATAAATATAATGCAGTTTTCATATGTTTAGTCTAATTAACCAGTTCTTAAGGTCAGAAACTTTTAAAATTGTTTCAATTCTACACTTAAATCATGTAAATTAAAATTTTTTTTCTGAAATTCCAACTTTAACCTTAAATATTTCCGAGAAAAAAATTTTCAAAAATTTTTAAATTATTTTATTACTGTTATATAGCCTACTACCTTTGTGCTTAACTGAAAGAAGCCAGATATTTTTGACCGTCTTTAAATTGCTTCATTCAAAAGAAAATGTACAAATTGATGATGTTACATATTTTTGATTTTATTTTTACTTGTCCTACTAATATGCTATTGATTATGTATTTGAATAAGGATCTAACCCTTTAAAGGCATTTCATTGTCTTATATGTTCAATTGTACCCTAAAAATGATAAATCCAAAATTGCAATTAAGCTTCGGCTTGAACTTTTGAGGACGGTGGAAATTCATAGAGCTTTCAGATAAGCTTTCAACCCATTAAAAAATTCATATTTCGTAAATTTCTGAACAGGTCTAATGTAATCTTTGCACCGAATTTCAAACCTGCTATTATCAAGGTATATGGTTATAAATGGTTTTGTTGTATGTATCAAAATAAAATATATCCTATGTTACTCTGGAATAGTGAAGCTTTCTATTAGTAGAAGAATTTTTAGAGCCAGCTCTGTAGTTCCAGAGGTTAGCCCTGCATACAAAAAACAAACTTGATCTCTTATATAATAAAATATATAAAATGTTACTTACAAGTTCTAAACGTGCACATTTATTTCAAAAACAAATAATTTTTATTGTGTACTGAATAAAGATATACATTAAACATATTGAAAATATCCGCATGTTCTAGAATTCTTCGGGAACGCTTAAAACTCGAAAAGTTATTCAATTTCGAGTACATACGGGGTTGTATGGCACCCTCTGGGGTTGGTGAGCTAGTGTTTATCGACGGTATAATGGATCGTTTCGGTTACCCAGACATTCTAAAAAACAATCTAAACAAAAGTGCAGCCAAACTTGGAATAGAGCAGTCATTCGTCTTTCAACAAGACAATGACTCCAAACACACTACGCTTATTGTCAAGGACTGGCTAAGTTGAAAAGTAAAATAACAGCTTAAAACACCTCCCCAGTCTCCAGATATTAACCCTATCGCGCATTTGTGGGACCACCTTGATCGTCAAATCAGTTTGCACGAAATAAATTCCAAAGACGATTTGAAGAATATCCTTTCGGCAGAGTGGGAGAAAATATGGTCTAGCGTGACTATGAACCTGGTGACTTTAATGAAATCCAGACTTAAAGGTGTTTTAAAACAAAGGCTATCCCACAAAATATTAAAAACAAATTTAGTTTAAAATAAGTTGAAGAAAATTAGATTTTTACAGTACTGACTTAGTCTTGCATAATAACTTTTCTGATATATTTTTAAGGATATTTTCGTTTAAGTTTGTATAATTTGATGAAATTGAATTTTTATTTTATTTTTTTGTATCTTAAATAAATTAGCATATTGTCTTAAATTAAACCTTTTGTTTTTGTTTCAATGCAGTACTTCTATCTTTTTTTATTGCATATATTTTATCAATAAAAAAAAGAAACTTCTTCTACACACCAAGCTTGAAGGAGCAAAAAGTTTCTAAAAAATGCCCACTAAAACGGCCTATGGGAGATGATTTTTGAGCCTTCGAAGTGTCAAAATCCATGCTCCGGATAATCCTCTAGAAGAAATTTCATATATGAGCATTAGGGCGGGTCGATTTCTTCGGGCGGGAAAAAGTCATCAAAGGGTATGGCAAGACAATATTCTACGGACAATTCAGAGCAACTTTGCCAAAGAAACGATGGGTCTAAAATCAATTTCGAGCCTCCGCATTTTCACAAATAGGTTTTGAACAGTACTTACGTACATATGTATATTGCACTTTTATGGGTACAATTACAGGAAGGGAGGAATTTTTGGACCAGGTAGTGGTCGATCATCAGAGGTTAAATATTTCATAAAATGATGTTTATTTCTGATAATAGTCGACCAAGGCGTTTAACTTTGCAGCAATTAATTATTTTGATACTTAATTTTTTCCAAATTTCAAATAATTTTTTTACTACTTGTGGTGTAATACTTTTGTATGAAAATATTCTGCTTTCAGCTTTAGCACTTTCACTCAAAAGACTATAATACTTTTATAAATCACTATTATTTGAGAAATTCAGTCCATTTAAATCACTTGGCAAGCCAAAAGTAGGGAACATCTTGAGATGGTATATGCAACAGGTTGCATCTGGAGGATATGGGTCTTATCGATAGCTCCATAGTAGAATAAAACGAAAAAATCACAATTGACGATCAAAACTTTCATGGAATTTACACGTTTTCAATGGCAGATTTTTCAATGATAGATTTTTATTTTTGAATAAATAATTGTTTTCCATTATCTTTCGACTTAAGTACTTCAGCACTCTACTATTCTTACAAAAAATTAAAATAACACGGTAAATACAAAGAAGGCACAATACCTTTCCACCGACATCAAAATGACCGATTTACCACAATTTTTGCTTTAAATATGAAATACTTTGTAGTTGTTCCCATACAAATCTAATATAAGTACTGTTCAAAACCTATTTGTGAAAATGCGGAGGCTCGAAATTGATTTTAGACACATAGTTTCTTTGGCAAAGTTGCTCAGAATTGCCCCTAAAATATTTTCCTGCCATACCCTTTTTGAAAAAAAAAATCGACCCGCCCTAATGAGCATAAATTTGAAAATATTTGGAAATTGGTGGATTCGCTTTAAGCAAGAGCAAGATCGGTAAAAATTGTCAACCAAATCTGACAATGCACAATTTTTATATTTTTTTGTATTTGTATTTGTAATTATAAGTTAATATAGTACAAAAATATAATAAATCTTATTGCTAATGTACTAATGACATAAAGTGAATAAAAATTTAATTGTATATTGATATTAAATGATAAAATTAAATTAATGTTGAATTTTATAACAAACTATGTAAATACATTTTTCTTCTGGGTCCGCAACAATTCTCACATCAGTAATTATTAAGGTTCAGGTTTTATCGTAAATAAGCAGAGAGATTAATTTTAAAAAGCGAAGTATTGCCAGTTAGTTGGAGTGTTATAGGGAGGGTGTTCCATAGCCTTATCGCATGAATGAAAAACTGACGTTCCGAGGTCAAAGATAGATGGCGTGTGGGAATTATGTGATTATTTCTACTAGAACGTGAAAAATTAAGCTTGTATAGTTGCAAGGGTGTTTTTGTATTTATTATTTATAAAGTAGCAGAATAGTCTTAAAAGATAATAGTGCATTTAGTGACATATGAAAAATTTGATGAGCAAATTGCGAAATATGGTCAGTACGCTTTAATCCAAATATGAATCTCGCGATGCTGTTATACAGCACGTTCAATTTGTTTTTGCAAATACTGTCACAATTTGCAAAAAGTTCACATCCAAACAGTAGTGTGGGAATCAGGTATGCTTTCGCTAAAAGCAGTCTAGTTTTAAGGGGCGTGAAGGAATGTACCCAATGGGAAATCTGGAAGCAGCTTCCAAGAGGCGCGCATCCAATGTGCTTCTCCGGAAGCATTTAATTCAAAATTTTATTTAATTTAAAAAAAAACTTTTATTGCGCATCCACTGGGGTTTGAACATAGGTATAGTTTTGTCACAACAATATTACTAGCTAGAGTATTTCAGTTGGTTAAGATGTGCGCACCTCAGAACATTGGCATAACCCAGGAGGCCTAGGTTCGAGACCCACCGGAGACAAAAATTTAAGTGAGTTTTTTTTTCAATTTAAGGTAAATGTGCTTCTCAACATCCAAGGAATAGCATTTCATATGCCTCCTAAGATATTTTTCTACTTAGCATCCAAGGAAGCTCATTTCATATGCTTCCGAAGATGTGCTTCTATTCAGTTATTCAGTTATTTATTCAAATATTTTGACAAAATGCTACAAGACAATATATCTTATAAAAAAGCATAAAAAATAAAAATTTACAATGTAAGTTTTAATAATAAAAGAAATAATTAAAGCTAGAGATAAAAATTAAATTAAATAATCTTTAAAAATAAAAAAAGAGAATTATCTTAACTGGTAGAGATATTAAAGTAATCAAAAAGTTTCAGCCGAAATTGTGTCGAAGGCCTAATTGATTGCAACTCGTGTGGAAGATTGTTCCACAAGCGAGTTGCAGCCACAAAGTAAGAGCGTTCTATGGGTAATGTCCTATGTCGAGGTAAAATTAATTTTAATCCTCTACGTGACTGCGTAAAGCGAATCATTTCAAAAAGAAATTGTGGACAATGGTTATTAATTATATTGTGCAATTTTAATATATTACGAAACCTATAATATTGTTCTAGGTCCAAGCCTAACATGGTTTTCTTAAGATGAGTCACACTTTCGTACCTTGGCACATTAAAAACAAATCTTATGTAGTGGTTAAAGGCCACATTCAATTTACGTTTGCACATAAAATCCGGGCAAGGATAAACTGAACAGTTAAACGTAAAGAACGGCAGAATTAAACTTTTAATTAACCGCATTTTCATATTGATAGGCAAACAGTAAGCTGAAACCCTTAAGCTTCTAAGGCTAGAATATATAAGTTTAATAGTTGCTGTGGTAGCGTCACAACAGCTTAGCGAAGAATTAATTTTGTAGCCAAGGTATTTCACATTGCTTTCAAACGGAATATCTATGTCATTTAAGGCAAGTGTAGGAAAATCTAATGAATTAACAGAATGCCTAGAACAAATCATGCATACACATTTCGAAGGATTTAGCTTAATTTTATTATTTATGGACCATATGTGAATGCTACTCAAATCCTCATTTATTCGAGCAACACTTCAGAAAGCCCCAACGGTCTAGAAAAATGTATCAAAACATCATCAGCGTATAAATGAGATTGACAATTACTTACAATTTCAGGTAAATCATTGATATATGTACATTGAAAATAAAAGGGGTCCCAAGACCGAACCCTGGGGGACACCACAATTCACTACAACAGGGTTAGACATACCTTGTTCCGTAACAACAGTTAGCATTCTATCCCGCAAATAGTTGGAAATCAGTTTCACCGACATATTAGAGAAATTAAATTAGAATTTGAGCTTTCTCAAAAGTATTGCATGGTCTTCACAGTCGAACGCTTTAGGAAAGTCTAGCATAACCATTATGCAGATGTCCTCATTGTCTAAAGCTAAACGCATATCTGAATTTACTTTTATGACAGTCGATTCACAACTGTGTTTATTTCTGAAACCGGATTGCCACTTATTAAGTTTATTGGTTCTAGTCAGATAGTTCTGAATTTGGCTTGCGAGTAGTTTTTCTAAGACTTTTGACGGACTAGATGCATTCGATTTTTTTGGGGTTGGTATAACCCTTGCAGATTTCCAAATGACTGCAAACTGGCTGCTAAAAATACAAGTATTTAGTAAATGTACAATGTAAAGTAGGATAAGGGGAAGAATTAGTTTAAAAAACTTAGGGCATATTCCATCAGAAATCCATAGATGTTATTGCTCCTATTGCCTCAAGCACCTTCGAAAAATCAGCAGAAGCAAAGGCAAAACTTTCATCATTATCCATTTCAGAAAAATTGAAGTCCGACAAAGGAAAACAAGTAGAAGGAGGAGCTATACTTGCGCACATTTCGTCAGGACCGACGCGACATCCACGAATAGAATTGTCCTTCACAATACCTTCTTCTTTAATATTTTTCCATAATTGCTTTGGATCCAAAGAAGGATTAAGCCTATTACATAAATAAGAGCGTTTGGCAGACACAATGTACTGTCTTTTATTAAAAACGGAAGGGTTTCTTTTATACCTTCTGAAAAAGCGCTCTCTTTCACAAATTTGGAGTCTTATTGCATTGGTAAACCAAGGGCAACTTTTTGGTTTAAAATGTTTGTCACGGTTGGGACATATACCTCGTATAACTCATTAAAAAGATTATTGAAAAAAGATAACTTAACATCCAAATCCGGAATAGAGTAAATTGCATTCCAGTTAGAATCACAACAGTCGCGAAAAAGACTTGGATAGCAAATATTGTTGAAAGATCTGAAAGTAATGGTTTTTTCAAAAATTCGGGAAAAAGGTAACGAACAGAATAAAAAATTGTGCGTAAAATCCGAAGTGGGAGTAATTTGTTCAAATCCTAGCAACTGCTTACCGGAACTTATAAGAAATAAGTCAATTAATGACGGGCTAACAAGGGACTGGAAGCAAGTTGGCATTGATTTATTAACAATAGAGAGACACGTTTTATTACGTAAATAAATATGTAAACAGTTTAGTTGAACGTGTATTATTAAGTATATTAACGTTGAAATCACCTCCAACAAGAATAGCATCATATTTTTTATTTAGCCTCATTAAAGTTTCCTCAAGCTCAATGATGTTTTCACTACAAAATTTGGTTGGAGGACAATAGACAACAATTAATAAGCATTTAAGATCATTATGGTTTACTTCGACACCCAAAAATTCAAGATTACGTTCCTTAGAGAAACAAACAATTTTCGATTTTATAAATTGATTAATAAAAATGCAAACTCCACCCCCAGTTCTATCAATGCAATCATTTCTTAAAAGCTTAAAATCAGGAATATCTACAAGTTTAGATAATATATTATTATTTAACCAAGACTCACAAATCATAACTGCGTCAACTTCTGACGCACTGAACATTTGATACAAGATTGTATATTTAGCTTTAACGCTACAAGCATTAAGGTGACAAACTCTGAAACCATTGAGAGTTCTACACAGAACATTAAGAACGCATCTCACATTATCAAGACTTACGTTCAGTTTTCAAAACACTAATTAGCATAGGTGCCGACACAAATTCAGCGAAACATAAATTTAGAAACTAAGAAAACCATACAATAAAAACTACTAAGATCATAAAAATGATTGAAATATTCATGAAAATTAAAACAAATTTGCCAAAACGTTCCATGAAAAATTGTTTCCAACATAGATTCAATAAATTCATAAATTGCATATATAAGTAATAATACTGGGCAATAAAAATAAAAAAAAATAGTACAATTGCTTGCAAAGAATGCAAAAAAAAAATAATAACAACTAATTGCTAGTGCAGCAATAACAACAATAAAAGCAAAAATGTTAGCTGCACTCAGCTAAACAAGAAAGAGATAACAAAACTAAATAAATAAAACACCACAGCTTAGCACAGCGCAGCTTCGGTAAGGCTCGAAGCACCCGCCAAATTCTCTGGAGCAACAACATCCGAGCACAGTAAATCAAGAGCTGCTACGCTATTTATGTATGAAGGTTCAGTTGAAGATGATAACTTAACAAATACTTTTCCATTCCATGTGAAAAGAGAGGGTAGGCGTTGGTTGCGTCGCAACATGTTTGTTCTTTTTAACAATTTTATTGCGGAGCAAATTCGCGACGTTACCTTCTCATTGTTTGTCAAACGAATTCTTCAGCATCCAATATGCTTCCAAAGATGTGCATCCCGGCAATGACATCGTGTGTTAAAAAAGATAAGCAGTGAGAAGAGCATCGGGAGCAGCTTCTGCCTTCCTTGATGCACATCAGAAGCGCTTTGAACGCGCTTCCATTTCCCGTTGGGTACTGTCCATAAAATACGCAACATGCCATAAACCTTGCCAATCGCTGCATTTATGTGATTATTCCACGTCAAAGTCCTGTTAAAAATTACGCCCAAGTTTTTTGCAGTATTAACGTGGGTAATTTCAACGCCATTAACTTTAATAGCCGGAAATAAACTAATATTAGAAAAACTTTCAGTCAAAGTAGTACGGTCTGTACTAATGAACACCTAAACATCATCTGCATCCATGTGCAATTTACAATGTTTAGGGATCTTAGCTAAGTCATTAATGTACATAGAGAAGAGTAATGGTCCCAAAATGAAGCCTTGAGGGACACCTCTGAAAGTGGAAACAAAACTTGAAAGAGTTCCTCCGGTGCTGACTGCCTGCCTTCGATCCGATAAGTAAGTCCTAATCAAATTTACGGCGGTATTAGAAAAATTAAACATATGTTGTAGCTTCCAACAAAGTAAGCTGTGATTGACGCTGTCAAAAGCCTTGGAGTGGTCTAGAAGTGTAAGGATCGTTGCTTTGTTATTGTCAAAGGCCGAACGAATATCTTCAGTAACTTCAATAAGAGCTGTTACACAACTCCTTTTTGCTCTGAATCCAGATTGCACTTCACTGAGTAGCGAATATCTAGAGATAAAACTATTAATTTGTTTATAAAGATTTCGTTCAAATACTTTGGAAACAAACGGCAGAATGCTTATTGGCCGATAATCATCTTTATTCTTTGGTAGTGGTATGATTTTGGAAGACTTCCAGCAATCAGGAAAAGAAGAAGAAGTTATAGCACTGTTAAAAATACAATATGTCAGAAATGGGAATAATTTTGGCAGTAAAGCTTTCAGAAAAGTTGGGTGGATTTAATCAAGGCCAATCGCACTAGACTTGACTGATAGCAAACAACTCAAGACTTCTAACTCATCCACACAATTGAAACTAAAAATTGGGGTATCCGTTACAAGTGGGCGATACGTCTTTAGATCTGCCGAGGGTATTGTACAATGGGCAAACTTTTTATTAAGCTCGTTCGCTTATGCTAGGTCTAGGGAAAGAGGACTTTTTCCATTTTTGTCGATACCTATTTCTTTGATTAGTTTCCAATTTGTTTTACTACCGATTGCGATGCCAAACTTAGTGCCGTAGAATCTTGATTTAGCAGAGTGAATTTTCGAATTTACCTTGTTTCGAAAATTCACGAATTTACCTTGTTTCGAAAATTCACTCTGCTAAATATGCCGTAGAATCTTGATTTAGCAGAGTGAATTTTCGAATTTACCTTGTTTCTCGAAAAAAATTAAGTTCTCACTCTCCGTGTCGAGTTGCATTTAATTTCGCTCCGCGTTGAAATTTGGTTTTTTTAGTGAAAACTTTAATTTAAAAATTTTATAAATTGCGACAGAGACGCACAATCGAAGTGTAATCCAAATTACATCAAGAGAAGACAAATTCTCTGCCCTTCAGGGCCGTTTTTAAGCATAGGCTGTATAGGCTGCAGCCTAGGGGCCCGCGCCACAAGGGGGCCCGCGCCATAAAAAAATCTGTTCTAACATTTTAAATTTTCAGTTGAATAAAAAAAGCTGCATCGATTTGTAGCAAACTGCTTCAAAATCTCAGGCGTGTATAAGCACCTTAAATGGATATCGTTTCATATTTGTATACGCTCTTAACCCTGGCACCGTTCTCTCTTTTGACTTGCTCCCATCCGCCACTTCTTATTAAACCAAACTTTTTGTATGTGGTTTTCTATTTGAAGAATAAATATTTAATCAAAAAGTGTCACTCGGATCTAGTTTCGGTGATACAACCATCGGAAGTTGCGGATATAGCTTTTGCTGAAATCATATGTAGTATTTCATAAAAAAGATAATTTAGTTGGTCAGAATTTAAGAAAAATCGTCATATCATATCAAATTTTAAAGTTTTATCTTTCTTACGACACCCATATTTTCACAACTATTCAGGGGCTCCCAAATTATAATGACTTTAACAAAAACAACTTCCGATGGCACTTTATTTAATTTTTTTTTTAATTCGAAAACAAAAATTGGGCAATATATCTGTCGTCACAATCGATAACAGCCTAAGTCGACATAAGAAAAAATTGAGTTATGTATGCTACCATACTCTACTAACAAAACTATTCTTTAACAATATTTTTTAAAAAGATATTAATAACATATTGATTTAAGTCGTATTGAAGTCCAATTACATTTACAATAAGCGCCAAAATATACTTAAGAAAATATTTGACATTTGAAAATAATGACCTAAGCGGTTCTTGCAAATTTTTTCCTAAATTAATTATCATAAACAAGAGAATTAATTTAAGAACCAAAGTATTGATGTGACTATCTTTTTTTTATTTTTTTTTATTTGGTAAAACATAAGTACAATAAGATTTAAATCTTTTGCTGAACAATATACTTAACGTTGGTCAATTAACAAATCTGGTCAAAATAAAAAAAAAATATATATAGTTCTTAAATTCTAATTAACAAATAAATAGCATAAATAAAATTAGCAAAAATAAATTTAGCAGATGTATGAATATTAAAAAAGAGAAAAATCTAAAGACGCGAAAAATGTTGAGAAACCGAATGCTTAAAATTGTTCAAGAATGCGATACTTTTTAGGGTATTAGGTAATAAATTCCAGATTCGAATGGCATTAATTAAGAAAAATCTTGTGGTATTAAGATGTATGAATTTCGGAATGATTAAATTATGATTTCTGCTCGATATGCTGAGCCGTAGTTTTTCGAAGAGAAAGTAAGGCATTTTTAAATAAATAATCTTATGAAGAAACAAACAATTTCTAGCCATAAGATAGTTTTCAATTGTACAACCAAGTATCCTGCTATTCCACGATGAAATGTGGTCGAATCTACGAAGACCAAACACGTAACGAGTAGCGTTGTTAAATGCTACTTGCAGCTTATGCAGTGATTTAGAATGTAACTTTCTGTAGACAACTGCGAAATACATATGTTAAGAATGGTACTAAAAGTTGTATCACCAGCTTTCGTTTAACATCGACAGGCGTAAACTCAGAAGACAATCGCAGACAACGCAGAGTCATATATATTTTACTTACGACATGATTAACATGATCAGAGCAAGATAACAAAGAGTTCAATCGAAACCCAAGGCAAGTAGTTTTGTTCAAAAAATGCAACTGAGCATCCCCAATAAACAAGGGTGGTATAGAAGTGGGATCAATTCTGGTTCGCGAGATCGGTAAAATATGAGATTTAGTAGGGTTTAAACGCAAATGGTTCTTATGAGCCCATTTGTTAATGGCAGCAAGGTCTTAATTAATTCTACAACATAGATCTTCAGCATAAGCGTGCATATTAACAGTATTGCAGACTGAAAAAATATCATTGACAAACATGATAAAGAACAAGGGGCCAAGAATGGAGCCTTGAGAGACACCAGCGCTACACAGTTTAAAGTCAGAGTACACATCACCCACTTTGACCTTTTGAAGTCTATCATGTAAATAACTTTTAATTAAGCAAATAGAGCTATTACAAAATCCAAAATAAAATTTCAATTTTGTGCATAATATGAAGTGATCCACGCTATCAAAAGCCTTTGAGAAATCTAAGCAACAAAGTAGTGACAATTCATCCAGATCATAATGCACACGGATGTCATCTAGAATTTTAACCATAGCAGTGGAGCAACTATGTCCAGCACGAAATCCAGATTGGACAGGGGACAGAAGCTTATAGTTATGTAGATGTTCCGATATTTGTTTTGAAAGAAGTGCCTCAAAGGATTTAGATATTGTGGATAAAATGCTAATAGGCCTGAAGTCACTGACAGTAGATGCTGAGGATTTTTTTGCTATTGGTACACGGAAAAAACACCTACTCAAATTTTACTAAAAATTAATAGGAGATTATAAAAATTAAAATCTGAAAACAAATATTACTTTTTTATAGTAATAAATAGAAAATCCTTATTAAAAATTCTATTCTAGTTTGTAAATATTTTTATTTTACATTTTTTAATAAGTGCATATTAAAAATTATTTTCTTCATTTTAATTATCACCTAAAAACTTTGAAATTTTACAAAGAATTTATTAAATTTTAATAAATTGCCACATTAGAATTTTTATATATTTCATATTGTAATATATGATTCCCGCTTAATAATTTTTAAAAAGTAGTTATAGAAAAATTATTTCAAGATTATTAATTTTTATTATATTGAATTTTATTTCTCTTTTGTGTTTAATTTGTACTCTGTTTGAGTTCTCAACATGTTCATGCAAAAAAAAAATATATAAGCCTTGCCAAACTCTTACTAATTGGCTTTGAAGTAATGTGTTGAACAGAATTAGGACGGGGTCGGGAAAGCGGCAACGGAAACTCGCTGGCCGTCCCAATTTTGTTCAACACATTAAAAATTTTAAAAATAAATTTCAGTTATTATTATTTCATCATAAAAACTTTATAATGTACTTTTTAAAAAATAGTACAGTCCTTTTTAAATATAATAAATTTTTGCAGAAATTTTAAAATCTACTTTGTAAAAATTAAAAACTTGCATTCGAAAAATTAATGCCTGCTTGATGCAATTTTTATATTACGCTTAGTAATTTTTAATAGACACTCGAACCGTTTCTAAATTACTAAATTACCTACTAATTTTTCTTAAATTTTGATTAATATTTACAATAATTTCGAGTTTCGTTTTTTCCGTGTATGACAATGGCTACTTTCCACATTTTAGGGAAGCATGAAGTTGTTATGCAGTGGTTAAAAATGTGCGTTAAAGTACTAAGTACATAAGGTAGAACAAGCTTAAGAATCTTAGCAGATATACCATCTTCACCTACTGCATTTGATTTAATATCCATGATGCTCTTATAAACTTCAAAATCATTCAGTACGTGAAATTGAAAGCTGTCAGCAGGGTCACAAAAGTTTTTAGAATCTGGATCAAAAGAGCAAGTATTATGAGAGCAACTATTAGATAAAAAATAATCATTCAAAGAGTTAGGCTCCACATTACAAATTGGTTTGTCGATTTTCTGTACGCCAAGTTGCCTTAAATTTTTCCATAACTGTTTAGTTGGAAGACTCGTGTTGAGTTTCAAACAAAAATACTCTTTTTTAGCACGCCTTACAAAAGATACAGTTGTATTACGAGCCAGTTTATAAGCATTCCAATTTTCAATAGTTGGACATTTCTTCTATTTCAAATGTACACGGAAAAAACACCAACTCGAAATTATTGTAAATATTAATGAAAATTTAAGAAAAATTAGTAGGTAATTTAGTAATTTAGAAACGGTTCGAGTGTCTATTAAAAATTACTAAGCGTAATATAAAAATTGCATCAAGCAGGTATTAATTTTTCGAATGCAAGTTTTTAATTTTTACAAAGTAGATTTTAAAATTTCTGCAATAATTTATTATATTTTAAGAGGACTGTACTATTTTTTAAAAAGTACATTATAAAGTTTTTATGATGAAATAATAATAACTGAAATTTATTTTTAAATTTTTTGGTGTGTTGAACAAAATTAGGGCAGCCAGCGAGTTTCCGTTGCCGCTTTCCCGACCCCGTCCCAATTCTGTTCAACACATTACTTCAAAGCCAATTAGTAAGAGTTTGGCAAGCCTTATATATTTATTTTTTTGCATGAACATGTTGAGAACTCAAACAGAGTACAAATTAAACACAAAAGAGAAATAAAATTCAATATAATAAAAATTAATAATCTTGAAATAATTTTTCTATAACTACTTTTTAAAAATTATAAAGCGGGAATCATATATTACAATATGAAATATATAAAAATTCTAATGTGGCAATTTATTAAAATTTAATAAATTCTTTGTAAAATTTCAAAGTTTTTACGTGATAATTAAAATGAAGAAAATAATTTTTAATATGCACTTATTAAAAAATGTAAAATGAAAATATTTACAAACTAGAATAGAATTTTTAATAAGAATTTTCTATTTATTACTATAAAAAAGTAATATTTGTTTTCAGATTTTAATTTTTATAATCTCCTATTAATTTTTAATAAAATTTAAGTTGGTGTTTTTTCCGTGTAGTCTGTTCCTAAGCTTGAGCTTTAGTTTGACATTGGCAGTGAACCAAGGACAGGAATTTCTTTTAACTTGAAAAGTTCGAATAGGTACGAGAGTATCAAAAAGATTATTTATTTTATTTACAAAGAATTCCAATTTACGGTCAACGGAACTGTAAAACCAGCATTCACTCCAATTATGTCGAATCAGTTCATCATAGAGAAGAGGATGATTTATAGAACTTAAGTCACGGTAAGAAACAGATGACGGCACATTTTGGTGACCCAAATTGATATCCAGAGTGCAAACAATTAGGTCATGGTCCGAAATAAAGGAAATTTGGTCAAATATCAGAAGTTTAGAGATATCCGAAACCATAAAGAGGTCCAGTAGGCTAGGACATGCATTAGTAGCAAAACGACTAGGCAAAATCGAGTTGACAATTGATAAGCTAGAAGTGCTCACAAGATCATGAAACCTTTCAGTAACATTGTCGCAAACAAGCAAATTATAGTTGAAATCACCACAAAGTACTAATTGATCATAGTCTATGAGGCGAAGGGTCAAATCCGAAAAAAATGAGTCCATAGGATTGCATCTATTTGGATTATATATGCAAGAAATCAGCACCTTCATGTTGCTATCAGACAACTCTAGACTGATATATTCAATCGGCTCATTGCAAGACTTACCTACAACCCTAGCGTTGAGGTATGACCTACAATATATTGCAACACCCCCTCCTTTTTTTGTTGGTTCTGTCATGTCTGAATAACTTATAATTAGGTACATTTAGGTAACAATCACTGATTTCATTACTGAACCAGGTCTCAGAAATACATATAACATCAACGGACGAGTTTTCAAACACATACTTAACATAATCCATTTTATCAACATTCAAACTTCTGGCATTGAAATGTACAATTTTTAAACCACAATGTTGTTTACAAAGAACATCAACTAAGATTTTGTGACTACATGTAACCCCATTCCTAGAATAAGAAATTACCTCCATACTGCATATGGCCAACAACAATAAGCATTTTTAACGGGCAAAAAATTAACAAAAAAAAAAAATAATATTATATACTATGAAATCAAATATGCAACAACGAAATGCATTTATAAGAACCGAAAAAAAAGAAACGAAATAAGTCATTTCAAAATATCCACACATCTTTACAAAAAAAACATAAATTAGAAAATTAAAAATTAGAGCTACTTTTCTAAAATTTTAAGAACTTTCAATATGTGAAATAACAGGGAAATTGTTAAAAACATTTAAATCAGTTAAACTATGAACAGCTATTGAAGTGCCATTCCTCTGGCTACGAACATGAACTACTCCACGAATAGTAAAGACGCTAAGAAGTTTACTTTGCTTTTTCAGCTTCACCGCAGATTGTTTTATTCTTCTAGTATCATAGGGTAAACTTTCGTTATTATAAATACTGCTGCTATCAATATCTTCAAGGATTACTGCCTTTTTTGTCCTGCGCTTATAATTGCCGAAGGCACCAAGTACAGAATTTCTGTCAAATCTCGAACAAAATTTAATTATGATAGCTGAATCTGCTTTTTGTTTAGAGCGAAATATATCACGGATTTGAGGCGCAACAAAGCCAACCAGATGACAAACTTTCGTAAAATTGTAAATTGAAAATAATTAAACACAAGTTCTATCTCCACAAAAGCTATTAATGCATTTATACTGGAACGATTTCAAGAGAGCTATGTCAACATAATTTTTCCAATTTCGTATTTTACATTTCCCATAAACACCGAACTATTTATCCTCTAAAAATAGATAGGATGGAATCAAAATTTTTCAAACTCCTTTTTTGAATTTCAGTTTTTCAATTCCAAATTTTGATTCCATTTATAAACAGAGTTTGATTCCAAAATTGTAGCTGTATTATAAATTTTTGCTTTTTTGCAATTTTAATTTTTTTTAAACAGTTTTTCTTGAAAACTGCATTTAAAAGTTTGTTAGTCTGTAGTTTGTGATTTAAACAGTATTAATGTTTTTTATGAAGAAAACCTTTTACTCGTATAAGGTATAATACGCCTGATCCAAAACAAACATGAAAGCATTTCTTTTTGACGCGCGATTTAATGGAGGGTATGGAAAAACGGATATACTGAATCCTTACATCACAGTGTGATCACACGATGCGCTGAAGTTTACGACCGCTCACGCTAGTATTATATATTTGACCAAAGCTCCTGTACTATACTTAGGCTTGCCAGATCCAAATTGTGTTCCACCTGGACATTTTAAAAAAAAAACAAAAAAAATCGGGATTTATCTGGACACTTAAAAAAAAAATCTTGATTTATCTGAACAAAAAAGAAAACTAAAGCTTAGTGTCAGAGGAACATATATATTTTATTTAGATAAAATAAACATAACAAAAACATAACAGAAACATGACAATTCAGTTAAAAAAAATAAGTGCATTTTTAAATAAATTACATTAAGTCCATAAATACTTATTATTAGACCGAACTGCTTTTATCAATTTATTACCACTTGGAGTTTCTAAAATGTTACCAAATGATTGACAGTTTTCGGTACAGTTTAATCTTATAATTAGTTCTGCCTTTATCAGATCTGTCTGCATTCGATTTCTTTCTTTAGAGTATAAGCTGCTTAAAAGGCTAAAAACTTTTTCACAATAAGCGTTGGTTATTGGAATTGGAAAAATAAATGAGATCAAGATGTTCAATTCGTCATTTTTAAATTTGGAAAAAAATTATCCCCAAATTTTATCGTTTGGAATATTTTTTGGTAAATTCATCGTTGTTGATATAATTTTCTAAGCCTAAGACTCCTATTGCTGTTTGTAGTTCATCCCAGGAAATTAATTTATATTTAAGAAAAAGTAAGGACAATTTTTAATTGAAACGTCACTATATTCATACCGGGTTTCTAAATAGTTAAGACAACTTTTTAAGAATTCAATTCTGGTTGACAAAATTATTACGTAAAAATAAAAGAGAAAATAAAAGAGAAAGAGGGAGCATTTGTCAGTGCAGTAACCATGTTAGTTAAATCATGGTGTTGCACACTTATTTTCATTTAAAGGTACGAAGCTGTTGGTGGCGTTCAGGAGGATTAAGACCTTATGACATCCTTATAAATCATCTTTTCTTGTTTGAAAAATGTCAACTTCTTACGAGCAGTCCGTACCTTTTGGACGTGACGAATGTTAATTCATTTTTAATGCCTACGGAAAATATTTTTGTATCTAGTCCTATTTTTCTTTTATTTCATTGTTCGAATTTTATCTGGACATATTTCTGATTGTCGGGACTCTGGACATGGGACTAAAAATCTGGACAATCCCGACGAATCCAGTCCATCTGGCAACCCTAACTACACTTCAAAAATATGGTTATAAATGTCACTGCAGGTAAAGATAATTTTTATTCCGTCTATTTTGCTGGAATGAACTATTGAATTTTAATAAAGGTTTGATAGCACCAAATGAAAGAGTGTATTTGCTTAAATATGCTTTTTTACTAGAAAAGTGGGACCACTTCAACGTTAATTTCTTCTTGGCTATTAATATTTTCGAAAACTTCAATCTGACCAATAAAATATAATTCACTTACTGAGATTGCCAGTTGTTGTGGGCTGTCTCGAATGACAATTTCAGAGATAACTGCCCTTCTTAGTTGTTTTTTTTTTTAATTTTTTACGGTTATCTTATAAAGAAGAAAAATTAATTTTCTTCATTTCTTTACTCAAATTCCAAAAAATTAAAATACTGCAGCTCTGGTTGCAACCCTAGGCACATTTTAATTTTTCTTTTTAAATGAGGATATATTCAAATATGAATAAATTTTCGAATTTCGAGCGTTTCCGAAGAATTCTTGAAATTGACATCATTTTGAACATGTTTTAAGAAATTTGTATGCCTTAACTGTCTAGGTTTCCATTTCATTTTAAAAGTAAGTCTTACGCTGTTTTGCATGAGTACGGTGTGTGTGATTTAAAATGATTTCAAAAAAGACGTTTTTGGTCGCTAAAATAGAATTGGTGGCTTTTCTCTTTTTGTGGGTGGTGGTGTGAAAAACGTAACTATGGACGTCTGCATTTTATATTTTCCTCCTCAATACACAGGTTATAGTAAAAGTAGTAGATAAGAATTCGTATTAAACCTCTTTTTTTGGCTAGGTATTTAATAAAAATACCTATGGGGGGGGGGGAGGGGCGCACCATATGTGCAGCCTAGGGGCCCGCACACACCTAGAGACGGTGCTGCTGCCCTTAGTGGCAAAAATAAAACAAAAAAGTTAATTGTTTATTTGAAATTCTAATAAGCAAGTGATAAAAAAATGCCGGTAGAGCGCTCACCTCCAACCGAAAAAAAAGACTTATCGGTCAGTGCCGAGTCTAAAAAAAATAGTGAGTGTGAAAAAAATAAAAAAACGGCTCTCCCGATAAAACGGACAGTGCTAAAATCTATGGTAGTGCGCGTAACAACACCAACGCCAACACTCAACAGCTCGCTTTTGTGCAAAAATACGCACACCATGTACACACACACCAAAATGTAGTAAAAAATACTGAAGAGTCAACAGCACCTATTCAAACGGGTCCCCTTTCTGCTAAGTCACCATGGAGTGTGCAATGTAGCTCTCTTTTGATACACAAGCAGGGAAATATGTCACCTATGCCCCATCAGGAAAATAATGCAACAACCGCAAGTATTAAATTTCTTAATGTTTCTAATACTTCAAGCAAAAAAAATACCTTTACCTCCGATATTACCTCCAACAAGGCTGTAACTTCAGCGATCCAAATTGGAATGGATCGCTATATTAAAATCAAGAGAAAGTTAAGTCCTAAGGGTAATGCAAGTAACTCAAAAAAATTTTTTAAATTAAGCAAAAGTGAACAAATTACTAACAACCCACTTAGCGAAAATCGATATGCTTTGCTTTATATCGACTCATTTAAATTGAATGACGACAAAATGGTCGACTCAAACAATAAAACGCCTAAGCCTCCCCCCATCTACTTACGTGAACGCAGCTCTAATGCACTTGTTTGTAATTTAGTTTCCCTAATTGGAAAAGATGCCTTTCATATAATACCTCTCACGAAAGGCAATGTTTCCGAAACTAAAATTCAAATTTACGCAGAAAAAAATTATAGAACAATTGCCACTTACCTAGAAAAAAATAAAAAGAGTTACTACACCTACCAGCTTAAAAACAGCAAAGGTTTAACAATTGTAATTAAAGGCATTGAACCCGATGTCGAACAAAATGAAATTAAAGAAGCTCTAATTCAGGTATCGGCGCGCTGCTACTCATGAGTAGCAGAGCTAATTTTCTTGTATGCGTATACAACAAGAGAGAAAGAGAAAGTATTATTGCTTTGCCGACCACTGCTCTAATTCATGCTGGATTTAACCCGAAGTCAATTTTCAACATTAGAAACAAAAATAAAATCCCACAGCCGCTTTTTCGTGTTGAACTTGAACCAGATACCCGAAAATTGCAAAAAAAATGAGGTTTATCCTATTTATAATCTGCGTTACCTACTAAACCGCAGAATATCCGTTGAGGAGCCCCTTAAACGAATGGGCCCTGTGCAGTGCACAAACTGCCAGGAATTTGGCCACACCAAATCTTATTGTACTCTTCGTACTATTTGTGTTGCTTGTGGCGACTTTCACCCCTCGTCAGCATGTTCTACTGACAAAAAATATGCTACTACAAAAAAATGCAATAATTGCGGAGGCTACACAGCTAACTACAGGGGGTGCTGAATTGAAGAACAAAATGCGCTTACGTAAGGAAATAGTTCGAAGTTCACCTACCCAAGTCACGCAGACTTTTACAAATAATATTGTACCTACAAACTTGCCCAACACATCAGCTCAGACCTCTGCTAACATGCTTAAATCTAGTCTAGAATGCAAACGGCGTAAGCCAACACGAATTAGAAATTAAAAACTTTCTTTGCAGTAATGAAATTGATGTTTTACTTATTTCTGAAACACATCTTACCCTCATGCACAATTTTAAAATTGAAGGGTACAGATTCTACAAAACCTGTCACCCTGATGGTAAAGCGCGAGGAAGTGCAGGAATACTCATTAAAAATCGTATAAAGCACTACGCACTTGAGCAGTATGGGAGGGACTACCTACAAGCTACTTCGATTTGCTTACAATGTTGTGATAATAAAGTAACAGTTTCAGCTGTATATTGTCCTCCAAGATATAAAATCACGGAAGCCCAGTTCGACCACTTTTTTAATTCATTAGGGCCAAAATTCATTGCTGCTGGTGACTACAATGCGAAGCATAGCCATTGGGGCTCCCGACTTATTAACCCAAAAGGCAAAGCACCAATCGCCGCAATGGACTTGACTATGTCTCCACTGGCCAACCAACTTTTTGGCGATCAGACCGTCAAAAGATTCCAGACCTTATGGATTTTGCAATTATAAAAGGAATCAATAAGAGGCAAATTTCAGTAGAATTATGTTTTGATTTAAGCTCTGATCACTCTCCTGTTATTATGCATGTTCATAAATATGTGGAGATGTTGCAGGCACCCAATGGGCTTACAACAAATAAAACTAATTGGCTAAAATATAAAATATACATCAGTAGCCATCTATCTGTTAATGTAAGCCTTAAAGATTCGGAGGAGCTGGAATCGGCCCTACAGTCATTTAACAGCATGCTTGTATCAGCTGCTCTTTATGCAACTCCTGTGCATACAGTGTCATCCCACAAAATTCAACGCCTCAACTCTTCCCTCATAGAACGTTTAGTGATGAAAAAACGATGTCTCAGGCGTCATTGGCAAGAGGTTAGGCCACCCACACTTAAACATAAACTAACTCTTGCCAAAATGGAACTAAGAAAGGCCCTACGAGAAGAGTCTGAAAGAGGTATAGACACGTATATTAAAAAGCTGAGCCCTGTACAGTCTTCTAACTACTCTTTATGGATAGCCATCAGGGGTATGAAAAACCCCACTGACTTAGATTCCCCCATAAGACTAAGCAAAGGGCACTGGGCCAGAAGTGATGAAGAAAAATGCCAAGCATTTGCTCACCATTGAAAACATGTATTTCAGCCAAATCCCCAGGGCAATAGCTTCGAAATACCACAATAAACTCAGAATATGAGACAAATTCTGTTGCGCTTCACAACTATAGACGTTCAATTTTTCATACAAACGCAACTTAACAAGAAGAAAGCACCTGGTCATGACCTTATAACTGCTAATATGCTGATTGAATTACCTTGTTGTGCAGTCAAATAATTAACCATACTTTCAATGGTATTACTCGATTAGGCCAGTACCCAGAGGTGTGGAAAATGTCTCAAATTACAATGATTCGTAAACCTGGGAAAAATCCCACACAAGTTTCATCATATCGGCCAATAAGCTTATTGCCCACCACATCAAAACTTTTCGAAAAGTTGCTACTTTCGAAAATTATGCCACTCATAGCCCAAATGAGCATAATACCTCAACACCAATTTGGTTTCCGCAGGAAACACGGAACTATAGAGCAAGTTCACAGGATAGTAGCGCAAATTAGAAACACATACGAAGATAAAAAATACTGCTCTGCAGTGTTCCTAATGTAGCGCAAGCTTTTGATAAGGTGTGGCACGAAGGACTTTTATATAAAATTAAAAAATTATCCCTAAAAATACACACGTTTTACTAGGGTCCTACCTTACAGGGCGAAAGTTCCGTGTAAAATGTAAAAATTACATTTCAGATGATGTGTAAATTTTTGCAGGCGTGTCGCAAGGTAGCGTTCTTGGCCCAATTCTTTACCTTTTATACACTTATGACTTGCCAACAAACAACTCTATGCTTACATCTACTTTTGCTGATGACACTGCAATTTTTTCTTGTCACGCAGACCCTAATAATGCGTCACATACCGTCGATGAACATATGCGCTTAGTTGAAACATGGCTTTTAAACTAGCGAATAAATGTTAATAAGCAAAAAAGTTCACATGTAACTTTTACACTTAATAAAAAGACTTACCCCACAGTTCACCTAAATAACACCGCAATACCTCAGAGCACTGAAGTCAAATACTTAGGTATGCACCTAGACAGACGGCTTACTTGGAAAGCTCATATTGAAAAGAAAAAAATGCAAATGAAGTTGAAAGCATCAAGCATTAATTGGCTTCTACATAAACACTCAAAACTAAATCTTGAATATAAAGTACTTTTGTATAAAGCTATTATAATACCTATTTGGTGGTACGGAATCCAACTGTGAGGCAACGCAAGCTTATCAAATATAGAACTATTGCAGAGGTCTCAGTCAAAAATACTTCGAACTATTTCCGGCGCACCTTGGTATGTCAAGAATATAAATATACACCAAGACCTTGGTATACCTTTTATTAAGCAGCTAAAGGAAATCAAAAAGCGATCATATCATCTAAAACTACAGCAACATCCAAACACACTGACTAGGAACCTACTACTAACATCGAATACATCTCGACTAAAGAGACAAGACTTGCCACCCCTGTAGCCATTATATGTATACACGTATACTGGTAACTCCTTCAACTGAGTTTAATTTGAGGAAAAACCACATTTCTTAGCAATGGCTTAGAAAAGTTCAACTCTCCATTAGTTTTTAAGATCTGTATACTTATTGTTAGTCTCCAAGCGAGTTGTTACAATAAATAAAATAATAAGTTTGAAAAAAAAAACTTGTTTCTAATTTCTGGGAATGTCTTAAAAAAGCTTGGGACTTGAAATCTTTTCCAGCTTGCATAAGCGTTATTACGTTCAACAATCAAAGTTTTTATGTCGTTATTGAACCTGGGCCGCTCTTTTCGAGATACAGTTTTTGTTATCAATTGAACGCAATCATTGTACAATTCATTAACATTGGATTGTAAGTACAACACTTGATCATTAACACAGTGAAAGCTGTAAATAACATTCCAGTGAACATTTTCCACTTCGCTCCTTAGATGATCATTATTGGTAAAATGTGTTGGCTCAGTTGCATTTACTGGAAATAGACCAAGGGATTGCATATTCTGAAGTAAGTTGGTTTCTGTCAACAAGTCACTATTAAAATCACCTGCCAGAATGATGTTTCTGTAAGGTAAGCATACGCGTTCAATACTTTCCATGAGAGTGGCAATGTCTACATTTCGGTAAGGTCTGTAAACGGAGTCAATAAGAATTTTATGGCTGCCATATATAACGTGTACAAAGAGTTGCTCACATGTACTTTCAGAAGATGATTGAAATATAATTTTACTTGGCAAGCAACGTTTTACGAAAACAGCAACGCCGCACAGTGGCTCCTTTTTCAAAAAGTGATTGCTAAAATCAAATTTTCGATTTCTGATTTTCGAAACTTTTTTTTTTTATTTGACAGATAATTGACCAAAGGTTCTAAAACCGAAAACTTTTTTAATTTATGACAAGTATTTTGGTTTTTATGGGTGCTCAAAGTTGGATAACTTTTTATCGTTCATTAAAATAGCATTTTTTTACATTTTTCGCAATATTAAAAATGGAAAATTTCAAAAGTTTGAAAAAACATGGGAATTTGAAGTATGTTTTCTGAATTTATGGTATTTGAAAATAAATAATTTCTACAAGATGTAGAAAAAAAATTATAGTTAGTAATTTTCATGAATTTTTTAAAAAATGTCGTTTTTACCATAGTTTTTCAAATTTACCTTGGCCTATAATCCACATATCAATGTTAATCAAGGATTGGTGAATGGGAGATTACAGTTAACATATCTGCCAACAAAAATCATATAGGTTTTACTAGCATATATTTGCCCATTTAGAAGTTATAGCTACTTATGTGACATGATATGCATAAGACTGAATTTGTTGTGTGATGACGATTTTCAGTCTATGATATTTTGACTTGGAAATTGTTAATCTGAATTTGATAGAATGTTTGCAGCGAATATAGACATCACTCAAAATAAATAAAAATTGTAAATATGGACGTTTCCACGCCCCTTTCTTAATTTATTCTGCCTATTTCCAAAATTATTTGACGAAAATAGATGCATATGTAAAGAGTACCTAGAAAACTTCTGTCCATATAATATGGGCTTTGCCCCACCTCCAAAACGCTTGATTTATCACTTTTTCCAAATCATTTCACTCTTTTTAAGAAAATTCGCTTTTGTATAGCGAAATAGTAATACTTGCCTCAGATATTTATATCTAAGTTTTTAATGCAATTTAAAAATATCTAGAAATGTCAAATAGAATAAAGCTGTATTTTTTCTATAGAATACAGGTAGATGCACTTCTGATAACAGTGAACTCTATTGCAGGCCAACTTTATAGACACCTGTTTTATTACGGTAGATATCATACAAGGAATTTAGCTTATTAGGTAGTTAAATTTTTTCGCTGAACAAGTATTATGTTTGAGGTTTGTAACACAATATTTTGTATCTGTATTTGTATAAAAGTCAAATTTTAAGCCTCAATAACTTAGTCTTTTCTGACTATTTAAAGTGTGAGCTACGCAAGTTTCCAAGGAAAATGAGTATATCTTATGAAAATTTGTTTGAAATATTTGCAAACAGCGAAAATGGAGATTCATTTGTGGTTGCGGTAAAAAACAAATACCCGAAACATATTAAGGATGAGCATACACAAAAGTTAAAAAACTTTTACTGCAACACAAAGAGATATTGGGTGTCATGTAATAGAACCAAAGCGAATTTTTATATAAAGTATGCAGACTTTCTTAAAAAGGACTTTGAGCTATCACTTGATAATATTCCTAGCACATCACAGGCCTCCAGAGGAAGACCAGCAAAACAAATTGAAAACTGTGGGGATTTTACGAAAAAGAGAAAAATAGCAGTTGCCACTGGAAACATTTCAAAAAAATAATACAAGATCAATTTCGGAAAAACTGGGTATTATAGTAGGTACTCCTAAGCAAGGATTTGGTAACACAAGTGACGGAAACACAGCAAGGCGATTTTTTGAGAAACCAGAAACAGAAATAACGGGAGTCGATGAGGACGTGATAAAAAGATTACAAGTTATTTTAAACGTACTATCCGGTAGAGAACCCGTTAAGGTAGAAAAATTTGAAAAGTATACCAAGGAAACTGCTGACATATTAGAACATAAATACAGCCAAAAATTACTGACACCCTCTGTCCATAAGATCTTAGCACAAAAAATATCAATTATCAAGCCTTACCAATAGGAGAATTATCAGAAGAAGCCCAAGAGTCTAAAAACAAAGATTATAAGAAGTACAGATATAGCAATACATGTAAAATTTCACGTATTCGACAGAATAAGGGCTTGTTCAATATACTTTCAGCATCTTTAGATCCTTTGATTTCATCACTTAGGCACGTTAGGTCACGAAAAGAACTGACTGATATATTCTGTAGTACTGTTTTAAGTTTCTTAGATATCCAAAATAATGATGATATTTTTATAGAATTGTAGATTGTTGTTGATTTTTTGTCTGGATAGAATGCGAATTAGCTCGAAAGTAAGGTTTTTGGAACGCCCAATTTCACTATGAAGGGAATTCATAAAATCGATAGCTTATAATCTGGCAAACATCGCGAAATTTCAGGTTAAACAAAACTATATTGAGTTTTAAGTGAACAAAAATACCGATGTGAGAAAGCTTGTTTATAAAAAAAAGTGCAATAATGATATTAAATAGGAAATGTAAAAAAAATAAAATTAAATAATAGGTTCGTAATGCATTAAGAAAATAGTGTGACTCATGAAGACTCATTCCGAAAAAGCTGTTGGTGCTGGTTCACTAGCTGGTCCAAAGCACAAAGGGAATCGATGCAGGTGGCCGTTTCACTCTGTTGAAGCCTGACATAAACCAAGCCATGCAAGGTGAAAGCTGCAAAGATTTTGTGCTGTTTCCTAAGTCGAATTGCGGCTTGGAATATTAAATAGTTGCCTTTGGTAAGATTTTTATTGACGTATAATGCGACGTTGGATTCGAGTCCAATATTACAAAGCTGAAGTTGGCGCTTTTTATCCTTTTTATATTTTGCGATCGATTTAAGATCAGATTTTTGATGAGGCGAGTCTTATTTGATTATAATAGTAGAATCCAGCCTGTAAGGAAAAATTGTGAATAAGATATTAAAAATTTAAATTTTTTTATTTTGCTTTTTTGTGTGGGCTTTGTGGAATTTTTTAAGTAATTTGTTAATTTTTTTCTTTCATGAAAAACGGTGAATAACACAACAAATATAAAAGTTTTTTATTTATTGTTTTTTTGTGAGCTTTGTAGTCAGAAATACGTTAAAAATCCATAAAACAAAATTATAACTTAAATTATTTTTCACTAGTTTTAAAGCCTGAAAGAATTTTTTTTAATATTTTCAATTCTTTTCCATGGAAAATGATGAATAACATAACATATCGGTCATTCTTTTAATAAACGCACACTTTGTTTTTTTTTACGTTTTTGATCATTTTTTGAAACGAAATATCTCAAAAACTATAGGAGATACGATGAAAAACCATTTAATCATTTTTGTTAAGAAATACTATAGCTTTATAAAAAAAAAATTAAGAAAATTTAAATAAATTTTTTAAAACATTAATTTTTTTAATTAAAAAAATTTTTCTCAAAATATTTTCAATATAACACTTTTGTTTTTTTTTATATTTTATATGTTATTATATAAATTATCATAGTACATTTTAAAATTTCACTTGACAGGGGCGTCGCAACCGGGGGGCAACTTCCCCACCCAGAAATTTTGATAGGTGGGAAAATTAACATATTGCTCGGAAATAAGTTATATCATAATTCAATCAACATTTTTAGGACTCAGCAAATCTTTTTATTAATGTGATTATCTCACTCAATCTCAGACTCAGTCTATCGAAATGTGACAAAATGAGCATTTAAAAAATAGTACTGAGCTTATGCAACGCATAAAGTTAAATCGACTCAGCAGATGTAAATTGGCATATCGAGTCGGAAAATATCGATATCAATAGTACCGACCGTTTCTAGTAACGAATATATTAGTGGAGATAAGAGGATACTCAATAGGAGCATACACATGATTAAACTGCACTGATAATGATGATAATTCATTTGATCTCGATGCTTTATTGTCGTTAGAAAATATACTTCTTGATGCATACAAAGGATGCATAAAAAGGAAATTTACTCACTGAAGAATTTTTTGCGTCAAAACTGGGAATTTTCTCAGATGATTTTAAACTGAGCAACCTCCGCCTCTACTCCAAATATTGAAAAACATGCCTGGCAAAAAACCAACTTGCTGCGTTGAAATCGCTGACAAACTTCATCTGACACAACGAAACACCTTCTAGATCAAGTTAATATCAATTTAATAATGACAGTGCCAGGTAGTAGCTTCTTGTGAGGCTTATCTTCGATTACAATTGACTCAAAAAGTCTTACCTACACACAGGCCCGGATTTACCTTAGAGGCACACTAGGCCTAGTGTGCCTAGGGCGGCACGATTTTAGGGGCGGCAAATACTGGGAACTTTATAATTTTTTAAATTTATTTACACAGGGAGATTGTGTGCACTACACTAAATTACCTAAAAATGTTAACAAGCAAAAAAAAAAAAGGTCCTCACTTTTGATATTACGAAGTTTTTTTCTATATTTACTAGTGAAGAGGGGCGGCAATTTCTGACTGGCCTAAGGGCGACAGATTTCTAAATCCGGGCCTGCCCATACAACTTTCCTTCTTGTTTATGAGGAAAAAACTGGTTCCTTAGATTTGTGAAGGGTTATGAAAGAATTCATCTCACGAAGAATTCGAAAAGCCTCTTTTGGAAACATTTGAGCAAAACTTACTGACCAATCCCATTTCAAACCATGCAGTCATATTAACTTCAAATCTCGGAATTGGTTACCGCTTTTTCGCTGACTACTTCTGTGGGTTTTGAATGTTTTGTTTGCTAGACTTTGTGAGCAAAAAAGTTATATGTGCGTACAATGTTTTTATATATTTCCCATGATAAAAAGTTATTACGAAAATAAAGGTAAAACAAAAGTATGCAGAATGCAAGCACGATTTGCAGAAATTAATTTGGAATATTGCTTTTGTTATTTGCTTTGAAAACAGTACCGTAGAGTGACTTGGCAATGATGAAAAAAAATTGACATTTCGATTTTGGAAAAAAAATTTCCGGACCTCAAATGTCTTTCACCGCACATTAAGGCCACCCGGTGGTCTAGCACCCGTAAATTTAAGGCATTTTGAAAAAATTTTTTGAAGGTGAAGATTATGAACAATGATAATTAAACTTTGCAGGTATATTATATCACTCAAGGAGCATACAACAACATTTTTATAATAATCAAAAAACAATGTTAACTATATAAAAATTGACGCTGAAGATGACCCCTTCAAAAAAAGGTACCTGTGCGGCGGGTAAAATATTAGCTCTGTCACTTATCTGAAAAATAAAAAGTAAAAAAATTATTAATCTATATGAGTGTAGCTATGGCCCCTGCCTCAAGAATTAAAAAAAAAAGTTAGAGTTAACTTTCCTAGCTTTAGTAGCTTAGAAAATATACGAGTTCAAAGAAAAGTCCGTTTCGGACAGTTTTTTTTATATATCTTAAGAACGCACCATCATTGACAAGCAATATATACTTATATAGACTACCAGTCCATGCCCTACATGTTGGTATACATAACAATATAGTTCCTGTTGGGGGCACATTCACCATGCGAACACGGCTAGACCCTTTATGGTCATACATATGTACATACATGGAATTTCTTCAAGAGAGGATCTGGTCATATTTTCCGTTGCATGAATTTTGATACTTCGAGGGCTCAGAAATCATCTCCCATAGGCCGATTTTGTGGGGATTTTTTCGAAACTTTCTGCTCGTTCAAGCTTGGTGTGCTGAGCTGCAATAATATAATTTTTCGAAATTTGAGTAAAAAAAATATTTAAAATTATCAGGCCTGTCGTGAATTTCACTCATACGACAAAGTGAAATTGAGGTGGACTTAAAACGTTTTAAAAAGTCCTAGTCGATTACTGAACGTTTAGGAAAAAACTTTAAACATTTTTCTTTTTAAAAATACTAATATCCTATAGGCTTTCAGTGAAACAAAAAAATAAAAATAATTAAAAAATAATCTATTGCTGTATGCTCACAATTCTAAATTTTAGACAAAGCAAAAGTCAATTTTACATTTTCGAAATCATCAAAACGTAAATTTCATATTCAAAAAGTCTGCAAATCTACCTGAAAACGTATCATTTTTCACGACAGGCCTGTAAGTTCTTTTTTTATTTTTTTTTTCTATTTTCCTCTCGTTCACATAAAGAAGTATCGAAAAAATGCTATTTTTAAGCCTATAAGGAGAAAATCCATAATCTTTACTCAAGTAGACATTTTGTTTTTCTTGCTTAATAGCTCAAATCCTTTGCTAATTTCACTATATGTATTAACATTTGTACACTATTATTTGAAATTGTCAATGCCACTACATAAAGATCGGTTGAAAAAATAAATGAGAAATAAAATTTAATATTTGGTTTTACTTATTTATTGAAATAAATGAAAATTTCCATGGGAAAACTACGAATTTTTGACTTAATAGTCTAAGAGCTGGCTACATAAAAATGAACCGATCGACTATACTCGTGATTTTTGTTTTATAAGTTCCCAATGACATCGTCAAAACAAGCGTCCATTTTGCAGAAGTCTCAAAAAAACCCGATGATATAACTCTGAAAATTGGTATAGTATTACATTTTGAGTATACAAACGACAAAAAAGTATTCCCAGAAGTGTAGGTGGGGGATTAACCGCTCCCAGAAGTGATAAAATGGTAAGGTATATGTCGAAAATTAACTCATAAGATATAATTCTGCAAATTTGTTTTTCTGTAAGCTTACAATACAATTAGACAAATTACAAAATTTGCAGAAGTTAAAAGTGAGGGTAATTGGCAAAAAAACGTATTTTTCACCGGGCGCAGCGGGTGGTTTAAGATATTAAAGTTGCTCCGATCTTCGCTCCCCGGGCACCAAAAGTTTCGTATTGATGCCAATAAGAACCACGTAAAATGGTCCATTTCAGAAAACATTTGATGGACCCGCTACCGTTTTGAAAACTGGAAAATGATCCTTAATCTATCGAAAATCATTAATATCTCCCCGAAGCTACCTCGTAGAGGGATCAAATGTATGACAAGGTGGCATTATTTTTTCTCCTCCAACATTTTTCCCTAGCACTACCCCTTAGGGCGGCTCCCCTGCAAAAATGACATTCTTGTGAAATTATGAAATCGACTCCACCCTCTTCTCAGACGCCTCTGGAGGGGTAAAATGTTACACCATTTCCTATTATTTTTACTCTCCCAAACTTTTCTCTCGACACACCTACCCCCTATCTGCCACCCTTTTGGGGATCCCCCTACAAAAACACAAAAAATTTCGAAAAATAGTTCATAGCTCCCCCGGAGTGGCCCACAGAGGGTTCACATGTATAACCAGGTCCTATTATATTTTTTTTCCCAATATTTTTCCTGAAGATACCTCCCCTCTATCTGTCACCCTTTTGGGGATCCCTCTACAAAAACAGAAATAGAAATTCGTGCATAACTGATGTTAATAAATAAATATAAATATTTACAATAAAAAAAAATGCAAAAGCATCGCATGGCTACACAAACAAATTTTTAAGCTCAAAATTTATCAATAATAACAAAAAGTACTTTTCCGAGAATTAAAATTATTTTTCCACAAATACGAGTTTTTTTTTACACAATGATGCACACAAGATTAGTTTTTTACTCTCTTATTTTACAAGTCAATAATACATACGAAAAAAATTGCCTTTCGCTGAAATAATGTTTTTGACCTGCAGTTTTCTCATGCAATTCATTTGCGAACATTTCTTTTGTTTTTGCACGTTTTATTCCGACTGGGTCTTTTGCATATTTATTTAAAAAACGTGATTGGAAAAAATCTCTAATTATAATGGTTCACAAGCCTGGTAAAGACCCTACCTTAGCATCTTCATATAGACCCATAAGTCTGCTTCCTTGTCTTTCAAAACTTTTTGAAAAACTGATGCTAGCAAAATGATGCCATTCTCACAAGAACAAAATCTTATCTCTTCTCATCAGTTTGGATTTAGGGAAAAACACGGAACCATTGAACAGGTAAACCGTATACCGCGAGTACTGCCATGCTATGTTCCTTGATGTTCAACAGGAATTCGATAGAGTTTGGCATTTGATATTTTTCTCAAACTTAAAACTGCTATAAATTTGTTGCGAAATGGCCTAAAAGGTTATACAAAATGTTAAATTGTAGATTTTAATGTCAGTTATAAGGTAAGTATTCATTTAAAGATGAATATGAAACACAACACACATCAGGGGTCGATTACATCTATAACTGACCCGCTCGTTTTGAAAAAAAAGCTTCACTACTATGTTTCAAACGTTATATAATCGAGCCTGTTGGACCAAAAAAGTCTTATCATGTCTTGTTTTAAAGGTTTTTGAGAGCTCTTTCGAATGAGATCTTGTATATTAAAAAAAGTTAATTTTATTTAAAGCACGATGACTTTTTTCTTTAAAAAACCGTTAAATTTCGCCTTTTTAAAGCAGTTTTTGGTTATTTAAGAGGGTTAAAATTTTTTTTTTTGTCAATATTAGATCGTAGGTTTTAAAGATCATTAAAAAACAAACAAAATGAATGTTTTTAAGTAACCCCAAAACCAATTTTTCAAATGGTTTGACAACATTTTATTATTAATGCTAACAATAATAATAATACAAATATATTTTTGCTAAAAAATGCATTTAAAAATCTGAAAAAATTCATGTGATGTTCCTCCATGATGTAGAACGTGATTCCAAAGTATCATCAAGAAATTAAAAAAAAAAATTTTTTTTGAACAACCCTAATACATACATACATATATGTATGTTTTGAAACTCTGTAAATTCATCGATTCTCTTAGCACTATGTGCGAAAAAGCCATAAACTTCCCTAGCCAGTTTTTCAACATCAACTGGAAGCTTTTTGCAAGCGTGTGAAGCACATAAATGTAATGAATGACAAATACATCGCATTAGAAATATATTATTGTTTACTGCTTTAAAATTTTCCATTAAACTCACCGACCATAACACTGGCATTATCGGTTGCTAATCCAATAATATTTTCTAGTGGAATGTTGAGGCCAGTCACGTGATCTTTAATGGCATTGAAAATTGACTCAACAGTACCACTTTTTAAGTGAACTAAACAGAAAAAAGTATCTACAGTTCTTTGCTGTAATTTGTCAAAATATCTGGCTACCAAAGCCAAAGCTTTGCTTGTACTGACATCTGAAGTTTTATCTACAATTAGTGAAAATTTTTGTTCCCGCAAAATAACAGACATTTTATTTTTTGCTCTTGTTGACAATATTTCCTTAATAATGTAGGAAGCTTTAGTTCGCTTACATTCTATGTTTCTAGCAATTTTGGAATCAGGAAAACTCTTTCGAAATAGTTCAGGAAAATAATCAAATATCGATATTGGTAATTTATGCATTAACACAAATAATATTAAGCAAAATTTTGCATTGCGCACCTGGTCCTGCATCATTGTTTCTTGGTGAGTGACGAGCATGTCGTCTACTCGTGCCTGATCCTTTTGAAGCTGTTGTTCTTTTTATGTAAAGGTGTTTCTTCATGGCGTCGTAAATGTGTCGCTATATTGAACAAAAACTTATCACAAAGTAGACAGTATGCCTTTTCTTTGCGTTTCTCTACCCAAGGGAATAGGTTCAACCACTGATCCCGAAAACGACGATTGCGTTTTTTGCTGGTGCACGGATCCTGTGGCCTTAGAAAACAGATTCTTATTTTGGATTATAGATTTAAGAAATATAGTACTTACTTTCCTTCAGAATCCGAAGAATTTAGAATTTCAGCATCGTTGCTGGAACATGGCCGTTTTCCTCTTGTTACGAATCTAATTTTATTAAACGTGTACATTAGACCGTACCTCAAAAAAAATTTCTCGGTACACCAGCAAATCCGAAGCATTATTGCAAGGTAATTTCAAAAAAAGTTTTTTTTTTTTTTGGACGAAAATAGAGGTCGCGCATTTGAGAAAAACATCATATCTTCGGCATTTACAGTCCGATTTTAAAGTATGATATATCAATGTTTTTGTCTTGAGTAGACCAACTTTTTAATCTAATGATCCTTGACATCAAGTGCCCCGTTTTTGAACTTACCTACCATATCTCAGTTCCTACCCTCATAATGTACCACTCTAATATCAGAAGATTAAAGCTTGCAAAAAATCATTAAACTTTTCCAACTGAAGTATTTCGATTACTCCATTAGAACTATTTTTAAAAATGTTTTTAAAGTTTTTTACCGAACGTAGGGGTCCTCTTATTAAGTTTTTCGTCATACCTTCGGTATTTAGAATCGGATCTTAAACATGATGTTTTTGTCTCCAGGAGACCAATTTTTTTTGCTCCAAAGGTCATTGACTTTAAGAACACACCATATCTACAACATGAATTAAAAAAATTAAATAAAGTGTATTGGAGCCGTTGCCCAGCCTCGAAAAAGATCACCGTACGGTACAATTTCATTCGCTCTTCTTATCATTTAAACAAAACATGGAGCTTTTATAGTGAGAAAACTTATTTATGTATGTTAAAACTTTAATTTATTTATCAAATTACTTTTCTCTAAGCTCTACTGTTGTCTTTCTATCTAGTTTTACAGTGGCATCGAATTCGTTATAAAAAGCCTAGAATTTTAATCGACCATATTTCGACGTGATTTAAGTTGGCTGGTGGCTCTCGAGCTTAGATAAAATATGGCCCATACAAAACATCATGTTCATCGGTGACCGCCATTGCAGATTCATGTGCTACTTGAACAAAACGCTCTGTGTTTTGAGAAAGGAATGGATAAGCTGTGAAAACAATTAAATTAGCAAAGAAAGCTATGAAATAAATTTATTTTCCTTCACTAACCTGGTAAAGGGCCGTTCAAGTATAACGTAACGCAATTTTTGAAGATATTGGACCGCCCCTCTCCTTAAACGTTATGGTATCACCCCAGTGACCATGTTTACCTAAAAGTCACAATTATGTTGCGCAATGTACCGGAAAGTCATTTTAGCGATTTTTAACTCTCAGCGTAACGCGTTTTTTCGAACCCCCCCTAAGTGCGTTACGTAATACTTGAACGGCCCCTAATTTGATTATTTCTTTTGAATATTGTAATGCTTCCAGCTGGTCTTGCGTGAAGAACTGCAAGCATGGCGGCTCAGTCATTTCGAATTGGAGCCAATTGATCATATTGAAATATGAGTCATTCTCAAAATTTATAAAATGATCTATTTGTGGACCAAACATTTGACGAATGCATCCTGTTGCTTCTTTACGGGCGGCTAAAATCTTCTCATAGCCATCTGAATGTACTTGCGGATTTGGGCAGGCCCGGTTTTACCATACAGGCGGCAAATATTGGCGGAAACTTTGAAAAAAAATTTTTATTAGTGCGAATTGAATTTCCCACCTATTTCGTTGCCACGCTTACCCACATTATAGGAGAAAAATGTCATTATAACTGAACATTGGTGATCGATCGGCTAGTGAAAAACTACTTGAGATCAAAACTGGTTGCAGAACGATTGAACGCACTTGCTTTGTTAACAATAGAGTCAGCTTTGCTCATGTCTTCAGATTGTGATGACATTATCAATGACTCTGTCATCCGAAAATTAAAACGTAAAAATTTAAACCAATAAGCAATAATTTTTCCACAAAAACCAATACTTATACTTACATACTTCATGATTATAAGGCTACTGACTGTAATAAAATAAAATATTTGCTCTCAGAAAAGTCCATTTTATTGATTGAAAAGCTTTTCGTACCAAACTTATTCCACCATTGAAGAAGTTTTGAAGGGGGAGGAGGGGGAGGCGTTAATTTTAGCAACTGCCTAGGGCGGCAAATTTCTAAATCCGGGCTTAGATTTGGGTTCGTTATCATTATAAGAAAACATTCAATTAAATTTTATAACTTTAGTGGAATAAAATATAGACGCATTTCCAACTGATATGTATCTCACAGGTAAAATGAACAACAATAATAAAATACATTAAGAGAGTAATAACGGTATTATTCAGACTATCATTCGATTAGAAATCATTTTAGCACTACTAACTATAAATACCGAAGATATGACGAAAAATTTAATAAGGCGACCCCTACGTTCGGTAAAAAACTTTAAAATCATTTTTAAAAATAGTTCTAATGGAGAAATCGAAATACTTTAGTTGGAAAAATTTAATGATTTTTTGCAAGCTTTAATTTTCTGATATTAGGGTGGCACTTGGGGATGGTAGGAACTGAGATATGGTGGGTAAGTTAAAAAACGGGGCACTTGATTTCAAGGAGATCATTAGATCAAAAAGTTGGTCTACTCAAGACAAAAACATTGATATATCATACTTTAAGATCGGACTGTAAATTCCGAAGATATGATGTTTTTCTCAAATGCGCCTCTATTTTCGTCTAAAAAACAAATTTTTTTTCGAAATTACCTTGCAAAAATGCTTCGGATTTGCTGGTGTACGGTGAAATTTTTTTTTTTTGCCTGTAAGGTGGTACGGTCTATTGTACATATAGTAGCCGTGTGCTTATAATAAAGTAAAAATGTGTGTATATACTTACTTGTCAATATTTTAGTTGATGTAGTTTTACAGTTTTCTTTTTTTTATTTTGGTTAAACTACAAGTTTATGTACTTGCTGCGATGCTGCTAGTCAAATAAGAATTGTATGATCTGTCAAACAACACGAGTGCACCACGGCTGGCGTATGAGGGAAAATATTAGCATAAGCCCTTAGCCTGCATTGACACTCATCCAACATATCGGTTGGATAAGAAAAATATGATCAACAAAGCAACATTGAGCCATAATAACAAGTTGCACCAACAATAAATACAATAAATCTTTCCAAAATATTTTTGGTAAAAAAGTATCCAAATTTGCACTAGGGCAAAAAAAAGTGTCCATCGAAATTTAAGAGAAAAATGTATCCGAATGGATATATTGCAATATGGAATGTAAAAATTGAATAAATAATCTTAAAATTGATTACTTAGGACGAGGGCTTCAATATTAGGCTGAATTTCTTGAGCCGCGGCAACACGCATTACTGTTTTCATATTCATGTCATCGAGTCAATTTCTAACATTTGTCTTGTTCAGTTGCATTCTAGAAAAAAATTGTTTTCAAACTTACAATGTCATTTAATCCAAAAACTGCTTGAAGACTTTCATATAAAGCTTTTCTGTCTTCGCCTTGTAAGCAGTCGTATTGCTTGAGCATGGAAACTTTCGTAATGCCTCTTAATATTATAAACTTTATATATTAAATGTTTTTTGCATATTAGGCATTGGGACTCTCCACTAGGGATGTTATGGATATGAAGTTTCGGATTCGGTTACGGATACGGATAAGGATATAATTTTATTTCGGTTTCGGTTTCGGATACGGATATTTTGGTGGACTTAAGGGAAGTGGTAGTGGTCCCACTATTGAACTGGTCCCCCAACCTTTACGTGAAAATTTTTTTTCACACTGCTTGCACTTTGCTAAATCACTATAAATTTCAGTGAAATATTTCCAAACCATGCTCGTTTTAGGTTTCACACCAATTATATAAAATAATTGGATACGAATAAGGCATCTATCTTAACACTTTTAGATCACTCGAAGGCGTTCGATTCAGTCAATCATGTCATCTATTTTCTAAGCTTAAAAATCAATTCAATTTTTCAAAAACAGCAATGGATCTCTTAAAATTATATCTTATAGACAGGACGCAAGCAGTAAGTGTAGAAGGTTTCATTTCTGATTTCCTGCCAGTGCCTAAAGGCGTTCCTGAAGGGTCTGTGTTAGGGCTTTTGATTTTTGTAATGTATGTCAATGACCTACCAAATGTCTTAAAAAGTTGTGAACTCCACTTATATGCGGATGACGTTCAGCTCTACTTAGGTAGTGAACTCAAACGCCTTAATACCTGCGTTGCTGAGCTTAACGAGGACTTAAGTCGCATTCAGATTTGGGCAGAAACAAATGACCTTACCCTAAATCACAGCAAATCAAAAAGTTTACTGATTTGCAAAAGATCTCTTGACCATGATATTTTGCCTAAAATATTGCTTAACGGTTCTGAACTTCAGCTCGTACGTAACGCTAATAATCTTGGTATAGTTTTCAATAAAACGCTTACTTTTAACGATCATACACTCAAAACTATCGGTAAGGTATATAGCATGCTACGGGTATTATGGGTGACGCAGTATTACACGCTATTTAAAAATACGTCTATTGTTGGCGAAAAGTTACCGCATTCCAACATTGCTTTATGGCTGTGAATTGTTCGCCAACTGTGACAGTCATTGCAGACAAAAACTAAACGTTATCTTTAACAATATAGCAAGGTATATTTATGGCTTAAAGCGTTCAAATCGAATATCTGCCTATTCCAAAAAAATCCTCGGTGTCTCTTTTGATGATTTATTGAATATTCGAACTGCTGCAGTTGCATAAAATTATTTTTACTAAAGAGCCGGAGTATCTTTATTCGCGTCTCAAGTTTTCTCGTTCTGCTCAATCGAGACAAATTGTTCAGTTTGAACATAGGTTTTTAATATCGGATCGACAATTTTATGTTTATGCAATTCATCTTTGGAATGCGTTACCAACACGATTACTTAATTTAAGTAACGCAAAAAAGTTCAAGTTTTATATTTTCAAACATTTTTGCGAAGGAACTCACTAAAATATTTTTATTGTTTTTTTTAGTATTAGCTTGCCCAAAACCTTTTATTTTATTATGTTTTGTAAAATTTTCATTGTATCATCTGTATTAGTTTAATAATTAGTTTTTTCTTTTTAATAATTATTTATCAAATTTACTTTTTTAAATATTACGTAGCTGTGACTTAATTTTGTCAAATTCAGGATAGCTATATTGTCTTGTAGCCTAAGGATATTCAAAAAATCAATAAATAAATAAAATAAAATTAAATATTAAACCGTAGTAAATTAAACGCAGGCGTTACTTTTAATTTTGAAAGGAATACAAAAGAAAACGCGAATTTTGATTTTGATTTTACAAAATATGACATTTGATTGATTTACAAAATCGATTATTGGGTAAACTCAGAAGAGTTGTGCTGTAGCGAACTTGTTACAAATATGATTGCACAACTGTTTATATCTGGATATGATATTTCGGTTTCGGTTACGGATACGGATATTAAAAAATCTTTATTTCGGTTTTGGTTACGGTTACGGATAGTATTTTTTTTCGGATATCCGGTGGTTTCGGTTACGGATACGGATATCCATAACATCCCTACTTTTGATAATTCACAATTAGTTAATATTCACTTTTGCTCCGTTTTTATTTTTATCAATATTTTACTATATTTATTCTCATTTTTTTTATTATTTAATTTTAGTTCTGTTTATTTCATCTAAGCTTAATGATTGATTTTTTTAATTTTATGACCCCACTTTGTGTTCAATGAATTGTATTTAAAATTGTGAAACTTGTAAACTGCCTTCAATATTTAATCTTTTTGATTTACAGAATGCAGATTAATTAATTCTCTTAATCATGAATTTTAGATTAATTAATAGCTTTAAATTTTTTGTTATTTTTAATAATATACTTATTTATATCTATTGTTAATTTAGTATCTACTTATATGGACCAAAACGCAAAAAAGTAAACTACTGAGAAAATTTTTTTTATTTAAATTTCGCGGGTTCTTCATTATATTCTGGCTATACATATCCCTAGGTATCGAGAAATACAAATGTCAATCCGAAATTTGTTGTTTGCTGCGAGAATTTAGACTTGTTTCTTGGTTGTCTCTTGATGAATAAAAATGAACAAAAATACAACACGAAACAAAAAGGTACGTTGTATTCAATATATGTTATTTTTTACTTGCTATCCGCTTTTCTGAGATAGTGTTAAGTCTAATGAACGTAACTAAATAAAATATTTGAAGGAAAAAAAAGTTACCAACATTTTGTGTAAAAGAGAATTCGACCGCATTTTTTTAATGTATCGTAACAGTCCAAAATCCCAAAAAGTTTTTTGGCGAAAAATCTAGCACGTCAATAAAAGAGAAAGATCTCATTTTCTTCGAGCAGTTTTAGTATATTTTCAAAAAAAAAAAAAAATTGGCGGTGCATTTACTTATGTGGGTGTCCAGCGCCGAAAACAATTTGTAACGTAACAGTCTTTTTTAATCGATAATCAAATATTATAAGAGCTATGTTGATTTTCTCTCCTTAAATGTATGATTTTTGATGTTTGTGAAAAGCTAAGCAAGGCCTTACATTTTTATAACCCCTCCAGTACCAGTCTTTACTCCACTTATGGAACATTTTAGTCAAATTTTCTGAAAAAATTAACATACGTGTCAAACGAGTGAGAATTTCTTCATACGGTCTTAGGAAAAAATATTCATCATAAAAAACTAACAACCAAAACTTCCTCAGGCTCATCTGTATGGCAGTAAAATTCAAAAATAAATTTTTCAATTTCTTTATATCGCTCGTTTACTGGAAGACCGTTATAACTAAAAAAATTTTTTTTCGAGTTAATTATACATTTGTTTTATGTCGAAAGATCGTAGAGGTATCTAATGAACTTGGCTTGTGACAAGAGTTTATATAGGCTTTCATTTATTTTCATCTTCAACTTAAATGCGTTTTTCTCCAACTTTAGGTTTTTTGAGTTGTGACAGTCTTCCAGAAAACGAGCGATATGTTTTTTATAATTTTAAATGTATCTCTCGTATGTACATTTTTCAGAAAATTTCAATAACATTCTTTATAGGGGGATTAAGTGCAAATGAAACAAGTTCAACTTGAACAAGGAACAACTTTTCCTCAGACACCAAATCTCTTAGACTTGAATTAAAAAAGCCGTAAAGAGCGTTTAGCTGTGTCAATTACCAGTTAGTTTACCGATATCTGCAAACGCAGAAGTCTTGACCAAAATCTGATGGCAGATTCGAGCTCAGTGACCCCAAATTACACTGTTTACCCAAAATTTAGAAATAATTTTTGCACACAGTGTAGTTACAGTGTTGTTGGTTCCTTTAAATTTAACGTCAATTACTTCGAATTTTTGGGACGTCTAATCGTTAGACCACTGAATCAATGCTATAAATTGTGAAATTAAACAATTAAAGCCTTTTTAATGTTTTATTTTACTTTTTACGCGAACATAGATCGCAAAGGTAACGTAACAGTCCTTTCGTGTAACGTAACAGTCCGAGCATTTTTACTTCTACAGAACGCAAAAAGAAAATTTCCAGTGTAATTAAAATTTAATTTATTACTTTCATTCTAAAGCTTTGAAATTATAAACTTCACATTGAAAATAGTCCACCAAAAGAGCAGACTTTTTCAACAATGTGAGGCAACTTCAAAATCTACTTCCAAAACTATGTAACGTAACAGCCCATGCTCACACGTTCACAGCTCCTAAATAACAAGGGATACAAAAATTTTGATATAAACTGAAAATGGTACTACAGAATCATACTTTTAGATGCATGAATCAAATATATCTAAAGTACTCAATTCCAAGTCTTTTCAGAGCAATTTATATTCAAATGTACGCACGAATGTAACGTAACAGTCTGCGTTTTGGTCCATATATACTTTTTGAATTTTTTGTATAATGAATTAATAATAAAATCTATTACTACTACTACTCCCGATTCATATGCAATTCTTTTATTTAAAGTGTAGGTAATATGTAAATAACGATCTTATCCACCGCAACTGAAAACCTTTATTGAAGCTCTGAGCTACGAGAAGAAGATGGTATACTCAGTTTTCGTTAAATTTTTGTATGTAGCATTTAAAGTTACTTTTGGCTCGCCGTGGTGCATGAGCCACTATGTATGTTGGTATGGCTGCAAATCTTGTTGTATGTAACAGGTGCGATGTGGCTTGCCATGCGTAACATAATGTTGAAACCATTTCACAAGTAACGACTCAAACAAATACCTTTACGAGTATACGTCGACTTGGCTGTCAGTTATTATCGGTCTTTTAAGAAAGTGTTTACGTTACAGTTAAATTAAAGTTGAGTTTCATAGAATATATTTTATATAACAATATCAATCAATTGAAGTTTGCAAGTAATGATTGAAAAAGATTATTTGTCAGCTGATACAAACAAACCAAATTCACTTAAAGAAATGATTAAACATCATGCCCTGAAGGTGTGTGAGCCCAACAATTTAAATGTTCCAATAAGAAAATTTAGCCTTCAGGGAAATCAGTTTTGCGGAAACATTCTTGTTGGGAATTACAGCGTAAGTTTGTACATTCATATGTACATAAGCAGAAATAATTTGTTTAGTTTAAGCCTCATTATAATGATACTGCTTTAGTATTTAACTCAACTAGAAGTTACCGAAAATGAAGTAGACGTATTGGACTTAAGTTCATTAATTCAGTTAGAATCATTGAAATGCTCGCAAAACAAGATGACGGAGGTAATTGTCAATGGAAAAAGTTTAATTTCTATCGAAGCATTATATAGTGGTAAGTTTTACTAACAAGTTTTTTATTCCATAAGTAGGTACCTTTCTATTAAAAACTTCCGCAGAAAAAAAAAAACAGATGGAAAACAAAGCGGGATAGAGCAAAATGAACTTTAAAATAAAAATATGTATATCATGGAAATATCAATTTATAACGGACGTGAAGCAATCTAATTGCGAATCGGAAGCCCATTTTGTTTTATATCTGTTTTTAGTTAAATAAGACATGAAAAATTTGTATCACATCGCGGCAATTCCGAAATTTTGTGAATAATTACTCGACCTTCTGCGATTTCCTTTAAAATATATGGATGAGAACAAAAAAAATACTATTTCACATCGGTCCTAAAATGTCTTACTTCCTTCAAGGCCAGCAAGGGTAGGAACTCTTTTCAATTATCCTTGTTACCTGAGAAGCATCTATTTAGGTTTTAATTATTTTTCAAAAATTCAAGCTTTTTTATTTTAATCTATTGATTATGAATTACAATTGAAATAATTTTTAACTGAACTTCCATTCTTTAGTGAAGAAGAATATTCATCTTGGGTGCACATTAGACCTGTTAAAAAAAACTCATGTTCTAGAATTCATCTGGAACGCTTAAAATTCGAAAGTTTATTCATATTCGAGTATCTCTTCATATAAAAATATTAAGAGGGTCGCTGGCCGAGCTGCAAAACTTTAATTTTTCTTAATTTGAGTAAAAAAATTAAGATATTTGCACTGTTTTCTTCTTAAATCTTTTTGTTTTGTAATTTTTCCCTTTTCCTCATGTTCACATAAGAAAATACCAAAAAAAAAAAATTGTACCGCTATATTTTAAGCATATATATACGTACATAGGAACATACGTATGGAATTTAAAAAATTTCCGATCCAAATTTCTGCTCCCTAAGTGGTCGGGGTACTGAGAAAGAGCTGTATTTTGGCCTGAAAATAGCCGAATTTAGTCCGTTTTAAAAAGTTTAGTTCTAAAAGCCTACAAATCTAAGTTTAAGGTTATGGATATCATTTTATTTTTGTTATGTCAACTACTATACAAATTAATAAGTTATGAAAAACAATTTTAATTATAAGTTCATTCTCTTAAATCAAATTTTATTCTAAAGAAAATATTTTATATATTTTCAAAAATCGACAAATATCTTAAATAAGAAAATTATATTTAACAAAGTAAAAATATCAAAGGTAGAAACAAACTTATGAAAATGTTTTATGTGTGGTATTATGTTTAGTGTTATGCAGTGGAATGTGTTAACTTTTCCCACTCTAAAACGAGTTGTTCCTGACTGTATGATAAAACATTTTGATTCCGCAAAGTCTTGTATTCTGACAAATATTTTTTATGATTTAATTAGTTAATTTCAATTGTTGCATGCAGATCCATAATTTTTTGATTGTCAGGAGCAGTACAGCAGTATTCATTATATAATTAATTGTTGATGTTATTTATTTACTTATAGAATCAGCACTGCTTTGATTAATTTCTTAGGTTGCAGATGTAGACTGATTTACCAATTTTTGTAATTTTCCAGATTATCTTCTTGATATTTATGGGTATGTGTAAGTGTGTATGTACTTAGTGTAAATACAATTGAATTGTAAAGTTTTAAATTTAATTTAAAGTAACTAAGATTAATTTTAAGATGTAGAATAACCAAGTTGAGAGAATTTTTTATTTTAATTTTATTTATAAAAATTTTTCAAGAGTTTCAAAAGCGCAAATGACTTTGTGAATTACATCTAAAAACAAAAAAAAAATATCCTTTTTTAATTTACTATTATTTAGATTAGTTTTCGATGTTAATTTAATTTTTGGGTTATTAATTTTTTTATGTTATCCTTATGAACAGTTCGTCCATTACTTAATATGACAGTTGTACCTAAATCTTTTGATATTAAAACTTCTTTGAAGATATCCTTAATTTTACTACCCAGTCTTTTGTTGATTTTGAATAAAGCTTTTTCTCCTGGTACAAATGTTCGTTTGGTCCTATTTTTATTTGAGAGCCAATTTTGACACGTTTTCTTCTCATCTCGCATCTTAAGACCACTTGCCAGACATTATTTTTGGTTCAGAAATTTGGATTTATGATGATGAAATTTTCAATTTCACTATTCCTAATTTTACTTTTGATGCTTGTTGCAATAATTCGTATACTGCTGGTGGTGTTGGTGTTTTTATCAAGAATCAATTAATTGGTTATGAGATTAAAAAATATAATTTGATGAGTGCTGATATAATAAGTGTTAACTGTGAAATTTCTGATGTTCGCTATAGTTTTATTTGCATCTATAGGCTGCATAAATGTTCAGTTACTACCTTCCTTGAAGAGATATCAGGTCTTTTAGAAGTTCAAATATATAAAAACACAATTTTGTTAGGTGATCTGAATATTAACATTTTATCTGACTCACTTGATTTAGATAATTTGCTTTATTGCTTACGATTTTGCTCAAATAATGTTAGCGCTGGTAATGATTCGCTGACCTTTAATGATAATGTCAATTGCTGCGATCATTGTTTTAAAATTGAGTGCGTTGACAACTTTAAGTATTTAGGTATTATATTGGATACTAATCTCAACTGGAACAGCTATACACTCTACCTTAAACAATATTTGAATAGAGTAGTGAGACAACTGTACCATTTAAGTCTCTACTGCAATAATTCAATCTTGAAACTTGTTTATAATGGTCTGCTATATACAGTGTTGGAAAAAATAATAGGGACAAACGCATCAATTTATTTTTTATTGCATATTTTTTTTTTCTGCTAAAATCTGTTTTTAATGGAATTGACTGTAAAGTAACGTTATCTAACAGGACTTAATTTAGCAATATTATTCAAGTATGAATGCGCACTCATTTTCCATGGAACCGCCATTGAATGTCCTTTGGCTGGAAAAAAATAATAGGGACAAAAGTTGTTATTCAGAAAATTGAATACAGTCTTTTAAATATTGCTTACATAATTTTTACACAGTGGTCGGCTTTCAATACTGAACACGAGTATGGAATCAAAAGTTGGGTGGCGCATCTAGTTTCTGAGATATAGCCATCGGAAGTCGGGGATATAGCTTTTAATGAAATCGTCATAATTTGGGAACCCCTGAATCGACTTTAAAAATATGGATGTCATATGAAAGATAATTTAATGAACCATAATATAAGCTCATAAAAATTTTAAATTTAAGCTATAGTTTTTGAAAGTTTTCGAAATATGGCAATTTATCTAAATTTCATATCAACTTTTTTTTAAAAAACCGTTATTTTTTGGAAAATTTTTTATTTTACAAAAATTTTTATTAATATAAGAAAGCGCATTTTATGCCCATTCAAATGGTATGCTATTCTGAGTTGGTTTTTCATGGCCAACCAGATTTTTTAAGGATGGAAAAGTAACGAGCTCTAGAAATTTACTTGAAATATTGGATCGCTTAATTTTTTATAAAAATTTTTATTTTTTTTTGTGAAAAATACCACCGCAAACAAATATGTTATTGTTCTAATTGTTGTTATTGGTGATACTGTTGCTTTAGTTATTCTTTTAGTTGTTGTTGGAGTTCTTGCTTTTGTTTTTTCAACAAATCTAAAAATTTCAAGTGAATTTCTAAAGCTCATTAATTTTCCATCCTTAAAAAATCTGGTTGGCAATGAAAAACAAACTCAGAATAGCATACCATTTAAAAGGGCATAAAATGCGCTTTCTTATATAATAATAAAAATGTTTGTAAAATAAAAATTTTTCCAAAAAAATAACGGTTTTTTAAAAAAAAGTTGACCTGAAATTTAGATAAATTGTCATATTTCGAAAACTTTCAAAAACTATAGCTGAAATTTTAAATTTTTCTGAGCTTATATTATGGTTCATTAAATTATTCATATGACATCCATATTTTTAAAGTCGATTCAGGGGTTCCCAAATTATGACGATTTCATTAAAAGCTATATCCCCGACTTCCGATGGCTATATCTCAGAAACTAGATGCGCCACCCAACTTTTGATTCCATACTCGTGTTCAGTATTGAAAGTCGATCACTATGTAAGCAATATTTAAAAAACTGTATTCAATTTTCTGAATAATAACTTTTGTCCCTATTATTTTTTCCAGCCAAAGGACATTCAATGGCGGTTCCATGGAAAATGAGTGCGCATTCATACTTGAATAATATTGCTAAATTAAGTCCTGTTAGATAACGTTACTTTACAGTCAATTCCATTAAAAATAGATTTTAGCAGAAAAATTATGCAATAATAAATAAATTGATGCGTTTGTCCCTATTATTTTTTCCAACACTGTATATTAGGGTGTTTCACTTTTTTTCAAAGGTTCTCCAAATTCAAACCTTAAACTGAAATACGATTTATTATAGAAAAAAAGTAATTCATGAATTTTTTCAGATTTTTTGAGGTCATTTACCACTCGCCAATCGCCATTTTAATAAAAAAACTCGCTTAATACATTTTTTCCTTTATAATTTTTATTCATGACTTCTAAACTAAATTTGTTCTTGTCTAAATATTAAAGAATAATAATATCTTTGGGTTAGGTATCGAAAAAAAGGTTTTTACCTATCTTCTAAGTGTGAAAATTGGAAGAAATGGACAAAAACTTGCCTAATTTTTGCTTTTTTCGCTTTTTTACTTAAAAATATTAGGCAATTTTTTGTCCATTTCTTCCAATTTTCACACTTAGAAGATAGGTAAAAACCTTTTTTTCGATACCTAACCCAAAGATATTATTATTCTTTAATATTTAGACAAGAAACAATTTAGTTTAGAAGTCATGAAAAAAAAATTATAAAGGAAAAATGTATTCTGCGAGTTTTTTTATTAAAATGGCGATTGGCGAGTGGTAAATGACCTCAAAAAAATCTGAAAAAATTCATGAATTACTTTTTTTTGATAATAAATCGAATTTCGGTTTAAGGTTTGAATTTGAAGAACCTTTAAAACCTTTACTGCTACAAAGCTTTAAAGATATTCTTTGAAAATTGTGGATTTTATGCAGTAAGGCATTCAGAAAATTACAATTTAAGGGTGAACTCAGGAAATGTAACAGTTCCTTCCATTTGGAAATCACATTTTTCATGTTTTTATCATGTTACTGCTCCATTGTTGTTTAATACACTACCTCTGAGTACCAGATGCGAGAGAGTGAAAAAGGTATTTCTGAGGTCCGTCAAGGAATGGCTCTTCTCTCTTGAATATTCTTGTTTGGAACAAATTTTCAATCCATTAGTCTAATACTGAATATTGGTTTAATGTACTTGCTACGATTGCGTTAAAAATTTTTCCATTTGTTTTAAATTTTCCTTTTGATTTACATTTTCTAAAATTGTATTGTATTCCTTTAATGAATTCTTTTAATTTTTTATTTTTGGCTTTAAACATATTTACCCCATGAATAGTATTAAGATATTTTTCTTTTGTCAGGTACATTCGCCACTTGTCTTTTAGACAATTGAGTGTATCTCACTATTTTGTATTAAAATCTAGTTTCTCGATTATAAACTTGTTTAAATTCTAAACTACATACTTATATAAGGATTTTAATGTGAAATAAAGAACAAAATTAAAAAAAATTTTTTAAACTGATTGCTTTTTCGTTGAGCTTCTTCCAGTTTACTTAAAATCTCATTTTTGAATTTTAATGATTGTTCTTTAATGATGTCAGTTGGTCTATAGCCTGTTACAGAGTGAACAGTCGAATTATATTTATGTGTGGCAGTTAAAATTAAATCAGTAAGGTCTATTGCTTCATTTTCAGATCTAATACATCTTGCTATCTCTATGAGTGTTGAATGAAATCTTTCGATTTGACCATTACTTTTACTATGAAGTGGTGGTACTAGATGATGGAATATGGGTCATTCTTTTTCATTTTTACATTCAAAATTTAGATTTCACAAAATCAATTTTTTTTCGATACTTTGTCTAAAAACATTCGATACGTGTTTTTGGAAAAAGTTTTTGCGAACTTTTTTTCGAAAATACAATTTTTTGAAAATCACAAAACTTAAAAATATATGAATTTTCGGACGCTTGTATTTCAAAATGTACACGTCAGAGAGAAAAACCGTATAGGCATAAAAGTTAGCATTTTACGTCTATTTGCTAATTATTTTATTGAAAATTTTCTTCTCTTAAGTTACAAGCAAAAATGTTGCAATTTAAAAATAAAAATTGAAAATTTTCATAAAACGACTTGTTTAATTTTTTTTTTTTTTTTTTCATAGAGAAACTAAAATCTTAGCAATCATTTTTCAATTTAGTTTAGAGTAGGCCGAGCCGTGGTTCTCTAGATATGAATGTTTCTATATCGCTACGCGCAAAAATTAACTAACAAAATAAAAAAAAAGAAGCAATGCAACGTAGTAACACAAATGGATAACAGTAAACGAACCGCTCACAGTTGAATTGACTCATTTCTATGATTTTGTTAGTTAATTTTTGCGCGTAGCGATATAGAAACATTCATATCTAGAGAACCACGGCAATCTCTGACGTGTACATTTTGAAATACAAGCGTCCGAAAATTCATATATTTTTAAATTTTGTGATTTTCAAAAAATTGTATTTTCGAAAATAAGTCCGCAAAAGTTTTTTCCAAAAACACGTATCGAATGTTTTTAGACAAAGTATCGAAAAAAATTGAATTTGTGAAATCTAAATTTTAAATGTAAAAATGAAAAAGAATGACATATACCAAAAGTTTTAATAATAGTTTTTATTGTCTCTGAACAAAATAATCCTTCATTATCTGTCACGATTGTTTTTGGATTAAACAGTGCAATACTTTCTAAAAATGCAGATTTAATATCAATAACGGATTTTGATTTTAATTGTTTTGTAATTGCTAATTTTGAAAATTTATCAATGCAAGTTAGAAATAACTTTTTTTCTGTAGAAAAAATATCCACGTGTGAAATATCTCCAATTTCTTTTGGAATTGGAGTTTTTTGGAGTGGATGCATTTCGGATTTCCTATCATATTTTGCTTTCTGACATTTTATACAACTGCTTATGGTTGTTTTTAAAATTTGTTTAATGTCAGGAAAATAGTATTGATCTAATATTTGAGAAAGATTTACTTCAAAGGACCGATGAGCTCTATTATGTTCATTTAAAATTATTTCTAATTTACTATTTGGATTAAAAATATCTTTAACTAATTTTTCTGTATGTTTAATTTTGAGTGTAGGAAATGATTTAAGAATTGGATCTTGGATTTTCAAAAGAATTTGTAGAGAGCAATAAATTCTATTGACTACATTTGGATTAATGGCTATAGCTAGAGCTTTTCAATCTTGTCATAGTAGTCTTCAATGGATAATTTACCTTGTCGCAATAAATTTTACTCTTGTTCAAGAACATGAAGAGGTCGTCGATCTGCAAACGCATGATCAAGTACAGCTATAATTGCTTCCATATTAAGAACTGTATTATATTCTGACAGTATTTGGTCTGCGGTACCAGAAATTTTTGTGCGTATTATTAACAAGGCTTGAGGATATAACAATGCATCTTTATACAGTTCATTCATATGCATTGTTATATTCCTCCATGAATAATATTTTGTCTTATCCCCATTAAATTCGAGCAAAGTTTTGACAGTGTCTAGAGAAGTGGGTCTAAGCAATGCAATATTAACTTTTTTGTAGGATTGATTGATTGATATGAATTTCTGGTTTGAGTTGCAATATTGCAATCTTATTATTTAATTCCTCAATTTGTTTGTCATAAGACTCATTATTTCTTTGAAGAATTTCCGCAACAGCGGTTTGCAATTCTTGAGGAGTTGCCATATTATTTTAACAAAGTTGTATATATTTAATACACTAGTAAAGGAAATTTTTCTTCTTTTTTTTTTAACAAATGCACTTTCGAAAAACGAAAAAACTTTTTTCGCGAATTACGATTTGATTACGATTTCGAACTTGTTAAGTAATTATTACATAAATTTAAAAATTTTAAAGTATGTTCTTCTTTTTTTCTTGTATTCTATGTATTTCCGGCCTATATGGGCTTCTGGTTCTTCAGTTTTGTGGGAATTGAACTGGAATTCTTAAATGAATTTATTATATTTTCCGGCCTATATGGGCTTCTGGTTCTTCAATTTTATGGGCATTGAACTGGAGTTCTTATGAATTTTAATTTTTGTTCAATTGTCCAATAAAAATTTTTGCTGTTGGGCGCCAATTAATAAGTTATGAGAAACAATTTTAATTATAAGTTCATTCTCTTAAATCAAATTTTATTCTAAAGAAAATATTTTATATATTTTCAAAAATTCTTGGTTTGTTTGTTGGCTTTTAATATTAATAATAATTAAATAATGAACTACAGCCAATTTAGCAGCGATCAACATTCCTGTAAAATTTTACAAGTTGATTCAATGCAGAATCACTTCACTTAAAACCATGGGGGGGGGGGGAAAGATTTATAATTCCACCACTATTAGATGGTTTTATTGAATTATTGTACTGAATAATACCTAGTATCAGATCCTTGGGGGGGCCAATACCCTCCCCAGCCCTACCGAGTTGACGCCACTGATTCAATGCTTTGTTTGTAAACAAACTTTGAGAAAAACAAAGGAAAAAAACAACAACTCTAGAATATAGAAATATGTTTCGATTCTCAAAATCTCATCAGTATATTTTTGGTTGATGTCTACGTCAGCACTCAAATTACACCCGCTATATGAATGCAAACCTAACGAAAAGCTTACTTTTAACTCCAAGCAAAGGGTGCAAATTTTTGAGTGAAAACAAGATCACACCATTGCGTTGAAGTTACGTATGCCCCAAATCTAGGTTTTACTCTAAATACTTAAATTATAATTCATATTGTTAACATTTTTAAACACTTCAAAATGAGATATCATACAGTGAAGTGGCAGTTTTCGCACAAATAGCATTTTTTCCAAACTTTGATCTAACAGTACTCATGACTCCGACTATCTGGGGAACTGAAATTTGTGTTGTGGAGCTATCTTTTAAAGTTCTTTAACGTGTCAAAATTTGAGCGAAATCGGATGTTTTTAAAATTGCATACGTATGTCATACGTATTTCATACGTGTGTAACATCATTAAAAAACAGTAAATATGGAATTAAGAAAGAAAGCTTTAAGGATTTGTTTCCTTTTGATGTATATCGACTATAAATAAAATCCCAAATAATTCCTTATTCAAGTTTTTGTAGTATCTCAACTTGTCATTTAAGCTTGGTTAAAGCCCACCGTGCTTGTGTAACAGATCAAATTATATGCTGTTTTCACTACATTCACCTTAATACTCAATAATTTGAAATTGTCAATGAAACTACTTGAGGTTCGAATGAAAAAATAAATGAGAAAAATAAATAAAATTTAGCTTTTGGTCCAAAAATGTTCAAAGTTATTACTATATTTTTACTTTCTTATGTGTGTTGGAAAAAAATTTAAAGAACTCATTTGTTTACTCAAATTCTGAAAAATTCAAACTTTGCAGCTCTGGTGGCAACCCTATAAGTCTTTTTTTTTCTTTTAAATGGGAAATATGAATAAATTTTTAAATTTTAAGCGTTCCTGAAGAATTTCAGAACCTGGTGAAAAAAGCTGGATAAGTCGAAAAACATGGAAAATTTTAAAAAAAGTTGAAAAACTCAAAAAATGTTGAATCAAGTTGAAAACGTCGAAATAAATTGAAAGAGGCTGACAAAGTCAACAAAATATGGAAAATGTAAAAAAAAGTTGAGATGAAAAGTGTTGAAAAAGTTGAAAGAGGTTGAAAATCTCAAAAAAGTTGAAAATCTCGGAAAAAGTTGAATGAAAGTAAAAAAATATGCAACATTTTGAAAAATGTTGAATTAGTTTGAAATAAATTAAAATCGCAATAAAGTGAAAAGGTTGAAAGACGAAAAAATATGGTATATATTGAAAAAAGTTGATTGAATAAGTCGGAAATATTTAAAATACAGTCGTGTCTGGATATAGTGAAATAAGTTTTGCAAGGACTGTTCACAGTATCCAGGTTGTTCACTATATCAAGGTTGACATTTTTGTTCAAAAACTCGTTTTATTTGCTCAAAATACACATTTGTATATCGTTACCTTAATATAGAAATGCCCTAACTAACATTTTTGTTTCTTTACAGGATAACAAAAAAACCTAATTAAAATTTATATTTTGTAGTATGGAAGTGAGTTTATTTTTTTTTTATTTGGTTGTAAATGCTTTATTTTCAATCGTAGCACACAAATTTTTATGAATAGTCTACCGACATCAACAAAAAAAACTCGATTTTGAAAAAAATGTTAGTTAGGGCCTTTTTATATTAAGGTAACGATATGTAAATGAGTTAATTAGAATAAATTTGTAGGAAAATAGAAATATACATATGTATGATGAATAATGATGGTTAATAATTAAACAATAATTAAAATAACTTTTTGAATTTTAATTTAATAAAAAGATTAAACAGAAAAATAATCAAAATAACTTTTTGAATTTTAATTTAATAAAACGACCAAACAGCTCAACAAACCATCATTAGAAATGTACATATGTTTATTGAAGGAATTCGCTAATAGATGTTTGCTTCTTGCGTAGAAATTGACTTTAGGACCGCTTTCCCGCGTATACTTCAAAATGCTACTGTGCCAGCATAATCAGTAGTGTTAGCCTCAGCTTTTTGTGTTTTTTTATTGCTTTCTGCTTGAAGTGGTTTTAGAAATTTGGTTCACTATTACTCTAAATAGTGAACAAAACTCAATGTAAAAATTTTGATGTTCACTATATCCAGACACGACTGTACCATGTATCCAGGGTTGAATAAAAATGATAAATGTTGAAAAAATTTGAAAGAAGTAAAAAAATTTAATACGGTAGAAAAAATTTAATAGAATTGAAAGAGGTTGAAAGAAGTTGAGAGAGGTTGAAACAGTAGAAAAAAGTTTCGTTAGCATTGGAGATGCAATCCCATCAAATTTCATTTAATCTAAAAGCTTATGGTTACCGACATCTCTATGCCAAATTTTATTAGGATCTAAATATAACACAATATATCCATTCGAGTCCATGTACAGCATTAACCAAACTGATCTGTTGAGGCTATTGGTAATAGCCGAAACATGTCACCAATTACCAGGTTAAAATTGTTCCATTTTGTTATCTTTGTCATGTTTGTTGAATAAAAAAATAGCATTGACCAATAAGTAAAAAATTTGCAATATTGGTCATTGCTGAATGACTGTAAGTTCGATTAAATAATGTTTAATTGTTATTTTAGTAATAATTAAATGATAATTGAACTTTAGCAAAATTAGCAGCGATCAACATTCAAGTAAAATTTTACAAGTTGATACAATGCTTTATTTAGTAAACAAACTTTGAGAAAACAAAGGAAAAAACAACAACTCTTTGTTTCAATTCTTAAAATCTCATCAGTACATTTTTGGTTGATGTCGTCAGCACTCAAATTACACCCGCTATATTAATGCAAACCTAACGAAAAGCTTACTTTTATCTTCAAGCAAAGGGTGCAAATTTTTGAGTGAAAACAAGATCACACCATTGCGTTGAAATTTCAATCAGCTGTTAGTTTTGTTTACATTCCTACACCGAAAAAAAAACTTACTCCGTTTAAGGAAAAATGCCTAAATGTAAGAAAAAAATGTCCTTCAATACGAGCTAAAGCCATGGGTTCCTCAAAAAAAGTAAGATGGATTCCTTAGTATAAGTAAATGTTGCTGCTTTGAAATAAGGAAAAGTTTACTCAATGTGAGGACAAGGTTATAAAACTGAGGAAAATTTAACTTTTTCTAAGGATGAAGGTATCCTTAAATGAAAGAAATTTACTTAAAATAAATTAGTTGATTTCAAAAAAAATTTGTTAATTTTCTATTTCCTCTATTTTCTTATTTGTTGGTTACTTATTGTCAGTCATTCTTCTTATTTTAATTGTAATACGTTTTTAAAACTTCAAAGAAGAACTTAAATTTTTTTTACCTGTCACCCGATCAGAGAATTGAACCTGTGTTCTGCGCCATGCCACTGTTCAAAGATGCTCATCTTACCCAACTCAGCCACCAACAGCATTTTTAAGACATACTAAAATGATATTGTTAAACTGCGCGTGTAACAACCATTGTCTGATCAGGATAGCTTCGGTTCAAATCCCGGCGACGACATAATTTTTTTTTTTAATTTTTTTATTTTTTTATTTAAAAAACAAGTAGAGAACTATAAATATATAGGCAAAAACAGAATACTTACGAGAAGAATAGATATTAATTTCAGCGAGTAAAGCAGCGAGTGTTGTCACTCATTTATTAAGGAAAATTTTCCTACGTTATAGTAAATTTTTTGAAGAAACTAACTAAAACTGAGTACGACTTTCCTTAAACAAAACATTCCATTAGATTGAGGAAGTTTTTACTCAAATGAGGAAAAAGTTGTCCTCAAAATTTCTTCCCAAAGAAAAATTTACTACAAAGGAAAGTTTTACTAAAACCACAAACTCTATATTTGAGGAAGAGCGTTGACTTGCTTTAATGAAACATGAACTCATTTCAAAGGACTCAATTACTAAATGAGACGATACTTTCATCAATATGAGGAAAAATAACTTAGATTAAGGAAAATTTTTACACTAAATCGGAGGAAGGCAGTTCTTTTTTTCGGTGTAAAGCATGACGTCAACTTGTGTACATTTACCGCCAATATCCTTTGTTATCGTAGTTTCTCAATTATTTGTTATGTTGTAATGCACAGCCGTTGACTGTGAGACACTACTTGTTTCAAATTTTGTGATCCTGGTGCATCGCAGATTTTGAGAGTTCGGCGTGTGCCCCATAATTTAGAAACTTTTGGTTGTTTGTTGGCTAAAGTTTAATTATCATTTAATTATTACTATTATTAAAAAGGCCAACAAACAACCAAAAATTTCTAAATTCTTATTTTATTTAAAAATAAACTTCTTCCTCTTTCAATTCCAAAGGACAACTTTAATTATAAAAGGTTATGGGCGACGGAAAGGAGTCATTTGGCATACCGCAGTTTAACGACATCGGATACGACGAGTGGCAATTCCGTGTAAGGTGCATTTAGAAGCGCTCGGAGAAGCAGGAATTTATCAAATGTGATCGGAAGGCGAAGGATCGGCTTGTTCGTTTTATCCTCACTGATTATTTGTGCTATGTTTGTGATAAGGAGACAGCTAGAGAGATGTGGCTGAGCTTACAATCAACATTCGCGAAGAAATCTGTGGTTAGCCAGTTACTTTTGAGGAAGCAGCTAGCAAAGCTTCGGATGAAGGACTCTGATTCAGTAAGTACTCATCTAATAGTGTTTAAAGACTTGGTGAGATAACTTAAAACATCGGGAGCGACTTTGCAGGAGAGCGATCTCTTAGCGCAATTTTTCTTAGCTTATCCCGAAAAGTATGATCCCCTTGTAACTGCTCTGCACAATTTGGATGATAAAAATTGACACTATCAATTGCCTAGGAAAGATTGCTTGCTGATGAAATAAAACTTGGTGATCGTCAACAAGAAGATACAACAGAAAAAACGGCGTTTACTGGTAAGAAATATTTTAAAAAAGCATTGTCAGTAAAGTTCCCAGGAAAGTGCTTCAAGTGTGGAAAGGTTGGGCATCGCGCCAAAGAGAAGCACACGTTACCAGTGAGAGCGTCAAGGTCTGTTTTATGGCGGATAGGGTTGCTAAACGTGTAAAAAGCTCAATTCTGAAGTTCAAGCTCGATTCAGGAGCAAGTGGCCATTTAGCTAATAAAGACTAGTGTTCTTCAGAACTGTTGAAGTTCAAAGACCGGTTCATATCAACGTTGCAAAGAATAACCAATCTCTGATAGCGAAGAAGTCAGGAAAAATAAGCGGATATAGCAATAAATGTGTTGAAATCCTGATTAAGGATGTTCTATTTGTACCTGAGCTACGCGATAACTTATTATCAGTTCGAAAAAAGGTGCCGGCATCGAGGTTAAGTTTTGTGGAAAGAAAGACAATATTACAAAGAACGGTAAACTTATTGCTACGGCGAATCTACATTATGGCTTATATGAAATTGAATTAAAATTTGATCATGCAGATGTAAATTTATGCAACTTTGACAGAGTCAAGTTGAGCAACTAGCATCTTGGACACATTGGAGAGAACGCGTTTGATGACATGGTGAAAAACGAACTGGCAACTGGACTCAATGCCAAGACTAAAAAGATTGGGTTCTGCGATGTGTGTGTTGAAGGGAAGCAATTTCGTGATCCTTTTAACGGAAGCCGAGAGAGAGCAAAAAGATTGCTTGAAAGAGTTCATTCGGATGTCTGTGGACCGATTGATCCAATGGCTTGGAACGGATTGCAATATTTTGTATCATTCATCGATGCCTTCAAACACTTGCCATGATATTTAGTATTAAGAAAAAGTATGACGTATTTGCGAAAATGAAGAAGTACGAACCCATGGTAACGGCACAGTTTGGCACATCAATCTCTAAGGTTACAGTCGATCAAGGAGGTGAAGATGGTGCTTGCCACCGGCGACTCCCCCTACTGAAGGTGCGCTATTGCTTTTATAGCCATTTTTGCTGTGTAGTGTTCTCTAATACTGCCAAGTGTTGCCGCTTCACTTAAAAATTAACAAACAATTAAACTTAAATATATTGTGGACGGAAACGAGGGCTCTTTAAATCACTCTGCTATTCCAGCAGAATTGTGGTATAGATCCAAGCCTGATTTGGAGAAACATCGTGTGTTTGGTTGTAAGGCGTTTGCTTGGGTTCTGAGTCAGCGAAGAAAGAAGTTAGGTTCTAAGAGCCGAAAGTCAGTGCTAATTGGCTATGAACCGAATGGATACAGACTATAGGATGTGGATGCCCAAAAGCTTTTCACAGCCCGTGACGTTAAGTTTGATGAAAGTTGTTTTCCCTGCAATACTGAAATGAAACAAAATAGGTCCGCAAATTTATGTTACGCGAAGCCACGAGCAGGAAGGAGAAAAAGAGAATTTTGTCGTGGCAGTTGAAAATATTCAAAGTGAAATGGAAACGCTTAAAACGGGCTTAGATGAAGAGCCAACTCAAAAAGATTACATTGAAGATTCAGCAGATTGCGACAGTAATGATGTAACTGTGCTGTTTTCTCATCACAATGAAAGTAATTTTCGTGCTGAGATTTCTGTGAGACGTAGTGAACGGGAGCGAAAACGTTCAAGTAAGTTTCTCGATTATTACATTGGGTATGAAGCCACTGCTGTCGATTTCAATTCCACAGATTTTCCTGAAACAATTGCTGAAATAAAGGGTTGAAGCAATGCATCTTATTGGATGAAGGCTGTCACAGATAGGGCTGCCAACTTTTTTTTGAAGAAATATAGTAGTTTCGAGCATTTTGCTTGTAAAAATATTGTAGATGACGAAAAAATTAACAAAAATATAGCATGTTTCAAAATAATGTTTTATTTTTTAAATATATTTTTTTTGCTACTTTGAGCCTTCACCAACAAATTTTTATTTTTGAGGAAGTTTTCATAACTTGTATTGCAATCTAAATTTAAGTTGCAAAATACCATCAATTCAGCTTTTATCAAATTAATGCTGGCCTTATTGCGCTTACCTCTCCATTTTGTGTTCATTACAGAAAAGACGCTCTGTAAATGCTGAAGTTGCGGGAATCTTACTTACTTTGAAATTTTTTTTAACTATGGTAATGCATTATAATGCATTGGTGATAGTGACAGTTACACAGGGGGGAAAAATGCGAATAATTGGAATGTCGCCCCCTAAACTAACTAAAAAAATGTTGACTGGCAAAAAAACAAAAGGTCCTCACTTTTCATATTAAACAATATTTTTGTCCATATTCACCAGTGAAGAAGGGCGGCAATTTGTGAACGGCCTAAGGGCGGAAAGTTTCTAAATCCGGGGCTGGCATTAAGTGCAGCAACAACTATGGCAATCTGGCTAAGAGGTTTACTACAAGACCTAAAACAATTGGGTGATGAACCATTAAAAATATTTCAAGATAACAGAGGTTGCATTGGGATGGCTAATTCCTTAGAATCGAAGCGCGCAAAACATATTGACATTAAGCATCATTTTATAAGAGATCACATTGCAAACGGAATCATTGAGTTAAAGCCAATTAGCACAGAAGACCAGTTGGCGGATATTTTCACAAAAGCTATTAGGGTAACTAGGTTCAAGAATTTGATTTTAAAACTAGGGTTGCATGATTGGGATTTTCATATAGAAGACAACACCAAGATCTTTAAGACTATCATACAATTTTAAAACATTATGACACGTTAAAACCCTTTGTAAATTGCTTTAATATACATGTACATACTTTGATATAATAATAACACAGCTCAACAAAATTAACTTTTTTCTTTGTTGCCCTGGATGTCTCTGCGGTTTTCTATAGTTTCTGGTACTCAGTTTACGAACATATTCATGAAAGTACTGAATTGGCTCTAGTTTTTAAGATATTGATGGATTTATCTATATATAAATGAAGCTAAATCGGGTTAGTTACACTCTGTATAACTCAAGAACCGCTGAACCGATTTTACTGATCATTAATTTGTTGGATTTGTCCTCACCCCAAAAATAACATAGGCTATAAAAATTCTATTTAGGGTGGTTCTCATATAAAAATATTTTTAAAATAGCATTTTCAAAAAGACCACGTAATCGATTCACACCGAATTTACACCACGTACCTTTTATATCAAGTGCCATAGCTTAGGCTATACAACTTTTATTTGGGGTGCATATATAGGGTGATTCCCATACAAAATATTTTTGGTTTGGAGATAGATTGAACCCTAAGGAAAGAATAGAGATGGCAACATGATCTTTATTTTTTTAAGCATTCTATATAAAAATTTTATAGCTTAAGCTATGCTTCTTGATATAAAAGGCGCGCATTGTAAATTTCATGTGAATCGATAGCGTGGTATTTGTGAAAATGTTATTTTAAAAATATTTTTGTATGAGAACCACCCTAAATATGCACCCCAAATAAAAGTTGTATAGCCTAAGCTATAGCACTTGATATAAAAGCTACGTGGTGTAAATTCGGTGTGAATCGATTACGTGGTCTTTAAGAAAATGCTATTTTAAAAATATTTTTGTATGAGAACCACCCTAAATAGAATTTTTATAGCCTATGTTATTTTTGGGGTGAGGACAAATCCAACAAATTAATGATCAGTAAAATGGATTTTTACAGCCAATGTCATTCTCGGGGCGGACACAAATCCAAAAAATTAAAGATCATTAAAATCGGTCCAGCGGTTCATGAGTTATATAGAGTGTAACTAACCCGACTTTGCTTCATAAATCCATCAATATCTTTCATGAATATATTCGTAAGCTGGGTACCTGAAACTATAGAAATCCGCAAAGACATCCAGGGTAACAAAACCACTGTTGACCAGTGTAATATAACAAATTTTAAGAGAAATTACACTAGTTTACAGCCAAAATGAACTTTGAATACCGGTATTCATTGGATATGTAAAATCGGCTTCTGATTTTGAAAATCACATAATTTTTGGTTTTTGGACCAAAAAAAAAAGTAAGTTTTACTTAATTACAAATATCTCAAGAACCAATATCTATATATAAATTTACTATGTGTCATATTAAAGGTAATTCAATTTCCTATAGTTAATTATCACATCACTTTTTGGTTGGCTTGTTGGTTTCGGCAAAATAAATTGATTTCTAAATAAATATTTTTTTTTTTTTTGAAAAAATGAAAAAGAAGTCAAAATGAACTGCAAATTTATAAAAGAAATAAAAATTCGAAAAAGCATTTTATGGCGAACCTATGGCACGCGTGCCATGAGTGGCACGCGAGAGAATTTTGATGACACCCGAAATTTTTACGACTTTAAGTAAAAATTTTAAATACATACTTGTTTTAAAAATCTACTTTTTTTACAATAAATTTTTTGCAAATTGTAAATCCAATATTCTTTTCATTGCCGTCCAGATACATATACTTACGAACAGTTAAATTTAACAATATTTCAGTTCATGAATTTAGAAAACTTCGAGATGCAATTGATGGATTTTCAATCTACATGATATAAATTTATATAAGCATTTTTTAAATTCTTAAATTGTATTATTCTTATATTGTGGTTTGACCCCATAATTCAAAGACATCAGACCGTACCACTTTACAAGATTTTTTCTAATTTTATAAGAAATTTTTAATAACTTTACTAAATATTTATTATTTAATACGAAAAGTTTAAAATTGGAGCAATATATTTAATGAATAGTAAAATTGCCGCTTTAAAACAGTTGTTCGTCTGGTGGTGTCAATAAAAATCTGCGTGCTATTGGTGATAGCAGTTTGAACTCTTTTCGATGAACGCTCCACCATTTAAGAGGATTTTCAGCCCTTTTTTTAATACGGCAAGCAATCAATTCATTTTTGAGTATAACTTCAGCACTATAATTTTCTGGTATTTCTTCACTCTCATCTTCACTTGATGAATCTAACATCATATCCATCTCGCGTTTTAAGCATGGCTTTTTGACTATACCAGATGTCCCTTGTTCTAGTGTTCTATAACATTTTCTGTCATTATCAGTATTTCTCACCTTCAAAATGTTTTCTTTGATGTTCTCCTCAGCCACTGGTGTAAAAAATTTGTACTTATAGCGCGGGTCTAAGTAAGTGACGATGACATATAAATTGTTTTCCACCAAATTAAAAAACTTTGTTGTAAGTTCACTTTTCAGGGTCGTGACAGCCTGGCAATAGATGTAAAGACTTACGGCATCCTTTACCTTTATAAAATGCTCGAACATTTAAAATGTAGTACATCTGCATCCGCATGAACATCCGCATTGATTATTGCGGATGAAGATGTCCAAATCAATGCGGAAGCTTCGCAATTGCGGATGCGGATGCGAATATTCGCAACATCCCTAGTGTGTACCCACCAATCGCTTCAGAAGCAGTTCTGTTTTTCAAATACACTGCGGTGTGCGTAGCGTCTGCCCATAAGTACAATGGGAGCTCTCTCTCATGCAGCATCGCCTTAGCACTTTCAACAGTAGTCATATTTTGTCGTTCAATAAATCTGTTTTGTTCTGGAGCTCGTGGAGTCGTGACTTCGTGCTTAATGTCGTTTTGTAAAAGAAAATTGTTTACTTCTTCGTTGCAAAATTCAAGGCCACCATCTGGTCTTATGCATTTAATTGTTGGTCCATCCAATTGCACTTAAAAATCTCATAAGCCTAAGAACACTTGTTTTTTTTTAAGAAAATATACGAAACAGTATCTTGAAAAATCGTCTTTCAATAGCAGAAAATAATTTGAGCCGCCAATAGATAACGCACTCATCTTTCCACATAAATCCATATGAAAAGATTCACCTGGCTTATTTGCACGTTACGCACCTGACTTGGGAAAAGTTGTACGGTGTTGCTTGCCATAGGCTCAGCCCTCGCAGAATAACACACTGTGGATTTTTATGGCCATAAATAGGAAGAATTTGAAAGTGCTAGGAATTGAAAAAATTTTTAAGACAATCGTCAAAGAATACTTATTTTATTTATTTATTTATTTATAATTCATTTATATAATTTAGTTCAATAAGAAATTAATTCTTTTAACGTACAACAAGATATGGTCAATGCATTTGCAGTTTATAATTATACTACATATTTATGTAAAATCTAACAAACAATTTAGGTCTTACATGTTAGAAGCGACACTGCCAGTTACATAATAAGAAACATAATAGTTTATACGAATAAATAATAAAACTAAAATTTATGAATGTCCAAATAAATAAGAATAAAAGATAAAAATATTGAATTTAATTAAAACAAGATTTTAACGCGAGAAATGATCAAAAATTAACTGCTTAAATTTGTCGAAGTTCGAAATACTTTTTAAATCACTATTTAGTGAATTCCAGATTCTAATGGCATTGATGAAAAATTTTCGTGTGGAATTGAGGTATTTAAATTTTGGAATAATTAAGTTGTTGCATCTATTGGATATACTAAAACGTAATTTGTCGTGAATATATGACTGGCTTTGTGTATAAATTAATTTATTTTATTTCAGTCTAATAGAACAAAAAATTCTTACTGACTAGATTAACAAATTATATATGAAAATCATTTATATATGGAATTAAAAAACGACTTAAATTTATTTTTTGGTAAATAAAAATCTAAACCATGTACATTTTATATTGAATTAATTTCAGTTAACGCTCTAATTATTGGAGCATTTAATGCATAATTAGTTCGACAAAAACTAATGTGAAACAATTCAATAAAGCGCAAATTTCTAGCAGGGATGTTAAAAGGAATGGCCTCTAAAAGAAATGGACAATATTTGCATTAATTATATCATAAATGAAAAGTAATGATAAAATTGTCCTTCTATTATCTAAAGTTTTCAGATTTTTATTTATTTATTTATAGTCTATGAACATATATTCTTACAGACTAGAATATATAAATGGAATAAAAATTCAAATAAATTTTAAAACTATTCAAAAAATACTGTATAATAATGACCTCATCGAATTTTTAGAAATTGAAAAATCTAAATTACATAAAGAATTGATATCATTTAACAATTTTAGATTTCTAAAAATAGGTGCATTTGCCGCATAATTAGTGCGAACGGTATTCAAATAAAACGGGTCATAATTTCTGAGAACCCTTGTAGGAACATTAAACTGTATCATACTGAGAAGTGCAGGACAATCAACTTCACCAGATACAATGTCAAATAATAACAGTAACGATAAAATTTTTCTTCTATTTTCTAAAGTTTTTAAGCCAATCAGAAGACAACGCGCATTATATGGCGGAAGAACACTATCAAAATTCATAGAGCGTAAAGCGAACCTGGTGAAAGACCTCTGAACTCTTTCTAATCGCAAATTGTGTAAATCATAAAAAGGATTCCATATAATTGCGGCATATTCTAGTCTTGAACGAACAAGACTGATAAATAAAGTTTTAAGGGTATATGGATCCCTAAATGAGGACCCATTACGCCGTATAAAAGATAGCATCGCATAAGCCTTAGGTAAAATATAATCCAAATGAGCACGAAAGGTAAAGTTGGAATCAAAAACAACCCCAAGATCTTTATACTGACAGACATACAATAGAGAAGCGTTTGAAATATAATAAGAGGAAGAAAGAGGACTAACGGACTTAGAAAAAGACATGAAAACACATTTATTGAGGTTGAGATGAAGATCATTTTTCTTACACCAATTATAAAGTTTATTAACTTCACTTTGAAGAAGAACAATATCCGACTCATTTCTAATTTTAAGGAAAATCTTTAGATCATCAGCGTAAAGCAGGCATTTACAATGCACAAACAGAGATGCAATGTCATTAATAAAGATGATAAACAATAGAGGACCTAAAATGCTCCCTTGTGGAACACCTGATGTTGCACAAAAAGGAAACGACTTCACATTATCAAAAGCTACAAAACTTTGACGATTTAATAAATACGACTTAAGCCAATTCAAAAAGTTAGAGTGAAAACCTAACAATTCAAGTTTTTTGATTAAAAGGGGATGAGATATTTTATCGAAAGCTTTTGAGAAATCGGTATAAACAACATCAACCTGATAACCTTTCTGAAACGCTGATAAGCAGTATTCAGAAAATAAGAGTAGATTAGAAATTGTTGATCGACCCGAGACGAAACCGTGTTGGCATGGAGAAATTATATTTTTCACTGCAAAAAAAAGTTTATCTTTGACAATGCACTCAAAAAGTTTAGAGATTACATTGATTTTAGAAATAGGCCTATAGTTGACTACATTATTTTTACAACCAGATTTGTTATAAGAGAAACTTTCCAGCAATCAAGAAATATACCCGACCGCAACGAACTATTAAAAATTATTTTTAGAGGATATATTAAGCTTACAGCACAATTTTTGATAAAAAAAGCACACATGCCATCGGCATCAACAAATGTCGATGCCTTAAGCTTATGAATACCCTTTAAAATATCAATATCACTTAACGATAGTGATCCAAAATCTAACGCATGAACTATATCGTCGGAGACTTCACGATCACAATTACTTGGCAATTCATAGTTTGACATGAAAAAATCTGCGAAAAGATTAGCTGTACTAGTAGCATTATTGGAACATATGTCACCATAATACATCGATGAGGGTATGCTAGAACATCCTTTTTTAGATTTGACAAATTGCCAAAAAGATTTCGGATTTGTCTTTATATTGTTTTCAAATTTATTCACATATTGCCTATAAAGGTATTTATCTAGAAAATTTAACTGTCGCATATAATGTCTATATTTCAAAAAATAGAAATTTTGATTGGTACTTAAAAACTTTCTATAGAAACTAGAACGTAGGTTTTTTAGTTTTTTAAGGCCACTAGTATACCATATATATTCCCTTACTTTAGGAATGTGTTCATTGCACACTCTAGAAATCAAATTTTTAAAAGTATTGAAACAAGACAAAGTGTCTAAACATAAAAACTCACTATCCCAATCAATACGGCAAATAGCATTATTCACAGTATTAAAATTACAAGTTTTAAAATTATAATTATAAGTTTTACAGTTATTGGGGAGATTAAGATAATTATAAAATGAAATTTTCAACTCAAAAGGTACATGATGCACACTACTTGGTGAAATAGGAAAAGCAGAAACATGAATATTATAATTAATGTTACTTGAAATAAAAACTAAATCCAATAATCTATTGAGAGCATTAAAACAGTTATTGACTTGAATAAGACCAAGCTCTAATAAATTATCAATAACATACATTCCAATTACACTAGAGACATTAGTTGCAGAGAGATAGTTAGCGCCGTACAGCTTAGACCAAGAAACTCCACTTAAATTGAAGTCACCGAAGACCATCAATTGACTTTTTTCAGCTAAGAGCGAATCACCTAATGCAGATATATTATCTACATGATTTTTATACAAATCATAAGTGCTATTAGGCGGCACATAAGAAACAGTGATGTACAGGGATTGAGACAAGCCTTTAATCACCACACATAACTGATCGAAAAGCACATCAGAATTCTTCAATAAAACAAAGGATGAAAAAAGCGCACGATTAATCGCAATTAACACCCCACCACCACGATAACAACCAGTAGCATTAACATCACGATCTTTCCGGTAAATATTGTAGTGACGAGAATCAAAAAATTCTTCACTATAAAATGTTTCGTTAAGCCAAGTTTCTGTTAATATGAAGACATCATAATCATACTGGGAAGTGGCAGCAAAAATTGAGTTTGATTTTGTTCTGATACCAGATACATTTTGATAATAAATTTTTAGGGCATTATCACCCAAACTAACAAGAGACTTCGCTACAGTACTTACTTACTTACTTGGGTGGCCATAACAACCCGTTACCGGGTTACGGCCGACCTCAAAAGCTCTCTCCAGGCGCCTCTGCTTCGCGCGCGCCTTCTCCAATCAGGCACACCAAGCGTGGATAGGGTTTCTTCAGCTTGGTCTTTCCATCGGAGGCATGGTCTTCCTCTCCGTCGTCGCCCAGCGGCTTCCGCATCAAACACCTTTTTCGCCGGAGCTTCTTCGTCCATACGCACAACATGTCCCAGCCAGCGCAGACGTAGGATAGTGATGCGCTTGACTATGTCGATGTCATTGTAGAGCTCGTACAGTTCATGGTTCATTCGAATACGGTAGTCGTCGCCGACGCGAACAGGACCGAAGATTTTGCGAAGAATTTTTCTCTCAAACACCCCAAGTGTGGCTGCATCGGTCTGCGACACAACCCATGCTTCTGCACCGTAGAGTAGCACGGGTAAGATGAGCGTCTTGTAGAGTGTCAGTTTTGTCGGGCGAGAGAGGTCTCTACTACTCAATTGCTTACTGAGACCGTAGTAACACCTATTAGCAAGAGTGAGTCTTCGCTTTATCTCCAAGCTGATATCGTTTTGAGTGTTCACGGCGGTGCCAAGATAGGTGAATTCCTTGACAACTTCGAAAGTATAGCTGTTCGCAGCAATGTTGGATCCAATGCGCCGCGTCTCCCTGCTTGTGGACAGCATATACTTTGTTTTGCCCTCGTTCACCGTCAAACCCACCTTCGCTGATTCTTTTTCGATAGCAGAAAATGCAGCAGTAACATCTCGCTTACAACGTCCAATGATATCAATATCATCGGCATATGCAAGGAGCTGGACACTTTTGTAGAAAATAGTGCCATTACGATGCACACTGGCTTTTCGCAACACCCCTTCTATCAAAAAGTTGAAGAGGTTGCAGGATAGTGGATCGCCTTGTCTGAAACCTCGTTCGGTATCAAATGGTTCGGAGAGGTCCGTTCCTACCCTGACGGAGCTGGTTGTGTTGCTCAACGTCATTCTGCAAAGCCGCACTAGCTTCGCAGGTATACCGAACTCAGACATGGTGGCATACAGGCAATCCCGTATCGGGCTATCGAAAGCAGCCTTAAAATCGATAAAAAGATGATGGGTATCGATCTGTTTTTCGTGGGTTTTTTCCAGGATTTGACGTAGTGTGAAGATCTGGTCTATGGTGGACTTACCAGGTCTAAAGCCGCACTGATAAGGCCCAATCAGTGTGTTGGCGAACGGCTTAAGTCTTTCACACAGTACGGTCGACAGGACCTTGTATGAGATGGCAAGAAGACTGATTCCCCGGTAGTTTGCGCAAATTGTAGGGTCACCTTTCTTCAGTATAGGACAAAGGACACTGAGATTCCAATCGTCGGGTATGCTTTCTGCTAGCCATATTTTGCAGATGAGTTGATGCATGCACCCTATCAGCTCATCGCCACCGGTCTTGAACAATTCAGCAGGCAGGCCGTCAGCACCGGCCGCTTTGTTGTTCTTAAGTCGCTGTATCACAACTCGTACCGCGTCATGGCTAGGTGGTGGTACGTCCACACCATCGTCGTTGATTGGTGGCATCGGGTTAGTTTCTCCAAAGGCGGGATTGGTGGAGTCATCGCCAGCAAGCAGCTTGGAAAAGTGTTCCCTCCATAATCTCAGTGTACCTTGCGTATCCGTAACCAGATTTCCGTGTTCATCTTTACAGGTAGATGCTCCGGGCTTGAAACCTTGGGTCAGACGCTTGACTTGTTGGTAAAATTTTCGAGCATCATTCCTGCCTCGTAACACTTCGAGTTTCTCACGCTCACGCCTTTCCTGCTCTCGTTTCTTGCGTCTGAAAAGGCGCCTCTCTTCCTTTCTCTTTTCCCGGTAGTTTTCGCGTACGGCTCGCGTTGCGGCTGACTGCAGTGTTCTTTTGTATGCGGCGTTTTTCACTGCAGTAGCTTCGCGACACTCCTGATCATACCATTGATTTCGCGGAGGTGGGCGTCGGAAACCAATTACTTCCTCAGCGGCAGAGCGCATGGAGCGGGAAATATGCGCCCAAAGTCCACCGGCATCATCGGGTAGAGAGTCAGGTTGAAGGAGCAGTTCTGAGAGGTGAGCGGAATAGGCTTCGGCCGTCCGATGTGATTGCAGTTTAGCGACGTCCAGCTTTCGTTGCATACCAGAGCGTACATCCTTTGCATTGCACAGCCGCATGCGTATCTTGGCTGCAACAAGATAGTGATCGGAGTCAATATTGACTCCACGGAACGTACGAACGTCTAGCACTCTGGAAGCATGCCTTCCGTCGATCACAACATGATCGATTTGGTTTTGTGTTTTCTGATCAGGGGACAGCCAAGTGGCCTTGTGGATGTCGAGGTGTTGAAATCTGGTGCTACTTACTACCATGTTTCGCGCCGCGGCGAAGTCAATCAGCCGTAGACCGTTGTTCGAGGTGGTCTCATGGAGGCTGAACTGACCGACAGTGGGGCCAAATATACCTTCTCTTCCGACCTTTCCGTTGAAATCCCCGAGTACAATCTTAACATCGTGGGCCGGGCAGCGGTCATATACTTCCTCGAGTCTCGCGTAGAAGGCATCTTTGACAACATCGTCCTTTTCCTCCGTCGGGGCGTGCGCGCAAATCAAGCTGATGTTAAAGAATCGAGCTTTGACGCGGATCGTAGCCAACCTTTCGTTCACAGGTGTAAACCTGGAGATATGGTGGCGAAGTCTCTTACTTACAACGAATCCGCATCCTAATTCGCGCCTCTCCGCATGGCAGCTGTAGTAGATATCGCAACTTGTTTGGTTAGAGCAACCTTGTCCTATCCATCTTATTTCCTGGATGGCGGTGATATCAGCCTTAATTTTTTTGAGGGCATCCGCCAATTCGATAGAGGCACCTTCCCTATTGAGGGTCCGGATATTCCAGGTGCATATCCTTAAATCATAGTCCTTTTTTCGTTTGCAGTGGTCGTCAACATTGAGGGGTTCTTTATCCGAGGCTTTTTTAGTTTTCATTGGATTCTTTTTTTTTACGTGGCGGGTACCAAACCCTGCGCACAACCCATTTTACTTCCAGGGAGGACGCGCTGCACACATTCGCTCACTATCTCAGCGGATGCAGAGATAGCTACCCAGATGGAGCCAGCGGGGAGGCTGTGTGTCAACTTGCTAATGGTTGGCTCAGAGATCGCTCTGGCAATCCCCAGGTGGAAAGCAGTCAGAAACTTTACTCTGATCAACCAAAAGCCAATCCATCCATCCATCCATCGCTACAGTACTACCTTTTGATTTATTACTTTTTGAAAAAACTGAAAATCTTTTACTCTTACATCCACCGGCCACAGAGCTGGATTTAAGATCATTTTATATAATGAAGAGGGAACTCCAAGCTTAAAATTGATACGTTTCAATGTCTCACACAATACATCTTTTTTAATCAGTTTATAGCAAGATATATTATTTCTTGCAATTTTAGTATGTTTAATAACATATTCAATTATCTCTTCTTCAGAGACAGTAGGTTTAAAAGAAGAGATATGAACCCATCTCTTTCGATCAGCAACAGCAAGCTCAGCATTAGAATTTTGTCCAAAAACAAATGTACGCTTTTTTTGTTTTTTATTCGTTATATTAGTCCATTGAGGCGCGTTATTCTCAGCAGAAAGAGCAACAGTATTGACAGCAAATACAAAAGTATTTTTTTCAGCAGAATTCTGCACAGCTACAGCAACATCGTTTGACAAAGGTCGCGTAACCAAAAGAGCAGCATCAGCAGCACTGCCACCTCCGCATAACGAATAATGAGAAACAGCAAAATCAGCAGCAGTCGTACAAGAAGAAATAGAATTTGAAATTTGCACATCAGGGAGTGCAACAACTACATTAGGTGTAGTCGGCGTTTGCAAGCGTTATTAACAGTTGCGGTCGATGAACTTAGCAACGAAGGACTAGCACTCGAAGCAGTAGCATTAGATTTTTTAGTCGAAACCGAATTACTCTTAGTTTTATTTTGACTATTAGTAAAGAGAGAAGACTCAGCAAAAAGAGATTTAAGTTCTTTGACTTCCGAAACGAGTTGCGACACAGTTGCATTCAAATTAATACAATTATTCAAACACACATTGCAATTGTAGACAATATTAGGATGATTATTAAATAAGTCAAAAACATTATCATCAATGTTCACACACGATTTATGAACACGACTATTACAAATATTGCAAGGTAAAGAAAGTTCTTTTGCAATAGATCTATTGCAAACTAAACATCTTGAGCGGAGCGACATTTTCCGTAACCGATACTGAAGACAGTCGAACTAAGACTGATTTAATAATAAACAACGTGATTTATAAGGTGGCATAGGTTCAGCAAAGTTTAAAGAACGCAAAGCGAATCTTATAAATTTTTTCTGAATACGTTCTAAGCGGTAAATGTGATTAGCATAGTATGGTCTCCAAATAAATGCAGCATATTCCAATTTGGAACGAACATATGATGTATAGAGCAGTTTTAATGTGGGCGGATCTGAAAATTCTGAGCTATTTCTTCTAACAAAAGCTAACATTGCATATGATTTCGATATTATGAAGTTATAATGACTTACGAAAGTAAATTTATCATCAAAAATTACACCCAGGTGCGAACCAGCAATCTGATATTGATGTTCAGATATCAAGTTAACTTTATTAAATGTTAGCTGAAAACATTTGTCAATGTTGAGATGCAATTTATTTTTTTGACACCATATATATAAATTATTTAAATTACATTGCAAAGCTAAAGAATCAGCAGTATATATTATAGCGGAGTAAATTTTAAGATCATTTGCATATAAAATATACTTTGATCTGATAAAACAACTACCAATGTCATTAATAAAAAGTATGAACAACAGAGGCCCCAGTATACTTCCTTGCGGAACATCAGAAATTACCATAAAGGGTTCAGATTTGTGATTATCGATAACTACATAACAAACTCTGTTTTATAAGTATGACTCAATCCATTTAAGAAAAACTGAATGAAATCCAATATGCCGAAGTTTACTTATTAGAATTTTATGTGAAACTTTATCAAACGCTTTGGAGAAATCCGTGTAGATGGTATCAACCTGCCAACCTCCACGAAAAGAAGACAGACCTCGTCCGTAAAAATAGCCAAATTAGAGACAGTTGATCGTCCTGGAATGAAACCATATTGATTTGTACATAATATGCTTTTACAGCAAAAATATCTTATTCTTAACGACACTTTCAAAGAGCTTAGAAATATTCGTTAGTTTAGAAATAGGCCTGTAATTTGACACACCATTCTTACTACCATTTTTATGAATTGGACTTATAAAAGAGATTTTCCAATCTTTTATTAAATGACCTTCAGTGAACGATTTATTAAAAATAATTTTAAGAGGATAAACTAACGTATTTAAACATTTTTTGAGAAAAAGAGCAGAAATACCATCGTTATCACACTTAAAAGATGATTTTAGAATTAAAATCTCTTTGCTAATATCATCATTTGTTAATTGGAGTGATCCAAAGTCAATAGATGAAATTACATCAGAATCCAGTTCATCATTATACCCAGTTTCATCGACCATATTGGATTTAAAATACTTTGCAAATAAATTAACAGCTTCATTAACAGAACTAGCAGTTTTGTTATTAAGAAATACTGTACTTGGAATACTGCTAGACACTTTTTTCGATTTAATAAAACCTCAAAAGGCCTTAGGATTCGATTTTATGTTATTCTCGAACTGACGAATGTAATTTATATACAAATATTTTTCAAGGAAGTTATATTCTCTTGAATAATATAAATATGCCATTTTGAATTCAGAGTTATTAGTTTTTTTATATTTATTGTGAAATTTATTTCTTAAGTTTTTTAGATTTTTCAAACTTTTCGTAAGCTTTAAGGCAATCAGCAGTATCTAATAACATATTATTTAAATGATTAAAATCACATAGATTAAAGTTAAAGTTAAGGGAATAATTTCAGGCATTAAACTTCTGAATTCATAAAATTGATATTCAATATGCAATGGAACATGGTGCATATCTGGTACAGAATATGGAAATGCGTATTCTTTAATTTGAAAGTTCATATTATTACTAATGAAAACTAGGTCTAGAATTCTATTCAATTTATTAGTGCATCCATTGATTTGAACTAAGTCTACATTCAATACGCTATCAATAAAATAGATTTCATTAGTACTATTTACATTTGGAGGAAAAAGGTAATTACTATCCTCAGAATATTTCCAGGTAACTTTAGGCAGATTAAAATCACCTAAGACACAAAGATGACTCTCAGTTGCGATATTTGAGGCCACATGATTAATGTTATCGGCATGAGCTTTATAACTGTGCTCTGAACTATTAGGTGGTATATTCCATGCAACTTAACACACAACTGATCTAAAAGAGAGTCAGTATTATTTAGAGTTATCAAAGTTGGACGCAATTTATGCTGAGCAGCTATTAATGTACCACCTCCTCTTGAACAACCCGTTTTTATAAAATCACGATCTTTTCGAAAAACTGCGTATAGATTTGTATTAAAAAATTCTTCGTCGAAGAAATTTGAATTAATCCAAGTTTCAGTAAACACAATAACATCAAAGTCGAGAAGGGAAACTTTAACTAAAATTTGATTGGATTTAGTACGAATACCTGAAATATTCTGATAATATATTTTAATAGATTTATTATGGCAGTAACTAACGGAACGAAAGGAAACGTCTAATGAATCATTTATGTGTTGTTTGCAATTTTTCCTACTTGAGGAAAAAACTTAAATGGTTCAACTCTAACATTAGCAGGCCAAATGTCTGGACTTAGCAATTTATTAGAAAAAGATGCCGCAACACCTAATTTGAAAGTGATTTTTTTAAGTTTATTAAGTGCATCCAAGCTCAAATCTTTTTTAACAAGCATGACAGATGTTTTTTCTCGATATTAGCTTTGGCAGAAATATAATTTAAAATATCATCTTCGCAAACAGACGGAAGAAATGACGACAAATGCAACCAGGTTTTACGATCAACCACGCTCAGTTCGGAATCTGCATTCACTCCAACAACAACTTTTTGAGTTTTTCTTTTTTTTAATAACAGAATTCCACACCTCGAATTATTAGTATGAGCAGCAGCTGATGAGATGTCAATGTTATCAGTGCTTTCATTTTCATTATTATTAGTTGCATTATTTTCTAACATAGCGACGGCAATTGAAGCATTTGAAGAAGAGTGTGAAGGCAAAAGAGACACAAAGAAGAAGCACAGTTATCATCATTGTTAACAGGCAGCGCAGCAGCAGCAGCAAAAGAAGAGAAAGCAGCATTTTGGTTTGAGTTCGAGTTGATGATTGTAGAAACAGCAGGAACAGCGTCGGGAAGAGTAAGCGAAGTTGAAGACTTCTCAGTAGCCCGAAGTGGAGATGCACCAGTAGAGGCAATATTCAGTTCCGTAATAGGAACAGGAGAAAAACAAAGAGATCATTTTGCTTTTTCTTTTGCATATTGTTATTGTGCAAAGTAACATTCTCATTTTGATTACAAGACATCATACTAGTTATTATAGCTTTTAGGTCTTTGACCTCAGCAACTAAATCAGCAACAACTTTTATTAGATTCGTATGAGCATTCAGACAACCGTCACAATTAAAAACAACGTTATGATTTTGTTGTAAAATATCCGAAATATTATTGTTGTTAATGTTGGTACATACATTGTCTATGGTAGTGTTGGCCATTTACCCTCCCGCGGTCACATTGCCCGTTGCGGGCCATCATTCGGCTCGCCGTGCAGCTGCTGATTTCTATGCGCTGATTCGCATTGTTCAGTTTCACTTATTCAATTATAATCTCACATACATATTTTACACATATGCAACCCCTTAAGCATATCAAAATGTTTAGTATTGACAAAATGCAAAACATTGCAATTTATTTGAAGTCAATGTTCGCTTTTGCTTTATTGACAAAATGCAAACATTGCAACTTCTTTAAAGTCAATGCTCGTTTTTGTTTTGTTTATGGTGGCTGCATTTTAAGTAGGTCACAATTTTTAAATTAATGAAATTATGATTTGGTACACAATTTGTAATTATCGATTAAGTATATAATAGACATAAATTAAATAAAATTTTGCCATTACATAGCAACTCAAAAGGAAAGCAACACCTATTTTATATTAAAGGTTTTCTTTGTCATTTTTTTTATATTTAGTGGCCAACACAGCAAGACATCCCCGACCACTGGTAAGGTGCCTTGCTTTCATTTAAACACTGTTATTGTGGGTTTATGTGCCTGCAATAACTATCAAACAACCTAAATAGTACTGGTTCAAGTGCCAGGACTATTTTAGCGTTATAGGCAGGTAAACTAACCTTTGCCGCAAAACATTGGTGACCCCGACGTGATACAACAGTCAGCATAAGGTGGACACAGCAGCCATCAGATCATACAACAGTCAGCATAAGGTGGACACAGCAGCCATCTGATTATTCAACAGTCAGCATAAGGTGGACACAGCAGCCATCTGATCATTCAACAGTCATCAGTAAAACGGTGACACATTTTGGCCAGGATACAGTCTGCATCAAGACAATCCAGCCTAACTAATCCAAAGGTGGACACAGCAGCCATCTACTACCAGTAAACAACTCTTTTTCATCTATTCATGATGGTGTTCAACGGCTTGGCAAAGATCCAGCAATCCCTTGGAGAAGAAATCCAAGGCGTGGTGAGGAACTTTAAAAAGGATTCCTCAGAACGGAAAGGGACATCAAATTACTTTCAAGAGCGTTTACGGCGAATAAGCCAAGCATGGGAAAAGTTTGAGGAAACAGATACAAAAATCCGCATATTGAACGACCTCCCATTGGAACACGACTACTTTTCAAAGGACTATTACACCCAAATAGCCGAAGTAGTCGAAACTTACACAAAAATCTTCGAGGAAGCAGCTGTAAAGATAGACGCAACTAACTCAGTGAAATCGGTGATTCCACAAAGGTCTGCAGTTAGTCAGCATACAACTACAGCATGCAGTCAGCAACATACGCAGAACATCCAAGGTCCAGATGACACACGTACAGATGTTGCTGACCAGCAGCAAAGGGGGCTTATTCGAAAATTTGAAGCCCAAATGTCAACATTAAAAAGACATCTGGCCAGCGCTGAATCTACACGAACAAACCATTCACGTATCTCCAGTGAGTTGAAATTAAACATGATCAAACAGCTTTGGGGAAAAATAGAACAAATCAACGATGAAATCTGGCAGCAAATGGAAGACCCATCATCCAAAGGATACGACCTGTCCACGTTCATCCAATTGGAAGAGGAGGTGGTACAAAAGATAATCGCTCTAGCTGAAGATCTGGAAAACTACCAAGGGGGCAATCCAGATACAATGCAAGTCAGCACAGCAAGCCTGCAGGGAGCTCTACCATTGCCAAAGGTTGTTCTCCCAAAATTTGATGGTGATTACATGAAGTGGCGTCAATTTTTTGATTTATTTCTTCAAATGATTCACAACCAAGCGCTACCAAATGTGCAGAAGATGTGGTATTTGAAGTCAAACGTCACTGGAGAAGCAGAAAAGCTAATTCGACATCTCTCATTGAGTGAGGCGAATTATACAACAGCCTGGACGTTACTTCAAGATCGGTACAACAACCAAAGAGTCCTAACAAACACTCTTGTATCGAAATTATTGGAGCAGCTAACCTTATCAGCAGCGTCATCCAAAACAATCAAGGAGCTGCATGATACAACACAAGAATGCTTGTTAGCATTGGAAAATCTGGGAGTAGTGACGAACTCATGGGATCCGCTACTACTTCCAATTTTAATAAAGAAGTTGGATCGCGAAACTCATATTTTATATGAGCAAACTATTGCAAATCATAAAGAAATTCCAAAATTAAACGAATTTCTTACTTTTTTGGAAGCCCAGTTCCAAATGATGGAGGCTATTGGGGCCAAACAAAGACCTATGAGAGTGCTAACAACAACAGTACATCAAAAATGTAAATTCTGCCATGAAAAAGAACACTTTTTGTTTACATGTGCCAAATTTTTGAAGGCTTCAGTTAAAGACAGGATGAATCATGTGATCAAAAATCGACTCTGTACAAATTGTCTCAGAAGTGGGCACAGCACCTCTAATTGTCATAGCAGATCTTGCACCAGATGTCAGAAAAAACACAATACATTGTTACATCAGGAAAAAGACGGTCTACACATAGCTGCAACATCTTCCAATGAACATAATTCAAACTCTCCTGTTAGCCTTACAACCTACAACAACACCCAAAAAAAAGGCTACGTGCTACTTAGCACAGCTTTAATTAAGGTAAATACAGCAAATGGAAAGGTGATAACCTGCAGAGTACTGTTGGACTCTGGCTCCCATATCAACATTATTACTAGCAGGCTTGCAAAACGCCTTGGTGTATCAGGTCAGATGACCTCAATGTCCATAGAAGGAATTGGAAGGAAAAAACAAGTTTCAACTCAGCGGGCCTACATTAATATTCATTCCCGTATAAATGGATACCAAAAACCATTGGAGGCATACGTTCTGCCACAAATTACTACATTGCAGCCTTCGCAATCGTTAGATACATCATCATGGTCAATTCCAAAAAATATTGAACTAGCAGACCCTTACTTCAACCAAGCGGCGAATATTGACATCCTTTTGGGAGCAGAATTTTATCATCAATTGCTGACCATTGGACAAATCAAACTATCAAGTGATCTACCTATACTTCAAAATACCGTTTTAGGATGGATTTTTTCAGGAAAAGTAGGCGACTCCTACCTTTATAACAGGAACGAGTGTGCCGCAACATGTGGCATATGTACAAAAACTGAGGAAGATCTAGATGAAATGATTCAACGATTGTGGCAGATGGATGATCCGGAACCCAAAAATTCAAAGTTAACTATGGCAGAAGAATTATGCGAGACACACTTTCAAAACAACACTCAAAGGGACTCATTGGGACGCTTCATGGTAAGGCTACCATTCCAACAAGATCCTGATAACCTAAAAGATTCAGAAACAATAGCAATGGCCAGATTCTTTTCCCTTGAGAAAAGACTATCTAAGGATCAAAACCTCAGAGAACAGTACGTCAAATTTATGAACGAGTATGAAGAATTGGGACATATGGAGCAGATAACCACTAAAAACAAATCTACACCACATTATGTTATCCCGCATCACTGTGTACTGAAATCAGATAACAGCAGTACAAAACTTAGAGTAGTGTTTGACGCCTCATGTAAAACTAGTTCTGGCATATCACTGAATGACATTTTATTTACTGGGCCAACAGTGCAGAGTGAACTGTTTTCGATCCTTCTGCGTTTCCGATTACCAAGATTTGTTTTTTGCACCGATATTCAAAAAATGTATCGACAAATTTCAGTGCACCCAGCAGATAGGAAATTTCAAACTATTTTTTGGAGGAATCATCCTGGTGAGCCTGTCCGCCATTATCAGTTAAACACAGTGACATATGGCACCAGATCCGCCCCGTACTTAGCAACAAGATGCCTGCAACAGCTTGATGATTGTCTCAGTGGATCCAATAAACTATCAACGGTATTGGAGATGCAGAGTCAACTGAAACGCATATTAGAACCTGTTGGCTTTAAACTTCGCAAGTGGTGTGCAAACCACCCACAAATATTACAAGATATTGATAAGGATGATCAGGAAATTGATTTAGATTTTGACAATGATGATAATACCTCCATAAAAACACTTGGGTTAGTCTGGCAACCAAAACAGGATAAATTTTGCATCAGATCTACGCCTCATGCAACAAACAAAATCACGAAAAGCACAATCACGTCAGAAGTTGCAAAAATATTTGATCCATTAGGGATACTTGGCCCAGTTATAGTAACAGCCAAGATCATCATACAAGACTTATGGCAATTAAAACTTTCCTGGGACCAGGCAATACCAATCGAATTACATTCCAAATGGATGACCTTCCGAGACGATTTAAAGGCACTGAACAATTTTAGCTTTGAAAGACACGTTTTTGGACAACATGTAGCTTCATCTGTTCAAATTCATGCCTTTTGTGATGCATCAGAAAAGGCCTACGGAGCTGCAATTTTCGTGCGTGCAACGTTAAAAGACGGTCGCATAGTCGTAAGACTACTATGTTCAAAATCCCGGGTGGCACCTCTGAAAAAACAAACAATTCCACGCCTGGAATTGTGCAGCAGTCCTCAGCACAACGTTAATGAAAAGGGTGAAGAACGATCTTAATCATAAGGGACAGATACACTTTTGGACGGATTCGGAAATTGTACTCTATTGGATAAACTCAAAATCATCTGCACTTCAAACGTTTGTCGCAAACAGGATCAGCCAAATCCAAGAATTGACAGTAGCAGATCAGTGGCGCCACGTTTCATCAAGGGACAACCCAGCAGATGCACTGTCACGAGGATTAATGCCATCAAAATTGCCAGCCAGTCACTTGTGGTTCTTTGGTCCTTTGTTTTTGGATGGAAATGAAAATAAATGGCCAGTTAAATTCACCAAGTTAACTTATAACCCACAGTGTCCAGAAATGAAGCAAAAATCTTCCATCGTAACTGAAACAATGAATAAAGATGAACAAACAACATCCAATGTAACATCAGTGGCACTCGATTCACAAAGGGATTGGATTTACAAAATCAATCATGGAAACTCATTCAACACACTTCAACGAGTAGTAGGTTACACACTTCGATTTATACGACGGATGAAAGGTATAACATGCAATGAGTTGACGCTAAGCACACAGGAACTAAATGAAGCTCTTGTTACAATCATCAAGGTCATTCAAAAAAATGATTTCAGCGATGAGCTCAAAGAATTAAAGAAAGAAAGAACGGTAAAGGCCCAAAGCCCGTTAGCAGCCTTTTCTCCGTTCCTAGACAAGCAAGGTGTCATTCGTGTTGGAGGAAGACTGGAAGCCTCATCATTAAATTATGACGCCAAGCATCAAATTTTAGTTCCATACAATGACACATTGACGAAGCTTTTAATGGAAAAGGTACACAAGGAAAATATGCATTGTGGAGCTCAAGCGCTCATATCATTCACAAGACAGAAATTTTGGCCAATCAAGGCAAAAATTATGGCTAGAGCAATCATCCAACGGTGCGTTAAATGTAGCAAGGCGAAACCAAAGATGTACTCCCAAATAATGGGAAACTTACCTGCTGACAGATTCACACCTAATCGACCATTCATTATTACCGGTGTTAACTACTTTGGACCAGTCTGGATACATTACAAAATTCGAGGAAAACGTCCTCAAAAGGCTTATGTAGCAGTATTCTGTTGCTTCACTACAAAGGCTGTCCACTTGGAGCTCGTTAGCGACCTCACAACAGATGCCTTCATAGAAGCTTTAAAAAGATTTATTGGCCGAAGAGGTCATTGCCAAACTATATACTGCGACAATGCAACAAACTTCATTGGTGCCAGTAACCAATTACAGGAATTAAAAAATATTCTTCAATCCCAAAGAGCTAACGAAAAGACCACAGAATGCAACAATAGAGGCATTACTTTTAAATTCATACCTCCAAGTTCCCCTCACTTTGGAGGCCTATGGGAAGCAGCTGTTAAATCTGCAAAAGGTTTACTCATAAAAATCTTGACATCGGCATCCCTTACGTATGAGGAACTTGAAACAACGTTGGTTGAAGCAGAAGCCATTTTGAATTCACGACCTCTAACTCCCATGTCAAATGATCCTAATGACATGACAGCTCTTACACCAGGTCATTTTTTGATTGGAGAACCAATTAATTCATCAATTGATCCAGTTTCCACACCCACTAGTAACTCATTGCTAACAAGATGGAAACTGGTGACACATATTAAAGAAGAGTTCTGGAAACGATGGTCCCTGGAATATTTGAATGAACTTCAGTATCGTCACAAGTGGAAAGAACAAAGTTCAAATGCAAAGCTTGGTCAAATGGTTATCATAAAAGATGACAATACTCCCTCATTGCGGTGGCCTTTAGGAAGAATTGAAAAGATTTATCATGGTCAGGATGGAGCTGTACGCGTAGCAGATGTTCGCACAGCGTTGGGGGTTCGTAAAAGACCTATACATAAGTTGTCACCATTACCAATTGAACCAACTGAGGAATTTACACAGGTTAATTCTGAAGAGGTAGATGAGTAACAAAAAAAACGCGCACGAAAGGCATCAGTTGCCAGCAGCAAGACCGTATTGATCACTCTTATGATTACACTTCTAATGTTACCATTAGCGTTAGCACAAAACGTTAAAATACAGAAGTTTAACTCAGATATTGGTATACATTTTGAAGAGATTGGAAGACTCAAACTTGCTACAAGCCAATGGAACCTCATTGTCTACTATGATTTAGAACCATTAAAAACTGACATCATCGCACTGAAAAATGGTATTTCATTCCTTCATAATATATGTGACAGAATAAATCGACAATGTAGTTGTAATACCACTTTATCTCATTTTCAACATATGGCTGATATGCTTCAATTAGACAATTCCTTTTTGCCGACAGGTCGTGTAACAAGAGGTGCCATAAATTTTGTAGGAAATGTGGCAAATTCACTTTTTGGATTCCAATTACGCAGAAAAAATGTCACATACTATAGAGGAAGTAAAAGACAATGAAGATTATCTATTGAGATTGTTAAGAAACAAAACATCAATCATAGACTCCACTCTTAACTTAATAAAGGTAGACCGAAACACTACAAAGTTGAAATTCGAGCAAGTGGAAGGTCAATTAAATCTCCTCACAAAGGCAATAGAAAACATCGAAACGTCTGAATACCAATTCCTTTTATTCCAAACTTTGACATCCTTATCAGATCAACTGACACTTATTATTATCAACATACAGCGGGTGCAAACTGCACTCCTTGACGTATTGACCGACACACATCATGGAAAAATAAGTCCAGCTTTACTATCTGTAAATCAACTGCGCAAGGAGCTAAGAAACATCAAGGCCCACATGCCAGCCAATTTGGATATACCAGTCAAAGATGAGGACGCCATACAGTTATATAAAATCATGACAGTCAAGGGAGGAGTAACGAATGACAATGCAGTATTTCAGATTTCACTTCCACTGACCATCCAAGAACAATTTGATATACTTAAAATGACACCTATTCCAACCATAATTAACAATACACTAATAACTGTTGCACCTTGCGCGGAAACACTTGCCATTGACAAACATATGGATCAGTACATACCATTAAGTCAAGCTGATATTTAATCCTGTATTATCATTCAACAGGATCAAGTTGTATGCACCACTCGTCCAAGGTACCACAAAGAATCTCAAGTTTGTTCCTGTGAACTTGGGCTTCTCCAAAATGAAACACATGCCACCTGCAATTTAGAAAAGATTGAACAAAACTGAACATGGATTCAAACGGAACAACGAAACCAATGGATATTTGCGTTAAAATTTCCTACTCGGTTGACGATCGTATGTGACCAGAACTCACAACAGGTATCTTTGGCAGGTTCGGGGATTCTCACAATTGCACCCCAGTGTGTTGCCAAAAACAGCATTTTGACACTGGATGGATTCCATCTCATATCCAGCGCAATACGCACTTCCTACACTGGTTTCGGAAGTGTTCAAAGGTTATCCAATCCAGAGCAAATAAGAGCCGTATTAAAAATGACACTAGTATCCTTTATGATGACCAAATGAAAAATCTTACTGAATTGCATATGCTATTAACAACAGAAAATTTTATACTGCCACATAAACTACAACATCAAAATACTTGGAACACCGCATTTGCCAGCACAGCATTAATTTTAGCAGTCATAATAATATTATTCATCGCTATAAAGCACATAGTAAGACGATTCACATCAACAACAACAAAGCCTACACCTCAGCCACGTTCGACTGTGCAGCGAAAACCCGACTTCGCTATCAATTTGGACGACAGCAATTGAATTATATTCAACGGGGGGAAGATGTTCAGTTTCACTTATTCAATTATAATCTCACATACATATTTTACACATATGCAACCCCTTAAGCATATCAAAATGTTTAGTATTGACAAAATGCAAAACATTGCAATTTATTTGAAATCAATGTTCGCTTTTGCTTTATTGACAAAATGCAAACATTGCAACTTCTTTAAAGTCAATGCTCGCTTTTGTTTTGTTTATGGTGGCTGCATTTTAAGTAGGTCACAATTTTTAAATTAATGAAATTATGATTTGGTACACAATTTGTAATTATCGATTAAGTATATAATAGACATAAATTAAATAAAATTTTGCCATTACATAGCAACTCAAAAGGAAAGCAACACCTATTTTATATTAAAGGTTTTCTTTGTCATTTTTTGATATTTAGTGGCCAACACAGCAAGACACCCCCGACCACTGGTAAGGTGCCTTGCTTTCATTTCAACACTGTTATTGTGGGTTTATGTGCCTGCAATAACAATCAAACAACCTAAATAGTACTGGTTCAAGTGCCAGGACTATTTTAGCATTATAGGCAGGTAAACTAACCTTTGCCGCAAAACACGCATGAAAATTGAATATGCGAGAAACCCAGTCGGAATCAAACGTACAAAAACCACACAAATGCAAACAAAAACATTATTTATGCGAAAGGCAATTTTTTAAGCATGTATTATTGAAATATTATTTAAATATTATATACATGGAAAATAGTCACCGATATTGCATCTGGCATCATCACAAAATATTAAACCAGATATTGAAAGTCTTATTTTAAGTAAACTCTGTTAATATGTTTGTATAACATACATATGTATACATAATATGTATAAGATTTATGAAATGTTTTCTTTTTGTTGTTAAATCAAAATATACGTGGAAAAGACAAAACACATTTATTTTCATTTTTTTTTCGCTGGAATTTCTTCACACATTTGTACACATACTAGCGCGAAATGTTTGTTGTAAACGTCAGCGCGCTGTAGACTTTTGGGCACCGCAGCTGGCCATCCCTAGTCTACGGTATAAACGTTTACATATAACGCAATTAAGATTGTCTTTACTTATTACACGTGAGCACACAACACAGCGCGATCTAAGCGACATAGTACCGATTAGCTAGGCAGTCAAAAGAATACTGCAGGAACATACAATTTCTATTCAATTTCTATTGGCTGTCCATAAATTACGTAACGCTAATTTCGAGCTTTTTTCACCCCCCTCCCCCCTTTGTCACAAACTGTCACATCTGCCTCCACCCCCTCTCCCCCCGGTTCATGTAACGTCACGATAAAAAAAAGCACATATACGTTTTAGAGAGTTTTTGCATACTTTATTACTTGAAATACAGATTTTACGATAAAAAAGCAACAATGAAATCAAGCATTTTCCCATGGGCAGTGTAAAGACATTTCAACACTACTGATAGGTGTTTCTATCAAAGTCTCGTCCTCTTCATCATCTCTAATCAAAGAATTGTAGTAGCGATTTTATCGACAGTTGGATAAAGATGACCTGTCGTTTATATTTCGATTTGTAAAAAGAAAATTATTTTATGTCGTGCTTTTAAGAAAGATAGCAAATATTTGTTACGTTACATGCTCCTTGACCCCCTCCCCCCCTTTTCTCACAAATTGTCACGTACACTCAGACCCCCTCCCCCCTAAGAGCGTTTCGTAATTTATGGACAGCCTCTTAGGGAATGAAAAAAAAACTATAAAAGTCTTAAATTTGTTTTGAGTTTAATGACACAGTGGGGTCAAAGTTGAACTTTGGGCCTTTCCCAATCGATATCTTTTTACGTTTGATGAAATTTTCGATGAAATTTTGACAGTTCTGAGGTGAATATGAATTGTCAAAATTTCAACTAGCCTCGGGGCTAGTGGAAATTTTGACAAGTGATATAAATTGCAATAAAAATAACAAATTGTAATGTTACGTCAAACATCTGACATTTGCACATAAAATTTAGTTTATTTACATTTATGTTGAGAAATTATTCGATGAATGAATGGATGGAAAAATTGGGTGATATCGATTTCAATTTGAAAGGTCTGGTGGCGCATGAATTAAAACAAAATTTTGTAAGTTGCATCTAGAAAATATTGTTAGAAATTTTACAATCTCTATATATTTCTATTACCTACAGAATTTGCTACCCAACCATGAAAATGTGAGCTTTTCAGGGGAGCAATATACTTAATTTCGTCGTCTATGCGAAGCACGTCGTGCACGTGTTCCTTTATAGTTAGCAGCCTAATAAATTAAAATTGGGGTTGGCTTGAACAACTCAATCATTGGATTAAAGTGATCTCCGATTATATTGAGAGTCTGAAATTGGAACAGCAGAAAAACCAGAGGCACGTCAACTTTTGATCGCAACGTGGCAAAGTTATTGTGAAGCTGGTGATGATTTAGATTCTGGCTCTCAAGTTAAGCGTACATCTCGACAACAAGAAATTCTTAAACAATGTGGTTAAGTGCGTGGTGAATCACCATTGAGATAAGTTGGCTGTGTGCACTGATGCTGCTGCTGAAGAGTGTTAAAAAGATAATGGATTTTTCACTACGACTTTCGATTTCTCATCCAAGGCGCATGTCTCAAGGGTCCTGCCTGTTTGTTTTTTGTTGCAAAGTAAAATTATTACTAAAAACGTTTTCGTTATTGCTGCCCCTGCTCAACATTTTCTTTTTTGATGTATGTACATATGTTTAATTTATAAAACATAATTTACAACTCAATGCAAACGTTTAAAAGTTCAATAAACAAATTGATTTTTTTGGAATTTTCATCTTTATTATTATTTCGGCTTAAGTTTACTTAAGATGACATTCTCAAATTTTATTTTGTTTTTTAGGGGTAAAAGAGGGTTAAAAATAAATAAGAAATATGATAAAAAAAAAATGTCGCTCGAATCTAGTTTCGGAGATATAGCCATCGGAAGTTCTGGATATAACTTTTGTTAAAACTAACATAAGTTGAGAGCCTCTGTATGGATATCAAAAATATGGGTGTCATAAAAAAGATATATGGCCTTTAATAAAGTTTTAAAAAGATTTGAAATTCAACCCATAATTTTGGAGATATGACGATTTTTCTGAAATTTTGACCAATTTTTTTTAAGAAAACCTTTTTTTTTCAAAAAATGTTTTAACGACCTATAATGTTTTTAGTATGTTAAGAAAGCTTAGTTTATTCCCTTTAAAATGATATATATTTTTTCCTAATTTTTATTATTTACCTTTTTACCAGAAAAAAAAAAAAAATTCCACGAATTCGTATGGAAAGTATGTATTTATGGACAAAAACAATAAAAAGCAACAACAACAATGACTGGTGCAACAACAACAATTATCATGAGACGATAATCATTATAAACGTTAAAAATTTTTAGTAAAAACTAGCAAACTATGTTGAATATTTTATAGACTGTAAACCTGTGCCTTCTTTTTAGCACCCATTGATATTTCAACGGTTGGTTTTTCATCACAATAAACCAGACGTCCAAATTTTTACAGATCCTTTCTGAAATGAACATTCATAACTGGATTTTCTTCTCCTGTCTCATTCCGTATGAATTCCGATAAAAGTGGTGGGAAATCATTTTGGCTGCTAAAATTTGTTCCTGCGCTTTATTGATATTCTCTGAATATTTTACTTCATCTATTGGCACCAAATCATAGTCTGCATTGTAGCTGGTGCCATAAATGCTAATAGTTATTGGTAAAGTAATGCCACGCCAAGTCCTTTCAACCATGACTTTTACTTCAAGTTTTTTTGTGCTCTACCTTAGCAATTTTTCTCGCCAAGAATGAATTGGACAATGCATCTTCCGATTGGGCTGTATTCATCAGGGTCATTAGCATGAACTATGCTCATTAGCATGAGAATATAATTTTTAGTTATAATACGCATTTATAAGTACAAATTATTTATTTCAATATCAAAATTCGACATATGCATTTTACTTTTGCATACTTTCAATATGAAATGTCAAAATTTACATCGATTGGGACGGCAAAATTGAAAATTTTAGTCACCAGAGTGAAAATTTTACACACCAGGCAACAAATGGTTTTCACCGCGATTTGCCTAGGTAAAAAGATATCGATTGGGAAAGGCCCTTTGTACACCAAAAATGTTCTATGCAAGTTTTTATGAAAGCGATTCTTAGAAAGGAAGGGCGATCTATTTAACTTGTTTGAAACAAAATACAATAATGTAGCATATTGGCGGAAAGTACATTGTTTTTACTTTGTAAAAATCAATATAATTTTCTTTTATCGCCTTTATATGAATTGTACGGGTTTTTCAAAAATTATATTGAAAAATTATAAAGGTGGAAAATTTGCAAACTTTGACAGAAAAAAAAGTATATCACCCGGATTTCGGAAATTTTTTTATATGTAATGTAAGAAAGTATGGTTAGCTAAAAGACAAAAATTCAGCGGCTTTTTTTAACAATTTTTTTTTTTTGATCAAGTTTTTCCTAATGTAGTTTTAGAAGGAACAAAAAATACTGACTTTTATGAGGTGCTCTTATTAATTTATTTGTAGTGAAATATACCAAAATTGCATATTGGCACAAAGTTCATAGATCATACTTTTCAAAAAATGTTTGCTTAAGCTTTTGTATTCCATGTGCGAATTATGCTGATTTTTTATAAAATTAGGTCTTAAAAAGTCATATTTGAGAAAATTGGCAAGCTCTGACAGAAAAAACAAAAAAGGATGTCCCCGAATTTCGGAGTTTTTTTTATATGTAATGTAAGAAAGTATGGTTAACCAAAATCCAAGGTTTCAGCTGCTTGTTTTCAGAACTTTTTTTTATGATTATTTTTCTACTGCAACATTTGAAGGAAAAAATATTTTTATTTCTTCATATTTCGCATCGCTTAACAATAATTTTATCAATTGTAAAAGCTTAAAGTTGCTTAAATTTGGAAAGAAGTTCCCTTAAGTAGAGGGGGCAGGTAAGGGCTATTTTTTCTCTTTTTATCCTCCTTTGGGTAAAATATATAAACTTCAATGCTTTTCATAAACCTAACAGATAAACTATAGAAACTGTTTTTCTCCTTACTTGTAAACTATGAAAGATATCGCAAAGTTTGTAACATTTTGAAATCAGCATTGCCTAATTTATGGAAATTGATACCAACTCTGAAATAAAGTCTCAACCACATCCCACCTTTGTATGGAAGGTAGGCGTGTCCGTTGACCGATTTTTCCATATCCAGAAGTTTTTGTTGTTTTAACCCAAAAAACGTCTGTGCCAAATTTCAAGACTCTATAGCTATCACAACTGTTAATGGCCACCTTTTATGGTTTTTCTCTAATAACTCGAAAACTATAAAAGATATCGCAAAATTAGTAGCACACACAACCACATCCCAACTTTGTATGGGAGGTAGGCGTGTCCGTAAACCGATTTTTTCCATATTCACCAATTTTTGTGGTTTTCACCTTACAAACATATGTAGTAAATTTCAAGAGTCTAGCGTAATTATTACTATATATGGCCGCGGTTTCATACAAACCCATCCACTGTGTGGGGTATCATTTTGAATTTGTTTGATATTCAAATCAATCACGGTGCTTTTGTTGTTCATCTCTCGTAGAGTCTTAAAATTGACTTGACCAAGTCGATCATGCCATCAAAGTTTCTGACGTAATAGAGTTGATTTCCGAAGTTGCCACAGGTTGCAAATCGCGCTCCTCATCAGCAATTGAGGTGTCCAGTTGCAAAACCGGCCAAGTGCCTTTTTTATACTGATCATGATCAGTGGCGCCTGAGTCTGCGTAAAATATGTTTTTAATTTTATTTTCGGCAATATTGCAATTTAAATTAAACAAGGGCGAATTATCAGCTGTTTCTGACGTTTTCTTCTTGCAATCTGCTTTCTTCTCTTGCAGCATCAACGAATGTCGATCACTTTGTTTATTTTGTTGGTCTCTTTTCTTTTTAAAGTATTCTCTTGCCCAGTGCCCTTGCTTATTGCAATAATTGCATTTACCAGCACGCGCCGTCATAGAAACTCTTTTGCCGTTGTTATTGTTGTAGCAGTTGGGAATGGTTTTTCTTCGCCTCATTGCATACACTGTGTTTGAATCATTGTTGTTGCTGTTATTAGATGCACTTTCATTCGTACGCAAATTAAGCAGCGATTCTTCGTTGACCAAGTGTTCTGTCAATCGTTCCATACTTTGTTCGTTGCGTGGAACTGCATACCAAGCAGTACGAACGTGATCATATTTGGCTGTTAAGCCGCTTAACACTTTTGCTATAACCATCTGATCTTTTTGTTTGAGATTCATATCTCTCAGCCTCTGCGCTAAATATATAACACTCGCCACAAAATCAACGACGTTCTCCTCTGGCTCCATCTTACGATTTATAAATTTCTCCAAGAGAGTGCAGGTTGGTCACTTTTATCAGCATGTATGCATTTAAGATTGGACCACATCTGTGCTGCTGTTGAACATTCAGTCAAATACTTCAGCTGTTCCAGCTGAATTCCTCTCATGATAAACGCTTGTGCTTCAGAGTCTTTCTCATCCCATGCATCCTGGCTTCAGTGCCTAGAATATATGGCTTTAACTTATTTTCGGCCATATAAATTACCATTCGTCTGCGCCAAAGTTGGTAGTTTTCTCCATTGAAACGATGGATCTGATATGATCTTGACTCCGACATCCTTACCTGAATTCAATCTTGCCTTTCAAAGTTGATCACCTAAAAAACATAGAGCTTTTATCAGGAACAATTGCTGAATCTCCAAATGTTAAGTCTATAAACTCTTCATAATTATGAGCGTAATCCTGAGCCCATAACCTTTTACGCATTTATAGTTTTAGAAAAACTTTATTCAACAATTTGATATTGTAATTATACAATTTAGATTATAAAAATAAACAGAGATCAAACCTTAGACAAATTAATGTATTCTACTCGTGAACTAGAAGAAGTAAGAACGGAAGAGAAAAGGTAATCATAAGTATAAGAAGTAGCAAAATTGAGGTCAAAAAGTGTCGTAAACAGTGTTGCTCTCTTCTGGCAAAAAGGCGTAAAACTCAACATTTTTAATATTGTGGAAGTAACAATTGTTTGTAAAATAATTTCGAGCTGGAAATGTGAAAAATCGAATTTTTGAAGCAAACAAATTTTGGTCAACGGCAAAATATGTATCCGAATTTCCCGAATGACAATTGCATTTCTAAATAGAATGTACCCAGTGATTTAAAATTTTATAATTTTTGTTTTAATATAAATATTAAACATTTCTTTTTTTTTCAGAACTGAAAAAAATAAATATTGAGCCAGCACCAATGCGACTTAAAAATTTGGATATTTCGCACAACTATTTGACCGAGCTACCTTCTTGGATTTACAATTGCAGTAATTTGTTAACACTTTACGCAAGCCATAACGATCTTAAGGCAATTAATAAATATCCAATAACGTGTAATTTAAAATCATTGCGGGTGTTACATTTAGGATTTAATCATTTGCAAAATATAGATGGAGTTCTAGAAAACTCTGCTCAAGTTGAGAAAATATATTTGCAGAGCAACGAAATAGTAGAATTGCCGCAAAAAATATTTAGTTCTATTGGCAGCCATCTAACAGAGCTAAATGTTTCATGCAATAAACTATCAACTTTCCCAAAAAATACCATTAACAGTTTATGCTACTTAGAAAAAATATTTGCAACAAGTAACTGCTTGAATAATAGTTTCTTTGCGATTTTATTAAACTCACCTAAGCTTCGAGTGCTTCATGCAGCGTACAACAAGTTAACGTTAATACCTGAAAAAAATGTGAGCAATTGGCCTAATTTAGAAGAACTTGTGCTATCCGGAAACCATTTGCAGCAATTACCTAAGAATTTATCGTTACTTACAAAACTGAAAGTGTTGAGACTGCACTCAAATTTACTAGTATCGATTTCCATATTGTCAAATCTATGCTCTTTAAAAGTCTTAGATTTAGCACACAATCATCTTGATAAAATAGATTTGCAAAGGATTGTATCGAAAACCCTTAAGTATCTTGATTTGTCTGGCAACATACAACTACAAGTAGATAATAATCAGGTAGCAGAGTTTCAAAGTCAAAGGAATTGGAGCTTGGTGGACGTTTCTGGGAATAACCGTTTAACTCTACCCACAAAACTCGACAAGATCCATGACAGTTTACTGAACAGTCCACACTGGAAAATTGGGTTTTCCGAAACACCGGGAACTCAAACGAGTCTTTGTGTAAGTCAAATTCGGCTCCCTTTATTTAAGCCCAATGAAGGACTATTTGGTATGTTTGAAAGTGAAAACTCCAACAAAACTCCAAAAATGTGGGTAAAGGTCATTCCGAAAATATTTGTTCAGGAAAAAACAATAAAGGAAACAATTGGCGAGTACATAAAGTACGCACAGCTTTCAGCTCATTACAAAATTTCCAACGATAAACTAAGATATGGATTTTCAGCAGCATTGTGTCACATAGCAAAACAAGAATTGAACAGTAATGGCCAGCGGAAGCAGTTTAAAGGAAAAAAATTCACTTTATGCGTTGCGTCCTTGGGCAGTATAGCAGCATTCTTGATACGAAAAACATCGATTGTAAGTCTTACTTTGGGAGAAAAAGAACTGGCACTACAGTCCAAGCCAAATATTTTGCCGGAACCATTAATAAATGAGTTTTCTCTGGAAAATGACGATGAATACTTAGTTATATGTAATGAGGAAGTTTCCAAAGTAATGGACATGGAACGAATAGCAAGAGAATTAAGACGGGATGATGATGTTATACTTTCTTCTAAACGCATTCAAGATGTTGCACAGAGTTTTGGCGCGAATTTAAATATAAGCACGATTGTTGTTAAATTTAGAAATATAGGAACACATGTTAATGGTCTTATAAATGAACTAAAGCAAACAGTTCACAATAAATCCTTGAACGAGAACATATGCTCCTATATGAATGCAGACCGGCAGGGTTTATTATACCGGCAAATGTTAGTAGAAAACGATCGTTTATCGCCCAATATGCAGAGCCAAGGCAATTGCGAAAATATTTCAGCAAATTCACATGTTCATGAAGAAAAAAATGGACAAGAGTCTTTTGATGAAACTGATTCAGTACTCTCAGGTGAACAATATAAGTGTTGGGAGTATATTTTGGAGCAAAACACTCAGTTACTTTTTGATAAAGAACTAAACACCATATCTAAATCATTATCAAAAAATAAAAATTTTGAAAAAAGTCGAAACTCTTCATGTAGCGAACCAGAAAATGATCCGCATTTAAAACAATCATCGAAAAACAAACTATTATCCGTCAGCTCGCCACAACTTATTTGCAATGACTATGGTAAAAATCTATCTGTTGCCTATCAAAGTTCTTTCTTTTCACAAAACTTTAGAGGCAGCGGATCATTGGCAGGACCGCTTCATACAGATTTTCTGCCAACTTCTAAAATAAGTGGTGTACCAAACTCAGCCTATTTTGGTTCAGTTCAACGCCTCATGCCATATAATTTAGAAACAAATTTTGCAGTAATGACAGAACGTCCCTTTTTGGATGATGATTACGCCGAGCATGAGGATAGAATGGGACAATATTGGGCTATTGCATCAACAGAACTATAAGTATAAGCAAAAAGTAGGTTTAGTCTGGAAACATAGCTTATTACAAAAAAATTGGTGAATTTGGCTTTAGATATTTTAAGTAAGATTGCCTGAGAGTATGCATACATATACAGTCAGGGTCTAAAGTGTAAACACACCCCTCAAACATCACTTTTAAATAAAACTAAATGAAAGTATCCAGATTATTAATAGTTCAAGTATGAGAAAATATCAAGTATGAAAATAAGACTAGGGCTATTAAAAAAAAATTTTTTTCGAATTTCTTGTTGATATTTTGGCATCACGTTCTACATCATGAAAGAACACCACATGAATTTTTTCAGATTTTTAAATGCATTTTTAAAGGTGGCTCAAAGCCATCAAATTGTTACTTATTATGTTTTAATTTTCATGGTCTAATTTTCATACTTGATATTTTTCTCAAACTTAAAACTGCTGTACATTTGTTGCGAAATGGCCTAAAAGGTTCTACAAAATCTTAAATTGTAGATTTTAATGTCAGCTATAAGGTAAGTCAGCCGCGGAATCAAGGGAGGGGTCACGGGGGTCATGACCCGCCCCCCAAACAGTCCGCATTTCAAAAAATAAAGCAGAACCAAAATTTGCAAACCGAAAAACAAAAAAAACAATACGAACAAAACCTAGTTTTTGCAAACTTAAAAACCGGAAACTAACCAAACGACCAAAATATTAACTTACTTTTTTGCACTCTGAAAAAATTGGAACCAAAAAATGACGGAATCAACAAAATTGACTAATTTTCTTACGCAACACTGACTTTTTTATTATTTTTTCTATATTTGGATTGTAGCTATACTTCATATATTATCTGTTTACAAGTTCCAACTAAAAGCATCATTTATAACACAAAATCCAATCTTCTATTTTGTTTCGCAAATCTGTTAATGATCGCATCGATGTCCAATTCGATGTCGCGATGGATGCAAGCCCGGTGAGTCTGTCTTCTGCCATAGTTGATCTCAACCAAGTTTTGAGGCGTTTTGAGAAAGTTCACAGAATTGATTCACATGAAATTTAGACGACGTATCGTCTATATTAAGAGGCAAAGGCATAGAGGCATAGCTTTTTATTTAGGGTTCATATTCAGGGTGGCTCTCATACAAAAATATTTTTAAAAAATCATTTTCACGAAGACCGGTTAGCCGATTCACACCGAATTCACACCACGTAGCTTTTATATCATGAGACATAGCTTATTCTACAACATTTTTATTTAGGATGCCCCTCACACAAAAATATTTTTAAAATAGCATTTTCACAAAAACCACTTAATCGATTCACATAGAATTTATACCATGTGTTTTTTATATTAAGAGACATAGCTTAGCTATAAAACTTTTGTTAAGGGACCTTTCGATATCACAATAAATAAATCACAAGAACAATCATTGAATGTAATTGGACTAAATTTGGAAAAACCTTGCCTTGCACAAGGTCAGTTATATGTGGGACTTTCATTAGTTGAAAATCCAAATAATTTACATATTTAAACTCCAAATAATAATTCTAAAAACATTGTATACCAAAAAACTGAATTGAACTGAATTAAATTTACATCATTTAAAAAAAAAAGTTTGACTCTGCTTTTTATTTTATTGAAATAAAAAAAAGGCGGTTTGTGCAGGGTAATGCTAGTATTTATTAAAGTTATAAAAATTGATGACATCAAGAATAGTTACATTAAATGATATATCAAATTAAAGTACTCAAGTAGACTAAAACTATTAGCTTTGAGATCGGCCAACCAAAAAATGAGATATAAGCCTGGAAAGAATTGATATTTTTTTAAATTCACTGATTAACCAAAGCCTGGCTGATCCCGTCAACTGTTATCATTTTAATAAAAGATTTCGTCTCAATCTTTTGCAGTTTAGTTTTCTGAAGGTTTCACTTCTACTGAATTGCACACATGTTTTTTTTATATAAACCTTATAATTTTATATAAACAATAAATTTATGTATGAATGTGATGAATTTTCAAGTAAAACAAATTGGACGAGTTTTTGCATAAAGTTATTCTGACTTTGTTTTTTATTCATTGAAGAAATTCGGTTTGCTTTGTTTATTTGGTTATTCTTCCTATTTTTTTTATTTTTTATTTTTTTTTATCCTGTGACCCCCTCCGGAAAAAAATTCTAGATCCGCGCCTGAGGTAAGTATTCAATAAAAGATGAATACTAAACACAACACATCAGGGGTCGATTAAATCTATAACCGACCCGCTCGTTTTCGAAAAAAAGCTTATTAACTATGTTTCAAACGTTATATCATCGAGCCTGCTGGACCAAAAAAGTCTTGCCATGTCTTGTTTAAAGGTTTTTGAGAGCTCTTACGAATGAGAACTTGTATATTAAAAAACGTTAATTTTATTTAAACCACGATGACTTTTTTCTTTAAAAAACCGTTAAATTTCGCCTTTTTAAAGCAATTTTTCGTTATTTAAGAGGGGTAAAACTTTTTTTAAAGTTCATTAAAAAACAAACAAAATGATTGTTTTTAAGTTACTCTAGAACAACTTTTTCAAATGGTTTGACATTTTATAATTAATGCTAACAATAATAATAATAAAAATATATTTTTGCTTTGAGCCACCTTAAAAAATGCATTTAAAAATCTGAAAAAATTCATGTGATGTTCTTTCCTGATGTAGAACGTGATGCAAAAGTATCAGCAAGAAATTCGAAAAATTTTTTTTTTCTGAACAACCCTAATGTACATACATATGTATATACAAAACGAAATACATACATTAGTGTTTAATGAAATAGTTGAATACATTCAATTGTCGTACGAAGAATTCTTTAAATTTTCTGGTTTTAGACGTACTCAGGTACCGGAAATTTCAAACGAAGTGCACACATCTGAAACCATTTCTAATGTATAATTTGCACGTTTCTAAACAAGATGAGCCATTTGTCCCCCCAAATTTTCGATGGGAATACCCCATCTCCCCCTTGATCGGACAAAAGGAAATTCACCCCAAAATAAAAATATTGCTTGCTTGCAAATTAGGTTTGTTAGAGGTCAAAATATCGCAAATAAAGAATTTACTGTATTTTTTAAATTAAACAACATTAAACAACAGGAGTTGACCTGAATTTTGGCGGGATATTTAAAAGAAATTTTCCATTGTTTAAGAAAATGTGATAAAAAAACATTTATTTATCTGGAATATATTATAATTAGTATAAGAGCCAGTGGTCGGCAGACTTACGGTATTGTGTAAAACCCTTAATTTTTTTCATCAACTCTCTTATACATGCCGTACGTGAGATGGAGACTCGTTAGTTCTACTGGCGGTAGGCTTGTGCAAAATATATCGATTATCGATTTTTGCGATATTTTTTTCGATAGATATCGGTGATATTTTTTATTTTGATATATCGAAATTTGATTTTATTTTTCGACTATCGAATTTCGATATTTTTGTTTAAAGAAAGCTCCATATCCAATTGAAGAAGCACTTAGCCTAGCAAGGTAATTATCTTGTTAAACACAAAATGTCGGTGAATCGCGATTGATTTACAATAATGGCTACCTTTTCAGGACCAAAAACTACTTTTAAATTTACAACAGTATCTTTGATTAGTTTGGTAATGTTCAGACGTTACTGTGAAAGCAATTATGTTTATGTTTATTCTTATGTTTATTTTTATGTTTATGTTTATGTTTATTTGGTCTTTAGAATACAAGTTCTTTACAGACTAGATACAAAAGTAAAAATAACTTAAGTAACTAGAATAACAAAATTTATATCTTATATAAGCTATTCAACAAATTTTTAAAGCAATTGATTGAAAAAGCAAAATCTAAATTATTGTTGCCTACAATCAAAGAATTATGTATATATGTAGAGCTAAAGCTCTAGTTAATGGCTCATTAAGAGCATAGTTTGTTCTATGGAACTGGATTGAAAACAAATCGCAATGTCGCAACATTCTTGAAGGTATATTAAAATTAATATATTGCAATAAAGGCGGACAGTCAATCGAACCTGAGATAAGACCATGAATAAAAGTAAGAGATTGAATCTTACGTCTAGTTTCAAGAGAAAAGCACGAAAACCCGCGAGAAAAGCAGCTTGTGGCAAGTTAATCAAGAGAATTGGCATAAAATTACTCCAGACCAATGTGCACGCCTGGTAAGCAGCATGCCAAACCGATTCTCATCATTTATGGAACAAAAAGCTTCTCCTACTCATTATTAATTATGTAAAATATATTTTACTTTTCTTATATATATCTATATGATTATTTACCTACCTTTTTTATCAAAATGTACCTAAAAACGTAAAAAAAATTTAATATTTTTTTAAAAATGAGATAAAAAAATCTCTACGTTAAGTGATTTTCATTTTCACGCGAAAATGTTTCTATTGGAATAACAAACAATAACCAAAAGAAAACTTTCGGTGACAAATGATTTTCATTTAAAATCTTTAAAACGCACCGTGGCTATTTTCCAGCATTGAATAAAGACACCTTCAGACAGAGATTTATTAAAAATCAAAGACAATGGCTTAAATAAAACATGTGCACCCTTTTTAAGTAATATAGATGCAATACCATCAATATCAATTCGTACCGAACTTTTCATATAAGACATAACACTATAAACTTCAGATTCAGTAACTACCATAGCACCAAGGTCCAAAAAAGTACAAATATTATTCAAACTAGAATCATTAGACCAATCAAAAACATCATCAAAGTTCGATTTAAAGTAGTCAGCAAAGAGGTTCACAGTATCTTCAATACGCGAAGCGTGATTTCCATTATAATTCATAGATGTTGAAATACAGGAACTATCTTTTTTTGACAGAACAAAATTCCAAAATGATTTAGGATTCTTTTTGACATTACTCTCACACCGCAAGATATACTGCTTATAAAGCAATTTATTATAAAAATTAAATTCTCTCATATAATGCAAATACTTAAGTTTAAACTCCAAATTATTTGTAGATTTGAACAATTTCATAAATTTATTACGCAAATTTTTTAATTTTTTTAGATTTTTAGTGTACCAAGATAACTTATATACTCTTGGTGATACACGAGGGATATGTTCGTTACAAACTCTAAATAATTCCGCTTTAAAAATTTCAAAAGAAGTTGCGACATTCTTACTCCTGAAAAAAATATTCCAGTCAATCAAATTGAAAATAATGTTTAAATTTTCGAAATTACACAACTTAAAATTAAAACAATTTATTGGAGGTTGCAAGTTTGTAATTTCATAAAATTCAATTTCGATAACAAGTAGAATGTGATGCATATTAGATGGACCAATAGGACAAAGACATTCACTTAAATTGGTTTTAAAGTTTTTAGATAAAAAACTAGATCTAGAATTTTATTCAAGCTATTAAATATAGAGTTAATTTGTATTAAGTCCATACTAAATAAGCTATCAATAAAATTTATCTCATGCAATTGATTGATATTAGAAGGCAGCAGTTCATTAACAAATTGGTTCCAAACGATTTTACTCAAGTTAAAATCACCGACAATACACAGGTGATTATCAAATTACTTAAAATAGATTGCAAATTTATTATATTTTCAACATGAGCTGTATAGATATCATCACTACTATTTGGAGGAATATATGACGCACAGACATAAAGCGATCCCTTAGGACTATTTATTACAATACATAGGGTACCTGGATACCCCGTCACCCTGTTAAAGGTGTAAAAAGAAAATGGGTGTGCCAGACCCTCTCAAACTGATCAAGTGAAACCATTCATATGAAAATATATTATTAACATAATATTAGGAGTTCTCGTAAGGTTTCAGAGTAGTAGAGTATGTGGAACCATAAAATATTTTGAGTTGAAAATGAAATGGGTACCCCGTCACACACAGAAGGGTTAACGAAAATAGTGGACGCAATTTGGTTTATTATTATCCCTTGTAGGTATAGTTTGCGTCCATTGCGGACGCTTTGTGAAAGTTTTGTAAATTCGATGTAGTAATTCGCGTCCACCTTATTTTATTGGTTACATATAAAAAATATAAGCGAATTCATAATTAATATTATTCCTTTTTTCAATATAAAAGTCTAGAAACAGCTATGTATCCTAAAATTCAGATAAAACAATAAAAAACTTACCATCGAACACGCCACTGCACACTATTTTTTATCTAAACATCCCGCGCGTACGCACCCCTTGATGAACAGCCGGGACTAAATATTTTTTTTTAAACGGGATTGGTTTGGCGCAAGGGCCTTTTGTCCATATGTGCGTGCCTCTTATGCATTGAGGTATTAGCGGTAATGACTTTTCATTTGATTGGTGTGTTAGTTTACTTATTTTCGAGGGTTTTAAAAGGGAAGTCCGTAAAATGGACGCGAATCGGGCGATGGACGTGAACAGGCGGACTGACCCTAATTGATCTAATAAAGAATCAGAATTCTGCAACAAATAAACATTAGAACAGAAGTATCGTTTAACGGCTATGAGAACACCACCACCACGATTCATTCCAGTTTTGACAGCATCTCTATCCTTTCGATAGACTTCGTACATATTCAAATTGAAAAATTCAGCATCAAAGAAATCAGGGTTCAACCATGTTTCAATAAATACAAAAACGTCAAAATCTCCTTGAGAAGTCCAATTAAAAATTGCAGAAGACTTAGTCCGCATTCCAGATAAATTATGAAAATACAACTTTATATTTTTAATACTATTTGTTGGAGCAGCAGCAACTACTTTTCTTTTGAATTCACTCCCATTTTTTGAAAATTTATGAAAGGCCTCACTTAAAGTGTTGCCGAATGGATACATTAGTATCCATTTGGATACTTTTTTCTCTTAAATTTTGATGGACACTTTTTATTTTGCCCTAGTGCAAATTTGGATACTTTTTTAGCAAAAAATATTTTGCAAAGATTTATTGTATAAATGGTGGCAACTTGTTATTATGGTTCAATGTTGCTTTGTTGAACATATTTTTCTTATCCAACCGATATGTTGGATGAGTGCAAATGCAGCATAAGTTATTTTGCTAATATTTTCACTCACATGCGACCCTGGTGCACTCGTGTTGTTTGACAGATCACTTAATTTTTATCTGACTAGCATCGCAGCTACTACACAAAGTTTTAGTTTCCAAAATAAAAAAAAACTGCAAAACTAAATCAACTAAAATATGGACAAGTAAGTTTATATATGCATACATATGTACTTTATTATAAGCACTCGGCTACTATACACGTTGAATAAACATTAGATTCGTAACAAGAGGAAAACGGCCATGTTCCAGCAACGATGCTGAAATTCTCAGTTCTTCGGATTCTGAAGGAGAGTAAGTACTATATTTCCTACCTATTCCCATGGGTAGAGAAGCGCAAAGAAAAGGCATACTGTCTACTTTGTGATAAATTTTTGATCAATTTAGCGACACATTTACGACGTCATGAAGAGACACCTTTACATAAGAAGAACCAACAGCTTCAAAAGGATCAGGCACAAGTAGACGATATGATCATCACTCACCAAGAAACAATGATGCAGGAGCAGGTGCGCAATGCAGCATTTTGCTTAATATTATTTGTGTTGATGCATCACTTACCAATATCGATATTTGATTCTTTTCCCGAACTATTTTGTAAGTGTTTTCCTGATTCCAAAATTGCTAGAATTGTAGAATGTAAGCGAACTAAAGCTTCCTACATTATTAAGGAAAAATTGTCAACAAGAGCAAAAAATAAAATGTGTGATATTTTGCGGGAGCAAAAATTTTCATTAATTGTAGATGAAACTACAGATGTCAGTACATGCAAAGCTTTGGCTTTAGTAGCCAGATATTTTGACAAATTACAGCAAAAAACTGTAGATATTTTTTTTTGGTTTAGTTCACTTAAAAAGTGGTACTGCTGAGTCAATTTTCAATGCCATTAAAGATCACGTGACTGGCCTCAACATTCCACTGGAAAATATTATTGGATTAGCAACCGATAATGCCAGTGTTATGGTCGGTGAGTTTAATGGACTTTTTGCAAAGTTTAAAGCTGTAAACAATAATATATTTTTAATGCGATGTATTTGCCATTCATTACATTTATGTGCTTCACACGCTTGCAAAAAGCTTCCAGTTGATGTTGAAAAACTGGCTAGGGAAGTTTATGGCTTTTTCGCACATAGTGCTAAGAGAATCGATGAATTTACAGAATTTCAAAACTACACTGGTGTTAAAAACCACAAAATATTCAGAATGTCAGAAGTTCGTTGGCTGTCATTTCAGCAAGTGGTTGATCGTTTGCTGTCCCAATGGGGCGCACTCCAGTTGTTTTTTATTTCATGTTTTGATGATGGTCTTAATAATGCAAAAGAAATTGCGGAAAAAATTGGTAATCCATATTTTAAACTATATTTCTATTTTTTATCGAATGTACTTAACATCGTAAATAAAATGAAAGTCGAATTCCAATCTGAGTCGTATCGGCTCCATAGGTTGCACAATTGCTTTGATAGCAACTATAAGCTAATTTGCTCCTATTTTATGAAAAACGATTGCTTAATTTCCGATATTAAAAATATTGATATAAATGACATAAATAATTATCTTCCTCTCAACGAACTTTACGTAAGTGCAACAGCACAGGAATTTATTTTGGAAAATGAACTTGAGGGAAGCGATTTATTAATTATAAAAAAAAACATAAGAAATTTTTATATTGAACTCTGCCACGCAATTACAAAAAGATATGATTTCCAAAATGATGTCATAAAAGATATTTCTTGTCTTGATCCAAATCAATTTAAAGTTGCAAAGAACTCGTTATTTCTAAATCTATTAACTAAATTTCCTCATTTGTTTAAATCAGAGCAGAAAGAAACAATATTTTCGCAATGGCAGTGCCTTAAATTTGATAAAAATATAAAAATTGTCGATGACATTGAATCATTTTGGGGAAATATTTTATTATTAAAAAATGCTATAAAACAACCTCTTTATGGTGAATTAGTTAAGTTTGTATTTAATATTCTTAGTCTACCGCACAGCTCTGCTGCCGCGGAACGGATTTTTTCGGACTTAAAACTTACTAAAAATGATAAGACAAATAGACTCTCGTTGGAAATGGTTGAAAACATAATGTTTTCAAAGACGCTTCAAAATGAATATATTGATTGAATATGTCAAAATTATTTATCAAAAATTAAATAATTAAACTCATGTACATGTACCTACAATCTATGTTCCTTTTTAATATATGTAAGTACTTATATACATATATGTATGTAATATATGTTATGTAATGTTACTTTGTATAAATGTTATGACTGATGTGCCCATATTCATAAGTAAATATTTAATTTAAAATACCAAAAATTAAGGGAGTTTTTTTTTTCAACAGAACAAGTCCGATTTTCATCGAAACTACTTAGTTTTCGTTTTCATTTTTTTGATAGGGTGGGCTATAGTGTCATTCATAAATTACTTCTATCTGCCCCCAATTCTAACAACTAAATAATCTTCACATGGTACACTTAGTGGTTTTACCAAACAATGTTTTAGCTATTAAAGAAGCAATTTTCTTGTTTGCTAAAAAATGCAAAAACTGGATTGAAACAAAATTCGTCACACTGGTGCACTATAATGAAAAAGTCTCAATTAAATTGAGACTTAGAAAGTTATATGTGTTTGATGTTTTTATACTATGTATTTAATTTGATACTTTGATACTTTTTTTTTTTATGTGGATACTTTTGGATACGTTTTTGGCTTTTGCAGGGATACTTTTATTTTTAATGCTGCGGCAACACTGCTCACTTTAACATTCTCTTGCCAAAGAGAAGCATCAATAATATTGGTATAAAATTGCTCAGAAACACCAAGCTTAAAATTAATACTCTTTATATTAAGTATCTTGAGCAGCACCTTTCTTTACGAGTTTAAAACAAGCAAAGTGATCTTTATCCATATTCGTATATTTATTTGCATGCGCAATAATGTCATAATAACATCCAAGTCACCACTTACTTTTTGACCAACAACAGCTTTGTGTTTATTTATTAATCTCTTTGCTTTATTTACTGTGATCCATGGATTTTTACTCTCACAGTTCTCGTCAACAGCAGCAGCATTAGCAGTATTATTATCATTCGCATAATTCACATTAAGAGAATCAACATCTAAAGCAGCAGCAGCATCACCCACACTAGTAGTTAAGCCAGTTGACAAAAAAACAGGTGAGAGAAAAGTAGACGTAGCATTAGCAGCAGAAACAGTAGCAGCATATGACATCGGTGTTTGCAGGGATTCAGAAGCCTGCGAAAGATGGGAGACAGCATTAGTTGGCAAAATCGCATCAGTAGACGCAGCAGTAGACACAGCAGTAGCCGCAGCAGCCGCAGCATGAGATGTAGAAGCATTACAAACGTCTGTAACAAAAACAGTGTCATCAAAACAAAGATCAACCAATACAGATGGCAGCGGAACTGCATTAAGAGCACGCACTTGATTGCTCTTCGAGAGCGTAACAAGATTATTATTTATTGCTTTAGGGCATGGTATAATCATATTAGTTAGTTAAATCATGCTTTAGGGCAGCCATCGGCACGCTGCAACTCATGAGTAGCAGAGCTACTTTGCTTGTATACATATTAGTGTTGCCAGGGTATGTGAAGGTTATTTGCCACAGCACGTCGAAATATTCCCCGATTTTCGGAACGATTCCCCACACGTTTTTACTGAACAAATATAACTTTTATATACGTTCATTGAAACAAAGAATAAAGAAAAAATTTGACTTAATTTTAGTAAACGAGCGATCCTATATCCACCATATAATTACATCATGATTTCAAGCTATTTAAAGGAAAAAGAGGATGAGGCAGCCTTAGCGATAGCAGTTCCATCGACAGCAGCCTCGTAGCCTCTTTGAAAGTGACATTTTAAAAAAAGTTTAGGCCATATGCAAACGTATTTTTTGGAATATATAACGGTTTTTAAAAAAAAAATTAAAAAGTTAAATTTTAAAACTTTGCGTACTATTATTGTAGGCCATTAAATTATCCCATATTTTTGATATCCGTTCAGGGATTCCCAGCTTATTATCTTTTTTACAAAAGCTATATCCGAAACTTCCGACGGCTATATCTCTGAAACTAGATCCGAGTGACACTTTTTTTTATATTTTTTTTTCATTTAACCCCTTATTACGATTAAAAAAATTAAATTGGAGAATATCAGCTAAAGTAAACTTAAGCCAAAAATGTTTATGTCAATATTGTATCTTATTAAATTGGTCTTCATATGACGCCCATTTATAGGTCCCAAAACAGGGGTTCCCAGCTTATAGCGATTTTTAGAACAGATATATTATCCAATATCTTCGACAACAAAGTGCCTACTGTGTTCACTTTAATCGATATTTTTTGTAGTAAAAACTGCCTTCTATGCAATGAACGCTTTTTAGAAATTCATTCAAAATTCCCCACAAAATTGGAAAATTTCCCGTATCCTCAATCGTATTCGAATTCCCCACAGTTTGGGGAATTCCCCACGACCTGGCATCACTGATACATATACAACAAAAGAGAATAATAAATATCAGATCAGTTCGTATGCGACTGTTGAACAAGCAAAACTACGTTCCTTTATGCTCTGTTTTCTTAACATTTACGTACATTGTATTGCGTTTTGCTTTCAAGCTGCGCAATAACATTCGTTGCATAGCCATCGCATTCGTTGCATAGCCATATAATTCGTTGCATAGAAATAGAAATGAATGATTGATGTTTGAGTGAATAGTGCTTGTCTTTGTAGTCTGTTCGTTGCCTTCAAGGAAAACAAAGACAAGCAACAGCAATGCGAGAAAAAGTACAGTACGGCAGCATTCGCATTCGCTTTGAGTGAGCAGTGTTTTCATTCGTTTCACACGTTTGATGATAAGTGTTGATTCACAATTCGTTTTGTGTGAGTGTTTCACAATTGCGTTTGAATGCATTCGTGCACATCTCTGATAAATATCAGTTGGAAATGCGTCTATATTTTATTCCACTAAAGTTACAAAATTTAATTGAATGTTTTGTTATAATGATAACGAACCCAAATCTAAGCCCGGATTTAGAAATTTGCCGCCCTAGGCAGTTGCTAAAATTAACGCCTCCCCCTCCTCCCCCTTCAAAACTTCTTCAATGGTGGAATAAGTTTGGTACGAAAAGCTTTTCAATCAATAAAATGAACTTTTCTGAGAGTAAATATTTTATTTTATTACAGTCAGTAGCCTTATTATCATGAAGTATGTACATAAGTATATGACCTATGTTATTCAACAATTACCATTATGTATGCGATTGATTTTTGTGGAAAAATTATTGCTTATTGGTTTAAATTTTTACGTTTTGATTTTCAGATGACAGAGTCATTGACAACGTCATCACAATCTGAAGACATGAGCAAAGCTGACTCTATTGTTAACAAAGCAAGTGCGTTTAATCGTTCTGCAACCAGTTTTGATCTCAAGTAGTTTTTCACTAGCCGATCGATCACCAATGTTCAGTTATAATGACATTATTCCCTTATAATGTGGGTAAGCGTAGCAAGAAAATAGGCGGGAAATTCAATTCCCACCAATAAAAATTTTTTTTCAAAGTTTCCGCCAATATTTGCTACCTGTATGGTAAATCCGGGCCTGCCCAAATTCGCAAGTACATTCAGATGGCTATGAGTAAATTTTAGCCGCCCGCAAAGAAGCAACAGGATGCATTCGTCAAATGTTTGGTCCACAAATAGATCATTTTATAAATTTTGAGAATGACTCATATTTCAATATGATCAATTGGCTCAAATTCGAAGTGGCTGAGCCGTCATGCTTGCAGTTCTTCACGCAAGATCAGCTGGAAGCATCACAATATTCAAAAGAAATAATCAAATTAGGGGCCGTTCAAGAATTACGTAACGCACTTAGGGGGGGGGGGGGGATTCGAACAACGCGTTACGCTGCGAGTTAAAAACCTTTTGTTATATTTATTAACGCCGCTAAAATATAACATAAGTCGCTAAAATGACTTTCCGGTACATTGGGCGAGATAATTGTGACTTTTAGGTAAACATGGTCACTGGGGTGATACCGTAACGTTTAAGGAGAAGGGGGGGAGGGAGGTCAAATATCTTCAAAAATTGCGTTACGTAATACTTGAACGGCCTCTTACCAGGTTAGTGCAAGTAAATAAATTTATTTCATAGCTTTCTTTGCTAATTTAATTGTTTTCACAGCTTATCCATTCCTTTCTCAAAACACAGAGCGTTTTGTTCAAGTAGCACATGAATCTGCAATGGCGGTCACCGATGAACATGATGTTTTGTATGGGCCATATTTTATTTAAGCTCGAGAGCCGCAAGAAATACAGCCAACTTGAATCACGTCGAAATATGGCCGATTAAAATTCTATGCTTCTTATAACGAATTCGATGCCACTGTAAAACTAGATAGAAAGACAACAGTAGAGCTTAGAGAAAAGTAATTTGATAAATAAATTAAAGTTTTAACATACATAAATAAGTTTTCTCACTATAAAAGCTCCGTGTTTTGTTTAAATGATAAGAAGAGCGAATGAAATTGTACCGTACGGCAAGGCCGTATCCAGGATTTTATTTCGGGTGGGGGGATATTTTGGATTTGAGATTTTTGAAAATCAATTTTTGCAATATCTTTAATTTTTCAAACCGATGACCTTTTTTTTTCTTAAAGTAACTCACTTTCAAATTTTGTAAACACTAAGTATGCTCACTTACTTCAAGACTGACATAACTCAAAAAACCTAAAGTGGGAGAAAAACTCTTTTAAAGTTTTCAATAAGTTACTTTTTATAAGAAAATGATGAAAAGTATGTTTACATACGTAAACTCTTCTCACAAGGTAATATTATTTGATATCTTACTGATTTTTTCACACAAAATAAAACATGAAATGTATATTTCTGCATCAGTAAATCAAAAATCACTTTTTTGAGTTACACCAGTCTTGAAGTAAGTGAGCGATATGTACATATACAGTTAGTTCGTTTATAAAAAAACATGTTTCTGGTTTTAAGGTTGTATTTTTTTCCAACAAGAATTTTAAAAAAATCGTTTACAGAAAACTTGAAAATCCTTTATTCTAGCTAAAAATATCAAAACTAAATTATTTCATATATTCAGTAACTTGGGTAGTTCTTTTTATACTTATTTTATAGTGAACACTTTTGTGACTTAAGCTACTTAAAACATTTTAAATAATTTATGTTGCCGCCCTGATAGAAATCATAGGCATTTATTGGCCAAAAACTGGGCATTAAAAATGTCCACTGCCAAGAAATGGCCATTAAAACTGGCCAGTTTTATGGCATTTATGAAACGGTTTTTCTAACCTTTTTCGAACATTTAATGGCCAGTAAGACGAAAATAGGAAATGGCCATAATAAATGCCGGAAAAATGTTTTAAAACTGGTCATTAAATATGTCACTATTAAAAATGGCCTAGAAAATGCTCGAAAAGGTTCTAAAAATGCTCGAAAAATGCCTAGAAAAATGTTTTAAAATTGTCTAAAAACTAGGCATTTAATGGCTAGTATTTTTATTTATAAATATAAATTATGACATAAATTATTTATATTGAATGTTACAAATGATTCACCAAACATATCTGCAGCTTTTTTCACGAAATTATGTCAAAATATATTAGCTTCTTGAACTATTTGGACAGCACTTTCACGCAAAAGCATTCTTATAGCAGCATGCAAATTCATTAAATTATCATACGTCGGTAATAGTATAATTTTTAAGAAATTTTTCTAGCATTTTTCGAGCATTTTCTAGGCATTTTTCGAGCATTTTTGGAATATTTTTAGAACATTTTTCGAGCATTTATTGGCCATTTTTAATAGTGACATATTTAATCACCAGTTTTAGAGCATTTTTCCGGCATTTATTTGGCATTAAATCGCCATTTCCTATTTTCGTTTTACTGGCCATTAAATGCTCGAAAAAGGTTAGATAAGCCGTTTCATAAATGCCATAAGACTGGCAAGTTTTAATGGTCATTTCTTGGCCAGTGGACATTTTTAATGCTTATGATTTCTACCAGGGCGCTTTTGGCTGTAATGATGAGGCATACTCGCTATCAATTTGTCAAGTACTTGAGTACTGATCTCAGACCACTGTCCATTGGCGACGTTCCATAACCAGATCATACTGAAAATTGACACATGTAAACTGATTTCAATTAAAAATTTAGAGCTTGTTCAGAAAAATTCAAGCTTCAAAATCAATATTTTCTCGTTTCAATTCTTGGACAAATATTTCGACAACGACGAAACGAGACATTGCAATGATTAAATTTTATCGAACTCTTTTTTGTAAGCTCCTTTTCGAAGATAGCTACTCAAATCGATATTTCCTCAAAGACCATTGCTTCCACAACCGATAACACTTCGCTTAGGTGCCTGGGTCCATGCAGCTGTTTATTTCGCAAGTCATTTCAAAGATATATTTTTTGTATACTCTCGATGAAAATTAAGCAAAATGTATTGACAAAGCCCGAAAGACTTTTAATTTACCGAATTTAAAAAATGAATTCGCGATCTAAAAATAGTTTTTCACGATAATTTCTCTAACAATCACAAAGCAAAACAAAGACAAAGGGCGAATCTCTCACTGATGTTTTGGAAACATTTGAATCAATCCGACCTAGACTTGAGGCAGTTTCAAGAAAACCACAATTCCACAGGAAATTTAATTATGTATGTTGTCGATCAAAATACTGGGCTTGTCAAATTCAAAGTAATTGTAGGCATTCCAAAAACGGGTGAATCCAACGATTCCGACGTGGGATTGAAGTATTCAGATATGTACCTTAAGCATCGCGTGATGTTGAACGTACGTTTGCTGCGCATATAAGAACCTTGGAAGATTACCGTTGATCATTTTTGAGCGTTAATAAAATAAATTAAAGAAAATATATTTATATTTTTTTTTCGTAAATATTATCATCAATAATTTGTCTACTTTTCGTCCATATTTACATGAATATTTCGTAGGTTTTTCGTAAATATTTTATGTTGCTCTGCTTATAAAAACAAACCTTTTAATTTTTCAAGTTAAATCTGTATATCCCACATACTGACGGTACTAAAACATAAAGATTATCAACTATTTCTGATCAAAATTCATTTAAAAAATCTAATGACCTTTTTTTCAGACTTTTTTTTCACAAAATCGATTTTATATAGTGTCTGTTCGTTTGAGAAAATCGTTTTTGTATTGTGTGTTCCTCTCAAAGTCAATTTTACATAGTGTCTATTCTTTGCAAAATCGTTTCTATATAATGTCCGTCAAAAAACTTCGGGGGGTTCTATCCCCCAATTTTCCCCCCTAGATACGGCCCTGCCGTACGGTGAGCTTTTTCGAGATGCTGGGCAACGGCTCCAATACACTTTATTTAATTTTTTTAATTCATGTTGTAGATCTGGTGTGTTCTTAAATCAATGACCTTTGGAGCAAAAAAAAAAATTGGTCTGCTGCAGACAAAAACATCATGTTTAGGATCCGATTCTAAATACTGAAGATGTGACGAAAAATTTAATAAGGCGACCCCTACGTTCGGTGAAAAACTTTAAAAACATTTTTAAAAATAGTTTTAATGGAGTAATCGAAATACTTCAGTTGGAAAAATTTAATGATTTTTTGCAAGCTTTAATTTTCTGACATTAGGGTGGTACATTAGGATGGTAGAAACTGAGGTATGGTAAGTAAGTTCAAAAACGGGGCACTTGATGTCAAGGATCATTAGATCAAAAAGTTGGTCTATTCAAGACAAAAACAGTAATATATCATACTTTAAGATCGAACTGTAAATGCCGAAGATATGATGTTTTTCTCAAATGCGCGACCTCTATTTTCATCCAAAAAAAAAAAAAAAAAATTTTTTTTCGAAATTACCTTGCTTCAAATTTGCTGGTGTACCGAGAAATTTTTTTTGAGGTACGGTCTACTGGGAATCAAATAGTTAACTTCGTTAATCGCTAATCCGTTACTAAAAAAGTTGACTTCGTTAAACGTTAAAGCGTTACATTACGGAAGGTTTAACGCAAGTTAACGTTAATCGTTAATCCGGTAAGATTTGATAAATATTGAATTTTTTATATCGTTGCGTTAGTGATCTTCTTATAAAAAAACTGTTGGTTTGGACTCTAGAAGTTAAAAGGTTAGGAACAAAAAATCTGGCATAATGTGGATATTCATGAGCATTAATAAGTTGAAGTTCTCGTCTGAAAGCGCAGCTGGTTTCGGCGATGAAATATATTTGCCCGTGGTAAAAAGACGTTCAACTGCAGCGCGTGAGGGTAAGTGAGTATTATATTTTATAAATAGATTATATTTATTTCACTGACTGTATTTCTGTGGGTTTTGAATGTTTTGTTTGCTTGACTTTGTCAGCGAAAAAGCTATATGTGCTTACAATGTTTTTATATATTTTCCATAATAAAATGTTATTACGAAAATAACGGTGAAAAAAGGTATGCAGAATGCAAGCAGGATTTGCAGAAAGTAATTTGGAATGTTGCTGTTGTTATTTGCTTTGAAAATAGTACCGTAAAGTGGCTTTGCAATGATGAAAAGAAATTGGCATTTTCATTTTGGGGAAAAAATCTCCTGACCTCAAATGTGGGTTAACAGACATTAAACTCATGTCATTTCTTTATCATATTAATACAAACTCACAATAAAATTTTAAGCGAAAAAAATATTGGGGTTTTTAAGAAAATCAGCCTTGTTTTTTTTCATAAAAAACGCTATAATTTCGCCAATTTTCAACAATTTTCAAATTTCTTAAAGATTCTGACAGAGAATCTGAAGTTCTATCAGAATCAAGAGACAAAAGTTAATTATTTTCATTTGGTTGAAAATGCGACAACTTTGAAACCATTTTCAACCATTTTTCAAGCTCTGACACTAAAACTTTAAATGGGCATAACTTCGTAAAAAATAATTTGCAATCAAATCGGGGAACGGTATATAGTAGCGTATACGAATATGTAACGCTAACAAATAACAAATACAAATAATAAGTAGCTATACAACGCAAACAAATAACAAATACAAATAATGTAAACAAATGGTTTCAAATTCGGTCTGAGCTCATAATGTGGGATTCGCTGAATTGCACATTATACACTTCAAAGCCAACCAAATTTTAGTCCATTTAAACAAATAAAAATATTTCAAGTTAGTCTTAACTTACCATCAGAAAATAATAAACGTCGTAATAGAATAAACCAAACGAATAAAAATTTGTTAAAATAAAACAAAAGAATAATTGTTGCGTGTTTTTATTTAAAGACTCAAAAAAAAAGTAAAAGTAAGTAATTCTACATTATTTTACTGGCGCAGTCGGTAGGATAACGCGAAAACCGGATACCGATGCGATAGTTAACCAATTCTCGTGTCCTTTTTTTTCTTCGTTATCCTTTAAAGAATCTTGCTAAGGCAACCCACGCGTCGGTTAATATCGCGTCAAGTTTAAATTTTGTAAACCTCGACAGTGACGTGAAACCGTGAAACGCACATTGCCAAACTAAAAAAAAAAAAAAAAAACCTGAAAATCAGGAAGACGCTGTAGAATTCGTAGAGGCTATAAATTAAATCCAAAACGGTTACCTCGATACAATACGAAAGTGCTACTAGTGCAACACAAAAAAACCTAAACTTAAAGTAAATACATAAATAGTTCAAATAGTTAATAAAACGAAAAAAAAAAAATAATAATAATAAAGTATTGTTAAAATGGCTCAACCTAGGAGCCTGAGATGAGCCAAGTTGCTTATCAGATCGGGAATGTGGAAAAATTCCAAGGTGACCCGGACACTCTCTACACTTTCATCAATAGAATAGATTACATCCTTGCCCTATACGCAACCAATGATGTTCGACAATCGTTTGTCATATTTGGGCATGTCGAGCGCAGCATCAGCGGCAATGTGATGAGAACACTGGGAGTGAACGATCTTTCAACCTGGACTACCCTCCGACAACAACTTATACTCAACTTCAAGCCACAAACGCCAAGCCACGTACTTCTGGAGGATTTTCGAAACACACCCTACAGAGGCAACGTACGAGAATTTTTGGAGGAAGTTGAACGCCGCCGACAAATATTAATAAGTAAGCTAGAATTAGAACAAAACTTAGAAGAAAAAACACTATTTTCTCGTTTAATTAAAACAAGTATTGAAAATTTAATCCAAAAATTACCAACTCATATTTATCTAAGAATTGTTAATTGCGAAATACCTGATTTACGGTCACTCATAAATTTATTACAAGAGAAAGGCATTTATGAAGTAAACAATCTCACTCAGAAAACCATTCAAAAACAGTCCACTTCCGATAAACCCAATAAACAAACAAACCACATATTTAGCCAACCTACCCATAACATTCAAAATTACCCTACACTATTTCAACCATCGTATAACCCACCCGTAGCTCCTTCACACGTACTACCTCATTTTAATCCACCCAATTACCAACAACATTATCGTCACCCACAAGCTACCTACTCCAATACAAATTCCTCATTCTATCCAAATTATCCACCTATACCAACACAACCTGTGCCATATGCGCCCAGACCAAATCCCCAAAGGCAAAACCTCTTTGATCGTAATCGTTTCGGACAACAACGAAATATGATTCAACGAACATTCAACGACCCAAACCCCAGCCAATCAGCCAAAAGATTAAGACCATCTGATAGCGGCCATAGTAAAATGAGTATAGAAGAACTTAAGAACCAAGAAGATATCCCACACCAAGAAAACATTCCTTACGACAGCTACTATAACCCAAATTATTACTATCCCGAATATTATCCAGAATCATACTACCCACAGTACCCAGATTGCGCACATCCACAACTTTCAATATCGGAAGACGAAGGGGAAGAAAGAAAAAAGATAGAAATTGAACAAGCTGAAAATTTTCAGCTACAGGCCTCGGAAACCACCAGTACATAATAATCTCGCATAAGGAAAATGACCTTAAATGCCTCATTGATACAGGATCCACTGTTAATATGATGACCCGTAACGTATTTAATTTACCAGTTAGCGATACTGAATGTCTGCTTCACACTAGTAATGGCCCACTTTCCGTTACAAAATGTGTTTCTGTTCCACCCAATAATTTGTTTTTAGATCGACACGAATTCCTTTTACATAAATTTTCAACAGACTATGACATTTTAATAGGTAGAAAAATGCTATCACAAGCACAAACCGTGATAGATTACAGAAAACAGACAGTGACGTTATACAACCAAAAATACAAATTGATAAATAACAACTCCACAACAAACCAAAACCATCTTAAAAAAACAAATTTACAATCTGATCCCGAAACAAACTTGTTTCATGTGCAAAATAACAACTCATCACCTTTTGATAAACATAAAACAACAGACCTAAGCCCTTACAGACTCGAACATTTAAATTATGAAGAAAAAGATAAACTGACTAAATTGTTACAACAGTATAAACACATACAGTACAGGGAAGGGGGTGCACTAACATTTTCCAACCAAGAAAAACATACCATTAATACTACACATAATTCACCTATTTACTCTAAAATGTATAGTTACGCACAAGCATACGAGCAAGAAGTCGAAAACCAAATACAAGACATGCTGAGTCAGGGAATTATACGAACAAGCAACTCACCATATTGTAGCCCCATTTGGATAGTAAATAAAAAACAAGACGCCTCAGGCAAACAGAAATTTAGAATCGTAATTGATTACAGAAAATTGAATGAAATCACTATCAGCGACCGACACCCCATACCGAACATAGATGAAATTTTAGGAAAATTAGGCAGATGTAATTACTTTACTACGATAGACTTAGCAAAAGGATTTCATCAAATCGAAATGAATCCTGACTCTATTTCCAAAACAGCTTTTTCCACGAAGCACGGACATTATGAGTATTTGCGAATGCCATTTGGGCTCAAAAATGCTCCTGCAACGTTTCAGCGTTGTATGAACAATATTCTGCGCCCACTTTTAAACAAACATTGCTTAGTTTATCTCGACGACATAATTGTATTCTCGACATCTCTTGACGAACATTTGCACTCCCTCCGATTAGTTTTAGAAAAATTGTCAGAGGCAAATTTAAAACTTCAACTCGACAAATGCGAGTTTTTAAAACAAGAAACCACATTTTTGGGTCACGTAATAACAAAAGATGGGATTAAACCTAATCCTGAAAAGATTAAAGCAATTCAGAAATATCCAATCCCAACTAAAACTAAAGAAATAAAATCCTTTTTAGGACTAACTGGTTATTACCGCAAATTTATTCCAAACTACGCTGACATAGCCAAACCTATGACAAAAGAACTAAGAAAGGGTTCAAAAATAAATATTCAGGATCCAGACTATATTGCCGCATTCGAAAAACTAAAACACTTAATTTCCGAAGATCCTATTTTGAAAATACCAGATTTCAATCGTAAATTCACCTTAACTACTGATGCTAGCAAAGTGGCCCTTGGAGCAATACTTTCGCAAGACGGACATCCAATTAGTTATATCAGCCGAACGCTAAATGACCATGAGATCAACTACAGCGCGATCGAACAAGAATTATTAGCTATTGTATGGGCGACTAAAACTTTTCGACATTATTTACTTGGACGACATTTCGAAATAGCTAGTGACCACCAACCACTTTGTTGGTTGTATAAAATGAAAGACCCGAATTCTAAATTAACTCGGTGGAGAGTCAGATTATCAGAATATGATTTTGACATAAAATATATAAAAGGAAAAGAAAATCATGTAGCTGACGCTCTTTCCCGTGCAAAAATTGAACATACATACTTTGGTGAACAAACACAGCATAGCGCATGCCAAGACAACAGCAACTTAATTTTTATTACCGAAAAACCAACTAACACCTTCAAAAGACAAATCATATTTTCTAAAGGTCCACTAAATATAAAAAACGAAAATTACTTTATTAAACAAATAACCTACATATCGTATGACGAAATAACAAAAGACAAAGCAGAAAAATACCTAATTGACTATTTTTGTACAAAGACTAGTGTGTTGTACATAAACAACGATGCAGACTTTGAAATAATTCAAAATGTACATAAGGACATAATTAACACAAATCACACCATAATTTTCCGTAGTCTTATTTTATTAAAAAATGTCCCCACATACGCAGCCTTTAAAGAACTCATCCTAACAACCCACGAGAAACTTCTACACCCCGGAATACAAAAAACAACAAAACTTTTTGGTGAAACATATTATTTCCCTAATAGCCAACTACTTATTCAGAACATAATAAATGAATGCCACGTTTGTAATTTATCAAAAACCGAGCATCTTAATACAAAAATGCTAATGAAAATAACACCCAACCCTGAATATTGCCGTGATAAATTTGTTATCGACATTTACTCATCTGAGGGCAAACATTACGTTAGTTGCATAGATATTTATTCAAAACTCGCGACTCTTGAACAAATAAAAACTAAAGATTGGATAGAATGCAAAAATGCACTTATGCGCATATTCAACCAACTAGGTAAACCAACAATTTTAAAAGCTGACCGAGACGGAGCATTCTCAAGTTTAGCGCTAAAGCGATGGCTCAGCAGCGAGGGGGTCGAATTACAACTTAACACCACAAAGACAGGCGTAGCAGACATAGAGCGTTTACATAAAACAATAAACGACAAAATTCGAGTCATAAAAAATTCTGACAATAGCGAAGACAAATTAAGCAAAATTGAAACAATACTTTTTACTTATAATCATAAAATTAAACATGACACTACCGGACAAACCCCTGCCCACATATTTTTGTACGGTGGACAACCTACTTTGAATCCACAAGAACACAAGGAAAGAAAAATTGATAAAATTAACAGTGGCCGACAAGAATTCGAAATAGATACAAGATATAGAAAAGGACCATTACAAAAAGGAAAATTAGAGAACCCTTTTAAAGCAAATAAAAACGTAGAACAGACAGACCCCGATCATTATAAAATAACAGAAATAGACATAGCAGCCGAATATTTCCAAGGGCATATTTCAAATCATCAAAATTTGCCTCATGAAAATTATTTGTTTAAAAAATTACAGCGAGAAATAAATGGCATAACGTTACATCAAGGGCACAGGCATAAGCGAGGATTGCTTAATGTTGTGGGCTCAGCATATAAGTTTTTATTTGGCACACTCGATGAAGACGATCGAATTGAGCTTCAGAAAAGCATAGATAATGTGGCACAAAGTTCCATTCAATTACACGAAATCAATGACATAATCGAACAAATAAACGAAAGAATAAAAAATTTAAAAGAATATGAAGACAACCGCCGTATGCAAGATACATTTGCTTTCGAACTTCTACAATTCTTAGAGTATGTAGAGGATGTTGAAATGAGCATGCAATTATCAAGATTAGGCCTCTTTAATCCAAAACTACTTAATTACGACAAACTTGACAGTGTTAATAACCGTAATATCCTACTAATAAAAACATCCACTTGGATTAACAATCAGGACAAAACAATCCTTATTATATCACACATCCCAATTGATTTTCAACTTTTTAATACCCTTAAAATAATTCCATACCCCGATCACAATGGTTACCAGCTCGATTACATTAGCACCACGTCCTATTTTGAGCGTGATAATAAAATTTATAACTTTGAGAATGAGCAAATTAATGATGAATGTATATCTAAGATTTTATTACATACAAACCCAATTTGTAATTATAAGCATGTAACTACAATAGAATTAATTAAGTATATTGAACCAAATACAATAATAACATGGAACATATCTGAAACACCTATAGAACAAAATTGTCAAAAACCCACTGTAAATTTGAAAATTCATGGCAACAAAATTGTAAAAATTAATCAATGCCAACTTCAAATAAATGACATAATATTAAGCGAAAACAATTTAATACCTGGAATTGACCTCATACCATTGTACCCACCATTAGAAATAACAAAAATAAATACTATTAAACACGAAGATATTGTTAAGCTATTAGCAGAAAATAACACACTTACGTATGTAATAATCTCAGAAATAATTGTTATCATCTTAATTGTATTTTTATATTACAAATACATATCTTATAATCCTGTCATGATACTTTACGCAAAATTTAGAAAACAATCTCAACAACCAGAACCAGATGTCGAAATGGCACAGGCCGCATTGCCGACACTCTACCCGTCTGTAGCACTTTAACTCGCAAGCTCGCCTCTTAAGGAGAGGGAAGTAGCGTATACGAATATGCAACGCTAACAAATAACAAATTCAAATAATAAGTAGCTATACAACGCAAACAAATAACAAATACAAATAATGTAAACAAATGGTTTCAAATTCGGTCTAGGCTCATAATGTGGGATTCGCTGAATTGCACATTATACACTTCAAAGCCAACCAAATTTTAGTCCATTTAAACAAATAAAAATATTTCAAGTTAGTCTTAACTTACCATCATAATAAACGTCGTAATAAAATAAACCAAACGAATAAAAATTTGTTAAAATAAAACTAAAGAATAATTGTTGCGTGTTTTTATTTAAAGACACAAAAAAAAAGTAAAAGTAAGTAATTCTACATTATTTTACTATATTACCTTAATTACATTGAAAAACAACATATTTAATCGGCAACCAATTCCGCAATTTGAAGTCACTCCGACTGCATGGTTTGAGATGGATTTGGTCCAAATGATTTATTTTTTTATTTTTTTTGTTGTTATAGGCAATTGAAAGTCGGGGACAACATTTTTTCAAAAGCTTATAACTATTTCAATACGAATCGAAAACCGTTAAATTTATAAAAATCGTCGTATCCGTTCAAAAGTTATAAGCTTTTGAAAAAATTTTGTCCCCGAATTTCAATTGCCTATACTGCCTGTTTACGTGTAAACTTTAAAACACGTAAGCTCCCATGAACGGCAACACTGCTCAAATGTAACTCGTTAGTTTTCTCCTATCATATCTCACATTCACAATGATTGAAACTCGAAGGTGATATGTGTTGCCGTCTCCTTCTCTCCACCGCAAAGATCGCTGACTCTGACATTAAAAAATTGTCATATGCCACGTCAGCGATTTTAACTCACTCGTTGCTACCAAGTCAAGTCGTCAACTCGTGTTCAATATGTATTAAACTTAAAATTTTAACTTAAAATTTAGCTTAAAATCTAACTTAAATCTAAATTATAATTCTATACTAAAGCTATCTTAAATCTTGTGAAAAATAAAACTTATAAATAAAAGTGAAGGTGAAGTTTTTATTGGGCAAGGCAAACAAACAAAAGGAGCGTTTTTGCTTGTTGCCCCTTTTTCATTTTGCTACACAGCAACCAACGAAGCATCATCACCTACATCATCACCGTCACCGTAACCAGAGGAAGTACCATCGCCGTATCCACCACCATCAGCAACAGCGTCATCAGCAGCACAACAACAACAACAACTCAACAGAATCATCCCCACTCGCCACAGGTAACCATTTGCCTTTCAATATAATTACCTATAAAATAAAAAGAAATTTTTGGGCCCACCCAAACATTTGGTCCTTCGGCCTTCTCTGGGCCTGCACCTAAAAATACATTAGTGCATTTTTTCTCAAACATTCCGGAAATAGTCTCAAGTACCGTATCAAAAGGTACAGTTCTCGGTAACGTGCTCAAATTATTTCGTAATCTCTCATTACGCAGTGCCGTTAGAATCACAAGTTTTTACTTTACATCATGGATCGGCACCGTTGTTGCCAAGAGGATTTTCTCGTACGATTTTTGCTCGACACCGTTTCTTTTTTTTCAAATTTGTTGCTTTGCGCCGTTGTCAAAAAGTTGTTGCTGTTGTATAGCAAGGTTTTTATTGCTTTCTTCTCGATTTATGCTTGTTGCTGCTACGAAGTTTTTTTCTCAGCAACTATTATCGCCTGATTTTTTCATCGATTTGATTCGGTTTTTGGTACAGCTCCGCTTACTCAATAATTTTCTGATTCAATTATTTTTTCGAACCTTTGAAAAATGGACAAAACACTTTTAATGGATTTCGTCCGTAATGCAAATGATTTAATTGAATTCGAGATGGCTCATGCGGCAGCTTCCTCAGCTGACCAAAATATTCATGTCCTTGAGATATCCAGGACTGAAATTACCCAATTATGGGCTAAAATTAAAATTTGTTATGACGCTATCAGAGCTAAAATGGAGCTCGAAAAAGCTATGGAAGTAGGAGAGACGGACAAAAAAGAAGCAGTTGACGAGAATAAATTGAAAACTAAGTTTCAAAAAACATTCTCCTCATATTTTAGATATCTGTCCTCTATCAACGAACAAATAGAAGCTTTAAGGTCAAGTGCTGTTGCCAATGAGCAAAAATTTTTCAACGACAGGAGTCCCTCGATACACATACCCCCGTGTGACACTAAAGTTTTTAGTGGTGACTATATCTCATGGCCCACTTTTCGCGATATTTTCACCGCAATTTACGTGAATAGTTCGCGTTTATGTCAAGTCGAGAAGTTGTACCACCTTTTACAAAAAACAAAAGGTGAAGCTCACGAAATAGTGAAAAAAGTACCTCTCACGAATGATGGCTTTGACATAGCGTGGAATAATTTGAAATCTCAATATGAGAATAAACGGATTTTGATAAATCAACAATTAAGAATTCTTTTTAATCTTCCGACTTGTACTCAAGAGTCAGGAAGTTCAATTAAAAAACTTCAGCGTGAAGTAAATAATTGTATTTCTGCACTACAATTGTACAAAATTGACATCAGCAATTGGGATGCAATATTTGTTTATCAATGCTCAGTACGTCTTCCCGACCATACCCTCTCTCTATGGGAATAATCAATATCGCATAAAATCGATATGCCAAAACGGCAAGATTTTGATACTTTTCTGACAGACAGATTTTGAAACCTAGAAACTGTCTCTGATATCAAGACACCCGTTTTATATCAGCCCAACAGATCGCAACCAATTGTTCAAAAACAACAGAAATCAGTTCGCTCTTTTCACAATAATGTTGAAGCTTCTCAATACAAATTATGCAAAGAAACACATCCTCTTCGCGCATGCAGTCAATTTTTAAAACTGGGCGTGCAAGAAAATTTTCTATTGTTAAAAACCATAACTGTTGTATTAACTGCTTGGCGTGTTCTCACGAATTAAGAGATTGTAAGAGCTTATATACATGCTCTAAGTGCAAAAAGCAACATCACACGCTTTTGCACAGGGAAACGGGTCAAATTAACCCTCAATTCAAAAATAAAAATTTTTCAAATAAATTTGAAAATCAGAGTAAAAGCGATAATCGTAATGCTCTGACTTTTGCATCTACCATACAGTCCACTCCCGAAGATCTGACTACGTCAGAAAAACATTCTTCAAACTCAGCTGAAACAATCAGTTCTTGTTTCACTATTGCGACAAAGAAAGTGCTTCTTGGCACAGCTCTTATCGATATTTATCACTTGGGAACCACATATAAAGCTCGTGCTTTAATTGACCCTGCGTCCGAGTGCACCTTTGTCTCTGAACGCATTCAACGGATACTGAAATTGTCCACTAAGCCGATTTCAGCACAAGTCACAGGACTAAATGGAGCTGTTAGCATTAAGCCGTCAATGATGTCATCATTTTACATCGGTTCTACGCTGTACAGAGATAATCCTGTGGAAGTAATTGTTCTCGTCGTGCCAAAAATAACGGAAAAATTACCATCTCTTACTTTTGACATCTCTCAATTCGTAAATATGCCTACTTTCAAATTTGCTGATCCAAACTTTAATCGAAGCTCATCCATAGATTTTCTCATTGGAGGAGACATATACCCCTTAATTCTACTCGGTGGGAAATTGAAGAACTCCCACAAAAAACCGCAGTCTCTAAAGCAGACAAAATTTGTGAAGAAATTTTCACCAAAACTACTAAAAGGAAATCAAATGGCAGATATATTGTCGATTTACCATTCAAGTTAGAATTTCAAAATTCATTGGCTCTCGGCCAATCGAAATTCATTGCTCAAAGTCAATTTCTTTGAAATGAAAACCTTCTGCACAAAAAGCCTGAGATTAAGACTCAATATGACAACGTCATATTAGAATATTTTGGTCGAGACATGGTCAAAATTGAATCTCAAAACTTTCAAGAAAAAAACTCTTACTATCTCCCACACCATGCCGTGCTTAAACCAGAGAGCACGAGCACTAAAATGAGAATTGTATTCAACGCGTCTTGTCTAACATCAAATTCAAAAAGTTTAAATGACGTTTTGTTCACAGGACCAGTTCTTCAGACCAATTTGACTTCTCTTATGCTCAAGTGGAGATTTTTTAAATTTGTTTTCAACGCGGATATCCTAAAAATGTACCGACAAATTTTAATAAACCCATCCCAAACATCATATCAAAGGATAATTTTTAGGCCAAATCCCGATGATGAACTTGCCGAGTACGAGCTGAAAACTGTTACATTTGGCGTGAATTGTGCACCATATCTCGTGATTCGCACACTTTTGAAGTTAGCTGATGATGTAGAGCATCTTTTTCCCATGGGTTCAACAAGTTTGCGCGATTCTATGTATGTCGACGACGCATTGGCAGGCGATCACAATATTACATCAGCGAAAAATAATCGTGATCAACTTAAAAATATTTTACTCTCAGCCGGTTTTGAATTTGAAAATGGACGTCAAATTCAAAAGAACTTCTCATAGATCTTCCTCAAGATCATTTATTGCATGCCGATTTTCTCTCTCTAGAGGACAAAAGCTTAGCTAAAACTCTGGGAATCCGCTGGAATGCGAAAATAATTATGCAGCAGCTTTGGCTGGAAAAAACTGACTGGAATGAAAATATTAAAGTTCAGTTACTCCACAAATGGCAAGCAAGTTATGACAAAATTAACTTGATTACAATTCCTCGATGGGTACGTTTTTCTCCCACAAGTAAAATCGAATTTCATGCTTTTTCAGATGCATCTGAAAAAGCATACGCTGCAGCAATTTATGTGAGAGTCGAAATAGAAAACGACATATTTTCTCATTTACTTGTCTCAAAGACCAAATTAGCTCCAGTGAAGACAATATCTTTGCCCAGGCTAGAATTATGTGGCGCAGTTTTGCTTGCAAAATTAGTCAACGCTGTGATCCCACAACTTAATCTCGAAAATTGTTATGAAATTTTCAAATGAACTGACTCGACAATTGTGCTCTCTTGGTTGCAAAAACCACCATGCACATGGAAAACTTTTGTTGCAAATAGAGTTACAATTATTCTAGATAAAGTTGGCATCGAAAGCTGGTCTCATGTCGACACACACGACAATCCCGCCGACCTAGCAACCCAGGGGCTGCATCCTTCGGACTTAAAAAATAGTGAGCTTTGGTGGAATGGACCATCGTGGTTAAAACTTCAAAAAACTCAGTGACCACAAAGTGCACTATCAGTGCAACCGGATACAACATTGGAAATCAAGCCTGTTAAATCTTTTTCCACTAGCTCGGCGGTGAATGAAAACGTTCTAGAACGTTTCTCTTCGTTGCCCAAAGCATTGCGAGTCATCGCATATATTTTTCGATTTTTTCACCAAACTCGACAACTTGAAAACTCAAACTACTTTTTTTCTTCAAAAAATATCTCTTCGAAAGAGCTCAAATTTGTAAAAATGAGACTCATAAAAAGTTCTCAACAAAGACATTTTCCGAAAGAGTATCAAAATCTAATTAATAAAATCGATACAAAAAGTCAATTGTTAACGTTAACCCCTTTTCTAGACCAGGACGGAATTCTAAGAGCAAATGGGCACTTAGCATCTTCCCCAGCTCTTGACTACAACGAAAGGCATCCTATAATTCTAGCTTATAGCAGTCGTTTTGCTCGCCTGCTAGTAGAATTTATTCATCATATTTCTCTTCACGGTGAAAATCAGCTAGTTCTTCGACTAGTCCGTCGTGAGTTCTGGATACTCAAGCTAGAAAATCTAATTAAAACTTGTATCTACAATTGCAAAATTTGTGTAATTAACAAAAAGTGATATCACGGTCAAATTATGGCAGCGTTACCTCCCGAACGTGCAACCTTCTTACGCCCCTTTACAAATACTGGTGTTGACTTTGCAGGCCCTTTCGAAATAAAAAGCTTCACGGGCAGATACTGCAGAATCACTAAAGGCTATGCATGTCTCTTCGTATGTTTCGCAAAGAAAGCTATACACCTCGAGCCTGTTAGTGATCTCTCATCGTGGGCCTTTTTATCTGCATTGTCACGATTTGTTTCCCGTAGAGGATGCCCAGACAACATTTACTCGGACAATGTTACGAATTTCGTTGGAGCTGCTGGAATCCTCAAGAAAGACTTCAACCGATTTATTCAAACAGCAAAAGACGACGCCGTAAAGAAATATGGTTACCACAATCTCTCATGGCATTTTATTCCAGCCTCAGCGCCTCACATGGGCGGTTTATGGGAAGCAGGCGTAAAATCTTTCAAACGACATTTTCGAAAAATCACCGGACAGCTGAAATACACATTTGAGGAGTTTGCAACATTACTCTGTCGAATAGAAGCGTGCCTCAACTCTAGGCCTCTTAACGCTGCGTCTGAAAACGTTTCTGATCTTGCGGCTCTCACGCCAGGTCATTTCCTGATAGGAGCTCCATTATTATCCCCCGCAGACCCAGAAAATATATCTACCTCTGTTAGTATTTTGAACCGCTGGCAAAAAGTTCAAGCTATGGCTCAAGAATTCAGTCGTCGGTGTAAGGATGAATATTTGAAGGAACTGCTCAAGCGTACAAAGTGGAAAGTCCCACAAATTGATCTAAAAGCTGGAGACCTCGTAGTCGTGCGGCAAGAACCCTTGTGTCCCACAGAATGGAGATTAGGACGGATAACCAAAATCTACTCCGGTAACGATGGACGAGTTCGTGTAGCAGACCTCAAAACTCAATTGGGAGGAATCACTCGCCCTATACATAAACTCGTATTGATTCCGCAGTAATTTGCATTTTCTCATAAAAATTTCATTCTAATAAACATTTTCTCATTACAAATTCCTCCTAAAATCATTCTCAAACCTGAATCTAAACCATCTCTCAATATCTCAATTTCTCAATTCACCATTTTTGGTTATTCAAGTCATCATTTATCATTTTCATCATCATTTATTTTCATCATAATTTTCTCTTCCTCGTCTAGCATGTGGTCCCGTAATGCCAGAAGGTTTGATTTTCGGTGCCCTATGTGCAAAGGGAATCATGGGTTACGTAGTTGCGTTCGGTTCTGCAGATTGGAAGTCCGCGACAGAGTCAGGGTGGTGCACATCAACCGTCTCTGCAAGAATTGCCTTGCGCATTCGCACTCTACAGAGCGATGCATAAGTGGAAACAAGTGCCACATCTGCAACTTGCAGCATCATAGCCTACTCCATGACGAGACTGTCGAAGGCATGATAAAAAAGGAGGAGCAGCTGGTAGACACCTCAACCGTCACTTTGAAAATAACAGCCCAAGTGATTATAGAGGGTAAAAAAGATTTTTTGGTGCGAGCGCTCATCAACCCAAATCAGGACCGGTCCACGATTTCCATTTATAAAGCCAAAGAGATGGGCATTACTTTGTTCTATACAGCCACACACAAAAGGCATCCCACTTGCCATATCCTGTTGGCGTCATTTATAAATCCAACGCTTGCAATCACCTCATGTTTTTACGTAGTCCGTGGCAGTCTTGGAATATTTCCACCGCGTCGGGCTGATAGAACGCCAATTAGCATTTTTCATCGGGATTTAATTTTAGCGGATCGTTTTTATTACAAGCCCCTCGAGGTCGACCTAGTTATTGGAGCTGAATTGTATCCGCGAATCAGAAAAAACGCTGTGCGTGCAATCCCCGGTGTTCCTCTGGCCCAGTCAACGATCTTCGGATGGGCATTCGTCGGCATCTGCCCTAGAGCGGACTAAGATCTATTCTTTGACATTTACTTATTTTCTACCATTATTTCTTTTTATCGATATTTACTTCTTTATTCTTACTTTCATACTCATGAATTGTAAATTATATATAAACAAAAGAAAACTTAAAATTTGTCAAACTAAAAATGAGAATTTTGTAAAAAAAAAAAAATCAAATTCGGCAAAAAATTAAAATTGATAAAAAACTAAAAACTTGAAATGAAATTAACATTTTGAATTTTTGTCTTTGAAATTTGTAAACTAAAACTGATATCTTAAAATTTGAAATTGAAATTAAAATTCAAACTTAAAACGTAAAAAAGCTTTGAACTAAATCTAAATTTGAAACATAAATTAAAACTTATTGAAATTATGTACCAAACAATTTGAAATCCAAAGAATGTAAAATTTAAGTTCAAATAAAATGAATGAAATTAAAATTTAATTTAAGTAAAACTAATATGAGTTATTGTTAAGTAAGAATGTAAAAAAAATAATTCCATACTTATATATTGTATACATAAGATAACTTTCTTCAAAAATATATAAATGTTAAATTTCAATATTTTTACTTAAGTATTTTCTATTTAATTGAAAACCCCATGATCTCACACGCTCCCGCGTCCGCCCGCTTCTCTTTGTTGCAGATACTGCAAGGCGGGCAGTATGTTTTAACTTAAAATTTAGCTTAAAATCTAACTTAAATCTAAATTATAATTCTATACTAAAGCTATCTTAAATCTAGTGAAAAATAAAACTTATAAATAAAAGTGAAGGTGAAGTTTTTATTGGGCAAGGCAAACAAACAAAAGGAGCGTTTTTGCTTGTTCCCCTTTTTCATTTTGCTACACAGCAACCAACGAAGCATCATCACCTACATCATCACCGTCACCGTAACCAGAGGAAGTACCATCGCCGTATCCACCACCATCAGCAACAGCGTCATCAGCACCACCACATCAGCAGCACAACAACAACAACAACTCAACAGAATCATCCCCACTCGCTACAGGTAACTATTTGCCTTTCAATATAATTACCTATAAAATAAAAATTTTTGGGCCCCACCCAAACACTGCCGTCAGAAGCGAAATAGGCGTATCTCAGAAAAATTTTTTTCGAGATAATTGATGTTTTGTTGATGTCAATTTGTTAAAATACATGTAAAATTGACATAAAGAAAATTCTCAAGATTTTTTATATGTTTGAACTAAAATATCGTTTTTTGGCTTAGTTCATTAGACCCGTAATTTCTTAAGCTATCTGATGCTTTAAGAATCTCGAATATCAATTTTTTTGAGATACGCCTATTTCGCTTCTGACGGCAGTATAACAATAACAAAAAATTAAAAAAAAAATCATTTCACATTTTAATTTCTAGCATATACCACTATCTAAATAACAAAATTTCATTAAAAAATAATTTTTTTTTAAATGTAAAACAATTTGTCTTAGATCAACCTAAACAAAGATGAAAAACAAAGGTATTCAGGAGCAAAAGAAGAAAAAAGTGTTATAGTGAAACATGAAGTAATTAAGCAAACTATTGAGCATGAACCTTATTTTTTATAGAAACGAGCACTGAGGTAATACCTGCATGAAACATCTCTCCTATCAACTCCTTTGCAACTGTGTACTTTTGTTAGAATCGTTGGTAGAAATACTACAGGAATGGTGAGTTTGTTCGTCATTTTGCTCAACCCTTTCATGCCCGAATTAAAGTGCGAGGACTTAAAAAATATTTGAGCTCATATTTTTATTAATACGACTATAAAGACTAACTGACATCAATTTCAAAGTCCTACGTGTCCTTGTTCGTCCTTACGGCCTGTAGACAGCATTTCCTTCGGAAAGTTCCTGAGACACAACTCAACAATTTTTGTTTACAAATTCACCCTTATCATCGTAGTCGTATTCGACAGAAAAAAACGATACGACTCAATTGGTATCATCGTAGTCGTTTTATAAAAGCGACTGTCGTCAAAGCGACAATCTATTACAAATTTCTAATCATCGTAAAAAAATGGGACATCTCAAAACAGCATTTTTTGTCGTTATGAAATTTGTAGACGACGAAACAATTTTGAATAATTTTAAATTTTACTGAGTGTTTTTTTTTTTTTAATTTGCGAACAAAAACAACTTTTGGTATGTTCCCTGATTTTATATTTTAGTTTCTGGCTCAGAAAACTTCGCACAAGGCAATTTTAAAAATATTGGAGGTGATAGTTTATTTGCAATTTAATTAAAATAAAAAAGGACAACAGTTAATTGTAGTTTATACTTTTGAGCAAATGTTTTATTTGTGGATTAACTTTGCATACAAATGCAATTTAGTTTGGCGAAAAATTTAAAAAGCTGGTTTGATTTATTGGACACTATATTGAGCAGCGCTCATTACATCCAAGGCCTGTGGATGCTGCCATTCATAGATTCCAGCAGCTGTGATAACTATAGACCATCATTGTTGTGACTGTTGTAGGCACTGTAGAGCTCTAGCGACTTTGGCTTTGTGAATGCAGCTCCTGGAACTGACATTGTGGGTAACCATTCTCGATAGAACCATCCACGGTATCAAACAAATTAAGTTCTGCCGCAGTTGCCCGCGGGAGGCACTATGTCTTACATTAATCTAGGGTAATTTGGATCGCTAAAGCCTGAGAGACTGGTGTCTGTTGTTCTTCGTAAAAAGAGTATAAGTATATTTTTTGAGTGGGTCAGATCATAGGGCCATTATATTGGAAAGTTCATGACCCGGTTCACGTCACATCTCACTAAAGTTACCCTAGTGTATTACAAATGATACTCTTTTTAAATTAAAAAAAAAATATTTATTTTGAAATTTTAATAACTAGCTAATGCAGCGGCATTACGAATAAAATTTTCATTCAAATAATTAAAATTCAATATAAAATAAAAAAAAACAAAAAAAAATATTCAATGTCGGTATCGAACTACAATCTTTCCGTTTCTCAGACTACCTACTACGCTACAGACGCAATAAAATTTATTGAACGTAAATTCGATAGCAAGCTGCCAACTTCTGTCAGCATCAAATTTTAAAGTTTTCAGTGAAATTGTAATAGTCGCCAGTCGTACAAATTTTGTCGTGTCGTCCAAATGCGATGATATAAAATTAAAAAACCAGACGAGGAAAAAATCGACAAACGAGTCCGTTAACGTTTTTTTTACTTTTTAGAAGCCGAATGTACTTTTTTGACGTGAAGACCCAATTTTACTAAAATGTACGAAATTTTTCTAAAAAAATTTATAAAATCTAAAATAACTAAAAAAAAATAAGGTCCTCACTTTTGTATCTTCACATTGCAATTATTTTTATTTACTTAAACCCGAAAACAGGTAATTATTATAAATTGTTCAAGTGTACCGAAAATGTACTGAAAATGTGCTGAAAATTCGTCAAATGTTTAAAAATGCGGCAAATGTACCGAATGTACTGAAAACTTGTCAAATGTACTGACGACGGTTTTTCAGGACGCAAATGTACCGAAAAAAGTACAAATGTACCGAAAATGCCATCACTGATATAAATGCGACATAGCGTTAAATTTCATGCTAGATGAAATCAAGCAAAATATATTTCTTTTCAGCAATCTTTTGTTTAATAAAATTATGGAACAAAGAAGAACAGTTTTATCTGACATTTTTTTATTTTTAATAAACCCTGACAATATTTACAAGCTTAAGTTAGACTTTTCCAAAGCCTTATCACTAACAATTATATGTACATATATGGTATTTTGTTCAAATTCGAAAACGAGACTAACTTTGGATGATAATAATTTCACTGAAATAAAAAACTTAAAAGTTTAAAAGAAAAATTAAGTTTTGTTTTAAATAGCATTTCGCAAAATTCTTTTAATAGGATAACTTATTCTTTACTTGAAGCTCTAAAGAAATAGATATATTTAGTAATGGTGGGTACAGGGACTTCTATTCACAAAAAGCTTTTAACTTCCTGGCAAAAATTCAGCCGAAAAGTGTTGAAACAGAAAGGTGCTTCTCATCTGACGGGTATATTTGTAACAAATTTAGGTCACGTTTGGAGGATGATACCTTGACCTTATTAAGGTCATATTTTAAAAGAGAATAGGAAGTTTTGCAATTTAAAATTAAAAAAATATTTCCTGATAATAAAAAGACTTGATTACTTTAACGTATAATAATGAATGTATTTAAAAAAAATTTGTGATACTTAATAAAAATTTAAGTTGTTTATATTATATTTTATTTTTTTTTTACTGTTATGAAAAAGTTTTTAGTTTTTCTGTTTAAAATAAAAAAAAATTGCCACGTTATAAATAGTCAAATAATTTTAATTTTCCCGAAGTATAGGTCCATTTATGTTGATAATTTCAAAAATTCTTAAATCTCGGAACTGTCCCGGGATCGTATTTTCAAATCCCGAAAATCACGGAATCAAAAAAATCCCGAAAATTGGCATCCCTAGTGTGTATGTGTGCATCTAGATTTAGCTTAGACAGTAAGAAAGAATTAAATAAATTATCATTCAAACATAAACCGTTGAAGTATAAAGTAATTTTATTTCTGAAGATAATCAACTAGTGATCTCGACTACATGACGATCCTGCCAGCCTGGATAACAACTGCCAACTCTAAATAAAAACTTGACTACAGGGAATAATTACAAAAAAAAAGAGATGTTCAACTTTCAATAAAAACTGAAGAACATTATGAATAATACTAGAAGATAAATAATGAGTAAACAGGGTCCGAAGCCCTTGTCAATTGAGGCTTACCTACAGCGACAATTAAATAATAAGGAAGCCCAATTAATAGAGATACCGAAGACAACTTTAAAAACAAAGCGAAGAGGAGGTAAGCAGGTAAGACTGAGACGCTTACAGGCAGCTAAAGAACTGCCGAAAAATTACAAAAATCCCAGGAAGCAGAAAAAAACTGAACAACAGAATGAAGCCTAGTTACTAGGGTGTTTCATTTTTTTTAAAGGCTCTTCAAATTCAAACCTTAAACCGAAATTCGATTTATTATAAAAAAAAAAGTAATTCATAAATTTTTTCAGATTTTTTTGAGGTCATTTACCACTCGCCAATCGCCATTTTATTCATGATTTCTAAACTAAATTTTTTCTTGTCTAAATATTAAAAAATAATAATATCTTTGGGTTAGGTATCGAAAAAAAGGTTTTTACCTATCTTCTAAGTGTGAAAATTGAAAGAAATGGACAAAACATTGCCTAATTTTTGCTTTTTTCGCTTTTTTACTTAAAAATATTAGTATATTAGTAATTAGATAAAATTAGTCAAAAATACGAAGTCGACTTTACGATTACCGACAACTTAAAAAACCAATAAAATTCCCCGCACTATTACTTGAGTCTCAAGAAGAACATGTATCGGAATCAAATGAAAAATCCGATCACCCACAGGAAATCCAATTAAGAGATTTCCCATTAATATTTCAAGAAGAAAAAATTGAGACAATGCCTCAAACAGCAATAGAATTTTTAAATACTGCCTCTAAACTCATTCCAGAGTTCGACGGAAAACCTCAGAAGTTTTTTGGATGCCCTTACACTTGTAAATGGTATACAATAATTCCATGAAAATATGGCCGTTAGCCTAGTAAAACCAAATGAAAAGACGCGGTACAGAATCTCATAACCACGTTAAATCAAATAATAACAAAGTTAACAAGTTCTGTAAAAGGCGAATCAGTAGACGTACTTACAGCAAAACTTATTAATTTACAGCAAAATAATAAAACAGCTAATGCATATACGAAAGAAATTGAAGAAATGACAAAGGCTTTAGAAAATGCCTATATTTCTGATGGACTAGCACAGCAGTTAGCCACAGATTACGCTACTAAAGCATCTGTGAAAGCAATGACTAAAAATTGCAAATTAACAGAAGTCAAAATTTCAATAACATGAATGAAGGAAGTTATATCTAAATTCGAATAGCTGTACAGAAGCTATTGGACAAGCCAATACAATTTTGCATTATGGACAACGGTTTAGTAACCGTGGAAATTCATATAACAATAACTATCGCGGCAGAGGACGTGGTCGTGGTAATTATTGGCGTGGACAAGGAGCTGGTCGAAACCAGTCCAATCGAAATTATCCTAATCATAGAGGTAGCCAAAACCAAAGCAATAGGCAAGTGAGAGTTACACATACCAACTCGGAAAACCAAGATCTCTCAAGTGCTCAGTAGATCAAAAAAAGGATAGTAAAATCAAAACCATTAACTTAAGTTTAATTTCGTTTATAAAAACGAAAACAGCTCTAAATGATCAAACTTCAACATTTTTAATAGATACAGGAGCCGATATCTCCATTATAAAAAACAATAACATAAATCAAGACCAAATAAACACAAGTACAATTACTAACTTACACGGTATTGGTCAAGAAAAAATAGTTACCCATGGAAAATTAAAAACAGATCTTATGGTCGAAAATCTATTAATATAAGCTTATTTTCACGTAATTAATGATAACTTCCCAATTCCATGTGATGGAATACTAGGACTAGATTTTGTAAAAAAATACAATTGTATTCTGGATTATCAAATACAGTACAGACTCGATTCTTGCGCGTACTCGATACCTGCACACCTCAATACTAGCGATACAAATATTTTTTACATTACATACTCAGTACCAGGGATGATATTGGCATATATGTAAAAGGGTCAAAATTTGACTAAAATAGGGCTTTTTGTACATACATAAATAGGGCTTCTGTAAATCAAATCGTATATGTGTAGCCATTTATATTATAACCAAATTTTTTCCTTATATAAAATTTATTTTCTTGTTTAAATTTAATTGTAAACATAAATTTTACATAGTAAAAAAAAGCCAATAAAAAATAATTTCAAGAACTAAATAAGAAGTTTATCACATAAATGCTTATTATTATAAACAAAAGTAAATACCGTGTGATTAGTAATTCAATATTGAAGATTTTCCATTTTTATATACAGAACAGAACTTATTTTACTGAGACCGATTTAGAATCACTTTATAAAAATTTACAGCAATATTACTTGAAAACTTAGCCTAGGATCGCTACGACTCAATTTCTTAGTTCAATATCAGAACTTCAGCTTAAAACACCAACCATTTTACTAAGAATCGAAACTTAAATCCCTTCTTATTTTTTTTTGAAAATACACTAAATCCGAATATTCGTTCTCAGCGCATAATTTGTGTAGGTGTTTTATGAAATGACTGATTGCTGCAATATTCATTATTATTTTTAATCCAAATATCTACAAAAATGTTCTCCAAGAGTTGAAGAAAAAGTTGTTATTGATGATCAAAAGTAAACATTTTTAAAAAAAGAGCTGTTCATATAATTTAACCTTTATAAATTAAATCGAACATAAGAGTCTTTAAAAAGTTTTATTTTTGAAGATGTTTTATAAAAGTCTGAAAAAAATTTTATTCCAAAAAGTAAAAACTTTTTTTTTAGTCTTTTGAGATTGCTGCATTATAAAATAAAAGTCTCAAAAGACCCTTAAAACTAAATTTTCAAATAAGTCTTTAAAGACATTAAAAAATATTCTTAAAAAAAAACTTAAAAAATAGTTTATTGAAAGAATTATTTTCAGGCTCTGGTCTAATTATAATGTACAAACAAATTTGGACTCTAAGCAAAATGGCCTCAAAACGATAAGATTATGAAATATTGCTCCACCACCTAAAATGATATTTGGCCCAAAAAAAACCCCACATTTTTTGATTTGAAAATTATGAATTTTTCATACATTTCCTTGTGGCTATATTTTGAGAAGATTTACGTTAATTGAAAGGAGATAAAAGGCCCACAGGGAAAACACATTTTTAAAAAATAGCTCTTTTTATGATAAAATGATTTTCCCTTGTACGAAATGTTGTTTTTAACATTCAGTACAAGGCCAAACCATTTTATCATAAAAAACCGAGATAAATGGTCATATATGCATATTAAGAAAAACTTTTTCCATATATCCAATATAAATGATCAGCAGCCCCACACCAAAATAGGAAAAATGGCACAAAAAAAGATAAGAAAAATTGCCCAATTTTGTAAGATGTAACAAAAATTTACTATAAAAAAGTTACATATCTAATACAATACTGTGATTTCATGTCTTATGTTGTGGAAGCACTGATTGCGCAAGTTGCATTGAAATTAAAACGTCAAATGAAAAAATTATATCCCAGTCGACAATCACTTATCCCAGTAAGCTTTCCTCTTGTGATTATTTTTCGGTAAAATTTTGCAAAAGGACCGAAAATGAATAAAAAGGTCCACGGGGCTTTTGAAAATTAAAAGGGCTCAAAAAAGCCCTAAAAGCCCCCAAATATCATCCCTGCTCAATACTTGCAACATCGGAAAAATGTAGCCTCAGTAGTTGTGACATTTTTTTTTGGTGGCTTATATGTTGGACTTGTTTACGTTTGCCTTGACCGGATAACGGAAATTTGTTCTTAAGATACCGTTGGAATAAAAGCAATTACTTTCTGTTGATTTTGTGCTTGCTATGAATTGCTTCACTTTAGAGTTATATTTTGCGTGAAGTGTGTAAATAATGGCAAGGAAAAAGTTTACGTTGCTAACAATCAAAGAAAAATCGGTTATTTTAAGAAAATTAAGTGAAGGGTTTTCAATCAATGCATTAGCTAAAAGTTTTAACGTACATAGAGCAACAATCAGCCGTGTAAAGAAAAATGAATGCTCTTTAAAAAAGTTCACATCGAATTCTGAATCCGGTCCTGGGAACAGAAAAACGCTTAAGGGTTCAGAGTTTCAAAAAATGGAGAAAGCATTGCTCAAGTGGTTTGCGAAGCAAAGAGCCAAGAAACTACCAATCACATCCGAAATGTTTAAGGAGAAAGCCAAGTTGTTCCATGCCAAGATTCAAGAAAAGGCAGATAGCTTCCATGCTAGCAATGGTTGGATTACAAACTGTAAGAAGAGACATGGGATAAGAAGACTTAAAATATGTGGCGAAAAATTGTCGAATAAATCAGATTCTATTGACCCATTTTTGAAAAAATTTAACGAAGTAATTATGAATTTAAATTTGGGTTAGCAGCAGATTTACAATGCTGATGAGTCTGGCCTATTTTGGAAGCTTTTACCAGATAAAACACTCGTTCGCTTAATAGAAATATCGGCTCCTGGACATAAGCAGAGTAAAGAAAGAATAAATTTCCTTGCTTGTACAAACGTAGCAGGAAACCACAAAATCAAATTGCTGGTGATTGGAAAATCGGCCCACTTCATTAAATAATTTTGCGGATTAGCCTGTTCTCTACAAAAGGAATAAAAGTGCTTGGATGACATTGGCCCTGTTTGAGGAATGGTTCCACAAAACATTTGTTCCAGAGGTATGCACATTTTTTTAATAAAATCAACTTCTCTTATTCAGAATATTAACAGGTGAAAGAGTTCCTTCGTGTGCAAAACCTTCCAGAAAAAGCTCTTCTACTGATTGATAATCCACCATGTCATCCTAAAGATGACGAATTAAGGAGTATACATGGTAAAATATCGATAATGTGTTTTCCTCCAAACTGTACAGCTTTAATACAGCCCATGGATCAGAATGTTATAAGGCTCACAAAACTGAACTATAAGAAAAGCCTTCTTAGTTACATTGTTGGTCGTGGAAAAACTATAGATGAGTCGTTGAGGAACATTAACCTGAAAGATGCAATATGCTTCTTAGCTAATGCGTGGAATAGTCTTAATGCATCTTCAGTTCGATCATTTGCAAAATCATCTGATTCTCTTTCTGCATTACGGTTGCAGCTAGCTGATGATGCATCAAATAATCAATTCATTTCAACTTTGCTTTGTGAAATCATTTCAGCAATTATCTCAACCTGAAATCGAGAGCTGGGTTGCTGAATTTGACACGGTGCTCACCACTCAGAATGAAGAACACTATTCTAGTGATGACGTCACTGGCGATGAGGTAACTACCGACGTATTATTCAGTACTAAGAAAATTACCCCAGAGGAGACAGTATCAGCTTTCAATATTTGTTAGAATGGGCGGAACAAAGGAATGCTTCTCTAGATGATGTCATGAATCTCCACAGGCTTAGCGAGTTCGGAATAATGAAGAAAGAAGTGAAGGAATTAAAAAAAACAAATAGAGACTATCAAATCTAACGATTCTCCTGTGATCCCCCTCTCCTCTGCGCTGAATAATGAAATTGGTGAGCTAAAACGACAGGTAAAGAAGTATGAAAACGATGCAATTTCAACCGACGTCATAATTAATGGTATTCCATATGTTGAAAATGAGCCGAGTCTATTTGGACGAGTGTGTCAGACTATTTCCATGTGAGAGGTGCCCAAGTTAAAAGATATTTTTAGACTGAAAGCTAAGAACAAAGCCAATAATAGCAGGAACAATAACTCTGCAATTATTTTGAAGCTGACGTCTGTATTTGACCGCAGTAACCTGTTCAAAGATGTTGCTGCATTTTGCAAGACTCACAAACAGCTTACACTAAGTGATATCGGGTGTGGAGGAGGAGAAAAATTTTATATGCATGAGAGTCTAACCAAAACTAACCGCGCAATCATGAGTTATGCTACACAAAGAAAGCGGGAGAACAAGCTGGTTGCAGTTTTTTCTTTACGTGGGCGTGTGTATGTTAGAGCGACGTTTAACGGAGAGGCTAAGCTAGTGTGTGACAAAGAGAGTGTGGACTGCGTCACTGAAAACAGGAGATAGGGTGATTTAAAAAGATTTTTTCGTGGGAGACTTAAAAATTTTTCAATTTAATATTTATTTATTATATTTTATGTTCATTAATTTTCATATTTATTACTTTTATTTTGTTTTTTTTTTAAACCTTTCTAATTTGAATTATATAATTGCTTTTATATCAGAGATAATTATTTATTTATTATTTAAAGTTTTACTTATCTTTTAAGTTGTTATTTATCATTATTTATTTTTTTATTATCACTTATTATGCCTTTTAATTATATTATTTAATTTATATTTTTAATCTATTTCTCTATTTTCTTTTGCTACTTATCTGCCTTCCTTTTACTACTCCTTAGGTTTAATCTTTTTCCATCATTTCATATTCTCAAAATACTGTCTGTGTTTGAAGCAGTTTCCTGTGGTCGCCTGTGTGCCGAATCTTATTGACCCCTCTTATTGTGCTAATGATAACTATAGAGCTATGGTTCATATTCTATGTAACCAGTACAATGGATTCAATGTATTGCACTTTAATGCGAGAAGCTTAAATGGGGTGAAGTTTGATTATGCTAGGTACATCTTTGAAAACTCCCCTGTTGATGTAGTATGTGTAACTGAAACGTGGTTTAGAAGTGATGTTGATGATTCTAGATATATCTTTGATGGGTTTAATTTATTTCGTAGTGATCGTAGTGGTAGTAGAAGAGGTGGCGGTGTGGCTATCTATTGTAAATCTAATCTTAATGTTAAACTTGTTAGTAAATGAAATGACACATGTGAGTTCCTCAATATTGAAATTTATGACATTTTCACTAAAGTACTTATATCCTGTGTTTATAAACCCCCATAGATGCCACAGTCTAGAGCCGTTTTTTACTGACCTTTCCAGTAGACTCGTTGAATATGATTTTAACATAGTTAGTGGGGACTTTAATATAAACTTATTGAAAAATGACAGTATTTCTGATGATTTCCGTTTTCACTACTCTTCATGTGGATTAACTCTTGTAAACTCAAATTTCCCCACGCGTTTTGCAACTGATTCGGATCCTAGTCTTCTTGATGTGCTTTTCGTTTCTGATAGCTCCTTAACTTTAAAATATTTTTAGCAGTTTTAATTTAAACTTTCGCCGTGCTTCTATGATTACAAATCCATTGATCATTTTGCCCTTAATAATGAAATTTCTGAAATGAACTGGAACGACTGTTGGTTCCATAGTTCAGTAGATGACAAACTTAGACAGTTTTCGAACAAAGTTGAATACGCCTTTAATAAATACGTGCCTGTGCGCTTAGTAAATACTGCAAGCAACGTGTGCCCATGGTTTAGTATTCGCGTTTTAGATGCAATCAAAATTAGAAATAAACTTCATTCCAAATGGAAATTCAATCGCTCTACTGTAAACTGGGAAAAATATAGAAGGGCACGTAATAGGGCAACTTTTATAGTAAGACAGGCTAAAAAGATTTTCCTTTCTTCGAAACTAAACACTAATTTATCATCCAAGCAATTATGGCAAAATATAATAAAGTATCGAATATTTACCAAAGGAAAAAATGAATGTAATTTAGATCCTGAAGAACTTAATAATTTTTTCTTAGATTGCAGCGGCCTCAGTGCCTCAAGTCTCTGTGATTATATAGAATTACCTCCATTGCAATGTAACCTGCCTGATATCTCCTTTCAGTTCTCAGCAGTTAGTGAAATAGACATTGCTAAATCCGTAAAGCTCTAATGATGTTGGGATTGATGGGATACCGATAAAATTTCTTAAATTAATATTGCCGTTTATTATTGCACCCCTTACCCATATTATTAATCACTGTTTTACCTGCTCTAATTTTCCATCTGTGTGTAAAGTTACAACTGTAGTTCCTATTGCCAAAACTAGTTCTGCTGCTGAACCCAAAGACTTTCGACCAATCAGTATTTTACCCGCCTTAGGCTTGGTTAGGTTTGCGAAAGAATTATGTCGGACCAAATCACAGCATACTTAAGCTTAAATAAATTATTGTCACCTCTACAGTCTGGGTTTCGCAATGGCCACAGTTGTTTTACCGCTGTCTTGAAAGTTATTGATGATATCAGAGTCGCTTATGATGAAAATTTGTTAACAATACTTTGTCTTTTAGATTTTTCCAAAGCCTTGACTCTGTTAACCACCTTTTACTTTGTAAAAAATTGAAACATTATTTTGGATTCAGTGACTCCGCTTTATTGTTGTTGTCGAATTATATAGGTGATAGACTGCAGAGAGTAAGGGTTGGAAATACTTATTCGTCTTTTAAAACAGTAAGTTCCGGAGTTCCTCAAGGTTCTATTTTAGGTCCATTATTATTTTCTATCTTCATTAACGACATTTTTTCAGTTTGTAAACAAGCTGCTGTCCACGGCTACGCTGATGATATTCAAGTTTATCTCTCTAGGCCTATTGGACTTGCTGAGGATCTAAGCTATAGAATTAATGTTGACGTAAGTGCATTGAGCTTATGGGCTAAAAACAATTTACTTCGTATTAACCCCTTAAAATCTAAAGTATTGCCGATTGCCAAAAGTGAGCTAACCTGCTTAGGGATTCCTCCACTATTTATTGATTCTGTACAATTAGAGTTTATTAATAAGGTACGTAATCTAGGATTTATTTTAAATTCGAAACTTACATGTAATGATCATATTAATATATGATAATGATCATATTAATATATAATTGTAATATAAATATTTACAATTTCTTCAAAAACTTATTTACTCTCGCTGTCCTAGTTATCTATATGATAAACTTCAATTTTGCCGGTCCTCCAGGTCACTAAGGTTGATTATCCCTAGATATTTTTACCTAAACTCTTCCAGATTTTTTTTCATTAGCACAATAAGACTGTGGAATTCTTTACCAATTCATTTAAGGCGAATTACATCAGGAAATAGTTTCAAACAAGCACTTCTCAACTACTTCTAAAATTATAAATCTTACTCTGTTTCTTTTTTCCTCCATTTATTTCTTAATTCTCTTTTCATATCTATGTACTTTCTGAATCCTAATTTTAATGCTAATGTTAAAAATTTTATTTTATTTTTAAATTGTATATTGTTCATACATGATTTCCTCATTTGATGTACTATTAAAGACTAAGTATTATTGTATAATGAATTATTGTTAATAAATTAAATTAAATTAAATTAGAAGCAATGTAATAATGCAGAAACGTGCCTGTACAAAACAAACCAATATCTTAAGCTACTTTAGTTCCTCATAAAATATAAGATTACTATATGAAAAGTTATAAAAAAGGACAAGCAAACTAAACATGTTCACTATAATTATTATAATAATATTTCACTTTATGTAGACGCAATTCTTACAAGGCTCATATTTAATTTCAGAAACTCTCTTTTTGTTATATATGTATATGATAAAAACATGCACATCACTCGCCTACGCACACTAAATAATGACTGATCAATGATCATTATTTATCATTATTATGCATTATTGCATAGTAAAAAACATCAAATGCGCAGTAGCAGAAGTATCAGTTTACGCGCAGTTAATGTACGCGCTATAGCACGATACATTTATGTATGTACATACAGTTTGTTACAAGTAAGAAGAGAATATTATAATGATGGTAACAGTAACACGAACGAACGATATGTATACTTATTGAAAGCAATAAAATTGCCTTCGGTAACAGCTTCGTAGGTTAATGATTATACTGATGCAGGCCTTTACTTGCGACTACCTCAAAACTTGCACCGGGCCGGGTTTTCATTGCGTGCAAGAATCGAGTTACTACTGTAGATCAGGATTGGATTACACTCAGACCACATGATTTCCATGAAGATATCGCGATACCCATGACAAATTCTCCAAGTATAAATACAATATCCTTGCCAGCTAGATCCGAAGTTATCCGACAAATAACAGTTAATTCTAAAGAAATAAATGTTTTAATACCACATCAAGAACTCCTTGATGGAATTTTTGTTGGAAGTAACATTGCAAACACCTCTCATGCTTATGTAAGAATTGTAAATACAACCAATTCTCATGTAGTTATACCTAATGTCCAAGTAAAAACAGAAAATCTTGACGACTAAGAATTCGTCTCATACAATAATATAGAAAATAAGGATGAAATTTTTGAAAAATTAACTAAAAAATTTCCTGATTTTGTTAAATCTAATTTAGAGGAACTTCGTAAAAAATTTTTGGATGTATTTGCACTTAAAACAGATAAAATCTCAGTCAACAATTTTTACAAACAAAAATTAAAATTAAAAGATCATGATCCAACATATATCAAAAATTATAGAATTCATCACACCCATAAAAACGAAATGGCTAATCAAATCGACAAATTGATAAACGATGATATTATAGAACCTTATGCATCAGAATATAATAGCCCAATTCTTCTGGTGCCGTAGAAATCACTTCCAGATAAAACTGAGAAGAGATGGCGTTTATTAGTAGATTATAGAGGTATTAACAAAAAATTAATTGCAGATAAATTTCCATTGCCAAGAATTGATGACATTCTTGATCAATTAGGCAGAGCTAAATATTTTTCTTACCTTGACTTAACGTCCGGTTTTCATCAAATTTAACTCGATGAAAACTCACGAGATCTGACATCTTTTTAATCAGACAAATATTCTTTTAGACTTAAACGTCTACCATATGGTCTAAAAATAGCACCAAATTCATTTCAAAGAATGATGACCATAGTATTTTCTGGTTTAAAACCATCCCAAGCTTTTCTGATGATTCTGTTGTACTGGGTTGTTCGACAGAACATATGTTAAAGAACATAGCAGATGTTTTCGAGATATGCCGAAAATACAATCTAAAATTACACCCAAACAAATGCACATTTTTCAGTCATGAAGTAACATATTTAGGACACAAATGTACAGATAAAGGTATTCTTCCTGACGACAGTAAATTTGATATAATTTTTAAATATCCAACTCCTAAAAATGCTGATGAAATAAAAAGATTTGTTGCATTCTGCAACTATTACAGACGTTTTGTTCCAAATTTCGCAGAGCACTCCCGACTCTTAACGAGATTATGCAAGAAAAATGTAATTTTTGAATGGTCAACTGAATGTGAAAATGCATTCCAATACTTAAAAAATGCTTTGATAAGTCCTAAAATACTGCAATATTCCGATTTCCTAAAACAATTCTGTATTACAACGGATGCAAGTAAATATGCATGTGGAGCAGTACTCAGCCAAGAATACAATGGTCAAAAACTTCCCGTTGCATTCGCCTCAAGATCTTCCACAAAAGCTGAAAGTAATAAATCAACTATTGAACAAGAATTAGCGGCCATACATTGGGCAATAACTTATTTCAGGCCCTACATTTATTTACATCAAAACTCACGCGAATGAGAATAGATTTAGAAGAACACGATTTTTCTATAGAGTACTTGCAGGGGCGGACGAAGGTCAATTTAAGCTTCAGGCAAAAGCTAATTTGGCGCCCCCCACCCTATGTTGTAAGTTAATTAAAGAAATTGGAAAGTATCTAGAAAATTAATCTTAGTTTTTAGTACTTATAAAGAATCGTTATAATGTATTCTACGGTGTACTCATAGCTGCAGCGAAGTTTTATAGATAATTATATTATTTATGTCAATTTATAATAGAAGTGGTAGAAAAATAAAACAACTGCGTTACTCAAGTAAAAACTTATATTTTATTTTTAGGAATATTTAATTAAACTCACTTATTTGACACTTTTAAACTATAGAACTGATATTATTCTCCCATTAAGTTGAATTCTAGAAATTATCAGATCAGTTGTGTGTTTTCAATAGATTAGAGCACTGCGTTACCAAAGCCAAATTCAAAAACTTCCACTTTTTCAAAAAAAGCAACTTAATACATTTATTAATACATAAATTTGCGTGAGAAGTCAGAGGTTAAGGTGAACAACAAGACACCTATGGAGTCAAAGTATTTTTAATAATTAGAACACTTAATATTACTCAAATTGCTAATAAAATCTGGGGGACAAAGTAACGCAGGGGTAGTGTTAGTAACACGGTGGTTGTTGATTCACAGCACTTATTACTTTTTTAAAGAAGATTTGGCAGATAATTATTCTGAATAAAGAATTAACTTATTGGAATACAAAATAACAAAAATATCTTCAAATTAATAAGTATTTCTGAATAACACTAAAATATTTTTTTTAAATATAGGTCGAAAGAAAATCAACATCTTAAAAACTAATTAAGTGTTCTGACAAATAAAAATTTTTCTTTTAAAAGAACCAAGTCATGTAATGCTATTTTTGTGACAATAATATTAATCACTAAAAAAAGTACAGTCAAAGCAACTGCGTTAACAATAAAACAACTGCGTTACCCTGTATAGTAACGCAGTGTTTAGTTCTTTTTGCATTTCTTGTCCATTGATACCACATTCCTCTCCATGTGTGAGAATTTAAATTTCAGCAGTTTTTTTAAAGTTTAACTTGACCACAAAGGGATAATGTTTGGATATCACATAAGAAGGTAAAATTATCACTATGACTTTTCATTTGCTGAAATCTGTCGTCAAGTGATATGTTAGCTACATCCAGGACTGAATAGAAGAAATTGACTTCAAAACATTTCTTCCCTGAAGTGCTTGTTTCAACTGACTGTTCGTAATCAAATTGCATTTGATTCTCTTTGGGTGCATATTCATTTATATCTCAAAATCAGAATTCGCATCAATCTGTTCAGCAAGTCCATCTGTGATAACGCTATTCAAACCCTTTTCTGTTCTTAAATTTGTCAGGAAGCATCTCACCCTCTCTATTAGTTTCATAGCTGTTTCCAAACTGATAGTTATTTTCTGAAGGTGCTTACTTACAAGGTTGACTTGAAACAAAATTCAATGTCAAAAGTATACAATTGAGTGTGTTTCTTTGTAGGCTATCCGAATGTGGCGTACAGAACAATACAAACTATACTGCCGTCTATTCGTTGAAATACATGTAAAATTGAGATAGAGAAAATATTCTTTAGGGATTTTTTATATGTTTGAACAAAAATATCGTTATTTGGCTTAGTTCATTAGACGCGTAATTTCTTAAGCTATCCGATGTCATAAGAATCACGAATATCAATTTTTTTAAGATACGCCTATTTCGCTTCTGACGGCAGTATAGCTTGTGAAAATCATGGAGAGAAGTATCCATTAAAGACGCCATTCTTAACCGCGAGAACGTTTGAACAGTCTTCCCTTCAGATACAAGTTAAGGCTTGGAAGGCGCTCTCGCTTGGTGCGTTCGTTTGGCGTTTTCGGCGCCCTCTTTTGGCACTATCGGTGCCCTCGTTCGGCGGTCTTGGCGCCTTACGTTCGTAGGCGGAGCAGGCGGCCGCCTGTTGGAAAGGACAAGTAAACCAACGAATAAACTAAATACAAACATATCCTCTAATAAATTAATAATATTTGAAGCGTTAAATACAAGTGAGTATAAGAAAGTTGCCCACCTAACTTTAAAAGTCCAAGAGTTAAATATTAAAAGAGGCAAAAGAATAATATGCACATTAAAGGTGCAACATTATACTAATGAAAAAATTGATTTAGGACAATTATTTTCAAAGCTTGAAAAATTAGCTGGTAATATGAATATTAAAAATTTGCAACTGTCACTAAATGACAAATTATTTGAAAAAGTACCGGTACGTGAATTTAAAGAGAAAGGAGTCGCTATCCTCAAAAAACTCACGATAATACTAACGCAAAAAGTTACTAAGGTAACTGAAACAGAGGAAAAATATAAAATACTAAAAAAATATCATGATGACCCAGTCTCCAGAGGACATCAAGGGATCACAAGAACAATAAATAAAATAAGAATACATTTTTATTGGAAAAACATGAGCAAAGACATCAAAAAACATGTAAAATCATGTGAAAAATGTCAGAAAAACAAAACAATTATAAATACACAACAACCAATGGTGTTGACTCCAACACCTCGGAAAGCATTTGATGTAGTTCTGATCGATGCGATCGGACCACTACCAAAAACAGAAAATAATAATAAAAAAAAAAAAAAAAATGGAGAGCAATAATATTTCAGAATTACAATCTACCGGTCTTGGATCAGAGGATGTTTCTTTTGTTCTATTTCTCAACAATATGGAAATGCAACAACATCAACCTTAAAGAAGTATATGAATATTACCCAACAACTTGCCGTTGCCATTTCTCAACGTCAGTTTCTTTTACGATGCAGAGTGGATAATGTTTTGCCGAAGCATCTTAATGATTTCAAAAATTCTTTGAACGCTAGATTTTTTCCACAGTAAATTATGCTCTAAACTTTTTAGTACATCTTTACATAATTTTTCAAAAAAATAGTTAAATCTTGAAATCAAAGATATTAATTTTCACATATCGTTCCTAAATTCCAGTTTAAAAAAAGTGAAAGCTCCCTTGTTAAAAACTAAAGTAGACATTAATATCTGGAACGAGTTCTGGGTCAACAACGATAACTATTTTTCTAATATCAAAACAAAAAGTGATTTTCATCATGAGAAAAAATTTACAAATATTGCACATGTGCATAATAATGTTCAAAACTCCTTGAATATTGATAAATGGTTTTATAATATGAGTGATGTTGAGGTCCCTGATGATGTTATTGATATTGCTTCTTTGGGTCCTAATTATAGTTAATTCTGCATCTAAGTTTTCAAAACTAGATGTCATTACTACTGTTAAGAATATTGAGTCTTCGCTAGATTGTTTAAATATTACTCCTGAATCAAAAAATAATATTCGTGAAAAATTGGTTAATAACATAAAAATTTTTTTAAATAAAAACCATCAACAAAAATCTCATTGGAAGTTCGCTAAAAAACTAAAAGCCACAAAAGTGTTTCTCAAAAACAATGATGATTTGTTTTTTACCATCGCGGATAAAGGTAATTAGACGGTGCGTCTGAAAAAATTTGATTATATTTCTAAAGCAAGTGTTCTTCTAAGTGATTCAAGTGTGTATAAGCAAATAAACAAAAATCCTTTAGCCAAACTACAATCTGAGATTCAACAAATTTTAAAAAATTTAAATAGCAATGAATTTCTCGCTTCTAAATTTCATAACAATGCACTTACACAAACTAACACTGTTCTTCCCAAGATCTATGGATTACCAAAAATTCATAAAGCTAACATTCCACTCCGACCTATAGTCCATGCATAAACTCTCCAAACAATTCACTTTCCAAAATACTTTATAAAAAACTTAAAAATAGTTTACCAACCCCTGCCTCTCATATCAATAATAGTTTCGAACTAAAAGATAAACTTAAAAAAGTTACTATTCCTAAAGACTATACATACCAGAGAACGGCACGAGTGCCTATTTTTGTGACTGTAAGTATACTCACCTTAAAAGCGATTGTGGTGTGATCGCAACCGCATACTTTTTTGTCTATGCAGTCTATATACCCATAAAGATTTTTGTATTGCTATGACTGAATTACTTTTAAACTCAAGTGAGATGTATGCGGTTTCTGCTTTACTTTTCATCACACATTCTTTTTGTCATTTTCGGCAGACGTATTCATACTTCGCGCGAACAACAAAAATAATGCATGTACAAGAAATTATCAGAATACATTGTCGAAAGCAATGTGATGATTAGCGAAGCAAAGATCAAGTACCGAAAACACCGCATATGCAGATAGATAGATAGAAAAATTTCGAAAATTTGTCTGATAAGGGACTTAGAAAAATCGTTTTCACTTAGAAAATCTATAAGGGACTTTTGCTTCGTGGGCCCACTTTTTTGCTCAAATGTGAAACAGGCCCCAAACTTTTGCTTCGTGGCCCCAATGGTGCATTTTTCGTCGCCGCCAATGTTTCTACTTGCCCCTCGCCACCGAACAAAGACTTGGAAATTTCAGGTCGCTAGATTTTAAGAGACTTGTAAAATTATGGTGCGAGGGCCAGTGGCATGCCACTTTTTGGGGCAGATTGAGTTGAAACTTGGTGTGAAGGCACAAGTAGGCATGGGACCGACACAGCCTTGGACGCAATCTGCCACGCCCAGAATTCGACCACTTTTTGGGGCAGCGGTATGCCTAACAGGAAATCGAAGTATTCACAAAAAAAGAAGAATTTTTTCGCACAATTAAACATGTAAGTTGTTAGTTCGATCTATATTGAATCTATTAAGGTAGTTAGGCTCATTATTTTCTCAACAGAAGATGTTTATTATTGCGATGCGAAAAAAAGTGCATTTATACCGCTTTGGCCCACGGGTGGGTAAAGCGGTATACGAAGTGCAATACGACTCTGCCGCCATGAGCTATGTAAACATACAGACTCGCGAAACAAAAATTTATCAACATAAACAAATCGTTGTCAATAAAAATGAATGTCATTAATATATACTACGATATTTTTTAAATTATTCATATGAAATGAATTTACTTAAGCCGAAAATTTTCGAATCTTACATCAACCGCACTCATTTTGATGAACTTCGTGGATCTCGAAAACGGAAGGTCGAAATGTCGCTATAACCTGGCAGTTACAAGAGCACTACTCCAAAACAATTTCCTTATAAATACATTAGATGGCGTTATAATGCAAGGATAAATATACCCTTCGTACTGCTTTGCCCCGTATACCGCTTTGCCCCGCCTTCGCCTATATAAACTATCGTGGAAAGATTGTTGTGCTAGTTATTATGGTGAAACAAAAAGGGCCCTAAGGAAGCGTATTGATGAACATAGGCGTAATAAAAATTTGGAGTATGTTATTTATAATCATCATTTCAATAATGATCATAATTTTGATTTTGACGGAGCTAATATTGTCGATTTTGAACATGACTATAAAAAACGCTTACTATCAGAAATGATGTTTATTAGTAGTGATTGAAATAGTTTAAATAAAAAAGGAGATGTTAATTATCTTAATAACATTTACAAAAGTTTAGTAAAACATAACCGGTTTTAATAAGGTAGTTCTTTAAAGTGCTAAACAGAATTGGTACGTGCGATATAGTCCACAAGGAAAAGAGCTTCTTCAAAAAGCTATTTTTTAAGCTCTTTTCTTTCGTTAAAACACCATGAAACAGTTGCGACAACAGCTGATTGTGAGAGAAGACTATTTGTTTACATATTTTAGCGCAAATTATGTTTTCTTTTTGCTTTGAAAAAATCACATGAAAGCCACAAATTGTCGGAAGGATATTCTAACAAATCCAGTCCAGACCGCCATTTATGATGATTGTTATCGACAATCTATTCCACAGCACAAAAAAAAGAGGATTATATTATAACCGCGCTGGCAAACTAGAGAAGCCGGTGTTTCATATACTATAGGATGAAAAATTAGTCGCGGCCAAAGGCCTCTGAATTACACTTACTTTTATGTATAATTTCTGGGCTAGCGAACCGGGCGAATTAATGAAAATTTAAAAAATATGTGGTTCAATAACACACTGTCACTGTGTGGCATAAGCGGATTAGTAAATCTTAATTTTTCTTTTTTTTAACTATGAATAAATTGGCTGCAAAAAACTAATTTTTCTTAAATTTTATACCGGCACTTCGCGCTACTCACAAATACAAATCACTGACCTATGGTTGGTTGTAATTTCTTTGTGTTTCTGTCTTCTTCCGAAATCGCAACAAAATAGAATCTGTTCTATTTCCTTGCGATAAATTTGCTAGTGTCACTTGAAGAGCTTTGACGTTTCTTGTAAAAAAAATCTCTATTGCGTATCTTGCTCTAACGCAGGGGTTCTTAAACTTATGTAGTCCGAGGACCCCTTATTGAGCTACATTTTTTTTGCGGACCCCAGAGCCCTAGACATTTGACGTCGTTCTTAAGGTTAGGTTAGGTAGGAGTGGCAGTTAATTACAAAACCGACTTACTTAGACCAAATGTAATCCAATGTGATACAACAGGATTTCTGACTATACCCTCTCGTTGAACCTACATATAATAACATGTCTAACGTCATCCGGGTCATCAAATGAAAACGAACCAAGTGTTTTGTGGCGTTTTCTAGCAAGTGCGGGGCAGAAGCAGAGAAAATATTTAGTGTTTTCTTCTTCTTCCACATCTCCAGAACTTCTACTGAAGTCAAAGGACCTAACACCTAATCTCTCCGCATGTCTGCCGAGTTATGGCTGCAACAACTGACGAGACACTATGTATAGTGCGGGAAATCAGCTCTGACGTAGGCTTGGCGTCCGGCCAGATCTGCCTTGTTATATTGCAAGTTAACCCTTGAGTCCATCTTTTGTTAGCATTTTTACCATTTTTTCTTTAAGCAGTAACTTGAAGGTAGCAAGTGGCATGCCAACACCTTCCTTGTCTTGAGGAATTTGGGCAGGAGTCCCTTGTCTAGCAAGTTTATCAGCTTTGCAATTGCCGTCAATTCTCCAATGCTCTGACACCCAGATGAGGTGATAATTAAAATGCTGGGCCATCTCATTTAGAGACGAGCGGCATTGTTTGGCCACTAATGAGTTTAGAAAGACTGATTTTAGACATTTGATAGCAGCCTGACTATCTGAATAAATGTTTATATCCTTTCTGGATACAGCATTCATCCTCAGCCAGGATGCTACCTCTTCTATCGCTATAACGTCTCGGTCTTAAGGCTAATTTCTGGCTCAATAATGACAGCGACACTCAGGTTTGCCAACCGTACGGTTTTTATCCAAAAGTCTGGTTTTTGAAAGCTTTGTCCAGTTGTCAAACTCAACCACACATAAAAGTATTTTTATTTTGCTTTAATTTTTACGGTTTTTAAAAGTATTTTCAACACAATGTCCAGTTTTTGAAGGTCCAAAAGTTGACAAGCCTGCAGCCACTACTTTTTAATAAATATTTTGATACTTATACCATACTTATACTTAGAGACGCAATTTTTATTAGGATTTTCATGTATTAAAACACAAAATGAATAAAAATTGTGGAAATAAAAAAGAATTAAAAAAATTACAAGTCAAAATACATATGTACATTAAACTTAGAAAATATCTCTTGGTCAAAATTTACAAACATTGAAGTTGTTGTCAAAGAGTGGGAAGAGTTAGGTGCTAGGCATCCCGGGTTTGAACAAAAGTACATAAACATATGTGCAATCATTCAAAAAGCCATGGCCATGTAGAATTTTTAATAAATGAGCTATTTGAATAAAGCAAGAACTTTAATGATGTAAATTTATTTGATGTCAAAATTGTTTCACGGACCCCTGGAATGGCTTCGCGGACCCCCAGGGGTCCGCGGACCACAGTTTAAGAATCTCTGCTCTAACGTATAGAAGAAATCATGTTGTTTCGGTGAGTTTTGGGTAACTATATTGCACGTTCCAATTCTGTTTAGCACTTTATATCACTTAAAGTAATTCCTTTTTGTTATTTGTGTTGTTGCCTCCTTCTTTGTATTTTTGACACTTCTCTACTTATATTGAAAAATTGTTATTCTACGTTAAGTTAAAGACAATGAGTGCCAAATTTTATTGTTTGTTTAAATTTTTCTTAATTTTTGACAGATCACTTTTATTGTGACTTATAATTTTAAGGTTTGTTTGTTTAATTACAGCCTGAAGAGGTGCATGAATTATGCACGGAACGTAGCAAGAATATAAAAATGCTTAACAAGATAAAGTGTCTCGTTTTCTTTAAATTTATTTTTAAGAACTGAGCCTTTTCTAATTTGATCCAACTGATCGACCTGTTGTAAGTTTAAAAAAATGGAGAGCAATAATATTTCAGAAGAAAATAATAACGATTACATTGTAACTGTAATTTGTGACTTAACCAAATATTTAGTTACAGTCCCAGTACAAAACAAAAGTACTGAAACTATTGCGAAAGCAATATTTGAATATTTCATTTTACTTTATGGCCCAATAAAAACATTCCTTACTGACATGGGTACAATTATTTCAAAAAATGTCAGAACTCCTTGGTATAGAAACTAAAACGTCCACAGCGTATCATCACCAAACGCTTGGAACAATAGAACGAAATCATAGAATATTTAATGAATACATACGAAGTTATTTATGTAGTGATAGAAACGATTGGGATCAGAGAACTGCAGTGAGCCACTCATCATTTTGGCATTCATGAATCTGTTGAAACTTTCAGCTGATTCACACAGATTCACGCTCACAGAAAATTTTGTGAAACTGAATGGTATTCAGTCTCATAGCGAAGTCTGTGAATGCGCGTGTGATTCACATTCACTTCTAGTGAATGCCGTTTCATTTCGTTTGCTTAAGTATGAATATATGAGTGTTGCGTGAGCTATTCATGAAACTCGATTGTAAAAAAAAAATTTGTGTGTTTTTTTAAAATATGGGGCGGCTCCGGACTCTGGAAGGACCCTCCTCGATCCATTTTTGGAAATTTTTTTTGCTTCAATCGATAGGGGAATTTGACCCATTTTCGGTAAATTTTTTTTTCCTTCAATCGAAGGGAAAAGGTCGAAAATGGATTTTGAACATCACTTGGAGTACCTCCGGACCCTGGAAACGACCGTTTTTGACCCATTTTCGGGAAAAATTTTTTTGCTTCAATCGATAGAGAAAGGTTGAAAATGGATTTTGAACATCACTTGGAGTACCTCCGGACCCTGGAAAGGACCGTTTTTAACCCATTTTCGGAAAATTTTTTTTTTGCTCCAATCGAAGGGGAAAGGTCGAAAATGGATTTTGAACATCACTTGGAGTACCTCCGGACCATGGAAAGGCCCATTTTTAACCCATTTTCGGAAAAATTTGTTTTTGCTCCAATCGAAGGGGAAAGGTCGAAAATGGATTTTGAACATCACTTGGAGTACCTCCGGACCCTGGAAAGAACCGTTTTTAACCCATTTTCGGAAAATTTTTTTTTTGCTCCAATCGAAGGGCAAAGGTCGAAAATGGATTTTGAACATCCCTTGGAGTACCTCCGGACCCTGGAAAAGACCGATTTTGACCCATTTTCGAGAAAAAAATTTTGTTTTTTCAAACGAAAGATAGCTGAAAAATATTTTTGGACATCACTAAGGAAGGCTCGGGACCCTGGAAAGAACCGTTCTTGACCCGAAAATGTGTCCCTGAGCCATAGTACCCGTTTTTGACCCATTTTCGAGAAAAAAATTTTGTTTTTTCAAACGAAAGATAGCTCAAAAATATTTTTTGACATGACTTAGGAAGGCTCGGGACCCTGGAAAGAACCGTTTTTTACCCGAAAATGTGTCCCTGGGCCATGGTACCCGTTTTTGACCCATTTTCGGGTCAAAAGCGGTTCTTTCCAGGGTCCCGGGCCTTCCTTAATCATGTCCAGAAATATTTTTGAGCTATCTTTCGCTTGAAAAAACAAAATTTTTTTCTCGAAAATGGGTCAAAAACGGGTATTATGGCCCAGGGACATAAACTGGACAAAACGGTTCTTTCCAGGGTCCCGAGCCTCCCAAAGTGATGTCCAAAGGCCGTTTTCGAACTTCCCTATCGATTGGAGCAAATAAAAATTTTTTTCGCGACACAGTTCCACTTAAGTGGCTCAAGCCATTCACTGATTCATGAATGCTGACTGCATGTTAGTGAGCTTTTCAGGCATTCACATTCATGAGACTAGAGCTATTAAGCAGCTCACATTCATGAGCTGCATGCTATCTACGCATTCACTATTAGTGAGCGCTACTCAGATTCACACTCATTATTGCACGCAATATGCACACTCACGTCTCATATTTTTGGTAGTGGCTCATAACCCTCAGTGAGCTACTCAATGCAGTTCTCTGATTGGGATATTTGGCTTCAGTACTATTACGTATTGTTATAATACAACGTCTTCGACGGTACACAATTACTGTCCTTTCGAATTAATTTTCGGAAAAATTCCAAATATTTATGATTTCCTAAACCAAGACCAAGTAGACACTGTACATAATATAGAGGCCTACGATAAAGAATTAAAATTTAGATTACAAGTAGCGCATAAGAGAGCACAAATACCTATAGATCAGCGTAAAAATAAAAATCTTTGCGATAGGAAACACAATAGGTTTACAATAGCAGTAGGTGATTTAGTTACAAACAAATAATTCAAGACACAATTTAGATAGTCAATACAACGGTCCATTTACTGTTAAAAACATCGACAATCGAAATAATTGTGAATTGTCAGATGGTAAAAAGACTTGGACTGTGGTGAATACACCAAGATAGACATAAAAAATATAATAAGTAGGGATGCAACGATACGCGTTTTGGCCGATACGATACGGATACCGATATTCATAAAAATGTATCGCCGATACCGATACGGATACCGATACGATATAAAAAGTTATCACAGAGACTGACATAGATGTTGCATTAAAAAGAAGGTTTGACTATGACGCAAAGTTGGTAAATCATTATAAATAAATCAACAGCCATAAGTAATAGAATTCAAATTTTTATTTAATTTTTTAATTTTTAATTTTATTTATTTTTTAAGTATAAATTTAATAATTAAAATTAACTTTAACTAGGTTTTTATTCAGGGAGCACAACATCCTCAAGTTATGCGATGAAATGCGATTTCGCAACTCTGTTTGGATTAGACCTGTCGTTGAAAACAGTCGCTCGGATGCGATAGAAATCATTTGAAAACTGAAATTTGTGCCAATTTTTTTTGAATTTGGGAGCAGAACCTCATTGCGTCAAAAACAGAGAGGATCTCCATCAGCTGCAATATTGGGAAACAGAAAATATCTCTCAATTTCTTCTTTGAAAGTATCGGAAAAATGAATCTGAATGACCTGTCAAAGTCGGATGAAAAATCTGAACGTCTGAGGGCACCTGTCAAAGTCAGATGAAAACTCTGAACGTCTGAGGGCACCTGTCAAAGTCAGATGAGCCAGGTGTTTTTGTTTTTTGACAATATTGTGCAAAATATTGGACGAAATTTTTTTTTAAAATATTTTCTGAACGAGTAATTGAGGAGCAATTTTTTCGCAATAAGCTTTAGTGAAATTTTTTTTTGTCAGAACTTTTTCGATAATTTGTTGTTCTAAGCCACGTTTTTCTTTGTTTTTTGACAATATTGTGCAAAATATTGCACTGAAAATTTTTTGAAAAATATTTTCTGAACAAGCAAACGAGGAGCAATTTTTATTGATAAAAATTTTTTCGATAGCTTGAAGTGCTGAGCCAGGTGTTTCTGATTTTTGGCAATATTTTTCGATAGCTTGAAGTGTTTTTGTTTTTTGGAAATATTTTCAAAAATACTTCGGGAGCAATTTTTTTAGACATAATTTTTTTAGATAATTTTTATTTTTATATCTCGAAGTCACGAGCCTACTTCACACACCCTGCCAGCATTTATAAGATCATTTCATCGCTTATCTTTATCAAGTAACTTTTAAGTCACTCATAGAAGATAGTTATACGACAGTTGCCATGGTTCATCGCTTAAATGACTTGCGCAAGATAGTTGTATGATACTTTACCGTTAACAAAAACAAAATTTATAGTATAAGTGTCTTATTAAAGTCTCTTAAGTGACACTTCAAAAAATGTCGTATAAGTTTCTTAACCTTCATCTGCTCCTTGTGTAGAAAACTACACAAAATAGATTCTTTTTTTGATTTTTTCTAAAACTATCAGATAAAAACTTACCAAAATTGATGACTTTTTCAACAACACTATTTCACAAACAAAAATGAGTTTTCCGTTAAAATAAAGGTTTTTTTGGAGATTTTATTCAAAAAGTTACGTTAGTGACCCTTTTGTGTAGATTTCTACACACATGCATGTTACATATCGCGCGTTTGCTGCAACACCGTCATAACTCAAAAAAATTTGTTTTTGAGTTAATTATAGACCGCCGTTTCATGTTTTATTTTCTGTGAAAAATCAGAAATGTATCTAATAAGCTTGCCTTGCAAAAACAGGTTTTTAATTTTCATATAAAATGTCACTTATTGAAAACTGTAGATGCGAGAAAAAATGAAGTCGAAATGTTTGTGTAAAATGCATTAAAAAAAAATATTGTAAATTAATTTCACTTTTATCGTTTATTTTCTGAAAATATATAATTATAAATGTTATTATTTATTCGTATTCGTATTAAATATTTCACTGAAAATGTACTGAAATCTCACATGTGTAGAAATCTACTCACAAGGGGAAACAACGTAAGTTTTTTAAGGAGCAGATGAAGGTTAATAAAGTGTTTCATGCGATACTTTAGTAACAATTATATTTTCATATAAATTGGTCGCGGTATCTATGATTCGCAAGATGTTTATAATAATTATAGGATAAATATTAGACATATTGATCTGATTAATCAGTTGAAGCACAACTATCATAGAGATATAATAAAAATGTTTGTCTTTTCCCAATGCTGATCAGTCAATCAACGCATTTTTATTAAAGTATCGCATGAAACACTTTATTAAGAAACATATACGACATTTTATGAAGTGTCGCTTAAGAGACTTTGATAAGACACTTATACGAGACTTGCAAAACACTCATTTGAAACACTTCAGTAAGGCACTAAAAAGTTACTTCTTGAAGTATCGTTTCCGATCCCTCATGATGTGACGCACGCGGGGTACGTTTTCTCCCGACAAAAATCACTTTTAAGATCCTTATACACGGAAAAAAAGGTTTTGTAAAAAATAGTGTGTGATATTCAAAAAAAGCAAAATAATGAGGAAAAATTGTCGCATATCTCTATTTCTAATTTCATGGGATTCTAAATACAAATTGATGAGTAAACTGCAAACATTACAGTCCAAAACTTTATTTTTACAGTTTTAGAATGTAAAATATACAATGTGGTTACGAATAAATTTAGTTAGCAAAATATACTGAATAAATATTGAAAATATCTTATGATCGACAAGTAAAAATTACAGGGCGAAACTGTAAAATCTTCAATATTTATCACATAATAATAAATTTATTTTATGATTCGATACTACTTTTTTGTTATTAACATTGTACAAATACAACATAAAATATAGATATATGGTTAGAAGAAGAAAACTGTGTGAGTGTTGCCAGACTGACTCTCTGTGTCATGATATGTTAAGAAGTATAGTTTAAAAAAAAGTATGATTGTAAGAAAATAATGAATTTTCATTTATAAAATATTTTTGGAGTAAATTTTACATTTTACAGTGTGTAGACAGTAATATTTCATTTATACTTAAATCAATTATTACATTGTGTACACTGTAATATTTCATTAACACTCAAATCAATTATTATAGTTTTTTGCTTACTATCCGGACATTACAGGGTAAAACTGTAATTACTATCGGAAATTCAATGAATTTTTACAGAATTTTTTTTCCGTGTACGATATCGATACGATGAATTTCAACTTCTCCAAGACACTAATAAGTGACTTTAAAGATAGTAAATGTTGGCTGCGAGCTGTCCCACGCGCAAGTGTACAAAATGCAGCGTAAGCAACATTCCTTATCGCTGTCACGTACGACGCCTACCCTTTAGTTATTAGTGTATGAATGTATGTATGTGTATGTGTGTATCTAGATTTAGTTTAGACAGAAAGAAAGAATTAAATAAATTGTCTTTCAAACATAAACCGTTGAAGTATAAAGTAATTTTATTTCTGAAGGTAATCAACTAGTGCAGGGGTTCTTAAACTTATGTAGTCCGAGGACCCCTTATCGAGCTAATTTTTTTTTGCGGACTCCATCCCAACCTTAGACATTTCACGTCGTTCTCCGCTTAATTTCTGGCTCAATAATGACAAAGACACTCAGGCTTGCCAACCGTTGTCAAACTCAACCAGACATAAAATGTCCGGTTATCTGACGAGATTAAGAACGAAGTATTTTTATTTTGCTTTAATTTTTTCGGTTTTTAAAGGTCTTTTCAACACTATTTATGACCGGTTTTTGAAGATCCAAAAGTTGACAAGCCTGCAGACACTACTTTCTAATAAATATTGATACTTATACCATATATCTCTCTGTATTTAGCATTTATAGAGGCAAACATTTTTTATTAGAATTTTCATGTAATTAAAATACAAAATGAATGAAAATTGTGGAAAAGTAAGAGAATTAAAAAATTAAAAATTTCTTGGTCAAAATAAAGCTTAGAAAATAAATTGTTTTTTTTTATATCTTTTCTAATAAAGAATATAATAATAATAAAGCTTATAATGAAAATTATTTTTTTGGTGACTTTTGGTTATTTTATAAGCAAAATTTTTTATATTTTCTCGTGTAGAAGTTTTTACTTAATGAGATGGATGATGTTGTTTTCTTGATATTCGAAAGTTTTATTCTCAGGTCTGCTTCTACATAAAGCTGGTTTCTATACTTTGATTTTATATATATTAGAGCCAAAAAAGTTTGTTCACACAAATACATGGAATCAAGTTTTGGAGGGCCTTATTTGCAAATGCAAGATAATCGGATTTTAGGAGTAACTAAAAGTTAGTTGCTCTAATATCGGTGATTGCTTAGCATTACTATAACATCTGTGTTGAATGGATCCCTGATCCAGTCGTTTTCAGAATCAGGACAAGGTAAATACTTCCGGAAGTTGCTTTTTAGAGGCATTAACCCATTCCTAGCCACTGTACCTGCTTGGGTACAGCACAATCAAATAGCTGTAAATTCAACAAAAAAAAAATTTTGCAAAACTTATCCACATAAACAATGAAGGGAAAACGACTAAACTTTTTTTAATATTTTGCTTTGTTTTGATACTTCATCGTCGATTTAGCGTATTTTGAAAAAAATCAGTGTTCATTAGTCTTCGTTGGAAGCGTTTTGTGTAAAAATTTAAAAAGTTTGCGCTTGATTTGCAAAGCAAAACACTTGAGTTATCATAGTTTTTACGAGTTGAATGAAAAAAATTACAAAAAATTTAATGAATGCTCATATATTCTGCCGTTGTTCCAGTTTGGGAACAGGCTCAAAAGCCTACTGATTGAAATTTTTTTTTATTGTTTTCATATTTTAAAAGCATTTTATGTCATTTTCATAAAAACGAAATTCACATAATCGATGATTTTTGATTTTAAAAGGTCTTGGCTCTTAATGGGTTAAGTATTCGACAAAATGCAGCCGCCTGTCATTATCGAGATCTATATTAGAAAATTCTATAAAATCGCTGAGTTTTGGAAAAGACTCATACACATATTTTGAATGTGTTTTGACCATAATTGGTTTTTTTTTATAATCGCTTCTATTTTATCTTCAACTTTAAATTTATTTGAACCTGCACCTTGTAGGCTCAAAATGAAATTTATAAAAACTGATTATGTTGTCAAACAGTGCGAAGAGTGGAAACTGTTTGGTGTTGGGTATTCAGGGTTTGAACAAAAGTAAATGCACACTTTGTTTTTTAAAAATATGTGCAATCATTCAAAAAGTCATTGCCATGTAGAATTTTTAATAAATGAGCTATTTGAATAAAACGAAAGGTTTGATTATGTAAAATTATTGATGTCAAAATTGTTTCGCGGACCCCTGGAATAGTTTCGCGGACCCCTGGGGTCCTGGGGTGAACTAGTGATCTCTACTACAATAGAAAGTTGACAATTAAGTGGAAAATGTGTTTGATAAAAAAAATCGCAGGAAGTAAAGTAAGAAAAATTATATTATATGAATACATAATACAAAATTATATAGAGATAGGAATAATGTAGCAAAATTGATATATGTATTTGATGAGAGTGGGTAGGAAAATCGCAAATGTGTTATTTTTTGCTTTATCGTAGCAAATTTGCTACGATGGCAGCAAAGTGACTGCGCTAGTTTTTTGCATTTTAATTTGTTCAGCTAAAATATCGATTATCGATATGTCCGATATTTCTTTCTTGATATATTTCGATAGTGTTTGGAAATATCGATCATCGATATTTCGATAATAACCCTAACTGGTGGTTCCTATGGAATCAATCAGGCTTTAATGCCAATTTTGTAGTTTTAATTAAAACTGTAGTATATTACAGCTCGAAATATATGCCTCGAAGAGGCCTATATATAATATATGAGGTTGCATTGCTGAATCCTATCCCAAACATTGGTTTTCACTGGTTTTTTGGGATGAATATATCAGCTTGAAATGTGTGTCAAATGCACAGAAAAAACAAGATTGTTAAAATCAGCGAATTGCAATTCGTTGATAAAAATTTGTGGAATTCAACAATTCATTTCTTTGAATCAAAGAAAAAATTTGCAAAATTAAAATCCTTTGTTCTTTGATGTAATGTATTAAAAAACGTGTTGTCCAAATGAGCTCTGCTGAGAAGTGACATTTTATTCATCGTTTCAATTCACACTTCTTTGACATTTCTTTTGTTCTATACAATGTTGCCATACTATATTACACCCCTGCACTTATTTATTTATATATTATCTTATATTAAACAAATTACATTTCTTTAAGTACTTAGCAAAGATATTAAATAAATTACATTTCTTTAAGTTCTTAGCAAAGATATTAAACAAATTATATTTATAAAAAAAAAATTTAATTCGATTTTTTTAACAATATATGTGTGGAATTCAAGCAACTATTACAAATTATTTGTACATAGTTTAAATCGAGATATTTAAAATACCAAAACTTGATTTTATTTAGTTTTGCTTACATAATAAAAACTTAGTAACATTATTTATAACTGGTTCGAAAATTTCGGTCGTAACCAAATCTGTGCGGTTTTTTTAAGCTTCGCTTTGGCCGACCATCAGTTGGAGCCTCGTGCATCGCAAGCGTCCGTAGTTCACAACAGGCATCGGAAAAAGTTTGTGGTTCTTGTACGGCAATTGTATTCGGTGAACTTGTTTGTGTTCCCGAACTGCTCGCTTCTTTACATGTTACTTGGTTGTTGGTTTCTTTTTTTATTACCGGTTCGAATGGCTTAATTTGATTTAAATGCCGTTTTAATGATCTTTTGTTTTTATCTATAACACACATATGGAACCTTCTACCTAATTTTTCTTTAATACTGCCTTCACACCATTGCTTCTTATTCGGATCAGAACAATCTTCAATCATGACCTTACTACCGACACTAAAACTAACATTCCTTCTACCACGATAATACTGAACCTGTTTTCTTTGAGCAGCTATAACTCGTTCAGATTGGTTATTAAGTCTATTGCGTGCGCTCGTAGATACCTCTGTGTCATCATTTCCTTTAACTAGGTCAAAAATTGTTCTTAATTCCCTACCAAAAAATAGCTTGGAAGGACTTTCACCCGTAGTGCAATGCTTTGTTGCCCGATTTGCAAATAATATTTTGTTGATTTCTAAAACCAGGTTTATCGATCGATTATTCGATTCGAATTGCTTTTTTACGGCACTCAATTCCGCCTTAAAGGTTTTAACTGCATTTTCGGCAGCGCCATTTGTTGCCGGATATCCCGGTGCTGTCAAAATGTGCTTAATACCGTTATGACGCAAAAATAATTCGAAATCACAAGAACGGAACTGACTCCCGTTATCGCTAACGACCTTTTTAGGAATTCCGTATCTGCAAAACAATTCGCGTAATTTTTCTATAGTGAACATCGCTGTCATTGTTTTCGTTTTGAAAATCTCAATCCATTTTGAGTATGCATCGATTACTATTAGATAAAAAAAATTATTGAGAGGACCTGCAAAATCAATGTGTATTCTACTCCATGGAGCTCTTTCAACCTCCCTTGGATTAAATGGCGCTCTATCTGGCGTAGATTTGACCATAGCACAAGACCTACATGATCTTATAGTTCTTTCTATATCCTGGTCCATATTTGGCCACCAAAAGTATGATCTAGCCAAACTTTTTGTCTTTACTATTCCATGATGAACTGAGTGTAGCTGATTTAAAATTTCGGCTCTAAGTTCGTTTGGAATAATTACCTTATGGCCCCATAAAAGTACTCCCTTTTCTATAGTAATTTCATTCCAACGTGTAATGAAACTTCTAAATTTATCACCAATTTCTTTAATACTTCCTAATGACCCAGCCTTAAGGAACTTAATAACCTGAGTTAACATTTCGTCTTTCTCGGTTGCTACTCTAACCGAATTAAAGTCAATTTACATAGTTTACGTAACCTATTTCATCGTATGCGTCATCAGTGACGTCATTCCTGGGCAATCTTGATACAAAATCTGCATTAGCGTTGTCTAAACCCTTCCTATACTGGATACTGTAGTCAAAACCTGATAAAAAATATGCCCATCTCTGCATTCGATTTGCCGCCATAAGCGCAATACCATTGTTCTCATGTAACAGCGTGAACAATGGCCTATGATCCGTTAAAATCTTGAACTTAATGCCCTTTAAATATTGATATAGTTTTTTAACAGCATAAAATATTGCCAACCCTTCTTTATCTAAGGTACTTTAATTTTGTTCGGCCCTAGTCAAAGTTCTAGAAATAAACGCCACCGGTCTTTCCTCACCGTCCTTAATTTGCGATAAAACCGCACCCAGACCATATTGACTAGCGTCGCACGCTAATACGGTAGGTAGAGTAGCGTCGAAATGTGCCAGTGTCACATCCCCCACTATATTGGATTTTATTCTATTAAATGTCCTATTACACCTTTCCGTCCATTTAAATAGAATATTTTTCCTGAGCAAATTATAAATCGGTTCTAACTTCCTTGCAAAATCTTTTATAAACTTTGAATAGTAATTTACCATTCCCAAGAACGATCTAACTTCTGATACATCTTTTGGTACTGGTGCATACGAAATAGCCTCTACTCTTTCATCAGTCTTTTTCAATCCCTCTTTTGTTATGACATGGCCTAAGAATCGCACTTCGTTCTGCATAATTTGCATTTAACTTGAAGCCTGCGTCTGCTAATCTTTTTAAAGTAGCTTCCAATGATTGCAAATGTTCCTGATCGTTCTTACCAGTAATTATATAATCATCGATCAAATTTCTAACGCCTGGAATCCCCTGAACCACCACTTCAGCATTTTTTTTGGAAAATACCAGTTGCGATATAAATACCATAAGGAAGCCTTTTTACTTTAAATACCCCTTTATGCGTCGACCACGCGGCCAACATCTTGGACTCTTCTGTTAATTCAAATTGATTATAAGCGCACGATAAGTCTAATTTTGTGAAATTTTCACCGCCCTGTAGCGATTCGAAAATATCATCAACCGTGGGCAATGGATATTTATAGTCTTTAATATATCGATTTAGCGTTACTTTGTAATCTCCGCAGATTCTAATGGAACCGTCTGGTTTTAAAACTGGAACCAAAGGCGTGCCCCATTCACTTGTTTCTTCTGGAGTTAAGATACCTTTGCTTACTAACTCGTCTAATTGCCTTTCGACATCTTTTTTTAAAGCAAATGGTATCTGCCTTGGTTTGCAAAAAACAGGATTTGCATCTTGCTTGAGTTCCAGGTTTACTTTACAATATTTATACTTTCCCAGCGAATCGTCAAACAAAGCCTTATGTTTTTCTAAAATAGATTCTAACGTTAATTTTCCGCTTTTATTCTTACTACTTTTGTTAGAATAAACTTTTGCCTCACATTCTTTATTATTGTTTTGAAATCATACCCGGAATCGGACCCGGAATTGTTTGATTTGAGCGAATCTTTTTTTTCTGTGTGATAGAGCTGGATGAGCCCAAACAGGTTGTCTTGTCGAATCATGTCCTTAACATGGGTTGCCACCCGTTTTTAGGGCCAATTTTTCTTAAATGAGTGGCAACCCATGTTTGGGACATGATTTGACAAGGCAACCCTATATATTCTATTTAGACTCTTCGATATCTATCATTTGGCACACATTTCAAGCTTTATATTCATTAATGAAAAATGACCCAAAAAAACAGTGTTTGGGACAGGATTCAGCAATGCAACCTCATATATTATATTCAGGCCTCTTTGAGTTCTATCGTTTGGCATATCGGACATATCGATAATTGATTTTCGATATTTTGGCTGAACAAATTAAAATGCAAAAAATGGCGTGTACGGCATGTACATATAAGAGAGTTAATGAAAATAATTAAGGGTCTTACAAAATACTGTAAGTCAGCCGACCACTGGCTCTTAAGGCTCCGGTATATAGAAAGCAGCGCATGCATCGCGCGCATTGGACGCTACGCACCAGATGCGACTAATGCGTGTGGTGTTACATAGAACACGCGCTTTTATTTTGTTTTCTTTTGTCGGAAATTGTTTCGCTTTAATTTTCAATCTTCAAAAATTTATAAAAAAAACAAATTTTGCTTGAAACTTCCATAAATATGAATAAAAAACTGTTTCAAGTTGTCAAATGATAAATAAATGTTTGTTTAGTTGCTCTCAGTTGTTAATAGCGTCTAACGCGTTTAAAAAGTTGAAAGTTGCTAAACTTTGAGCATTGAAAGCAGCGCACGCTTCAGTCGCTTTTGTGTATATATCACTCTCCATATAACGGCATGAAATCAATCCTTCTGTCAAAGCGTCTGATGCGCGCAATGCATGCGCTGCTTTCTATGTACCGGAACCTTTAGACTAAATAGAAAATTATAGAAAAATCAAACAAAATATGAATTATTATTTGTCATAAATAATACAATTTTTGAAACAATTATTTACAAATTCATATTCGTCTGTTGTCAATTTAAAAACTGGTTTTCCCTTGATCTCAGTTGTCAAGAGAGCCGTTGGTTTTACTTTATAAAGTACCTGAGTAGCGTATAGATTCTGAACATCTACGATTCTTGGCCATTTCATAACATTTCCGGTCCGAGTCAAAAATTTTGTCACATATTTCAATTCTTTGTCATTCTGTTCTATGTAGGTACCTTTTCCATTGAAAATAACCACGACCCAGTATCTACCAATCGCATGGTTTTTAAATGAGAAAAAAAAAATTATATTTTTGAATATCCGACCAGAATTTCAGTTAAAACCTTTTTCAGTTCAAAGCTATCGATATAATCGTAAAAAAGTGAAATAATTGTGAATTTTTTTCAAAAAATTCATTTTTATTTTTCAAATATTCGCTTAAGTCCTTGGGAAGCCGCATTTCCTGTCACTATGGTATGTCCGCTTCTATCTGAACCAGTGTTGGCATGTGACATGGATTTTTAGGTTTACGACAGTCACACGTCGTAAACTGTCGTAATCGTCACATATGTCACAAATTTCACAAATGTCGCAAACTCCAGATCAACCTCGATTTCACAACACTGAAATTGTTGGTTAAACAATTTGACCAACAAAACAATATACTATGGAACTTGAACATGTTTGACAAACAATTTTATGATCTGAACCCCCCTTACAGGTAATCGTGAAATGTCATTGAAAATTCAAGTTCAAGAAATTCCGTTTATTTGCAATGCTTTTTATTTGTTAAACAAACTTTGAGAAAAACAAAGGAAAAAAACAACAACTCTAGAATATAGACATATGTTTCGTTTCTTAAAATCTCATCAGTATATTTTTGGTTGATGGCTACGTCAGCACTCAAATTACACCCGCTATATTAACGCAAACCTAACGAAAAGCTTACTTTTAACTTCAAGACAATGTGGCAAATTTTGAGTGAAAACAAGATCACACCGTTGCGTTGAAATTTCAATCAGCTGTTCGCTTTGTTTACATTCCTAAGGCATGACGTCAACTTGAGTACATTTACCGCAATTATTATCAAAAGCCAACAAACAAACCACAGATAAAATAAAATTTAATAATTTTATTTTCCCATTTGCTTATAACTTTTAAATAAACAATTGATGATAATTTTGTCTTCTCAATACGAAAAATTAAAACTTTTTTTTTTTGGTATGAGCCTTGAATATTGATATGTAAAAAAATTAAGGATGCCGTCACTAATTTCAATAGCATAAAATTTTTATGTCGAACCAGCTACGACAAAATCCTATTTGTTACAGTCTTTGTTTTTTATACGTACCAAGTCTCATTCATCTGCATCAAATTGGTCCTGGTATATGCAAAATGTTGTTTTATTCGCATATGGGAGGCGTGGTACCACCCATTTTTCTCTTTGAAACCTACTTTTGCCCGTACCATTTATATCAAGTCCTATTCATGTGCGTCCAGTAGTTGATGAGATATGATCAATTTTATTTTGGAGCGCGTGTCATCGCCCATTTTTCTAAACCGAACTGTGCAAAAACCTTCTATGGACAATAAGAAGCATTTAAAAAACAATTAAGAAATCTTCGTGAAAATTCTATTTAAGAAATACGTTTGTATTAAGCCCACCTATATACCTATGTATGTACCCTGAATAAAATCTTGTGCTGTGCTGTGCCTCTCAATATAAAAGCCACGTGTTGTAAATTCCATGAGAATCGATTAAGGGCCTTTCCCAATCGATATCTTTTTACTTTTGATGAAATTTTGACAGTTCTGAGGTGAATGTGAATTGTCAAAACTTCAACTAGCCTCGGGGCTAGTGGAAATTTTGACAAGTGATATAAATTGCAATAACAATAACAAATTGTAATGTTACGTCAAACATCTGACATTTGCACATAATATTAAGTTTATTTACATTTATGTTGAGAAATTATTCGATGAATGAATGGAAAGAAAAATTGGGTGATGCGATATCGATTTCAATTTGAGAGGTCTGGTGGCGCATGGATTAAAACAAAATTTTGTAAGTTGCATTTAGAAAATATTGTTAGAAATTTTACAATCTCTATATATTTCTATTACCTACAGAATTTGCTACCCAACCCTGAAAATGTGAGCGAGCCCAAGCGGGGATTTCGGGATTTACTCGAGCGCGTCAGATTATGATATGGGGGATACCTTGCACCTTGTTGAGTACCTCTACCAAATCTTAGCCCTCTATATAGTGCCGCGATTGTAGGGGAGCCGGTCAGAATAGTAAAAAAAAATCGATAGCTGGACTAACTCGAGCGCGTCAGATTAAGACATGGTGGGTTATTTACATGCTAAAGAGTCTACATTTCACTAATCTGACGATTTGACCGTGACGCAAGGGAGTAGCAGGGTCGCAAATTTGCAAAAAAAAACGTCACCTGGATTTACTCGAGCGCGGTCAAATTTTTTTTTTATTTTGAAGAAAATAATTCGAGGATAACGGAAAACATATAATCTGCGGATTTCCACAAGCCCAAGCAACAAAAATCGTCATTAAAGTTTAGCGCGTGTAGCTAAATTTTTTGGTTTTTAGGAACTTAATATACAAATAATTTATGTAGTTGTTCCTTATTCTTTTTAGCTGTTCATTTTTTTTTTGCGTCACGTATTTCTTAAAAAAAAAACATCCGAAATATCACACTGAAATACAACACTGTGCCGGGAAATACGAAACGGATGGTCACTTTATTTATTCCCCACTCCGTGGCTATCTCTCTCACACTCACGCACCGTCCCCACCAGTGTTGGCACAGACGGTGCTTTAGTACCAAAATTGACTTGCTGTCTGATGATGATTCCACAGAAGAAGATTAAAGAAAATTAATTGAAAACATGTTTATTTCATTTGAATCATTTTTTCTGATTTATGTAAAGTATATATGTACATAATAAATCAATGAATACTTTTGAAAAAATAATAAATTTAATTTTTTTCAATAAAATTAAAAATAATTACTTTTTTCGGTATACATTTGCGTTCTAAAAAATCGTCATTTTAAGTACATTTAAAGAATTTTCAGGACATTTTCAGTACATTTTCGGTACACTTGGACAGTTTATAATAATAACCTTTTTTTCTAAATAATCGCAATGTGTGCATTTTGTAATTAGTTATTTAATTTGTGTGAAATATATGTCAGTTTGCTAAGGTTTTTCAGGTGGCAAAATGAGATTTTTTTTTAGAAACTATAGATAAATCTAAGTAGATAAAATTGGGTGTTCAAGACAAAAAGGACATTCGGCCTCTAAAAGTACATTTCAAGTCTTGATTCTGTACATTTTCACAAAACACAAAAAAAATATTCAACGAATTCGTATGGAAAGTATGTATTTATGGACAAAAACAATAAAAAGCAACAACAACAATGACTGGTGCAACAACAACAATTTTCATGAGACGATTCTCATTATAAAAGTTAAAAATTTTTAGTAAAAACTATCAAACTATGTTGGATATTTTATAGACTGATCCGCGGCGATCACCTAAAACCAAAAAGATCGGAGAGTTGTCCCTAAAGTAAACCTGTACCTTCTTTTTAGCACCCATTGATATTTCAGCGGTTGGTTTTTCATCACAATAAACCAGACGTCCAAATTTTTACAGATCCTGTCTGAAATGAACATTCATAATTGGATTTTCTTCTCCTGTCTTATTCCGTATGAATTCCGGTAAAAGTGGTGGGAAATCATTTTGGTTGCTAAAATTTGTTCTTGCGTTTTATTGATATTCTCTAAATATTTTACTTCATCTATTGGCACCAAAGCCTAGTCTGCATTGTAGCTGGTGCCATAAATGCTAATAGTTATTGGTAAAGTAATGCCACGCAACCATGACTTTTACTTCAAGTTCTTTTGTGCTCTAGCTTAGCAATTTTTCTCGCCAAGAATGAATTGGTCAATGCATCTTCCGATTGGGCTGTATTCATCAGGGTCATTAGCATGAACTATGCTCATTAGCATGCGAATATAATTTTTAGTTATAATACGCATTTATAAGTACAAATTATTTATTTCAATATCAAAATTCGACATATGCATTTTACTTTTGCATACTTTCAATATGAAAAGTCAAAATTTCATGTTGTCAAAATTTACATCGATGGGACGGCAAAATTGAAAATTTTAGTCACCAGAGTGAAAATTTTACTCACCAGAATGAAAATTTTACTCACCAGGTAAAAAATGGTTTTCACCGCGATTTGCCTAGGTAAAAAGATATCGATTGTGAAAGGCCTTAAGTGATCTTTGAGAAATTGATATTTAAGAAATATTTTTATACCAGGGCTGCCCTAAACATGCACCCTAAATACAAGTTTTATAACATAAGCTAGGGATGTTCAACTTCATTGCACAAACGTTGACAGCGAGTTGACTTTTATCACATAAGTTTCGCTATAAATGTGTGTAGAAATCCAAACATAAACAAAACATTACCTAGTAGAAATTCGTGCATCACTGATGTTAATAAATACCAGGTGTATAACTAAGTAATGTCGGTTCGAACATTTAGATCCCGCCCAAGCCTGAATATTTATCGAATGTCATGAAAGTTTGACAGTGTGATGCGTCAACCTTATCTATCATACCACCAAAGTTTCGCTCCAATCGAGCGTCATTATCGTGCTACTCTCAGCGCAGTCAACATGTCGAGTTTCGTGCCGAATAAAGAGCAATAGCGGACAATTTTAATTCTGTGTTTTCATTTGAAGAAACCAGCCGCAGGATCACACCGAATGCTTGCTGAAGCCTTCGGTGAACAAGTGGCAACTGTTAAAACGTGTGAAAGATGGTTTCAAAGATTCAAAAGTGGTGATTTCGATGTCAAGGACAAACAACGCTCTGGAGCTCCGAAAAGGTTCGAAGACGTCGAAATGCAAGCGTTATTGGACGAAGACGATTCCCAAACGCAAAAAGGACTCGCAGTTGAATGTGAGCCAGTCTGTCGTTTTGAACTGTACGCTGCAGAGAGAACGGTCGCAATATCAAAAAAGGAAAAACAAAATCATTTTCCTCCATGACAACGCTCCATCACATACGGCAAGACCGGTTCGCGATACGTTGGAAGCACTCAATTGGGAATTGCTCGCGAATGCGGCCTACTCACCAGACCTGGCCCCGTCCAATTACCACTTGTTCGCATCGATGGGACACGCACTCGGTAAGCAGCGCTTCGATTCTTTCGAAAATGTGAAAATTTGGCTTGATAATTGGTTTTCCGAAAAACCCAAGGAATTTTATTGGCGTGGAAATCTCAAATTGCCTGAAAGATGCGAAAAATGTGTGAAAAGCGAGGGAGCATACTTTGAATATACGATTCTTCCTTTAACTCTTGAATTAAACGTGTTATTTTGAGAAAAAAACCTGGTAAATATAAATGTTGGAGTAAAAAAAAGTGCGAGCGCATCGCAACACAAAAAACTCAAAATTCATTAATAAAAATAAAAAGAACTTTTCCGAGAATTAAAAATATTTTTCCATGAATAGTAATTTTTTTACAGCAGTGATGCACACAAGAACAGTTTTTTTAGTCTTTCATTTTTTTTATAAGTCAATAATATATGTATGCGAAAAAAATTGCCTTCCGCAGAAATAATGTTTTTGACCTGTAGTTTTCTCAACTGGCATTGCGTAGTTCATTTGCACACATTTTTTTTGCACGTTTGATTCCGACTGGGTCTCTTGCGACCGTGGGAGGCGAAATGGCCAATATTAGCCTAAGATATGCCTCTTAATAAAAGACACTTGGTGTAAAGTCCATATGAATCGAGTAAGTGGTCTTTGTGAAAATGTTTAAAAATTTATTTGTGTGAGAGCCACCCTAATTTTAATAATATTTCAATAGTTAATCTGCTATTCGGGGCAGAGACGAATCCTACAAATCGGAGATCATTTAAATGTATATAACGGTTATTCTTTTAAAAAACGCACACTTTGTTTTTTTTTTGACGTTTTTGAACATTTTTTGAAACGAAATATCTCAAAAACTATAAGAGATAGGAGGAAAAACTACTTAATCATTTTTGTTAAGAAATACTATAATTTTAAAAAATTAATTAAAAAAATGTTTCTCAAAATATTTTCAATATATGTAACAGCTTTTGTATTTTTTGATTTTTTTATATGTTATTCCTCAATCAATCCTAAGAATGCATGTGCTTTTAAATGAACTAAAATGAATCTGCATTCAAATCAAAATTCTCGCCATAACTTTGGAAAATATATGTAAGTTTTTTATGAAGGCGCGTATCAGTCTAATTGTATGAATTGTATCATATTTCCCAAAGCAATGTCGGGAATTTCGTTTTGAATGCAGATACATTCTTAGGATTGATTGCAAATGGTGTGTGTTTTTTTTTTTATTATCTTCATAAATGATATCTCAAAATGTTTTAAATCTGCTAACTTTTTACTTTATGCGGATGATTTAAAGGTTTTCTATAAAATAAAGAATCATGCTGACTCTCTATTACTGCAGTCAGATTTAAACAATGTCTACTATTGTTTCAAAAATAACAACCTATTCTTAAATCTTAATAAATGTTTCCTAGTCACTTACTCTAAACTTAATGCGCCAATCGCTACAAATTATCGTTTTGAAAATTTTAATATAAAAAGGGTTGTTGAGATTCGTGATCTGGGTATTGTTTTTGACTCTAGACTGAAATTTAAAGGGCATTTGAATCGCATTATCCCCAAAGCTTACTCCCTCTCAGCTTTCGTTAAACGAAACAGTACTAATTTTTCGGATCCTTATACGTTGATACGGTTATATACTTCATTTGTTAGATCAAATTTAGAATATTCATCTTTCATCTGGAATCCTTTTTATGCCGTTTACATAACTCGCTTAGAATCGGTACAAAAAAGATTCCTCAAATTTGCTTTGCGTTCATTAAACTTTGTGGAACCTTTGTCGTCTTATAAATCGCGTTGTATGCTTGTTAATATCTCCACTCTCGAAAATAGGAGATTACTACATAGTATTATGTTCATATATGATCTAATTAATGGAAATATTATTTGCGATCAGCTTCTTGAATTACTAACCTTCAATATTCTATCTAGATCGTTCCGTAAGTCGGATTACTTTTATACAAATTTTCATAGAACAAATTATGCTATTAATGAGCCGTTGAATAGAGTTCTCATAGCCCTAAATAAGATTTATATTAGCAGTAAAATTGATTTTTCCATGCCAAAAGATTATTTTAAGAATACTGTAATTTTGTTATTGAATTGTAATTAAGTTTTTTGCATTTAGTTGAACCATTTTATGTTATTATTTATTTTATTTAAATACTATATGCTAAGTCTGAAAGGTAATTTCTACCATAGACGTAAATAAATAAATAAATAACAAAAACAAATTTTATGTAAAATTTTATGCTGAAAAAACATGGTGCGCGTCATCAGTAAAAAATTCGTAGTTTCTAAAGTTATGGCGGGAGTTTCGATATGAAAGCACTGTGTTCTTAGGATTGATTGAGGAATAACATATGTATAAAAAAATAAAAAAAAACAAAGATGTTATATTGAAAATATTTTGAGAAAAATTTTTTTAATTAAAAAAATTAATGTTCAAACAAATTTATTTAAAATTTTTTTATAAAGTTGGAGTATTTCTAAACAAGACTGAATAAATGGTTTATCAACCTATCTCCTATAGTTTTGGAGATATTTGGTTTCGAAAAATGTTCAAAAACGTTAAAAAAAGCAAAGTGTGTTTATTAAAAGAATGACCGATATGTATGTAGATTATGAGTTACTTAACATAATGCTTAAAATAAATAATACTTAAAACATTGCCCTTTTAATTTTACGCTTACGACTCAAATAAACATATTTGGATAAAATTTTAATTTGTATAACAATCCAAAAAACGTACCTCATGCAGCCATGAACACGATCAAAAGGCTTTCATTTCATTGGTTAAAGCGTTTTGTAGAGGGGAATCATGTGCATATGTTCTCTTTATTTTACCTGCCTTAACGGCACATATTACACATTATTTTTTTTTGTGCGCATCTATTAAACAATACCTTTCCAATGATATAAGTTTCATTTCCCTCTCTTTAAAATAAATATAAAAAAGTGATAGATTACAACGGCCGAAGTACGCCAAGTCTACAATATTGTTTGTTTTGACCGGACGAAAAAAACGTATTCATTAATTTTTTTTTTAAATTCTATTGACATATGTACAAATGTATCGAACGTTACAGATAAAAAAATTAACAATTTTTTTGATTTATACTACTTAAAATAAGAAAACTATAAAAAATTCATGAATGTTCATAATTTCTGTCATAAATTTTTATCACCCACTATATTTGTGTGCTCGAATTGGCTACCAGTTGCTACATATTTTTCGGCTTGAATTTGAAAACACTTTAACAAGATACTTGAGTATCAGTAATTTACACCTGGAGTAACCGTTGAGTTAGGATTTGATGCATTCGCCGAGTCTCCTAACCAAGAATCCGGACTAGGCGGAAAGTCGGGATAGCCTTGGGCTGGGCTGGAGTTGTTGCTTAGGTCTGAAACTCCGCTTCCATGCAAACGCTGTGATTTTAGCACGTGGATATTGGAATTCGTAGAATGACCTTAAGACGGTCAATTTGAATCATTATTAAAAGCAAAAAGCAATTTAAAATATGTGAATTATTACCTATGTTTGTATATACAATATTGTCTGGATATGAACTAAATGAATGGCCCTGGACGACTGGAGGTGGTGAACGATTGGAAGGGTATGGAGGCGGACTGGAACTACTCTGTAGATACGATGCCCGAACACTATGTGGCGAAGCTCCTTCATCTAAACCCAAATTGACAGTGCTGTAACTATCGTTACTTAAGTCTTAAGTAAAAAAATGTTAGTACGTATAGTGTTGATCTGTTTTAATGAGACATTACTTACCATGATGACTAAAGCTATCATAGTCAACTTTTAATTCATCTTTATCAAGAAACTTATCTGTTCGCGGGGAACAACTGCCCTTAATAGATCGAAAATACTGACTCCAACGTGTGCGTCCAGCATCCTTCTTCAGTCGTTTTTCTTTCGCTCTTCTGTAAAAAAAATATAAAACTTAATAATCTTGTATCTTGGTATTTGGTCTTGTATTGTACATATTCGAATTTACCATGGGCTATTTCTATATCGTTCGTTCTTTTATAAACCGCACAAAATTCAGGAAAACTCGACTTCTCCAAATGCGATGAAAATTTTTTTTTCGGAAATACATATCCACATATGAATTTTTGATAATTGGCTGGATTTTGTCAAATCTACTCATACTTGAAGTCTATTATCTCCAGTTCTACTGATCCGATCAATGTCGATTTTTTTTTATTTAGTAGTCCATAACGTTAGATTTTTCAGTAAATTAAAAAAAAAAAATTATATTGTCAACAAATGAAAAATAATAAGAATTTAATTGTTTAGTTTTAACTTCATGTCCCCCTAACTAGAATACATTTAAAAAAATAACATTTTGTCCCTTATTCTTTTATCTACAAAACCCATTTTACAAAAAAGTAGAGTCTCTGTTAGATCGGAAGTTATTACATATTCCAGAAAGAATTTAAGCGTGCAGCGTGCGACAAGTCAAAACAAAGGAACGAGTATCTAACACTCGTTATTAAATTTTGATTCGTCGCACGCTGCACACTTGGTTTACTTCAGGAATTCATGACTCACGATCGAAAATATTTAATAACTTCCGATCTAACAAAGACTCCACTTTTTTGTAAAATTGGTTTTGTAGATAAAAGAATAAGGGACAAATGCTTATTTTATTCAAGTTAAAACTATTTAAACAATTAAATTCTTATTATTTTTCATTTGTTGACAAAATAATTTTTTTTTTTAATTTACTGAGAAAGCTAACGTTATGAACTACTAAATAAAAAAAATTCGATATTGATCGGATCAGTAGAACTGGAGATAAATCGAGTAATTTTATGTAAATGTCACCGGTCAAACTAGTTCTTAGGATAAACTAGATCTTCCTAGGCCAAACTAGTTTATTTGAAGGCCTAAAAGTATGCAATTTAATTTTAATATAAAAACACTGTGAATGGCGAAGTCAGTGTTGCACATATTTAGACTGAACCGCGGCGAAGCCACGGTTGGACATATTAGAGGATGTAAATCCTGAACTGCGCCCGTGGGCCGCCTAATTACCCTCGCTTACAACTTGCCAAGTATACAATGAAATTGCCAAATTTTGTTGTCTGACTTTGCTGCTGTCGTAGGCTTCACTAACCACAGTGTTCTTGCATTAAAATTTCATTGCACACCTTTAGGCGTAACGGAACTAGTTTGGCCGGTAACATATGTATGTAAGCTGTAAAAAAAAATTCGGACGATTCTAAAATACCAAGTCCAAAATGCTGTGCGGTTTGTAAGAGAATGACCCATTTGGCAAATTAGGGTTTGGGAGCATTAGAGAAAAAATTGGTTTAATAGAAGAACTATTTCCAAATAATGTTTATGGCACATTATTTTTCAAATAGATCAAGGCAGACCCAAAAATTCATAGATTTGCTTAAAATTTACAGATATTATTCTGCGTTCAATTGACCTAGGGGACCTATATTATTTTATTTCGCTGAAAGGACCCAATTTTCAAAGTTATGGTCATTTAAACTGTGTCCTTTAAAATTATACTAAAAAAATTCTGAAAGGACTTCTCTTCAAATTGTCGATATTTCCTTAATAAATAACGGAATTTCATAATTTTTTTTTTCAAACTTCTCATAATTTAATGGATCTTATGAAAAGATGACATTTAGTGCAAAGTAAAGAGTTTTGTGGAATATATTGCAAATATCGTAAATCAGAAGCATTTTTTTCAAACATTTTGTTCGATTTGAAAAATAATGTGCCTTATTATATAAACATACTTATTATGAATTATAAAAAGCTGGTTAAAAATTCCAAAGTTTGAATTGATTTTACTAATTTTGTTGTAAAATCAGATAATTTGAATTTGAACATCCAAAGAATAAAGTAATTCGATTTTGCAAATTTTTTCTTTAATTTAAAGAAATGAATAGTTGAATTCCTGAATTTTTATTCATAGAATTGCAATTCTTTGATTTTACCACGGTAAGGGTTAAAGATACAAATTTTAAACAAATTTTTTAAATTTGTTTGTTTTGTATCGAACCAATTCACAGTGTTGCGTCTAGTCACTAGACTCTAGTGTATGCTAGCTAGACAAAAGTGAATCTCCCTTTTAAAGAAAATAACGGTATAATTTTACAATAAATACTCTCAAAGCTAGGAAACCAATAAATATTTTTGTTTTCAGCAAGTAAATTTACAGTTTTAGACCGTTGAAGTGAGAGTGTTTTGTTCAACTTTTAATTTCTGAAAAATTGTGATTGTGTAGTCGTGGAAAAATATTAATTTTGTTTTTTGTCAATATTAAAGAAAAGTTTTTTTAATGGATTTCAAAATTGAAGGTAAGCACTAATGAAATTATTATAAAAAGTGAAAAATAATTTTATAGTTTTTTATTGAAAACAACAACATAAAGATGTCTTAATAAAGTTAAATAATAAATTTTGTTTCCTAGCTTTGAGAGAGTAGAAAATATTTGTATTCACGTGTATTCAGCCATTTTATTTTTTATAATGAATGGTATTCTTTCACTGCTTCTTCTGAAAGTAATATCTTTTTGCACAATTTTGCACATATATATTTTTTTTGTTTGTTTTTAGAGTACATATTTTCTATCGAAAAATGTGAGTTAAACCTGGAATAGGAAAAATTCGCGAAAAACGATAAAAACTTAAACCTATTTAAGCTATGCCTTTTAATATAAAAGCTAAGTGGTGTAAATTCGGTGTGAATTGATAAACCGGTCTTCGTGAAAATGATATTTTAAAAATATATTTGTATGAGGGCCACTCTAAATATGCATCCTTAATAAAAGTCTAATAGCCAAAGCTATGCCTTTTAATATAAAAGACACTTGGTGTAAATTCCATACGAATCGATCAAGTGGTCTTTGTGAAAATTATATTTTAAATAAATTTTTGAATGATGGCCACCCTAAATAAAAGTTTTATAACCTATGAAACTCGCTTGATCGATACTAAGATACTGTAAAAATTTCATCAAAATTGGCCGGATAGTTTTCGCGTCCATACAATTTTTTTTTGTTTTGATCCAACAAATACAAAAACGGAAAAAAAAAAATTTTTGTCCAGCTAGCTTGTTCTAGTCTCACAAAGTTTCTAGTTTTTAATCGAAAAAGCTCCATTTCTAAACGTCAACAGGCAAAAAAAAATAGATACGACGTTCAAAAGTAAATTTAAAATGTTAAAACCAAAATATAAAACTGAAATGGAAAAAGAAAAAAGGCTCTGATAAAACGCTTTTGTTCAATTTTAAGTTTGTTTGGGTTTAATTCAATTGTCATTCCTTGTTTGATATTTGTTTCACGGGAGTGCTGCCAAATTTGACTGACCTTTTTTTTGCCACTTATTCAAAAACGTCAAAAAAAAAACGGCTAATAATAAAAATTTTTAATAATTTTTTGAATAAGAACCACCCTAATATGCATACATAAATATGTACATACAAAAGTAAATGAAATGAAACAGCATTCAATAGAAATGATTGTGAAACATACTCGCATTCACAGACTAGGCCATGTTCGTTTCACAAAATTTTCTGTAAGCGTGAATCTGTGCGAATGTTCTAAAAGTTTCATGAGCTCATAAGTGGCTCACATGCAGAGTGGCTTACTGCTATCCTCTGATATGGATTCACAAATTTTAAAGTGTACGCCCAAAGTATTTCCTTCTTCGGGAAGAAATTTCCCAAGCAAACCAATAGTAAGGGAACACCCAACATGCTTCACTATGTATTAACAGTAGAATGGCGCGGATACCTTGAATTTTTATCAACTTTGTTTTCGATATTGTGGTACGATTATTTTAAAACATAAAATAAACATTTATTTTCTAGCAATATATGGTGGAGTCTCCAACAAAATCAATAAAAAACACCTGGGAACAAAAAAATAATGCGAGAATAGTTATATATGTACATATATGTATATAAAGTTTTATATAATAATATAACTAACAATAAAAGCAAATAAAAAATATTTAAAATAAAGTTTAAAAAAATAGTAAAAACACGTAAAAAAAACATGTGTGCAGTCCACACGCGGTAGAAGTAAAACTGCGAAAGAATGAGATGAAAATGTTTCATTAAAATGATAAAAGTTGACGGGATCTAGAATAGGATAGGATTCGGTAAATTACTTGAAAAAATTTGAGAAATAGCAAATCTTTTCACGCTTACATATGTCTCAGCATTTGATTATCCAATCTCGAAACTGATAGTTTTATTGCACTCAGCTCGATGAGTAATTTAATTTCATATATCAGCTGTAGATATTCTAAATGGCGTCAATTTTTATCATTTAAATAAACATTTTCGTCGCATTCTACCGCAGTTTAGTTTTCTAAAGGGTTTTTTTTTTTGTTCTATTTAATTTCGTTGGTTTTTGTTTTTTCATTGCATTTACGTCCACGCAATAAACATAAAATAAGCTTATCCGACAGCATTTGAATGAGTAGGCCATGCCATAATTCAGAACACCTGCATATAACCAACATTCAAAGCTCTTCGAACGCACGAAGTGTGTCGACTCTTGCACGATTTCGAAAAAACGAACTAAGCTGTCGCATAAACATAGTAATTTTCCTCGCTATAGCAAGGCTTGGGTAATTGATCAACAAAAATTGAAAAAAATAGAAAATCTTTCCACGCTTATATCACAGCTTTTGGTTACCCGATCTCAAAGCTGATATTCTCAGCACACTCTGCTTGATGAGTACTTTAATTTGATATATAATATTATTGCTATTGATATTCTAGATCCTATACTTAAAAAAATCGTTTCATGATTTCATATTTTGCGTTTCAAATTTAGCGTTGCGTCACAAATTTTTCAAATGACCCCCACTAAAGAAGTTTCACTTCAAAAAAAGTTGCTTGAACCGGGGCTCGAACCAGCAACTCCCCGGTTTATACGCTAACTCACTCCACACTATGCCACGTTACTGATTGAAAAGATTTTAACTTTTTATGTATAAGACAACTATGGGAAAACTTTAAACAAGATTTTCTCGCTTCTTCTTGAGCATTCTAAAAAACGGCGAAAATGATTTTTCTTATTTCCGGTGAACTACCATCTGGAAAATTTTTAGCCAAATTGGAGATGCCACAACCTGGTGGTCTCCTCGTTAGAGCGCTCTTAATTTTGCAACTATTACCGTTGGCCATTGTATGTAATAAATTTCTTGTGACATACTTTTAAGAACTCAGGATAATTCATTCGCAATTCGCATAGTGCGATGCCACACGACGGGCAATTGACAGCACTCAAACAAAATTTGTTGTTGTTTCCTATAGAAATTTAAAAAAAAATACTGACAGCGAGAGAGAATGAACTTTGTGAACGACGGGCAAAATAATTAATTTTTGAGTGGCGAACATGACAGCAGTCACCACTCACAATAGTGTTGCGAGGTAGTAAATAAAAAATGTATTGTATCAAAGAGTGAAAAAAGTATATTAAAAAATAGTTTTTTAATTAGCATCAAGAAAAAGAGTGAAACACAACACCTTTTTTTAAATAATTTCCGCTGCAGTTTGCGAGTTGTCAGTTCGAGTTTTTGAATTTTTTGGAAATAGTTGGCTTTTAAAGTGAGAAGTATAACAATAAGCTAATGTTCTTCATTATCTGTGTAATTGACATGTAAGAAAAGTGAATTTTTATTTTCGATAGAAAAGCCATATACTGGAAGGACAATGGTAGATAGCAATCACAAATATGGTTTTTTATTACGCCATTTCAAGCACCAATTGTGTTTTTCCTGGCTTTTTACGCGAATTCTTTTTTGATGCACTCATCGTAATAAAAAACCACATTTGTGATGGCTACCTGCGTACAACTTTGTTGTTGAACACATGAAATCGCCGCCCGTCACTTCGCAACTGCGTACATTAGCCTCCGAAAGACTTCTGTTGGTTGTTCTTATGATGTGCATTAACATTTTATTGAATTCTTGACTGGCGTGTCAATTTATTTCAAAACGGAGTAAAAAAAGTAGCAAAAAATATAAACGTCAGAATTTAACCGGCACTCATTTTTTTCGCCGTGTGACTGGCCACCACTCAAAAAGTGAAAAGAGTAAAAAATTATTGTTTGAGCGCTGTCAAATGTCCATCGTGTGACATCGCACATAAATATCAGGAAATGAATCGTATTTTATAATTTTGATAAGACGATAAGGAAATTAAAACATAAAATGAAATAGACCGTGACGGTTAACGGCGCACAGTGGCTCCTTTTTCAAAGTTTTTATTTGACAGATAATAGACCAAAGGCTCTAAAACCGAAAACTTTTTTGATTTATGACAAGTATTTTGGTTTTTATGGGTGCTCAAAGTTGGATAACTTTTTATCGTTCATTAAAATAGCATTTACTTTTTTCGCAATATTAAAAATGGAAAATTTCAAAAGTTTGAAAAAACATGGGAATTTGAAGTATGCTTTCTGAATTTATGGTATTTGAAAATAAATAATTTCTACAAGATGTAGAAAAAAAATTATAGTTAGTAATTTTCATGAATTTTTTAAAAAAGGTCGTTTTTACCATAGTTTTTCAAATTTACCTTGGCCTATAATCCACAAATCAATGTCAATTAAGGATTGGTGAATGGGAGATTACAGTTAAAATATCTGCCAACAAAAATCATATAGGTCTTACTAGCATATATTTGCCCATTTAGAAGTTATAGCTACTTATGTGACATGATATGCATAAGACTGAATTTGTTGTGTGATGACGATTTTCAGTCTATGATATTTTGACTTGGAAATTGTTAATCTGAATTTGATAGAATGTTTGCAGCGAATATAGACATCACTCAAAATAAATTAAAAATTGTAAATATGGACGTTTCCACGCCCCTTTCTTAATTTATTCTTCCTATTTCCAAAACTATTTGACGAAAATAGATGCATATGTAAAGAGTACCTAGAAAACTTCTGTCCATATAATATGGGCTGTGCCCCACCTCCAAAACGCTTGATTTATCACTTTTTCCAAATCATTTCACTCTTTTTAAGAAAATTCGCTTTTGTATAGCGAAATAGTAATACTTGCCTCAGATATTTATATCTAAGTTTTTAATGCAATTTAAAAATATCTAGAAATGTCAAATAGAATAAAGCTGTATTTTTTCTATAGAATACAGGTAGATGCACTTCTGATAACAGTGAACTCTAATGCAGGCCAACTTTATAGACACCTGTTTTATTACGGTAGATATCATACAAGGAATTTAGTTTATTAGGTAGTTAAATTTTTTCGCTGAACAAGTATTATGTTTGAGGTTTGTAACACAATATTTTGTACCTGTATTTGTATAAAAGTCAAATTTTAAGCCTCAATAACTCAGTCTTTTCTGACTATTTAAAGTGTGAGCTACGCAAGTTTCCAAGGAAAATGAGTATATCTTATGAAAATTTGTTTGAAATATTTGCAAACAGCGAAAATGGAGATTCATTTGTGGTTGCGGTAAAAAACAAATACCCGAAACATATTAAGGATGAGCATACACAAAAGTTAAAAAACTTTTACTGCAACACAAAGAGATATTGGGTGTCATGTAATAGAACCAAAGCGAATTTTTATATAAAGTATGCAGACTTTCTTAAAAAGGACTTTGAGCTATCACTTGATGATATTCCTAGCGCATCACAGGCCTCCAGAGGAAGACCAGCAAAACAAATTGAAAACTGTGGGGAATTTACGAAAAAGTGAAAAATAGCAGTCGCCACTGGAAACATTTCAAAAGAGAACTTAGCAGATGCGCTAAGCGAATTTTGAGCAGTAAAATCAACCATGAAATACAATCGTTCCCAGATAATATTTCTTTGTTAACAAAGTGGGGCTGTGATGGATCATCTGGACAAAGTGCATATAAACAAAAAAATTCTACAGAAGATGGACAAAATATTTCAGATGCCAACAGGGGCATTTAATAGCCCCACTTCGAATAAGGAGTGAAAATGCTGATTATTGGAAAAACCTTCGACCATCATCAGTTCTTTATTGTCGACCTACAATATTTAAGTACGCAAAAGAATCTTCAGATCAAATAAGAAGCACCATCAGCAATATATAACAACAAATAAATGAACTTCAGCCCACCATATTTGAAGGAAATGATGATAAAAAAATTATAATTAGACACGAATTATTTTTACAATGATTGACGGAAAAGTACTTAATGAGATAACTGGCACCAAATCTACTAGATCTTGTGCTATATATAAGCGTTCACAAAAAGATTTCCGAAGTAATGACGACTCCAACGATGAACACAATTATGAGTACGGCATTTCGCAATTACATGCAAGGACGGAATTTATTCTGAAACTAGCCTACAGCATAGAAAATGATGATAATCCAAACAACCAAAAGTTAAGAAAAAAAATAATACAAGATCAATTTTGAGAAAAACTGGGTATTATAGTAGATACTCCTAAGCAAGGATTTGGTAACACAAATGACGGAAACACAGCAAGGCGATTTTTTGAGAAACCAGAAACAACTTCAGAAATAACGGTAGTCGATGAGGACATGATAAAAAGATTACAAGTTACTTTAAACGTACTATCCTGTAGAGAAAAGTAGAAAAATTTGAAAAGCATACCAAGGAAACTGCAAACATATTAGAATATTATAAGATCTTAGCTTAGATCTCAGTGGAAAAATTATCAATTATCAAGCCTTACCAATAGGAGAATTATCAGAAGCAGCCCAAGAGTCTAAAAACAAAGATTATAAGAAGTACAGATGTAGCAATACACGTAAAATTTCACGTATTCGACAGAATGAGGACTTGTTCAATATACTTTCAGCATCTTCAGATCCTTTGATTTCATCACTTAGGCGCGTTAGGTCACGAAAAGAACTGACTAATAAATTCTGTAGTACTGTTTTAAGTTACTTAGATATCCAAAATAATGATGATATTTTTATAGAATTTATTACTATAACCCTTTTTTTAAAACTTTTCTAGCCTTTGAGAAAGACTGTTTATAAATTATGTTAATAGATAAAAAAATAAATGCATATGAATGAATTAGTAAAAATTAAAAAATTTTTTTTTTAAAAAAGTGTTTAAAAAATTTTTAAATTATTAAAAGTTCATTAATTGAATAAAGCGCACTAAAATTTATAAAAAAAATTTTTTTTTATGAATTCATACCACTAAAAACCAAAAATTTCGAAATTTGGACTTTCACCTCTTTTTAAAAGTATTTATAGCTAAGCCTCAAACCTGAATCTTATATATGTCATAGCTACAGAAATTACCAACCAAAATCTTTACCCGTTCAAAAGTTATGATTTTAGCAATAAGAAATCGCAAATGGCGCCACTGTGCGGCGGTGACGGATAAATCGAGGTTCTACTATAATATGCTTTTTACAATAAAAATTAAAACCATAAAAACTATTTTATGTTTCATTTAAACTCTTTTTTCAAATCTCTCATTTTTCAGAACCGTTTGTTTTAATGAAAAAATTACAAAAAAAAATTCGTCCACCACAGTTTCGCCACCATAATTTCACCACCATAGTCACGCCATCACAGCTTCACAACCCTAGTCTCGTCACCTCAGCATCGCCACCACTGTTTTGTCACCACAGCTTCACCTCCCTAATCCACCACCACAGTTTCATTACCGTTAAAAAATTTAAGCAAAATGAAAAATAAAGGTATCTTAGTTCAAAGTTTTGAGTCTTAGCTAAATAAATAAATAATATCAAAATGCGCCCTTGCAGTAAGTATAGAACTACACACAACAAAAATTTCAAATTATCTAAGCGCGCCCCTTGCGGTCAGTAAAGCAGCTTGCAGCTAAATTAAAAATACCAAAACGCGCCCCTTGTGGTAAGTAAAGAACCAAACAGCTAAAATTAATAATATTCAATCTCGCCCCCTTGCGGACAGTAAAGAACCACACTGAACTAATATTTAGTATCAAAATATTGCCATACTGAAAATTAAGCAATGCATTCAAAATAGTATACCACACAAGAAGCGCTCTACACGAAAAAATGGATCTGGCCACATTAGCAACATATTGTTACGAAATTTCCTGTCCCTTTGACAGTAATTTCAATCTCTTACACTTTCTGAGTTCGATCACTGGATTGTGTAATAATCAAGAAAAACGCAATCTTTATTTAATTATTAAATGGTTTATTTAAATCACAAACGTTAGTTTTTACACAGTACAATTGTTTATTTAATCTTTATATTCAAATTGTATACACAAACGTTATACTTTATTACTTAAAATCCACTATCTCACTTTAGTACTTAAATTCAAATGTTCTCACTTAAGATCCACTGTGTTCCGCTGTTCAATATTAACTGTGTGTCTGCTGCTCATATGACAGCCTTTTATACTAAAGTCATCATTTTCTCGAACCATCTGCCGTTGTCTAGAATATCGTTTCCAGTGCCTTCTAGATGGCGATAATGTCGTACCATCCGCCATTATCCAGAATGTCGTTTCCAGTGTCTTCTAGATGGCGATTATCGACGTTGATAATGTCGTACCATCCGCCATTAACCAGAATGTCGTTTCCAGTGTCTTCTAGATGGCGATTTTCCACGTTGATAATGTCGTACCACTTTATCATTTATAGTACAGAAAACATGCTACATGTCGCTAGATGGTGTTATTTTTCTACGGTCAGTGATGCACGTATTTTTCTACGGTCAATGATGCAAGTATTTTCTTACGGTCAGTGATGCAAGTATTTTTTCTTACGGTCAGTGATGCTAGCTAATATCGTTTAATAATTATTACGAGAATTTTCTGGCATAAACCAAAATTCGCTACACTGCCCTCCGCTTAAACTTGTTCGTCCCGAACAAGAGTCTCTCCATCTCTAGTGTAAGGTGCCAGCCTTTCGATGTGGACTACCTTTAATTTACCTTTGTTGCCGGGGAATTTTCGGATTCGATACACAACATCATTAATCCTTGTGACGATCCGATAAGGTCCCTCCCAATGAGTTTGTAATTTAGGAGACAAGCCTCGTTTTCGTTGTGGGTTGTGTAGCAGCACTAATTGACCTTCTTTGAACCCTTCAGTATTTGCTCGCAGATCATACCGAGCTTTCATCTTGTCGCTAGCCAATTGAGTACGTCTCCTGATGAGCTCGTGCATATCTGCTAGTTCTTCTTTTTTCTGTGATATGTAATCGTCAGCATTGGTCGTTTCTGGGACAGCGCTTACCCCGTACTTCAAATCTGCTGGAAGCCTTAAGTCCGTACCAAAAATTGCTTTTGCTGGCGTGACTGTAGTGGTATCGTGTATTAACGAACAATAAGCCATCAGAAACATTGGTAGATGCTCATCCCAATCTTTTTGTCCTTTGTCAACAACCTTTTTCAGATGCTCCTCTAGAGTACGGTTGAACCTTTCGACCATGCCATCGGACTGAGGATGCAATGCTGTGGTACGTGTCTTCTGTATTCCAAGCTGTCACAAACCTCCTTAAAAAGTGCCGACTCAAAATTTCGTCCTTGGTCGGAATGCAACTCAAGTGGAGCTCCATATCGGCAAATCCAATTTTTGATGAAAATGTCTGCCACTGTTTTTGCTTCTTGATTGGGAATGGGATATACTTCCGGCCACTTACTGAAGTAATCAATTACCACAAGGATGTATTTATTTCCAGCATTGCTAATTGTAAAAGGTCCCGCTATATCCATGGCTATCCTCTCAAAGGGAGCTCCTACGTTATACTGATGCATTTTTCCCCGAGTGCGGTGCCTTGGTCCTTTAGCAATTGCACATTGGTCACAACGGCGGATCCAGTCAGCAACTGTTTCTTGGCATCCTACCCAATAAAACCGTTTCTTTATTTTCTCTGTAGTTTTTGTTACGCCCAGATGTCCACCACTCGATCCATTGTGATAATACTTAATTATTTCCTTAAATTTTTCCTTTGGAATAACCAGCAGGTTTGAACGAATTTTACCATCCTCGCTTTCCCAGATTCGGTAGAGGCAACCATCATACAACTCCAAACTTTGCCATTGCGCCCAGTATGCTTTACAGATTTGGCTTTCACTTGATATTTCTTGCCACGCCGGTGGCTCTTTATACTTAATTACTCCTCTTTTGTCCACTTTTCTTCAGGCAAAACGTTCAAAAGGCGCACATCAAGTGTTCTAGCTTTACTTTGCGTTCGTGAACAACGACCGCATTCCATTTTACATGGACGACGGGAAAGTGCATCCGCATTTCCATGCTGGCTTCCTTTGCGATGTTCTATGGTAAAATCATAGCTCTGCAGGCGCTCTATCCAGCGTGCAATTTGACCTTCTGGATCCTTGAATTGAAGTAGCCACCTTAATGCCGCATGGTCTGTCCTCAGGAGAAAATGCTGTCCATATAAGTACTTATGGAAGTGTTTAACGCATTCCATTACTGCCAGTAACTCTCTCCGAGTTACACAATAATTCCTCTCAGGCTTCGACAGAACTTTGCTGAAATATGCGACGACTTTTTCTTGTCCATTGATGACTTGGGACAAAACTCCTCCAATACCATGGCCACTCGCATCGGTGTCCAATACAAATTTTTCGCCGGGTATTGGGTACGCGAGTATAGGCGCTGTAGACAATAACTCTTTCAGCTTTTGGAATTCAGTTTCCTGTGCACCACTCCATTCGAATTTCCGATTTTTCTGTGTCAGCTCATGTACGTAGACTGCCTGCGACATTTGCGAAACCAGGAACAAAACGTCTGTAGTAAGTGCATAGGCCCAGAAAACTTCGCAACTCATGAAGATTAGATGGTCGTGGCCAATTTTTCACAGCTTTTATTTTATCCTCATCTGTGTGTTACGTCACCTTGTGCCCCAGATACTTGACTTCACACTTGTAAAGTGAGCACTTTTTCGCACTTAATTTTAGTCCAGCTGCCTCCAAGCGCTCAAACACTTCCTCCAGATTTTTCAAGTGGTCATCAAAATCTTTTCCCATGATGATTATGTCATCGAGATACACTAAACAGGTCTTCCAATGTAGTCCTTTGAGCACTCGTTCCATTAACCGCTCAAACGTAGCTGGAGCGTTACAAAGACCAAACGGCATAACGTTAAACTGCCATAGACCATTCCCAATACTAAAAGCAGTTTTCTCTTTGTATTTTTCATCTATTTCCACCTGCCAATATCCACTTTGTAAGTCCAGGGTGGAAAACCATGTTGCTCCAGATAACGTATCCAGTGTATCATCGATTCTGGGTAACGGGTAGCTGTCTTTTTTGGTGACGTCATTTAATTTTCTGTAATCCACACAGAATCGCATACTTCCGTCCTTTTTCTTGACAAGCACGACCGGTGAACTCCACGGGCTTTCTGATGGTGCAATGACCTTTTCTCGCGCCATATCCTCTATAAGGCCCGTTACTTCCTCTCTTTTAGCGAGTGCTAGCCTCCTTGGAGGTTGACGAATTGGCTGAAAGTTACCTGTATCAATGCGATGTTTGACAACTGATGTTCGGCCATTATTTTCTCCTTTGAACGCGAATATCCGCCAATGCTTTTGGAGAAGCCTTTTTGCTTTATTTTTGTTCTGGGCAGACAACTCCTTCGTTCATTCTTTCGTCAATACTTCCAAGGCCGATGATTTTGTCAAAGCTGTGCCTTTTGTGTCCTGCTGGTCATTTTCACAATTTATAACAGCTGTAACTTTCTCACATTGCGCAATTAGTTCACCTTTTTGCATCCATTTTGGATCATTTGTTGGATTCAAAATTCGTACCGGTATTTTGCTGTCCGCTCTTGTTTTTACTAGGGTCTGTCCAATAATCAGGTCTTTCTTAAAATTTTTCTTATCTGCTTCCACTACCCACAGACGGCTTGTCCCACAGTCTTCACTTGTTGTAGCCCAAATAATTTCTTCGGTGTTGGGTTCAATTCGACAGCGCTCACTTGTGTAGACTCTTGCAATTGTTAGTTTTTGTCCACAGCCAACGTCTAAAGGCAACTCTACATTGGCATATCTTAACGTCTTTTTCTTAAGATCCAAAGTGAACCCGTGTCGAATCATGAAGTCCACGCCAATGATAACCTCATCGGTGATGTTTGCAACAATAAAATCATGTTCCATAGCTTTGTTGCCGATAAGAACACTTGCTGTAACTTTTCCTACTATTTGCGCAATTTCTCCTGTCGCTGTTCTCAATTGGATCTCATTTAATGGCATTACTCGTCGTCTATTAAATAAATCTGTCCTCACAATTGAGTGCGATGCGCCTGTATCCAAAGTTAGCTCACATGGTCTTTCGTTGATTTTTCCACCGATGGTAAGGCTGTTGGAATTTCGGCAGAGCTTCGAAACTAAGACTGTGGGGCAATCATAAGTGAGAGTCAGCTCATGCCTCGCTGTACTGACTCTCTTTAGTTAAACGACTGCTCTTCACTACCATTTTCGCCATCGTTCACCCTATTTCCAATTTTTCTTCTTGGTGAACGTGATGCGGAACGTTTACGACGTGATTTGTAGTCACGTGCCATGTGTCCCTGCTTGCCACAGTTATAGCAATTTCCGTTGAAGCTAATGCTGGCGAACGACGAATTTTTGTTCTCAGCCTCCACCTCCATCCGACGAGTTTTCAATGATGGGCGGCTTGTCAACGCAATCGTCTCTTGAATGAGAGCAACCGTGACTGTTTCATTAAATGTAATCTTCGGGTTCTTCATTGTCTCGCGTTTTGTTTCTGAGTCACGTATGCCGTCAATAAACGTCTCTATTTTGAATTTTTCAGCTACGACACTTAACTCGTCAGGATAGGAAAGGTGTGCCAATCGTTCAATATCCGCAGCATACTCCTGCAAGGACTCACCAGATTTCTGGACACGACTTTTCAACTCCACTCTGTGAATCTGCTTCATGTGGTCACTGCCATATTTTCGCTGTAAGGCATACATCACTGCCTTGTAATTCTTTTGCTCCGCCACTGGGACCGTTTGCAATACTTCTGCAGCTGCGCCTTTTAATGCCACAATTAGCGCTGCTGCTGCGCTATCATTATCCCAGCGATTATGAGCAGATGTTGTTTCGAACTGGAGCTTGAAAACACTAAATGGCGTTGTTCCATCGTACGTGGGTGCCTTAAGCCTCTCTGCGCTGATTTCTCTTATCATTTGAGTGGTTGGTTCTAACTGTTGAATCCTTTTATTAACGTTTTCAAAATTATTTTGAACTTTTTCCTTTAATGATTCAACGTCATCCCGTAACTCGGTCACTTTTCCATCGAGGCCATTTACCATTTTGGCAACCTCCGTTCGAACAGCCTCCATATTTTGATTTATTGTTTGGATCTGCGTCGCGTTCTGACTCAATCTCTGATCAATCTGTAGCGCGTTCTGACTTTACTTCTGATCAATTTCTTCCCGAACCTCCAGGCTATTGTTATTCATCTGCAAAGTTAATGTCTGCGTCATCGCCATTAACATTTTCTCGAACTTTGACATATCTACAACTTCACCACTTGCAGCCGTTTCAGAAGCTTCCTCCATTTTCGCTGTTGATTCTGAGACATCACTATAAAATTCATGCTCTTCCAGGTCTACCCCTTGAGCCTCAAGAGCCTGCCGTAAGCGTTTCTGTAACTCCAACTTTCCGCCAGATGAGTGCAGATTCAGCTGCTGCAACTCCTTCTTTAGTTGATCCACTTTTAGTTCGTCAAACTTAACCATTTTATATTTTTTTTATTTGATTGTTAATTCTTTTTACACAATCCCACTTCTGACACCAATTGTTACGAAATTTCCTGTCCCTTTGACAGTAATTTCAATCTCTTACACTTCTCTGAGTTCGATCACTGGATTGTGTATTAATCAAGAAAAACGCAATCTTTATTTAATTATTAAATGGTTTATTTAAATCACAAACGTTAGTTTTTACACAGTACAATTGTTTATTAAATCTTTATATTCAAATTGTATACACAAACGTTATACTTTATTACTTAAAATCCACTATCTCACTTTAGTACTTAAATTCAAATGTTCTCACTTAAGATCCACTGTGTTCCACTGTTCAATATCAACTGTGTCTCTGCTGATCATATGACAGCCTTTTATACTAAAGTCATCATTTTCTCGAACCATCTGCCGTTGTCTAGAATATCGTTTCCAGTGCCTTCTAGATGGCGATAATGTCGTACCATCCGCCATTATCCAGAATGTCGTTTCCAGTGTCTTCTAGATGGCGATTATCGACGTTGATTATGTCGTACCATCCGCCATTATCCAGAATGTCGTTTCCAATGTCTTCTAGATGGCGATTATCGACGTTGAAGATGTCGTACCACTTTATCATTTATAGTACAGAAAACATGCTACATGTCGCTAGATGGTGTTATTTTTCTACGGTCAGTGATGCACGTATTTTTCTACGGTCAATGATGCAAGTATTTTCTTACGGTCAGTGATGCAAGTATTTTTCTTACGGTCAGTGATGCTAGCTTATATCGTTTAATAATTATTACAAGAATTTTCTGGCATAAACCAAATTTCGCTACAATATAAATGTTTCATGTTACGATTTGTGTATTCGATAGCGCCAAATTCACCTCAGCTTTGGCACCCCATAACGTCATGAGCCAACTATGTCCCAGAAATCCTCAATACGCACTACTGACATTCCAAAATTTTCTTTGACAATATCGAAAACCGACTTCCCTGATATGCCTCAAATTTTGCATGACAAAAGACTTAGAAAACAGTGTTACAGTTTCGTCTAAGGGGACGACCATTAATTACGTGAGGTGTTTTTTTCGAAAATTCGGACCCTCCCCCTCCCCTTGGTGAGATTTGGTGAGATCTAGCGGGACGCCTCCCGTGAGGTTTAAATTATAATTTTTGATGTAAATTCAATGCATTAAAAAGTTGACGTAAGGTTTTCCTTGACCCCCTCCCCCCTTGATAAGACTTGGTGAGATATTTCCGGACCCCCTCCCTCTATTTTAGCTTACGTAATTAATGGACGTCCCCTAATGAGCCTTAACTCACGAAATATCGAGGCTCAAAAGCTTTAATTTCGCAATGTGGAATATTTTACGAAAATTGATTAAAATTCACAAAACTTCCTAGGACAACCAATTTAACGTCATTAAAAGCAAAAGATTTCAAATTTATATAGATTTTATCCAAAACATTAAAAAAAATCACCAAGGATTGCAAATAAACTTCATTATCCTTTTTATCTTCGTCTTCTCTGATTTTCTTTATTTTTTGATAGATATGGTAATTGCTAATTACTGATATACATATGTACATACTACATAGTTACCTAGTGTTTAAAATTCAGCCTGAGCTGTGATGACTACTATTTTTAAATACTTTTTGAAAGTAACCATGTAATGTAAGTTCATTTAAATTCAAACCAACATCCCAGCTAATTTATATATAATTAACAATTCCAATTAAGAAAATCAAAAAGAATAGATATTGAGATAAAAAGGATAATAGAGTTTACTCACAATGCTTGATGTCCTTGCTAATGTTTTTTAATGGTCTGGATTAAATCTAAAAAAACTTTAAATATTTTACTTTTAATTACGTTAAAATGGTTGCTCTGGAATGTTTGTGTGAATTACGGATAGACTCGAAATGGGCAAATTACAGTAGTTTACAAATTTTTGCTTCATCTCAAGATCTGGTTTCTCATAGAATTTTTTCTATGTATTTTGGGGCGTAGATTATAAAAATGTCAACCATTTTTTTCTTTCTTGAGAATCGTTTTCGAGATATCCCCAAAAAGACGATTTTAAAATTCTTTTTAAATCGTTCATGCTGATGATGACTCTGTTAAAAAGGTAAAATGCATTCAATTATAAAATTAAAACGAAAATAATTGTTTTATGTTTTTGAAAAAGCGTAAAAAATATTCTTCAATATTTTTAAAATCAATATATAGTGCTGTAGTCATTGTTTTTAATAACATGAAATAACCGTAAGTTTATAATTTTTCAGTGTAATACTGACCGATTTCTTTCTCTTTTTTTAATCTTTCTTTTAGCTCTCTTAGTGACGAAGCTTGCATCTGCCGAACTCGCGGATCCAATTCATCCCACAATGGATCTTAGATTAGGTTGTTGGGTTGGTTTTTCCGCTAATTGTGTTAGTCAGGATGTTAGGAAGCCCTCTCAGAAAGACATAAGTAACTCTTTGTTTAGAGAAAAAAGTCGAGTGTATAAGATTACAGCTTGAAATGTATATCAAATGATAGAGCTCGATGAGCCTAAACGCAATATATAGGGTTGCCTTGCCAAATCCTGTTTAAGATTCCAGCTTAAAATGTATGTCAAATGATAGAGCTTGAAGAGCCTAAATATAATATATAAGGTTGCTTTGCCGAGTCCCGTCCCAAACATGGGTTGCCACTTGTTTTTTGGGCCAAGTTTTTTCAGAAAAATGTTTATGGTTTAAGATTTCAGCTTGATATTCAAATGATAGATATTGATGAACCTTAAAAAACTATTTCGAGTAATCTTGTAGAATCCCGTTCCAAATGTAGGTTGCCACCTGTTTTTTGAGTAAACTTTTTTTGGGAAAAAGTTTTTGGTTTCAGATCGCAGCCTTCCCGAATCCCTTCCCAAATGTGGGTTGCCACCTGTTTTTTGGGCAAACTTTGTTGGAAAAAATTTTATGGTGGGGCAACCCTATATGTTTTATTAGAGATCATCAAGGTCTATCATTAGACATATGTATGTACATTTCAAGCTGAAATTTCAAATCATAAATATTTTTCTGAAAAAACTTGGCCAAAAATCAGGTGGCAACCCATATTTGGGACGAAATTTGGCAAGACAACGCTATATATTTCATTTTTCATTTTCATTTCATTTATTTAAAAATTTGAATCAGCTAGCATAACAAGATTTAAATCTTATATAACTATACCAGCTTCATGTACATAATATTGTTTAGGCTACATTAAACTTGCAAAATTGCTTAATACATATAATAAATAGATAAAAAATAACTGGGAACAGGTAAATTGTTTAAAAAATTTTTAAAAATGTTAAGTCTAAACGAGTAACTTTTATTGCAATAATGAAAAGTGCAGAGTTAGTTGGTTCTTAAATTGCACAGTATTATTAATAATCCTTAAATGCGAGAACTAACTTGAAAGTCAAATGTTAGAAATATGGCATCATGCTTAGAAAAAATAGGTATTGACATTTGGTCATACAATAATAGTTTGGAAGGACCATTTACAAAAAATAAATCCAGAAGAGTATTTGCAGTTTTTGTGAAAGGCGTAGGTGTAGTTGTATTGACCGGAACTAGACCAAAGGTCTGCATAACGGAAATTAACCAGTTTTATTTAAATAGGTTACTGTTAAAATCACCAGCTATGATGATATCAGAACACGGAATTGTAATAGTTTGTAATGAATCCAAGAAAGGTATAAAGTCGACAGGTATTTATTAGAGATCATCAAGGGCTATCATTTGACACTGTTATATCTTTAACAATAGCAATTGGATTGCTATAGAACAGACACACATTTCAAGCTGCAATCTCAAACCATAAACTTTTTTCCAAAAAATGTTTGCCCAAAAAACAGGTGGCAGACCACATTTGGGACGGGATTCGACAAGATTACTCGAAATATTTTTTTAAAGGTTCATCAAGATCTATCATTTGACATAAATATCAAGCTGAAGTCTTGAACCATAAACATTTTTCTGAAAAAACTTGGCCCAAAAAACAGGTGGCAACCCATGTTTGGGACGGGACTCGGCAAAGCAACATTTTAAGCTGGAATCTTAAACCATAAACTTTTTTCTAAAAAATGTTGGCCCAAAAAGCAGGTGGCAACCCATGTTTGGGACAGGAGTTGGCAAGGCTACCCTATATATTATATTTAGGCTCTTTGAGCTCTATCATTTGACATACATTTCAAGGAAAACGAAATTCACTTCCCTTATGCTACACGATCAATTTCGATATTCTATAGATACTGCGCGAAATAGAAGACTGGATAAGCGATGTTGCGATGGTGTTATCAACATATTGTGGTACGATCCATGGCCAAAAATCGCGTTCGAAATGGAATTTTGGATTGCTGCATGTCGTGTGGTTGCAGTTCGGTAATGGCGTCAGTTTAAAGTTTTTTTGGCAGTCTATAATCCTTCCTGAAGGACTCCTCTGTTACATTAAATAGATCGATTTCCATCCGTGGTCTTTTTTAATCACGAAATTCATCTAAAATATGCCTTTTTTCCATTGCGGCGCATTATGATTGCGCTAAAAGTGCTTTCTCCTTATTTTAATTTTGTTATTACCTCTTAAAATAAAAGCCACTCGAAAAACTTATAGTTCTGTTTAATTTTTTCACGTTAATAATGTTAGCAAAACAACTAACAGATTAAAGACCTGCTCGCATCAGAAAAAAATAGTTGCTAGAATACCAAAACATCTTAAGTAAGACTTTTTTCTTACTGAAGACTCTGGTGAGTTCTAAGATAGTTGCCAGAAAAGCCCTGTAAATTTTAATGATACGAATATCTTAATTTTTCTTTGAAACATCATAAATTGAAATTTATTACACATTTTCCAGTTATTCTGCCTTACAGAAACATATGGAGACCTGTTACTTAGGTTAGAGTGGCGGCTTAGCAAACACCCAAGCAGCACAGTCCGACTTTAAGTGTATTTTGTCTGTCGGATTTAGTAAGGACTTGTTACAATTTTAGTCGAAGCAGCCGGATTTGCTTAATTTTTATTACATCTGGTCTTTGAAGTATGATTAAATATACCGACTTCTTTAAGACCGCGCAAAGACGTCGGAGTACGACCAGTTGATTTTGGTCATACTCTGACGTCGTATATGGTCATCGATTGGCCGTTTAAAATTGGTCATTTGGCGACATCCAAACGACGTCTTATCTAGTCGTTGAATGACTTCACAAAACAAGTCGGAGTGCGACTATTCATTTTATCGTGTACGACCAAAAGTGAACTTGAAACGACTTTAGCGCCTATTAGTTATTTTTGGTTCAAAATTACTCGCATGATTAATTAATGTATACCCGCAATTTTGTTTTTTTTAAAACATCTGAAATTTTTAGAAAAACATTATTTTTTTTGACATTTTAAGAGAAGGGCATTGTAATTTTTCGAGGTCGCGCATATAATTTATCTATAAAATTTTCAGCGTAAATAATTTTCATAAAAAATATAAAGCTAAGCAAAAGAAAATATATAGGTATTATTTATTAAAATGTCATCAGACGAATTTTAGGATCAAACACGGTGTAATAATAAAGTTGGAGTAATTAGGGAGAGCCATGTGTGCAAAAGTGGAAGCCATAAGCTTAAGCATAAAGTTCTTGAAAATCCTCTGAACGATATACTTATGTTGCGCAAACTACTCTAATCCTGAGAAATTTAACCGCTGTTGTTGTTGTTCAATGACAATAACGACTTATCACTGTCAGATTGAAACCCGCTGCACTATTTAGCGTAATTTTTTGTTCGCTTAAGAATTTCGAAACGCTTAACACAAATAGATCTCAGTAAAAAGTTATTTAAAGCGCTTCGAAAATGTTGAAGTTGCTGAACGGGCCAAATAAATATGTCAAAAAAAAAAAACGAAACATGATAAAATCGAATTAATGATAAATTTCAATATGAATGGAGGATGCGATTACCCGAGCTTTTTGAGCAATTTTTTTTTTAATTACTCCACCTTTGTTATTACACCATGGAATCAAATAAGCCTTGAAAAGAATTGCAATAATTAAACAAATCCGACCTGTTATTGAATAAAATGAGTCGCAAAGTTTGAAAAGTTTTCTACGTTTTTCGGCGAGCATTAGATCATTCACGACTATCGTCGTACTTAATCGGAATGCGTCAGGTCATAACAAGTCCATATTTGGTCCGAAAAGTGGAAGTCAGCAAAGTACACACTTGCAGGGAATGAAAAAAAACCGCATCTTATCATAACGTTCAAATCGCACCGTTCAAATCGCACAACGCAAACTTTACTTCTCACATTCTTTGTTTCGCTCTTTGATTCAAACGTCAACCCGTACTATAGCAAGCAGAAATAAAAGAGAGGAACAGAATGGTAGCGTTCTACTCTACGTACAAAAAACTATATTCGCTTTGTTATGGTTTTGACTCGCGATTGCTACCCGAACCCGTACCAAATGTAGTGATCGTTTTTGTCATTAGATTCGTATTAGTGATGCCATATTCTGGAAATCAAGAACGGGTACCTATTAAAAGTTATTAGTTAATACACAAATGGTACCTTTCACTACGTTTAGTTTTACTACCTGTACTTTTCAATACAAGTAAACTTTGTATGCTTCATTGTGAAAATAATTTATTTTTCATTCAATAAAATATTTCGAACTGTAAATCAACAAATCGTTCCTCAATAGGTTATGGGCCCAGAAGCCTAAAAATTTTATACTGAATCTAAAAGGACATGCCAAATGAAATCAAACAAAATTTAAGCAAGAAAACTTAAGACACATTCAAAATAGATTTTTCTAAGCATATTAAGCCATTGGGAAATGAAATCGAAAACTTAAGACACATTCAAAATGGATTTTCTAAGCATATTAAGCCATTAGGAAATCAAATCGATTGGCCAATGTGGAAGAGAAAAATTCGGGACTTACTCGATTACCACGAAGGTGCATTGGAAGTAATTGATAGAAAATTCCTTAAGCCAGAAACTCCTGATGACGCAGCTGGAGATACAGAAAGAAAAATATACAAGGAAAAAAGTGATCTTTACAGGAAACCGAATAGTTATTCTAAGTCTATGATCACTAGCACGGTTACTGACGATATCTATCAAAAAATTATTTATTTATTTATTATTATTATTAAATGTGACATAATGCTTCAAGATAGTAATAAATCTTATAAATAAGCATAAACTTTAAGTAACAATTATTCTTTAGGAAAAAAAGGGGAAAAGAATTTAAATATAAATTATGTTTAAATTGATAATTAAAAATTATATAAAAAAAAAAAAATTAAAAAAATCTAGTTAATTCAGTAAACCAAGAAATTCAAAAAGTTTCTTCTGAAATTGTGCTGGTACTCTGATGGTTTGCAATTCGTTTGGAAGGTTGTTCCACAAACGAATTGCGTTAATAAAGTAGGATTGTTCTAAAACTAGGCTATTGAATCGCGGTAAAATTAACTTCAATCCTCTTCTTGATTGTGCAAAGTGGAGTATTTCAGTGAGGTAACCCGGGCATTTATTGTAAATGATTTTATGCAATTTGAGAATATTTCGAAAATTGTAATATAGCTCTAGGTCCAATCCAATCAATGTCCTTTTTAAGTGAGCCACACTTCTATACCTTGGAATGCCGAATATAAATCGTAAGCAGTCATTAAAAGCAACATTTAATTTAGGCTTGCAAATCGATTAAAAAAAGTAAAATAAGATATTAGGAGGCTTTTAACAAGACGCATTTTCAAATTACTGTGCAGATGATAAGCAGATATATTTAGACTTTTAATACCAGAGTATATCTGCCTTATTGTTGCGATAGTAGCATCACAACAACTCAAGGACGAGTATATTTGGTATCCAAGATATTTAATTTTACCAGTAAAAGGGATGGAAACACCATTAAAGGAAAGTTGTGGGTGCTCATTAGAACTGATAGCATCCTTAGAACAAATTATTCCACTGCATTTCGTGGGATTGAGAAAGAGTTTATTTCTACTAGACCAGGCATAAACATTATTTAGGTCCTCATTCACTCTAGCAAAACAATCTTCTATAAGTCCAATAGGACGAGAAAAATAGATTAAAACATCGTCAGCGTACATATGAGTCTGAAAATTAATAATAATATTTGGCAAATCGTTTATAAAAAGCGAAAACAAAAGCGGTCCTAAGAGTGAGCCCTGAGGAACTCCACTCTTGGCTTCCATTGGATTAGAGGTGCCTTGCTCTGTAACTACTTCGAGAACTCTACCTTTTAAGTATTCACTCAAAAGTTTTGACGACGTGTATGAAAAATTAAACTGATATTTTAGTTTTTCCAAAAGAATTTTATGATCAACGAAATCGAAGGCTTTTGAAAAATCCAACATTACTAGGACACAAATTTTATTAGCATCTATAGCTTGGCGAACATCAGAAGTAACCTTTATGACTGCAGATTCGCAGCTGTGTTTATTTCGGAAACCGGACTGTCATTTGCTCAGTTTATTGGCTTGCAGTAAATGAAATTGAATTTGATTACCAAGAATCTTTTCAAAAACTTTTGATGTGAAAGGAAGGATACTTATTGGCCTGTAATCAGACGGACAAGACGGATTTGGCTTTTTAGCTATTGGTATAACCCTGGAAGATTTCCATTCAGTAGGGAAAACACTTTTTATGAGGCATGAATTAATAATATTTACCAGGTACGGGAGTATTTAGGATATTATAAGTTTTAAGAACTTAGGACAAATCCCATCAGGTCCAATAGCTTTTGATTTCACTACATTGATCGCTGTGAGAACTTCGTATTGGTCAACGCAACGAAAAGAAAAGGTATGTTCACCCTCTTCTTCAAGTGGATCTACCTCATAGGAAACAGAACCGGAGATGGTATAAAAACCTTACTCAATTCTTCTGAGCTAAAAGGACATTCATGAAAAGATTTACCTTAAACGATGCCACAATCTCTAAGGTTTTTACACAGTTGCATTGAGTTCAGTTCAGGGCTAAGCTTACTACGCAAGTAAGCATGTTTAGTAGAGCGTATAAGTTTATTAACCATATTCCTAGAAACAACAAACTGTCGTTTATATAGAAGCGAAGAATTTTTCCAATATCTTTTATAGAAGCGTTCTCTTTCACGAATCAGCATTTTTATATTATTATTAAACCAAGGACAATGATCAGTTCTAAATTTTTTTGTAATTAAAGGAACATACGCTTCATAAAGCTCTTTAACGAATCCATTAAAAATGTTCACTTTAGTATCTACATCAGGTATTGCATAAATGATATTCCAATTTAAAAAAAAACAGCTATTATATAGATCAGAATAGCAGATGTTCCTAAAACTCCTAAAAGTAGTAGCTCTTTCATATTGGCAAACAAAGGGTAAAGTACAGAATATTAAATCATGCGTAAATTCTGATGTAGGAGAAATCTGCTCAATGCCAAGAATTTGCTTACCAGAGCTAACAAGGAAAATGTCAATTAAAGAATGAATACTATGTGATTGAAAACACGTTGCTAAGCTGGTATTTATAACTGACAGACAAGTCTTACTGCAAAAATAATTGAAAATATGAGTGCAATTACTATTATTTAGAATATTGACATTAAAATCACCACCTACAAGAATGGTTTCATATTTAGATTTAAACTTTACAATAGTATCTTCAAGTTCCCAAATGTTTTCGACACGAAATTTAGTAGGACGACAGTATACAACAATTAATAAAATAGTTGCACCATTATTAAACACTTCGATGCCTAAAAATTCAATGTTAGGCTCTTTAGAATAGCAGACAATTTTTGTTTTAATGAACTGATTTATATAAATACAAACCCCGCCACCAACCCTATTAATGCGATCGTTCTTAAAAAATTTAAAACCAGGAATTTTAACCAGCTGAGAGTCAATGTTATCATTTAACCATGATTCAGAAATCAAAATAGCATCCAGTTGAGATGCACTAAACATTTGATTAAGTGTAGTGTATTTGGCTCTAATACTACAAATATTAACATGTCAGATTTTAAATCCATTAAAAGAGCGACACAATATGTTTAGAACGCACCGAATAATATCAGGACCCGTACAATGCATTAGAGCGTATTTCAAGAAGAATCAACACCAAATCAGAAGAAACAATATTTAAAATTATTAAAATAGAATTAATTTTAGTAAATCTAAAAATGTAAAAAAATTTAAATTTCACATTGTATATAATAAATAGAATAAAAATAATTAAATGAAAAGTAAAATTCATCGAAAAAAATATCATTGATTTAAATTGTTCAAAGCTGCGCAATAGTTATAATGTTTAAATTGAGGGGAATGAACAAGAAAACAATAATAAAAAGAAACTATACTCTATAAAATAAACAAATGCTGAGAAATTGTTTACTGCGCATGAGTGATAGGTTAAAAGAAATAAAAGAACATAAGCTTAAGAAAAGGTAAACAATGCAGCTACAACATCACTACAGCATTACTTTTTTCTTTCTAAGAAGTTATTATGTCAAAGACAGCAATACTCTGCAAATATTTCGGCTCAGCTGTAGGTGACAACTTTACAAACAGTTTGCCATTGCGTGTGAAGACAGAATGCAGAATTTTACTCAGACGCAGCATGTTCGCCTTTTTAAAAATTTCGTGATCATATTTAGTTAGACTTTCGTATGCACGAATAAATTTGTTGCCATCAAAACCCAGCTCACTCAGTGTGACAAATTTTTTGTCAAGTCGCTTAGAAAAACTGTCATTAATTTTCTTAATCTCATTAGAAATTTGTGAAGAAATCGATGTAGAAAGTTTTTCCTCCAGTGTATTTAAGCGCTCTTCAAACTTTAGCCATCACCCATTCAAAGAGAGCGTCGAAGAACTCAAGCTGGCACCAGTCAAACGCAGTTTGTGAATTTGTTCGGAATTAGTCTCAGGCATAATTTAAATCAACTGCAACGCGACAAACCACTGCAACGTATGTATATTTGTATTTATATTTACGAATAAAGTCTTTTTCTTTTATTTTAATAATTTAAAGTTTATAATACTAATGACTTTTTTGGCTATGTTAAAATGTTAGAGTCAAACGCGAGGACATTTAATTAAACACTGAGCCAAAAACTATAAATTAATAAGCCACTATAACTATTTAAAAACAAATTATTGCGGAGCTAAAATATTGAGCGCTAGCTTCTCATTACCACAAACGAAACGAAAACTATGAACAAAGAAACGGCGCCCGATGCTTGGGAGGCGTTGAAGCTTCGCTTCGAGGCAACATCTAAAGATCAACTTTTCAAGATTTGCATCGAACTTTTTCTTTCAGCTGGAGTTCAAGTCAAGATGTTTCAACACATATCGCAAAATTGCGAAGTTTGTGGAATGAATTAAATAATGGTCTAAGGGCAAAAAATGAGAATTTATTGCCTGATTTATTGTTGGTATGTAAAATCTTACAAATCTTACCAGCACAGTACGAAACCTTCAAATCAAGTTGGATGTTAGTCACGAAGGATAACGAAAGAAACAATGTAGAGATGACCAACCAACTATGCATGTTTGAACGAAATTTCAGAAAGGCTAATTCTAAGGATGAAGAAACATTTTTTGTAAAAGCACAAAAGAAGAACCAAAACGTTTATAAAAAGACATTCAAAGGAGATCACAAAGAACGTGATAAATGCAACTATTGTAATCGAAATGGACATTGGGTTCGAGAGTGTAGGAAGTGGATAAGTGACAGAAGACTAACCAAGAGTGGTGATGTTAAGTCCAATACTCATGAATCTAGTTTTGCCCTTAATATTACATGCGGAGAATTGAATTCAGCAGATCTGCCATCAAAGGATTGGTGGATAGATAATAGTGCGACAAGGCATATAACAAATGATTTCATTATATATAAGTCATTTGAAGAATTCAAGACACTATGTTGCATTAAGGCTGCATAAAGGGAATTCCTGAATGCTATTGGAAAAGGAGAAGTGAAAATAATAACAACAGTTAACAATTATAAAACATACTTAACTTTAAAGGATGTATGGTACGTTCCTGATATATCAAGTAATTTATTTATATATGTATATACCATATTTATTTATGGCGAAATCGAACGGTACAAATCAAGACTAGTTGCAGTCAAAAATACCGTATAAATTATACAGAAACTTTTTCCCCAGTAACAAGATATTCTACAGTAAGAATACTTCTTGCATTGGCTGTAAAATTCAAGTTGTATGTGCATCAGCTTGATGATATATGATCGGCTTACCTCAACGGCGATATTGATACCGATATATGTATGGAACAACCAGAAAAAGTTTGCAAGTTGCAAAAATCTTTATATGGATTGAAACAGTCCGGTCGATATGGAACGAAAAACTTGATAATATCTTAAAGCAAATTGGATTCATTAGAGGTAAAGTAGATCACTGCGCATATACCATGAATAACGAAGAAGAATTTATCATTGTAATAGTATACGTTGACGATATTTTGTTAGCATGATCAAAATCGGATCAAAACAGAACTTAAGTCAAACTTAGCCATAGTTGATAAAGGTCCAGTTGATTATTTTCTGGGGATGAAACTAGAAAGAAAACAGTCCACTGGTTCCTTGAAAATTACACAAAAGAAATTAATTAGAGAAATTCTTAAAGAAAATTCAATGGAAGAATATAAGAAATGCAGCACACCATTGGATCTGCAACGATTGCAAAAAATGTGAAAAGATAGATACAACTAAATATCAGTCCTTAATTAATTCTTTGATGTATATAGAAATTTGTTCAAGACCTGATATTTTACATTCAGTAAACAAGTTATCACAATTTAACAAAAATCCTCATAAGGAACACATGGCTAGAGCAAAACATATTTTAATGCATTTATATAACACAATAGACTTAGCATTATCATATAAGCTAACGAACAAAATGCTACATGGATTTGCAGACGCTGATTGGGCTGGAAGTTGCGACGATAGAAAGTCATACACAGGATATGTTTTTCTGTTAGCTGGAGCAGCGATATCTTACGAATCTAAAAAACAACCAACAGTAGCATTAAGCAGAACAGAGGCAGAATACATGGCGATTTCAACAGCAGCAAAAGAAATAATTTACCTTAGAAATTTATTTCAAGAACTTGGATTTGAAAAGGTAGTAGAAAAGTCAACAGTTTTATATAGAGATAACGCAAAAGCACCACTTAACGACCAGTTATCGGCGCGTCTGTTTGAATCTTCTAAAAGATACATAAATATGTCATGAAATTTCACTAAAATTAATCTATTTATTGTTATAGATTTTTACCGTGAAAAAAATAAGTTAACAATTATTTAAATGAAAGTTTTTATTACAAAATTTTGTTTTTAAAAAATTGATACAAAAAAACACAACGTGCACTATTTACCGACCGGTCTGTGATCATTTTGTCTGTTTCCGTCCACTGAAGCACCTAATTCCGACTGTTAATGTCGCAATAGGAAAAATAAACTTTATTATGTTAAAATTTGTGCAAAAGAAAGCAAAGCTATAGTTTTTCAGATAACATTTATTATAAACGTACAACTTAAATGTAATTTTCGATTTTGATCAAAATCTTTTGATTTTAAACAAACAAAGTTAACTTCTAAGTATAAAAACTATAATTCATCACATTTTTTTACTGAGATCATTTAGGATATATAAAAATAATAAGGAGCTGGTTAAGTTTAAAAATAATATTTCAGTTTTAAAAACATGGAAACATAAAAAAATTTTTTAAGTATAAAAACTAACATTAATCAGATTTCTTACGAAGATCATTAAGTTCAGGGACATTATATGAACCACGATTTGAAATTAGTGACGGACTTTGAATTTTACACATAACATCACTTATTTCATAATTTAAAATGTCATCCTTTTCAGGCCACTTCCAAAAATTTCCACTCATCGTCATTGGCTTCATATATTCAAAAAGGAAAATAAGACAAAAACATATAAGTTTCATATCAAATTATGGCAAATCTTATTAATTTAAATTAGGTCGTATACACGTTCGACATTGTAGAATAATGTGTAGATTGAATAATCTAACAAAAATTATATGTTTTTAGTCTAACCAGACATAAAAACTATCTTTTTTTACGAAGCTTAAAAATCCTGTTACTGGACAAATAGTCGGAATGAGGAACGTAGGAAATTTTTACGTAACCACATTTCGACCGCTTTTAATCACTTCACAAATCTTTTAAATTAAATTAAAAAGTGGTAATTACTTTGTAATTATGATAAACATATATATATGCACACAATAAAATATTAAAATATTTACAGCTAAGTTTATTTCTGCTGAAAACTCGATAAAATTGGAACGCCTGTTTTATCTTTTTTTACACTCGCGAAACCATCGAACCGCACCGCTGCGTAGTTTAGACTCAACTGACAAAAAATCCGTTGAAGCTTTAAAATGATTTTTTGACAGTTTACGAATGAAAGAATGAAAGAATAAAATGCGTTGACTTTCGTAAACTTTGCGCGGGAAATTGATTGACTTTTATAGAGTATTTTAAAGCGGTCGGTTATCTGAACTCGGTCGGCGACCGGTGCCGTTGCGTTAATATAAGTTCACAACAATTGGTGAAACATCTAGTATTTCATTCAAGAAGTAAACACATTGATATTCGAATACATCATGTTCGAGAAGTACATCAAGCAAGAAAACTTGCATTAAAATATGTAGCATCAACAGATAATAGAGCGGATATTTTAACGAAAGCTCTACAAAAATCAAAACACAAGTATCTTCAAAATAAGTTAGGGGTACACTAGAGAAAGATACCATTTGAGGGGAAGTGTTAAGAGTTATTAGTTAAAACACAAATGGTACCTTTCACTACGTTTAGTTTTACTACTTGTACTTTTCAATACAAGTAAACTTTGTATAAAACTTTGTATGATTCATTGTGAAAATAATTTATTTTTCATTCAATAAAATATTTCGAACTGTAAATCAACAAATCTTTCCTCAATAGTACCATGGTCCGGGGACCCAATTTCGGATCAAAAACGGTTCTTTCCAGGGTCTCGAGCCTCCCTCAGTGATGTACGAAATTTTGTTTTTAGTTTTATTTCGTTTGGAAAAAAAAATTTTTTTTTCCTCATACGAATCTAATGACAAAAACGATCACTACATTTGGTACGGGTTCGGATAGCAATCGCGAGTCAAAACCACAACAAAGTGAATAAAGTTTTTTGTATGTAGAGCAGAACGTTACCACTCTGTTGCGCTCTCTCATGTCGCTGGCTATGGTTTGTGTTAGTGTTTCAATCAATGAGTGAAATAAGGAATGCAGAGGAAAAAAGTTAACGCTCATAGAACAGAACGAAATCAAACCATAAGATAGAGTTTTTTTTTCATTCTCTGCACTTGTAATTAAACGTTTTTTTCCAACATTGAGTTATACCGTGGTCGTGTTGACGTCGGAAGGGTCGGATATAGTCAGCTCCCGACGTTGTACGACGTCTGCAAGACCTTGTTTTACTGATTAGGCAGGCTTGAAGACATATGTGTGCCTACTCCACAGTCCACCTTAGACCCATCGATGGATATAGTGGTTTCATAATTTAAGTTGAAAGCGCCCTCTTCCCACTAAACTCGCTCCGGAAACTTCATCTAAAAATTTTTCTCAAAGCTGAGTGTAGGACAGATGTAACCCGTTGGGCTATTTAAGAGCTCGATTGGCAAGTACTGAGCAATCTCCATATTGCTTCAGAAACCAATTAGCGGCTTCCTTGAGCCTAATCGCACTGTACGCAGCATCGACTTTGATAAAAGAATTGGGAGGTAGAAGGTGCAGAAAGACATTTAAAGCTGCTGTGGGACATGATCTCATAGTCCCCGTCACACCGATACAAGCCGTCCTTTGCACTCTTTCTAGCTTTAACTGGTCGTAGCTTTTCCTAATAGCTGTTCACCAGACTAAAACACCGTAATTGAACCGTAAGTGAGAATCGGATGAACTACAGCTGTGTATCAGCCAAACTATTAATTTTGGTTGAAGATCCCATTTTTTACTAATAGTTTTCTTACACGCATAAAAAGCTATATCTACACACGTTTTGCTTCAAGCAAGATCAAGATCGATAAAATTGTCAATCAAATCAATCAATGCACAATCTTTATATAGTGTCCGAAGATTCCAAATACATAATCCGCAAAATCGGATCTGCTCATTTACTCGTTTTATGGCCATTTTAAGGTTAGCACTTCAGCCGACACGATTCGTTTCAAGCAAAATCAAGATCGGCCAAAAATTGTCAACCAAATCTGACAATGCACAATTATTATTTAGTGTTTGGAGATTCCAAAAACATGATCAGAAAACTGAAGGTTCAATAAACTATATAAAATAAAAACGGCAATTAGCATTAGGCCCATTCCCATGCGTGGTTTAGATAAGATTTAGATTTAAAGTTTACGGTTTAATTCTTGAAACTTAAATGTTATTTTTATTGGGAAATGTTGTGCGTAAGGTAATTAGGTATAAGTTGTGGAATTTGTGTAATGAAGAAAAGGTTTACAACAAACTTAGAATTTGTCAGTGGTAGCGGCCCCGCGGCCTTAGGAGAGACAGCTCATTTATATATATCGCATACAGACGAGCGGGGCGAGTTTTAAAGAGCTTGCTTTCTTCCGGCTTGCTGCCGAGGGGTATTGGGTTATTGAATTTGGATTAACTTAGCCCCGCTTGCTTATCGGGTGTAAAGGCCTGAACCCATTGAGTCCGTTAATTCCGTTGCGCCAAAGTATACAACTGCCAACTTAGATTAAATCCATACATTTGCGTCAACGCAACGGATGAAGTTGGGCAATTTTCAACTTTTGACGTACGTTGAATACTTTGACAACTGCGAGTTTGTGTGAAATATAAATAAAAAAGAGAGATAAGAAAATAAAAATTATTTTCATATCAAAAAAAATACATAAAAGCAGAATATACAGGAGAAATTACGAAATTTATCAAACGAAGAGCTGTTTGTTGATTTTTCGTTTGACTTGAAATACGTTGCAGACGTTTTCATTGGACCGTGGTATCAAAACAATAGGCGTACCGTCCCACCGCACTAAATTTCATTGGAATGTGTTTTATGGCTCTCGTGCTATCCAAAATAAGGTTTAAAGGCTTGGGTAGTACTTCGCCGCTAGTAAAAGCTCTGAAAAACTGGAAAAATTTTATCAAATACGCTGAAGCTGAAAATTATATTTTTTCTTTTGTTCTTCATATTGGTCTTATAATCTCGTTTTTCGGGGAAAGTAAATACGAAAAACAAAATCGTCAGAAAAAAATTGAGTAATGTTTTAGTATTCGAAATCAGAAACACCATCCCTACAGATACTGAACTATTATGTACTAGCAAAAACAGAAATCCACAGAAGAGCAGCTAAGCAAAGTGTTTTTTCTAATTGCGCAATAGAAGCATTTGTATTTACCTATTTTGGAACCACACTTGTACAACTCGCATGTCAAGTCCCGTATCTTGAGATAGTTGCTCCCGTACGTGTCGCGCCGGCTTCGGACTGTTATTATACGCATTTTTCAGAGTATCGAGCTGCTTCGCTGTTATTGTTGTTCTCGGTCTTTTATTGGGCTGGTCACCATCCAGAGATCCGTCTAAATACAGCCCTAAAGTGAGATCGTTACATACTATAATTTAAATAACATAATATAACTCCCACCTTTTGCTTTTGCATCTTCATAATCTCGTTTGCAAACTAGTTTCCGGTCTTCCATGAGATAAAATTCATCGCCGGTGTTGAGAGTCCGCGAACACATCGCACATAAAAAACATTGCAGGTGGTAGACGTTATCTTGTGCTCTCCGAACCACTTGTGTAGGAGGTATACCCAAATCACATGCCGAACACTTTGTTCCGTATCGTCTGTGAGACCCAAACATTGGAATTCAAAAGTTTTTATTATTAACAAAATATCATATTAAAAAATTTAATAAAATGTTTTGTTAAATAAATTTTATATGTTGCCTCTGCAACTGAATAAAAGTAGAAGATCGTTGAGGCTTTCAGTATTGTTTCTATGAATGTAACAAAGGAGGTTAGATACAAAGCCGGATATTAGCAAGTACTTTCGTTTTGAGTAAAACTTTTGATATGGCAAAACGATTCACTGAAGTTAAAAATTTTGTTTTGTATTCTTTTTATTTAGAAAAATTGATTAGTAAAAGAAATTTTCGTTCAGAAGAAAGCAGCCTTAATATTGATGATATCCGCTTTTGTAACTGACTTGACTTATGTATACGAGTTTGTAACTAACTTTCCGCCTAATGTCCTTATGTGCATTAACGTACCTAGGGGGCGGTTGCCCGGGTGCAACGGCTTGGAAGGTGGAAAAATAGCCTTAGGTTTTGAGCATATTAAATTAATTTCGTGGACCTTTTTTTAGTAAATGAAAATAGAAAAATTTTGTAATTTGGTGGCGACAAATCGCCTCTTCGCCCCGGGCGCCGAATGTGAACAGTGTGCCAAACATATAGGCTACCAGCAATGCCGTCCTTTTGAATTTAAGCTGCTAAAACCAAATTTGAAGTTTTTTTTGTTGATTTACATGAAACAGAGGGTGTCAACCAAAAGTCTCAAGTTATCATCCGCCCTACTTCAACCAGTTTTTGATGAAATAGAAAAATAATTTGAGAAATATTTACCATCCAACCGGACAACACTATGCACAAGTTTGAGGTCAATTGGTTATGTTCGATCTTACGTTTAGAATATTTTACATAAAATGCGTCCTATGTATTCAGAAACTGTCTTCGTTTTCATTTTCCTTAGATAGTTTTTTCCAAAAAAAATGTCTACGTTCAAGCTCTTTTGTACCTAAGTATTCTTACATCATTAAATGACTGGTATTTGTTATTCCATTTTTTTTCCTTATGCCACAATCTTGGATCTTGCAATTGTTGAAAGCTTCAATCCTGAAATATCTTCAAGTGCCTCTTTGTACTTACTAATGAAGCGTCCAAGTTAGGCAATTGCAATTGTTTGATTGTAGATCCATTTAGAATGCAACACAGATGAAAAACAAATACAGTTTCCAAGAGTTTGAAAGTATTGCTCTCTCCTTGAAAACCCACTTTGAATTATATCGATATCTTCTTTTTTCTCTTCAGTTACCCTACCATACTGAAACTAAGGCAGATTTGTAATATATTTAAATTTTCGATATCTCGTAGAAAAAAGAGATATCGATATAATTCAAAGTGGGTTTTGAAGGGGAGAGTAGTACTTTCACACGCCTTAACGAGTTTTGATGAGAAAACTTAATTCGCGGTAAGCTCTCGAATATACCAAAAAACCTGATTTTCGCATTTTTGACATTATGATATCTCAAAAACCTGACGTGATGAAGCAAGTCTGAGGTTTGAATCAGATTCTGCGACACCAAAAACATATAGAAGATATGGTCTGACTGTCAGATCAGAAAACAAATTTTTTTTTTTGGCTGTGTGTTCTTCGAAATAGAACAAAGAAATTAACGAAATTATATATTTATAATTACGTTTGAATGAGACGCCATGTCATCATTTTCGCATACAACTACCCGTAAATGTAAAAGAGTCCTGCCAGGCCACATCTGACCGTCCGGGGGTTATCGGAACATCTGATCGACGGAGGGTTAAACAAAACAACCTTCAACGTTAGTAGAACAAACTAAAATTGAGTTCTATCGTGAAATAGCCAAAAGAACCAAAGAAAGTCAAAATCTATGTCCAATTTTTAGCGCAACAAGACGAAATATGAAAAAATATGAAAGGTGGTAAATAATCCGCAATGTCAGCACAAATGTAAAATTAAGCAATTCATCACAAAGCCTCTAATTCTGTTGTATTTTTTCGAAAATCGTGCTAAGGGTGGAGTAAATGTAAGTATATGTACATCGAATCATTAGAAATAGTGCAAAAATAACCTCTTTAAATGCTCATTGAAAAGAACTTTGCTTAATGTTTTTAAGAATTTTTATTTATTTTAATTGTTTTTAACTTACATCCTTTGATTATGAATTTAAAGATTTGTTGTTTTTTATTCTTGTGTAACCTCTGAAGAAGTTCCGAGCTCAAACCTATTGGTTTGGACTTTATGAATATCATTACTGCAGACAGTCTTAAAGTTCTTGGTCTCCACCGGCATCCGGTAAGTTCACCAAATGAACGATTTTGTCTGAAACAGTTAAAGTATACGATCCACTGGAATTCCTATCACCTTGTACTGTAATAATCCAAAATAACAACAAACACTCAGATATCAACAAGAACTATTTTTGATGATCTTTAAGTCCCCAAATTGGATTCAGACCTGTTTAATTGCCAGGTTGCAGCTTTGTGGTTTCCTGGATCCTTACGAACCAGTAGGTTACAGTAGAACTATTATCTTTATTAACAACGAAATAAAGGTTACTTTACCAAAGTTACAAAGCAAATATTCTTCGCGCTACTAGAGTTTTTCTTCACTAGCAACACTTCTAGAAGCCAAAAAGTTTGGATTAGATCACTAGCAATTTACATAACAATTCCTACACGCTTTTGAAGCTTATGTATAATTTACACACTGAAAAACAAATTAGTACACTGACGAGCAATATTGTAACATGATCCAGATACATACAACCCAAACCAATTAAGTGCGCCAAATAGTGAAACACGGTGATAGTTCGGAAAACGGAGTAGGGCCTTTTATACTCATCGATGGAATTATGCACAAAGAACAGTATCCTGTGATGTTTCAACAAAATCTTGCAGGCGTAGTTGGCAGAATGGGTTTTATTGTTTAAAAAATACTCAAAAATGTAGTTTTTGAGCAAGACAATGTCTCAAAACACACCTCAAGATTGGATTAAGACAGAAATTTTGTGTTTTGAAATGGTCTCCATAATGACCGGATATGAATTCAATATAGAGATTGTGGAGCCACGTCAAATCACAGCTTGGGAAATATCTTAGCCCACCAGAGAGAGTTTACGAGCTGTGGGAGCGAATCCAGGAATTTTGGAATATAATCCTGCCTGATTTTGTACGAAAATACACAACCAGTATACCAAATTGCATTAAGTACCTCAAGAAGTCAAAAGAATTCTAGATTAAATACTTAAATTGTTTGTTTCTTATGGGTAAAGCTGTAAAAAAAAAAATTTATTCGCGATGTAAAATAACTTCAAATATAGCCAAAAACCATGTTTTTGCACTTTTAGGTTAGGATATCCCGAAAACTTGACGTATAGAAGCAATTCTGAGCTCGGATTCAGCGCATCAAAGACCATCGGCTATGCTAGGTCTGGTCTCTGGTTTAAAAATTTGTTGGCCAGTGTAATTTTTTGTTGTAATCAAGCGGCCTAAATTAATTTTTGGGAGAGATATTAAGCCCACTAACAAAACAACAAAGCCTTAACGAAGTTTAAATGACAAGTTGAGTCACTACAAAAATTTTAATGGGAAATTATTTGGGATGTTATTTATAGTCAATATACATCAAAAGGAAAAAAATCCTTAGAGTTTTTTTTTTAATTCCATATTTACTGTTTTTTAGTAATATTACATACGCATGAAATACGTATAACTCACGTAAAAAATTTAAAAAACATTCGATTTGCACAAATTTTGACACGTCAAAGAACCCTGAACGATAGCTTCACAACACAAATTTTTGCTCCCTAGAAGTCCAGAGCACTGTTAGGTCAAAGTTTGAAAAAAACGTAATTTTTGCGAAAACAGCCGAATTCAATTTCGAATATCTCTGTACCTGGTCAACCATTTTCACTGTATGATATCTCATTTTGAAGTGTATAAAAATGTTAACAATGTAAAGTATAATTTAAGTATTGTGATTAAGATGATGTTCAACCTGTTATGTCGAATAGAATCAATAAAAATAATGCTGAAGCAGCTGTTTCTAATGCTAGTGATTTTCTTTTCGCTACTTTTAAAGCGATAACTGAAAAAAAAACGATAATCAACATAGCACTATTGTTGTTGGTAAGAACTGTAATTCGGAACTTGCTGTTGTTGTTAGGAAAAAGTGGTTTCATTTGGCATCTTTTTCTTCGTCCATGTCTGGAGAAAGTATAATTAAATATTTGTCGCTTCAGACGAAAATAGATGCTAAGCATTTTTCTTGCTTCAAATTAGTGAAAAAGGGTACCAACCCAGAAAATCTTGAAAAAGTGAACTTTAAGCTGGGTGTCTCTTCGACTTATTTTATGAAATTGTTGGACCCAAAAATATGGCCTGCGGAGGTGCGAGTGCGTCCGTTTCGGTTTTTTCAAATAGCCGAGAGAAGTCAGACGTTAGTTTGTCATCTAGTAACTTTATAAAAATTTTATATCAAAATGCATCTGGTATGCGTACGAAATCGAAAGCATTTTTTACTAAGAGTTCACTGTTGGAGTATGATGTCATTGTTCTTGTGGAGACTTGGTCCTAATCTATATTCAATCTTTCGTAAGGACAGGGATGCTTTGAAAACTGGATGCAGCAGAGGAGGTGGAGTGTTAATAGCTGTTCAGCATAAATTACGTCCAGTATTGCAGTACTCTGTAATAGTGATTCTTCATTAGATCAAATTTGCGTTGTGCTGTATGGAAATGAGGGTTTGCTATTTTTGTGTGTCTCCTATATTCCACCTAATAGCCCCTTAGATTTATATAAATTACATGTAGATAATATTACTTTATTGGTAGCGGATAATGTTAAGGAAAATCATGTTTGTGTTTTAGGGGACTTTAATTTACCTAAACTTAGCTGGACTAATTCTCCTGATAATAAAAACTGCTTAATTGCTTCAAATGTGACTAATGACTCTGAATGCTACCTTATTGATAATATTTTGAGCACTGACCTAATGCAAATAAATAGTCTCGTCAACCAATTAAATACACGGAAAAAACGAAACTCGAAAGTATTGCAAATATTAATCAAAATTTAGGAAAAATTAGTAGGGAATGTAGTAATTTAGAAATGGTTCTAGTGTCTATTAAAAATTACTAAGAGTAATATAAAAATTGCATCAAGCAGGCATTAGTTTTTCGAATGCAAGTTTTTAATTTTTACAAAGTAGATATTAAAATTTCTGCAATAATTTATTATATTTTAAAAGGACTGTACTATATTTTAAAAAGTACATTATAAAGTTTTTATGATAATAACTGAAATTGATTTTTAAAATTTTTTGTGTGTTGAAGAAAATTGGGATGGCCAGCGAGTTTCCGTTGCCGCTTTCCCGACCTCGTCCAAATTCTGTTCAACACATTACTTCAAAGCCAATTAGTAAGAGTTTGGCAAGCCTTATATATTTATTTTTTTGCATGAACATGTTGAGAACTCAAACAGAGTACAAATTAAAAACAAAAGAGAAAAAAAATTCAATATAATAAAAATTACAAATCTTGAATTAATTTTTCTATAACTACTTTTTAAAAATTATAAAGCGGGAACCATATATTACAATATGAAATATGTAAAAATTCTAATGTCGCAATTTATTGAAATTTAATAAAACCCTTGTAAAATTTCATAGTTTTCATGTGATAATTAAAATGAAGAAATTAATTTTTAATATGCACTTATTAAAAAATGTAAAATGAAAATAATAATAATGATTTTTAATTTATTACTATAAAAGAGTAATATTTGTTTTCAGATTTTAATTTTTATAATCTCCTATTAATTTTTAATAAAATTTGAGCTGGCGTTTTTTCCGTGTATTGTATATCCGTTAAAAATAATTTTTAATAAATCGCTTGCTGGGGGAACTTTTATTGATGATTGGAAAATCACTTCTGTCACTCCCATCTATAAATCTGGTAATAAAAATGATACGTCTAATTATAGGCCTATCTCGAAAATTCCAACTATTTCCAAGCTTTTTGAAAGTGTGGTTAAAGTTAAAATAACCTTTGCTGTCAAAGGCTTGATTTCCTGTAATCAACATGGTTTTGTTACTGGTCGTTCAACAATGTCAAATTTAGCAGTATTTACCGAAGACTGTCTTTCTTTCTGCTTTTTAATTTGGGCACCAGGTCGATACAATATATACGGATTTTGCCAAAGCCTTCGATAAGGTTTCTCACAAAATTTTACTGCTTAAACTAAAACAAATAGGTTTTCACTCTGCATTCTTGGACTGGATTGAATCGTATTTATCCAACAGGATGTGCTATGTTTTAGTTGACAATTGTAAGTCTCAACTTTATAAAGCCACTTCGGGTGGTCCACAAGGGAGCATTTTAGGCCCTTATTATTCGCCTTATTCATTAATGATATACAGAGCTGCTTTGCCAATACTAATTTTCTTATGTATGCGGATGACCTTAAAATGTATGCTGTCATTAAAAGTCTAGATGATTCTATAAAGTTACAGTCTGATTTGAATAAATTGTCTATTTGGTGTCAAAAAAATCGGTTATACTTAAATATTAAGAAGTGTTTTCATATATCATTTTCTAGGTCGAATTTGCAATTCTGCAATGATTACTATATTGAAAGCATTATGTTGGAAAAAAGAACGCAAGTAACAGATGTGGGTATAGTCTTTGACCATAAACTCACTTTCGTCAGTCACTACAATTATATTATATCTAAGTCTTACGCGCTCCTTGCTTTTGTTAGACTTAATAGCTCTCAATTTTCTGACCCAGATACCCTATGGTTCGATCTAAGCTTGAATATGGTGATTTTATTTGGAGACTATATTATGTGGTTCATATTAATAGAATTGAACGGGTTCAAATAGCTTTTGTTCGTTATGCGTTACGTTCCCTAAATTTTGATGACCCAATTCCGTCGTATAGTGCAAGGTGTAAGCTAATCAATCTTAAAACTCTTCAAAATAGAAGGAGTATCCTTGCCTTAACATTTTTGTATGATATGGTTTGTGGTAGGATAGATTGCTCTTCTCTCCTTGAATCCATTGGATTCAATATACCGGTTAGAAATCTGAGAAATTTCGATACTTTCCATGTTGGGCTTAGTAGAACGAATTATGCCTCAAATGCACCTATTAGAAGGTCTCTTAATGATTTTAACTTGATTGCTAGCTCTATAAGCTTAGATTTTATTTATTCTAGAATTACTTTAAAGAGATTACTAAATTTTTTGTATAATTAATTACCTGTGATTTAGGTTTAAGCTTTATGTATCTAGTCAGTAAGGAAACTACTTTATGTTCCATTGATTTAATAAAAATAAAATGAAAAGATCTCGATATGTGGGACCATTTGCAAAGTTTTCATATTTTACTAAGGCCTTTTTCACTTAATTTGGTCGCAAATAAAGGTCTTAAGGTCTAAAAGCTTAAAAATATTTGTGTATAGTAGATGACATAACAAAAAAAAAAAGAAGTGATATCGATAACTTTAAACTTAGATTTGTGGGCTATTAGAACTAAAATTTTAAAAAGGTCCAAATGCGACTATTTTCAGGCCAAAATATGGCTCTTTCTCAGGACTCTGACCACCTAGAGAGTTAATATTTGGACTGTGGAGCTATCTAAGAAAGTACTTTGACCTGTCAAAATTTGAACAAAATCGGAAACTTTTTAAATTTCATACGTATGTTTTACATATGTAATATCATTGAAAAATAGTAAATATGGATTTAAAAAAAAAGCTCTAAGGATTTCTTATGTTTTTCATATATCGACTCCAAATTACATCCCAAATAATCCCTAATTAAAGTTTTTGTAGTAACTCACACTTTTATTAAAAGTTGGTTAAAGCCCACCGTGAGGCTTTCTTAAACATTGCTCCATACAATTTTTTTTCAATATTCTTAGTACTTAGTAAGTATAAATATGGTAAAAGTTTTTCTAAAAAACTTTTATATAAAATTTTTTACTTGGAAAAAACAAGCAAAAACTTAAAATAATATCTTGGATCACTAAGCAAAAAATTTCAAAGGAGAATACTAAGAAATATTCATAAAGAAAATACTTAACAATTTCTAAAAAATAAATTTATGATAATTATGAAATTATATTTTTAAATAAATGGAACCGATGGGAAATTGACGAAAATGGATTTTGGAAGTGACAGGGGAGGTCCCCGACCCTCCTAAAGTGGGGTTTTGGACCTATTTTTCGAAAATAATTTTATTGCACAAGTCGATGGGAAAAGGCCGAAAATGGATTTTGGAAACAACGAAAGAGGTCTCCGACCCTTCTAAAATAGTGTTTTGAACCTATTTTTCGAAAGAAATTTTGTTGCACGAATCTATGATAAAAGTATAAAAATGGATTTGGAAACTGATAAGGTAGGTCTCTGACCCTTTTAAAGGTATGTTTTGGACACATTTCTTAATTGATTCGTGCAATAAATATTTTATTTTAAAATATAAGCGCATGGTTATCATACATTTTTTTTTTAGAAACTTGTTAAGTATATTTCTTTTGATTTTATTATGAATATTCCCAAGTTTTCTCCATTGAAATTTTTTGCTTAGTGATCTAAGATATTATTTTAGGATTACTTTAAAATTTTTGTCGTGATCTCTACTTTTAGGATACAAAAAAATTTAGAATGAGTATTGAAAATGTTAGTTTACATGAAAATAACATTTTCAATGGAGTTTATTTGGCGTTACCTCCCGGAACAGTGCATGATTTTTGCTTTTGCCGTTTATCTCAAAAACCAGACCTGATCCAGTAAAACCACTATGATTTTCGGATTCAGCGGAACGGTGGTTTTTATTTGCCGCAATAACACTTTGCAAAAATTTGTTGACTAGTGTTATTAAGAAGGTAGATTCCAGAGGGTTGTAGTTGGGAACACGTTTTCTTCTTTTAGGGCGGTAAACTTAGGGATTCCGCAGGGTTCTATTCTAGATCCGTTGTTGTTCTCTATGTTTATTAGTGATATTTCTTTGGTCTGTTAATACGCCTCGGTTCATGCATACGCTGATGACGTTCAGCTTTACCTCTCAAGGCACATTGGATTGGTTGAGGACTTAGCCTTCAGGCTTAATGCAGATCTTTTTGCTATTTATAAATGGGCTAGCGATAGTTATTTATCCTTGCAAATCAAAAGTTTTGCAAATAAGTAGAAGTAATTTGAGCTTCCAGGGAATTCCTGAATTGTCCATAGGCACTACAAGTTTGAAATTTGTGAATAAACTTAGGAATCTTGGCATTATTTTAAACCCAAAGTTAACGTGTACAGATCATATCAAGTCTGTTATTGCTAAGATATATGGTACCTTATGCCATTTACGAAACTCAGTAAACTTCACACCCATTAACACCAGACGCAGACTTGTCATTATGTTAATCATACCTCACAAACTATACTCGAATTCTGTTTTTGGTGAGCTTGATGCTCAGTCATTGCATAAACTAAATGTTGCGTTTAATAGTTCGGAACAATTTTCAAAGTTGAAAATATCATGTACCCCCCTCCAACACAGGCTTCGCGGCGGTCACGTATACACAAAATAGAAAATAAATAAAAATTTTTACACATTTTATTTATACAAGGGGGGGGGGGGGGTGCATGAAATTTTCAACTTTAACCAATTTTATCTCGGAAGCCATAAGAACGCCTTTTTTTTTCAGATTCGATTTTAGGGGATAAAACTCCAAGTTTCTAAAAAAAAAAAATTTTGGAGCATCGCCCCTAAAGTAAAATTATGCCAATAGTTCTGTTAGATATGTTTATGGAGTTGGTAGGTTTGAACACATCTCTAAATGGCATAGGAGTATTTTGGGTTGCAGCTTAAAGGACTACATAGATTTGCGCATTATTATATTTTTGCATAGGCTCATGCACTCTCAGACTCCTGCTTATCTGTTCGATTAAATAAGTTTTTGTCAGTCCGTATGGTCGCTGTATTTGATAATTCCAAGGTGCAACTATCGTAATGCGAGCAGATACTTTTTCATCAGCATCATTAAGCAATGGAACTCTTTGCCCACTAATGTTAAACAGAATGATAACCCTACACGGAGAAAACACCAGCTCAAATTTTACTTAAAATTAATAGGAAAATATAATATATTTTTTTCATTTTATTTCTTACCTAAAATTTTTGAAATTATCTAAAGAATTTATTAAATTTTAATAAATTGCGACATTGGATTTTTTACATATCTACTATTATTAAACGAGCAATAATTGTATGTATTGTTACGAAATTTCCTGTCCCTTTGACAGTAATTTCAATCTCTTACACTTTACTGAGTTCGATCACTGGATTGTGTAATAATCAAGAAAAACGCAATCTTTATTTAATTATAAAATGGTTTATTTAAATCACAAACGTTAGTTTTTACGCAGTACAATTGTTTATATAATCTTTACATTCAAATTGTATACACAAACGTTTTTACTTATATAGCTTTAAATCCACTGTATCACTTTATTACCTAAATTCAAATGTTCAACTGTCTCACTTAAGATCCACTGTGTTCAACTGTTCAATATCAACTGTCTGTCTGCTGCTCATATGACAGCCTTTTGTACTAAGGTCATCATTTTCTAGAACCATCTGCCATTGTCTAGAATGACGTTTCCGGTACTTTCTATATGGCGATTATCGACGTTGATAATATCGTACCATCCGCCATTATACAGAATGTCGTTTCCAGTGCCTTCTAGATAGCGATTATCGACGTTGATAATGTCTTACCATCCGCCATTATCCAGAATGTCATTTTCAGTGCATTCTAGAAAGCGATTATCGACGTTGATAGTGTCGTACCACACTGACGCACAACTTTATCACTTATAGTACAGAAAGCACCCTAAATGCCGTTAGATGGTGTTATTTTTCTACGGTCAGTGATGCAAGTATTTTTGTACGGTCAGTGATGCTAGCTAATATCGTTTAATTTTTATTACGAGAATTTTCTGGCATAAACCAAATTTCGTTACACTGCCCTCCACTTAAACTTTCTCGTCCCGAATAAGAGTCTCTCCATCTCTAGTATAAGGTGCCTGCCTTTCGATGTGGACTACCTTTAATTAACCTTTGTTGCCGGGGTATTTTTGGATTCGATACACAACATCATTAATCCATGTGACGATCCGGTAAGGTCCCTCCCAATGAGTCTGTAATTTTGGAGACAAGCCTCGTTTTCGTTGTGGGTTGTGTAGTGTAGCACTAATAGACCTTCTTTGAACCCTTCAGTATTTGCTCGCAGGTCATACCGAGCTTTCATCTTGTCGCTAGCCAATTGAGTACGTCTCCTGATAAGCTCGTGTATATCTGCTAGTTCTTCTCTTTTCTGCGATATGTAATCGTCAGCATTGGTCGTTTCTGGGACAGCGCTTACTCCGTACTTCAAATCTGCTGGAAGCCTTAAGTCCGCACCAAAAATTGCTTTTGCTGGCGTGACTGTAGTGGTATCGTGTATTGACGAACGAGAAGCCATCAGAAACATTGGTAGGTGCTCATCCCAATCTTTTTGTCCTTTGTCAACAGCCTTTTTCAGATGCTCCTCTAAAGTACGGTTGAACCTTCCGACCATGCCATCGGACAGAGGATGCAATGCTGTGGTACGTGTCTTCTGTTTTCCAAGCATGTCACAAACCTCCTTAAAAAGTTCCGACTCAAAATTTCGTCCTTGGTCGGAATGCAACTCAAGTGGAGCTCCATATCGGCAAATCCAATTTTTGATGAAAATGTCTGCCACTGTTTTTGCGTCTTGATTGGGAATGGGATATACTTCTGGCCGCTTACTGAAGTAATCAATTACCACAAGGATGTATTTATTTCCTGCATTGCTAATTGGAAAAGGTCCCGCTATATCCATGGCTATCCTCTCAAAGGGAGCTCCAACGTTATACTGATGCATTTTCCCCCGAGTGCGGTGCCTTGGTCCTTTAGCAATTGCACATTGGTCACAACGGCGGATCCAGTCAGCAACTGTTTCTTGGCATCCTACCCAATAAAACCGTTTCTTTAATTTCTCTGTGGTTTTGTTACGCCCAGATGTCCACCACTCGATCCATTGTGATAATCCTTGATTATTTCCTTAAATTTTTCCTCTGGAATAACCAGCAGTTTTGAGCGAGTTTTACCATCCTCGCTTTCCAAGATTCGGTAGAGGCAACCATCATGCAACTCCAAACTTTGCCATTGCGCCCAGTATGCTTTACAGATTTGGCTTGGCACTTGATATTTCCTGCCATGCCGGTTTCTACCCAGCTCTTTATACTTAATTATAGTTGCCAAATCTGTATCACTGCGCTGGTTCCGTTGTGCCTCCTCTTTTGTCCACTTTTCTTCAGGCAAAACGTTCAAAAGGCGCACATCAATTGTTCCAGCTTTACTTTCCATTCGAGAACAATGACCGCATTCAATTTTACATGAACGACGGGAAAGTTCATCCGCATTTCCATGCTGGCTTGCTTTGCGATGTTCTATGGTGAAATCATAGCTCTGCAGGCGTTCTATCCACCGTGCGATTTGACCTTCAGGATCCTTGAATTGAAGTAGCCACCTTAACGCCGCATGGTCTGTCCTCAGGAGAAAATGCTGTCCATATAAGTACTTACGGAAGTGTTTAACGCATTCCATTACTGCCAGTAACTCTCTCCGAGTTACACAATAATTCCTCTCAGGCTTCGACAGAATTTTGCTGAAATAAGCGACGACTTTTTCTTGTCCATTGATGACTTGGGACAAAACTCCTCCAATACCATGGCCACTCGCATCAGTGTCCAATACAAATTTTTCGCCGGGTATTGGGTACGCGAGTATAGACGCTGTAGACAATAATTCTTTCAGCTTTTGGAATGCAGTTTCCTGTGCACCACTCCATTCGAATTTCCGATTTTTCTGTGTCAGCTCATGTAGCCTGCCTGCGACATTTGCGAAACCAGGAACAAAACGTCTGTAGTAAGTGTATAGGCCCAGAAAACTTCGCAAATCACGAAGATTAGATGGTCGTGTCCAATTTTTCACAGCTTTTATTTTATACTCATCTCTGTGTATTCCTTGTGACGTAACCTGGTGCCCCAGACATTTGACTTCACGCTGGAAAAGTGAGCACTTTTTCGCACTTAATTTTAGTCCAGCTGCCTCCAAGCGCTCAAACACTTCCTCCAGATTTTTCAAGTGGTCATCAAAATCTTTTCCCATAATGATTATGTCATCGAGATACACTAAACAGGTCTTCCAATGTAGTCCTTTGAGCACTCGTTCCATTAACCGCTCAAACGTAGCTGGAGCGTTACAAAGACCAAACGACATAACGTTAAACTGCCATAGACCATTCCCAATACTAAAAGCAGTTTTCTCTTTGTATTTTTCATCTATTTCCACCTGCCAATATCCACTTTGTAAGTCCAGGGTGGAAAACCATGTTGCTCCAGATAACGTATCCAGTGTATCATCGATTCTGGGTAACGGGTAGCTGTCTTTTTTGGTGACGTCATTTAATTTTCTGTAATCCACACAGAATCGCATACTTCCGTCCTTTTTCTTGACAAGTACGACCGGTGAACTCCAAGGGCTTTCTGATGGTGCAATGACCTTTTCTCGCGCCAAATAATAAGGCCCGTTACTTCCTCTCTTTTAGCGCGTGCTAGCCTCTTTGGAGGTTGACGAATTGGCTGAAAGTTATCTGTATCAATGCGATGCTTGACAACTGATGTTTGGCCATTATTTTCTCCTTTGGACGCAAATACCCGCCAATTCTTTTGGAGAAGCCTTTTTGCTTTATTTTTGTTCTGTGCAGACAACTCCTTCGTTCATTCTTTCGTCAATAAGGCCGACGATTTTGTTAAAGTTGTACCTTTTGTGTCCTGCTGGTCATTTTCACAATTTATAACAGCCGTAACTTTCTCACATTGCGCTATTAGTTCACCTTTTTGCATCCATTTCGGCTCATTTGTTGGATTCAAAATTCGTACTGGTATTTTGCTATCCGCTCTTGTTTTTACTGGGGTCTTTTCAATAATCAAGTCTTTCTTTACATTTTTCTTATCTGCTTCCACTACCCACAGATGGCCTATCCCCCAGTCTTCACTTGTTGTTTCTTCAGTGTTGGGTTCAATTCGACAGTGCTCACTTGTGTAGACTCCTGCAGTTGTTAATTTTTGTCCACAGCCAATGTCTACAGGCAACTCTACATTGTCATACCTTAACGTCTTTTTCTTTAGATCCAAAGTGAACCCGTGTCGAATCATGAAGTCCACGCCAATGATAACCTCATCGGTGATGTTTGCAACAATAAAATCATGTTCCACAGTTTTGTTGCCGATAAGAATACTCGCTGTAACTTTTCCTTCTATATACGCAATTTCGCCTGTCGCTGTTTTCAATTGGATCCCATTTAATGGCATTACTCGTCGTCTATTAAATAAATCTGTCCTCACAATTGAGTTCGATGCGCCTGTATCCAAAGTTAGCTCACATGGTCTTTCGTTTATTTTTCCACCGATGGTAAGGCAGTTGGAATTCCGGCAGAGCTTTTTATATTGTAATATTGTATATGATTCCCGCTTTATAATTTATAAAAAGAAGTAATAGAAAAATTATTTCAAGATTAGTAAATTTTATTATATTGAATTTTATTTCTCTTTTGTTTTTAATTTGTACTCTGTTTGAGTTCTTAACATATTCATGCAAAAAAATAAACATAAAAACTCTTACTAATTGGCTTAGAAGTAATGTGTTGAACAGAATTGGGACGGGGTCGGGAAAGCGGCAACGGAAATTCGCTGGCCGTCCCAATTCCGTTCAACACATTACTGATGAGTCTTCCTAGCAGAAGACTCTATTGTAGAGTTTAATAACCCCACTTATGATTCAATTCAATATAAAATTAAAAGATTACATAACTGATGTAAAAAATTTTAAAAATCAATTTCAGTTATTTATTATTTCATCATGAAAACTTTGTAACGTACTTTTTAAAAATGTTACTTCTTTTAATGAAAAAATTGTACAGTCCTTTTAAAATATAATAAATTATTGCAGAAATTTTAATATCTTCTTGGTAAAAATTCAAAACTTACATTCGAAAAACTGATGCCTACATAAGTAGTAGCAATTTTTATACTATGCTTAGTTTCTAAATTACTAAAAATCCTGCTAATATTTCTTAAATTTTGATTAATATTTACAAGAATTTTGAGTTTCGCTTTTTCCGTGTAATAGCTTCAAACATTATTTTTAAACTTATTAATAATTTTTGATTAAGTTAGGTAATAATTAGTTCTTATTTCTTCTTTTTTGGTAAGGGCTATTTATTAATAATTTTTAATTTATTTTCATAAAGTATACTACAAATCTAGTTGAATTAATTCTTACGTTTTGTTTAATAATTATATTGATTTGAATTTTCAATTCTTTCCATAGCTCTGTTATACTTAAGTTGCAATTATTTCTACTAATTTATATGCATATAGAATAATTATATCTTTTGAGGTACTATAAAAGTTTAATACTTAATGCAGAGTCGAAAGCCATGGCAGCTACTCTTCCTTATAGTATTTGTAATTTATTACCTTGCTAATTATATTAAATAAAATAAATAATAAAACTTAATGTACAATACTTGAAAAATAAATAAATAAATAAAATAAAAATAAATAAATAAGTCAATTCAGCTGACAGAACTTAAAAGAAATCCAAGCTTCTATAATTTCAACAAAACCAAATTATATAGTAATTTGTCAAATTTGCTTTACTGAAGTCAGTGTAGATGCAGTCTACTTGCCTACTAGAGTCAATAGAGCTTAATGCAAAGAAGTGAAGTCAAGGAGGTTGGAAACTTTAGATCTGCCGTTAACAAAACCATACTGACGAATTGGTATGACTTCACTTTTTTTTTGAATTTTCTTAAAGTATAACATATATCCTGTTATTCGGCAATAACCAAAGGGTTATCGGTAGTAAGAGCAGGCCCGTCAACAGGGGGGGGGGGGGGGTAACGGGTGGATTCCCCCCGGGCCCGCAGTTCTTCGAAGGGGCCCGTAAATTCTTAAAATCACTATTAAAAAAAAACTTGAAAATAAATGATGACGGTCGAAATATTCAGGGCCTTTGCGTTTTTTCGTCCCTATAATGTAAAGATCTCTAGTATTTGTAATGAAACTCTACTTTCCAGAGCATGCTTTTACCGACTATCTATACAACCTCAATCTTTTAATGTAACCTGGAAACAAAACATATATAGATAAGCATTGTGCAGGTGTATGCATTTTTACTCTGGTCGTTTGTCCGTATATGTTACTTTTACCATCCCACACCATTTTTAATTTTATGAGCTTTAATTGTCAGCCAATCCATTTCATTTTTCTGTATTGTAGAGAAGAATCTGACAAAAATTTTAAGGTATGAAACGTGCCAATAGTATTATTATTATTACTGTTCTGATCGAAAATATGTAAAAAAAATCTTTTTTTCGTTTTTTTTAAAACAAACTTCAATTTTGAAGTCCTATTTCTGGAATAAATTATATGGATTGGAAAAAGTAAGCGCTCCTATCATATAGAAAGTTTCATTATAAGAATTTTAAGAATGCAAATTGCCTACAGAAAAGTTATAATTTACGAAACTTGAGCACTTTATTACCATTAATGGAAAAACCATTTTTTCTTATAAAGTCAAATAATTTACTATTATTCTTAATTTAATAGTACAAAGTAAATAATTACTCTACAAGCCAGGCCATCGGCTCAAAGTCAAATAATTTTTCAAATCGATTAAGGCAGATACCATCAATGTCATAGATTTACTTAAAATTTACAGGGATCATTCTACGTTCAATTTTAAGAGACCCGTATTTTTTTATTTTGCTGAAAACCCACATTTCTCAAAATAATGGTCGTTTGAACTTTGTATGTTAAAATTACATATGTATGAGAAAAATTATATGAGAAAAAAATTTTGAAATTATTTTCAAATTGTTGGTATTTCCTTAAAAAATAATGGGTTTTCATAATTTATTTTTAAAATCCTCAAAATTTGATGGATTTTATGAAAAAGTTACGTTTTGTGGAAATAAAATTGTTTTGTACACGGAAAAAACGAAACTCGAAATTATTGTAAATATTAATCAAAATTTAAGAAAAATTAGTAGGTAATTTAGTTATTTAGAAACAGTTCGAGTGTCTATTAAATATTACTAAGCGTAATATAAAAATTGCATCAAGCAGGCATTAATTTTTCGAATGCAAGTTTTTAATTTTTACAAAGTAGATTTTAAAATTTCTGCAATAATTTATTATATTTTAAAAGGACTGTACTATTTTTTAAAAAGTACATTATAAAGTTTTTATGATGAAATAATAATAACTGAAATTTATTTTTAAAATTTTTTGTGTGTTGAACAAAATTGGGACGGCCAGCGAGTTTCCGTCGCCGCTTTCCCGACCCCGTCCCAATTCTGTTCAACACATTACTTTAAAGCCAATTAGTAAGAGTTTGGCAAGCCTTATATATTTATTTTTTTTTTGAGAACTCAAACAGAGTACAGAGTACAAACTACAGACTAACAAACTTTTAAATGCAGTTTTCAAGAAAAACTGTTTAAAAAAAATTAAAATTGCAAAAAAGCAAAAATTTATAATACAGCTACAATTTTGGAATCAAACTCTGTTTATAAATGGAATCAAAATTTGGAATTGAAAAACTGAAATTCAAAAAAGGAGTTTGAAAAATTTTGATTCCATCCTATCTATTTTTAGAGGATAAATAGTTCGGTGTTTATGGGAAATGTAAAATACGAAATTGGAAAAATTATGTTGACATAGCTCTCTTGAAATCGTTCCAGTATAAATGCATTAATAGCTTTTGTGGAGATAGAACTTGTGTTTAATTATTTTCAATTTACAATTTTACGAAAGTTTGTCATCTGGTTGGCTTTGTTGCGCCTCAAATCCGTGATATATTTCGCTCTAAACAAAAAGCAGATTCAGCTATCATAATTAAATTTTGTTCGAGATTTGACAGAAATTTTGTACTTGGTGCCTTCGGCAATTATAAGCGCAGGACAAAAAAGGCAGTAATCCTTGAAGATATTGATAGCAGCAGTATTTATAATAACGAAAGTTTACCCTATGATACTAGAAGAATAAAACAATCTGCGGTGAAGCTGAAAAAGCAAAGTAAACTTGTTAGCGTCTTTACTATTCGTGGAGTAGTTCATGTTCGTAGCCAGAGGAATGGCACTTCAATAGCTGTTCATAGTTTAACTGATTTAAATGTTTTTAACAATTTCCCTGTTATTTCACATATTGAAAGTTCTTAAAATTTTAGAAAAGTAGCTCTAATTTTTAATTTTCTAATTAATGTTTTTTTTGTAAAGATGTGTGGATATTTTGAAATGACTTATTTCGTTTCTTTTTTTTCGGTTCTTATAAATGCATTTCGTTGTTGCATATTTGATTTCATAGTATATAATATTATTTTTTTTTTTGTTAATTTTTTGCCCGTTAAAAATGCTTATTGTTGTTGGCCATATGCAGTATGGAGGTAATTTCTTATTCTAGGAATGGGGTTACATGTAGTCACAAAATCTTAGTTGATGTTCTTTGTAAACAACATTGTGGTTTAAAAATTGTACATTTCAATGCCAGAAGTTTGAATGTTGATAAAATGGATTATGTTAAGTATGTGTTTGAAAACTCGTCCGTTGATGTTATATGTATTTCTGAGACCTGGTTCAGTAATGAAATCAGTGATTGTTACCTAAATGTACCTAATTATAAGTTATTCAGACATGACAGAACCAACAAAAAAAGGAGGGGGTGTTGCAATATATTGTAGGTCATACCTCAACGCTAGGGTTGTAGGTAAGTCTTGCAATGAGCCGATTGAATATATCAGTCTAGAGTTGTCTGATAGCAACATGAAGGTGCTGATTTCTTGCATATATAATCCAAATAGATGCAATCCTATGGACTCATTTTTTTCGGATTTGACCCTTCGCCTCATAGACTATGATCAATTAGTACTTTGTGGTGATTTCAACTATAATTTGCTTGTTTGCGACAATGTTACTGAAAGGTTTCATGATCTTGTGAGCACTTCTAGCTTATCAATTGTCAACTCGATTTTGCCTAGTCGTTTTGCTACTAATGCATGTCCTAGCCTACTGGACCTCTTTATGGTTTCGGATGATCTCTAAACTTCTGATATTTGACCAAATTTCCTTTATTTCGGACCATGACCTAATTGTTTGCACTCTGGATATCAATTTGGGTCACCAAAATGTGCCGTCATCTGTTTCTTACCGTGACTTAAGTTCTATAAATCATCCTCTTCTCTATGATGAACTGATTCGACATAATTGGAGTGAATGCTGGTTTTACAGTTCCGTTGACCGTAAATTGGAATTCTTTGTAAATAAAATAAATAATCTTTTTGATACTCTCGTACTTATTCGAACTTTTCAAGTTAAAAGAAATTCCTGTCCTTGGTTCACTGCCAATGTCAAACTAAAGCTCAAGCTTAGGAACAGACTACACGGAAAAAACACCAACTTAAATTTTATTAAAAATTAATAGGAGATTATAAAAATTAAAATCTGAAAACAAATATTACTTTTTTATAGTAATAAATAGAAAATTCTTATTAAAAATTCTATTCTAGTTTGTAAATATTTTCATTTTACATTTTTTAATAAGTGCATATTAAAAATTATTTTCTTCATTTTAATTATCACATAAAAACTTTGAAATTTTACAAAAAATTTATTAAATTTTAATAAATTGCCACATTAGAATTTTTATATATTTCATATTGTAATATATGATTCCCGCTTTATAATTTTTAAAAAGTAGTTATAGAAAAATTATTTCAAGATTATTAATTTTTATTATATTGAATTTTATTTCTCTTTTGTGTTTAATTTGTACTCTGTTTGAGTTCTCAACATGTTCATGCAAAAAAATAAATATATAAGGCTTGCCAAACTCTTACTAATTGGCTTTGAAGTAATGTGTTGAACAGAATTGGGACGGGGTCGGGAAAGCGGCAACGGAAACTCGCTGGCTGTCCTAATTTTGTTCAACACACCAAAAAATTTAAAAATAAATTTCAGTTATTATTATTTCATCATAAAAACTTTATAATGTACTTTTTAAAAAATAGTACAGTCCTCTTAAAATATAATAAATTATTGCAGAAATTTTAAAATCTACTTTGTAAAAATTAAAAACTTGCATTCGAAAAATTAATGCCTGATTGATGCAATTTTTATATTACGCTTAGTAATTTTTAATAGACACTCGAACCGTTTCTAAATTACTAAATTACCTACTAATTTTTCTTAAATTTTCATTAATATTTACAATAATTTCGAGTTGGTGTTTTTTCCGTGTACATTTGAAATAGAAGAAATGTCCAACTATTGAAAATTGGAATGCTTATAAACTGGCTCGTAATACAACTGTATCTTTTGTAAGGCGTGCTAAAAAAGAGTATTTTTGTTTGAAACTCAACACGAGTCTTCCAACTAAACAGTTATGGAAAAATTTAAGGCAACTTGGCGTACAGAAAATCGACAAACCAATTTGTAATGTGGAGCCTAACTCTTTGAATGATTATTTTTTATCTAATAGTTGCTCTCATAATACTTGCTCTTTTGATCCAGATTCTAAAAACTTTTGTGACCCTGCTGACAGCTTTCAATTTCACGTACTGAATGATTTTGAAGTTTATAAGAGCATCATGGATATTAAATCAAATGCAGTAGGTGAAGATGGTATATCTGCTAAGATTCTTAAGCTTGTTCTACCTTATGTACTTAGTACTTTAACGCACATTTTTAACAACTGCATAACAACTTCATGCTTCCCTAAAATGTGGAAAGTAGCCATTGTCATACACGGAAAAAACGAAACTCGAAATTATTGTAAATATTAATCAAAATTTAAGAAAAATTAGTAGGTAATTTAGTAATTTAGAAACGGTTCGAGTGTCTATTAAAAATTACTAAGCGTAATATAAAAATTGCATCAAGCAGGCATTAATTTTTCGAATGCAAGTTTTTAATTTTTACAAAGTAGATTTTAAAATTTCTGCAATAATTTATTATATTTAAAAAGGACTGTACTATTTTTTAAAAAGTACACTATAAAGTTTTTATGATGAAATAATAATAACTGAAATTTATTTTTAAAATTTCTAATGTGTTGAACAAAATTGGGACGGCCAGCGAGTTTCCGTTGCCGCTTTCCCGACCCCGTCCTAATTCTGTTCAACACATTACTTCAAAGCCAATTAGTAAGAGTTTGGCAAGGCTTATATATTTTTTTTTTGCATGAACATGTTGAGAACTCAAACAGAGTACAAATTAAACACAAAAGAGAAATAAAATTCAATATAATAAAAATTAATAATCTTGAAATAATTTTTCTGTAACTACTTTTTAAAAATTATTAAGCGGGAATCATATATTACAATATGAAATATATAAAAATTCTAATGTGGCAATTTATTAAAATTTAATAAATTCTTTGTAAAATTTCAAAGTTTTTAGGTGATAATTAAAATGAAGAAAATAATTTTTAATATGCACTTATTAAAAAATGTAAAATGAAAATATTTACAAAGTAGAATAGAATTTTTCATAAGGATTTTCTATTTATTACTATAAAAAAGTAATATTTGTTTTCAGATTTTAATTTTTATAATCTCCTATTAATTTTTAATAAAATTTGAGTTGGTGTTTTTTCCGTGTAGAAGATAGCGTTCATATCTCGAACCAGAGACATTTCCTTCAAATCAAAAAATTGCAAAATTTCTTTTGCGTTATCTCTTCATAAAACCCAAACAATTCAGATTTTCAAAAAAAATTATGAAGAGCCATTATTTATTAAGGAAATACCTACAATTTGAAAAAATCTTTCAAAAAAGTTTTTCATATTTGTAATTTTACATACTGTAGCGAAATTTGGTTTATGCCAGAAAGTTCTCGTAATAATTATTAAACGATATTAGCTAGCATCACTGACCGTAGAAAAATACTTGCATCACTGACCGTAGAAAAATACGTGCCTCACTGACCGTAAGAAAATACGTGCATCACTGACCGTACGAAAATACGTGCATCACTGACCGTAAGAAAATACGTGCATCACTGACCGTAGAAAAATAACGCCATCTAGAACGCACTAGAAACGATATTCTAGACAACGGCAGATGGTTCTAGCAATTGATGACTTTAGTATAAAAGGCTGTTATATGAGCAGCAGAGACACAGTTGATATTGAACAGTGGAACACAGTGGATCTTAAGTGAGAACATTTGAATTTAAGTACTTAAGTGATATAGTGGATTTTAAGTAATAAAGTATAACGTTTGTGTATACAACTTGAATGTAAAGATTAAATAAACAATTGTACTGTGTAAAAACTAACGTTTGTGATTTAAATAAACATTTTATAATTAAATAAAGATTGCGTTTGTCTTGATTATTACACAATCCAGTGATCGAACTCAGAAAAGTGTAAGAGATCGAAATTATTGTCAAAGGGACAAGGAAATTTCGTAACAATACAAAGTTCAAACTACCATAATTTTGAGAAATGTAGTTTTTCAGCAAAATAAAAAAATATGGGTGTTTTAAAATTGAACATAGAACGATCCCTGTAAATTTTAAGCAAATCGATGACATTGATTGTATCTGTCTTAATCGATTTGAAAAATTATTTGACTTTGAGCCGATAGCCTGGCTTCTAGTGCTCTTAACGAACCATTGTAGAGTAATTATTTACGTCGTAATATTAAATCAATAATAATAATAAATTTGACTTTATAAGAAAAAATGGTTTTTCCATTGATGATAATAGAATGCTCAAGTTTCGTAAATTATCACTTTTCTGTAGGCATTTGCATTCTTAAAATTCTTATAATGAAACTTTCTATATGATAGCGGGGCTATCAGATATAGGACTTTCAAATTGAGATTTGTGTTAAAAAAACGAAAAAAAAAGTTTTTTTTGCTTATTTTCGATCAGAACTGCCAGCCATATCACTAATAGTATTGGCACGTTTCATACCTTAAAATTTTTGTCTGACTCTTCTCTACAATACAAAATATTAATAATCGATTGGCTGACAATTAAAGTCCTTACAACCATTTATGTGAAGTATGTCCTCTCAACAGTACATTTTTTTGAATTTTGCTGTTTATATGGAAAATTGGGGCCAATCGAAAAAAGTCATTAACATATTCGGATTCTACGGAAAATTCCACTCTAGAAAGTGTTATCGCCAGTCGTTGTGGAAAATATTGTTGAGTAGTGTAGTTAGGGGGAGAAGGAGATTAGATTTCAATGAAATTTACACAGTTTTTGAAAAACATAAAAAGCTAGTCCTTGATTTAAGGGATTTTGTTTATCTAAATATCGATTTTCATGAACAATTAATTGTTGGTTTTTTACCGAAAATCTGGAGGTAAATTTCCTGAGGCCGCTACTTTGTTGATTTTTTAAAAAAATAAAAAACCTTCGATCAGGCACTAGATTATTTATTTAAATAACTAATTTTTCTTATCCGATTGATTTTAGATGATTTTCCAAGGATTTGTGATGGTCACCGCAAGGCACTCTGTATGGGAGAGGGTCCAACACAGCCAGCTATAACTTTTTTTATTTTTAATTTTTTTTTTAATTTTTCGTAAAGTCAAGTTAAATTAATACCAAAAAAAATTAGAAATGCTCTATTTTTCACGCGTATGACTGCCCCTGCCCCCTTAAACAAAAAACTGAGGGGCTGACACAGCACAGAGATACAGTTAACTAGTACTGTCACAGGAATACCATCAGGTCCGGAACTGAAGTCATCATCAACAGATGAGATATACATATTTCTCTATGAGGTCAGATGAGAAAGATATCTCATTGACTCGATTAATCCATATATTCAAAATAGCTGACCTCGGGGTAAATAATTCCGTAGATCATCTTTATTTAGCATAAATGCCATTTTTAAATATTTTAAATTTTCAACTTTGTTTAACATTTTCAAAATTTTAAATTATACTAATTCTTAATTTTATATACATATTGTAGCGAAATTTGGTTTATGCCAGAAAATTCTCGTAATAATTATTAAACGATATTAGCTAGCATCACTGACCGTAGAAAAATACGTGCATCACTGACCGTAAGAAAAATACGTGCATCACTGACCGTAAGAAAATACTTGCATCATTGACCGTAGAAAAATACGTGCATCACTGACCGTAGAAAAATAACACCATCTAGCGACATGTAGCATGTTTTCTGTACTATAAATGATAAAGTGGTACGACATTATAATCGCCATCTAGAAGGCACTGGAAACGACATTCTGGATAATGGCGGATGGTACGACATTATCAACGTCGATAATCGCTATCTAGAAGGCACTGGAAACGATATTCTAGACAACGGCAGATGGTTCTAGCAAATGATGACTTTAGTATAAAAGGCTGTCATATGAGCAGCAGAGACACAGTTGATATTGAACAGTGGAACACAGTGGATCTTAAGTGAGAACATTTGAATTTAAGTACTAAAGTGATATAGTGGATTTTAAGTAATAAAGTATAACGTTTGTGTATACAATTTGAATGTAAAGATTAAATAAACAATTGTACTGTGTAAAAACTAACGTTTGTGATTTAAATAAACCATTTTATAATTAAATAAAGATTGCGTTTTTCTTTATTATTACACAATCCAGTGATCGAACTCAGAAAAGTGTAAGAAATTACTGTCAAAGGGACAGGAAATTTCGTAAAAATATGTCTGTATGTATGTACATATTTATATAATTTAAATTTCGTTATTTTTAACATATTCAATAATTTTCTTTTAAATAAATACATTTAGTCGCATTTCATTTCTAATATCTATTGGCAAATTATTAAAAGCTTGGAAGCCTATATAATTAATAGTTCGTTGCCCTCTTGTGGTTCGGGCTCGATGTATTGTTGTATATAAAATTTTGCGTCATATGTTCTCATACTAAGACAAGTTTTGTTAACCTAGTATGGTTCCTTGAGATAGACCCAGGGCCGTTTTTAAGCATAGGCTATATAGGCTGCAGCCTCGGGGCCCGCGCCATTGAATAAAAAAAGCTGCATCGATTTGTCGCAAACTGCTTCAAAATCTCAGGCGTGTACAAGCACCTTAAACGGATATCGTTTCATACTTGCATGCGCTCTTAACCCGGGCACCGTTCTCTCTTTTGACTTGCTCCCATTCGCCACTTTTTATTAAACCAAACTTTTTGTATGTGGTTTTCTATTTGAAGAAAAAATATTTAATTAAAAAAGTGTCACTCGGATCTGGTTTCGGTGATACAGCCATCGGAAGTTGCTGATATAGCTTTTGTTAAAATCATATGTAGTATGTCATAAGAAAGATAATTTAGTTAGTCAGAATTTAAGAAAAATCGTCATATCATATCAAATTTTAAAGTTTTATCTTTCTTATGACACCCATATTTTTACATCTATTCAGGGGCTCCCAACTTATAATGACTTTAACAAAAGCAACTTCCGATAGCTATATCTTTGAAACCATATCCGAGTGACACTTTATTTAATTTTTTTGCTTTTAACCCGAAAAGAAAAATTGGGCAATATATCTGTGGCCACAATCGATAACAGCCTAAGTCGACATAAAAAAGAATTGAGTTATGTATGCTACCATACTCTACTATCAAAACTTTATGTTAACATGAAACCCCTATTTCTTTAACAATATTTTTTAAAAAGATATTAATAACATATTAGTTAAAGTTGTATTGAAGTCGCATTACATTTACAATAAGCGCTAAAATATACTTAATAATAATAATAATAGAGTTTAGCTACTACAGCTATTAGCTTTCTTAGCAATTTTAGCTTGAAGCTTTAAAACCAAGTAAAAAGCTTATATATTAAAGGATATGAAAAAATTATACATGCAATGAATTTGTTATATATTTATAATTTTTTCTTAGCTTTATCGCACTTTCTCAACATACCCACCCAGATCATAAGTATATAAACATACAAATGCATTAATGTAATTGTATGGATTTATTTATATGATCTAAGGCATAAATGTTAGAAAAAATTTACCCATCATGCGGTGGGGCTCGGACAACACAAACATAAAGACCAACAACCATTAAGCTACAAAATTAACTATAGTTATTTTTCAATCTAAGCTTGAGTTGACCTTTTGACAAGGTAATATTATATATATCGCAATTATTAATGAGAGTAGTCATGCGATTAAAAGGAGCTGTAGCCATATAATTAGTTCTACTGACTGGTTGGTAAAATATCTGATATGAGTTACGATTACTCCTACGATTACTGTTAAAATGAATATATTTCAGAAGCTCTGGCGCCGCAAGTGACCCAGTTACAAGAATGCAAATAAAGTATACCCGCAATATTTCTACGGGTACTCAAAGACTGCATACGTAATAACTTTAAACGATCCTCATAAGGAGGAAGGTTTAAGAGGTCATTTCAATTCAAGCTCTTGAGAGCAAATCGAACAAAGTTTTTTTGGACTCGTTCTACTCTATCTATATGTATATTGTAATATGGAGACCATACTTGGCTAGCATACTCTAAGTGAGGACGCACAATTGTATTATATAAAGTTACTGTTACCAACGGGCTATTAAATTCTTTTGCCCACCGCTTTATAAATCCAAGTAATGACGAGGCCTTCTTACAGATTATATTAATATGTTCATTAAACGTCAACTTAGCATCGACATGTATACCAAGGTCTTTGACTATATCGACACGACAGATTTTCATATCATTAATTGTATAATCAAATTCCACATTAATTTTCTTTCTAGAGAAGATCATAGTTTGGCATTTATCAGGATTTAAATGTAAGCTATTTTTAGAACACCAAACTTCAAATGATTTCAGGTCAGACTGAAGGGCAAAGGTGTCATCATCCACCTTCACAGTTCTGTAAATTTTCATATCATCAGCATATATAAGCAGATGAGAGTTTTTGATTACATGAGTAACATCATTGATAGCCAAAATAAACAGGAGCGGTCCCAGATGACTTCCTTGCGGAACACCTGAATACGCTGTAAAAGGGGATGATAACACCCCTCGAAATCTTATTCGGTAAGAACGATCAAATAAATAAGATTCAATCAGTCTGACAAAATTTAAAGGAAATCCTAGTTTCTTTAATTTAAACAAAATCAAACTATGTGGTAATTTGTCAAATGCTTTACTAAAGTCTGTGTAGATACAGTCTACTTGCAACCCAGAATCAATTGAACTTAAAGCAAAAGACGTAAAATCAAGAAGGTTAGAAACTGTAGATCTGCCATTAACAAAACCATGCTGACGAGTTGTTATGACTTCATTACAGCACACCTTAACTTGGTCATAAATAATTCGCTCAAAAAGCTTCGGTATTGATGATAACTTGGCTATAAAAATATCATTTTTTAATCCTTTTTTAAAAATAGGACTTATAAAAGATTCCTTCCAAAATTTAGGAAAATAGCCGTCATTGATAGATTTATTAAAAAGGAAACTGAGTGGCTGACTCAGGATAAGACTACAATTAATTAAAACTGTGGCTGGAATGCCATCAGGTCCAGAACCAAAGTCATCATCAAGGGATGCAATATATTTTACTATAAGTTCAGGGGTAAAAGATATTGCACCAAATGGAACCTGAGGATCAGTATTCATATACTCAAAGTAGTTGACATCAGGGCTAAATACTTCAGTTGAAAAAGATTTTTTGAACAAATTAGCAAAAAGTCCAGCTATAATTTGGGGATCGCTGGTGAGCCCATCAACAGTTTTGAATTCAGATGGGAAACCATCTGACCTTTTTTTTGAGTTAATGAATCCCCAAAATTTTTTGGGGTCCTGAAGAATATTGAGCTTCGTTTTAGTTAAATATTCAGAATAAGCTGAATCTGACCTAAGCTTAAATTCCTGAAAAAGGCGCAGATAAGCCTTCAGGTCAATACGGTCCTGACTACAAACGTATTTATTCCATGCCCTATTGCGGCCGTTACGTATTTTCTTCAAATCTTTAGTGTACCATGGGTACGAAGAATCATTAACATACCTTAGAGTATATGGCACAGACAGAGATATAGCCGAAAAAATTTCTTCATAAAAAAACTTTACGCAGTCATCTAAAACATTATGATTAAAAAAGTCCAACAAAATGTTAGATCTATCATTTAGGATATTATTCAATTTCAAGTCAGCTTTCTTGAAATTGAATTCATAAAATCTGCTAGAAGAATTGGCAGTAACTACGTTATCTCTATCTGATTGGTACAACACACTCAGAGGTGGATGGTACGCATCAACCGCAGATAAAGCATGAGGAGCATTTTGCACAACAACATTGCTACTGTCTGTAGTCAAGACTAAGTCTAGTTGTCGACTGTGGGAATTTGTAATACAACTAACTTGTTGTAAATTAGACAGGATTTCATCAACAAAAATTTGTTGTTGTCGAGTTATTGGACTAGATACATAATAATACGTACCATTGTCCGAAATAGTCCATTTTAAGTCAGGCAAATTAAAGTCACCTAAAAATAAAATATCGTCATTGTTAAGAAGTTTATCTATGACAAATTCTACGGCCCTCGAAAGGTGCTCGTAGACTTCTGTGCTACTATTGGGAGGAATGTAGGCGTTAAGGATATACAAATTGGACTTAGAAAAAGTTACCTTAACACATAAGAGTTCAATACTAGCAGCACAGGAAATTTCAATTATAGAACTAGTGTGACTATTTTTTATAGCGATTAATATACCCCCTCCAACTGGAGACGAGTCGTCCATATATCTGTCTCTTCTAAAGACATTAAAGCTATTATCAAATAGCTCCTGATTAAGAAACGAGCTGTTAAGCCAAGTCTCGGTAAAAATGATGATATCTTCAGAAAAGTTCTGAGTAGATAAGAAAATTTCATGCGTTTTTGAACGCAAACCCCTTACATTTTGGTAGTAAAGGGATAGACGATTTAGTTTTTTGGATTAGAATGAGCGTTTTGAACAATCTTGTTTTTTTTTATTGAAACTCAGACTTAAAGATATTATCAACCCACATTTTCGAATTATAGACAGCAGCAAAATGACAAGAAGCCACTGTAATTTTAAAAGATGAATATGTAGGTTTATTACCAATTTTCCTACAAGAAAGAAAAGCGTCGACAGGAATGACATTTTGTTGTCTTATAAAGTCCCTAACAGTGTCAACTGTTGTGTCAGGGTGTAGTCGAGAAACAAAAATGGACCTAGGTTTGGGCATCGCTTGTAGAAAAATAGGAAGAGTAGGACTTACAGCAGGGGGACTATTTTCTACTGGAAGATAAACAGTATTTAGTACTTCTGGCAAAGTCTCTGGTAGCGAAATTAAAGAAATCCTATCAGGAATATTGGGTGTGCTAACCGGTTTTTTAGTTGGTTTGGTTTTCTTTTTTGGTTTATTTCTCTTCAAAAGGGGACTAGCCTGCTTGGTAGCATTAGAAATCGAGGGAGTGGATGCAAAAGCGGTAGGGACATTAGTAATAGTATTGTTAGTATTTGCTAACAAACTATCGTCAGGGGACATAGTCTCATTAAGACTGTTATCAATTTGGGGACTTAAGACAAGATAGTTACTTAAAATATCTCTGAAATTTGTATTTAGATTATTTAAACTATCCCCAAATTGTTTAATTTTTTCGAAAAAAACCGACGGGGAGAGGGCTCTGCACGATGGATAGTACCTTTGCAGACCCGAACGGTCAGAACATAATAATTCTGTTACAGAAGTGGTCAAGTTTGCACAAGACGCATGAAACATTTGCTCACACGGCCCTGAGCAAGAAAACATTGAATTTAAAAGATTCTGGCTTTTGCATTGATCCCCTACAGAACAAGCAAGCAAGTTATCGGAAGAAAATAATTCATATTCACTAAAAAGTTTAATTTAAAGAATAAAAAATTAATATCAAAAAGTTGGAATAAATTAGCAAACAGGGCAAACAACGTGTTAATGTTTACAAAAATAGTCTCTACAGTAGGTAACGGATATAAGAAAGTCAAAAAATTCCGGAAATTTCTTTCTTATATCAGTTTTTTCTTATAGAAGTACCACGTTTATAAGAAAAAAATTTCTTATATACGTACTACTGATATAAGAAACTTTATTTCTTATATCCGTGTCGCCAAAAATCAGCTGTGAGTAATAAGTGCGTTGAGCAACTGCAATCGTTTCACTTGTTCGTTCAATTTTGATCGAAGAATGATGACATAAAGAAAGCGTGTATTTTCCATTTCGACCAAAGAACGAAAATTACGATTTGAAAAAATTTCTTATAAGCGTTATTTTTTTCTTAAGATTTTTCATATTGGTGCTTTGAAAAAGCTTTCTTTTATGCGTTTTTTTCTTATAAGAAGTTTCTTATATAGATTGTTTTTTACCTCAAAACATTGGGAAAAAACGCGGTGCTTTCGAAAATGTTTCTTATAAGCGTTCCTTTCTTATATGAATTGTGCTTATATCCGTTACCTACTGTATAACAGAACAACAACAAAAAAACAATGTTAGTTAAATAGATTTTGTAAACAAACAAAGCACAAAGAGGAACAGAAAAGTTTATGCGCGCTTAAGCAGCAGCAATGCAAGCAACTATTGCTATGCTTTAAAATTAATAGGAAAATATTATTTAAATACCACTAAATTTCAAGCAAAAAGCAAAGATTTTAATTTAAAATTATTACACAGGCACTAAATGAACATTAGTATACAACATAGATAAAATATTTACCAAAACAAATCACTAAAATATTACAAAAAAACGTCACAACACTAAGACACACTACCGTCACCGACAAATAGACAAAGTCAACTGAAAGAAAATATTTTCATAAAATGTTATTATATTTAAATAGCCTATAATGACCTAAGCGGTTCTTGCACATTTTTCCTAAATTAATTATCATAAACAAGAGAGTTAATTTAAGAGCCAAAGTATTGAGAAGTGATTATTGTAAATTGAAAATGTTTAAACACAAGTTCTATTTTTACAAAAGCTCAGCGCGTACTCAGTCTCTAGAGTATTTCTTAAAACACAATTCAAAACGTTTGCAAATACGACGCGTGAAATGTTTATATCAACATTATGTTTGAAAGAAAGTATGGTAAGGACCTGGATGAAAGGCAGCTGTATTCATGGTACTCAAATTAATGATTCAAAGATCTTCCAAGCACAGTCAAAGCGGCTTTCAACTGTAGAAAAACAATAGCTGCGAAACCGTAAGGATTTGGAAAGATGAATATCAGCCCTTACCTATAACATCAAAACCAAGATAGTTTTCCAAAGAAAAGCTGAGCCCTTTATGCAAGCAAAAATTTAAAATTTCAAAGAAAAAGTTGGACTATTTGCAGGATTAGAAAAAGTTATTGCCGATGGATTGCCAACAATTTTATGACATTTTGTCATTCAGCTAATGCAATCATTTGAATAAATTTTTTTATTCAAGTTTTTTTATTAGTTTCTTTTTATTTATTAAAAAACTGCATTAAACAGTACAATATTTGCAAATTTTCTTTAAATTTGTTGTGAGCGAATTATACTTTTAGTTTTCAAAGTAATTGCAAAATGCTCTAAATGCACTTTCGCATACATAAAAATGATGTCAAAAAGCCCTAATTGAAATAAAAAAAATATCAATAAAAAAAATTAATGTTTTTCACTAAAAATAATTATGTTAATGATTTAGTAACAAAACTGCATTTAACCAAATTTGAATATTCTACATTGTCGGTTTTATTCAGTTTTTTGTGTCTCCTGAACAAAACTAAAAATGTCAATTAGGGCCGTTGTACAAGTGAGCGACGGTATAAAAAGTGATTTTTCGCATGACTTTTGACTTAGGCTGTTGTTGCTTGTGACCACAGATATGCTAAAGTAAACCGATCGCACCGAACTATTTATCTTTTAAAAATAGATAGAATGGAATCAAAATTTTTCAAACTCCTTTTTTGAATTTCAGTTTTTCAATTCCAAATTTTGATTCCATTTGTAAAAAGAGTTTGATTCCAAAATTGTAGCTGTATTAGAAATTTTTGCTTTTTCGCAATTTTAATTTTTCTTAAACAGTTTTTCTTGAAAACTGCATTTAAAAGTTAATTAGTCTGTTATTTGTGTTTTAAAGAGTATTAAAAAGTTTTGATAGCACCAAATGAAAGAGTGTATTTGCTTAATTACGCTTTTTTCCTTTGGCATCCTTTCTTTTCGAATTTTAGAAAAGTGGGGCCACTTCAACGTTAATTTCTTCTTGGCGATTAATATTTCCGAAAACTTCAATCTGACCAATAAAATATATTTCACTTACTGAGATTGCCAGCTGTTGTGGGCTGTCTCGAATGACAATTTCAGAAATAACTGCCCTTCCGAGTTGTTTTTTTTTTTAATTTTTTACGGTTATCTTATAAAGAAGAGGAAAATATAATTTTCTTCATTTTTTACTCAAATTCCAAAAAATTAAAATTTTGCAGCTCTGGTTGCAACCCTAGGAGCATTTTAATTTTTTTTTTAAATGAGGATATGTATATTCGAATATGAATAAATTTTCGAATTTCGAGCGTTGCCGAAGAATTCTTGAAATTAACTTTATTTTGAACATGTTTTAAGAAATTTGTATGCCTTAACTGTCTAGGTTTCCATTTAATTTTAAAAGTAAGTCTTACACTGTTTTGCATGAGTACGGTGCGTGTGACTTAAAAAAAAGACGGTTTCGGTCGCTAAAATAGAATTGGTGGCCTTTTTCTTTTTGTGGGTGGTGGTGTGATGAATGTAGCTATGGACGTCTACCTTTTATATTTTCCTCCTTAATACACAGGTTATAGGTTTGATTAAAATTATAATGAAGTTAACTCTTTGCTTTGCTTTTGATTCAAAGCTAACTCTTTTTTTTCCTCGTTAGTATCCTTTAATTCAAAACAAAAATAATAAAAAAAAAAAATTAAAAAACATGATATAAATTTATATAAGCATTTTTTAAATTCTTAAATTGTATTATTCTTATATTGTGGTTTGACCCCATAATTCAAAGACATCAGACCGTACCACTTTACAAGGGGGAAAAAAATTAAGTTCACCGTACACCAGCAAATCCGAAGCATTTTTGCAAGGTAATTTCGAAAAAAATTTTTTTTTGGACGAAAATAGAGATCCCGCATTTGAGAAAAACATCATATCTTCGGCATTTACAGTCCGATCTTAAAGTATGATATATCAATGTTTTTGTCTTGAGTAGACCAAGTTTTTGACATAATGATCAAGTGCCCCGTTTTTTAGCTTATCCACCATATCTCAGTTCCTACCATCCTAATCTACCACCCTAATATCAGAAAATTAAAGCATGCGAAAAATCATTAAATTTTTCCAACTGAAGTATTTCGATTACTCCATTAGAACTATTTTGAAAAATGTTTTTAAAGTTTTTTTCCGAACGTAGGGGTCGCCTTATTAAATTTTTCGTCATATCTTCGGTATTTATAGTTAGTAGTGCAAAAATGATTTCTAATCGAATGATAGTCTGAATAATACCGTTATTACTCTCTTAATGTATTTTATTATTGCTGTTCATTTTACCTGTGAGATACATATCAGTTGGAAATGCGTCTATATTTTATTCCACTAAAGTTATAAAATTTAATTGAATGTTTTCTTATAATGATAACGAACCCAAATCTAAGCCCGGATTTAGAAATTTGCCGCCCTAGGCAGTTGCTAAAATTAACGCCTCCCCCCTCCTCCCCCTTCAAAACTTCTTCAATGGTGGAATAAGTTTGGTACGAAAAGCTTTTCAATCAATAAAATGGACTTTTCTGAGAGCAAATATTTTATTTTATTACAGCCAGTAGCCTTATAATCATGAGGTATGTAAGTATATGGCCTATGTTATTCAACAATTACTATTATGTATGCGATTGGTTTTTGTGGAAAAATTATTGTTTATTGGTTTAAATTTTTACGTTTTGATTTTCGGATGACATAGTCCAGTGATGGCGAACCTTTTAGAGCTTGCGTGTCATAAATTTTTTTTTTTTTTAATAAAAAAAAGGCCGCGTGCCGTGAAAATAAATTAAAAACAAGGCAAATAAATTTAAGAACCATAATAATAAGCAAATGTTTTTGTGTTAAAAAACTAATGTTTAAAAATTAATCAAAAATTTAAATAAAATATAGTTGAAATCAAATAAAAAAATCAAAATTTTAAAATAATAAAATAAAGAATAACTCTAGTTTACACTCGAAATGTTCCATTGATAAGCAGTTACTTTTCTAATGTACTTTTTCCTGCTGAATTCGGAAATGAAATTAAAAGTTTTTTTAATGGTGCAATTTTTGAGATATTGTGGTTTTCTAAATTTTTCGACCTCTTTTCACTTTAAAATTTATATCTCGAGCTAGAAATGCTCAATTTAATCGTTTTTGATACCAAATTAAAGGTATTAAAATGACAAACAAATATATGAGTTAATTATTTTATAGGATGAGCGATTGAAAAGATATTACTGAAAAATAACCAGATTTTTAAAAAAATCAAGTCTTACAGTTGATTCTGTGGCCACGAAAAACTAAAAATGTAAGATTTTCGACATAGTTTCTTTCCACAATAACCGGTGCATTCTGAGCTATTACAAGTTTTAAGCAAACTTATTCTGATAATACTAAAACAGCAAAAAATATAGAGATTAAACTCAACAAATTGTCGAAAAAATTAATTTATTAAGAAAATATGGACTTGGAATTATTCATTTAATCGGTCCCAACTTCGTCATTTTACCATCAATTTTTTTTTGCTTTACGTAAACGAAGTTTTGAAGTTTTTCACCGATTTTTATTTTTTCGTGGCCACAAGTACACTGCAAAGTTTAATTTTTATAAGCATCTAGTTTGTTTGTTCACCGATATCATCTAAATCACTTTTGTAATTAAAGATCTAAGTATGTATTTGCAAAAAAAAAAAACTTAAAATGTCATTATTAATGAGATTTCTGTTGTATGCTGAATGATAAATATTTTATATTTGGCTCATAACTCGTCAATGTTTCACAAGAATAAGTCGACGAAAATATTGTTAAAATAGCCATTGCTATTTTTTTAAGGCATGAAAAATTATCTGGAATAGATTTCCAAGTTGTTAGTATTTCATATTCAGCATTTCTCTGGACCGCTCCAATTAATCTATCTGTTTCGATTTCTTCCAAAATGATTCTTAAATCTATGAATTTTTGTTTCCATATCGAACTATGTAGATTGAAAATCCATCAATTGCATCTCGAAGTTTTCTAAATTCATGAACTGAAATAATGTCAAATTTAACTGTTCGTAATTATATATATCTGGACGGAAATGAAAAGAATATTGGATTTACAATTTATAAAAAATTTATTGTAAAAAAAGTAGAATTTTAAAACAAATATGTATTTAAAATTTTTACTTAAAATCGTAAAAATTTTGGGTGTCATCAAAATTCTCTCCACTAGTGGCACGCGTGCCATAGGTTCAAAATTTCCGCCAATATTTGCCGCCTGTATGGTATCTCCGGGCCTGCCCAAATTCGCAAGTACTTTCAGATGGCTATGAGAAGATTTTAGCCGCCCGCAAAGAAGCAACAGGATGCATTCGTCAAATGTTTGGTCCACAAATCGATCATTTTATAAATTTTGAGATTGACTCATATTTCAATATGATCAATAGGCTCACATTCGAAGTGAATGAGCCGCCATGCTTTTAGTTCTTCACGCAAGACTAGCTGGAAAGCATTACAATATTCAAAAGAAATAATCAAATTAGGGACCGTTCAAGTATTACGTAACGCACTTAGGGGGGGATTCGAACAACTCGTTACGCTGCGAGTTAAAAATCTCTTGTTATATTTATTAACACGACTAAAACATAATAGAAGTCGCTAAAATGACTTTTCGGTACATTGGGCAACATAATTGTGACTTTTAGGTAAACATGGTCACTTGGGTGATACCGTAACGTGACCTCCCCCTCCGGTCAAATACCATTAAAAATTGCGTTAAGTAATACTTGAACGGCCCTTTACCAGGTTAGTGCAAGAAAATACTTTTCATAGCTTTCTTTGCTAAACTTAATTATTTTCACAGCTTATCCATTCCTTTCTCAAAACACAGAGCGCTTTGTTCAAGTAGTACAATGCAATGACGGTCACCGATCGGCCATATTTTATTTAAGCTCGAGAGCCGCCAGAAATACAGCCAACTTGAATCACGTCGAAATATGGTCGATTAAAGTTCTATGCTTTTTATAACGAATTCGATGCCACTGTAAAACTAGATAGAAAGACAACAGTAGAGCTTAGAGAAAAGTGACTTGATAAATAAATTAAAGTTTTAACCATACATGAATAAGTTTTCTCACTATAAAAGCTCCATGTTTTGTTTAAATGATAAGAAGAGCTAATGAAATTGTACCGTACGGTGAGCTTTTTTGAGATGCTGGGCAACGGCTCCAATACACTTCATTTAATTCATGTTGTAGATCTGGTGTGTTCTTAAAGTCAATGACCTTTGGAGCAAAAAAGAATTGGTCTCCTGGAGACCAAAACATCATGTTTAAGATCCGATTCTAAATACTGAAGATATGACGAAAAATTTAATAAGGCGACCCCTACGTTCGGTAAAAAACTTTAAAAACATTTTTAAAAATAGTTCTAATAGAGTAATCGAAATACTTCAGTTGGAAAAATTTAATGATTTTTTACAAGCTTTAATTTTCTGACATTAAGGTGGTACATTAGGATGGTAGAAATTGAGATATGGTGGGTAAGTTCAAAAACGGGGCACTTGATATCAAGGATCAAAAAGTTGGTCTACTGAAGACAAAAAGATTGATATATCATACTTTAAGATCGGACTGTAAATGCCGAAGATATGATGTTTTTCTCAAATGCGCAACCTCTATTTTCGTCCAAAAAAAAAAAAAAAAAATTTTTTTTTCGAAATTACCTTGCAAAAATGCTTCGGATTTGCTGGTGTACCGAGAAATTTTTTTTTGAGGTACGGTCCAATGTACATATATGTATCTAATTAAGTTAACTATTACTAAATAAACATATATTCGCCTTTAGTTCTTTTCGAACTATAGAATATAGATTTAGATTTATTGAAATTTCATTTGTACAAATAAGACTCGAAGTCTCTTAATAGTACACCATTTGTATAAATAATGAGAATAATGAAAATACGAATTACATTACAATTAAAAATTGAGAAATATAGAACAAGTTATTAAATGTAAAAATTCAAAATTTAAAATATAAAAATATTAAAATACTACTTAAATAAATAAAAAGTAAAAATACAGAGATTGAATGATATTACAATATTTTAAGTTCGGTTGGTAGATAAAAACCTAACCACATATATATGCATACTTATTATTAAATTATTTCACTTATTTTTTGTGCCCTCATATTACTACTGTAAATTTTATAAACATTTTATTAATAAAATTAAATGAAATGAAATGAAAAATGAGTAAAAGTAGTAGATAAGAATTCGTATTAAACCTCTTTTTTTTTGCTAGGTATTTAATAAAAATCCCTATGGGGAGCCCGCACCATATGTGCCTCCTAGGGGCCCGGACACACCTAGAGACGGCGCTGGATAGACCTATATTGATCTCTAGTGGGAATGACACATTATCATTCACCTTAGCGCGTTGGCTCCTTCTAGTGATAGATGATTTGAATCAGTTTAATTCCGCAGACCTAACTTCACATTTTTCGAGTTTCTTTAGCACAATGTCATGGCTAACAGTTTCAAACGCTCTTTTTAAGTCTAAGGTTACCGCAATCACTATTATTTTTTTTTCTATGTTCTCTTTCCACTCACTCAATACAAAATTAGCACAAGTTTCACATGAATGCTTTTCTCTGAATACAGACTGATGCAATATTATGATGTTATTACTTTCGAAATGTTCTTTTAATGTACTTGAACTATTTTTTCCAATATTTTTTCGTATATTGGCATCATGTTTATGCGGCGATACTTATTACAAGTTTTCGCATCGCAAACCTTTTTAATTGGCACAATTAATGATTCCTTCTATGTTTCTGGGAAAATACCAGTCAGCAATGATAGATTTATAACACGCAAAAGAACAGGACCAATTATATCTGTAGCATCTTTGAACGTTTCAACATTCATTAAGGTTAAGTATTTTTTTATTAATATATTTAGTGCACTCAGTATATCTGGGACTTGCACCACACGAAACTTAAAGTCTATATTGCGCTCTACAATTAAATTTACGTATTCTAAAGATATCACAGATTGATTAAGGTCTATAATACTTTGTATAAAAAATTTGTTGAATTCTTCACATAATATTGCACTGTCATTTATATTGCACCCATTTGTAAATTGCATTTCGAAGATCATATCTTTTTCTTTGTTGAGAACATATTCATATATAGACCAAGAGCCAGCGACGAACAGACCTTCGTCATTTTTTAAAAGCTGAAAGTTTCTCTGTGTTTGTCACTAATAGAGGTAACAACGATCCCCGACTATGAAGTTTGAATAACGGTTACTTTGAAAGATATCAGGTAGTAAAGGTGTAAAAAATTGCATCTAACTTTCGTCATTTTATAAAAGCTGAATTTTATATATGTTACTTGAGGAGTTATCAAAATAAGTTTTTTCAGTTGGAAGACACTTCCGATGGTTATTATAGTCTGCCAGACACATTAAAGGTCTACAGTAGCACAGTTACACTTATATGGTAGAAATTGTCATAAATACTTCTACATTAAATATCGGTTTGCAACTTAGGTCATGAGTTCCAGGAGGTATGAATATGATATCATGGAAAAATGGGCGTGGTCTAACGGCTCCTACGTCCACTTCCCATATAAAATATTATAAAAAATGGTATAAGGCTATTTTATAAATGAAAAATAAATCAGCATTACGGTATCACGATCGAACCAGGGTTGCTTTGCCAAAGCCTGTCCCAATGCCCGAAAATGCCCAAATTTTAACCAATTTTGTTGTTTTAATTAAAACTGTAGTATATTGCAGCTCGAAATGTATGCTAAACGATAGAGCTCGAAGAGGCCTAAATATAATATGTAAAGTTGCATTGTTAAATCCTGTCCCAAACATGGGTTGCCACTCATTTAAAAAAAAAATTTACCCTAAAAACGGGTGGCAACCCATGTTTCGGACATAATTTGACAAGTGAATCTTATATATTCTGCTTAGGCTCTTGGAGCTCTATCATTTGGTAAACATTTCGAGCTGCAATATACTTCACATATTATATTTAGGCCTCTTCGAGCTCTATCATTTGGCATACATTTTCAACAAAATTGTCTAAAATTCGGGCATTTGCGGGCATCGGGACAGGCTTTGGCAAGACAACCCTGGTTGGTTAGAGATGCCGTAATGCTGATTTATTTTTCGTTTATATAATAGCCTTATACCAACGTGGTGGACGTTGGAGACGTCAGACCACGCCCATTTTTTCATGATATCATATTCATATCTCCTGGAACTCATGACCTAAGTTGCAAACCGATATTTATTGTAGAACTATTTGTGACACGTTTTACCACTTATTCTAATCAGATTTTATGTATTCGCTACATGCTTGAGTTACATAGTAAAAGATTTATTTTTTATAACATTAAGATTAAAAAGTGTTTGCTCCCAACACATAAAAAGTAACTTGAGACGAATGTGTCCATTTCAAAACTTAATCACTAAATAAATAAAAAATAAATAAAAATTTAAAAACTAATTTAAAGCTAATACTACAACTAAAATTAAAAATAAAAATTAAAATTATTATTTACATATATACATGATTTAATATAAGAATCAGAGAATCAAATTTTAATATTAATTCAACCTCTGTGAGTTAGAGGTGTCGTAGTTTTATAAAACTCGGGTAAGAGGGTATTAGAAGATTGTAGATTCTCATTTAGCACTCCTATAGGAGTGAGGTAAGAACTATTTGACCAACTAAATGCGCTTTGCTGGTATAATATATTTGATATTAAGATATTTTCGCGAAAACTCAGTCAATTTGAATAACGGTGAAGCATTAAAAGAGCATAAGCAAAAAGAGGTATTACTTGAGCCTTATTGTAAATAAAATGATTTGAGTACCGTTTATTGCATGATTCGTAATGTCGTTCAACACAAAGCCTCAAAATACTTCTCTTAAATATTCCTAATTCTTTCGCAACAGTGGGCGATATGCTGAACCAAATTGGAAACCCATACTATAATGCAGAACGAATACTTACTTTGTAAATAAGCAATTTTGTTTTCGGACTCAAATACTTATTAAGAAGCAACTTACTAAACATTGATCTAATTCGATTAACTTTTGATTTCATATGACGAGCGTGTTCATTAAATTTGAGTAGCTTATTAAACGTAATACCAAGGTATTTTATTTGATTTTTAAACGGGATCTCAACGTCATCTAAAAGAAGGTGCAGGCTTTTACTTTGAGGAACAACATAGTAGGGGCACTTTCCAGAAGCTTTTCTTATACAAATCGCTTCAGATTTGTTGGGATTTATTTTGAATCCCCATTTTTTATAGAAATTGTCTATATTAGTAAGATGTCTGGATACTCGATCTAAAGCTACCGTTGGAGATATAGAATGAGAATATATAAGGGAATCATCCGCGTACAAGATGCTTTTTGAATTATTGTAATCATGTGGGAAATCATAAATCAATATATTGTACAAAAAAGGAGATAAAATAGCTCCTTGTGGAACACCACTGCTAATCGGAGATAAATCTGACTGGATATTATTAATTTCAACTACAAATTTGCGGTTCTCGAAAAAACTATTAAAAATTTTAATAAAGTAGGGGCTAAAACCAATTTAGCTTATAAAGAATTCCGTTGTGATATGCGTGATCAAGCGAAACAGCAACAGTGCAATTCTGATTACGCAATTAGAAATTATATCGTTATGAAACTTTACCAAGGCGTCAACTGAATAATGACCTCTTCTAAATCCGAATTGTTGTCGAGGAATGTAATTACGGTCTAAGTCAGCCTCCATCTTATCTTTTAGAACACGCTCAAAAAGCTTTCCTAAATTTGAAAGCACAGAAATCGGCTTCGAATTGTCTGGAGTAAAATCATTAGTTTTCTTTTGAAGTGGGTAAATTTTTGCAATTTTCCAACAGTCCGGGAAGTACCTGCACCATTGCAATTATTAAAAATAATGCATAAGAACTCAAAGGCAGATAACGAAAATTTTTTAATTTGATAATTCGAAATTTTGTCAATACCAGAGGATATTTTTGCATTTAAAGATTTTATTAGATTTTGAAAGTCCAAAGAAGATATAAATTGAGATAAATTGAAGTTATTTAATGAATTTGCACTTGAAGAAAAATTTCGCGTAGCAGCAGTGCATGAGGATATACAATTATTAATTGAGGAAATGATGTCCGAAATGTCTGGCCTATTTGGAATGTTTTGCCTGTAAATATAGGAAAAATGTCTCCTAAGTTGTTCAACTATATCTTCATTTCTAATATATGTATGTTATTCCATGAACACAAACTTTATTAAAACTTTTTCTCCGATTTAATTATGGTTTTTAAAAGTTGGATTTGTGTAGATAAAGTCTGATACTCTGCAGTTTTCCTATTGTAATTCCTATGGTAATTTTTTTCAAGTTTTTCTGCCAAACATATTTATGTAATTCGAAAAAGTTTCTTTATATTTTCAGGGATAAAAAATTTTTTATTCTTAAATTCAATTTTCTTAGAATGTAGATCAGTAACTGCATTTATGCAACTTGTAAAAATTTTAATAAACGTATCGATTCCCGTGTAAGTAAGATTTCTATCTGATGGTAAAGTTATATCGAACAAAATTAAGTCGAGTCCGATCGAAATTCGTTCCAGTCTGTTTTTTCAAAGGTGGAATAAATACGATGCGGTATATGTAGGAGACAGGGTTGGTATGTCACAAATGTCACGCGACACTTACGTCGTAAACCTTCGAGCCTTTGTGACAAACATTGAGTTTACGACAAATAAACGGAATTTCTTGCATTTGAATTTTCAATGACATTTCACGATTACCTGTAAGGGGGGTTCATATTATAAAATTGTTTGTCAAACATCTTCAAGTGCCATAGAATATTGTTTTGATGATCAAATTGTTTAACAAACAATTTCAGTGTTGTGAAATCGAGATTGATCTGCAGTTTCCGACATTTGTGACATTTACGACGTGTGGCTGTCGTAAACCTAAAAATCCATGTCACATGCCAACACTGGTAGGAGATCAAAATCGGAAAGATTAAATTTAAATTTTGGGGGGAAGTGGTCAGAAAAGGAGGGAATAGCCGAGATCGAATAATTTTGATAATCAAAGTTAATTAAATTAATTAAAAAGTGGTCTAAATAAGAGCTTCCATTTGGAAAAGTAGGATAAATATCACATATTCTAAAAAAATCTAGAGAATTTTGAAGCCAATCATTAAAATTTTTACCATTTAAATTATAAAACAAATCCCCCCATGTTGTGCTTTTTGCGTTAAAGTCTCCACCAATAAAAACTCCGTCATAGTTAGTAGATAGTTGTTTAACCTTATCAAGACTAATGGAAAAATCGTTGGGACAGGAATTGCAAGGTACGTAAGTACTTCCTAAGAAAAATTTTTTAATTTGGCCAGAAAATGAAATAGGAATTTCAATGAATACATTTGGAAATCTTATATCAGAAATTGGAACAGTTGAGCAATTAATTTGTTTTTTAATTACTATTGACGTTCCCTGCGGCGATGAATCCCTTATAATATCATAACCTCCCAAAAAAACTGTGGCGTTTTTAGCAAGGTGCGTTTCTTGTAAAAAACATATGTCAATATTGTGGTCTATCAATATCTTTAGACCAATTCGCCTACTTGTCTCTATTAGAGATCTAACATTAAAAGGTAAAAAATTTAAAAATTTACGGACCATATTTCACTAAAACATCACGAAGCAAATTCGTGTAAATATTAGATCCTGGCCTGCTCCTTTGGTATAGGCTTAAAAGTTTGCAAAAATGTTTTTATTTTATTTTCTAATGATAGAACTTCGGAGTCTGCGAAATATTTTCCAATATTAAGAAACTCCTCGACTAATTGAGGTAGTTTTTTACTTTTTAAAATGTTGTTTGAAGGAGATTTTTCCGTATAAGAGTTATTGGAATAGGATTTATCTGCTGTAACAAAATTAGTTTTATTAAAAGTTAGGTACAAATTATTGGCAGCTTTAGTTCTTCTATTATTGGCCGAATTCATTAGCTCATTTTTCGCCTTATATAAGTCTTGTAAGCTGGGCAACCCCTATAATTAGCCGTATGGCCTTTGGCTTTACAGTTTACACATGATGGAGATATGTTTTCTTCCAATTTTACAAGGCATTCGCCTGGAGCATGCGTGTTATCACATTTTACGCAAGCGATTTTCCTAGTACAAGTGCGCGCTGAGTGACCCCATTGTAGGCATCTGTAGCACTGCACCACCCTTTATCTCGACTTCGGTGCTTCCCAGGAAATTGATTGGTTTAGAATTAAACGTAGACTTAGGATATCATTTAGTTTTTTTCCAGGAACGAGAGTCATGAGACAGAGACGAGTAATAAGATTTTCAACTTTATCGACAGTTCCTGGAAGCTCGGTGTCTAAGGCTTCTTTTATTTCATTCAAATCAGTCAAGTAATAAAGACCTCCCATAACAACACTTATTTATCGAAGTTCTGGAGGAGTAAATGAATGAGATTCAAAAATGAGACACAAAATTTCACTTTTATGAAGACAAAATTTAACAAAAAAAATCGCTTACTCACCTGAAGAGCAAAATTACAGAAATGAGCAAAAAATACACAATCACTTATAACTTTTCTTCCCAACTATCTGTAACTTTCAAACCACAAGGCATCCCTGATTATTGTTTAAGCCAGCATTCAAATTATAAACCATGGGTTTACACATCGACAATCCTAGTGAAAACGGCAAAGCCGAATGTGCCCCAAATACGAATGTGACCCGGTTTACCATACTAAATTTTATAATTTTATGTTAAGAACTTTAAGAGGAATTAATTTTTTAATTAAACTAGTCGGAGAAGGGGGCGATGAGGTGTTCCCCCCCGAAATTTCGGGTGACAAATTGTTCATTTTGTTTAGAAACGTCCAAACTATAGATTAAAAATGGTTTCATATGAGTGCCCTCAGTTTGAAATTTCTGGTATCTGAGCACGTCTAAAACCGGAAAATTTAAAGAATTCCTCATATGCGATCCTTTGATGACATGCGCATAAATTTCTTTCATTCTTTGTTGTCTTTTGTTTATTTTTTTGCAAATGAAATAAACTAAAACGGTGATGAAACAACAGCAGACATTGACCGCAGCTTTGGCTCTGCTTTGATTTTTTCTATTTAAAACAACGGAAAATAGTTTTGTTCTTTACCTCCTATCAAATTTTTTTTATACATGAAAAACAAAAAAAAAACTCTGGTGTTAGCGTCTACGACGCTATAAAAACAGTTCAAGCTCGATTTATCGCTGAAGTTCTAGCATCGCTTCGCTCTCACTCTGTACACTTGCGCTATTTGCTTACACTGTTTCTTCGCTTCTCGCCAATCTTCGCTTATAGCGAACTCTGAATCTGGCTTTATATGGCTACAGTATTGAGGCTTAAAGGTCTGATCCCATAGAGTCCGTCAAGTCCGTTGCGTCAACGTATACTACTGACAACTTTGTATGAAGTACGGCTGAATCAATACTTATCCGTCAACGCAACGGATGAAGTTGAAAAATTTTCAACTTTTGACGTACGTTGAATGCGTTGACAACTGCGAGTTTGTGTGAAATATAAATAAAAAAAGGAAAATATGAAAATGAAAATTGTTTTCATATAAAAAAAAAAAAATTCATAAAAGCAGAATATACAGGAGAAATTACGAAATTTATAAAAAGAAAAGCTGTTTGTTGATTTTTCTCTTGACTTTGAATGCGTTGCAGACGTATTCATTGGGCCGTCTTCTTCAGTGATGGCATTTGGGTTTTGTGAAAATGTGCTGAATCGAGACTTGAAATGTACTTTTTAGAGGCCGAATGTACTTTTTTGGCGTGAACATCCAAAAAAAAGGTCCTCACTTTTGGCATCTCAAAAACCCTAGGAAAATGAGATATGAAATTAAATTACAAAAACTACACCTTGCAATTATTTATACAAAAAAAGGTAATTATTATAATTATTTTTTCATTTAATTAAACCGAAAACAGGTAATTATTATAAATTTTTCAAATGTACCGAAAATGTACTGAAAATTCGCCGAATGTACTAAAAATGTGACAAATGTACCGAATGTACTGAAAACTTGTTAAATGTACTGAATACGATTTTTCAGGACGCAAATGTACCGAAAAAAGTACAAATGTACCGAAAATGCCATCACTGGTCTTCTTCCTTTATTTCCGTCTTGTCAGTTGAAGACGTTGACTCAACGGACTTGACGGACTCTATGGGATCAGGCCTTAAGAGATATGCGGTCGATTTTAAAACTTGTTCTTGCAAGATTTTATAACACCAAGTTTTGTTACAAAGTAAAATTATCTGATAAATTACGATACAAAGCTATTTTGAAGGCATCACTGTTTTATAAGCTGGACTTTAGTCTTCATAACTTCCCCTGATGCTACTAGGATAATTATTCCGACTAAATACATATGTACATACAGTGGCTCACAGCTTATTTCATGCAGTGCATGCTGTAACTTTCAAACTAATTGAAATATGAAAAAAGTTTTGATGCCATTTGAAAGAACAAAAATTGTAGTTTCAAAAAACTTTTTATTTAATGTAAAAAATTATTACCTGGAATTTTTATAGTAAAAAATCGAAGAATACTACTGAATTTCATGTCACAGCTTATTTCATGCAGACATGTATAAATTGAAAAACCATTGTTTAAAATAATGATTTCATAATTTTAAGTATGTAGTGTGGTAGTCTCTTTGGTCAATTACAGCTTAAAGACGGTTTGGCATCGAAGCTGCAAATTTTTTATTGGTATCTGGCGAGTTATAGCACCACTCAGTTTTAAGTGCCTTCTTTAGATCGTTTTTGCTTGAAATGTTGTCTATTCGGATATTTTTTTCCAAAATCGTCCATAAATTTACAAGCACCCTTAGGTCAAGTGACTATGCTGGCGGTGCCATCAAATAAGGGCACTTGTATATTAACCAGAATTGAACTAAGCCCGCTTTGTATTTCGGGTTTTTATCTTGGTAAAACCGTAAATTTGTCTGCATGCCAAGATTTTCGGCACTCTGCAACAAATTGACACTCATAATCTGAAGACAAATGTCCATGCTCATGATATTTTCAATAAAAGACAAATTTCCGGTACCAGCAGCTGACATGCAATAAGCTGTGACATGAAATTCAGTAGTATTCTTCGATTTTTTATTATAAAAGTTCCAGGTAATATTTTTTTACATTAAATAAAATTTATTTTAAAACTACAATTTTTGTTCTTTCAAATGGTATCAAAACTTTTTTCATATTCCTATTCGTTTGAAAGTTACAGAGAATTGAAATTTAAAGTATGCACTGCATGAAATAAGCTGTGAGCCACTGTACATATTGTTAAAAAAAAAACTCATGTTCTAGAATTCTTCGGGCACCCCAGAAATTCGAAAATTTATTCATATTCGAGTATATATATCATTTAAAAACAAAATACTCCTTTAAGCTTATTTATGGAAAAAATCCATGATCTTTACACAATTAGATATTTGGTATTTCTTGTGTAACAACTCAAATCTTTTGCTTTTTTCACTACATTCACTTTAATGCACTGAAATTTGAAATAGTCAATGCCACTTACTCCCTTAAGTAATATCGTGAATCATTATCTTTAGCCTCAGCAATCTTCGTTTAGTTCCAATTATTTGGTATATTCAGAATTTTAAGGCTTACCAAATAACAATATTTAATATTTACTTTAGGAAATTTACTTACTTAAAAAAATCATCCTTACAAAAAAGTTGTCCATTTCGAGAGAAACACTTTTCGTTGAGTTGTGCGTGACACTCGCTGCATTGAAGACATTTCGCGTGCCAAGTTCGTTCCAAAACTTTTAATATGAAACGATCTAAAATTAGTTCATGGCATCCGCCGCATTTCGGAATTGTAGCTGAAAAAATTAAAATTTTAACGTATTATTGAACTTTCGAGTAGTTTTATATAAGTATAATCATTTAAGTACACTGTGCCTCACGGAAAATTCTAATGAAAGCATTCTACTATGTACCGGTGAATTAATTTCAACTATTTTTGTTAGGTTAACTTCCACTAATGACCAAAATACACAAAAACCACAACAATAAATGGATTTTTCCCCTATGCTAAGGGTGAGCCACGGTAAAACTTAAAAAATAAAGTGAGCCTATTCTAGTGGCGCTATTAAACACTAAACAAATGTTTAGTACTCCATATAACCATGAAACTTTAAGCTCTGTTGGACGAAGTTATAATTTTTGTTTTGTTGTTTTTTGTTACTTAGCTCTCACACATTATAAAACACCGCGTGTTGATACTAATTACACGTCTTATGAGCCAGTTTTCGGAAAACTACCAACTTCATCAAAGGGCATAACTTTATCAGACATGCAACTCTTTAAAACAGATGATTATGTCTAAGAAATGAAACAAAGATAAAAATTAGCTTTAAACAAAGCGAAACAATTCATTGAAATTGTTGAATAGAACAGAACAAAGCAATATATTTAAAAATTGGAGATTTAGTTTTATTAAAAAACATGAATACAAAAAAAAACTAACTGAAACACTTTTGCTCATATAATGTTAATGAAATAAAAGGTGTCAATATTGTTATAGACGTAGGGAATAAACCAATTTAATATCATAATAATAGTAACTCAAACTCAAAGCCTATGATGCCAAAGTTAGAAAACATATTTGATCTAAATTTTAATTTACAGTTCATATTTACTAAATACATAAATATCATAATAACAAATTAAAAAAATGAATTTATATATATGTATGTATATAGGTACTAGCTGTCCCGGCAGACGTTGTCCTGCCCTCTCCGGTAGATGTTCCGGATGTTGTATGAACTTAAACGATGGAATGTATAAGCGAAACAGCTCATTTTTCCAGTGAAATAGAGGGCGTGTCACTGCCCATTTTCTTAATCCTAACTTTGCAATTAGAAACATTATAAAATGTTCGTAAAAATTCTATTTAAAAAATATTTTTGTATAAGGGCCACCCTAAATAAAAGTTTTATAGACTAAGTCATGCCTCTTAATATAAAAGACATGTGGTGTACATTCCATGTGAATCGGCGATCAGTGTTGCGGTTCTAATCAGCTTGTGTCAATTTTTTTATTTACGTTTGAAATTTCAATGATAACAAACTGACAGGTGAATATTTCGTCGATATTGTTTACTCGAACGAATTTTACGACGAACTTGGCAGGTTTTCCAGTCGTCCATCTCGCTATTATTTTTTTCCAAGTAAGCGGCTCTGCTGCTACCAAAAACTTAAAAATTATAAAATATTAAATATAAAACAACTAAAACTATTTGACAAGAACCGAATATTGGATAAGTAAGATTTTCGCTTGGAATCAAAATGTTTGAATAAATGGCATAAGTGTACTTTAGGAACACCTTTCCGTTTTCTTTGTCAAACCCTATTTTGCTGACGAGGTCTTTAATAATGAAAAATAAGTACATAATATAATTTCAAAGGCAAAATTCAGTTAATGGCAATTTGAGATTTTTAAGTTTAAAAAAATATCTACTTACAAAGTGTCGCTCGGATCAAGTTGCGGTTACATAGTCCGATAAGTTACGATACAGTTTGATAAGTCAGTGTCTTTTAAATGCAACACTGCTCCCGTCAACTGCCTTCTATAAATAGACTACTGTAAAATTTTGAGCAAGCTGCGTTATGTAGTTTGTGTTTGACAGCCATTGATGCAGACAACCTCGTGAATTTTAATGAAAATCGAAAAAACTGAATTTCTGGCTAAGCATTATTTTTTGTATAAAATACCATCACCGAAGCCAAAAAAGAAGGCTTGATCAATGGGGACTCTGCATAATCAATTGCAATAGTTAAGGAGTGGTTTACTGAGTTCCGTTGAAATCGTCGATAAAATCTATGGAATGATATTGCGTGAGGTGGGTGAGGCTATAGGCATCTCAACTAAGCAGGTACATCATATTTTACATGAGTATTTAGATATGAAGAAGCTATCCGCGCGAAGGGTGCCGTAATTGCTCATCAGAACACACCAGAGGTCAAGGGACAATCAAGACAGTGGGTGAACATGCACTAAAGCCAAGTTGGATCTGTTGGCCAACAAGGCCATGGTCACAGTTTTTGAAGATACACGCAGTGTTTCGATTATCTTGAAAAGTGTAAAACGAATATTATTCAGAGCTTTTGGACAGATTCGATATTGAAGCAGAAACGACCGCATTTGGCGAACGTAAAAGTACTGTTCTACACGGAAAAAATACCAGCTCAAATTTTATTAAAAATTAATAGGAGAATATAAAAATTAAAAGCTGAAAACAAAAATAACTCTTTTACAGTAATAAATAAAAAATCATTATGAAAAATTCTATTCTAGTTCGTAATTATTTCCGTTTAACATTTTTTATTAAGTGCATATTAAAAATTAGTTCCTTCATCTTATTTTTTAACTAAAAACTTTGATATTATGCAAAGAATTTATTAAATTTTAATAAATTGCGACATTAGAATTTTTACATATTTCATAATGTAATATATAATTCCCGCTTTATAATTTATAAAAAGTAGTTATAGAAAAATTATTTCAAGATAAGTAATTTTTATTATATTGAATTTTATTTCTCTTTTAATTTTCGACTATTTCCTGTTTCCTGAGCGGTAAGAGATTTGGGTTGCATGATGAGATAATTACTGAAATAAACTGCTATTTCGAGGGCCTTGAGAAAACTTATTATCTGGAAGGAATAAAATAAATTGGAGAAACGCTGGATTAAATGTATTGAGCTGAAAGTATACTATGTTGAGAAATAAAATGCTTATTTGCCGAAAAAAATATCTTTTATCCAAATTGACACTGACTTATTAAACTATGTACATATTTTCGTATATACGAAGATTTTGCATTCAGCAGCGCAGTCCGACGGAAGATTGTACTATGCCACAAATACAACGTCTCTGATATAGGCATTAAAAGTTGCGGATACATATATCTATTCTAAAAAGCGCATAAGATTTGTCAAAAATTTATCTCTAACTCGAAAATTTAAAATTTATTAAATTATCTTTTAATTAAAACTATGTACACGGTTCGTCGGAAATGACTTCAACCAAAAAAATCGAACACTGCAAAATTTTTTCTTGATTTTGTATGTGGGATGTCTCATAACCATTTTCTCACATCCGTTTTTAATCTAAGTTTAAAGTTTCTCTTGAAAACGATGAGAGATATGATAAAATGTCTTAGGTACAAGCTAGAAAGTTTCAATATAATGACTCACTATTTTTCAATCCAATGGTTTTGATGATGAAAAACTCATTTTATAAATTTCTAGTCGAAAAGTTTGGGTAATAATTCAGTTTGAGGGTCACCTATTCGATTTTCTTGAAATTTTAGTATGTTGTAGTGTTCAGCATGCTGACCAAGAATAAATACATATGATGGGCGTGAAAGGCTTGAAAAGTTCACTGTAGTATATTCAACGTCGGTGTATTAGCGATGTATATAATTTTAGCTTGTCAAAAGGTCAATAATTTTGCAGCTTAAGAGTTGTTTGCGATCAGTGTTGCGGTTCTAATCAGCTTGTGTCAATTTTTTTATTTACGTTTGAAATTTCAATGATAACAAACTGACAGGTGAATATTTCGTCGATATTGTTTACTCGAACGAATTTTACGACGAACTTGGCAGGTTTTCCAGTCGTCCATCTCGCTATTATTTTTTTCCAAGTAAGCGGCTCTGCTGCTACCAAAAACTTAAAAATTATAAAATATTAAATATAAAACAACTAAAACTATTTGACAAGAACCGAATATTGGATAAGTAAGATTTTCGCTTGGAATCAAAATGTTTGAATAAATGGCATAAGTGTACTTTAGGAACACCTTTCCGTTTTCTTTGTCAAACCCTATTTTGCTGACGAGGTCTTTAATAATGAAAAATAAGTACATAATATAATTTCAAAGGCAAAATTCAGTTAATGGCAATTTGAGATTTTTAAGTTTAAAAAAATATCTACTTACAAAGTGTCGCTCGGATCAAGTTGCGGTTACATAGTCCGATAAGTTACGATACAGTTTGATAAGTCAGTGTCTTTTAAATGCAACACTGCTCCCGTCAACTGCCTTCTATAAATAGACTACTGTAAAATTTTGAGCAAGCTGCGTTATGTAGTTTGTGTTTGACAGCCATTGATGCAGACAACCTCGTGAATTTTAATGAAAATCGAAAAAACTGAATTTCTGGCTAAGCATTATTTTTTGTATAAAATACCATCACCGAAGCCAAAAAAGAAGGCTTGATCAATGGGGACTCTGCATAATCAATTGCAATAGTTAAGGAGTGGTTTACTGAGTTCCGTTGAAATCGTCGATAAAATCTATGGAATGATATTGCGTGAGGTGGGTGAGGCTATAGGCATCTCAACTAAGCAGGTACATCATATTTTACATGAGTATTTAGATATGAAGAAGCTATCCGCGCGAAGGGTGCCGTAATTGCTCATCAGAACACACCAGAGGTCAAGGGACAATCAAGACAGTGGGTGAACATGCACTAAAGCCAAGTTGGATCTGTTGGCCAACAAGGCCATGGTCACAGTTTTTGAAGATACACGCAGTGTTTCGATTATCTTGAAAAGTGTAAAACGAATATTATTCAGAGCTTTTGGACAGATTCGATATTGAAGCAGAAACGACCGCATTTGGCGAACGTAAAAGTACTGTTCTACACGGAAAAAATACCAGCTCAAATTTTATTAAAAATTAATAGGAGAATATAAAAATTAAAAGCTGAAAACAAAAATAACTCTTTTACAGTAATAAATAAAAAATCATTATGAAAAATTCTATTCTAGTTCGTAATTATTTCCGTTTAACATTTTTTATTAAGTGCATATTAAAAATTAGTTCCTTCATCTTATTTTTTAACTAAAAACTTTGATATTATGCAAAGAATTTATTAAATTTTAATAAATTGCGACATTAGAATTTTTACATATTTCATAATGTAATATATAATTCCCGCTTTATAATTTATAAAAAGTAGTTATAGAAAAATTATTTCAAGATAAGTAATTTTTATTATATTGAATTTTATTTCTCTTTTAATTTTCGACTATTTCCTGTTTCCTGAGCGGTAAGAGATTTGGGTTGCATGATGAGATAATTACTGAAATAAACTGCTATTTCGAGGGCCTTGAGAAAACTTATTATCTGGAAGGAATAAAATAAATTGGAGAAACGCTGGATTAAATGTATTGAGCTGAAAGTATACTATGTTGAGAAATAAAATGCTTATTTGCCGAAAAAAATATCTTTTATCCAAATTGACACTGACTTATTAAACTATGTACATATTTTCGTATATACGAAGATTTTGCATTCAGCAGCGCAGTCCGACGGAAGATTGTACTATGCCACAAATACAACGTCTCTGATATAGGCATTAAAAGTTGCGGATACATATATCTATTCTAAAAAGCGCATAAGATTTGTCAAAAATTTATCTCTAACTCGAAAATTTAAAATTTATTAAATTATCTTTTAATTAAAACTATGTACACGGTTCGTCGGAAATGACTTCAACCAAAAAAATCGAACACTGCAAAATTTTTTCTTGATTTTGTATGTGGGATGTCTCATAACCATTTTCTCACATCCGTTTTTAATCTAAGTTTAAAGTTTCTCTTGAAAACGATGAGAGATATGATAAAATGTCTTAGGTACAAGCTAGAAAGTTTCAATATAATGACTCACTATTTTTCAATCCAATGGTTTTGATGATGAAAAACTCATTTTATAAATTTCTAGTCGAAAAGTTTGGGTAATAATTCAGTTTGAGGGTCACCTATTCGATTTTCTTGAAATTTTAGTATGTTGTAGTGTTCAGCATGCTGACCAAGAATAAATACATATGATGGGCGTGAAAGGCTTGAAAAGTTCACTGTAGTATATTCAACGTCGGTGTATTAGCGATGTATATAATTTTAGCTTGTCAAAAGGTCAATAATTTTGCAGCTTAAGAGTTGTTTGTCTCTATGTTTGTGTTGTTCAAGCCCCACAGCATTAATCCCTTAAACCAGAGATTCTTAAACTGTGTGAAACAATTTTGACATCAAATAATTTTACATCATCAAACTTTTCGCTTTATTCAAATAACTCATTTATTAAAAATTCTACATGGCCATGACTATTTGAATGATTGCACAAATTTTAAAAAACAAAGTGTACATTTACTTTTGTTCAAACCCGGAAAGCCCAGCACCTGACTCTTTCCACTCTTCCCACAACATCAACATTCGCTTCCTATTACTTTGTTATTCTTGTCTACGAACAATCGATCAAGATCAATTTAACTGAGTTTAATGTATGTATATATGTACATATTTTAACTTGTAACTTTTTTAATTCTTTTACATTTCCACAATTTTTATTCATTTTGTGTTTTAGTTACATGAAAATGCTAATAAAAAATGTTTGCCTCTATAAATACGCAAGATTTGTTAAAGTACAGAGAGATACAGTAATCCCTCGCATTGCGCGGTAGTTATGTTCTGAAAAAACAGCGCGCAGGCCGAAACCGCGCACTTTGAACCCACTTTTGTATGAAATTTGGGGAATACGTTCCAAATCCAAAATTTCTTATAAAAAATTTGATTTTAAGTAAATCCATAGTTGAAATGAAGTTTTTTTTAAGTGAATAGTTATATTACATATAAATAAAAGTTAAACATAAACAAAAAATAAATAAAAATTATAAATTCATTTATGAAAATACATGTACAGTGGCTCACAGCTTATTTCATGCAGTGCATACTTTAAATTTCAATTCTCTGTAACTTTCAAATGAATAGGAATATGAAAAAAGTTTTGATACCATTTGAAAGAACAAAAATTGTAGTTTTAAAAAAATTATTATTTAATGTAAAAAAATATTACCTGGAATTTTTATAATAAAAAAGCGAAGAATACTACTGAATTTCATGTCACAGCTTATTTCATGCAGATATGTATAAATTGAAAAACCATTGTTTAAAATAATGATTTCATAATTTTAAGTATGTAGTGTGGTAGCCTTTTTGGTCAACTACAGCTTAAAGACGGTTTGGCATCGAAGCTGCACATTTTTTATTGGTATCTGGCGAGTTATAGAACCACTCAATTTTAAGTGCCTTTTTTAGGTCGTTTTTGCTTGAAATGTTGTGTATTCGAATATTTTTTTTTAAAATAGTCCATAAATTTACAAGCACCCTAAGGTCAGGTGACTATGCTGGCGGTGCCATCAAATAAGGGCACTTGTATATTAACCAGAATAGAGTTAAGCCCGCTTTGTATTTCGGGTTTTTATCTTGGTAAAACCGTAAATTTGTCTGCATGGCAAGATTTTCGGCACTCTGCAACAAATTGACACTCATAATCTGAAGACAAATGTCCATGCTCATGATATTTTCAATAAAAGACAAATTTCCGATACCAGTGTTTTGCGTGTTAGAGACGAATCCGTTCATAACTTCCTATAAGCGGTGACGGAGAACCTATTTTTCTGAGCTTTTAGCACATTTACCCGTACTTTTAATACACCTGCCTATACAAATCCCACATAGGTCTGCGCAGACCTAGTTGTACCTGTTAGCGCCAAAAAATCCCTGAACCTCCTAGGGTTAAAGAGTAAAGCTTAAAATCTCGTCAAAATGTGGCTAGACACGAAATCAAAAGACTTGTACAACGATGAGGTATCCTTGGCGAACCGATATTCATAAATCTATTTATTATATACAGTGAAATTCCCCATTACGGACATCCCCTATAACCGGACACATTTCGTCAATACTCACTTTGCATTAACTTTTCCATACAAAATTAGTTCCGATAGCCGAACGCTCCAATAAGCGGACGCGGACACTATATTCTATATCATTTTGATCAAAATATTTTTTTTAAACGGGCAGAATTAAATAAGAATTCTATTAGATTTGTACTACTTCCCTTTTTTTCCAAATTCTTAGTCGTTTTTGTTTTGAATGCAATGAATTTGGTGGTTCCCCTAATAATGCTAATGCTATATATTTATGTCAAAAATGTTGCGTGTTGGACTTTTCCTTACATTCTGATTCGCTGGCTTTGACGAAATTTCGAAAATCGATCAAATTTAATTAACTGAATATAACAATACTGAAGTATAATTTGTAAATCAAAGTGCCACTATACAAATAAGCGAGTCTGAAGACGAAGTTGATGAGGCATTGAATCATTATTCCAGAGATTTAATTTATTTATTTGTAGCAAAAAAATCGTTATAATACATATTGTTATCACACAATTTACAGAGATATAGTATAAATACTTTTCTTCTGAAACATATTTGTTTTGTATAAAAAAAAGAAAAATAATAATAAATAATAATTATGCAATTTAAACGGAGGGTGGCAACCCAAAACCTCCAATAGAAGAAGAGAAAAAAAAAGTATAAATAGATAAAGAAAAAAGGAACAAAAAAAGAAAAAATATTGGTGTAAAAAAAAACTAACAAACAAAAAAAAACCAAATAATAGCAACAGATAGATAAATAAATACATAGATAGATAAATAAATAAATAGATAAATAAATAAATAGATAAGTAAATAAATAAATATATAAATAAATATATAGGTAAACAAATGAATAAGTAAATAAATAAATAGACATTTAAACAAATAAATAACTAAATTAACAAATAATCAATAAATGTATAAATGAATGAATAAATAAATAAATGACGTAATATACATATACTTAGTAAATAAACAAACACTTATAAAAATAACTTAAAGTAAAATTAATAATAATAAAATAATATATAAAAAATTAAATAAATGTATGTATAATTGAATAATAAGTAATTGAATAAATTGAATAAATAAGTTTGTAAATAAATACGTTAATATATACTATCTATAAATATCACAAATAAGGGGGTTGTCTGACATATTGCACATAATTTTATATTTTTCAGATATAGTTTCTATATAATTTCCACTATGTAGCTGCTTGGTTGCATAATACCAAGGCAAGTTGAGCATCATCTTTAATAGTTTGTTCTGCAAAATTTGCAACTTCTTAATCTGTGTTTTTGCACCAGACCCCCAAATCGGACATGCGTATAAAATTATCCTTATCCTTGTTTTCGTTGCTCAGTAAAGGTCAACTTTTGGTCTAAATGCACACCGAGATATTTTATGGAGTTCTGCCATTCGATTTGGACATTATTAATTATTAAAGGGTATGGTGGGTAAAAACACTGCTTTCTTTTTCTTGTAAAAAATATAGCCTGAGTTTTGCCACCATTAACCTTAATTTTCCATTTATTAAAATAGTCTAATAACTCGTCCAAACCACATTGTAATTTAGTCACTATATTTTGACCAAATTCATGTGAAAAATAGATTGCAGTATCGTCAGTGTATGTTGCATACAAACAATCGGGATATTTGGGCATATCACAGCAGTAAATTAGGTACAATAAAGGTCCCAATACAGATCCTTGGGCTACCCCGGCGGTAATCTGAAACAGACCTGAAAATTCATCATTTAAGCAAATGCTAAAATACCGATTTGTGAGGAAGCTATCAATCAACTTAACTAGTTGCAGGGGGAAATTAGAATTAATCATTGTAAAAATTAAACCTTTGTGCCAGACGGTATCAAATGCTTTCTCAACATCAAGCCAGTAGACTTATTTTCTCTGAAATTACTTTCTCTGAAATTATCTTTTACATGTTTGCATAATCTGTGTGCTTGATGCACAGTGCTATGAAAAGGTCGAAATCCAGAGATGATTTTGTAGCATTATATGGGAAAATCCGTAAAGTTGTTACTTTTTGAGGAAAAACATTCTTTTTTTTTCAAGCTTATGACACACTGTTTCTAAATATTGGTTTCACCTTCAGATAGCATAACAAACAAAAATAGAACAAAAATATTTATATAAAATTTTTTTTTTCCTGCTTACGGTACACTATTTCCAAATAATGTTTCACCTTCAGATAAGCATAACAATCAAGATTTTGCATTGTTACCTCGTTTTGAACAAATGGTCAAAAAGTTATAGACCAAAACTTTTTTATCATTTTTGTTCGTTTTTGTTCCATAATTTTTCAAGCATTTGTTCAAAACGAGGTACCAATGCAAAATCTTGATTGTTATGCTTAGATGAAGCTGATCCAAGACTTAAAAACAGTGTGCAATAAATTTGGAAAAAAAAAGATTTTTACTATGGGCAAATCCGCGAAGTTGTTAAATTTGAGGGAGAAAAAATAATAATTACCGTTGAACATTATAGTATATTGTATATTGTACACATAAATCTACCAGACAAGCAAGGTATTAACGTTGTTTAATTAAATTCATGAATGTGCTATTGAAAAATAAGAAATTTTATTGCCAGGAAATCGAATATGTACCATATATTAGGGCATATATATCTTATTTATTTTTGAAGGCACATTCAATTGTGATAACTAAAATTGTTTATTTTGAAGAAAGGAACATACTTATAGAACAAAATTCGTGATCAAAAAAATGTTCCATTTTTTATAGACCAAAAAGTGAAAAAAATTTAAGTTTACAAATAAGTAGCGACACTTATGTTGTAGGCTGTATTTCTGAGACCATTGATGGCACAGTCTCGACACTCTAAGTAACATATAGGTTTGTGTGTTCTTTCGTTACCCAAATCACCGAGGCGCTATTTGAAATGTTTAAAAAGTTTTCAGCGAGAAAAGATTGTGACATGTTGAAAGAGACACATTGAAAGTAGAAAATTTCGACGTTTTTATACCTAAGTCATCGTCATATTAATACATTTTTTGCAAATTTAATTTTTTTATTTGGTTGATATGTGGGTTAAGTTCTGTTCTTTCATGTAACCATAGAATTGGTTACCCAAAAAAAGTTTTTTTCGACTAGAAAAGCGAGTGACAAGAAAAGTAACAACTTTACGGATTTGCCCATATCAGATCAAAAATGTAGAGACGCATCTTGACACCCAACATAAGAAGTTGAGCCATTCGAAGTAAAAACAAAAAAAAAACTTTTGTTCCTTCCCATAAGCAGTCATCTCCCATAACCGGACAAAAATATTGCGATGGTGGGTGTCCGGTTATGGGGAATTTCTCCGTATAATACTGCTATACCCTCACGTGCACCTCTGAACGTCTTTTTTCCACGGTCAAATATATTTCAACGCCGAAACAAGCCGCGTTTTTAGACGAGAACTTCAACATATTAATGTTCATGAAATTACACACTCCAATTATACACGTCTTTTTTTTTTTGTTCCTAACTTGTTAACTTCCAGAGTGCAAACCAACAGTTTTTATAAGATCACTAACGCAACGATATAAACAATTCAATATACAGTTACGGACAAAACAATAGAATCAGTTTGAGTTTCTTACGTGAACGCTCTAACACTTTATGAAAAACGAAAAGTTCAATTTGATATTTATATATTTTCAATATTCACTATTTTTACTTATTTTATTAAAACAAAATACCAAAAACTTCACGCTATTACAGGTAAATGGATAAAAACAATTTGAACATAAGAAATTCAAGGGACAAAACAATAGAATCACAATAGAAATTTTTGGAAAAAAAAGTAATTGATTGGTTGTAGTTCCCTTATTAGCTAAAACATCTTTAAATCTCTTTGGCATGGACTCCACCAGAGCTTGACAAATACATATAGGTATGGAGTATCAAGCAAGTTTGATTTTTTCCCATAATTCTCTTTATTAGTTGGCTTTACTGCCCCAATTTTGTCCTTGACAATTCTCCATAAATACTCTATGGGTTTTAAGTCCGGAGATTATGATGGCCACTCCATTACGTCAATTTTGGTGTCCGAAAACCACCTCTGTGTTAGAAGTGCCATATGTTTAGGGTCACTGTCTTGTTGGAATTGCCAGCTGATTGGCATTTCCCAATCGGCATAGAGCATCATGACTTCCCGCAGAATTTGTATATTAAGATTGTTATCCAAGGTCGTTTTTATCCAAAATAAAGGTGCCATACCATACTATGAGAAGCATCCCCATACCGTTATGTTACCACCACCATGTTTAAATGTTTTGGTGGTGAAAAGTGGTTTTAATTCTTAATTTTTTGGCCGCCGCACCCATGCTTTCCTATCATGTCCAATAATTTTTTGTCATCGATTCGTCAGGCCCCAGGATATTTCGCCATTTTTTTGAGTTCTGAAGCCCATCGCAATGTGAGTAACTTTGCGAATTTTATGCAACTTGTTTTCTGCTTCTTAGTAAGCAAAACCACTTAGCGGAATCGTCTACCCCAAAGATTTTTTTCGACTAAGCGCCGCCTAACAGTCGGAGTGGAAATTGGTAGCGCCAGTTATGCTGGAATCGCTCCAGCAGACGTAAATGGGTCTCTATTCGAAAAAAGTTTAATGTAATTATCATCTTTGCGCGTGGTTTTTCATGGCCTGCCTGTTTTCAGTTGTGGTTTTTGAGGACATTAGGTGTTAAAAACAAAATACTGTGATTGCTCAATGGTTTTGAGTGTTTGGCGTTGGTTTTGCCCATCATTCCGTAGTTTCCTAATGATATCTCCTTCCTTATCTGTACAGGGACTTGCTCGACCTATTATCCAAATTTTCCTACATAATTTTTTTTTAATTTTAATTTTTCTATTACAATCGTATTTAAGATGTTTCACCAACAATATTATTTTTTCTCATAAATAAAAATTTCAGTAGTTTTCGAATATTTTTTTCTTCTGATTCTATTGTTATGACCGCTCCGTATACGCAATTTTTCTAATGTTGGTGATTTTCCATTATTAATCGGTGCTTGTAGTGTTGCGGGATATATTTTTTTTCTACACCATATAGCCGCCGACTACAATCGCTAGAAGTCGAAACAATCAAATATGTGGCTTAGACTTAACATGAATAAGTATTTCAATAAAATGTATGATTCTATTGTTTTGTCCGTAACTGTTTAACTTGCGTTAAACCTTCCGAAATGTAACGCTTTAAAGTATAACGCAGTTAACTTTGTTAGTAACAGATTAGTGATTAACGAAGTTAACTATTTGATTAACGGTGCCCAGATATGCCTCTCCGGAAAGAAAGTCTGGGCAGGAGACGTTGTCGTTGACGCGGTTGGATGATATGCAATGGGAGCAATACTTTACACCGCCAAGGGTCAATCGCTGAGAATTGCAGTTGATTTGAATGAAGAAAAATTTTATTCTTGATGTTTAAAATGGTGTGTTGGGTATTGACAACTTAAACTTAAAGTCCGTAAATTTTGAAAATCTTGTGTGGCAAGCGGAACTGCTCGACCTAAAGGAAATTGAATAAAGTACAAAAACTGCCAGCACAACTACCTCGGAGCCAGCGCCCAATGCTCTGTAAAATGATAAAAGCCCACAACAGCATAACAGCTAGAGAAGGCTGTGCAACAGCAAGGATTGATTATAGAACAAATATTTTCTTATGTGCTTTTGAATTCTAAGGATAAATATGGAATCAAAAACTGGCTGGGATCTGGTTTCGGAGACATAGCCATCGAAAGCTGCGGATATAGCTTTTCTAAAAATCGATATAAGTTAGAAACGCCTGCATGGATTTCTAAAATATGAAAGATAATATAATGAGCTACAATATTAATGAAAAATTTTTGAAATGCAGCTCGTAGTTTTCGAGATATTACGACTTTTCTTAAATTTGAGCTAATTTTCTTTCAAAAAACCGTTATTTTTCTAAAAAAATGCGTTATTGACCTATACTATCCTATACTAACGCGCGCTCGATTTTTAATAAAATTTATGGAAATTTTTTAATAAAATTGACGGAAACTCTTTTATAAAATTTTTCAATATAATGCTTTTTATTAGTTTTAATATTTTGTTTATAATGTCTTCTTCGACAATTTCTTAATCATCGTTATCACATTGTCAAAGAGAACATATCATATCAAAAAAATTCTACAATTCTTCATCAAAATGAATTTTAATTTTTTCGGTTAGTAAGGGTTAATATCAAAATTTTTTGCTTAAGTGTTATATCATTTTAAAGGGGATGAATTGAGCTTTATAAATATGTTAATAAAAGTGTACGTTAATGACGGATTTTTTTGGAAAAGTAACGGCTTTTTAAAAGAAAATCGGTTCAAACCTCAGAAAAGTCGTAATATCTCAAAAACTACGAGCCAGATTTCAAAAATTGTTGATTAATATTATAGCTCATTAGATTACCTTTCATATGTTTACTATGACTACTATATTTTAGAAATCCATGCAGGCGTTTCTGACTTATGTATATAGATTTTTATCTCCGAAAACAGATCCCAGCGACACTTTTTGATTCCATATTTATTCTAAGAATTTAAAACCACATAAGAAAATATTTGGTCTATAATACATTTCGATTGTGTGCTAAACTGTATTTGTTTCAACTACTGTAATGAAAGAACATTGATAAATACATAAATGAATCTTTCCATATGCATTTGAATTGAAATTTGTAATGTAACAACGCAGGCAGTACTTAATTAACTTAATATAACTTTACCCGTAAACCATCAAAAATTGACACTTTTAAACTTTTCAAAGTGGCTTTCCTGCATAATTGTTTCACTTAGCTTGTCAGCAGCAGATTTTGCTTTCGCTGATAACGCTAAAATTGCATCCACTTTAAAAACTAAAAAACTTCAAAAATACAAACAAATTATTCTCTAACTGTTATAAAACACTTTTTAATACATGTATGTTAATAACCTATAACTTATTTAGCTTTTTAAGATAGCTTCATTTATTCTCTTTAAAATGGTTTATTGTTCCATCTAAAGTTTTGCATATTAACTCCTTTTTTTCCGTTAAATATAAAAATGAATTCTTATGAAAACTATGTAGGGTAGAAGGGGGAGACTTCGACACCCTAACAAAAAACTAATTTTTTCTTCGAAATGCAATTAAGCATGTTGTTTTGAATATACATAAGTTGAGCAGAAATATGTGTGCTACGTTTATAAATTACCAAAAATTCATTATTTTTCTTATTTTTGGAATTGTGTGCAAAAAGCACATTTAAAAAAAAGTGTCGAAACCTCCCACCTTAAGGGAGGATTCGTTAGTTCAAAGGGAGATTTCGACACACGAATATTTTTATGTTTTAATGATATATTTGATTGAGAATGTAGAGTTAAGTAGATCTATTTATACACAGGCAAAGTTTTTCCAAATTTTGAAAAAAAGACCACAACTGCTTCATTGGAAAATGCAAATGTTCGTGCAATACTGGTGTTTTATGGTTTTCTGGCTTACTGCATATTATCTTCAATGCCATTTTGCTCAGGATATTTTATTTCCCTTTATAAACCTTAGAAATATTGATAACTGAAGCAATATGTACGCGGATTTAACCGATTTAACGATGTTTTTTTTTAGCGCGAGTTAGTGTCAGAAGAAATGAGAAAATTTGGCAATGTCGAAGCCTCCCATGTGTGGAATCCTCCCCCTTCTACCCTATATATGGGCAAAAACAATAAAAAACAAACAACAACTACTAGTGCGACAGCGACAATCATTATAAAAGATTCTCGTTATAAAATTTATTAAAAATCGCGCAAGGGAATTGAGCTTTAATGTTCCGATATCCTGCAATCATGCAGCTCGTTTCGTAAATGTTCTCTGATAAATTCCCATTTTACAATGGGAATTGCTTCTTCGATAAGAGCTTAGCTAGAATGGATAAGCATAAAGGCATGTCCGGAAATATCGAAACCGCTTCCGACATCAACAGCAACTTGACTATGTGACGCAGCCAAGGAGAAATAAAGTTTTATTATAAATAAATAACTTATAAATTATGCAATTCACAGTTGTTTGTAAATTGGGCTGGTGAATTTACAATGTTGTAATTTTACAACATTTTACGAGGTTGTAACGTATGTTGTTATTGTTTCTCATATTTGATAGGTCATGATATTGCACGGTGCGTTTTAAATATTTTAAATGAAAATCATTTGTCACCAAAAATTTCTTTTTGGATATTGTTTGTTATTCCAAAAGAAACATTTTCGCGTGAAAATGAAAATTATTTAACGTAGGGACTTTTTTTTATCTCAATTTAAAAAAAAAAATTTACTTTTTTTTACGTGTTTAGGTACTTTTTTGATAAAAAAGGTAGGTAAATAATCATATATATGGGTAGTTCTTTGTCAAAAAGGCCACCCCCTCTGCCCATTTCAGTTTTGAAAAAAAAAATGTTCAAGCATATGAAAAAATCGGAAATTTTCTCAATTTCGTGATGCCGTCTGGCCTTTTTCGAAAAAATAGCTTTCTAACCTCAAAAAACGTGTTTGAAAAGAAAGTGCTACTAAAAAAAAGATAAAAATCGCCGAAAAATCCATCAATAGAAATTGATTTTTTGATGTCACACTGTCCGCCATCTTGGATCCGCCATTTTGAATTTATAGTTTCTTCTTCAGAGATCCCAAAAACCCGCCCATGAAGTCGGTTGGTGAGATTTCCTAGCAGCATAACACATTTTTCGGCGATTTTTATCTTTTTTTTAGTAGCACTTTCTTTTCAAACACGTTTTTTGAGGTTAGAAAGCTATTTTTTCGAAAAAGGCCAGACGGCATCAAGAAATTGAGAAAATTTCCGATTTTTTCATATGCTTGAACATTTTTTTTTTTTTCAAAACTGAAATGGGCAGAGGGGGTGGCCTTTTTGACAAAGAACTACCCATATATATATATATTGTAATCTCTTCATTCCTCAATTCAACTAATCTTGCTGTATTTTGTCATCTGAATACTTTCATTTCTGTATAAAGTTTTATAACCTGGCAATACTTTGCTGTTTTGACAGTTCCATTTCTTAATGAAAATTTGGATATGGTAACAATTGAAAAGTGTCAGCCATTTTTAAAAATTCTGTTTGTTCCAGTCTTTTTCCGGTGAAGTCGAACGAAAGCGATTGTACAAATAAAAAGACTTGACATTAATCTAAGTGTTTTTCTTAAACATCCACGACTATTAAAATTCAGATGTGGGGTAAACCTCGCCAGATCTCACAAGGAAACAAGTTAAAAGATTAAAAAGTATATTTTTCATGATGAACCAACGTCCTACTGCTGTTTTAACAAGTGCCCTATTGGCAACTGTAGCTAATACGGGTGCTCCCGAGAATATTGCTGTCAACACAGGCGCTCTCAAGGTCAATGCAGCTGAAATTAGCGCTTCCGCGGTCCCTGCTGTCATTGCTAGTGCTTCCGCGGTCACCGCTGCTAAAACTTCTGCAGTCAATGAGGCTTCCGTGGATACTGCTGTGCTCATTAGCACCCCTTCTGTCACTGCTAGCGCTCCCGCGGTGCCTATTGCCAATACTGCTGTTGCTGCTGCTAACACTGGCGCCCATATAGCTGCTGCTGGAACTTTTGGGGTCACTGTTGCTAATGGTGGCATCCCCTCTAATACTGCTACTGAATCTGCTGTTATGCAGTGCGCTTCCGCTGTCGTTGCTGCTACCACTAGTGCTCCTGTGGTCGTTACCAGTATTCCAATGGTATCGTTTGCCAAGACGATCAATACCGATGCATCAGTGAATAGTGCTGCTGACACTGGTAGTTCTTCGCATACTGTTGCAGAGCCAATGGTTAATGTTGTTGCTGATTTTGCTTCTGCAACAAATTTTATTACCGATTACCAAGCATCGTACTCTGCTGCTTGCTTTGCACCTTCTGATGGTGCAAGCACCCGCGGTGAACATATGGTAGACGACACTAATGGATCTGAGGCCCGTACTTTAGAAGAAAAGTTAAAACTTTTAAGAATGCACCGGGAGATGCTTGAACTGAAACGACAGATAAATTATTTGGAGGTCAACGAGTGTGATGCAATTGTTAGACGGCAGATAAATTTTTCAGAACTAGATGCAGCTGTGCCTAAGTTTAGTGGTGATAACCACTATGATGTAAATCGGTGGTTTATGCAATTTGAAGACTACACTAAAGCTCGTGGCTATAAAAACCGAGAAATGTGTCTAGGAATTCGACGTCGCTTGGAGGGAACGGTAAAAGATTTTGTTTTTAATTTGGGTCTTATTGAATACGACGATATGAAGGTCTCTTTAATAAAGATGTTTCGTCGTACAGTTACGCGTCAAGAAATTTATCGTCAATTACGTTTGCGTACTTTGAAGTCAACGGAGTCCTGCATCAGCTATGTGGTAGCTATGCAGTCCATTGCTGCCAAATCCGATATTAACGAACAAGAATTGGTTGACATAATCATAGATGGCATTTCAGATAATAGTAACAATGTCACTATATTATATGGGGCTCGCACTATTGATGAACTTGTTCAGCGTATGGACCGGTACGAGCAGCGCCGTCAAAGGTCGAATATACCAAGACCAAATCTGAAATCTTCAAATAGTCATGTTGTGTCTGCTACTGCTGTGGCTGAAAAACAAATCCGATGTTTTAACTGCTCGCAATTTGGTCATTATCAAAGTGCTTGCCCGAAACCATTGCGGCCACCTGGTTCCTGCTTTACCTGCCACCAGATGGGCCATTTCCATAAGGATTGCCCAAAGTTAAAACGTCAGCAGTCTCGAAATATTGCCGTGGTTTCGTCTGAAGCTGCCAAATATGACGATGAATCATATGTTCGTGTTATGCAAACGGTGAGTGTGGCTTTTTGTAATTCTTGTCAAACCATATGCACTGATTTCATAAAATTTTTTGCTTTGATTGATTCTGGTAGTCCGATTAATCTCATTCAACGTTCAAGCATACCATCGTCCATCAAACTACCAAGTACTCTTGTGCCCACCATGTTTCAAGGTCTTGGGAAACGCAAATTATATATGTATGGTTCACTACTTTGTAAAGTCAAATTTCGAAATGAAGTAAAAGTTATTTGCTTTTTGGTTATACCTGACGGTACAATGCCAATGCATCTTATACTTGGAAGAGACTTTATGCATAAGTTTAAAATACGTTTAATACAGTTAAAAAAATCAGATAAAATAAATGAAACAAATTTGAATATTGAATTAATAAATCCCTTGATTTCTAAACATCATTCGAGTTTTGCATATGATTTGACAAATGGTAAGCAATTAGTTGGTGGCTTTGGTAGACAGGTATCTGGTGCTCCAATTTTAAACCAAAATGATTTAACTGAGAATAAAATTGAATGTGTATCGTCAATTGGGATTGATTTTCATAAAGAATGTGTTAATAATTTTTTTATGGAAGCATGTGCTATTGATCTATCTGTACTTAGCAATGAAGTAGATATTAATCCAGTTTTGAATAAAAAGCAAACTAATAGCTTAGGGGAAATAATAAATAAACATTATTTGTCACCGGGTATCATTTTTCGGGAAAAATATGATTATAAAATGAAAATACGTTTGACAGATGATACTCCCTTTCACTGTGTTCCGCGCCGACTGTCTTATAAGGATAGGGATGAAGTTAGGAAAATCATTGACGATCTATTGAAAAGAAAAATTATCCAGCCTAGCCAATCGCCTTATGCCTCCGCAATTGTTTTGGTCAAAAAGAAAAATGGCGAAACTAGAATGTGTGTCGATTATAGAGCTTTAAATAAAAAAACAACTCGTGATAATTTTCCGTTGCCATTAATTGAAGACTGTGTTGAGTATATGTCAGGAAAAGGGTGGTTTATTTTACTTGACCTGAAAGATGGGTTTAATCAGTGCTCAATGGAGGAAGATTCAATTCCATTAACATCTTTTGTGACACCACATGGACAATTTGAATACTTAGAAATGCCGTTCGGGCTTAAAAATGCTCCCGCTCATTTCCAAAGATTCGTCTACAACGTATTTCGTGATTTCATCGATGAAAACAAAATAATTATTTATATTGACGATATTTTAATTGCTTCAAAAGATTTTGAGTCACATTTGTCAACAGTTAAAGAGGTTTTACAAAGAGTTTCTGAGAGAAATCTGGAATTAAAGTTAAGGAAATGTAAATTTGGTTACAATGAACTTGATTATTTAGGATATACTGTAAATTTGTCAGGTATAAGGCTCAGTGATTCGCATATTCGAGCGATAAGAAACTACCCTGTTCCTAAGAACCAAAAGGAACTTCATACATGCATTGGACTGTTTTCATATTTTAGAAAATTTGTGCCATCATTTTCTAAGATAGCTAGACCATTGTTAAATCTTTTACGTAAGGAATCCTCATTCGATTTTTCCGAGGATTGTTCTAGTGCATTTGTTGAGTTACGGGATAAACTTGTATGCGCACCGATTTTGTCTATTTTTAGTCCAAAAATCGAAACTGAGCTTCACTGTGATGCCAGTAGTAACGGTTTTGGTTCTGTTTTATTGCAAAGGCAAGAAGATACTAAATTTCATCCAGTAGTGTACTTTTCGAAGTCAACGACTGATACCGAATCGAGATATCATAGCTTTGAATTAGAGACCCTTTCCATTATTTATGCACTTCGAAGGTTTCGAGTATATTTGGAAGGAATTCCATTTAAAATCATTACCGACTGTAATTCACTTACAATGACTTTAAGCAAAAAACAAGTTAATCCGAGAATAGCAAGATGGGCACTTGAGCTTGAAAATTATAACTATACTATACATCACCGTCCTAGTGCTACCATGGGTCATGTTTATGCTCTGAGTCGCTGTCCTTATACAACAAATGAAGTTTATTCCGGTATTACTTGCAAAATTCCAAATAAAGTTCAAATGATAGCTGCTGTTGATGCTAATGATTTGGATTTTCAAATCCAAGTGACTCAGAGTCGTGACGATAAAATTAAAGAACTACTAAATAAATTAGAAAGTGATTGTGTAGCTGGTTATGAGCTAAATGATGGATTAGTTTTTCGAAAGATTGACTCAAATCGTTTAATGTTGTATGTTCCTCGAGAGATGGAAGAAAATGTTATACGTATGATTCATGAAAAAATAGGTCACTTAGGTGTTGACAAATGTTACGATCAAATTCGAAGAAATTATTGGTTCGAAAATATGAAAAAGAAAATTGAAGGTTTTATACGTTCTTGTATTAAGTGTATTATCTATTCAGCACCAGCTCGTGTTAACGAACATAATTTGCATAATATACCGAAAAAACCGATTCCATTTGACACAATACACATAGATCATTTTGTTCCATTACCATCCATCACTTCAAAGCGAAAGCATATATTAGTGGTCATTGATGCGTTTACAAAATTTGTTCGGTTATATCCTACTAATACTACTAGTACAAAAGAAGTATGCTGCTCTCTTGATAAATATTTTTCCTATTATAGTCGACCGAGGCGTGTTATATCAGATCGAGGAACATGCTTTACGTCAAATGAGTTCAGTGAGTTTCTTCTTAAACGCAATGTAGACCATGTTAAGGTAGCGGTGGCATCACCTCAAGCCAATGGCCAGGTAGAACGTGTTAACAGGGTGCTTAAGGCCGTTCTAAGTAAATTAAGTGAGCCAGTAGAACATGCAGACTGGTTTTCCCAACTCTCTAAAGTTGAATATGCCATTAATAATTCTCTAAGCAGTACTACCAAGTATACACCAAGTGAATTGCTATTCGGTGTAAGTCAGCGAGGTGAAATTGTTGATGAACTGACCGAACATTTAGAGGAAAAGAACCAAAAAGGTTTGAGTCGTAATCTAGATAAAGTTAGATCAAATGCACTAAATGCTATTCAAAAGTCTCAGGAGTACAATTTGCAATACTTTTTGAAACATAGTGTACCTGCGAAAAAATATTCAGTGGGCGATTATGTCGTGATTAGACACATAGATACTTCTATAGGAGTAAATAAAAAACTTGTTCAAAAATACCGTGGTCCTTATGTTATACACAAAGTATTAAATAATGATCGTTACGTAGTAAAAGATGTTGAGAATAGTCAGATAACTCAATTACCATATAACGGGATAGTTGAGGCAATCAAATTACGTAGATGGTTACCACGCGAAGAGCTGCCTGATGCTGAAGTCACAACTAATGAGAAGCCACACTAATCGAACTAGGACATTTATCATTAAGAAACTATTTTATTCTAGTATAAAACATGAAATGTAATTCATATTAAGATTGATTGTGGTCAATCAAAATGTTCAGATTGGCCGAACTGTAGTCTCTTCATTCCTCAATTCAACTAATCTTGCTGTATTTTGTCATCTGAATACTTTCATTTCTGTATAAAGTTTTATAACCTGGCAATACTTTGCTGTTTTTGACAGTTCCATTTCTTAATGAAAATTTGGATATGGTAACAATTGAAAAGTCTCAGCCATTTTTAAAAATTCTGTTTGTTTCAGTCTTTTTCCGGTGAAGTCGAACGAAAGCGATTGTACAAATAAAAAGACTTGACATTAATCTAAGTGTTTTTCTTAAACATCCACGACTATTAAAATATATATATATATTTTACATAATTAATAATGAGTAGGAGAACCTTTTTGTTTCATAAATGATGAGAATAGGTTTGGCATGCTGCCTACCTGTCGTGCACATTGGTTTGGAGTAATTTTATGTCAATTCTCTTGATTAACTTGCCACAAGCTTCTTTTCTAGCGGGTTTTCGTGCTGCTACGACCTGTTTGATTATACCTCATAAGTTTTCTATAGAATTTAAGTCGGAACTTTGAGGTGGCCACTTCAGAATCTTGGTGGATTGTGTGTCGAGCCAAGATTTGACAAGTGGAGAATAATGTTTTGGACCATTATCAAGCTGGAAAATCCGTGTAAGCGGAACATTTTTGGTGTAATCTGTGGTCCAATGTTCCCTTAGTATATTCCTATATAAAAAAAACGTTAAAACGTCGTAAAAAAACATCAAAAAAAGTCGTCGATTCGCAAAGACTTTTTCAAAGCCCTGAGAGAATGATTATTTAAAGCGATGAATCCAAGTTCAACGTACTTGGGAGCGATGTTAGCATCTATGTGCAACATATTTCACTCAAAGAATAAATCATATTCTAAAAGTCAGTCCTTTGAAAAAATGTTCCGTGGAAAAAAAAAAATTAGTCGTTCGAAAATACTTTGAAATTGATAAAAAAAAAGTCGGAACACTTTTTGAAGTTTTCCATTATTATCACAAAAGTCAGAAAATGCCAAATTCGATCGATGTGCGACGCACCAAAATTTCGTTACGGGAATGTTTGACTTTTTTTCAGCAATTTGTTTTTCTATATAAAATCAAAGACAGCCCTTTTCACCTGCCTTTACATTTGTGTCATCCGTACAGATTGATGATACCTTTGGCCAAATATAACTGCATACAAATTGATTTGTAAGCATATTTGCTATTGCGTTGTGGGATGCATTGAATAAACCTTTTGCGCCTGATTCAATTTGTTCATCCATTCCCAAAAATATTAATTTTCATTCTCCAGTTTTTAACACGATCATTCCCATTATGTAGATTTTACCTTTTTGAGACCGATCAATTGGTCCATCCACAAGCAGAGAAAATGCTAAGCATTCTTTAAATAAACTCTTGATATTGTCAGCTTGAACAATGTGCTTTAGCATATTAGAATGTTGGCGTGGGCTAATATAGTTTAACAGAATATTTTGTGGAATAGTTGGCCGCTCTGATGCATTGAATTCAAACTCATTTGATGCCTCGTTGGCTACATACCTACATAGCTGGCCAGTTATACCCAGTTGTAGACAAGATTGCGCAAGTAAAAACTTGAATAATTACACAGCTCAACAAAATTAACTTTTTTTTTGTTGCCCTCGATGTCTCTATGGATGTTTATAACATCAGGTGCCCAGATTACGAATATATTCGTGAAAGTTCTGGATTGGCTCTAGTTTTTAAGATATTGATGTATATATCTATATTATATGAAACAAAGTCGGGTTAGTTACACTCTGTATATCTCAAGAACGGCTGAGCAGATTTTGATGATCTCTAGTTTTTTGGATTTGCCTCCGCCCCGAGAATGACATAGGTTATAAAACTTTTATCTAAAGTGCATATTTAGGGTGGCCCTAATACAAACATATTTTTAAAATATCATTTTCACAAAGACCTCGTAATCGATTCACACCGAATTTCCACCACGTAGCTTTTATATCAAGTGGCATAGCTTAGACTATAAAACTTTTATTTTGGGTGCATATTTAGGGTGGTTCTCATACAAAAATATTTTTAAAATAGCATTTTAACAAAGACCACGTGAGTGATTCATATGAAATTTACACCACGTGTCTTTTATATCAAGTGGCATAGCTTAGACTATAAAACTTTTACTTGGGGTGCATATTTAGGGTGGTTCTCATACAAAAATATTTTTAAAATAGCATTTTAACAAAGTGAGTGATTCACATGAAATTTACACCACGTGTCTTTTATATCAAGTGGCATAGCTTAGACTAGGGATGGCCAGCTGCGGTGCCCGAAGGTCGATAGCGCGCTGACGTTTACAACAAACATTTCACGCTAGTATGTGTACAAATGTATGAAGAAATTCCAGCGAAAAAAAAATGGCCCAGTAGAAATTCGTGAATCATTGATGTTAATAAATAAAGATAAATGTTGGCATATAAAATAATTGTATTTTTTTTTAACAACAAAAAGAAAACATTTCATAAATCTTATACATATTATGTATACATATGTATGTTATACAAACATATTAACAGATTTAACTTAAAATAAGACTTTCAATATCTGGTTTAATATTTTGTGATGACGCCAGACGCAATATCGGTGACTATTTTTCAATGAAATTGATTTTTTTTACAACAATTAAATAATATTTTAATAATACATGCTAAAAAGATTGTCTTTCGCATAAATAATGTTTTTGTTTGCATTTTTTTGGTTTTTGTACGTTTGATTCCGACTGGGTTTCTCGCATATTCAATTTTCATGCGAATCAGCGCATAGAAATCAGCAACTGCACGGCGAGCCGACTGATGGCCCGCAACGGGCAATGTGACCGCGGGAGGGTAAATGGCAAACACTAGCTTAGACTATAAAACATTTATTTGGGATGCATATTTAGGGTGTAACGAACTCTACCATTCTGGCATGCATCCGAAGAGCCGGATCTGCACAACTGTCTATGGTCGGTACAAGCTCAGGGAAAATGGGGTGGGGTTGCCTCCCGAATGCATACAAGTTGTTACACATTAAAATTTTGTGCAGAGACTTGAGAAAACAAAAACTCAAAGTACCAAAAATCTATTTAGGCCAAAAAAAAATCTATTGTAATTAAACTCATTTTACATGTGCATCCAGTAATCGCATTTGTGAGAGAGATATAGTTGACGATTTTCTCTCACGTCTTTACCGGCCCAACCTGCTAACACAATGTATGTTTATTGTTAGCCCATTTTATCTTTTGCCTCAACTTCACCTTTCGCAAATCAAAAACACGTCAGCTTTAGAAATTCATTTTTTTAGCATTAAATTTTAATTTCAAAAATATAAATCCACAGCGAAATCTAACACAATTTCCTTAAATTTTATTTACATTATTTTGTTTGAGCGGTATGACTAAGTAAGATAAAGATCTATATACAAACATTTAAATTTCATGGCTTATACGTTATAGTTAGGAAAATTCATAAACTGAATTATCTCTCATTTTAAAGTTAGGTGCAAAAACAACAAAAAACAATCAAAAATTTATCCAAAAAAATAAAGGTAGATGGTTACGCTATTCCTTAACTTATGGAATACGATGCTCTCTGCCATGAATTACATTTTTAGGTACTTTATGATTATGGGCTAATTGTAATCGAAATAAAAATGATCAAAACAAAAAGAATAATAAGTCGTCTAATCAACAACAAAATTTCATAGTGAGATAATAAAACAAAAGAGAGACAAAAAAAAGTTTCACTTACGTTTACCGAGTCTCCTACGTCGACAGCAGGCCTGTTGTTGCAGTGGAGACCTTTACAATAACCACCGTTGTTGTATCAAGCTTATGAATGAGAATTGTAATTATAATGTTAAAAACTTCTCTTTGCATTTTGCATTGAGAGAAAAAAAAAATTTGAGAACTTAAATTCCTTTGCTCTTCAATCAAATCTAATTTATCGGATATTATGAAAATAAATTGTCTAGTTTCTAAGCGCTTGTTTTTATTAAACAGTGGATGCAAAAATTATGTATATGGCGAATATTAAATATTTTTTTTTCTTCTTTTTGTTCTGTTTCAAATTTAACTTTCTTTATACTAAATAATAATTATAATATTAAGGTATTTTTAGCGTATAGCATTACGTAATTCAAAGGTGGATCCAGAGCTATTATTATTTAATTTTTACTGGTACATAAATAGGATTTAAAGTTCATGAATTTAATACAAAATAAGTTCACCCACGAAACTGGTCTTAAAAATCTTTAGAAATATCCAAATTCGTGGCCGTAAACGAATTGTATGACTTGAAAATGAAGTGTAATCCTCTGGATTTTCCTTTGTGTGTGAATAATTTTACATTCTAGGTTTTCAAACTATATAGGTAAAGTGAATTTTATGTTTTTTTTTTCTTCTATTGTTAGGTTAAGTTATATTAACATATATATGTACTTGTATGCCTGATGCTTTTATCAAATTCAAATATTTTAAACTGAAATTAAGTCAAGTATAATGATATATTTATTTATAGTTACGAATTTGGCTCAACGAATTTTGAGGATTTGTTCCACTTTGAAGCGTTGGTGACCTTATAGATCGAAGAGGTGCTTCTCCAGATACGTAGCGCAGCGTAGTTGGTGGCTGTTCTTTCAGCGTATGGATGAGCGTGTGCATATATTTTTGTTGAATTTCTGTAGAAGATTTGTTGTCGATCTGCAGACTCTTTGCTGCGAAATGTCTTCTGGTTTATATTTTCAGGTTTAGTTGATGCGTAGAGCAGTTCTTTTTTCTACCCTTTAATCAAGGTGATGAAATATCGCCATGCTCTTGGCGCTTGAAATTTTATTCGAGATTACTTGAAATAATCGCGGAATATTTCCGACAGCGTTCACAAATTTTGATGTAAAACTTTAAGAGCTTAGAGCTTAGCTATCTTTATAGATTTTAAATGAATTTTATAGTACTTATGTTGAACTTTTCAGTATTCTAATTAGATATGTACTCTCTGAAGTTTTGCCGCAAAAAGAAAGATCTTTTCTTCAGGAACTAGGACGGACATTTTTCGCCGCAACACGTTTTATCGCTCTGTCAAGCTGACATGAACCATCGTAAACCTTGTGTCAGGGCTTGTTCTTGAACAAACATACTAATCGCAATGTGGTGCGTGCGAAAAAAAATCAATGCTTGAATATGTCGAGTCTGCATTCTACGCGATTAAACGCGTTTTCGCTTTGACCAACTTTATAGTTTAGAGCTATGTTACTCAATCTGTGGGAAACCTGCGAACACCAGATAGCCGAAACGAACCTGATTTCGAGATATTCAAGTTTTGAGTTTTGAAAAAAAAAAAAATTTCTGTATTAAACAGATAAAATAATTTTAATGATAAAATCGTAATCGTGACTAGTAGAATCCAAAAAAAATAATTTTCTTGATTTCATAGAATTTTTAGCTCTAAGTACTTTTAATAAAAATTTCATCAATTACAAAAGCAACTAAGTGGTATTTACAAAATAATTTCAGTTAGCTGATTCAGCTTTTCTTTTTGAGATAACAGTCATAAAGGTCAGTTTACACCGTGGACTCATGTAGGAAACGCAAATTTAGATTAAAATACATATTTTCCTCAGAAAATCAAAAAAAAATGTTTTTTTTCAAAAATTTCACTCAATTGACTATTGTTATCCGCCACAGAGATATCATCCTCACAAAACAGATATAGTTCTAAAGGGGTACCAACAGAACTGGAGCTGAAAAAGGTGATAAAAGTTTTTAAGGAATTTTTCTAACTCCACATATCTTTGGCATGATAGATGCCCAAGACTTGTCCTTTTCTAGGTTCTCTAACTCGTAATATGAGTTACCTAAAACTCTTTTAACTCGGGATTTTACACCGACAGGTGCAAGTTTGGCATTGAAACTCTTTTGCAAATTACTTTGTGTGAAGTTCCTTCTCACAACTTCCTGACCAACATTAAATTTACGAGGTCTGGTTCTAAGGTTATAAGTTTGAGCATTCTTTTCGTACGCAGCTTTTAACTTGGCTTTTATAGAGTCACGAATTATTGCAAATTCGTCGGCTCTCTCTACTTTTCCATCGCATTCTGAAATGATTTGAAGATTTCGTAAGACAGCATAATCATTTCCATGGGTGATCATATTTTGTCCCTTGACAATCTGATATGGTGTTTTTCCCGTTGACTGATGAATACTGTTGCGCAGTGAACAATTAATGCTGCTTATATACAAATCCCAGTACCTCTGGTCTTTTCGAATAAAGGAACGCAATGCTTCATTTATCGAACGATTGACGCGTTCAGATGCATTGGATTGGGGACTGTATGCTGCTGTGCATGTGTGCTTCACGCCGTATTTTGAAAGAAAACTTTCGAAATCCTTGCTTTTAAATTGAGAGCCGTTGTCTGTCACAACCGTCTCCGCTACTCCAAAGCAGTCAAATAGGTCTGATTTCAAGAAATCGATTATGTTTTTAGAAACAAATTTTTTCAAGGGTTTAAGAAAAGGGAACTTCGAAAAATGATCAAGTGCTATAAGAATTCCAATATTTCCTTTTTTCGATCGAGGAAAGGGCCCAATTAGGTCCAAGTAGAGTCTCTGAAATGGCCTATAGGTTTCTATCATACTTCCCATAGGTGGTCTAAGGCGGTAAGTGGGTGACTTTGACGTTTTACATAGCTCACAGTTTAGGACATAAGCTTTCACGTCTGCACCAATGTTTGGCCAGTAGAAATGGCGTCTAATGCGCTCTAATGTTTTGGCAATACCGCCATGAGCAGATGATGCAGAATTGTGTGCAGCATATAAAACGTCATGTCGAAGTTCTTCTGGAACTAACAACTTCCAAGAGTCGGATTCATCGCTGTTTCCTTGAGAAAAATCCACCCTATGGTAAATAAATTTGTCTACAACCTTATAGTCGGGCATGTGGGCTGTTAAAAATTTTTCCTTTAATGCAACGTATTCGGTACTATCGAAACTTTTCGAGCTTAAATCAATTGAGGGTAAAATTTCTAATTCAATCGATTCAATCGCAACATCAGTATCATAAGATTGAGAAAGTGCGTATGCCACAACATTATCTTTACCCTTCCGATGCTCTACAAAGAGATTGAATCCCTGCAGTTTCAACGCCCATCTCGCCAATCTCCCACTCAAGTCTTTTTGTGTCATGAGCCATTTAAGGCTAGCATGGTCCGTAACTACCTTAAACTCATGCCCTTCAATGTATGGACGATACTTTTTGATTGCAAGCACAACAGCTAAGCACTCTCGCTCAGTAACAGTATAGTTGCGCTGCGCTTTGTTAAGCTTATGGGACACAAATGCGATTGGTTTTTCGTCTCCATTTTCATCAGTTTGAGCGAGCAACGCACCTACACCGTACTGGCTAGCATCGCATTGGACAATGAATGGTTTTCGGTAGTCAGGATGAACTAAGAGAGGCGCAGATGTTAATTTCAGTTTTAGGGTTTCAAAAGCAGTTTGTGCTTCGGCGTTCCAAACAAAGGATTTCTTCTTTGATAAAAGCTCAGTTAGGTGAAAGGTAACGGATGCATAGTCTTCAACGAATCTTCTATACCAACCGGTCATACCAAGAAATTGGCGAAGCTGTCGGACGGTTTTTGGTACAGGAAAGTTTGTGATTCCACCTACTTTGTCTGGGTCTACTTTAAGCGACCCTTTAACTACGACATTGCCGAGGTACTTCACTTGAGATAGCCCAAAAATTGATTTTTGTACATTAATGGTTAATCCAGCCTTTCTGAGACTTGACGCAATCTCTAGCAAATGACAGACATGTTCTTCCAGTGACTGCGACACTATCAAAAGATCGTCAAGATATACAAAAACATGGGATTTTAAATTGTAAGGTATCACCTTGTCCATCAGGCGGCACATGGACTGCGGAGCATTGCACAAACCAAATGGCATTCTGGTAAACTGGTACAATGGTCTATTTGGAATCGTAAACGCAGTTTTTGGACGCGACTCTTTATCTAACTTGATCTGCCAAAAGGCATCTTTTAAATCGATTTTTGATATACAGTGCACTGGTTGAAGACAAGAAACTAACCCATCAATATTTGGAATAGGGTAAGCATCTTTAACAGTCACCGAATTAATTTTTCGATAGTCCAAGCAAAAACGTACCTTTCCTGGCTTAACCATAAGAACAGTTGGAGATGACCAAGACGAGTTGGTTGCCTCCTCTATTACACCTAAGCTGAGCATACAATCGACTTCTTTGCACAAAAGTTTTTCCATAGCTGGAGAAATTGGATAATGCCTTTGTTTAATGAGAGTGGCATTGCCCGTGTCGATCTTATGTTCAACTAGACCCGTCAAGCCAAGACCCCCCTCCTCGAACGATGGAAACGCTGATATTGCATTTTCAAGCATTCGACGCTCAGACGCGTTAAGTATAAGAAAATCAGAATTATCCTCAACACAATGAATTTCATTTATCGAGTCTTTAAAATCAAGTTTTATATTAAAAAATTGCCAAAAATCAATTCCGCAAATAATGTTCTGTTTAATCGATGGAATAATTAAGAATTCAAATGACTCATTTTTGCCTTGAAAAGAAATGGAAGATGTGATTGAACCTGCAACTTGTTGTTGTTGGCCATCAGCCGTTTTAACACTACCAGGAAAATTTTTAAATAAAGTTTTGTCTCTCAAAATTTCTTGCGCCAAATCACCACCGATGCAACTTTTATTAGCACCACTGTCTAACAGTGCTAAAACTGATTTGCCTGAAATATGAATGCTAGCATACGGACGAATGTCAAAATTTTTATGCATGACTGCGGAAATTACAACTTTTCTTAATGACTTTTTATCACGCCAAAATTTTCGCATACGTTTTGTTGACCTACTGCAAGATTTCTTCCTGGGTTTTTCTGCAAAAATCCTTGCGCGAATCTTTTCATATACCGCTAGTTGAATATGATACGGCCATTTCAGAGGATGTGTTAGTATAACGGGACAAGAAGTTGGAGTTGGTGAAAGACCTATTTCCGAGGCTTGGTTTGATTCGGATGACCGCTGGTCGTCCGCTGGGCATCCTTCCTCAAGTTTTCCTGGGTTTTCGAACACTTAGAACACGAAGGTCGATAGGTTTCTAAGGCACCACAGCCATAGCAAAATACGCTCCTGGGCTTAGTGCAGTCTTGGTATCCATGACCTAGCTCAGAGCAATTCCAACACTTAATGGCAGTTCTCTCAATTTCACATAAGTCTGCGGTGTCTTCTACAGCACCGTCAATCAAGGGCTCAGTCTCAATTTCTGAGACAAATTTCCGAGAATTGAAATTTCGAGTTGACCAATTAGTGTTAGTTTGCAAATCTTTGACAAATTTTTTCGTGTTTTCGAACTTCTCTGCGGAGAATAGAAATATTTGTTATCTCCAAGTGAAGAAGTTCGCGTCTCAATTCAGGCTTTAAATTTCGGATAATAGTTTCCACCAGCTCTATTTCCGACATGGGCGTTCTTAGGCGGTCACATAAAATCATCACTGAATCAATGAATTCATCAAAGGATTCAGTGGGCTTTTGCCTTCTTCTTCGAACATCATCCATCAATTCCGAATCTGTCACATACTCCTTATATTGACGACGTAGTGCTTCGCAAAGAGCGAACCACTCCAAATTATCATGTAGGCGATGATAACGCCAAAACCATAATTTGGCTTTGCCTTCAAATAAACAGTAAGCGTGTTGACATAATATTTGGAAATTTCCGTTAAGATGGTCCGAAGTGAGGTTATTGATACGATAAATAAATTCGTCCACCGATATATCGTTAGGTGAACCACTAAATTTGACATGCCAATTGAAAATTATTTTGGAAATCTTTTCGGTGGCTATTGATTCTCGTTCTACAATTCTATCAGGATAATTGCCATCACGGCGCTGATTATTCCGTTGAGGAACATCACGAAAATTTTCAAATGGTATGTCTTGGGGAAATTGCGGAGTATTAGGTCTCTCCTTGGTTGATTTAAGTTAAGGTTCTGAAACAAGTTCTGTATCTCATTTGAGATTGTGTTGGAAAATTCAGTTCGAAATTCATTCAAAGAATCTGAAATCAAGTTTCGAACACGTTGATCTAACGCTGTATCAGATTGTGGTATGGAAGCAGTATTTCTCCTATTCCTAGCATTGCCTCGCATTGGTGATAATTCAACTTCGGGATGTGCATTTGTATATCCACGAGTAATTGGGCGACGTGACAAATTTCTTCCACGCTGAGAAATGTTTCCACGCTCGGGTGTATTTTGTACAGCAGCACCTTGTGCTGAAGCAATATTAGGACCAATATTGGAAACTACATTTGAAGCAGTGTTTGAAGTTATGTTTGTAACAGTTGTCACTGGGGGAAAGTCCGAAAGAAGGCATGGATTTCGACACACTGGACAAGAGGCATTCGTTTCTAACCACGCTCTAATACAGTGGTCATGGAAAACATGTTTACAGGGTGCATTTGCAAGCTTTTCAAAATTAAATATTACTTCGTTACACACTGTGCAAAAGTGTGAGTCAAATTCCGCAAAATTAGAAAGATTTTCATTGCTTCTTGTTAACGGCATTATCAATCAAAAAAAAATTTAGCTGGTATTTGATTTACTACTTAGTGAAATTAAGGCTTTAAGTTATTGAAAAAAAATAAATTTAGATTACTTGACACACATAATAAATTTGTAATATTTATTTAAAAAAAATTTATCTATTTATCCAAAAAAAATGATAAGTTTTAATTTCCAACAACGAATATGTCTTCGAAATAATCCATAGACAAAAATCTCAATTCGCTGAAAATTAGTGCATAGTTCATCTTTGTCAATATACAACGGCCTATAAGGGTTAAGTTGTCCAAAACTTTAGAGTCAATCAAAAAAAAAATCCTCTTATAAAACCAGTTGTATCAACAAAGAATAAAAGAAATCAATTTTCAATTAAATTTGACAAACGTTTGTCAATTATGCGGCATGATCCAAATTTTATCAGAAATTCATGAGTCCAGCAAAATTTAGCGAACGCAAATCTGTTCAGATAATTTAAAAAAAATGAAATTTGGTACTTAAAATGAGCAAAGGAGCAAATAAACAATTGGTGTTTTGGAATTAAGGCAGATAACATAATCAAGTGTTATGTTACTGAAAATAAGTTCAGTTGTGAAGTATTGCTGATGATGGTTGCAAAAAAAATTTAAACTGATTTTCAACTGTCTATGCCCCACGTTGGGCGCCATTTAATTATGTAACGAACTCTACCATTCTGGCATGCATCCGAAGAGCCGGATCTGCACAACTGTCTATGGTCGGTACAAGCTCAGGGAAAATGGGGTGGGGTTGCCTCCCGAATGCATACAAGTTGTTACACATTAAAATTTTGTGCAGAGACTTGAGAAAACAAAAACTCAAAGTACCAAAAATCTATTTAGGCCAAAAAAAAATCTATTGTAATTAAACTCATTTTACATGTGCATCCAGTAATCGCATTTATGAGAGAGATATAGTTGACGATTTTCTCTCACGTCTTTACCGGCCCAACCTGCTAACACAATGCATGTTTATTGTTAGCCCATTTTATCTTTTGCCTCAACTTCACCTTTCGCAAATCAAAAACACGTCAGCTTTAGAAATTCATTTTTTTAGCATTAAATTTTAATTTCAAAAATATAAATCCACAGCGAAATCTAACACAATTGCCTTAAATTTTATTTACATTATTTTGTTTGAGCTGTATGACTAAGTAAGATAAAGATCTATATACAAACATTTAAAATTAATGGCTTATACGTTATAGTTAGGAAAATTCATAAACTGAATTATCTCTCATTTTAAAGTTAGGTGCAAAAACAACAAAAAACAATCAAAAATTTATCCAAAAAAATAAAGGTAGATGGTTATGCTATTCCTTAACTTATGGAATACGATGCTCTCTGCCATGAATTACATTTTTAGGTGCTTTATGATTATGGGCTAATTGTAATCGAAATAAAAATGATCAAAATAAAAAGAATAATAAGTCGTCTAATCAACAACAAAATTTCATAGTGAGATAATAAAACAAAAGAGAGACAAAAAAAAGTTTCACTTACGCTAACACAATGCATGTTTATTGTTAGCCCATTTTATCTTTTGCCTCAACTTCACCTTTCGCAAATCAAAAACACGTCAGCTTTAGAAATTCATTTTTTTAGCATTAAATTTTAATTTCAAAAATATAAATCCACAGCGAAATCTAACACAATTGCCTTAAATTTTATTTACATTATTTTGTTTGAGCTGTATGACTAAGTAAGATAAAGATCTATATACAAACATTTAAAATTAATGGCTTATACGTTATAGTTAGGAAAATTCATAAACTGAATTATCTCTCATTTTAAAGTTAGGTGCAAAAACAACAAAAAACAATCAAAAATTTATCCAAAAAAATAAAGGTAGATGGTTATGCTATTCCTTAACTTATGGAATACGATGCTCTCTGCCATGAATTACATTTTTAGGTGCTTTATGATTATGGGCTAATTGTAATCGAAATAAAAATGATCAAAATAAAAAGAATAATAAGTCGTCTAATCAACAACAAAATTTCATAGTGAGATAATAAAACAAAAGAGAGACAAAAAAAAGTTTCACTTACGTTTACCAAGTCTCCTACGTCGACAGCAGGCCTGTTGTTGCAGTGGAGACCTTTACAATAACCACCGTTGTTGTATCAAGCTTATGAATGAGAATTGTAATTATAATGTTAAAAACTTCTCTTTGCATTTTGCATTGAGAGAAAAAAAAAATTTGAGAACTTAAATTCCTTTGCTCTTCAATCAAATCTAATTTATCGGATATTATGAAAATAAATTGTCTAGTTTCTAAGCGCTTGTTTTTATTAAACAGTGGATGCAAAAATTATGTATATGGCGAATATTAAATATTTTTTTTTCTTCTTTTTGTTCTGTTTCAAATTTAACTTTCTTTATACTAAATAATAATTATAATATTAAGGTATTTTTAGCGTATAGCATTACGTAATTCAAAGGTGGATCCAGAGCTATTATTATTTAATTTTTACTGGTACATAAATAGGATTTAAAGTTCATGAATTTAATACAAAATAAGTTCACCCACGAAACTGGTCTTAAAAATCTTTAGAAATATCCAAATTCGTGGCCGTAAACGAATTGTATGACTTGAAAATGAAGTGTAATCCTCTGGATTTTCCTTTGTGTGTGAATAATTTTACATTCTAGGTTTTCAAACTATATAGGTAAAGTGAATTTTATGTTTTTTTTTTTCTTCTATTGTTAGGTTAAGTTATATTAACATATATATGTACTTGTATGCCTGATGCTTTTATCAAATTCAAATATTTTAAACTGAAATTAAGTCAAGTATAATGATATATTTATTTATAGTTACGAATTTGGCTCAACGAATTTTTGAGGATTTGTTCCACTTTGAAGCGTTGGTGACCTTATAGATCGAAGAGGTGCTTCTCCAGATACGTAGCGCAGCGTGGTTGGTGGCTGTTCTTTCAGCGTATGGATGAGCTGTAGCTGTAGAAGATTTGTTGTCGATCTGCAGACTCTTTGCTGCGAAATGTCTTCTGGTTTATATTTTCAGGTTTAGTTGATGCGTAGAGCAGTTCTTTTTTCTACCCTTTAATCAAGGTGATGAAATATCGCCATGCTCTTGGTGCTTGAAATTTTATTCGAGATTACTTGAAATAATCGCGGAATATTTCCGACAGCGTTCACAAATTTTGATGTAAAACTTTAAGAGCTTAGAACTTAGCTATCTTTATAGATTTTAAATGAATTTTATAGTACTTATGTTGAACTTTTCAGTATTCTAATTAGATATGTACTCTCTGAAGTTTTGCCGCAAAAAGAAAGATCTTTTCTTCAGGAACTAGGACGGACATTTTTCGCCGCAACACGTTTTATCGCTTTGTCAAGCTGACATGAACCATCGTAAACCTTGTGTCAGGGCTTGTTCTTGAACAAACATACTAATCGCAATGCGGGGCGTGCGAAAAAAAATCAATGTTTGAATATGTCGAGTCTGCATTCTACGCGATTAAACGCGTTTTCGCTTTGACCAACTTTATAGTTTAGAGCTATGTTACTCAATCTGTGGGAAACCTGCGAACACCAGATAGCCGAAACGAACCTGATTTCGAGATATTCAAGTTTTGAGTTTTGAAAAAAAAAAAAATTTCTGTATTAAACAGATAAAATAATTTTAATGATAAAATCGTAATCGTGACTAGTAGAATCCAAAAAAAATAATTTTCTTGATTTCATAGAATTTTTAGCTCTAAGTACTTTTAATAAAAATTTCATCAATTACAAAAGCAACTAAGTGGTATTTACAAAATAATTTCAGTTAGCTGATTCAGCTTTTCTCTTTGAGATAACAGTCATAAAGGTCAGTTTACACCGTGGACTCATGTAGGAAACGCAAATTTAGATTAAAATACACATTTTCCTCAGAAAATCAAAAAAAAATGTTTTTTTTCAAAAATTTCACTCAATTGACTATTGTTATCCGCCACAGAGATATCACCCTCACAAGGGTGACCCTTATACAAAAATATTTTTAAAATAGCATTTTCACAAAGGCCACGTGAACGATTCACATGAAATTTACACCATGTAGCTTTTACATCAAGTGACATAGCTTAAGCTATAAAACTTTTTCTTAGGGTGCTTATTTAGGGTGGTTCTCATCCAAAAATATTTTTGGTTTGGAGATAGATTGAACCCTAAGGAAGGAATAGAGAATATATTTTATAGAATGTACTTGTTTCAATTTCTCATTTATTCTGCTATCTATAGTGTAACTAGCTGACCCGGCTGACATGAACTCAATCGGTCAAGTCGTACAGAAGTTACGTAATCACAAACAGCCACACCAACGATTATGGTATATGTTTGTATATAGGCCACCCTAAATATGCACTCTTAATTAAAATTGTATAGTCTAAGCTATGTTTCTTGATATAAAAGACACGTAGTGTAAATTTCATGTGAATCGCTCACGTGGTCTTTGTGAAAATGCTATTAACTTCTCTTGAGAAGTTATTATAGGTATAATAGGTCCGAAAATCGAAATAGGTAATTTTGTGTTTTCTTTACGTTTCAAGACCTCGACAATCGTTTACAAGTATTTTTAGAGTGATGTCTGTGTGTGTGTGTATGTGTGTGTACGTATGTACGTACGTATGTAGACATATTTTGGCTTTCGTTTCCTCAATAACTACCGGACAGAATTTTTTGATGACCATATCAATCGATACACCACGTCATGACTTAGATCTGAAAGGAGTCTGGAAAAAATCGGTCCAGCGGTTCGCTTTTTATTCAAAAAAACTGACTTTTTTATGCACGCAATATAAATTTCATATATAATTTCAAGTATCGAGGGGGTAGATAGGGGTTTTCGAGGGTGCTTATTTGGAATCTTTTTTCAGTTTTTTAAAATTCAAAATGGCGCACCCAATATGACGTCATTTTTTTTGTAAAAGTTCTCTGAATTCTATAAAATTTAGTTTTGAGAGGGGTTTCAGGTACGTGGTTATAAATTAATGTTTAATGTTAATTTTTTTTTTTTTTTTCAATTTTCGTAGTGCCATATTGTAATCATAAGATATTCTCAAATGATTTTCGAAGTATCGAAACATTAAAAAAAATAGAATTGTTCTCAAGAGAAGTTGCTTGTACGGTACTTGCTGCCGAACCGATTTTTTTAAAAATATTTTTGTATGAGAACCACCCTAAATATGCACCCCAAATAAATGTTTTATAGTCTAAGCTATGCTTCTTGATATAAAAGATTCGTGGTGTAAATTGCATGTGAATCGCTAACGTGGTATTTGTGAAAATGCTATTTTAAAAATATGTTTGTATAAGGGCCACCCTAAATATGCACTTTAGATAAAAGTTTTATAACCTATGTCATTCTCAGGCCGGAGAGAAATCCAAAAAACTAGAGATAATCAAAATCTGCCCAGCCGTTCTTGAGATATACAGAGTATAACTAACCCGACTTTGTTTCATATAATATAGATATATACATCAATATCTTAAAAACTAGAGCCAATCCAGAACTCTCACGAATATATTCGTTATCTGGGTACCTGAAACTATAGAAATCGGCAGAGACATCCAGGGCAACAAAACCATTGTTGACCAGTGTTATTATTCCAATATGGTTAGCTTGGCTGGCCATTGCTTCATATTACTGCGAAACGTAAAAAGGGTTGCCGAGTACTTCTTATGGTCGCTACATTTTAACCCAGATTGGTGGAATTAGACAAATAAAAAAAACAACGGTTATACATATGTAAGCATGCCATAAATTTTTCAAGAAAAAACAGGAAAAAATGGAGAAAAAATGAAATTTTACAGGATTGATTACAGGGTAAATTTTTTTTTTCTTTTTGAAGGAGATCAGATAGTAATTGTTGTATATGAATAAATATTTTGGTACTTAATCAGAGTCTTCGTCCATGTATTCCTCGTCTGATTCATTTTCGATTCGTTCAGTTTCAACAAAATACTTGTCTTTCGCTTTGATTTGTCGCAGCATGTCCAGTATTTTTCTTATCCAATTGTAAAAATCAATGCACGACATGTTTAAATTGATCTTAGTGGTCAGAATGGCTTTTAAAGCCATTGTTGGAAGCATCAGTGTGAAATGACACATAACGTCGATGCGACAAATCTTCCTTGATTATCCTGTTTGCCTCCGGTGCGAAAATGTTTACGACGATAGCTTGACATTTCGTTCTCGACAGCTTAAATTTTGTAGTCTAAAACATGTACGAAAAATCTTCGTAGTACAATCTGCCGATGCAAAACTGTGATTTCCATTAATAATTGAAATGCTCATGTGCCTTCAATTGCAGCTGTGGCGCTAACAAACGTTGAATTGAAAAATTCGTCAACTTTTTGGCTGGAAGAAGCTGCGGACAAGGCGTTGTTGTGTTTTGTTTATTTCAACTGTCGACCAATATCAGCGTTGCCGCCGGATGCTATGGAAAATTTCCATTTCACTTTTTACAAAACACATCACTAGACCAAATCCATCTCAAACTATGCAGTCGGAGTGAGCCACTCTACGGTACTATTTTCAAAGAAAATAACAACAGAAACATTACAAATTACTTTCTGCAAATCCTGCTTGCATTCTGCATAATTTTTTCACCGTTATTTTCGTAATAACATTTTACTATGGGAAATATATAGAAACATTGTTCGCAAATACAGCTATTTCACTGACTGTTCTTCTGTGGGTTTTGAATGTTTTGTTTGCTTGACTTTGTCATCGAAAAAGCTATATGTGCTTACAATGTTTTTATGTATGTATAAAATGTTATTACGAAAATAACGGTGAAAAAAAGTATGCAGAATGCAAGCAGGATTTGCAGAAAGTAACTTGGAATGTTGCTGTTGTTATTTTCTTTCAAAATAGTACCAAAGAGTGGCTTGGCAATGATGAAAAAAAAATTGACATTTTCATTTTGGGGAAAAAAATCTTCTGACCTCAAATGTGAGTTAACAGGCATTGAACTCATGTCATTTCTTTATCATATTAATACAAATCCACAGTAAAATTTTAAGCGAAATAAAATTTGGGGTTTTTGAGAAAATCAGCCTTGTTTTTTTTTATAAAAAGCGCTATAACTCCGCCAATTTTCAAAATTTCTTAAAGATTCTGACAGAGAATCAGAAGTTCTATTAGAATCAAAAGACAAAAGTTAATTATTTTGATTTGTATAAAAATGCGAAACAATTTAAAACAATTTTCAACGATTTTTCAAGCTCGGACACTAAAACTTTAAATGGGCATAACTTCGTAAAAAATAATTTTCAATCAAATTGGGGAACGGTATATTTCCTTAACAACATATTTAATCGGCAATCAATTCCGCAATTTGAAGTCACTCCGACTGCATGGTTTGAGATGAATTTGGTCACTATTACTTTTAGTGCTTTCCAAAAATGGATATTTTTCTTTCAGTTTGTTGCTGAGAACGGATCGGCCTTTTGTCGATTTCTTCATAATATCACAAAAAAAATTTACAAAACACAAGTCACAAATTATCAAAAAAAAAAAAACAGCTGTTTCTGAAATAACACTTTATTTCGAAGTTAAAATAAATGGAAATTTTTAAGAAAATTTTTAAAATTCTCAAGACTTGGAAAATAATTGATATGGTAATGCCTTATTTGACAACTTTTTTTGTAAAACAATTGTGAGCAACGTGATCTACGTAAGGGTTGCCGAACACAAACTAACGAGAACAAACCGAGCGAGAAAATGATACGTAACTTTCAAGAGAAATGGAAAACTTAAAATAAATACAGGATAATTTCAAGATAGTTACAGGATTTATCACAAAGACACAGGAGTCATTTTTTTTACAGGATATTCGCTGAAAATACAGGAGTATTCTGTAAAATACAGGACAGAAATATTAGACGAACAAATTAAACATCTTATAACTATTCACATTTTCAAATATTACACATATGGGTTTGGAGCTTACTTTTAAATAACGACGCATTGCCTGTTAACTGAAGATCCACGGGAAGTGAGTTCCAAAGTCTTACCGAGTGGATAAAAAACTGACGACCAGATGTTAATGTGCTATAACGGATTGGAATTATGCCATTATTTCTTAATGAGCGTGAGAATTGTAGCTTGTTGTATAAATTTATAGGTATCTTTTTATAGATTATTTTGTGTAGGAGTAAAATTGTTCTAAATTTTAAAAGATCATTAAACGACATATTATAGACTTTATGCGCATTTCTTGATACATGGTCAGATCGCCTTAGTCCAAATACGTATCTGGCGTAAAGAACTTCCAATTTGTTCATGCAGACGCTATCACAATTAGCAAATATTTCGAAGCCATATAGCAAAGTTGGGATCAAGTATGTTTTTGCCAACAACAATCTTGTTTTAAGTGGCGTAACGTATTGTATTGTTCACAGAACAAGCAAAAGGCTGTAAACTCTACCAATTGTTACGAGGATGTGGTTGTTCGATGTAAGAGTTCCATTGAACCTGATTCCTAAGCTCTTTGCCGTTTCGACGAAAGCAATCTCAGTGCCGTTAACATTAATTCGCGGTATTGCTGACAGATCAAGAGATCTTTTAAAAATGGCGAGACATTTCGACTTAGCCGGATTAAGGCATAATCCATTACTTCTAGCCCAATTGTCAATGAGAATGAGATCGTCACATAATTTTGAGATGCGCTCCGTTTGCAAAGTCGGCTCAGTAGAAATGTATACCTGCACATCATCTGCGTTCAAATGTATCCTACAATTTCTCGGTACTGTCACTATATCATTGATATACATGACAAAAAGCAAGGGTCCCAAAATGGAACCTTGAGGTACGCCTCTTAAAATAGGTACAAAATCTGACAGCAAATTACCGATGGCGACTGCCTGCCTTCGCTCAGCCAAGTACGATTTCAAGAGATTGACAGCAGAATTTGAAAAATTAAACATGTTTTTGAGTTTCCAGCATAGCAGGCTGTGATCGACGCCATAAAATGCCTTACTATGATCTAATAGTGTTAAAAATGTTATTTTGCTATTATCCAAATCCGAGCGTATGTCATCAGATACTTCTAAGAGTGTGGTTACGCAACCTTTTGAATGTCGAAAACCAGACTGCTCCCTACAAATCAGTGAATAATTTGTTATAAAACCATTTATCTGTGTGTAGATGATTCTTTCAAAAACTTTGGAAAGGAAAGATAATATAGCGATTGGTCTATACTCATCAAGATTCTTTGGCAAAGGTATGATTTTAGCACATTTCCATCTGTCTGGAAAAACCGAGGAAGTTATTGCACAATTAAAAACATGCGTAAAAATTGGCAGTAACTTTGGCAGCAGAGCTTTCAAAAAAACTGGATGGATTTCATCAAAACCTACAGCGTTCGACTAAATAGAAAGAAAACAGCGCAGAACTTCTAATTGGTCGATACAGCGGAAACTAAAACTTGGCATATTCATCGGGCAACTGCAAAAAACATTTAGATTGGCCGGTGGTATTGATATTGTGCTAAACTTTACATTGAGCTCGTTTACTTTATCCAAATCAAAAGAATCGTGGGAAATCCTATCAGACTTATTAATACCAATTTCTTTAATTAGTTTCCAATTTCGTTTACTATCTATCGCATATCTAAACTTAGCTTCATAAAATCTTGACTTTGTAAATTTGATTTTCGCGTTCACTTCGTTCCTGACTTGCTGAAAAATTTTATAAAGACTTGGAATTTTGTACCGTTTCCAACGGGCAAACGCATTGTTACTCTTTTTAATAAGTGCTTTAATATCATTATTAAGCCAAGGCCGTTCTCGTGAAGAGCACGTTTTAGTTTTCAAGCGAACAAAATTATCGTACAAGGCTTTTACATTGTAATCTATAAAATGAAGTTGATCATTTACACTGGGGAAACCGAAAATAGTGTTCCAATTAATATTTTCTCCTGCTTCTCTTAATCTGTCGTAATCAATATTCTTAAAATCTCGAAAAGAGAAAGTGTGAGGCGAGTGATTTGGTCGAAAGTCAAGAGATATATATATATATATATCATGCTTGGAAAAAGCTGGAGCTATGATTTGGTCATAGAGTATGACTTTTGACATATCGTTTACAAAAAAAAACATCTAAAAGAGTATTGCTTGAATTTGTGAAGTGTGTTGGCTTAGTAGAATTTACAGGATAAAGTCCAAGGGATTGCATACTGAGAAATAACTGAGATTCAGTAAGCAAGTCACTATTGAGGTCACCAGCTATGACTATATTCTTAAACGACAAGCACACTCGCTCCAAAGACTCAATTAAGGGGCCTAAATCAATATTGGAAAATGATTTTACACCGCAAGCATGTTTTTACGAAAATAGCTACGCCACCAGCATGACTTACGCGGTCAGTTCTATATAGCTTATATCCGTTCATGTTAAACAAGGTATTTGGCATACACGGCATAAACCACGTTTCACATGCACACACAATATCTATTTTTGAATCAATAAAAATATACCTGAGCTCATCAACTTTTTTTACTAGACTCTGAGCGTTTAAGTGGCAAATTTTTATTCCGGACGTACGACCCGTCAATGTTCGTATGAAATCAAACGTAAGGTCTTTGGAACCGCAATCTTCAATATTTCTTAAGCTCATAAAAAAGGTTAAAATTATAATTGTGGCAACGCGCGCAGACAAATTTATAGGCACAAACGTGAAAAAGTAAGCAAAAAATAGATATTAGATATGTGTAATATAAAATTATAAGAAAAAATGCATAAAAATTGTTGTACAGATTATTCTTAATTGATACATTATGATACAGTTTGATTTTGATTTTGTTCAAACTCATTACGAAAAAGCAGCTGCTGATCATTATTCAGTTGTTCGATCGCACTCAGAGAATCTACGCATATTGCAGCATCATTTGGTCGAATTTTTACATAAACTAAGCCATGCAATGTGAAAACAGCATAAGATTTGGATCGTTTTCTAAGTCGCACCGCAGCTTGATATATTGTGTAGTTTACTTTCGTCAAATTTTCGTTTATGAAAAAAGCAACGTCAGAGTTAAGCCCGATGTGACGAAGACGTAATCTATCTTTATTTAGTTTTTTAAATTTAGCAATGGATTTTAAAAGCAGATTTTCTGGAAAGGAGTTTCCAGCTTAACAATAATAGTTGAATCCGGTGAAGCTACTTCAGCGTTAGTTTGACGAAGACGTGAGATATTTTTTATTTTTAGCGGATCAATATTAAAAGTGTTGCAAATTTTTGCGAACAATTCAGGAAGAATTTCATTGTTTATAAATGGTATGTCATTCACACGCAACTGCCTGGTTCTCATATTTAGAAAGTTTCTTAACCATGCTATTTATTTTTTGCACATTTTCCTTTTCGGTTCCTCAACCACATTTAATTTTGGCTCTAAGTTAATAATTCTGTTTTTCAGCAACGCATTTTCTTCTTGAATTACTTGCACAGTGGCAAGGACATCGAAACTTAATTTCGAAAGAATTCCAAATTTGACAAAATTTTAGCTCTATTGAACAACAAAATTGGAGCAAGTTCATGGACTTGGCCGGTTTTGAAAGCAAGTTCTTGGACTTGGTCGGTTTTGAAATCTATACATCAAAATAAATTTAAAAAATTTTATATAGCTGTCAAAAAAATTTATTCAATCTAAAAACATAGTAGAACGATAAGGCATGGTTCCTTTGATATATGCGAATATCTTAAAATTTTTATTTTTTTGGACTTGGCCGGTTTTGCAACTGGACGCCTCATATGTAGTTATTAATAGATGAGTAAATTTTAAGATCATCAGCATAAAAAGGATATTTCGATATACAGTCAAACCTGTTTAAGTGGGACCTGAATAACTGGGAAAACTCTATTAGTAGGAATTTTTTTAAGGTCCCTTCATTTTTGCGAACAAAAAGTGAGACAATTGCTACCTCTGTAACTGGGACTCGATTTCCTAAAATTATTGCATTTTTATCTCTATAACTGAGACAAAATTGTACATTATCTCGGTAAGTAAGATTATTTAATCAGAAAATTATAGCGAAATAATAAATGCGTCCTGGGATGAAATCGTAGCCAATAATGATGACCTACAACCTACTTTTGAACTTTTGATAACGCTGTAATGGTATCCGGAGAACAAGATGAAGATGATATCATTAAGATTGCCAAACTTCAACTGAACAAGATCCAGAAATCGACAAAGACAGTTCTGAAGAAGTAGTGACCAATATTATTGATAAGATCTATGATGTAGAAAAAAATATTTCTCTTAATAACAATAAAAAACAAAGCAAAATGACAGACTTTTTCAAATGAAAATGTATTCTTTTAACGTAAAGTTTTTCTTCCTTACAAAAGTGAATTCATTTGCATTATTTTTTTTTGTTTAATATAATATATGATATTGAATCTGTGTAAATTAATTGTCTTTCAATTTTACCTCTTTAAGTGAGATAACGGCTTCTTCGACCTGACTAAGTGGGAAACTCTATAAATGAGAAACTTCTATAAGTGGGAAAAAATTTGTGGTCCCTTGCAATCCCACTTATCCAGGTTTGACTGTAAAGCAATTACTGATATCATTAATAAGAAGTATAAGCCATATTCGTCCTAACAGACTACCTTTTGGTACAGCAGATGTTACCAAATAAGATATAGACTTATGATTATAGACAACCACGTGACAGACTCTATTGGCTAATTAAGATTCAGTCCATCTAAGAAAAACTGAGTGTTGCGAATGTTCCATTAGTTCGTTTGATGTCAACTTTGCTTAACATCTTAAATAACTTTGCCGAAAGCATTTTTACATTAAATTACTATATGTATATTAATACCCGTAAACTAATTGTTGTTTTTGGCGATGAACTCTTAAAATTTCTCTGCAGAGTTGACATTGTGCACATAGTTACATACAATTCCTTTTCATATTTGGCCAGCGTACTTTTCGAAAACTCAATTTTTGTTACCTTTCCTGGGTTTTAATCGACAAAAGTTATTTTTCCAATTATGATATGCATATAGTTAAAAATATGAAACGTTAATATTTTGACCACCTTAGCATACTTTGCATGAAATCATTATAGTACAAGTGAAGCATTTTGAACTTTTGTGTCCAATATTTAATTATCAAAATATTAATTTGAGATTTCCATCTATAATGATTCTGTTTTTAACCTACAGTTTTCAATTTACTTTTAAAAATATCAATTTTAATGTCCCATATTTTGTTTTCAAAATTCAATATAGATACGGACCTAAGGCTTGAATTATCACTACCAGGGCAACATAAAATATTTATTTTATTAAAACATAAACGATATTTAAATAATTTCACAGTTTTTTTCGAAAATCAATATGTTTCAGTTTCCATTCTCGGACAAATATTTCGACGACGACAAATCGAGACATTGCAATGATTTAATTTAATCGAACTCTTTTTTTAATATAATCGTAAGCTCCTTTTCGAATATGGCTACTCAAATCGATGTTTCCTCAATGGCCTTTGTCTCCACATCCGATTACAAGTCGCTGAGGTTCCTGGATCTATACAGCTGTTTATTTCGCACATCATTTCAAAGATATTAAATTTTTTTTGGACACTCTTGATGAAAAATAAGCAAAATGTTTTGACAAAGCCCGAAAGACAATTCAATTACCGAATCTAAAAAATGAATTCGCGCTCTGCAAATATCATTTCGCGATCATTTCTCTGACAATCACAAAGCAAAATAAAGAAAAAGGGCGAATCTCTCACCAATGTTTTGGAAACATTTGAATCAATCCGCCCTAGGCCTGAGGCAATTACGAGAAAACCACAATTCCTCAGGAGATTCAATTATGTTGACGAACAGAATACTAGGCTTGTCAAATTCAAAGTTATTGTAGGCATTCTAAAAATGGGTGAATCCAACGAGTCCGAAGTTAGATTGAAGTATTCAAATATGTACCTTTAGCATCACGTGATAATGAACGTACGTTTGCTGCGTATAAAAGAGCCTTGAAAGATTACCGACAATCATTTTTGTTTAAAAGTATGAGAAACATCGAGCGTTAATAAAAGAAAATGTATTTATCACCTGTTTTTTTTCGCAAATATTATCGTCAATATTTTGCCCACTTTTCATCTATATTTACATAAATATTTCGTAGGTTTTTCACAAATATTTTATGTTGCCCTGATCATTACTAATGTTCAATTGTAAAAATCAAGCAGTTCATTTGCCTTCATTTAAATAATTTAAAATTTTCCGCGCTTCAATGCGTTTGATCATTGGCGTGGAAATTTTTCGAATTCTATCCAGACTTTTTTTTTATACAGAGACTTTAACCATAACTATCAAACTCATCGCGCCACCAACCAGAAAGGACAGAACAACGGGTCAGCTTGTTCTTAATTATATAAATATAAATTCAGAGAGTAGAGTTCCTCAATGTTGAAATATATGACAATAGAACGATAGTTAGAGTTTATTTTAGTTACAACCCTAGCAGAATATTTAGTCTTTAACCTTTTTTTGATTCAATAGACTGCCTCATTAATTATGATCATCTTATTACTTGTGAAGATTTTATAAATGACAACGCCACTAAGCACCTGAATGACAATACATACATAGATGGACATCCCTAAAACAGTGTTAAAAGGGATAACGCAACAAAAAAACTGTTCAAGTCTTTATAAGGTATTACTTTCAGATTAAATCTCTAGCTCCTCAAAATATTAACTGAAGCTTTTTTTTATTTAATATTATTTTTAACTAACATTAACCAAAGATGTCCGAGTTCTTTATTGACATGATTTTTGTCTTAAATTATGTTTTTAATTTTTATTAAAAAAATGGAAGTTCATTTAGTTTTAGTTATTACTGTTTTTAAAATTATATTTATATACCTTAAGGTAAAAAAACAAAACATAGTAAAATTTATTATTCTTAAACATTATTTTATCATTTGAAGTTGAATTGCATGTTTGTCCGACTTCTTTATTGAGCCACTGTAAGTTCATGTGCTGCAACCGCACCTCATGACCACGCAAATGCTTAAAGCAGCTTAACGAAAACTTTCTTTAGTAAAATGTCCTCTTTCAGGATTAAGTTATTGTTACTTTGGTGCTATGAAAAAACATTAATTTGTTTTACCGTGTTAGTTTTAACTCGAATGTCGGGAATAACGTTCTTTTTCGGGCCTGTATTAATGCGAATAGGCTGTATGATTTTAGGGGGCCCAGTATTTATAAGTGAAAACATGGGGAATAGAAAAAAAGCTAGTTTGAAAATGCTTCAATTTCATAAAAAAAATAATAACTTCTAAAGAGAAGTTAAAAAAAATTAGAAACGATGAAAATGAACAAAACGGAAGGAATTCGCTTAAACATTAATTTTCTTATTTATTAAAATGTTTCTTAAAATATCTTCGATATATCACTCACTATTTTTTGTAGATATGTCATTCTCCAACCAGCTCTAAAAATGTATCTGCTTGCATATCGAAATTCCCGACATAACTTTGGAAAATATGAACTTTTATGAAAGCGCGCTAATTGTATGAATTGTACGATATTTTCCGATGTTATGTAGGGAATTTCGATTCAAAGACTGATACATTTTTAAAGAATTAACTAAAGAAGAACATAAAAAAAAAATTTATGTTGATGATATTTTTTGAAACATGGTGCGCGCCATGAATATTCCAAAGTTATATAAAGAAATTCAATACGATAGTACTGCCGTCAGATGCGAAATAGGCGTATCTCAAAAAAACTCGTTTCGAGATAATTGATGTTTAGTTTATGTCAATTTGATGAAATACATGTAAAATTGAAAAATAGGTAATTTTCTTAGGCGATTTTTTAGAGGTTTGAACTAAGATACCGGCTTTAGACACAGTTCATTAGATGCGTAATTTTTTTGAGATACGCCTATTTCGCTTCTGACGGCAGTCAGATTTTTAGATTTTTTCATAATATTAAAGCATTTTAAACATTTTTAACATTTAAGCATTTTTTTATTTATTCCCCATAGTGTTTGAGATATTTAGTTTTAAAGAAAGTTTTCGAATGTAAGCATATTTATTTAGAAAAATAGCCACTTGTGTGTTTAATATTTCTATAATTGAAGTCAAGAAATTTCTTAAAAAAGAAAAATTGATTTGCCGGCGCTCATGGATTAATATTTTCATTTAGGTAGCGCATGGAATAAAATTGTTAATATGCCTCCCGAAAACGAAATTTGTTTTATTTTATGATGATTCTCAAAGCATTTCGGTTTCAGCTAGACTCTTTTGAAAAAGGAAGAACCTCTCAGAATCATGTTATGCTATTTTTTGGCCAAATAAAATATTGGCTAAAATAATAGAAATTCCAAATTAAATGATTCTACATAGAATCAATTGAAAAATCTGCAGATAAACTCGAGATAATGGCTTTTTTAATCATTTCAATAAGGCTTTATATGCGATCTCTCAATGAAAATTTGAAATAACTCCGTCACTTGCAGCTTATTGCATTTGTATTTCAAAATTATTTTCTCGTGAAGGGATTAACGAATATTTTGATCTCAAAAATGTTTTAAATGCAAATACAATTTTTAAACAAAACTTTTTTCTCTTCTTGGAATTAACGGAAGTTGTAAACTGCAACACTTTTCTTTTTTTTTTTTGTAAGGGGCGTGGGTGCCGTTATGTTCACATGCATAGTATGTAATTACTTCTGATAAATTAATTCCCAATCTGAGTCATATGCCTGACCGGTCGCACTTACATAGAAGGAACTCCGGAAGCTGACTCAAATTAATGGGTGGCACTCGGTCATCACTGTTACAACTTGTTAAAAAACCACTTTTGAACATCATTAGTTTTAAAAGTTCCATAATGTTGACTACGAGACGCGTAGTTGCACTTTAGTTGTGGTTACCGATAGGCATAGTTAAGAGGCGGCAAGGGTGCATGAACTTTTTCCGAGCACACAAAACTACAGGTAGTTTTTGGTAGTTATCACAGATTATACTAAGTATCTTCACTTTTAATTGCAACTGGATTTTCGTATATATTTACACCACATGCCCACAAAGACGTAAGTATGTGTGCCTGCCACGTTTTCGTACGCGCAGAAAGATCGCCGCCATGAATGTATTGTCCGGCCACGATCGCGATTTTTTTGTTTTTTTTTGTTGTTTTGGTTTCGCAAACGACCTTGCCGATGTGATGAATTAAACAGTCAGCAAGTGAGCTATAAACAGACTGACGACAATTGTTCCCACAAACAATTCCTTTCCATGCGGTTCGTTCCGTTTCGATGCAGTCCTCGGTGTTGTTCATTCTAAATCTTTCGCAAAGTTTGTTTTGGGGGTAGATTTTATTTCCACAAGTGACCCTACCCTCAAATTTGTCACGCTTCCAATGAAATCTGGAATACGTTCCACGAAATTATGGTGTGGAACAGTAAGTGCGGTGCGAATAAGGTTTGGTTTTATTTTATTTTTTGTGCTTCTGTTCTTTTTTCTATGGCACGACTGAAGCAGAGAAACTGCACCATGTGCACCCAAATCATGACACTTTGCGTTTAGCGTTTTCGATTCTACAATAAAATGTTGAATCGCTTTTAAATTTTTGTTTTGCACGATTTTTTAGATTACATATATTAATTTTGGGTATATTTTTCCTGAAGAAATTTAATTTATAATATGCGAAAAAGAAATTTGTTGCACCGCAGTCAAAAAATTTCACCACGCATACAGTGGTGAGCACATGTGGACACATGTTGATCATATTGGACTTCGCGTCAACTTCAGAATCCTTAAAAACACAGCAATCGCCACCAAATTTTTTTGTTAAATTCTTTATTAATCTAAAAAATAAAAAATATAAGAACGTCTTTCAAAATTGGAAGTCATATATTAAAAAAAACTCAATGTATTCACTTTGCACATTCAAAAACTCAATGTTCAAAATAATATTTTTAATATTTGGTTCCAAGGCTTTGATGACATTGTTGGCCCTTTTAGTTTGAACCTAGGACCAAAGCTCTTCTTAGTCCTTTGATTGGTTATCGTACGTAATTTTAATTAAAACTCTATTATAATTTATATTTAATTTGGAAAAAGCTTTTACCAGGGACGCAGGAGAATGTTACACTAAATTGGAAAACTAAAATTTAATGAAATGGCGCAGAACTGAAAGTACCGCTTTGGTAATTGACCCCATTGTCACCCGTATATTTGGCGCAGTTGCAATGTTATCATACGGAGATTGTTTAACTAAAAATCGATGAAATTTTGTCCTCGGCCATCTTAGATTTAACATTTTTTTAAAAAATAAAGTATAACAAAATTCCAATATAAGCCGAAAAATGTAAACTTTTTTTTTGAAGAATCGAAAACGCAATTAGATGTTCATTGAAGACCCAATATCGTAGAGCAAGCGATTTGCAACAAACCGATTTTTCATTTTATTGCGAGCTGAACAAATGTCGAGACTAGAGACAAATAGTTTCCGTGTTGTTGTCAATAGATACATACGAATGTACATACACATTTACATGCTTTGGTATATAAATTCATTCAATATATGTATGTATAATATATTGGTATATATGTACATATTTACAAATAAGTGTACATATGTAATATATTTGAACAAAAATCAGTCGGAAGGGAGTAAGTGGAAGAAAGAGCGAAAGCGAAAAATAGAGAGAGAGATAAAGGGCGACAGTTAAAGCAATGGAAAGTATAGTCTGGATTGGTTGTTCTTATGGGTTTGTGTTTTTTGGGGTGTGGTTTTTAACAGATTCGTATCGTGTGCTGAAACTTTAATGGTGTTTTGTTTAATAATAAAGTGCATTTATAAGAAGGTGCTGGGTGATAACGGTTAAGTGACCTTAAATCCAAGAAAACAATAAGCGTTGAAAAAATAAATGAAAAAGAAACTTAAATGAAATAATTTAAATTTGAGCTGTCAATTTCTACAATAGAGACACAGAAAATACTAATACTAACTAAAACTGAAAGGAATAGTAAAATTTAAATTACTCAGTTTCGAATATATGTAGAACGGTTAGACGTACTGAGTTTCGGAGATATAGCCATTGGAAGTTAAAGATAAAATTTTAAAAAAATCAACGGTGCTAGCGAAGTTGGTGTTGACCATATTATAGTGAATCGCGGCAGATGGCCGTGTCGCAGCCGTGCCGTCCAATTATCCTAACTTTTGTATAGAGTTACTGTGGCTATCGAAGCACGTGATGGATATACATATCGGTCATTCTTTTACAAACCGAGTACATAAGATAACCTTATACACATGTACATTGTACATACATTAGACCGTACCACCTTATAGGCAAAAAAAAGTCCACCGTACAACAGCAAATCCGAAGCATTTTTGCAAGGTAATTTCGAAAAATTTTTTTTTTTTTTTCATCATATCTTCGGCATTTAGAGTCCAATCTAAAAGTATGATATATCAATGTTTTTGTCTTGAGCAGACCAACTTTTGATCCAATGATCCTTGACATCAAGTACCCCGTTCTTGAACTTACCCACCAGATCTTAGTTCCTACCATCCTAATGTACCACACTAATGTCAGAAAATTAAAGCTTGAAAAACATCATTAAATTTTTCCAACTGAAGTATTTCGATTACTCCATTGGAAGTATTTTTAAAGTTTTTCACCGAACGTAGGGATCGCCTTATTAAATTTTTCGTCATATCTACGGTATTTAGAGTCAGTAGTACTAAAATGATCTCTAATCGAATGATAGTTGGAATAATGCCGTTACTACTCTCTTAATGTATTTTATTATTGCTATTCATTTTACCTGTGAGATACGTATCAGTTGGAAATGCGTCTATATTTTATTCCGCTAAAGTTATAAAATTTAATTGAATGTTTTGTTATCAATGATAACGGACCCAAATCCAGGCCCGGATTTAGAAATTTGCCGTCCTAGGCAGTTGCTTAAATTACCGCCTCCCCTCTCAAAACTTCTTCAATGGTGGAATAAGCTTGGTACGAAAAGTTTTTCGATCAATAAAATTAACCTTTCTGAGAGCAAATCATTTATTTTATTACAGTCACTAGTCTTATAATCATGAAGTATGTAAGTATATGACCTATGTTAGGGTAGGCCATTTGCCCTCCCGCGGTCACAATCTATAAAACGTACCATCATTCGTCCCGCCGTGCAATTGCTGATTTCTATGCGCTGATTCATTTGAAAATTGAATATGCAAGAAACCCAGTCGGAATAAAACCATCAAAAACAAAACAAATGCAAACAAAAACAATATTTATGCGGAAGGCAATTTTTTAAGCATGTATTATTGACTTGTATTATTTAATTGTAAAAAAATTCAATTTCATGGAAAAATAGTTTTAGTTCTCGGAAAATTACTTTTTATTTTTGTTGATGAATTTTGAACCAGATATTGAAAGTCTTATTTTAAGTAAACTCTGTTAATATGTTTGTATAACGTACATATGTATACATAATATGTATAAGATTTATGAAATGTTTTCTTTTTGTTGTTAAATAAAAATACAATTATTTTATATGCCAACATTTATCTTTATTTATTAACATCAGTGATGCACGAATTTCTACTGGGTAATGTTTTCTTTACCTGGAAAAGACAAAATACATTTATACCCATGTTTTTTTTTCGTTGGAATTCCTTCACACATTTGTACACATACTAGCGCGAAATGAAAAATTATTGTTTATTGGTGCCAACGAAATGAAAAAATTTTTCATGAAAAATTTTTTCGCCAATCTTTGCCGCCCTTTAATTCTGGCCGCCCTAGGCACGTGCTTACTCTGCCTGCATGGTAAATTCGGGTCTGCCCAAATCCGAAAGAACGTTCAGGCTATGAGAAGATTTTAGCCGCCCGCAAAGAAGCAATAGGATGCATTCGTCAAATGTTCGGTCCACAAATAGATCATTTAATAAATTTTGAGAGTGGCTTTATTTCAGTATGATCAATAGACTCAAATTCGAAGTGAATGAATGCTTACAGTTAGTTCTTCACGTAAGACCAACTGGAAGCATTACAATATTCAAAATGAATAATCAAGAAAGGTTAGTGCAAGAAAGTAACTTTATTTGATAGCTTTCTTTGCTAAACTTTATTGTTTTCACAGCTTATCCATGCCATTCTCAAAACACAGAGCGTTTTGTTCAAGTAGTACATGAATCTGCTATGGCGATCACCGATGAACAACGCATGGGCCATATTTTATCTAAGCTCGAGAGCCGCCAGAAATACAGCCAACTTGAATCACGTCGAAATATGGTCGATTGAAGTTCTATGCTTTTTATAGCGATTTCGATGCCAATGTAAAACTACATAAAAAGACAACAGTATAGCTTAGAGAAATGTGCATGTGAAAAGTAGCTTAATAAATAAATTAAAGTAGGTTTTTTAACATAGGTACATACCATAAATAAGTTTTTTCACTATAAAAGCTCAATGTTTTATTTAAATGATAAGAAGAGCGAATGAAATTGTACCGTATGGTGTGCTTCTTCGAGATGCTGGGCAACGGCTGAAATAACTTTATTTGATTTTACTTTAAGTTTTTTAATGTGGGTTCTTAAAGTCAATGACCTTTGGAGCAAAAAAATTAGTCTCCTCGAGACAAAAACATCATGTTTTAAGATCCGGCTCTAAATACCGAAGATATGACGAAAAATTTAATAAGGACCCCTACGTTCGGTAAAAAACTTTAAAAACATTTCTAAAAATAGTTCTAATAAGTAAGGGTAATCGAAATATTTCATTTGGAAAAATTTAATGATTTTTTGCAAGCTTTAATTTTCTGACATTAGGGTGGTACGTTAGCATGGTAGGAACTGAGATCTGGTGGATAAGTTCTAGAACGGGGTACTTGATGTCAACGATCAAGACAAAAACATTGATATATCATACTTTAAGATCGGACTGTAAATGCCGAAGATGCCGAAGAAACAATTTTTTTTTTCGAAATTACCTTGGAAAAATGTTTCGGATTTGCTGGTGTACCGTGAACTTTTTTTTTTGAGGTACGGTTTAATGTACATATATATATGGCGCCTCTAATGGATACTTCTCTCCATGAGTTTAACAAGCTATAGATTGTATTGTTGTATACGTCACATTCGTATAGCTTCCAAAGAAACACACTCAATTGTATACTTTTGGCATTGAATTTTTTTTTCAAGTCAACCTTGTAAGTAAGCATCTTCAGAAAATAACTATCAGCTTGGAAACAGCTAAGAAACTAATAGAGAGGGTGAGATGCTTCCTGAAAATTTAAGATCGGAACAGCGTTATCACTGATGGACTTGCTGAACAGATTGATGCGAATTCTGATTTTGAGATAGAAACGAAGGCGAATCAAATGCAATTTGATTACGGACAGTCAGATGAACCAAGCACTTCAGGGAAGAAATCTTTTGACGTCAATTTCTTCTATTCAGTCGTGGATGTAGCTATCATATCATTTGATGACAGATTTCAGCAAATGAAAAGTAATAGGGTTTATTTTTCCTTTTTTTACTATGATATCCAAGCATTATCTATTTGTGGTCAAGTTCCACTTTAAAAAAACTGCCGAAACCTATAGAAGATTCTCACAAATGGAGAAGAATGTGATATTAATCGACAATATATGCAAAAAGAACTATTTATCCCATTGCCGATGTTGCCATCTGGAACTACTACAATAAATCCTCTAAGCTACTAGAACGATGAAATTGAACATTTCTAGCTCAAGATATGGGTTTTAAAGTGAAGAAGGTCGAAAAAATGAAAAGACTACAATATCTCGAAAACTTAACCATTCAAAAAATATGCACTTTCATTTTCGAACTCAGCAGAAAAAAGTATATAAGAAAAGTAACCTTTCATCAAAGGAACATAAAAAAAATCATTTTGTAAACTAGTGTTATTCAAGTAAAATTTTTCTAATTTTTTTAAAATAATTTGTTTTTAAATTTATCAACACGGTTACTCATTATTTCCTTCAAAATAAAAAAAATTTTACCGCACTCGAGCAAATCCAGGTGACGTTTTTTTTTTCAAGTTTGTGACCCTGCCACTCCCTTACGTCACGGTCAAATCGTCAGATTAGTAAAATGCACACTCTTCAGCAGGTAATTAAACCACCGATTTCTGACGCGCTGGAGTAAATCCAGCTATCGATTTTTTTACAATTCTGATCGGCTGCCCTACACTCGCGGCAGTATATAGAGGGCTCGGTTCTGTGCTTTCGCTTGACAAGTGATCATCTCTTAGTCTTAGCCAGTGCTACTTACTTTCATAAACCAAAATATATTTTACGTAAATACATATTTACGGGATTATTTACACAAAATCATTAAAACATCGTTAATATCTAATCATACCTATTTATTCACTGAAATATAATTTCCATAGTTAAAAAAAAAAGAAAGAAAAACTTAATATTTGAACTTCGCTCTCTTATTTTAAACCGCGTGTCGTGAGACAAAAACAACTACATGATGAAAGATCCACCTGATCGCCCCACTAACAATGGGTATCAATCCATCAGTGTTGACAAAACAAAAAAATTAAGTGTTCTCTCCCGGTCCCAAATATTTAGTTATGGTGAGAAAACAGAGAACTGAGACTCTTGCAAACGTCTCTCCATTTTTAATAAAAAAAGTTATAGACAATGTGTGTGGAGGCGAAATTAATTGCAGTAAAAAACTTCGAAATGGCAATATTCTTGTCCACACAAAAAACTTCACACAAGCCCAACAACTTGTTACACTAACTGCTCTCTCTCAAACCATACAAGTCGAAATCACTGAGCATATATCGCTTAACCATTCAAAAGGTGTAATCTATACCAACGATTTAAGAGGAATCTCTGAAGAGATTATCTTAGAAGAACTCAAAAATCAAAATGTTTGTGAAGTAAAAAAAATCTTGAAAAAAGAAAATGATATACATAAAGAGACTGGACTGATCATCATTACGTTTGCCACTATCAAACTGCCTGATTCTTTGAACATTGGCTATGAAAAAATTTCTTTACGACCATACATTCCTCTGCCAACACGATGCAAAAACTGCTTTCGATTTAATCATATAGAAAAATTTTGTAAAAATATAAGGTTATGTCCAAACTGTGGTATAGAAGAACACATTGATGTCATTCTCAACGAAGAATGCAAAAACAACAAGGCATGTATTAGCTGTAGCGACCAAAAATTAAGCGAAAAAATGACCATGCTTTAGATAAGAATTGCCCTGTATTTATAAAACAAAAAGAGCTTCAAGCTATAAAAACTCTTCCGAAAGTTGATAACAAAACCGCACTCTCAGTCTACAACGATCGTCATCATCATAACAATGTCACCTACGCATCAGCCGTTCGCTCTTCTGTATCACAACCAACCAACCCACCAACAACACACACTAATATTTCTCCAAACATATTCAACATCACACATTTAACTCACGAACATGCAACCACTAGCAACAACAAGCATCACGAACAACATATTATTCCGGTTTCTAATCACAATGACAGCGAAAAATTAAATCTCTCCAGCACCATTTCTCAAATTCCTGCAACTAGCAATGACTTAGCAGCTAAACTTCTGCCAGGCAACAAAATCAAAATATTTCCGAAAAATACTACCAAACGCATACTGTACCAACTCAAGAACAAGACACCTAACAAAGCAAGTACCAACAAAACAATAACAACCTTTACTTCTAATGATTCAGACCTTGATGACAACATGTTTGAAGATTAATATACCAAATCTAACATTTATTTGCATTAGTTTCAGCTCTTCTTTTACATTATGTATAATTAAGCACAGATCTACACATACTAAAATTTATCTTTATCTTTTGACTAATATCGTATGCTATTCATTTATATACTCTAAGTATTGCTTTACATTCATATGGAATATTATAATCGTATCTTGCTAATTTTTTCTAAATATATTTTATTAAGCCTCAAAAATTACAATTTGTACATATCCTACTATGAAATTTTACATTTAAACAACACTTATTACTTTAAAAGTGCACCCATTAAGATTTATCAATCATTTTTTATACCCGCTTACAAAATATTACCTGAAATCAGTCTAATTGCTTTCTCTTGTATGTAATGCTTATCAGATCAAAAGCAACCTCTTCTTGAATATATGCCATGGTCCTAAAAGTTCTACAATGGAACTTAAACGGATACCATAACAATCTTCACGAATTAAACCTTATCATCAAAAATGAATCCCCGGACGTCATAGCCTTACAAGAAACTCATTTGAAAACTTCTATCAATTTAAATAATTACGACTGTTACTCAAAAAATTCTTCCCCTATCTATGCAAAAGGCGGCTCTCCAATATTTGTTAAAAAGTCAATAGAACACCTTGAAATTACCTTAACTAGTCAACTATGTGTTACAGCTGTTAAAATTTGCGGTGAAAAAACACTAACGAGCGTATCCATTTATATCATTCCATCTACTAATTTTTCAGTGAATGATCTCAATTCAATATATAATAACTTAAGCTCACCAGTTATTCTTTTAGGAGACTTCAGCGCCCACAATACCCTCTGGGGATCAGCAAAAACCAACAAAAAGGGTAAAATTATAGAAAATTTCTTTCTCCAAACCAATCTATCAATCCTAAACGACTCATCTCCAACCCATCTTTCAACACACTCCTCATTTACACATGTTGACCTCTCTCTTGCAACCAGAAGTTTGGTTCCATCACTTAGTTGGAAAATCGACAATAACTTGCACGGAAGTGACCATTTTCCCATTTACTTAAAATATGAAGATATTTTTCAGCAAACAATCCCAAAAAAAATATTCAAATTTAAACTCGAAGATGCAGACTGGTGTAAATTCCAATAGCTTGTTGAAGAAAAAGTATGCAAAATCCAAATAACAGGCAATAACAATAAAGATGCTGCCCGATTTCACAGAGCTGTCATATCTGCCGCAAACGAATCGATTGCAAAAACATCACCAAACTTTCTTCCAATAAAAACAGTCCACTGGTGGAATAATGATCTTAATAATTTGTATAAGAAGAAACATCGTTTATGGCAAGTCTTTAAAAGACATCAAAGTTATCACACTCTTTTAGAATATAAAAGAGCTATCGCTCTATTTAAAAGAGAAGCTAAATTTGCTAAAAAACCAATCTTTTCGTGAATTCACCTCAACTATAAACCCAAATTCTTCTACAAAACTTATTTGGAGCCATACTAATCGCCTTTATGGCAAACAATCATTGAGCTCAATTAAATATATTGAATCTCAAAGCGGACCTATAGTAAATGGTTCTTTCAACATTGCAAATACGTTTGCACAAGAATTGTCAAAACAAACTGAAGACAAAAATTTTAGTCCAATTTTTAACAATGATAAGAAAAATGTCAATACCACACTAAACTACTTACCACATAAATCAGGAATACAAATAGAATCTCCATTGTCTATAGCAGATCTTAATGCTGCTCTATCTACTGTGAAAGGTAAAACACCAGGATTCGACAAAATTAGCTATGCAATGTTGAAAAATCTCTGCCAAAACTTTCCTCTTAAATCTATATAACAATATTTTTTCAAACAGTCTTATCCCTCAAGAATGGAAATCTGCGGCAATAGTACCCATACTTAAGCCACACAAACCGAAAAACTAACTTGAAAGTTATCGACCGATATCACTTATCTCTTGCTACAGTAAAGTTTTAGAAAAAATTATTGCCACTAGAATAAACTGGTTCTTAAAAAAAATAATCATTTACGTCCTAACCAAGTCGCTTTAAAAGCAGGCAAGGGTACAATGGATGCCTTACTCTACCTGGACCATCAAATAACAACTTCATTATCAAGGAGAAAACATTTATCTATATTATCACTTGATTTTGAAAAAGCAATTGATAAAATTGGAATACACGTCATAGTTAACCAACTAAAATAATGGAAAATTGGCCCAAACATACTTCGCTACATATTTAACTACTTAAAAAACAGAAAAATAAGAGTTCGAGTAAACTCCTCCTTTTCAAATACTTTTCCGCTACATAATGGTATCCCGCAAGGGTCCCCACTTTCTGTTTCACATTCCAAATAGTTTTCGAAAAATTAAACAGCATAATATCAAATCACCCCAATTTCAATCATTGCATCTATGCTGATGACCTATATATAATAACAAAATATAAAAACCCATCTGCTCTACAAAATAATATTAATATTCTCCTCTATGACATAAACTTATGGACCGAAACTACAGACGCTAAACTATCATTATCGAAAACTAAATTATTACACATATGTAGAAAACGTTTCTGTCAGCCATCAACTATGTATATGTATCAACTCTAATATGTTAAATTACGTATCCGAGTTAAAAATACTAGGTTTAGTTTTAAATAGTAAATATACATGGTCCAACCATATTGAATATTTAAAAATATCACTTGCCAAAAATCTTAGTTTACTTAAAGGTATATCAAGCTATAATAGTAATTCACACCCTACTACCTCCACAAATATTTGGAAAACATACAAATACATATATGGATATACATCGAAAGCAAACATAAGGAAAATAACGTCAATATATCATGCGGCTGCTATATACTGCTCTGGGGCTTTTGGAACTACACCGATATCAAACTTACTGAGGGAAAGTGGAATGCTTTCATTTGATGAACTTCTAAACCTAAACATCACAAAGCTTAGCGCAAAATTACTACTTTCTTCATCTAATGATCTCATCAGCTGTGCACCGATCAAAAAAAGAACTGTCAAAAAACAATCTGCTTTACAAAAAATTTGCAACTCAGCTCTTAAACTTGGCTTCGAACAAAAGCCCCTCGTCAAATCGTTAAAACATCCACCATGGGAGTTAAAACAAGCAAGCTTTATTAATAACCTTATCCTTTTGCCCAAAGAAAACACAAATCCACAAATTTATAGAGCTAAGTTCTACGAAACCTTTAACCTATTTGGAAATAAGAAATGGGACACTTACTACACAGATGGATCAAAGTCTCAAGAAGGCGTAGGTTACGCTGTCATCAACCCAAAACTTGAAGTCGTTAGAGCTGCTCAACAAAACAACTACTGCTCTATATTTACAGCAGAATCTGAAGCCGTACTTTACGCAATGAACTGGTGTAAGGCCCGTAAAGGGAAACATATAATCTGCACGGATTCTTTGTCTTGTATCAAAGCAATAAACAATGTTTTACACCGCAATATCACTATTTGTAAAATACGAGATACGTTGATTTCATTCCCCAACAAAATTAAAATCATGTGGATTCCAGCCCATGTTGGAATAACCGGCAACACTATCGCTGATGAAGTCGCAAAATATGCAAGAATTGCGCCAATCATTTTACAACCAACATACTACAAAAACGACCTCCACAGAGCCTCTAAAATTTGTTGCTCCATCCAACTCAATAGCACTTGGGTAAACTACACGCACTTATATAAACAAATTAATCCAGACGGAACCCAAGACTTCCAGCAAAAACTCCCAAAATACACCTCAAAAAATACTGCAGATTTCGTATGGGCCACACTCTTATTACCCACCGTCATCTATTGGATAAAACTTCAGCACCAGCATGTCCAATATGCCACCACCGAACTGTCACAACTTACCATCTAATCTTCGACTGTCTACCTATCAAACTCGAGTGTCGGAAAATAAACATCTCAATGCTAAAGCTACTTCAAAAATCAACATCAGATAACATTTCTAAATTCATAAATACTTTGAAAAAATTTAGTATCTACTCTGTTATATAAACATGTTCATATAGTATATACATATGTATTAACCATTACTAAATTTCAACCACATGTAAGCTTATTATCTTAACCTATATCTATCCTATACTTATGTATAAATATTCACTTTAGATTTAATTTGATCTGACTAGGCTGATGATCTTTGTAATTAATGCCTTTTTTTTAAGTTTGTTACATGATTTATCATGTAAATAAACTGATTATAATAATAATAATAAATATAGAGGGCTAAGATTTGGTAGAGGTACTCAACAAGGTGCAAGGTATCCCCCATATCTTAATCCCGAAATCTCCTGTTGGGCTCCCCTACACGGTTCGCTTGAAGCAAGATCAAGATCCATAAAATTGTCAACCAAATCTGACAATGCACAATTATTATATAGTGTCTTGAGATTCCAAATACATAATCCGCGAAATCGGATCTGCTCATTTACTCATGTTATGGTCATTTTAAGGTTAGCTTTTGGGCCGACACGGTTCGTTTCAAGCAAAGTCAAGATCGGTAAAAATTGTTAACCAAATCTGACAATGCACAATTATTATTCAGTATTCGGAGATTCCAAAAACATGATCCGCAAAAACGTGCCTGTTCATTTACTGGTTTTAGGGCCATTTTAAGGTAAACGCTTTTACCGATATTTTCACTAAAATTATGAAGCGAACCGTGTAGTTTTTGATGCTTTTAAGATCAAGCGAAGTTTTAAAATATCCTATGATAACTTTTGTTTATGTAGTTTAATTCGCTGAACACGATGAAGCCACTTATTTTTGCAAATATGTAAACGCTTTTGTGTTATTCACCATTTTTCATGGAAAAAAAACCGATACAATACTATATTTTGTAGGCTTAAAAAGTAATTTTGACTACAAAGCCCACGAAAAAAAAAATAAAAATATTTATATATATGTTATATTATTCATCATTTTCCATGGAAAAGAAATGAAAATTTCAAAAAAAAAATTCTTTTGGGCCTTAAAACTAGTGAAAAATATTTTAAATTATAATTTTGTTTTATGGATTTTAGAGGTATTTTCGACTAAAAAGCTCACCACAAACAATAAATAAAAAAATTTTTGTATTTGTTGTGTTATTCACCGATTTTCATGAAAAAAAAAATTTAACAAACCCTTTTTGGCCTAAAAACTAATGAAAAATAATTTTTATATATTTTTGTTTTACGGGTTTTAAAAGTAGTTTTGATTACAAAGTGCACAAAGAAAAGCAAAATAAAAAAATTTAAATTTTTAGTGACTTATTCACAATTTTTCCTAGAACGCATTTTTATCAATATTATCGGTAAAAGCGTTTACCTTAAAATGGCCATAAAACGAGTAAGTGATTAGGTACGATTTCGCGAATCATGTTTTTGGAATCTCCGAACACTAAATAATTATTGTGCATTATCAGATTTGGTTGACAATTTTTACCGATTATGATCTTGCTTGAAACGAACCATGTCGGCCAAAGTAAAACCTTTAAATGACCATAAAACGAGTAAATGAGCAGATTCGATTTCGCGGATTATGTATTTGGAATCCCAAGACACTATATAATAATTGTGCATTGTCAGATTTGGTTGACAATTTTATGGATCTTGATCTTGCTTCAAGCGAACCGTGCCTACTATTATCTGTTTGTTGAAATTTTGAACAAGAGCAATCGCTCTTTTTGCAGTGTCGTTCACAATATGTATTTTTTGGGCCACAATCTTCGAACTTCTACGATTCATCATTTGGCCAGCAAATGGGGCCATTTTCCTTTACCTCGAATTTGATATTTTTTTAAGTAAAAGAAATAATACTAAAAAATCGTTTCGCAAATGCACAAAAATCATACAAATCGACCCACTGACACTCCTTCCCATGGTCCGATTCGAGTGACATTTTGGCACAAGGGCTTCATAGGCTTAAGATATATTTTCAGGCCTGAGCACCAAAAATGGGAAAACGTTTGAACCAACCTAAATTTGAAACAACCTATTGTATATATCTATAATAAACTTTTTTTGGACATAAATTTAATAATACCAATTTCTCCCCCCAAAATATGGCCTTGGGTCCGTGCCTGTCTAGAATAGGGTTGGCCAGTTGCCCTCCCGAGGTCGCGAGCTATGAAACGTGCCATCAGTGGGGCCAAAATTCAAAAAAAAAAGTTTCTAGATTGGGATTTTTTATCACTGAGTTGGTTAAAGGGATCCTCTAAGAAGTGAAAACCGTTCACTGTAACGACCTGTACCATAATTTCCCTCTATAATTTCAGTCGGAATGAGGCCTTCGCCCAAGTACAACATAATTGTTGATTTTGAGTTAAAGGTATAAATTTGTGAAAGTGCTCCGAGTAAATGAAATTCAACAAAACAAAATGGATTCTATGTCTGGAGGTAAGTCAAATACGTTAAAAATTTTTTGAATATCAATACTGTGACAAAAAATTATAAAAAACTAAAAAATTTTAGGGTATTTTTTGGATTTTTTTTAAACAAAATTTGAGTTTTTAAATGAAACAGTAATAAAACGCTGTCGTATGCTGCCTTTAAAGTTTAAACCTATTGGAGATTACTTAGAAAAGTATTTGCTACTGAATAAAACAAAGTTCAGCTGCCAATATCTGCCGATTGAATTTTAACGTATATTATTATTTAAATATTAATAGAAAAAAGTAGAAAAACGGAGCATTGACATAGAAAGTCATAGCTGTACAAAGAAGGAGAATGAGAAACAGAGAGAGAGAGAGAGAAAGGGGAGGTAGCGAGGGGATAGAGAGAGAGAGGGGATAGAGAGAGAAGTATTTTAGAAGTATTCTGTGGAATTAGCTAAACAAATTGTAAAAACTTATAAGTGGTATTGTATGACGACCTTAGTGCATAAGCTATTAATTCATAGCCCAGAAATCATAAAACATTCAGTGTTGCCTATCGGTCAAATGTCGGAAGATGTACAGGAGGCCTGTAATAAATTTTACTCGATCTATCGCCTGAGCTTTGCTCGAAAAAATTATAATCAAAAAACAATGGAGGATACTTTCAAAAGAATTTTAATAGCTTTTGACCCATATATTTCCAGTTGCCGAAAATTGCCAGTGAAACCGCTCAAGTCCTTATCTACAGAAGCTGTTAAATTATTATAGTCTCCATCTGCTATTAGAGAAGAAGAAGAAGAAAGTATTGCCAGCAGCTTAGCTCCTGAGTCAGAAACAGATGTAGATGTTTACGACCTACATGAAAATTAAACTTTTTTCATATAGCATTTTTAAAAAGTTATTATGTACATTTGAACATTTGATTTAAGTAAAAATTTTTGATAATATTTCATAATTTTTTGTTGTTTTCGCACATTTATTTATAATTACTAGTATCGTAGGAAGAATATTGCCGACCTATGACAAACAAAACCATGGACCATGATCTTATTTAATTTCGCTTTTCACCTCACCTCATTTTACCTCTCCTCATCTCAGCTTGCCTGTACCTCATGCAGCCATGAACGTGATCAAAATGCGTTGGTTAAAATGTTTTGAATGGGCGAATCATGCGCGTATGTTTTCTTTATTTTACATGCCTTTAAAGGCACATATTACACATTATTTTTATTTTGTGCACATCTATAAAACAGTACCTTTTAAATGATATATGTTTCATTCCCCTTTCTTTATAATAAATACTAAAAAATTGTACCATTAGTTTCGATGTTCACATATTAATATATAGATATACTAAATTTTCTGATAATTACAAAGATTTGGAACGCGGAGAAACTTTTAAATTTTTCGCAGGAACTGACGCCATATTGGATCCGCCTTTTAGAATTTTGCAATTCTGACATCGGATTCGTAATCAGCGACCCCAAAAACCCCCGAGTGTACATTTTGAAGTGATTTACTTGAATTTTCGAATTTTGGCCGCATATTGTGGGCTTTGGCCGCACTGTGCGCCGTGCAGTTGCTGATCTCTATGCGTTCGTTTGTAAAATAAATATGCAAGAGACCCAGTCGGAATCTAACGTGCAAAAACAAAACAAATGTGCGCGAATGAATTGCGCAATGCCAGTTGTGAAAATTTCAGGTCAAAGACATTATTTCTCAAAATACTTTTTGTTTTTATTGATGAATTTTGAGTTCAAAAATTTTTTGTGTAGCCGTGCGATTCTTTCGCAGTTTATTTATTTATTTACATCAGTGAATCACGAATTTCTATTGGGTACGTTTAAAATCCTATACACATTTATACACATATTTTTTTTTCGTTGGAATTCCTACACACATTTATTCACATGCTAGCGCGAAATTTTTGTTGTAAACGTCAGCGCGCTGACGACTTTTGGGCACCTCAGTTGGCAATCCCTAGTCTAGAAGAACTAAGAATCTCATTTCGTTGTAATTTAGGCTCTCTTTTATGTTTTCAGATACCAATGTTGCGAATTTCCCGCCATATCCTTTTACTACCTATTTCATATTTTAATTTATCATTGTATGACTCAGGTGTTTTGTACCGCTTGAAGTGATTGTACGTGGCATCTCGTTGGACTATCAAATTTTTGATTATGCACATTGTTAAACCAAACAATTTTTCCTCATTACTTGAATTTTTCCTTTAAAAAACTGCTAACTTTATTTTGGAAAAAGTCCAAATGATCTTAAACTGCACCATATTATAAATACTAACCCATATAATATTTCTTACTTTTTGCTGGAGTGCTATATAATTAATATGTTTAAAATCACGATAGTAACAACTGTGTGAAGTATTATTTCGGTGAAAATCATATGATAAAAGGATGGGGTCATGTTTAGAAAATTTTGGGACAGATAATTGGTCATAAGTATAAAAGTATCTTAGGCGTATCGCTTACACAGAAAACATCAAGTATAGTATCCTCCGACTTATTGTAGTGGGTAGCAGTTGTTTTGTGTACTTACCGCAAATATTTCCACGTATATACATATATTATGCGTATTATATGCAGTGCCGGACTTCCGCCTAGGCCTACAAGGCACCGGCCTAGGGGCCCCAGTCCCAGTCGGGGCAGTAGGTTGGCAGGCTCTTAAATAAATAATTCAGCAATGAACAAAAACTATGAAATACTCACAAATGATTAAGTTGCAGTAAAGTTCTTTGCTACGTTACGTTGGTTTGCTTGTGATATGTTGCTGCTCGAGTCTTGCCAAGCTGCTATATCTTTCTTTGGTATTTTGTAATCATTGTACAATTTTTTTTCGGCATCAACAAACAAATTTAACAGTCTTAAGGAAACTTTCTCAGACAAGATGGTCTGCTCGAGCTGACGCGTGCCAAAGTCTATGTTCTTTCTGAGATGAGAATATGACAGATCTTCAGATAATCGCCAATGACTCAAATGAAAAACCATCTGCGCTCTCTGAAACTTCAGGTCTTCTGAATTCATTAGACTTGATGGAAACTTGCTTTTTGACACTTTTCTGGACTGACTTCTTGGAAAGGTTCAACAAAGTGAACAAGTCTCTTCAATCTGTCAACATCGACTTGGGTACTATCGCTGAACTGTATCATTCTTTGGTAACGTATATTGAAGACTTAAGAGAGTCCAGTACCTTTGATCTTTATGAATCGAAAGCTTTTTAAAAATCAGGTGAAAATAACTATGCATATGTGTAGAGGAAAGAGGAGACGAAGTCAAGGGAAACGAAACCGAACTCTCACTCAAGAACAGATTTATAGCTACCATTTATAATGTCATTATAGATAGACTTTTTGGAGAGCTACAGAGACGCGGATCTGCTTATAAAGAATTAAGTAAAAAGATTGACTTTCTTACGAAACTAAATCGCTTGGAGTCTAAACACATCAGTGAAGGAGCCAGAAACCTGACAGCTTTTCATCCAGAGGATTTGGATACGACTTTCGAAAATGCTAGCTCAGTTGTCATTCAATGATTGAGTTAATTTCTATCATCACTAAAGTTGTAAAATATTTACTAGTTCTGCTCAGCAGAACGGTAATTTTCTGCGCAAAAAAGAGTAAACAATTACTTAAGATCTACTTTAAAAGATAAAAGGCTAAATTCACTCTCTGTAATTTACATAGAGTCAGAAATAATGCAGTCAATTGACTATGATGACGTCATTTGTTCTTTTGCTCAGAAGAAAGCTCGCCGTATGATTCAATAAAATAGATAAACATAATTATAGTAACATAGACTCCGTAATTGAGATGCTTATTAATGTAAATAAAGTCGATTGAAAATTATTTGTGTTGGGGTCCCAAATGTCTAGGGGCCCTGCGCTTCTAAGTCCGGCCTTGATTATATTATACTCTCAGGCCATTACGTTGTTACTGAACACATTGCCCTTGGAACGAGCTTAATCGTTATTGAGTGAACACACAATCAAAAGAAAAAATATTTCCCACTAAGGGGACGTTCATTAATTACCTGAGGTGTTTTTTTGAAAATTCGGACCTCCCCCTCCCCTTGGTGAGATTTCCATGATATTTACATTATAATTTTTAATGTAAATTCTATGCATCAAAACGTTGACGTGAGGTTTTCCTTGACCCCCTCCCCCCCTTGGTTAGATTTGTTGAAATTTTGCCGGACCCCCTCTCCCCCTATTTTAGCTCACGTAATTAATGTACGTCCCCAAATGCGTGCATTTATTGTGCGCATTTGTTACAAAAATATTAGTATGTACATTAGGGTGGTTCTTATTTGGTTTTTTTGCGAAAATCAAATGCGACGCCTCCCAAATCGGTTCGAAACCTGATAAAAAATTTAAAAAGTTAATTTAAAATTCTTATCTTTAACCCTTACTTAGCCTATTTAAACGTGAAATTTGACTTAATTTTTTTAAACTAACTTTTCTTAAGTGGCTATTAATTTTAAGAAAGAAAATATTCAAAAGAAGAAGTCATGTTACACAAGACTCCAGTTTCTGGCTCACCTCTGTATACTATTAAAGCATTTATTTCTGCAATTGATTCATTTGGTTTTGAGACAGATTTGCGCACGCATACACAAGGACATCTATTTTGTTTATCTGTCTTTCATCAATGGCAGATCGTTCCAGGTGATCCCTTAGACAAATCTATTGTCATACGCCCACTAGAGGCACAGCATGCTTCACATCTGGCACGTGAGCTGATGATAAACACTGGACGTCGTAAAGGCCTTTCAGAAGATGTTTCAATCAATAAGTTCCTTGACGATCCTATGTTGTTGGAATTAGCGCGACAAGATGTGCTTCTTAATTCTCGATTTAAGTAAATAATATATGTAATCTTTTAATAAAGGCTTTTAGTTTTACTACATACCTTAAAGATAAAAATTTTAAATAAATTTTTTAAATTTTTTTTTGTCCTATTTCAAACCGATTTGGGGGGCGTCCCCAATTTTTTCTTCTTAAGAACCACCTTAATGTACTTATGTATTTAAATTTATGTATAGAAGGACGTGCATTAAAGTTTTAAATACTCGCGTAAAAGGAGAAAGAATAATTGCAAAGCACAAAGAGCATTGTTATCGTTGATATACGAGTGCTAACGAAATAAACTACTTTTGTTGCCAATATTGTTGTTGTTGAGTGAGCCATGCCAAGGGCTGCCTTTGTTGGGCATTTCTTACCAAATTTGGTAGGATTTTATTTCTCTTGGTAGGTAAATCTAGCATTTACAGCAGGGAGCAGAAATGAGTACATGTTTGTACTTCTTGCATTCCTAAGCGCATAAGTATAGCAATAACAAAGCATATTAAAAATTTTTTTTTTGTTTTTTCCTTGTTTAATTCTTAACATGATGGTATATAATACAAAACAAAAAGCTACATATTTAGAGAGAGAAAAAAAATTTAGCCAAAACACTCGCAAATACTCAACTTTGCACCTTTTAACAACTAATAACAGAGGTTATGTTTTTTAATATTTAGTCCATAGCCCATTATTATTTAAAACATTTTTCATACGCTTTGGCATACCTTCGACCAATTTCTGCATGAATTTATTTGGGATACATTGCCATTCCAGCTGTATACGGCACCAGAGCTCGTCCAGCTTCGATGGGGCTGTTTGATTTTGTCCCAACCGTCTTTTCACGATTGTTTTTTTGAAAATTCAGATCCCCCCTATTATTATTTCTTAAAATCCAAATCCAATGTTGCGCCTGTAAGAACTATTTTATTACTTAAACTCAATTAACTTTTGGTAGAACTTAATATGAGGGTTGATGAAGTATTTTGTGTCTCGCTATCACGTTGCTGCAAAAGAGAAACCTACTGATTCTGGCTGCAGTGGTAGTACTCTGTATCTGCACGAGCCTTCCAAGAGCGATATATAGTGGCATGTTCAAAGTTTCCTCAGATTGTAGAATTTAATCGAAGAACTTTGTTGGACTTAAAAGCAAATTCAGTTAGTACTAAGGCAGCTTTTTTATTCAATATAAGATATCTCAATAAAATATACATTGCATAGACTTTTTTGTTCACAATAGTTTTAATCTTTATAGCATACACATATTGATGTCTTACAGCCAGGGGTGGACGAAGTTCAATTTAAGCTGCAGGAAAAAGCTAATTTGGCGGCCCCCACCCTTTGTTGTAAGTTAAATAAAGAAATTGGCAAGTATCTAGAAAATAAGTATCTCCTTCGCCTTAATTCGGCCCTGCGTACAGCTCTCATAACGATTGCAGAAACCAGCAACAAATTTTTCAAATATAAGAGTTTCACTTAGTGATATTTAGAATTCAAGATCTAGGTCAAATTGAACTGCTCAATAATTCTATTTTTTAGAAGAGTTTCTAGTCCGGGAGGTAACTTTGCATTTTTCGAATGCATTTCCTCACGCTTAATTTTTTTGCCAATGATAGTTTAAGTATAGCTGATACTCAAAATAAACGTCAGCCGCCAGAATCGGGGTGGGCCAGGTTGTGAGAGGTCGACAAAAATAATTTTGCGTAATAACTCAGAAAGTAAGCCACAGGTGTGCAGAAAAAAAACACATCGATTTCATGCCCGTCAACTCCCCAAAACGACAATATTTAAGTTTTTAAAGTTTCCAACAAATTAAACATTATTTAATTGAACTTGCAGTCATTAAGCAAAGGCCAATATTGTAAATTTTTACTTATTGATCAATGCTATTTTTCAACAAACATGGCAAAGATACCAAATGGAACAATTTTAAACTGGTAATTGGTGACATGTTTCGGCTATTACCAATAGCCTCATCAGACCAGTTTGGTTAATTCTGTACATGGACTGGAACCCCTGACCGATCATGCATTGAAATTGCATATTTTGTGACGGCCGCTCTAACACTTGAGCTACTGAGGCACTGCCCATGAGTTGTGCAGAGTGCGTATATACGCATATATACGTATATACGCATATATATATTTATATTTTATATATATATTTATATTTTGCTCACTTTTCGTCCATATTTATGTACATACATAAATAATTCGTAGGTTTTTCGTAAATATGTTGTTACTACTTATAGCAATCATCATTTTAATTTTTCAAGTCAAATCTGCATATCCCTTATATTGACGGCACTAAAGCATAAAGATAAGCTAATACAGATCAATGATTACCAACTATTTCTTGCAGCTGATCAAAAATCATTTTCTGATGACCTTTTTTTTAGACTTTTTTTTACAAAATCGAATTCATATAGTGTCCGTTCGTTTGAGAAAACCATTTTTGAATGGTGTATTCCTCTCAAATTCAATTTTACGTAGTGTCTATTTTTTGCAAAATCGTTTCTATATAGTGTCCGTCATAAAATTTCGGGGGAGGCTCTATCCCCTACTATTTCCCCCCTATATACGGCCCTGATATTATGTATACATATGGGGAGAAATACGTCAAATGTCCTAGCGCGGTGCGCGAGCGCTAAATTCTGTTGTTTTCAACTCGTACTGGTGGTACATAAATGTACCTAAAAAAATTTTCCGATACATCATTTCGATGTATTTTTTCCTGAGCTTTCCAATGGTTTTGTCAGATTTCCCGAAATTTTCCATTTTCCTTGTGAAAAATCACAAAACGTGTTATATCTCAAAAACGATATTTTTAATATTTTTTTAATGCTTTTAATCGAAAGCTGAGGCTTTTTTACATTAAAAAAGTTATTTTCCAAAGAGTGCTTTTGCAGTTTGCTATGAGAAATACAGCGCGAAAGAGTATTTGCGCATGTATTTTGTTCCTGTAATTTTTTCTTCAACGCATCAACTCGTTTAACTTTTGCCGTTACTCAAGTCACTAGAACAAAATACATGTACAAATACTCTTTCGCGCTGTATTTCTCATAGGAAACTGCAAAAGCACTCTCTGGAAAATAACATTTTAATGTAAAAAAACCTCAGCTTTCGATTAAAAGCATTAAAAAAAATATTAAAAATACCGTTTTCGAGATATAACACGTTTTGTGATTTTTCACCAGGAAAATGGAAAATTTCGGGAAATCTGACAAAACCATTGGAAAGCTGAGGAAAAAATACATCGAAATGATGTGTCGGAAAACTTTTTTAGGTACATTTATGTACCACCAGCACGAGTTGAAAACAACAGAATTTAGCGCTCGCGCACCGCGCTAGGACATTTGACGTATATGTACGTCATACAAACATATTGACAGAGTTTACTTATTAAAACTGAGCTATTTTTCCATGAACTAAAATTATTTTTCCATGAAAATTAATTTTTTTACAACAATTAAATAATACAAGTCAATAATACATGCTTAAAAAATTGCCTTTCGCATAAATAATGTTTTGTTTGCATTTGTTTTGTTTTTGCACATTTGATTCCGACTGGGTTTCGCGCATATTCAATTTTCAAACGAATCAGCGCATAGAAATCAGCAACTGCACGGCGGGACGAATGATGGCCCGTTTCATTGATTGTGACCGCGGGAGGGTAAATGGCCAACACTACTTTACATCATTGGTCTAAATATATTTTTCCACTTGTGGCTTACTTTCCGAGACATTGGACAAAGTTTTTTTTTTTAGCCTCTCACAACCAGGCCCACCTCGATTCTGGCGACTGACGCTTCTTTCGATTATCAGCCTTATTTAAACTAATAATTGCAAAAAAAAATAAGTGGGAGGAGATGACTTTGGAAAATGCATCGCTACCTCCCGGACTATATATGCCTAACCATAATCCGCATTTAGACGATATGCTTAATGGTACTCTCAGTTACTTACACAATTTATCTATTAGATTTCCTTACGTGGTGGCAGCGAGCTTGATTTGAGACTAGCTTGCTCTTATTTTGTCAAATCTGTCTTCAATAACTGCAAAATGTATGTGCTGGGTATTAGCTCAGCTAATAGCTTTACTTCCCTTGAAACGTACCTATTTGTCCAGGTCCCGTAGAAATTTAAAGTTACGCAGGTCGTGCATGTCAACTTAAGCTTTTTCCTTCTAATATAGGTCCCATTATCAATTCAGTAGAATACACGAGAAAACATTTCAGCTTTAATCAACCTTCATCAGCACCATCAACCTTTTAGTTGTAAACAACTTAGCTCGCATATCCCAACACAACACAACCCAATCCCTGAAAATCACTTCAATGGGAATGGGCGTGCCAGAATAGCTTTCCACTTCCCTAATGTTTTTTTTTCCATTTTATGTCACGTCAGACAAGGGTTGCTATTAAATAAGGTATTCTCGATAAACAATTTTATATGTATGTATTTTGAACGAGTTGGGTGTGTGACCCAAGTCTGCACAAGTGGGTGGAATTTGGAAGTACGCTGCGCTTTAGAGGGTTGCAAAAACGGCAATCGTATAACTTGAATGGAGAATCTTACATTTATAACAGTTTAAGTATGTGAGTGTATCCCAGTTAGCCATTTCATCCCAATAAGGTTTTTTCTGCCTGCAATTAAATGAACTGTGATTTATTCAATTTTGAGGTGCAGTTTTGAGTGGTGATTAAGTTGGTTGAGCTCTAAATTGTGAACATATTTTTTGTATCGATTTCAAATGGTGAAAAAAAAGTTTAGCAGCGAACTGTTAGGGTTGCAAAAACGATATTGAGCATCGCTTGCCACAGTGATTTTGCATTAAAGCTTGTGTTAGTGAGCGGAATTTGATCGCGACCAAGGAGTATACATTAGGTCGGGTCGATTTCTTCGGGAGGAAAAAAGTCATCAAAGGGTATGGCAAGAAAATATTCTACGGGTGATTCTGAGCAACTTTGCCAAAGAAACTATGGGTCTAAAATCCATTTCGAACCTCCGCATTTTCACAAATAGGTTTTCAACAGTACTTACATACATATTTTGCACTTTTATGGGAACAATTACAAATTTTTTCATATTTTCTTCAAAATTGGAGTAAATTGCCCATTTTGATGTCTTTAGAAAGATGTTTCCTCCTTTCTGCATTTACCATGTTATTAATTTTTTTTATAAGGATAGTGTAGTGCTGAAGTACTAAGTCTAAAGATAATAGAAACAATTTATTTATTTAAAAATGAAAATCTTATAATAATTAAACGTAAAGTTTGACGCTCATAGTGTTAGATCCTGCTTGCTTTCTGGCCGAGGAACATTTTTGCGATTTTCAACCATCACTGACATAACATTTTCGCGGTTATTATCAACAACACGTCGAGAAACTGTTGTTAATAGAAGAACAAACCTTTCTGTACCTTGATTATACGAAGGAATTTTTGGATTAGGTAGTGGTGGATCGTGAGGAGTTAAATATTCCATTAAATGGTCATATGGAATGCTTTTAGTAAAAGGCGGTTCAGTTAAAATAATGTTATCGTCTTGGTCGATCATATTCATATAATCCGTATAGTCGAAATTTATGCGTGGTTTTTCGTAACATCGAATGAATTTGAAAAGAAGTGCACTGCCATTATGTTGATCAAACATGAAATTTTGCAAATGGTCAGGTATTAATCCAAAGGAACATTTATATTCTTTTAAGTCATATGTGAATTTTCCAATGAAAAATTATTTTTAGTACAACCAAAAATCTCCAAATCTATTTCGAGACTTGAACCTGGTTTCTTTTTGATAATAGTCGACCAAGGCGTTTAAATTTTTAGCAACACTTCTAACGTTAATTATTTCGATATTTAATTTTTTCCTAATTTCAATTAGTTTTTTTACTACTTGTGGTGTAAGACTTTTGTATGAAAATATTCTGCTTTCAGCTTTAGCACTTTCACTCAAAATAATTCTTTAACAAATCACTCACCCCTATTATGAAATAAATTTCGCCCGAAATTTTTCGCTTTTTTCATTTCCCCTATTGTGAATCATATTTCACCCGAAATATTTCACTTTTTCGAAAACTTTCTCTTATTATGAAATTTATTTTATTGTGAAATCAACTGTCATTTTAAGTGAAAATATTCCCTTCAGTATTATTTGTGAAAAGTGGGAATTCAATACAAAAGAAACAATTAATGTACTTTTTTGTTTTCAGATGTTTTCATCAAATCTTTGTAATATTAAAAAAAAAGAATCATGGATGATGACATTAATTTAGTTTAATTGAAAAATAAAATTTAAAATGCATGCATCCGGAGGATATGGGTCTTATCGGTAGCTCCATAGTTGGAACAAACGAAAAAAATCACAATTGATGTTCAAAAGTTTCACGGAATAATTAAACGTTTTCAATGACAGGTTTTCAATGATAGATTTTTATTTTTGAATAAATAGTTGTTTTCCATTATCTTTCGACTTAAGTACTTCAGCACTCCACTATTCTTAAAATAAATACATGGTAAATACAAAGAAGGCAATAAACCTTTCCAACGAGATCAAAATGGCCAATTTACCCCAGTTTTTGCTTAAAATATGAAATACTTTGTAGTTGTTCCCATAAAAACCTAATATAATTACTATTAAGAACCTATTTGTGAAAATGCGGAGGCTTGAAATTGATTTTGGACCCATAGTTTCTTTGGCAAAGTTGCTCAGAATTGTCCGTAGAATATTTTATTGCCATACCCTTTTTGAAAAAAAAATCGACCCGTCCTAGTATACATATACAATGGGTGGCCAAATTATTAGGGACAGTACTCATATTTTTGTATTTTCTAATATAAATGATTTTTTTGAGCAAATAATTGGTGCTAGGCTTAGTAAGTTTTTTTTTTATTATAATATTCTATTTAGATAATAAAAACAACATAATTCGTATTGTACACTCATTTATTTTTTCGTAAGGGCAATATTCATATCCTTAGAAAATTTTATGCAAATAACATTAATATTTGGTGATACCACCCTTAGCTTCAATTACGGCTTGTATGCCTCGGGGCATGCTATGTATACATTTTTTTTTGGATTTGTAGGAGTTCGTTTTTGTGATGTCATTCTCTGATGAGTGTTTCAATCAATTTCTTCGTAGTGGTAATCAATCCTTTCGCGATCGCCCGTTTGGAGTTTTTCCACATGTTCTCTATGAGCTTCAAGTCAGGTAAGTTCGCCGCCAAGGCAAAACGACTATGTTTTTGTCAGGTAGAAATCCAGTAGCACTTCTGGCTTTGTTATTATATACCGAATCGTGCATAAAAATGTACGATAGTCACCTGGGAACCATTCCTCGAGCTGTGGCAGAAGGCGAGTCTCAAGTACTCGCTTGTACTGGTCCTGCCTCATGGTCCTTTTCACGATGTGTAGACGTCCCATGCCTTTGGCTGAGACCACAGATCACACCATGAAGCTAGTCGGGTATTTAACCTTCTCTAAAAAGCAGTCCGGGTGGAACTGCTCACCAGGGTATCAACGGACAAACTTACTCTTGTCAACCAAAATTTGAAATGATGACTCGTCAGAGAAGCATGTCTGTAAAGCTCGATTAAAATTTAAAAAAAATTGTTATTCGTGAACTAAACTATTTTAAAATGTAGCATATACTCGATTCCAATCCACAACAGTCTTATTCAAGGGTTTTTTGCGCCATAACAGTCGCTTCTTCTTCATGGCTTTAGCCAGGCGCGGTTTTGTGATAGGCCGAGGAGCGGTCAGGTTCTCTTTTGCCAAACGCCACCGAAAAATCTGTTTGGAGATGTGAACTCCCCGGCTTTTATCTTCGTAGTCAGAAGAGCAACACTTTTCCTACGATTTAAGAGGCAGATGTCCCTATTTTTTTGGTCGATACGAGGTGTGGTGACTCTTTTTCTACCACATTCTCTTACGCAGTTTGCGTCCAGTGGCTCGTTCTGACCTATTTTTTTTAATGCGGCTAACAATCGACCTTGAAACACCTTCAAACGTTGCTATGTCTATTTGGGAGTGTGTAGAGTGACAAATTAACGTCTGTATTTCTCTACATTTTCTTGGAAACGTGTCTGAAGACTTGCCCATTCTAAAATGAAGCAATTTTGAGGTTATACCTCAGTACCGTTGTCCAAATATAAATTAATTCATGAAACTTAATAAAACTAATTAAATAAGAAACATTATTTACATTTTGAATATTTTGGACAGGAAAAACTTACGAAAAAATGGTTTATATTCAAACTTTAAACGACTGTACTACAACAGAAAGTCGTACCAAATGAGAAGCAAACTCAAGTAACCACGACTATTTATTATATGACGCTCATACTGACATCGCCGCTTATCGAAAACAACAATGAATAGTAGCACACTGTGGTCTTTAAAAAATTTTAATTTTTCGAAATACCATCCGCGATTTTTTCAGGGAAAATGTTGGGGGATCCTTCTAGTATCAAAATCCGTGAACCGCGAAATCGAACGTCCAGCCGTTTTTTTTTTCGACATTTTAATTTTTTTAACGATTTTTTGGGTATATTTCGGAGTTTATATACATTTGAGCAGTTCAAAATAAAAACATTTTGATTTTTTTTCCCGATGTGTCAGTGGATTACAATAGCCCTATATGTCTAGACAAAACAACCCATAAGAATTTTTATCAATTTTGAAAACTGAATTGCCGCCACCTGTTTTAAGTTGCGTACCCATTATCGAAAATATTGATTTAAAAAATGGTGCAAGCTAAAGAGGTTATCAAATTTTGCAACAAAGTGGGTATGCTTTTCGAACTATTATCAATCGAGGAATTCAAATCCGTGATTAGTTTTTCTTCTTCTTCTTTTTTTCTCATAAAAAAAATTGAAAATTGCTTGGACCAAAATTAAAAAATGCCGATTTGCAAAATCTTGATATAATATATTACCGCCGATATAGTGGTACATTATTTTTAATGCACCTTTATTTGCTTAAGAGAAAACCGTAAACCGCATATCAATATCTTCTTTCAAAACCAAGATATCTGCATTTTTCTAAATTAATAGACCTGAAATTTTTCGATTCAGCGTTGAGATATATACATATTAAGCTGATTCAAATTAAGCAAATAAAGTTGCATTAAAAATAATGTACCACTAGATCGGCGGTAAAATATTATATCAAGAATTTGTAACTTGAAAGTAGAAAATCGGCATTTTTTAATTTTGGTCCAAGCAATTTTCAATTTTTTTATAAGTAAAAAAGAAGAAGAAGAAAAACAAATCACAGAATTCAATTCAGCGATTGATAATAGTTCGAAAAGCATACCCACTTTGTTGCAAAATTTGATAACCTCTTTAGCTTGCACCATTTTTTAAATCGATATTTTCGAAAATGGGTAGGCAACTTAAAATAGGCGGCGGCAATCCAGTTTTCAAAATTGATAAAAATTCTTATGGGTCGTTTTGTCTAGACATCTAGGGCTATTGTAATCCACTGACACATCGTGAAAAAAATCAATAAGTTTTTATTTTGAACTGCTCAAATATATATAAACACCGAAATATACTCAAAAAATCGTTAAAGAAATGAAAATGAAAAAAAAAAACGGCTTGACGTTCGATTTCGTGGTTCGAGGACTTTTACACTAGAAGGGTCCCCCAAAATTATCCCTGAAAAAAATCGCGGGTGGTATTTCGAAAAATTAAAATTTTTTTAAGACCACCGTGACCAGCTGCAAAAGGGAAGTAAAAAACTTTACCAAAACTTACGAAAAAAAATTCGGTTAAACTCGAAAATACAAATATTTGAGTACTGTCCCTAATAATATGGCCACTAAGGTTTCTCATTTCCCGACAAATAATGAATCCCGGGAAACGAGAATATTTCAATGATATTACCGGAATTCTCGGGAAAACCGGGTTTTAATATTTAGCGACTAATTAAAAGAACTTTTTAATTTAAAAAAACAATTAAAATATTCATTTATTATTTTATTAAAAAAAAACTAAATACAGTGAACACTCACAAATTAGAACTACTTTGTTTTTTGGGTTGTTTTAATTTCTCATAGAAAAAGTGAAAAAAGAGAGCCAATTTAATTCAAAAAAAAATTTTTTTTAAGTCTTAACTTTGGTTTCCAAAGACAAAGTATATTTTCGACAATTATTAGACATATTTAGTTAGCACTTTCACCTTAATAAGATTTCGTTTTCACTTTTCAATCAAGACTGCTCGAATATTTACAAGTGTAACAAACATTCATATGCGTATGACCAATTATACGTATATAGAGTGTGACAAAAAATACGAGAATGTCGATTCTCCGTTTTTATTTTTATTTTATTGAAGTTTATAAAACAAGCGCATCACTATCCTACGTCTGCGCTGGCTGGGACATGTTGTGCGTATGGACGAAGAAGCTCCGGCGAAAAAGGTGTTTGATGCGGAAGCCGCTGGGCGACGACGGAGAGGAAGACCATGCCTCCGATGGAAAGACCAAGCCGAAGAAACCCTATCCACGCTTGGTGTGCCTGATTGGAGAAGGCGCGCGCGAAGCAGAGGCGCCTGGAGAGAGCTTTTGAGGTCGGCCGTAACCCGGTAACGGGTTGTTATGGCCACCCAAGTAAGTAAGTAAGTAAAACAAAAATTAGAATTTCCAATGTCCAAAAAACATAAAAATAAATAACTCTCTGAAATTAGATCTACAAGTTTTAATTTCAAAGTATTCAATGCATGACAAAATCAGGTTTTAATATCTGGAAGATTTTAATTCTAATTTGTGATTATCCACTGTATTAATAAAACAGAAAAAAAGTTATTTATCAGAAGAGTTCTTAAAATGAGCTCTGCAGTCGAAAATTCTCTTTCACTTTCCACTGAAGTTGGTTTAATGCAAAGTAGAGTATTGTTGTTAATTTTCTACTGGCTTCAAAAATATCAAACTCTTTTAAAAAGTATTATATTCTGTATCTCCGAGAAACCAGATTTCGATATGAGGCCAAAATTTGTAAACTAGTGGTATTTAATTGTTTGCTTGTTTTAATATTTTAAAATATAGACAATAAAGATACACACATGCTCCGATTTTTAAATATTTGTATTTCGCACCTGCAAAATCACTGACACAAGTAGTTTTGAAATATTTATTTTCCAGTTATACTATGTAATAAATGTTTAAAATAATCCCGGGAATTGAATTTTTTTCTCGGCAAATCGCGAATATATATTTTAGTGGATTTCCCGGGAAAACGGGAACGGGAAATCCTGGGAGAGAAACCCTAATGGCCACCCATTGTATGTAATATGTTCAACACCGGTTACACTAACCCAAGAATTAAGTTAATATAATATGTTCAAGACCGTCTTTGCCAGTAGCAATATTTCAGAATTAAACTCTGGCTAAGAGACTGGCCATAGGCCACGATTACGGTTTACATCCTGTAGTATGTCCAACACCAGGTTCAAGTACCGAGAGGACGATTTTAAGATTTTAGATCAGTGGTCGGCAGAGCGTAAATATCAAATTTGGCTCGTTATGCTGTTTACGTTCCATATGATTTCTTATTTCAGGGGTTGAATTTTAGGTAAAAAATGCCTTTCTATATGAAATTTATTAACTATACCTAAAACTCGCTCGCAGATTATTCATTGCGCATTGCCAAAAAAATTTTCGACGAAAAAATAATTATTTCGACATTTGATTTTTGCAGTGCATTGACGAAATAAACAGCTCATTTTGTAATTTGCTTACTCTCGCTTATTCTCTTCGTTTGCCCGCGGGCGATAGAATGCCGACCACTGTTTTAGATAATTTTAATATAAATTAGTAAAGGTTTTATCTTCGGCCAGGCCGAAACTCAAATGTTAACAATACGTTAAAAATGTTGAAGAGGTTCAATAAGTCGAAAATAATGTTAAAAGGTTCAAAAAGGTTGAAAAGTGTTGAAACAGTTAAAAAAAAACTGAAAAAATCTCAAATATATGGAAACCATTGAAAAAAGTTGAAAGAACTGAAAAAGTCGAATATATAAGACAAATGCTGAAAAATTCGATAAAATTAAGAAAATGTCGAATAAAGGTGAATGAGGTTTAAAAAACTGGAAAAAATACTCATGGAATATATTGGGAGAAGTTAAAAGGTTGAAAAAGTCACTAGAGTGTGGAAAATGTTGAAAAAAATAAAATAAAAACTAGTAAAGGTGTTATCTTCGGCCAGGCCGAAACTCACATACCCTACACTGCACTAAAAGTACTTTCCATATAAATGTTAAAAAGACGTTGAAAAGGTTGAAGAGGTCGAAAATAATGTAATAAGTTTCAAAGAGGTTGAAAAGTTTTGAAACAGTTGAAAAAAACTCAAAAAATCTAAAATAAATAGAAACTATTGCAGAAAGTTAAAAGAATTTGAAAAAGTCGAAAAAATGTGGAAAGTTGTTAAAAAACTCAAAAAAAGTTGCAAGAAATTGAAAAATATTGAAACAATTCAAAATTCATGAAAAAGTCGAAAAAATAAAGAAAATGTCGAATCCAGTTGAAAGAGGTTGAAAAAGTGTAAAATATACCTATGGAATATATTGGGAAAAGTTAGAAAGTTGGAAAAGTCAAAAGAATGTGGAAAATGTTGAAAAAAATAGAATAAAAATGCAGAAAACCAAATATGCCACGCCCACTTCTCCAATTCCGCCTACTTTTGGTTCAATAAATTATATTCGTCATTGACATCCACATACTAGATTTTAGCAAAATAGATTGTATAGTTTGCGATATATGCCTTAATTAACTTTAAAATTTAGGGCGGTGACACAGCCACTGATACAATCGACAAACCTCTTTTACCAAATTTCAGCATGATTTCGATAAATACGCCACTTAAGGTATTTTACTTGTATGGGAGGTGCCACGCCCACTGGTGCTATTTCGCCCACTTCAGATGCTGACATACCTTATCCCTTTCGCCCCTGAGTTTTTTTTCAAAAATGGTTGGGTTTGTTTCAAAACTGCAAGCAAATTACTAAACAAGATTAAAATATAAGATGTTTGACATACCAAAAATGTCCTTAATCCTTGCCGTTATCCTGGGATATAATGTCCCAATAAGATTCTGTGATGGGACATTATGTCCCAATATGGATAAATAAGTAAAATTTGATTTTATCACTTTTAAAATTAATTTATTTGAATTCATTCATTCATTTTATTTATTGCAAATAAACTTATTATAATAATAATAAAAACATTTTATTTATGAAAAGGTGCAAAACATGGGTAGCATAAGGCATTGTTGCAACCGGAGCAAACGAATTTAGTTCTTTTTTCCTTCTGTAAGGATCTGCATCGCACGCAACGACGACGTGAAGTGATTTCTATCGGCAAATGATCACCAATATTCAATAGGTCTTGTTTTGTCCGCTTAGAGGGTCTTCCACCAGTTCGTCGTGTCTTTATTCCTTTCTTCTTAACTCCCTCCGCTACAAGCGCTTCGGCCAAAGGCACCATAAACTGAATCAAAGGTATCGTGCACCTCTGCAGCTCCATATATAAAATCCACGCATTTACTACAGACAGCATTAGAATTTTAAAAAACACCTTCTTCCACCACTTCGTGGACTTCCTATTAATGTCCAACATAGCTGCTTTTTGGTCGGCGAGGTCGACACCTCCCATCATCTTATTATAATCACTTATGGGCAAGGGGCAGTCAACTTCCTTTCGTATTCCATCCTTTTGCTTTCTATTTACTGAAACTATGTCTGGGTTATGGCAGTTGGATGCGAGTAGCACTTCTTTCGAGTCCATCCACCTTGAAGCCAAAATTCCATGATTGCTAACTTGAAATTGGCTTTGTCCTCGATTCAAGTGTCCTTCGAAGGTTGGTGTTTCTTTACGATTTTTCATATACGTTCCAAAAGCTGGAAACGAAATATTTCTTAGTAATGAAATTGATGTAAAAAATCTGTCGAAAATAACAGCCACAGCTTTGTCGCGAATCGAAGATGTCAATTGAAGGATGACTCTTTCACCAAGAGTACCAATAATGTCAGAGTTGATTTCCCTGCCGGTATAAATGTTTAAATCATACGTATAACCGGTCTTTGCATCACATCGCAGCCATAGTTTAACTCCACGTTTTATAGGCTTCATTAGCATGTATTGTTTTAGCGTAGAACGGCCTTTGAACTTTGCCATGCATTCGTCTATTGATTGGAAAGAACTCTCACTACGTAACTTTGAAAAAGTTTCCTTCACACAAGCTACAACATCAGAAATATAATAGTCTTTGGGAGCTCCATCCGGTTTCTCCACGTCGTTGAAATATATCTTCGATGATAAAAGAGTGTATCTGTCGCGTGACATGCTCTTTTTTATCGCATCATTGCCCAAAAATGTGTTGCTGCTCCAATAATCAGCCAAAGAGGGAACATGGTTGTGGTGCATAATCAATGATATTCCAATGAACGCCATTATTTCATATTCATCTGTCAGCTTTCGTTGTGACGTTTTTACCCTGTTTAGCTTTCGTAGTCTTTGGTTAGTGCACTCTGCAATACGAATATATAAACTCTTTGGAAATATTTTTCTGAAAACATCAAACTCAGAGGCTTGGCGTGGCAAATCAGTCAATACTTCGCCGCCTTTCTCTGCAGGCATTGAATATTTAGGCACAAAACTGGATTCTTCGCAAAATAATGACCATTGACAAACAGCAGCATCAGGAGTAATATCAGCAACAGTAGTAACATCATCACGAGGAGTAGTACCAACACTAGAAGTAACAGCAGCATTAGACTCATTACTAGATTCATCATCTTCACTGTCATCGGATATATTTTCATCCTCAATAAGTTGATTTTCGTCTTCTGATGGAACAAAGCTGGATTCAGAAGCACTGAAGTCGCCGTCAACGCTGTCCTCGGACAATATATCGATCATTTGCTCATTTGCCGACAACCTTTTCCTTGCCATCTATAAAACATATTCGAACTTGTATTTGTAACGCTATATTGGGACAAATAAATCCCACTTAAAAAGTTTATTGGGACTATATATCCCATAGGAGAATAAGTTGGATAACACCTTACCTTTTTTAAATATTTTAGTCAAAAAATGTCTGAGCGAAATTTCTTTAGATTCACAATATCTTAGTTATTATTTGTTTTCGTTTTATTTTCACTAGAACACAAAAATAATGACTGCATTCAACAAAATACCACGCGCAACTGGCAAAAAATTTCTTACTTGCTACGATCAACTCGCTGTAACGGTTTCATGGCAGACAAGAGAAAACATGTTATAAAAGCATGCTATAGTAAATACTTCAAACTCTTATTGGGTTTTTTTAGATTTGAAATTGCATTAGAAATAAAGAAAATATGATTCATTGAATTTTGCTGGGATGTATGATCCCAGTAGGGGCGAAAGGGTTATACCAAGTTAACCACCTACATCAAATTTCATGCCAATTACTGCAATAGTTCTCTTAAAATATCACTTCCAACGTTATGTTAATATGGGACGTGCCACGCCCACTGATGATATCCCGTCAAAATTTATTTAATTTTATAGATTATAATAATTGACATCTATGCACCAAATTTTATGAAGATTACTCTCATTGCACACTATCTATAGCATTAAACGTTTTTTGCTTATATGGGAGGTGCCACGCCAACCGGTTCTATTGTGCCAAATTTTCGTAAGATACCTTTTAGCAAGTGCATCTGCCATACTAAATTTCATTACGATTGCGTTGTTAGTTCTCTAATTATAAGGTTTATAAGTATTGTGGGTTGTGCCACGCCCTTCAACGTGTTTTTCCAGTAAACTGACGAGGCTTGTATTGATGACTGCTCTTAGTAGTATCATACCTAAAATTTTTATGAAAATCGAATGTGCCAATTTTGAATTATACGAAATCATAATTTTTAATTGTTAAAAAGTGCCATGCCCACTTTTACAATTCCGCCCACTTAAAACACAAATCAAGATATATATGATCTGTGTCCGTGTACCAAATTTCGTCACAATATTTTGCACGATTGACGAGTTATGGCGTTATAAAAGTTAAAATTTAGGGCTGTGCCACGTCCCTTTAAGAGCCTTTGAACATTTAAAACCTAGCCTAATCTTAATTTTGTTCACATGTTCACCAAATCACCAAGTTTCATCAAAATCCCAGCAACTTTTTTCAAAATGGGCTGAAGTATATTTACATAGAGTGTGAGCGGTAGGCGTGGTCGCGACTCGATTTCGCCCATTTTTATATGCTAGCACCTTGCAAGAAGGTGTGACCTGTGTGCCAAATTTCATTGAATTAGCTTGCTTCGTTTTCCCGTAAATGTGATTTCAACAGACAGACAAAATGACCGACAGTGACGAACATAGCTATATCGACTCGGGTGGTGACGCTGATCAATAATATAAACCTGTCCCTCGATTTACGCGGTAGATAGGTTTATGAAAAAACCGCGTAATTCATAACCGCATAAATTGAGATGAGAAATCCATATAAATTGAGTGGATTGGTTTTCAAAATTTAAAAATCGCGTGTATCGAGCAATAGAACTCAAAGAAAATGGCATAATTGGTAAAAAAATCCGCGTAAACTGAACCCATAATGTACATATGTACATACCTACCTAATATAAAATTGGAGGTTATATAAAAAATAATAATTAAATAATTTGTTTATTGTTTCAGAATTCTGAAAAACCTAACAGAAATACCACTCAATAAAAAGTTGCTTAAAGCGCTTCAAAAATGTAGGAGTTGCTGAACGGGACCAATAATGAAAAATAAAGATATGTCAAAAATCAACGAAACCCAATAAAGTCGAATTGGTAATAAATGTCAATGTTCATGTAGTCATGTCAAATACCCATGACGATATGCGAAACGAGCTTTAATTACTCCACCTTTATACACGGTTAGAAATTTTGGAATAAATTTTAATACTTTTGGGCTTACATATACATATATGACTACACCAGAAGTGTATTAAAATTTAATATACTATTTTGTATTAAAATTTAATACTCGTTTCTATTAAGATTTTCAATATTGAAGTATTAAAATATAATACAGCAAGATATAAAAATCAAATATAATACTTATGTATTAAAATTTAATATAAAATTCATTACAAAATTTTGTAATCTATTCAAAAGTATTAAATGTAATCAAAATTGTACTAAAAATCTTTGTAATACTTCGCTTGTGCTAAAATATATTCCAAGATTTCTAAACGCGTATTTACACCATGATGTTTACTACATACATATATACGAAACTTCGGCATATTATGTACTTACGTATGTTCACGTGTTTTTAACTAAAAAACATGTCTTGTACGTGTTTTTAAGTGCAAAAAAATTTAATTAATTTAAATTTTGAAACCGCGTTATTTTGAAACCGCGCAGAAGAAGTACCGCGTAAATCGAGGGATAGGTGTATATACTTTTCTATACCTGCCATGCCTCCTTCTATGCATTACAAACGGAATGACAAAGTGAATATACCCTCTGTGTAGGGTATAAAAGTATGCTCTTACAGTGTACTAAAATTTATCAAAAACTTTGTGAATTAAAGCACCCGATCGAATGACAACATGCTAAAACTGAAGTACAGTTAAACCTCCCACAACGCGGTTTCCTATAATGCGGATTCGCTACAACGCGGTTCCCAAAATGCGGACATTTTTTTACAACGCTACTCTTACAACGCGATTTTTACGAAAATTTTTTCAAATATTTACCTACTATTTTAATTTGAAAAAGGTTTTCTTGCCCAAATAAAATTCTTTGCATTTTGTTCTTACTTTGATACCTATCTTTTTTATAGCATTGCCACCGTACACTTGAACATGTGTTTACAAAGTGACAAACAAATACGTAATTGTGTAGTCAACGACAAAATTAAAAAAAGGGGTTTATTTTGTTTTGTTTTTGTTTAAATAAATGGAGTGTTATTAAATTACATAATATGTATGTTCTTATGACTCAACAAATAAATACTCAAAATTATATTAAGCACATATTTTTACTATACAAATTCCAATATTTTATTGAAAATTTTTTTACTTTGGAACCAAACTCTGATTTTTGTATGGGGTTAGAGTCTCCTTCAACGCGATTTCCTACAACGCGGAGTTTTTCAGGAACCTATTCACCGCGTTGTAGGAGGTTTAACTGTACTATAACAAATACATAAATTTTTAAATATTTTGATACCGCAAACCCACTATATAACAAATAGAATTTTCGTTTATTCTTATAGATGAATAATCGATACCAGTGTTGGCATGTCACATGAATTTTTAGGTTTACGACAGTAACATGTCGTAAATGCCACAAATGTCGCAAATGTCACAAATGTGGCAAACTCCAGATCAACGCCGATTTCACAACACTGAAATTGTTTGTTAAACAATTTGACCAACAAAACAATATACTATGGAACTTGAAGATATTTGACAAACAATTTTATAATCAGGTAATCGTGAAATGTCATTGAAAATTCAAATGCAAGAAATTCCGTTTATTTGTCGTAAACTCAATGTTTGTCACAAAGGCTCGAAGGCCGTAAACGTCGCGACGCGTCGTAAATGTCGCGCGACATTTTTGACATGCCAACACTGATCGATACACATTGTACTTATGTGAAAATAATATTTTTAAGTCTCAAAACATTACAAAAAGAGAAGCAAGTATGGAAAACCTTCTTGTATACAGAGTAATAAGCTATATTGGATACAGCCCCGTGCGAATTCAAGCTATCAAATTATAATCGTTGTAAATTTCTTAATAATTTGCATTTTGTTACATTTAGACTATTGGAGCATTTCTATCTCTAAATTTCCATGCAATAAAAGGTAACATAAACGTTCTGAGAGTGCTCCAGAACGTTTCACTCGAAACCCCTGTTAGTTTTTCAAGTTGAATCATATATTTAAAGATCCCCCTCCCCCATCCTAGACTACCGTAGTCACTCGACTTCCGGGCTTTATATGTTTTGCTGGCCTTCATAGGAAATATATTGGTTAGGGGACGCCCATTAATTACGTGAGGTGTTTTTTTGAAAATCCGGACCCCTTCTCCCTTTGGTGAGATCTGGCGGGACCCCTCCCTACCCCTCCCGGAAAATAAATTATAATTTTTAACGTAAATTCTATGCATTAAAAAGTTGACGTGAGGTTTTCCTTGACCCCCTCCCCCCTATTTTAGATCACGTAATTAATGGACGTCCCCTTATGGATTTTGTATAACGTATGGCAAATTATGCAGTTTGTGGACCAGTCGCTTAAATCTTTTCGCATATCTGGCCAGAAATATTTTGATTGAGAAGACATTGATTTAGTTGGTCAAGTTTCTGGGTGTGATATTGAAGGCAGTTTATCAAAAATGGTTTTTCTCATGGAAACAGGTATGATATGGTATATACACTCGCGCTCACAATTAAGTATACGGTTACCATTTTCTAACAAATTAGGTATATATCGAATTTAAGTAATAAATAAAAGACATTTTTATAATATGTATTTTTGATGTTAAGATGTTCTGTCGTATATTCTCAGTAAATTCAACGGTTTTTAAAATACATTTTTATACAAATGAGGACAAAATAATGTCTCAAAACCAAATATCAGTTTATATGAAAAAACATAAAAAAGAAAATGTTCGAAAATAGTTAACTAATTCAATTTTTTTTTAAATTTAGTAATTTGTGGTACCACCTTTAGTATTTTTTACCGCCTGCAATCTTTTTAGCATACTTTCCACCAAATTTTTTTGGCTTTAACGGGTCTATTTTGTCCCACTCGTTCTGAAGCTACATTGGTAAATGTTGCCTTTTACTTCTATTCTCATTGGAACCCAAAATTGTCCAAAGATGTTCAATAGTGTTTCATTCAGGATACTGGAGCCGACATTCAAGTTTTTCAATGTTTTCTTCTAGAAAATATTGATTTTTAAACACGTAAGGCGTGCTTGATGTCATTGTCTTGCCGTAAAATAATGTTCCTAAGTCCAAATTTCATCGCCGAAGATTTAAATTTTTTATTTAAATTTGAACATTGTCCGCCCAGTCATCCACCATTTGATATGGAAAAAAATTTCCTACTTCAACCGAGCTAAAACATCCCCACATCATTATTGAGCCGCCTCCATGCTTAACATTGTGTTGCAGAAATCGCTAATGCATACCTTAATACGCCTTTCTCCACTTTTTTTATGTTTTTTTTTGCCAATCAATTCAAATTTGCTTTCATCTGACCAAATTACCTTCTTCCAAAATTCCAGAGCAGACGAACCATTCTTTTTGCAAAAGCTAATCGCTTAATCTTATTTTTCTAGCTGATCAGTAGATTTTTCTTCGCCAAATTATTTTGAAATCCAGCATTATTCAAGCGCCGTTTTATTGTGGGCGAAGAAACTTTTTAGCCTAATGTTTCTTTAATATCGCCTGCTGTTACTGATGGGTTTTTAATAGCTTTTCGTTATATTCGAGCATCTTCTCTAGGTTATGTGGAACTTTTTCTGCCTTGCCCTGACTGTTGCTTAACTGAATTTGTTCTAGTAACTTTGTCAAAAACACAAACCAGAAATATTTTGATTGAGAAGACATTGATTTAGTTGGTCAAGTTCCTGGGTGTGATATTGAAGGCAGTTTATCAAAAATAGTTTTATATATAGGTACGCTAACCATATCCCGGGACAAAAAAAAAGTGGAAGCTCGAAGCTGATAGTTTTAGTGCACTCAGCTCGATGAGCTCTCTAATTTGATACATCATTTATTTCATTTACTGCTGTAGACAAGGCCGTATCCAGGATCCAGGGGGGGTTTTAAATTTGAAATTTTTGAATATCAATTTTTGCAATCTCTTCAATTTTTCAAACCGATGACCGTTTTTTTAGGTAATTCTCTTCAAATTTTTCAAACACTATACTATTTGAATACATTTCTGTGGCCACAAGTAATAACAGCTTAACTCGATATTTGATGACAAGGCGAAACAACATAAGTTGTGTGTATATTCATATGAGTTATACTGTTTCTTCTGGTCATCAAATATCGAGTTTAGCTATTATTCCTTGTGGCCACAGATATATCGCTCACTTACTTCAAGACTGACATAACTCAAAAAACCTAAAGTGGGAGAAAAATGCATTTAAAGTTTTCAATAAGTTACTTTTTATGTGAAATTGAAAAAAGGTTTGTCTCCAAAAACTCTTCTCACAATTTAAGATTATAAGATAGCTTTCTGATTTTTTCACAAAAAATAAAACATGAAATGGCGGATATTTCTGCATCAGTTACTTAAAAATCACGTTTTTTGAGTTATACTAGTCTTGAAATATGTGAGCGTTATGTACCTATACAATTCACTAAACCGTTCATAAGAAAACATGTTTCTGGTTTTAAGGTTGTATTTTTTTTGCAGAAAAAAGTTTTATAAAATCGTTTACAGAAAACTGGCTAATCCTATATTCTAGCTAAAAATGTTAAAACTAAATTATTATATATATTCATCGACTTGGGTAGTTATTTTTTTTTTCTTATTTTATAGTGAACAGTTTTGGTACTTAAGCTACTAAAAACATTTTAAATAATTTTAAATATTCTATGTTGCCGCTTTTGGCTGTAATGATGAGTTGTATTATCTTAGAAGACATACTCGTTATCAATTTGTCTAGTATTTGAGTACTGATCTCCGACCACTGTCCATTGGCGACCTCCCATAACCAGATCATACTGAGAACTGGCATATGGGGCATTTCATGTGAAGCAGGATATGAAAAAAAATCAGATTTAGAAATTTGTTCATATTCGGCTTAATTGTAATTCTAGGTGTAAACACTTATTTTTTTATATAAGTCTTAGTTAGTTGTAGACTTCCAAAAATTGACGTAATATGAAGAATGGAATTTTCGGAAACAGTTTTTCGAACTTAAAAAATTTTCGATAAAATATTTAACATTGTGGTTGCTACAGGAAATTTACTGCTCTTTTCAATTATAAAATCAGATTTGAAATTTGTTTTTTTTTTCTTGTGGAAAACCGGAATCAGAATTTAAATAATTTCGACATATTTTTTTTTTTATTTTAACTTTAAAATAGAGCATAAAATATACCGATATAATACTAAAAAATTTTAAATGTGATCTACGTGCCGCACTTTGTATTGGACCTGGCACTTTCTTACGTACATACTTTTCCATATGGCCAATTATTTTTCAAATCGAACAATAAGTCAATTTAGTGTCATTGATTTGCTTGAAATTTACAGATATTAATCTGCGTTCAATTTTAGGGGACCCATATTTTTTTATTTCGCTGAAAGAACCCAACTTCCAAAGTTATGGTCATTTGAACTTTGTCCTTTAAAATTATAAAAAAAACAAATTCTGAAAGGACTTTTTTTTAAAATTGTCGATATTTCCTTAATTAATAACGGAATTTCATAATTTTTTTTTTCAAACTTTTCATAATTTAATGGATCTTATGAAAAGATGGCATTTAGTGCAAAGTAAACTGTTTTGTGGAAAATATGGCAAATATCGTAAACCAGAGGCATTTTTTTCAAATCAAAAAATTTTTAAGTGCATCAGTTTTTTTTCCTTGAAATTTTTTTTATCAACACAGAAAGGCGTAAACTACATTTGGTAAAAGTCCCAACTGTCGAAAACGGCTTGTTTTTACTTGAGAGCATTTTTCTTAAAGCTCAACTATTTATAGATTTTAATTGAATAGTTGGGTGGAATAAGGGCACTTTTGCGGGAGTGCCCTTTATCCGCAAATTACCTCTATATATACGAGAGACCACCCTCTACATCCCACCAAAATATCACATTGATATACGCAGTACTAGGGATACAGTAGAGCAAAATGTATCACGTACTAGCTAAGCATTGATATATTTTTTTTTGTTTCGTTACTACTTTAAAATTTACAGTTCATTGAAACGAAATATAAATTATATTTCAATGCTCGGCAAGTACGTAAGTGATACGTTTTGTTCTACTATAACGCTAGTACTGCGTATATCAATATGATATTTTGGTGGGAGGTGGAGGAGGGTCTCTCGTATATATAGAGGTAATTTGCGGATAAAGGGCACTCCGCAAAAATGCCCTTATTCCACCCAACTATTCAATTAAAATTAATAAATAGTTGAGCTTTAAGAAAAATGCTCTCAAGTAAAAACAAGCCGTTTTCGGCAGTTGGGACTTTTACCAAATGTAGTTTAAGCCTTTCTGTGTTGATAAAAAAAATTTCAAGAAAAAAAAAAACTGAATCACTTAAAAATTTTGTGATTTGAAAAAAATGCCTCTGGTTTACGATATTTGCAATATTTTTCACAAAACAGTTTACTTTGCACTAAATGTCATCTTTTCATAAAAGTTTGAAAAAAAAAATTATGAAATTCCGTTATTAATTAAGGAAATATCGACAATTTCAAAATAAGTCCTTTCAGAACTTTTTTTTTTATAATTTGAAAGGACAAATTTCAAATTACCATAACTTTGAAAGCTGAGTCCTTTCAGCGAAAAAAAAATATGGGTCCCCTAGAATTGAACGCAGATTAATATCTGTAAATTTCAAGCAAATCTACAAATTTTTTTGATCTGCCTTGATCGATTTGAAAAATAATGTGCCATATATATCTTCTTAACTAATAACGATCACGCTAAAATTTTTTTGTGAAACACCTAAGGCTTTTTTTTAAAAAAAATATTTAAAAAATATTATGTCGAAAATATTGAAAATTTGATTTGAAATTATTACTTCCGGTTTTCTATACATAAAAATACTTTTAAAGTAATATTGCTTATATTGTATTTTATTCTAAATTTCTTGATTCCAATAACAGCGTTCAAAAATGACGGTCCTTAAACTTCCCCAATTCTTCAGAAGCCCATAATTCGGTAATTAAGCCTCTAACGAAAAAAAAAAATTGTTTGTACACACTTATGTATGTCTACAAGATGTATTGTATAACGAACGGGAATATAAACAAATTTCACGACCTCACTTTATTTTCCGCTTCGCCCCATATGTAAACCGATTTCAATTAAATATTCCTTCCCTTTGCTGAGATAAAATACTTCAGTAACGGAATTTAATTGGTGCATTGTGTATACATACATATATAAGAATTGACACACAAGAATATATTATTACTACAGTAAAGTACGTAAAAATTCAGTGGCATTTTAGTCAATGTGACGTGTGAGGTTTATTTATGTCTTGTTTTTTTCGTAAATATTATCGTCAATAATTTGCTCACTTTTCGTCCATATTCACATAGGTTTCGTAGGTTTTTTCATAAATATTTTACGTTGCCCTGCTTATAACAATCAACATTTTTATTTTACAAGTTATATTTGCTTATCCCCATACTGACGGCACTAAAACATAAAGATAAGCTAATACAGATTGATGATTATCAACTATTTCTTGCAGCTGATCAAAAATCATTTTCAAAATCTAATGACCTTTTTTCGACCTTTTTTTTCGCAAAACCGATTTCATATAGTTTCTGTTCGTTTGAGAAAATCGTTTTTGTATGGGACCAAATCAATCTTAAACCATGCAGTCGAAGTGACCTCATATTGCGGAATTGGTTGCCGATTAAATATATTGTTTTTCAAAGTAATTAAGGAATTATACCGTTCATCGATTTGATTGAAAATTATTTTTTGCGAAGCTATGCCCATTTAAAGTTTTAGTGTCAGAGCTTGTAAAATCGTTGAAAATTGTTTCAAAATAGTCGCATTTTCATCCATATCAAAATAATTAATTGTCTTCTTATTCTAATAGAGCTTCTGATTCTCTGTCAGAATCTTTAAGAAATTTTGAAAATTTTTGAAAATTGGCGGAGTTATAGCGCTTTTTCTGAAAAAAAAGAAGGCTGATTTTCTCAAAAACCCCAATTTTTTTTCGCTTAAAATTTTATTGTGGATTTGTATTAATATGGTAAAGAAATGACATGAGTGTAATGCCTGTTAACCCATATTTGAAGTCAGGAGATTTTTTTCCCCAAAATGAAAATGCCTTTTTTTTTCATCATGGCCAAGCCACTCTACGGTACTATTTTCAAAGCAAATAACAACAGCTACATTCCAAATTACTTTCTGCAAATCTTGCTTGCATTCTGCGTACTTTTTTTTTATTATGGGAAATATATAAAAACATTGTACGCAAATAATTAACTAACAAAAGTTAATTATTTTGATTTGCATGAAAATGCGACTATTTTGAAACAGTTTTCAACTCTGACACTAAAACTTTAAATGGGCATAGCTTCGCAAAAAATAATTTTCAATCAAATCGATGAACGGTATAATTCCTTAATTACTTTGAAAAACAACATATTTAATCGGCAACCAATTCTGCAATTTGAGGTCACTCCGACTGCATGGTTTGAGATGGATTTGGGCATGGCGTATTTCTCTCAAAGTCAATTTTACGTAGTGTCTATTCTTTTCAAAATCGTTTCTATAAAGTGACCGACAAAAAATTTCGGGAGTGGGGTTCTATCCTCTACAGTCCCCCCCCCCCTAGATACGGCCTTGGCTGTAGATATTCTAGATGCCGTCAATTTTTATCATTTTAAATTTCGTCGCATTCTATCGCAGTTTAGTTTTCTAAAGGTTTTTTTTTTGTTCTATTTAAATTTCTTTTATTTCGTTTATTTGTTTTTATGTCGTATACCCTGGTAGTCAGTACGCAATGCAATTGTTAGTTTTTAGTTAGTTTGTGAGCTAAACTGAACATAAGTCAAATATCAATATAATAGTAAGTTGTGCTAACGACTCGACGCGAGAACGGAACTGCATCGGGTTTCGGCATTGCAATGCATATAGCTCCAAAACGGCTGGGAGGACCATTAACAAACTTGGCATGAAGTATAAACATGATATAAGTTTTTTTTTTAATGTACTAAAAAAATTTTTTTTTGTATGGCGAACATTGTAAAAAATCAAAAAAAAAATATTTATCATCTTTTCAGTGTATTATTTTTATTTTCAAAATCGAATTATGAGGTTGAAAAGGCCAATAAATGAAGTATAAAATCCAGTGGTTAATTCATTTCATTAGACTTTTTTTAAACTGAATAATGGCACTTGAAGCAGTACATACCTTAACCATTTCTCCAATTTTCAAAGACCCATATTTTGTAAACCAGTGTTGCCATTCTAAAAATATTTTGTTTCTGTGTCGAGGACATATACAGGTACAACATATTCAAATGTATCTGAAATTGGAAACATGAACCCCATTTCCCCTGTTCGCTTCGCGTGAAATGCCCGACATAATAGAAAGAAATCAACGTAATTTTCCCGCTATAGTATGGCTTTGGTAATTGATCAGTGCATTGCTTGACAAAATTGAAAAAATAGAAAATCTTTCGACGCTTATATACGTATATCTCAGATTTTGGTTACCCGATCTCAAAGCTGATAGTTTCAGCACACTCTGCTTGATGAGTACTTTAATTTGACATATAATTGCTGTAGAATAGCTAGATCCTATTTAAAAAAAGCGTTTCATGATTTCATGTTTTGCGTTTCAAATTTAGCGTTGCGTTACAAATTTTGCGTTGCGTTACAAATTTTTCTAATGAGCCCCACTAAAGAAGTTTCACTTCAAAAAGCAAAAGAATCAGGAAAAATTGTCGTATAGCCGTGTAATTTCTAATTTCAAAATCGGAAACTTTTTAAATTTCATACGTATGTTTTATATACATACAAACATATGTAGGGGAAGATGGGGAAAAGTGGTATGCCTAACGGGAAAACGAAGTTTTCACAAAAAAAGAAAATTTTTTTCTCACAATTAAACATATAATTTATTAGTTCGATCTATATTGAATCTATTAAGTTGATTAGGCTCATTCTTTTCTGAAAAGAAGATGTTTATTATTACGATGTAAAAAAAGTGCAATACCACTCTGCCGCCATGACCTATCTACCTGTGACCTATGTAACATACAGACTCGCTAAACAAAAATGTATTAACATAAAGAAATCGTTGTCAATAAAAATGAATGTCACTAATTATACCAAGACGTTTTTTAAATGATTCATATGAACTTAATTCGAAAATCCTCGAATCTTACATCGACTGCACTCATTTTGATGAACCTCGTGATTCTCGAAAACGTAAGGTCGTAATGTCGCTATAGCCTGGCAGCATAGCTGGGCACCGTTAATCCAATACTTAACTTCGTTAGTCGCTAATCCGTTACTAACAAAGTTAACTTCGTTAAACGTTAAAACGTTACATTTCGGAAGGTTTAACGCAAGTTAACGTTAATCGTTAATCCGTTAAGATGCGATCTCCTTATAAAAATTGTAGGTTTGGACTCTGGAAGTTAATAGGTTAGGAACAAAAAAAAAGACATGTATAATTGGAGTGTGTAATTTAGTCGTCTGCCATAATGAGGATATTCATGAACATTAATATGTTGAAGTTCTCGTTTAAAAGCACGGCTCGTTTCGGCGTTAAAATATATTTGCCCGTGGAAAAAAGACGTTCAACTGCAGCGCGTGGGGGTATTGTATTTAATTAATAGATTTATGAATATTTGTTGTCCGAGGATACCGCATCGTTGAACAAGTCTGTTGATTTCATTTCTAGCCACATTTTGACGAGATTTTAAGCATTACTCTTTAAAGATTTGTGGCTCTTAGGTTTTTCTTAAGATTCAGTGACAGAATTGAAAAAGTCTTTCTCATTTAATAAGACATTAGGTAAAGCTGTGCAATTTACTATGCCTTTAGACTCTATATTTTTTAATTTAAAGACAGTTTCTTTTTTTCAAATGCGATAAATGTAAAACAATTTGTCTTAGATTAGGGATGCTCAACTGCGGTGCCCAAAAGTCGACAGAGTACTAACGTATACAACATAAATTTTGCGCTAGTATGTGTATAAATGTGTATAGAAATTCCAACGAAAACAAAAACATGTGTATAAATATGTATAGAATTTCAAGAGTAAAGAAAACATTACCCATTAGAAATTCGTGGATCACTGATGCAAATAAATAATTATAAATGTTGGCATATAATATAATTGTATTTTTATTTAATAACCATATATAAAAAATTTTTAAACTCATAATTCATCAACAAAAATAAAAAGTAATTTTCCGAGAACAAAAACTATTTTTCCATGAAAATAAATTTTTTTACAATAAGAGCATTTATTTTTAGTCTTTCATTTTTTTTACCAGTTAATAATGCATGCGAAAAAAATTGCCTTTCGCAGAAATAATGTTTTTGACCTGCATTTTTCTCAACTGGCATTGCACAATTCATTTGCGCAAATGTGTTTTGTTTTTGCACCTATGATTCCGACTGGGTCTTTTGCATATTTATTTGATAAACGAGCCAGCGCATAGAGGTCAGCATTTGCACGGCGGCACGAATGATGGCACGTTTCATTGCTCACGCTCGCGGCAGGCCAAATGGTCAACCCTATCTTGGATCAACCTAAACAAAGATGAAAGACAAAGATATGCAGGAGCAAAAGAAGAAAAAAAGTGTTATAATGAAACATGAAGTAATTAAGTAAACTATTGGAATCAAAAGAGCATAAACAATATTTTTATAGAAATGAGTACTGAGGCAATGTCAGTATGAAACATCTTTCCCTTTCTTTTCACAAGAAATTTCATTCACGTCTTTAACCATTTCAGTTATGGGTTGAACAGAATTGTGGCGGAATCGGAAGAGTGGCAACGGAAATCCGCTGTCAAAAAAAATTAGAATTAAATCTAAATCGACGGGTATCCGTTGGTAGGCTATCAGTACGCCGCAATTCTGTTTAATTTCATAGCGCCAAGTGTGTTATAATTTTTGACAGCGGATTTCCGTTGCCGCTTTTCCCATTCCGTCCCAATTCTGTTCAACACATAACTGAAGTGTTTGTAGACGTGAATGAAATTTCTTGTGAAAAGAAAAGGAGAGGAGTGAACACTGTAATATTTCATTTCGCTTAATATCTGGACATTATAGGGTAAAACTGTAATTATTATTGAAAATCCAATGAATTTTTACAGAAATTTTTTTTCGTGTACGTCATAAAATAAAATATTTTTATTAACTCGATTTCTATTTTCTTTTCAACCGAATCAACTGTAAAGTTTGATTTTTTTAGAAATCTAGCCATTTTTCTTTGACACACCGAATGTGCAAAATGTACCGAATGTACTAAAAACTTGCCGAATGTACTGACGACGATTCTCCACGATGCAAATGTACTGAAAAAAGTACAAGTCTACCGAATATGCCACCACTAATCCAAAAGTTTCTCTTTTAATGAGAAAGAGGTCAATTAATGTGATTTTGAAGAATTTGTACGTACATAAATGCGTCCTCTGATTTTTTATTCCAAGTTAGTTTTTTCTTTATTTTTGATAGCTTTCTTTAGAACACCATGATGAGCATTTAATGGTTCAGCTAATAATGGTTCAAATCTCTAATAGTTATTTATCATGCCAAAAATGTGTGTAGTCTTATAATGAATTAGGCTTTTCAAATGTAAGAAATGCTTTTTTTCTGTCTTCAGATGGATGAATTCCTTTTACTGAAATATGGTAACTTAGGAATTCAAGAGATTACATTATTGAGTGCATATTAATCAACTTTCTTAAAGACGGTGTGTAAATGTTCTATGTTGCGATTCATTATCACTTGTTTGGACTTTGCTATAAATAAAAAATGAAAAATTTTTTTTTAATTCGAAAGTACAATTATGGAATACTATTTCCATGAAATGACTTCCTCGTCTGGCATTACAGTAGCCCATACAATGAACCCAATTTTTCAATACATTTTCGACTGAAAAGAAGTCTATTTGACCGATGGCTGCACCTACCAGGTGTATAACTATGTAATGTCGTTTTTTTCTTAAAAAAACACGTTTATTTCAAGAGTTAAAGGAAGAATCGTTTATTCAAAGTATGCTCCCTCGCTTTTCACATATTTTTCCCATCTTTCAAGCAATTTGTGAATTACACGCCCATAGAATTCCTTTGGTTTTTCGGAAAACCAATTATCAAGCCAAATTTTCACATTTTCTTAGGAATCGAAGCGCTGCTCAGCGAGTGTGTGTCCCATCGATGCGAACAAGTGGTAATCGGACGGGGCCAGGTCTGGTGAGTAGGCCGCATGTGCGAGCACTTCCCAATTTAGTGCTTCCAACATATCGCGAACCGGTCTTGCCGTATGTGATGGAGCGTTGTCATTGAGGAAAATGACTTTGTGTTGCCTTTTTTGATATTGCGGCCGTTCTCTCTGCAGCGCACAGTTCAAATCGGTCAATTGGTATTGGTAGCGTGCCGTATTAACCGTTTCACCGAGTTTTCAAAGCTCATATTACACAACGCATTCTTGGTCCCACCAAACACAGAGCATCGTCTTCCTGCCGATGCGATTCGGCCGAGCATGTTAACGGTTGTCCAGGGTTTACCCAGGATCTCTTGCGCTTGGGATTCTTGAAAAAGATCCATTTTTCATCGCCAGTGACAATTCGATGCAAAAACGACTTTCTTTTGAACCGTGCGGGCAAAATTTCACATGTGTCTTGGCGCCTTTCCATCTGCCTCTCGTTCAAGTCATGTGGCACCCATCTACCGACCTTTTGAATCTTCCCATGTCTCGTAAACGTTTGGAAACGGCAGACTGGGTCACATTCAACTGCTCTCCGAGTTCTTTTCGCGTTTGGGAATCGTCTTCGTCCAATAACGCTTGCATTTCGGCGTCTTTGTACCTTTTCGGAGCTCCAGAGCGTACTTTGTCCTTGACATCGAAATCACCTCTTTTGAATCTTTGAGACCATCTTTCACACGTTTTAACAGTTGCCACTTGTTCACCGAAGGCTTCAACAAGCATTCGGTGCAATTCCGCGGCTGTTTTCTTCAAATGAAAACACAGAATTAATATTGTCCGCAATTGCTCTTTATTCGGCACGAAACTCGACATGTTGACTGCGCTGAGATAACACGATAATGACGATCGATTGGCGCGAAACTTTGGTGACAAAATATGCAATTGCAATGCATGAACGGTCAGGGGTTCGAGTCCATGTACAGCATTAACCAAACTGGTCTGATGAGGCTATTGGTAATAGGAGAAACATGTCACCAATTACCAGGTTAAAATTGTTCCATTTGTTATCTTTGTCATGTTTGTTGAATAAAAAAATAGCATTTGATCAATAAGTAAAAATTAACAATATTGGTCTTTGCTAAAATTTGACGGTAAGTTCGATTAAATAATGTTTAATTATAATTAAAAAAAATGTTCATGTCACCGACGAGATTTGAACCTGCGTTATGCCACTGTTCAGAGATAAGCTCATCTTACCGAACTGAGCTACTCTTATTATTATATATGTATACTGCGTTTAACTTAAATTATATTACTACATGACGGAATGCCCAGGTTCGAGTGCCGCTGGCTGCAAACAAAAAATGTTTTTTTTTTAAATAAGTGATAAATCGTTTGTTGAAAAGAAGACGTGTTTGAGACAAAAGACAATTGTTTGTCGAAATACTTCCATAAATTTAACTGAAATATTTTAATGATTTTTCATAAATTATTATAAATTTTGGAAGTAACATTTCATGAAATCCTTTAAAAATTTTCAATAGAAGAAATTAAATCACTTGCCACAACTGAAGTTTTACTTGTGTCAAATATATTGCTTCTTTTAATATTTTCCAGAAATACTTATAGCTTAAGGCAAAAGCTCAGTGTTTGTTTGAAATAATAAGTGCTTATTTTAAACATTCGATAATTTTCCACAAACGCTTTCCAAACACTCCTTTTTTTGAGTGTATATGCAAAATATATAAATTTTTGACTGCTATAAAAGATACCCAATAAGTTTGCTAGAATTCCAAGGTAATTTTCTTAAAACTGACAATTCGTTGAGCTTACTCAGAACACTTACCAAAAGTTTGATGGGGACATACGTGCGCAACATTTACTTATTGTAAGACTTGTATCTAAACTGACAGTACGCAGTTGTACTACACTTAAACTCAACAAATTTTTTAAATTTTAAATTCCATTTCTGATTAATGCCATAAGATAAAAACTAAAATAGCAACTAGCCCAGACACTACCATATTAAGTGTGAACAAAATGTTTGCGCGTGCCCACATTTATCCACGTGAGCTCACACCGAGAATGCCGAAAAGGCACACACATGTGAAAACCGGTAAGGGTTGTGCAATGGCCTTCTAAAGGCAATGCTTTCTAACATTACCAAATAAATGATTGCGAGACACGCGATATCTGTACATGGAAGTCATTGATGAGCACTTAACTCTCCTTGCCCCTTCGTCTTTTATTATGCGGCATTCTGTTAAACAGATGGTTAGGTGTAAAGTTCACGTGACTCGGATAGAAAATTGTTTTGATGACGTGTCCTACCAATCGCAAAGTTACGAATTTCATTTTATATTCAGTTTCGAGTAAGAGCAAACTTAAAAGAAAAAGACCTGTCCAGAAGTTTGCGAAATATGAATTTTTCAATGCGGTGAAAGCTTATCTGTAAGCTCTATGGTAAAACGGGGCATATTCGTATTTGGGGCACATTCGGCTTTGCCATTTTCACTAAATAGTCGATATGTAAGCCCATGGTTTGCAACAATAAACAGGGATGTCTTGTAGTTTGAAAGTTCTAGATAGTTGGGAAGGAAAGTTATAAGTGATTATGTGTTTTTTTGCTCATTTCTGTATTTTAACAATTTAGGTGAGTAAGCGATTTTTTTTTGTTAAATTTTGTCTACATAAAAGTGAAATTTTGAAACAAGTGACATTGAATATTAAATTTTAAGTTGAGCATTCCAAGCCTGCTCCAATTTCATAAGTTTTATTAAAATATATTGAAAAAGAACATTCGGCGGATGCTTTTGTGTTTTTAACCCATTAACGTTTGTAATGCCATACAAACGCTATAAGCCATACAAAGATATCTCAACGAAAAAAAAAAGATATTTGAGCAAACTCAACGGCATTTAAAAGGGCAAGACTTATACTTTAAGATGCTGTTCATAGTTTTTGGAAAAAAAAGTTCCGATGCTACGTAATCTCAAATGTAACCCAAAATCATTAGCTTTGCACTTTTAGGTTAGGATATATCGAAAGCGGAAGCCAATTGTGAGATTTGGACCTCAGCGCATCGAAAACCTTTGGCAAAATATATTCAGGTTTCTGGGTTAAAATTTTATCGGCCTGTGTAATTTAAGAACCTTGTATGAGAGGCACTCCTTTGATCCAAAACAGGCTGAATCTGGAGTAACTACTGTGCTCGAGACTCCTAAAGTAATTTTTTGGAATAAAGTTTTTAACTGTTTATCTTAAGTTCTTCTTGCAACTATTATGTGTTCTTATAGGCTCTAGCTGAAAGAGACCAGAGATCAGTCCAAATATTATCGACTGAGTGTGGTATTTTTGTAACGGTTGTAGACAAAGTGCGTATAAAAAGCAGAAAGTGTTTAATCGAGAGAAGGAAGGGTGAAAGTTATGTAAGTTGTCTCTGTTTTCTCATCCTTAAATGCGGTCATATGATGCGTATAGTTTTCAAAATGAAAAACAAGCATTTAAATGCAATTTATTCTTGTGTTTTGGTCTAATAAGCTTCTATGCCGAAAGTATTCATGCAAAAACGAATGTGCCCCGTGTTTGGGTTGGGGTACATTTGGCAAAATGACTGTTTTTTAAATGATAAAAAAATATAGGTTTTGGAAGTCGTATGAAAAATTTTAATCTTTTTTTTCTGAGCTAAAACACCAACCTTTTATGCGACGTCTTAAGTTTTTAAATATTTCAGTTAATTTTGTTAATATGAATGTTTACATTTTTGCTGCCGAATGGGCCCCAGTTTACCATACGCATTTAAATAAGATTCGCATAAAAATATGTTGAAAAATATTTGTTTTAGAAATTGCGCTTTTCGCCGGAAGGTCAAATTCGAGTGTAAATCTGAATTTTTAAAGGGTGTCTCAGAAACACATAAATAACTTTTATTTTAGAAAATATTGCAAAATAATAATAATGCAGTTTTCCTAAATTTAGTTTAATTAACCAGTTTTCAAAGTCAGAAACTTATAAAATTGTTTCAGTTCTATTTTACATCACTTAAAACATGCAATTTCAACAAATGTTCCATATTTTTGATTTTATTTTTACTTGCCCTGCTAATAGGCTATTCACTATGTATTTGAATAAGGAACTAATTCTTTAAAGATATTTTATTGTCTTATATGTTCAATTGTATCCTATAAATGATAGATCCAAAAGTGCGACTAAACTTCGGGGTGGACTTTTGAGAACGGTGCAAATTTGTCCATTTTTTTATTTGTTTTTAACTATAACTCAAAAACTATACATTTTGTAGAGAATTAGATTTCCACTTTATAAAGTTGAAAAGCATATTTGTTCAACAAAATAAGTTAAAAAACTATTTAAAAAACTAAAAAATTTATATTTTTTGAAATTTTTGTGTATAACTTTTTTCTGAGTAGATTTGGGTAGAGTCATTGGTTCAAAAAAGAAAGGTGACGTAGTTTCCGTCAAAATGAACTTCCACAAAAGAATTTTTGGTGGAAATGGGCTGAGATACGGTCGTTCAAAGTTATCTACTATTGTATGATTTTACCAATTTTTTACCTTTTGTTAGTTTTAATTTTTACATACAAAAAAAATGTTTATTCAATAAAAAATTTATTTTCAGTCTATTAATGATATTTTATCGAATAAACATTATTTTGTGTGTAGAACTTAAAACTAACGGAACGCCAACCGAAATTTCAACTTGGGAGGTCGATGAAATATGGAAAATGTTGAAAAACGTCTAAAGCAAAGACCAGATCCAGGCCTTACCACGGTTGCCAAGTCGCCGTTACTTGCATGCCAAAGCTGTAGGCCGCCTAGAAATTGGAAAATTTCGCAAAAAGCTGTTTATTGAAAGTAAAAGGGTAAAAGCCATTAATTGGATGAAAAATTAACGAAAAAAATGTAAACAATTTTAAAACAAAAATTAAAGCTAATGAGCAGGCCTCATAATGTTAAGCATTTGTTTAAGATTGCTTCTTTTGCATATTGACGGCAATAATGGTTAAATCAGCATATTTGCTCTGTTTTTGTGTTTGGCAACAGTTCTTCGATGCATCATGGCTGTATACACCATACATACATTCAAAATTCAACTCAACGGAAAAACTTTTTATTCAAAATATTTAAGAAAACAAAAATGCAGATATCTTCGTAGTCTTTATATATATATAAAAAAAAAGTAGAAATTCTTTAAGAATTACCATAAGGTACTATACTATGAATACTATTTGCTCAATATTTGCCTGCTGAAAATAAAACGTACACCGTAAAGATATACAGAAAAACAAATGAAAATGTTAAAGATATGAACTTTTTTGTTTACATTTTCATTACTTAGTGTAGAGTGTAGAATTACTTTCGCAACTCTTCTTGGGATACTTTTGATTAGAGCCTGTCAGGTTTCTTTGGGTATCTCATATCACATTTCTTGGACACACTCCCACAATCGCCCCGTATTCGTGATTTTTTTTTGCTTTTTTTCTTTAAGGCCCCTCACATGTTTTCTATCTGCTTTAAATCCTGTGACTGACTCGGCCAGCTAAACGCGTTGACTTTATTGTCCTCAAAACATTTTTTCACAACCACAAGAGAGTTTTCAAGAGTTTTGGGTTGTTATCTTGCTGATAGATCCAAAGCAAGGGCATATTTTTCTCAGAATAGGGCAGCATTGCGTTTTCGAGTATACCTTTGTATTGGGCTGCTGTAATTTTACTCGTTGTCCGGAATATAGGACCTATCCCATATTAAGTAAAACACTACCACACCATAATATTTCCGCCTCGGAGTGCAAGTTTTTTTTTTCTCCTTAAGATATTACGCCACTTTTTCAGCCGTTCAGGTAATGACTAGTTTTCATGATCTCTTGCAAAATTTAGCCTCAGGCTCAATTTTTTTTTTCCGTAGCAAAGGAACTTTTTTAGCTATTCGCCCAGGTAGGTTCACCTTTCGTAAACGTCGTCGATTTGTTTGAGCGGTAACCGCGTTCCCAATTTTTGCTAAAATTGTCTTTGAAGATTTAAATATGCCTTCTTTTCGATACTTTCGATATGAAGATCATCTGTTGGAGCGGTTTTTGATGGTCTACTGTGAGTTTCTTATTGCGGTTTATTTTTAAATACATTTCTCATGAAATTGTAGAATATATTCAACAACCTACAAGCTGCATCGAAGGGATGTTCTTTCTTTTTTCAAGTTTAAAGCCAGTTCGTATTCCCCAGTACACGGAAAAAACACCAACTCAAATTTTATTAAAAATTAATAGGGGATTATAAAAATTAAAATCTGAAAACAAATATTACTTTTTTATAGTAATAAATAGAAAATCCTTATTAAAAATTTTATTCTAGTTTGTAAATATTATCATTTTACATTTTTTAATAAGGGCATATTAAAAATTATTTTCTTCATTTTAATTATCACATAAAAACTTTGATATTTTACAAAGAATTTATTAAATTTTAATAAATTGCCACATTAGAATTTTTATATATTTCATATTGTAATATATGATTCCCGCTTTATAATTTTTAAAAAGTAGTTATAGAAAAATTAATTCAAGATTATTAATTTTTATTATATTGAATTTTATTTCTCTTTTGTGTTTAATTAGTACTCTGTTTGAGTTCTCAACATGTTCATGCAAAAAAATAAATATATAAGGCTTGCCAAACTCTTACTAATTGGCTTTGAAGTAATGTGTTGAACAGAATCGGGAGGGGGTCGGGAAAGCGGCAACGGAAACTCGCTGGCCGTCCCAATTTTGTTCAACACACAAAAAATTTTAAAAATAAATTTCAGTTATTATTATTTCATCATTAAAACTTTATAATGTACTTTTTAAAAAGCAGTACAGTCCTTTTAAAATATAATAAATTATTGCAGAAATTTTAAAATCTACTTTGTAAAAATTAAAAACTTGCATTCGAAAAATTAATGTCTGCTTGATGCAATTTTTATATTACGCTTAGTAATTTTTAATAGACACTCGAACCGTTTCTAAATTACTAAATTACCTACTAATTTTTCTTAAATTTTGATTAATATTTACAATAATTTCGAGTTTCGTTTTTTCCGTGTATGTGGTTGAGTGACAGTCAAATTTCTCTACTTGAATGACGGTTTAAGCTTCGAACATGAATGACCGCTGCGAACTCATGACTTTTTGACTGACGAACATGATCGCTAGTGTGTACCGCCTTTTAGGGGGCAGGTCCAGTATGATTTTTGAGAAATCGATTTTTTTTTCATTTTCTTAAAGTATGCTATCTTAAAAATATATCCTGAAAATTTGAAGTCAATCCGACAATTACTTTTGGAGTTATTCGGCAATAACCAAAGGGCTCGCCGTGGTAAGAGTACCGAGCGTAAAACTTTAAATGCATTTTTCTCAAAAATATGTTTTCGGAACCGGTGACCACTGTAACTCGAAAGATTTCAATGAAATTTACACAGTTTTTGAAAAACATAAGGAAGGATTTTTTTTTTTAAAATGGATTTTTTATGAACAATTACCTGTTGGTTTTTGCCAAAAATATGGAGGTAAATGTTCCTGAAACCACCATTTTGTTGATTTAAAAAAAAAACCTTCGATCATTCACTAAATTATTTATTTAACTAACTAATGTTTCTTATCCGATTGATTTTAGATGATTTTCTAAGGATTTGTGATGGTTACCGCAAGACACTATGTATGGAACTGGGTCCAACACAACCAGCTATAGCCTTTATTTATTATTAATATTTTTTTTTTAAACTTTTGTCAAGTCAAGTTGAAACATAATGTAATAATTCCACATTATCACTTTTATTAAATAAATTAAATTAATACAAAAAAAAAATTATTGAGAATGCTCTAATTTTCACGACCATGACTGGACCTGCCCCCTTAAGTCGTACACAAGCAATTCCCGGCCTTCTCAAATTATAATAATTTATGCTTAAAATCGGAAATTTTTTTTTGGTCAGCAAAATTAAAAAATCCAAAAATGGTAAATTACATTTTTTTGTGGCACATAGTCGTCGAATTCCTGGCTTTTTCCGAAATTTTTGAAATCCTACCAGTCTCCCGAGTTTGACATAACGTTCCCGACCAGGCCAGACCAGGCTCGTTCACTTTTTAACCCTGACTGACGTATCAACTAATCTTTTAAAATTAGAACATTTTATCAAACATGACAAAGATAACAAATGGAACAATTTTAACCTGGTAATTGGTGACATGTTTCGGCTATTACCAATAGCCTCATCAGACCAGTTTGGTTAATTCTGTACATGGACTCGAACCCCTGACCGTTCATGCATTGCAATTGCATATTTTGCGACGGCCGCTCTAACACTTGAGCTACTGAGGGCCTTGTCATCAACTTTATTAGAACATTTTTTTTTTTATTTTATAGTACACACACTTTTTGAGGTCTTTTCTTTTTGAAAATTATCAAATGAATATGATTGTTCATTGCAACGGTACTATATATTGTGTTTTTTTAAGGCATATTTGCGTGCATATTTTGTACTTTTTTGGAGAATAGGTTAAAAAGGTTATCTTTTTCAAAACATAAATTTCTATACTGAACCAAAAATGTGCAAACATTTTTAAGAAAAAGTTTCTCTAAATTATTTATGTAATTTTTCTTACGCAATAAAGAAATGTTCATATAACCGAAGAAACGTTCCATAAAATTAGATTTATCATAAAAATTGTTTCTTATAACTTTAAGTATGCGATTCATAAAGTTATTGAGTATAATTCTCCTTAGTTGATAAGAAAGTTTTCATAGAAAATATGAATTCGCGTTTTAGAAAAATTTCTTGTCCAAGCATAAGAAAAAGTTACTTATGATCCAGGATTTCTTTCTTAAAATTTATAAAATGTTTATATATCAGCTCATATAAGAAACGTTTCTTGGATCTTAAGAAAACTTTCTTAGCAAGCACTGCCTTTGCCATTCTTTTTGTCATTCTCTTTGTCATTACCTTTCAAAAACGTTTAAAAGTGTCGACTTGTTATTAATTCATTTAAAAATATATCAGAAACTGAAAGAATATGAAAATGTGGCCCGAATATGGAAATCCATCTGGTTACAGACTTGTAAGTAAGATGAACGAGCAAATTGAATTCCACCTAATAATATCGACTTTAAATTTCTAAATTTAAGTTCGAACGATTTTCTGGAAGTATGTTCAGAAAAAACAAGATTGGTAAAACCAAAGAATTGCAATTCTATGATTAAAATTTGTGGAATTCGACAATTCATTTCTTTGAATCAAAGAAAAAATTTGCAAAATCAAAACCCTTTGTTCTTTGGATTTGCAAATTCAAATTATCTGATATTACAACAAAATATTTTTGCGTAATCAGCAAAATGTTTCACTGATATTGCAAATAAAAAACTTCCTTTGACTGATCAGGGAAGTTTCGGTTCAAACCCCGGCGACGACATAATTTTTTTTTATTTTTTTATTTTTTTAATTTAAAGGTACATATTTAAAAAACAAAAAGAAGTAGAGAACTGTATTTTTATAAATTGAAAATATCTTGAAATCTGCATTTTATGTTAATAATAAAAAACGAGTCCGTTATTTTTTAATATAAAAGGCAGTTTTCAAGATATTTTCAATATATTTATAGTTCTCGGCTTGTTTGTTTGTTTTTTAAATAAAAAAATTTAAAAAAAAAAATTATGTCGTCGCCGGGGTTTGAACCAGGAGCTTTCCTAATTAGACAATGGTTGTTACACGCACAGTTTAACAACATGATTTTAGTATATGGGACGTTCTTTTACAAACCGCATAGGATTTTGGACTTGGTATTTTAGAATCGCCCGAAATTTTTTTTGCAGCTTATATACATAAAATTACTAGACCCATGTTTTTTTTTGCTGAAAAAATTTTTTTTTCCAAAATATCCATATCCATATATGAATTTTTGATAATTGGCTGGATTTTGTCATATGTACTCATACTTGCAGCGTGCGACGAATTAAAATTTAATAACGAGTGTTAAATACTCCTTTCTTTGTTTTGACTCGTCAAACGCTGCACACTTAAATTTGTTCTGGAATTCATGACTTGCGCTGAAAAATATTTAATAACTTCCGATCTAACAGAGACTCCACTTTTTTGTAAAATGGTTTTGGAGATAAAAAAATAAGGAACAAAATGTTATTTTTTTCAATGTATTCTAGTTGGGGAAACATCATATTAAAACTATTTATTAACAATTAAATTGTTATTATTTTTCATTTGTTGACAGTATAAAATTTTTTTTCTAATGCTAACTTTATAGACTGTTAAATATTAAATAATATATTTGGCATTGATCGGATCAGTAGAACTGGAGATAATAGACTTCAAGTATGAGTACATTTGACAAAATCCAGCCAATTATCAAAAATTCATATGTGGATATTTTCGAAAAAAAAATTTTTTCAGCAAAAACAAAAAACTTGGGTTAACTGAATTTGTTAGAAGATGCAAGAAAAAAATTTTCATCGCATTTGGAGAAGTCGAGGTTTTTTTTCCTGCATTTTGTGCGGTTTGTAAAAGAACGTCCCATATCTGAAAAATTATGTCGGTGGCTGAGTTGGGTAAGATGAGCATCTTTGAACAGTGGCATGGTGCAGAGAATACAGCTTAAATTCTCTGATCGGGTGACAGGTGAAAAAAAATTTAATTTCTCCTTTGAAGTTTTAAAAACGTATAACAATTAAAATAAGAATGACTGACAATAAGTACCAACAAATAAGAAAATAGAGGAAAAAAAAAGAAATAGAGGAAAGTAAAAAATCAGAAAAGAACAATTTTTTTTTGCGAATTTATTCTAAGTTTCAACAAAAACTTTAGGAAAAATAACAAATTTTTTTTTGAAATCAACGAATTATTTTAAGTTTCAACAAAAACTTTAGGAAAATTAACAAATGTTTTTTGAAATCAACTAATTTATTTTAAGTTTCAACAAATCATCTTTTGTTATATCAGAGAAACTGTTTCTCTGACTGAAAATCATACACAACATTCGTTGAAATCAGATCCGAAATTGTTTGATATCAGCGAATCTTTTTTTCTGTGTGGGAGGCAAAAATGGCGAAACTCTTCAATTTCTTCAAAAACCTGAACGCTGCTAAAGGAGGACCAAATTTTGTACGATTTAAGTAACTACCCACTAGGGATGCCAATTTCCGTGACTTTTTTGATCCCGGAATTTTTGGAGTTTGAAAATGCGATCCCGTGATTTAAGAATTTTTGAAATTATCAACATAAATGGACCTATACTTCGGGAAAAATTAAAATTGTTTGACTATAACGTGGCAATATTTTTTATTTAAAACAATAAACAGAAAAACTAAAAACTTCTTCATAACAGTACATAAAAAAATAAAATATAATATAAACAACTTAAATTTTTGTTAAGTATCACAAATTTTTTTTAAATACATTCATTATTATATGTTAAAGTAATCAAGTCTTTTTATTATCAGGAAATATTTTTATAAAATTAAATTGCAAAACTTCCTATTCTCTTTTAAAATATGACCTTAAAAATATTAAAGCATTCAAGGTATCATCCTCCAAACGTGACCTAAATTTGTTACAAATATACCCGTCAGATGAGAAGCACCTTTCTGCTTCAACACTTTTCGGCTGAATTGTTGCCAGGAAGTTAAAAGCTTTTTGTAAATAGAAGTCCCTGTACCCACCATTCTAAATATATCTATTTCTTTATTTAGAGCTTCAAGTAAAGAATAAGTTATCCTATTAAAATAATTTTGCGAAGTGTTATTTAAAACAAAACGTAATTTTTCTTTTTAACTTTTAGGTTTCTTATTTCAGTGAAATCTTTATCATCGGTATATCGTTTTCGAATTTGAACAAAATATTATATACAATGTATGTTATACATAACTGTTTTTTTTTATAATTGTTAGTGATAGGGCTTTGGAAAAGTCAAATTTAATCTTGTAAATATTGTCAGGATTTATAAAAAATAAAAAAATGTCAGATAAAACTGTTCTTTTTTGTTCTATAATTTTATTAAACAAAAGATTGCTAAAAGGAGATTTATTTTGCTTGATTTCGTTTAGCATGAAATTTAATGCTATGTCGCATTTATATAGATCCATATCAAGAGCACATATGGTTTCAATAGTTACTTTAATGGGTTGAAGTAGATTTACTACATCTTTTAAGACTTTTAGTTCACGATCCAGCAAGTTAAAAATCTATGGTGGCTTTTTTATACTATTTCAAGCAAAATAAATCGTTGTGAAATCAGCTATCAGACGAAAAAGTGTTGCGAAACACATGTTTAATTAATCCCGGGATTCAATTGAACTAATCTTGGGATTTTTGGGACTGGAAAAAGGCATCGCTACTACCCACGCAGTCAGTTGAAAAAGGTAAAAAATCTTTCTTGCTACGCTGAAATAAAAAGCCTTACAGAGCAGGAATAAAGTTTTTAATTTATTGATTTTCAGGACCAATTTGTATACAAATATGTTTTTAAATGTATAGTATACTAATGGACTTCTTATGTTTTTATTTTTTCTATGGAGAAACATCGTATGTATTCGCCACGCTCTCTTTTTTGCACGCGTACCCAACCGGTAAAGTAATGCAAACAGGCAGTACTGGTAAGAAATCTGTAAAGAGATATACCATAAAAGATTCACAGGAATCCGTATGTTTCATGAGACAAACTAATCAGTAGATTGAACAGCACATAACTTTTTAAAAGGAAATAGAATAGGAATATTTTTCTACAATATGTCGTGTAAAACTTCAAAGACTTCCGGAAAGGCAAGCATATTATTAAGTGAACTCAATAGTTCAGAATACAAACAATTAGAGTTTTTTATATTAAATAATATATAATGATATATAATCAATAAAATACTTAAAATACCATAATAAATTTTGTTAATAAAGATTTGTTTCTGCAATAGGCTCTTGACTATGTACCTTAATAAGGAACTAATTCGTTAAAGGTATTTTATTGTCTTATATGTTCAATTGAACCCTATAGCCAAAAGTGCTACTAAATTTTGGCTTGGACTTTTCAGAACGGGTCGAATTTGTCCATTTTTTATATTTTTAATTATATCTCAAAAACTATACATTTTTGATAGAAACACATTAGGAGATTTATTGTAGGGAATTAAATTTGCTATCGAAATAACTTTTTATATTGGGAAATAAATTATTTTTTCAACAAAATAAGTTAAAAAAACTATTGAAAAAAAAGGAAAATTTCACCTTTTTTAATTTTTTCAAATTTTTGAGTACATTTTTTTTTGAGTGTATGTAAGGGATTTTTTTGTTAACAGAAAAGAAAGGTGACGTAGTTTCCGTCAAATTGAAGGCCTACAAAAGTATTTTGGATAAAAATTGACTGAAATACAGTTGTGCTAAGTTAAGGTACTTTTGTATGATTTTACTAACACAGGACGACAAAAATAAGAAAAATCCATAACCAGAGACCAGACCTAACATATCCGATGGACTTTGATGCGCTGAATCCGAATCCGAGCTCATCCTATACGTCAGGTTTTCGAGATATTCTTATCTAAAAGTGCAAAAAACACGGTTTTTGGCTATATTTGAGCTTATTTTACATCGCGGATAAAAATAGTTTTTCCGAAACTGGTTACGGGATCTGAAAGTATTACTCTTACCCTTCAAAACCCATTTTGTCGATATCTCTTTTAATCACCGAAATATCATAAATTAAAATTTTCTATGCATCCTGCTATACTAGAATTAATGTATGTAGATCTGTATGTAAGCCTATGTAATAAATTTCAAGTTACGATATTTCGAAGAAAAAAAAAGATATCGACATAATTTAAAAAGGGTTTGAAAGGTAAGAGTAATACTTTCAGATGCTACAACCAGTATGTATTCGCGATGTAAAATAAGCTCAAATATAGCCAAAAACCGTGTTTTTGTCAATGTAAAAATAAATTAAATTCGTGTACGATACGTTATTGGCATGTTTTCGTACAAAAATAATTTGTAATTTTACACTTATTTTAATTTAAATGCGCTGTATTGTAGTATGTAGTACGCATCAGGGATTTTTGTTTCATCTACAAAATTGGGCTACACTGAATGTTAAAAACAACATTTAGTACAAGGGCAAATCATTTTATCATAAAAAGAGCAATTTTTTAAAAATATGTTTTTCCTGTGGGCCTTTTATCTCCTTTCAATCTTCACAAAATATAGCCCCAAGGAAATGTATGAAAAAATCATAATTTTCAAATCAAAATACTTGGGGCTTTTGTTTTGGGACAAATATCATTTTAGGTCGTGGAGCAATATTTCATAATCTTTTCGTTTTGGGGTCATTTTGCGCAGAGCCCGAGCCTGAAAATAATTCTTTCAATAAATTATTTTTTAAGTTTTATTTTTAAGAATATTTTTTAATATCTTTAAAGACTTATTTGAAAATTTAGTTTTAAGGGTCTTTTGAGACTTCTATTTTATAATGCGTCTTAATGCGCAACAAATAAATATCAAGGAAAGATGAAAGCAGCAGTCTCAAAAGACTAAAAAAAAGTTTTTACTTTTTGGAATAAAATTATTTTCAGACTTTTAAAAAACATCTTCAAAAATAAAACTTTTAAAAGACTCTTATGTTCGATTTAATTTATAAAAGTTAAAGTATATTAACTACTCTTTTTTTAAAAATGTTTACTTTTGATCATCAATAACAACTTTTTCTTCAACTCTTGGAGAACATTTTTGTGGAAATTTGGATTAAAAATAATAATGAATATTGCAGCAATCAGTCATTTCATGAAACACCTGGGTCAAATTCTTTTTAATGCCTAAAACTTGGTATCTTTAGACTAATTTCACTTCACTAATCACACTTCATACGAAGAGACAGGGAAATTATGAAAAAAAAGTTCGTATTCGCAAATCTAATACAACTAATTCATCCTCCAAAACATAAAACTATAACAAAATTGAATATTTTTTCGTAAATTACGGTAACTCAGTTGTCTTTTTCAGTAACACAGCTGCTTTTCATATAAAAGATTGCTGTCCTGGAGTATTAGTCTCATGTTATAAAGAGCTTTCTCATAAAATTTTTACTAGATGACGCAAAATCTAAATATCCTAATAAATGTTAAGACTTTTGAACTTTATTGTAAACCCAATTAATACAATTTTTCTAAAACGTGTAATGAAATGCAATATATTTTACACTGTCTCCCCAACAATGAATAAAATCTTAGCTACACTGTGTTACTATACGAAACTGATCTTTAAAGTAAAACAATTGCCTTTCTGTGTATCTTGTTCGTTTAATTCGATGTATCTTACGATTGAAATGTGACCACCACGCGGTGGGAAGTAAGCTAGTTGGATCATTTGCCCAAATAACATCGAGAGAGGTGAGTGAGTTTATTGCACGACAGCTGAGTTACCGTCACAGAAATGTAGCTAATGACGATATTTGCATTATTTTCATTCACAAACACAGTTATTTAGGTGTATAATTTGAATAGCGATAAAAATTCGCTTAATTGTTTCGCATTTAGTAAACATTGATGAAATAGTTATATTTTTACAACTGAGTTACTGCTACACTGCGTTACTCTACAGGTTAACGCAGTTGCTTTGTCTGTACTTTTTTTTGTGATTCATATTATTGTAACAAAAATAGCAGTACATGACCTGGTTCTTTTAACAGAAATATTTTTATTTGTCAGAACTCTTAATTAGTTGTTAAGATGTTGATTTTTTTTCGACCTATATTTAAAAAAAATATTTTAGTGTTATTCAGATATATTAATTTGAAGATATTTTTGTTATTTTATATTCCATTAAGTTAATTATTTATTTAGAATAATTATCTGCCAAATCTTCTTTAAAAAAGTAATAAGTGCTGTGAATAAACAACCACCGTGTTACTAACACTACCCCTGCGTTACTTTGTCCCCCAGATTTTATTACCAATTTGAGTAATATTAAGTCTTCTAATTATTAAAAATACTTTGACTCCGTAGGTGTCTTGGTGTTCACCTTAACCTCTAACTTCTCACGCAAATTTATGTATTGATAAATGTATTAAGTTGCTTTTTTTTGCAAAATTGGAAGTTTTTGAATTAGGTTTTGGTAACGCGGTGCTCTTATCTATTAAAAACACCTAAATGATCTGATTATTTCTAGAATTCAACTTAATGGGAGAATAATATCAGTTCTATAGTTTAAAAGTGTCAAATAAGTGAGCTTAATTAAACATTCCTAAAAATAAAATATAAGTTTTTACTTGAGTAACGCAGTTGTTTTATTTTTCTACCACTTCTATTATAAATTGACATAAATAATATAATTATCTATAAAACTTCGCTGCAGCTATGAGTACACCGTAGAATACATTATAACGATCCTGCATAAGTACTAAAAACTAAGAATATGTTATCTTTAAATAATTTATTTTTTTCTTAAAACACAAGTTCTTTTAGGCATTAAAAATAATTTTGGCCGACCTACATAAAATATGCACTGAATATTCGAATCTAGTGTATTTAAAAAAAAAAAAAACACGATATAAGAAAAGTTTTGATTCTTAGTAAAATGGTTGGTATTTTAAGCTGAAGTTCTGATATTGAACTAAAAAATTGAGTCGTAGCGATCCTAGGATAAGTTTTCGAGTAATACTGCTCACCGGTTTAAAAAATAGGTATTTTTCATGCAATGACTGATTGCTGTTTTATTCATGAATGTTTTGTATCCAAAATTTTACAAAATATTCTCCAAGAGTTCTATAATTATGTATAATGTTTAAAAAAAAATCCCTTCAATGAACACAAGATTCAAAAGAAAAATGTAAGTGTTTTATTTTCTTATAAGAGACTTTAGTGGAACGTTAAGTAATACGATGGCTTTCGACTTTTTAAACTTCAAATTATTTCAAATCAAAAACCAGAGATTTTTGTATATGAAAAAAGTTGTATTTGATTTATAATAGGTTAAATTTGATGTGCTAAGTCTGCAAATATATCATTTGTTTCTGCATTTCCTTTTAAAATAAGTTTCAAATAACGATCTTACCATAGTTCTTTAATATATCGCTCATTTTCTTCAATAACGTCATAACTGAAAAAATCAGATATTTCAGGGTAAGCATTTTAACAGAATTTTTACGTTTTTTGGGTTATAACGTTATTGAGGAAAATAAGCGATATATACAAAAACATCTTAAACGCTTATATGTACATATGTTCATATAAAAAATATATGTGATATATGTAATTAAAATACTTAACATTGTCACAACAAGAAATGCCAAAATTAAAAATAGAATTGTGCAAGAAAATTTTAGAACTGGATTCGAATTATTTTGAGAATTATCTTTTCAGCGACTGTTACTTTTACATAAAGTAATGACGCAAACTACTTATCATAAAAAATCGATATTTTAAATAATGTAGCGTTAATGCAAAATATTGCCATCAGTGAATTGACATTTAAAATAATATTATTTTCTTTTTTAATGTAAGTTAACATTATTTGTGTGCTGGTCATTTATGTAAAAATTTTAAATTTTTTAAAGTGATTTGAAATCGGTCTCAGTAAAATAAATTCTGTTCTGTATATAAAAATGGAAAATCTTCAATATTGAATTACTAATCGCACGGTCATTTACTTTTGTTTATAATAATAAGCATTTATGTGATAAACTTGTTATTTAGTTCTTGAAATAATTTTTTTATTGGTCTTCTTTTTTACTATGTAAAATTTATGTTTACAATTAAATTTAGACAACAAAATAAATTTTATAAAAGGAAATAATTTGGTTATAATATGAATCGTTACACATATACGATTTGATTTACAGAAGCCCTATTTATGTCAAAAAAGCCCTATTTTAGTTCAAATTTTGGCCCTTTTACAAATATGCCAATATCATCCCTGGTACGCATATGTACACATTTTTCGTTCAGTGTAGTTGTTTTAAGTATTTAGCTTTACGTATTTTTTTTTCCAGCAGCTCGGTAAAAAGTAATGAGCCAGATAACAGAACCAAAATATTCTTGACTTTTTTGGTAATGACAGAGCTGCCTAATTGGAAAAAACCTATCGGCGGATGTTATAAGGATGTACCCATACCAGCTATTCACACTTCATTATGCGAACAACACGAGATAGTAATTTTTTTATTTGTAAAAGATTCTATCCAATCTGAGGCTAAAAAAAGTATCCATCAGATTTATAGAAGAAAAGTATCTATTTGTGTCCAAATAAATCTACGCTGATTACACTAGTTTACAAACAATTAAAAAATTTATGAACTTTAGGTACTTATGTAAGATCGGCTGCTGATTCTGAAAACCAAATTATTTTTTTTCTCTTTCACGTCGTTTTCGAGGCATCGGTCAATTTCAGTTTTTGGACCAAAGAAAAAAGTTAGTTCAACTTAATTACAAATATCTCAAAAACCAATATCTATATTTGTATGTATAAGCATATATGTGTAAAACTAAAGGTAATTAAATTTTCTAGAAATAATGTTCACATTACTTTTTCGTTGGCATGTTAGTTTCGGCGAAAAAAAAATAATATAATATATAAAAACAAATTATTTTTTTTTTTTCAAAAAAATGAGAAAAAAGTAAAAATCAACTGCAAATTTTTAAAAGAAAAAAAAAATTGTAAAATCATTTTGTTTTCTTATATCATAGTCCATATATTTATGAAGAAAATAAGATACTATTTATGAAAATTGATTAAGAAATGGAAAAGTTATATAAAATTGAATAAAAATTGACGAATTTAATTTTTGCCTATTTTTCCGTTTTTTTATGTGGGTTAGAATTTTTTTAACCCCAAAATGCAAATTTTTAAATGAAATTTTGTTATGTACTTAGATTCCGGTATATGCTAGAAATTAAAATATTGGCTCCAAACCCCGAAGTGGACAAAAACCGCCATAACGGACCCAAATTCCCATTTTTGGCCATTTTGGAGCGTGGGGCCAGTTCCGAAAGAATTTCAAACACCGCCATCGTGCTCAGCATTCTCGAAAACGGGGGTGACGAATATTTTACCGATAGAACACGCGGAATATGCGATTTCGTCATTTTGGGGGGCGGATTTTGTCCATTTTGAGGGGTGGGGCCAACTGCATTAGAATTTTGAATACTGCTATCGTATTCAGCATCTTCGAAAACGGGGGATTCCAAATGTTTTACTGATGGAATATGCTATTCCAACTTTTTTCTTTGGTCCAAAAACCGAAAGTGACCGATATCTCGAAAACGACGTGAAAGAAAAAAAAATAATTTGATTTTCAGAATCAACAGCCAATTTTATATAAGAAATGAATAAAGGCACCTAAAGTTCATAGCTTTTTTAATTATTTGTAACAGGCCCGTGAGCAGAAATCATCCATGGGGGGGGCTTTGCACTCGGATATTTCACGTCAGGTTATAAAGTTCTAAAAAAGGTATTTTTGACTACAAAGCATACGAAAAAAGACAAAAATTGTTTTATATGTATATTATATACCGGCCATTCTTTTAATAAACGCACACTTTGTTTTTTTTGCCGTTTTTGATCATTTTTTAAAACGAAATATCTCGAAAACTATAGGAGATACGATAAAAAATTATTTAATCATTTTTGTTAAGAAATACAATATTTTTATAAAAAAAATTAAAAAGATTTAAATAAATTTGTTGAAACACATATTTTTTTAATTAAAAAAATTTTTCTCAAAATATTTTCAATATAAAACCTTTTGTTTTTTTTTTTTGGTTTTTTTATATGTTATTCCTCAATTAATCCTAAGAATACATGTGCTTTCATATCGGAATTCAACAAAAAAAAAAAACAAAAAATAAAATAAAAAAAAATTTATGTCGAATTTTATATTGAAAAAACATGGTGCGCGTCATCAATAAAAAATTCGTAGTTTCCAAAGTTATGGCGGGAATTTCGATATGAAAACACATGCATTCTTAGGATTGATTGGGGAATAACATAAAAAAATGAAAAAAATCAATTTTAATTTAAAAAAAATAGTGTTTAAACAAATTTATTTAAGTCTTTTTATTTTTTTTATAAAGTTAGAGTATTTCTTAGCAAAAATTATTAAATGATTTTTTATCCTATCTTCTATAGTTTTTGAGATATTTCGTTTCAAAAAATGCTCAAAAACGTCAATAACAACAAAGTGTGCGTTTATTAAAAGAATGACCGATATGTATATGATTATGTGTATATAGTACATATGTATGTATGTATGTACATTGTACATATCGGTTATACTTTTAATAACTGCAATCTTTGTTTTTTATTACCTTTTAGAGCATTTTTTGAAACGAAATATCTCAAAAACTATAGGAGATAGGATACAAATTATAGAATCTTTTTTGTTAAGAAATACTATAACTTCATATAAAATTAAAAAGATTTAAATAAATTTATTGAAACATTAATTTAATTTAATTTTTATTTAAAAAAATTTTTTCTCGAAACAACTTTAATATAACATCTTCTTTTTTTATGATTTTTTTATGTTATTTCTCATTCAAACCTAAGACCGCATGTACTTTCATACCGAAATTCCCGACATAACTTTGGAAAATATCATAAAATTCATACAATTAGAACTCACATTTTCCAAAATTATGGCGGGAATTTCAATATGAAAGTATGTACATATCAAATTTTTGAGAAACATTTTTGTGAATCAAAAAATTAATTGCAAAAAAGATTTCAGGAAGTATTAGTTGGGAAAAATTTTGAAGCAAGATAACCTTACCAACACTTTGAATTTCTTATTATTCTCCCAAAATAAGGTTTTTTTTTAATGAAAAAACAGAATATTTAAACGAAAACTTTCGCTTGGATCTGGTTTGTGAAATATCGGAAGTTGCGAATAAATTTTCTAAAAATTACAACGAGAATAAGCTGCAAACCTTTTAACTGATCTCAACAAACTGGGCATCATTTGAAAAGTATATACATATGTACATTAGGGTGTTTCACTTTTTTTCAAAGGTTCTCCAAATTCAAACCTTAAACCGAAATTCGATTTATTATAAAAAAAAAAGTGATTCATGAATTTTTTCAGATTTTTTTGAGGTCATTTACCACTCGCCAATCGCCATTTTAATAAAAAAACTCGCATAATACATTTTTTCCTTTATAATTTTTTTTCATGACTTCTAAACTAAATTTTTTCTTGTCTAAATATTAAAGAATAATAATATCTTTGGGTTAGGTATCGAAAAAAAGGTTTTTACCTATCTTTTAAGTGTAAAAATTGGAAGAAATGGACAAAAAATTGCCTAATATTTATAAGTAAAAAAGCGAAAAAAGCAAAAATTAGGCAAGTTTTTGTCCATTTCTTCCAATTTTCACACTTAGAAGATAGGTAAAAACCTTTTTTTCGATACCTAACCAACAGATATTATTATTCTTTAATATTTAGACAAGAACAAAAAAAAAATCTGAAAAAATTCATGAATTACTTTTTTTTGATAATAAATCGAATTTCGGTTTAAGGTTTGAATTTGAAGAACCTTTAAAAAAAATGAGACACCCTAATGTACATAAGTAAATTTTTAACTGTATCATTTAGTATACCTTTTTCTATACATACTTATGTACTATATGTGAGTCTTTTTTGGTTTTTCATTTAAGTTAGAACATATTGCCAATAAAAGTCTATGTAAAAAAATGTCCAGTGGAGGGGGGGTTAGAACCCCCAAACCTTCCCCCCTTGTGCACGGGCCTAATTTGTAAACTAGTGTTATTATTATAAGATTTTTACTAGCTTTTTGCCATTTTTATTCAATATTATATAACTTTTCCATTTCTTAATCGATTTTCTTAAATAGTATCTTATTTTCTTCATAGATATATAAACTATGTATAATATAAAAAAATAAAATGATTTTTTCAATTTTTTTTTTTCTTTCATAAATCTCATTTTTTCGAAACAAAAAATATTTTTTTAGAAATCAATTTATTTCACCGAAACTAACAAGCCAACCAAAAAGTAATGTGAGCATTATTTATAGGAAATTTAATTACCTTTAATTTGACATGTAGTAAATTTATATATATATATATTTGTTTTTAAGATATTTGTAAGTAAGTGAAACCAACTTCTTTTTTTGGTCCGAAAATGACCAATATCTCGAAAACGATGTGAAAGAAAAAAAAAATAATGTGATTTTCAGAATCAGCAGCCGATTTTACTTATACACCTGTCCCCTGTTTTACACGGGAGATAGGTTCCGCAGAAAACCGTGTAATTCGAAATTGAAAATATTTGTATGAAATCCCATGTAAAACGAAAAAAGCCTCAAATGTACTTATTCAGCATAAACTAAAAGCAATACACTTAGAAAAACATAAAATAACTATTTAGTTCAAAGAAAAACATACCTCAAATGTTATGTTCAAAATTATGTCTACTGAAATTTTTTGCCGATTTAAAGATAATTGCTTAGCTCCATTATAACAGATTTCAAAAATTTAGTTTACCTTTAATTTTAATTCGGTGTTAAAATTATTTATCTATAATATTTCTCCAATTAAAAGAGAATAGTCTAAGCAATGTTTTGAGGATAAACTTTAAGATTTAAGACAGTGAAACTAAATTTAAAATATGTTTTCCGTAGTTCAGAAATTTAACTAAAAATAAAAATCACAATCACAGTCTACTACTTTGATAGCATTTTTCTCAAAAGCGATTTGAATATAAAAATTATTAGAAATGTCTTTCAATTTGCTATATCAAATACTATAAAAAATTAATTTACAACAAAATATAATGATGTATGTATGTTCCTAATAATGTTTTTGTGCATACAGAAAATCAGAGAAATCTTTATTTTAGATCTGGTACAAGTGTTTTATTTTTAAACAAATGTATATCATAATTATTCACAAAATAATTGATTTAAATTGAATTTGGCGTGCTATGCCAAATTGTTCATTTTGTGCAATATTATATTATATGTGAATATGAATTAATAAAAAAAAGATACAAATTTTTTAAGTCGAATTTTTGATTTTAAAAACCGTGTAAGATCGAAAACGTGTTAAATGAGTAGCGTGTAAAACGGGGGCAGGTATAAAATGAATAACGGCATTCAAAGTTCATTTTGGCTGTAAACTAGTGTTATTAGCCATTTCATTAGTTACAATCAATGAAATCACGGAAATCATTTAGATGAAACAATATGAAATTCATCTAAACGCGAAAAAGCAGATTTTTACACCTTCGCAAACGAACTGTCGAAAATGGTATGGAAAGTTTTTTGAACAAACTAGAAAAGTTTGTCATGCAAACTTGAGCTGCTAATTGTGCAACTCAGTAAAGCTCTTATCATCTCTCGCTCTCTCGGCATTTTAATTTTTATATTTGACAATTACAATTTGACATACTCATCACCTGCCACAAAATATTCGAAGGGGCGTTCATGAAACACATCGCGCAAAATTGCATATTTGCAAATTTGGGCAAACTTGCGCGTTTAGATGAATACCACAATTATAGTTATAAGTTAAGTAGCAAAGTGTATTTTATTTGTATTTATTTATAAATGATTATTTTAGTACAAAAAGATAAAGTATCTTTGACATAGGCATTCAACTTGAATTTAATAATAAGTGTATTCTAAAAATTTAACTCATTTTTCTTGACATTTACACAGAGGAAGCATTTCAATAGGTTTGGGGATCGAGATAGCTGCTCATAAAGAGACCGTAACTTTTATGCGCATCTGTTGTCGAATACTCTTGTAATAGCCCAAAACGTTATTGCACTAGGTACTTAAGCAAATCCATTAAGTAACTTATTCATGGACCGAATGGACGAAATCCCACTTGTAATCCTTTAAGTTTATGCAAGTGCAATAATTTGTTTGCAGTTTTCGTTAAGTGCTCTATTTAGTTTAAATGAAAATATCACACAAAACATTACCAGGAAAGTTACTATACTTCATTGAGGGTGTTTGCAATCCTTAAAAAAATCAATTCATAAAACCCAACAAGTCACTAATGCCACTGCGCTGACAAACAAACTGAAAGACGGACTTAAATTACCACATTTGCTTGTATTTTCAATTTGTTGTAGCTTTTTAGTGTTCCCTTTTTCCTTTCTTTTAATGTTGACATTTCATGGTTAGGGTAAATAGAGCCCTTGCGTGCAAAGTGTATATCCGTCGGATATCCCACTGTTTGTTTGTATATTTATTAACGTACTTCGTTTAATGCACCCTTTTGTGTGTCTCCCTCCATTTCCCCTTTTCAGTGTGAATTAAGCACTTCAGTATCGATATGGACGCATTTATGGCATACAAGGGGTGGTGCTGGTCCGCGTCACTGCATTGATGACATATTTGTGAATTGTGATAGCACTTCATGCATTGTTATGCTCTACATACCACGGAACTTTTAATGGAATTAAAACATTTCCGTTTCTAAATTATTTTAATGTGTTCACTCCAAAGGCCATACTTTAAAGACTTATGTGTAAGATCGTACAAATTTTTAAAATGGTAAGCTGTTTAATAAGAACAAGCTGCGGCTTTTCACTAAATGAATACTTAATATCGTTTATGCTAGTAGGTACTGTAGCCAAAAATTTAAATAACTTATATTCGGAGAATAACGATTTTTGCTCAGTTACTCGAAAAGTGTACCTCAAATCAAAATATACATATGAGCCGCTGAAAGCAACAGTGGTATAAGTCACATTTAAGTAGTTTTGAGAAAATTGGAGGTTTGCGTTTTGGTATAGCACAAAATCAGTGCATTTGTTTTTGTCAAAGTTTCAACACTTTTGGAAAGTCAATTGTTCAAAATTTAATTATTTGTAAAAATTATTATAACTTTTGAAAAGGTAAGCAAATGGCGCAAATTTTTGAGTGAAAACAAGATCACACCATTGCGTTGAAATTTTAATCAGCTGTTCACTTTGTTTACATTCCTAAAGCATGACGTCAACTTGAGTACATTTACCGCCAATTTAGCTTGAAGTTAAAAGTAAGCTTTTCGTTAGGTTTGTATTCATATAGCGGGTGTAATTTGAGTGCTGACGTAGGTATCAACCAAAAATATACTGATGAGATCTTATGAATCGAAACATATGTTTGTCTATATTCTAGAGTTGTTGTTTTTTTTTCCTTTGTTTTTCTCAAAGTTTGTTTATTAAACAAAGCATTGAATCAACTTGCAAAATTTTACATGAATGTTGATCGCTGCTAAATTGGCTGTAGTTCATTATTTAATTATTATTAATATTAAAAGCCAACAAACAAACCGAAAATTTCTAATTTTTTTTTTCTAATAAATCTATATTACATCAATCGCTGGAAAAAGATGTAAAATGGATTTTGGAAGTCGCCAAATTCCCTAAGTGATATTTTTGGACGCATTTTTAAAAAATTTAATACACCAATCGATGAAGAATGTTCGAAATTGGACTTTGAAAGTCACTGGTGTGCATTCCGATCCTCTTCATGGAGTATTTTGAACACATATTTCAAATCGACGGAAAATTAATTTAGTATCAAATCGCCATCTTGCATTTGAAAATATTGGAAATAAAACTTCAGATTCGTAATTGGCGACCTCAAAAACTACCCTTTGCCAAATTTGTTATAAATCGGTTGATTTTTAAAAAATACGTGCGCCATCTTGGAACTATAAAAATATTAGATACAAATATCCATACCAACATGTCAATCAATTTGTATACAAATCTTATATTTTGAAAGTAAAATCTGCTATGGAAAAGATCCAACGTCAATCGCAAGTGTAATGCATTTCCTTCTAGTATGAAGCAGTGATGGCATTTGGGTTTTGTGACAATGTACTGAATCGAAACTTGAAATGTACTTTTTAGAGGCCAAATGTACTTTTTAAGCTTGAACACCCAATTTTACTAAAATGTACGAAATTTTTCTAAAATTTACTAAATAGCTAAAATCAAAAGGTCCTCACTTTTAGCATCTCAAAAACCTTAGGAAAATGAGATATAATAGGTGGGCTGAAAAGGTCGTAGGCTGACACAAAAATGGTATTACTAGAATTAAGTCCATATGATTTATAGTTCGTACCAACCTTCAAAAGACACGTATAAATTTGACAGCTGCCGGAAAATTGGTTCGTGAGGTATAGCATTGTGAGTGAAGCAACTTATGATATTTTAAAAAAATGGATAAAAAAGAATTTCGTATAATAATGAAGAATTGCTTTTTGGCGAAAAAAATTACTGCTGAAGCCAATGCTTGTCTTGATAAGCATTATGCGTACTCTGCACCAGAAAAATCAACCGTTGAAAATTGGTTTGCAAATTCACAAAATAATTTTGAATGATCGTAAAGTGAAGATGATCGAGATAGCTGAGACTCTGAAGATTTCAAAGGAACGTGTTGGACATATCGTGCATGAATATTTGGCCATGCGAAAGCTGTGTGCAAAATGCAAAAGCGTTGTAATGATTCGGAGCAATGTTTAGCGATAATCAACCGTAGTACGGATAAATTTTGCCATCGATATATAACAATGGATGAAACATGGCTCCATCACTACACTCCAGAGTCCAATCGACAGTCCGGCGAGTGGACTACACGTGACTTATCGAATCCAAAGCGTGGAAAGACGCAACAGTCGGCTGGCCAGGTTATGGCATCAGTATTCTGGGTGCGCATGATATTATATTCATTGACTACCTAGAAAAGGGCCAGACCATCAACAGCGTTTATTACATAGCAGTGTTGGATGAAATTACGAAAAAGCGGCCCCATTTGAGGAAGGAAAAAGTGTTTCATCAAGACAATGCACCGTGTCACAAATCAATGAAAACGATGGTAAAATTGCATGAATTAGGATACGAGTTCCTTCCCCATCCACCGTGTTCTCCAGATCTTGACATTAAATTGCAAAAACTACATCTTGCAATTATTTATAAAAAAAATAAGTAATCAGTCTTCACATTGCAACTATTTTCATTAACTTAAACCAAAAACAGGAAGTTGTTATAAATTGTTCTAATGTACCGAAAATGTACTGAAAATGTGCTGAAAGTTCGCCAAATGTACTAAAAATGCGGCAAATGTGCTGAAAACTTGTTGAATGTACTGACAACGATATTTCAGGACTCAAATGCACCGAAAAAAGTGCATATGTACCGAAAATGTCACTGATATGAATTATAACGACTCAGTATCTGATAATGATATTGCAGCTTGCAATATGTGGTTGCGGACTTTTTCAAGTCTACATATTCATCAAAGGAGTATAATTTCTCCAGTTATGTATTCACAGTGAAACAGTGTGAAATAAATCAGTCTTCTATCAGTCTTGACAATGTTAAATTGAGCTTAAGTCAAATGAAGACATCCTTAACGGTTGGTCCTCATGGTATACCATATTTAAACTTGCATATGCGATTTTTATGCTTTTCTACTTTCCTTGAAAATTTAACATTTCCCAAATACCTGGAAATCGTCATTTACATAAATCTGGTAATAAGTCACTGGTAAATAACTACCGAATGATAGCAAAGCTAAGTTCATTGTCGAAGCTTTTCGAAAGTATCATTACGTCGCAAATTGCTCATAATATTAATCCCATTATAACATAACGCCTTACCAACACGGGTTCCTATCTGGAAAATCTACAGCAACAAATGTAATGAATTTATCGTCTAGAACCATAAATCAATTTGGTCACGGCTTTCAAACTGATGTAATTTGCATATTTTGGCACCGCATGTAGCAAATTTTGAAATAAAATCATATGCATCTAATAGGTCACGAATTGGTCATAATTGGTCAGTTAGTCCGAATAATTGGTCAGATCGAGAAAATTTAAAATATTTTGTTTTATGCATATGATTTTATTTCAAAATTCGCTAGATGGGGTGCCAAAATATGCAGATGACCTTGAAATTTTTCAAAACGCTTTAAAAAATGTACTCTTGCTGACCAATTATTCGGACTAACTGACCAATTATGACCAATTAGTGACCTATTAGATGCACTTTTTTTTATATCAAAATTCGCCAGATGGGGTGCCAAAATATGCAGATGACCTTGAAACTTGTAAAAAAATATTTGTAAAAAATTTACTCTTGCTGACCAATTATTCGGACTAAATGACCAATTATGACCAATTAGTGACCTATTAGATGCATATGTTTTTATTTCAAAATTCGCTAGATGGGGTGCCAAAATATGCAGATGACCTTGAAATTTTTCATAACGCGTTAAAAAATGTACTCTTGCTGACCAAGTACTCGGACTAACTGACCAATTATGACCAATTAGATGCACTTTTTTTTCAAAATTCGTCAGATAAATAAAATGAAAAGTAAGTGAATTCGGCAGATATTTCTCATTCCGAAACATTCAGAAGATCAGATGTTCGCTAAGAAGGATAATCTTTTATGTATTGTTCGGTACTACCTGTAAACTTCCACAGATATTCGAGCCTTGTAAATAAGTTTTAATCGAAGGCCATTGAGATGGATAAGTCCAGTGAAAGGCAAAAACTATCAAACAATCGTAATTTTTTCTAGTAACAAATTCGGACAGCGATTTTGATTGAAAATCTTGAAAAGCGTCTTCAATGATTTCGATCCGAGTGCTGCCGACCAATTGTCGGCTTAAATTTTCGATCATTTTCTTCTTTTCTTCATTTTGAACGGGTGGATCGAAAAAGGCAAAAACAACAATTGCCTCCATCAGATACCACAGGTTTCTTATTAAATCTTTTTGCTACGACCTCAGAAATCTTTTCATTCACGCTGGAGTACGTAATCGCATCTTTGATAAACTTGAGATAATCCTTTCATGCAGTTGAACCATGACACATTTCGCGTCACCTCAAATTCTCCAGGGAAAAAATAGAATTGTTTCCGGAATTTCCAATACGTAAATCCCTTTCACCATTCATCAAGCTTGGTTGGTGGCACCTGAGTCGGAGAAATTGAAATTCTGCACTGCACCGCCCGGAAAAATAATGGTCATCTCTAAGTACTTCTTATAATTTGCTCGACGTTGTTGATACATCAGTTTCTTATGGCAAAATTCGATTATTCGATTGGCAACATCATCACTGATTGCTCGTCGAACAAGTTTATCTTTGAGCGCTAACTCGTATCGCGTGACATCAATTTTACTTAACGTCGATCGCTGAAAAATCTGTTGAAAATGTCTACCTCTGAAGATTTTGATTTTCCAAATTCAGATTCGAAAACGCAACGTTCCTGAAGAACTTTGCAAGCACCAGTACATATATTGACCAGTGTTCGATGCTGTGGTATCGAAACCGATGGCCTGGACAAGTTTATCGGCCAAGTCCCATTCTTTAAGTGTTTCGAACACAGCGTTTGTCACCGATTCTCCTTTTCTATTCGGAATACTTGGAACGCCAAGAAGTTTTTGCATCCCGGAACCATATTCTACTATAATGACAGTAAAACGTTCTATTTTACTTAATTTTGATAAAGGGATGAGTTCCGAAATCATCTTCCCGTCCCAGTGTATTGCCAAACAACTAGTTTTCAGCAACTACAAGTAATAGTAAAAATAAAAACAAATTACATATCTAATCCCGATCCGAAAAGGGACATTCGCCGATAGTGATATTTTATCGAAATAAGATCAAGTCAAGCAAAATATTATTATTCAGTAAATTAAATAAAACTAATAACTTTTAGATGAATTCGAGTCTTTTCACTTGAATTTCAAAATATATTAGAAGAAATTAAGAGATAAAATATCGTCATGAGGTTATCTATGAACCACTTCCGATGTACATATTATACTTAGCTTATTGGAAACATATTTTAACGGCAAATAACACAAATAAATAATTGAATTCATTTAGTTAAGCTTAAAAGAATTAATTTTAATTTTAATAAAAAAATCATATTTTCCACCAGAATATTAGCCTTTTTACAATCTGAGTGGCTTAAGGGCCGGGTTCCTGATATCGGATCAGCTTCATATTCAATATTTATAAGTTCTGGGCCAATTGACATAAATTAAGCCATTTTGGAGCCCAAAAAAACTGTTATCGGAATTTTGAGTACCTCTAATGTACATAGCTTATACGTATGTGTCACTGCTGCTGGTAGGCATTAGGGATGGCAATGGATTAGCAGACGCAAGCCCCGGGATTTATGAAAACAAATTTTTTAGCAAAGAAGTTTAATTATATAAATTTTGTCGTAAATATTCCCTTTTATGTGCAAAAAAATTTAAATTTACAACATTGGAAATAAAGCGTTGGCAACACCATATTGTAAAAACTTTGAATATGGTGGTAAAGTGTGCGTAAACGCAGTAATATTTTTAGAACGCAAAAAAAAAATACCAAAAATTACTTACACACAAGGTTGCCATGTGGCCGTGAATTGAATGGTAAATCCGTTGGCTGCGGAGGAGGCCGTTATCTCGTTAATTGGAGGCTAAAGTCGTTAATGGCCGTTAATTTTATCGAAAGGTCTCAGGTATTTATGTTACGAAAAATTATAAAATTTCATAAATTCGACCTCATTCAAATATTTGATGAGCAAAAAAAATAAATATCTATATATTTGATTTCAACCTGGCAACTCAGTTGACACACAAGGAAATTCAGCTAAATTATGCAATAAATTTATAGAATTTTTATTACGATATTTTCATTTTTGAATACTACATTAGAATACTCAATTTAATTAGAGAAGCCTAAGTTTCGGGATCATCCCGAGATCCCGGGATTACATTTTTAGATCCCGAAAATACCAGGATCAGAAAAAGTCAGAAAATTGACATCCCCAGTAGGCATCCGACCGGATGAGGTCAGCCGCTAGCGCAGTAATTATCGCTACAGGTTTTGAACAAACATCTTATATTTCTCGCTGCTGCTGGTGGGCATCTACCCAACCGTATGTGGTATACTTTGAATATATACATTAGGGTGTTTATTTTCAAAGTTTTAGAGATGGACTTTATTTTTTTTTGCCTATATTTTAGCTTGAGGAATAAAAATAGTTGTCTTAATATTTGAGCTTCCTATCACAAACCTGTAAACGGCGCACAGTGTAAGATTAGCGGCCATAAGGAAAAAAATAAAAAGTTCAAAATTTCTTAAAAACTAATACATAGATCGACAAAAAAATCTTCAACTAAGAGCAATCTATAAGCATTTTGGAAATATGTGGAAATTTGAATGAACAGCATGCACGGAAACTTGAAGTTTTATTCTAAAAATTTACAATTTTAGTTTTATGCAATTCAATATCTCAAGTTTAGCTGTTATTATCTCCAAAACTACTCAGTCAATTTACAAACATATACACATTTTTGAAAAATTTGGAGTTTTTGTTTTTCATAAATAGTATTTTTGAGAATATCGAAGAATTAATTTGGCTTGAAGGTCAGTTACAAGAAAACTTCCTTAAGAAAAAGAAATGTGCAAAAATTGACAAAGTTTAGCAGAGGGAAGCAAAAAACATAATCTTCGATTTTGCTTAAACTTCTGTATAATAATAATACATTCAATACAAATATATGACAAAAATATAGATTTGCACTTTTGCGTTATATGTATGAAATTCAATAATATCTCACAACACTTTTTCGCAAAAAAATGTCTAAAACCGAAATATGCAAATGGAGTGAATTATGCGAATGTTTGGTGAGTATTTTCGGATATTTTTTTTCACTGATGCAGGTCATGCTATATATTTTTTAAAAATATGAAAAAACCTTTTTCCAAATCTGTAAAGTTTGCTTAATTCCGTTCAATAGTTTGAAAGCAGTTGTGCATTTAAAAACATGTTTCGATGTTCTTGATATATAGTAAAGTGAGTAAAACTGGAAATGTTTCCTAACTTTAAGTGTGAATAGCAAAAAAACATAGTCTTCGACTTTGCTTAAACTTCCGTATAGTGATTATACGTTCAATACAAATAGGTGACAAAAGAATAGACTTTTGCGTTGTATGTACAAAATTCAATAATTACTTATAGCATTTTTTTCAAGAAAATTGCATTAAATGAACACATAAAAACGGTTAAATTGCATTAAATTCTACAAAAATGAATTAAATGACTTAAAATTTTCCACATATAATTTGATTTTAGTTGTGCACTCTCACTTTTAGTTGTATCAAATTCGAACGAAAACCACGCCTACCGCCCATACAAAGTGACCACATAAATATGGTAAATTCTATTTAAAATCCATACAAATTATATGTAAAGTTTAAGAACTTCAAATTTTGTACATCAGCCAGGGAAAATTCGAATCGTGATCGTGATCGGATCGTTTTTTGGCTCAAATTGGTTGACAGAATTCATCATGGCGGATCCAATATGACGGTCAAAAATAGAACATGGTGACCGAATTTTTGAAAGTCAACCGACTTGCACCAAATTCGGTATACAAGGGTCTTGGGGTCACTGATCACGAATCCGAAGTCAGAATTTACAAAATCAAGATGGCGGACGTATTTTTTAAACATCAAGCGAATTGTACCAAATTTGTAATACAGGGGTTTTTAGGGTCGCTGATTACGAACCTGAGGCTATATTTCAAAAATTTTCAAATTCAAAATGGCGGATTCAATATGGCGGACGTATTGTTTAAAAATCATCCGATTAGTACCAAATTTGGTATACGGGTGTTTCTGGGGAAGCTAATTACGAATCCAAGGTCAGAAATTTAAAATTCAAGATGTCGGACCCAATATGGTGGATTAGGGTATTGAGTTTCCACCATGTTCGCGCTATCTTGAATTTTAAATTTCTGACTTTGGATTCGTATTCAACGACCCCAGAAACCCCCGTATATATGTATATTTTTCAAAAAAATAACAAAAATACGTGAAAGCTGTTAACTGGTTTTAAATGGTTTTTTATTTCCTTTTAAAGAAGGCAAAAACTTGATGACACTTTTTTCAGCCTTATTTTTAAAGAAGAAAGAAACCTACTTGTGAAGTTTTCTAAAAAAAAAAAATTTAAAAAAGAATTTTTTTTTTGTATGGGAGCTATGCTTGATTATGAACCGATTTTATTCATTTTCACAAAATTTCTTAATCTTTACAAAAAAACGGTCCATGCCAAATTTCATTACTCTACAACAACTCCTTATAGTTTTGGCCGCAGCTTATATGAAAGTGTTACACTGTGCGGCGCGGACAGAGTTTATGTACGATTCGTTGAAATTTGACGAAAAAAGCGACTTGCTAAAACGTAGAAAAAGTCTGTCTTAGGTGCGAAGATATAGGGTTTTAAGTATTTTATTTGTATGGGAGATGCCACCCACTGTAGTCAAAATCCATCCACAATTTTCATCTAGCTGAAAATGCGGACAAAATACACCCAAAGGAGAGTTTTTTTTTTTAATTTGTGGGCATTTTAGCCTATGTTTTAGCATTGGAAATGAAGTGAATACTCCCAAAATTTCAGCTTTCTAGATCATACCTGTGAATGGCGCAATTAGTTTGTTTCCAATTACAATTCATATGGGAAAACGAATAAGCAGAAAAACCAAAGAAGTAAATTGAATTGCATAAATAAATAAATAAATATTAGTTAACCAAGTTTTAAATAAATTTTTTTCAATACTTTTTGCAGCAGAATATATCGCTGAGAGAAATTTTATTATTGCTCTCTCAAAAAATTTGAATAAGGATTAAACCAAAACTCTATCTGAAAAGTATAAAAGCGCACTTTGTATTAAAAACATATATATATGTATGTTAAAAAATTAGCTTGAATAGCACTTTAAGATTCATAGGTGCCCACTAGGGTAGATCGAAATTTTTTCTTCAATCGGCTGGGGCTTAAAATCATAGATATCCAAATTCTGAACATCACTGTGTAGTTAAAACTTTTTTAAGCGATCATACAATTTTAAATTATTTGTACCACTTAGATAAAGAGTGCAAAGTTGATCTTCATATGGTCTATCGAAAGCAGGGGCGACAAAACGTTTTTAAAGCGGGTGTGGAATTCATTCTGTCGAGGAAGGAAGTTTCGAAAATGCAGAACATTTTAAATAGTGCAAGAGGATGCAGGAATAGTCATTAACAATTTCACGAATCGAACGAGTTCTGGAATGAGGTCCTTGCACCATAGATGTTTCAGTAAAAAATCTACTACATCTCCCAAACTTTTTAATTTAGTTTCATTTCTGTTCGCCAAATCAAAAAATATGTTTCAGTAAATTATGTTTTTTGAAATCGTCTTTACAAAAATTTATAATTTTATCAACATCGGAATTTTTGCCAAGTTTGACGAAAGAACTTGGTCGTACACTTCATAATATATTTTTCTAGAATCTAGATTCTAGATTTTCTAGAATCATATTAGTTTTATAAAAAAATTTACCTAGTTGGAGGGCGACGCTTTTTTCGTTTTTATCTTCTGATTCCTCATCTTGGATATGTTTGAATTGAGGCAATCGTTTCGACGAATTTCGGACATAATTGATCATTTCCTTTACCAACCCGATGAAATTTTTCGCTTTAGTGACTTTACTTAATGCATCTTGAACAACAAGATTCAAATTATGTGCATTACAATTAGTGCTTCACCGAGGCTGCGAGGCAGCCTCGTTCTACGAGAAGAGAGCGAGGCGAGAACGAGGCGAGGTGGAAAAATAAATTTGCCTCGCTCGACCGAGGCGAGGCGAGACACACGCTCGGTAAAAAGCGAGGTTTTTATAAAAATGAAAAAAATTATACATGTATCAGGTCTGCATATGTACATTCAACTAGCAAAGCCCGACAAGCGTTGCTACGCCTCAAGAAATGAAATAACATACATACATATGTGTTTTTTTTTTTGGGTGGATTGAATAATATATGATGATTGGTGAGATATGATCAATTTAATTCTTTTCTTATATGGGACGGCGTGGCATTGCCCATTTTTTCCAAATTAAACTAAACTACGAACCTTTTACAAACTATGACAATTATATGTATCAAATCTTATCCATCTACGTCATATAGTTGCTGAGATATAAAAAAAAGTTTTATTCACCTGTGTCAAGTAGTTGATAACACTGGTCTAAACTACGAACAGTGTTTTTGTTGGCCTGGATGTCTCTGCGGATTTCTATAATTTCAGGTACTCAGATTACGAATATATTCATGAAAGTACTGAATTGGCTCTAGTTTTTAAGATATTGATGTATTTTTCTATAAATATATGAAACAAAGTCGGGTTAGTTACACTCTATGTAACTCAAGAACGATTGGACCGATTTTAATGGTCTCAAATTTTTTGGATTTGTCTCCGCCCCGAGAATGACATTGGCTACAAAAATTTTATTTAGGGTAAATAATAAACTTTTTTAAAATTAAGATCTTTGATTTGTTGGATTTGTCTTCGCCCCAAAAATAATAAAGGCTATAAAAATTTTATTAAGGGTGCATATTTAGGATGGCCTTAATACAAAAATAATTTTAAAATAGCATTTTCGCAAAGACCACGTGATCGATTCGCATAGAATTTACACCGCGTGTCTTTTATATCAAAAAGCATAGCTTAAGCTAGTGTTGGCCATTTACCCTCCCGCGGTCACATTGCCCGTTTCGGGATATCATTCGGCCCGCCGTGCAGTTGCTGATTTCTATGCGCTGATTCGCATGAAAATTGAATATGCGAGAAACCCAGTCGGAATCAAACGTGCAAAAACAAAACAAATGCAAACAAAAACATTATTTATGCTAAAGGCAATTTTTTAAGCATGTATTATTGAAATATTATTTAATTGTTGTAAAAAAATGCAATTTCATGGAAAAATAGTCACCGATGTTGCGTCACAAAATATTGAACCAGATATTGAAAGTCTTATTTTAAGTAAACTCAGTTAATATGTTTGTATAACGTACATATGTACACATATTATGTATAAGATTTATGAAATGTTTTCTTTTTGTTGTTAAATTAAAATACAATTATTTTATATGCCAACATTTATCATTATTTATTAACATCAGTGATGCACAAATTTCCACTGGGTAATTTTTTCTATACGCGGAAAAGACAAAACACATTTATTTTCATTTTTTTTTTTCGCTGGAATTTCTTCACATATTTGTACACATACTAGCGCGAAATGTTTGTTGTATAGCTTAAGCTATAAAACTTTTTCTTAAGGTACATATTTAGGGTGGTCCTCATACAAAAATATTTTTAAAATAACATTATCACAAGGCAGTGCTGTCGTTTCGAAAAAAATTTAAGTGCTCAATTTTATATTTTTGGGTATTTTTTTGTGAAAATGGGTAGTACATACTGCACTAATATATATTTACTTACACTTACTCATATGATAAAAATAATTTGTTAATAAAAGTTTATATAGTATTTGTTGAAATTCATTTATTTTTGTACGAATATTGTTACATGAAGAAACATTTAAGTTATGACTAGTTTTTCATACATAACTAAACAGCCTTTTTTAATCTTGAATATATAAAAAAAAATAACATGAAAAAAATATAAAGTAAACGTAAATAACATATAACAGTCTTTTTTTAGTTAGTAAAGAACTAAACAACTATTTAACTCTAGTAACTGTAAACGAAAAAACAGCATTTTTCGTTGGCAAAATATAAAATATATCGTTACCTTAATATAGAAAGGCCCTAACTAACATTTTTTTCAAAATCGAGTTTTTTTATTGTAGATGTCGGTAGGCCACCCACTAATACAATATTGATAAAAATGTGTGTGCTACGATTGAAAACAAAGCATTTACAACCAAATAAAAAAAAAACAAACTCACTTCAATACTACAAAACATAAATTTTAATTAAGTTTTTTCATTCTCCTGTAAAGAAACAAAAATGTTAGTTAGGGCCTTTCTATATTAAGGTAACGATATATAGATTTACTCCGTACGTACATATGTACATTTATATTAAAAACCTTGTTTGTGGTATTTTAATAAAAGAGTTTTTGGTGGCACCCATTCCTCGCAGCTAGTACCATCCATTACTTCTTTTGCCATAAGTATGGCATTAACTGTTTCCGTATGCAAACAATTGCGTTTTCGGTCTTTTATTAAATTTACCTGTGAAAAAATTCTTTCGGCAGTTGCGCTGCTGTGAGGGAAACATAATAAGCTTCCTATGAAGACACGAATCATTGGATACATTCTTTCGTCCAAAGCATTTTTTATCTTAAAAATCTTATCCCAAAACTCTTCCAATTCTAAATCTTTTGACACCATTTCTTGTTGAATCAGCAAACGCCATTCTTCATTTATGTCTTCAATATCTGCGTCTATTAGGTTTGGGAACAATTGCACCAAAGAAACAATTGAAGATGGTAGATTTCGCGGATTTATTGCTTGTATTGCAATTAATACTTCATCATTGAGCCTTATGCGGTGCAATATCTGTTTGCATAATTCAATATAATATTGGCAGCATGTAACTTTAATTTCATTTAATTGATCATTATTGATCGTTTTCCTATCTAATATGACTTGCGCTTTTGCTCCAATATATATATTTTCAGATTCAAGAAATATGTTCTCTGCATTGAAATCTATTTCATTGTTTATGATAAGTTCAAAATATTGTGGTTTGATAAAATTATTTAAAATTGTTTTTAAATATGTTTTGAAAGTTGGTAGCAATTCATGGATCTTAGGACTTTCGGATTGAAATAGTATGTTGATCTTGTTTGTCATTTTTAAAATATATGCCAAGAACGAAAAGTAAATTTTGTTGATGTCAGTCATTTGTTTTGTTATTGAATGGGCCAAATCGGCATTATTGTCTAATTCATACGAGATGAAGAAGTGTTGCAATGGGGTCCATTGTTCCAAAATTCGTGAAGCTACGTTTTCCATTGACAGCCATCGTCTATTACTGGCTGATTTTTTAAGCTGCGCATCATTTTGATGTGGAACTTAGAAGTTTCATGTCTCACCAAAAGCGTTCTGTTATTGGGTATTGAAACTAAACAATACTTACAAAAGGATCTTGCAAATTTTTTTGAATTCTTCCGCGACTCGAGCCATTTAAAGCTTTCTTGCCAAGCTGGTCGAAATTTTTGCAATCTTTTTGTACTGGAATCCGATAACTCAATATTTTCCAATTGAGCTTCTTCATTAAAGTTCAATACCTCGTTACTACAGGCTGGGGTTTCTGTTGCTTCTGGCCCTGAAGGTATTTGATGTACAGATTCTTTTTCCGCGTGAATATCAATTTTGGATAAATTGGCGGCTTCTGCTCTTGATTTTATTAGGAACCTACGATGAAAAATAAATGATTATCCAATCAATTTTTACCATGGTAAATTTGAAATTTACTTTTCCATGACAGCAATAGAAATAATTACATTAATTTTTACATTAATATTCCAAGAGACGCATAAAAAAATTATTGCGCAATTGGCCGCGTTTAAAAAGTATGAATCAGCTAAACTCTAATGGTTGATGTGATGTTAAAATTTTTTAATGTCAAAAGTAGTAAACCAAAATAACGAGTGATGATTTTGACACTTCAAGATTTAAATATGTCATCTTCAGGGATCAGTTTAATAACTTGCATATGCCAATGTAATTGAAGCATGATAGATCAAAGAACGGTGGGGTAGTACAAATTGCGGATTGGTTGGCGAAAATTTTCGGTAGTACAAATTGAAGGTTGGGTAGTACAGTAGTACGCTTGGCTGAAGAGTAGTATGAAAGTACTATAGTAGTACAAACGACAGCACTGTCACAAGGACCACGTATTCGAATAACATGAAATTTACACCACGCGTCTTTTAAAGAAAGAAGCAAAGCTTAGGCTAGGGTTGGTCATTTACCCACCCGCGGTCACGAGCTATGAAACGTGCTATCATTCGTCCCGCCGTGCAGTTGCTGATTTCTATGCGCTGGTTCGTTTCAAAAATGAAATATGCAAGAGACCCAGCAGGAATTAAACGTACAAAACAAAACAAATGTGCACAAATGAGTTGCGCGATGTCAGTTGTGAAAATTTCAGGTCAAAGACATTATTTCTGCAAAAGGCAATTTTTTACGCATGTATTATTGACTTGTAAAAAAATGAGAGACTAAAAAAACTGCTCTTGTGTGCATCATTCTTGTAAAAAGAGCTCATATTCACTGGAAAAAAGTTTTAATTCTCGGAAAAGTACCTTTTGTTTTTATTGATGAATTTTGAGCTTAATAATTTTTTGTGTAGCAATGCAATGCTTCCGCAGTTTATTTATTTATTTACATCAGTAATTCATGAATTTCTACTGGGTAGTGTTTTCTTTACGTGGAAAAGACAAAACACATTTATACTCATGGGGCGAAGACAAATCCAACAAATTAAAGATCATTCATTTTAAAAAAGTTTTGTATAAGGGCCACCCTAAATATTTACCTAAATAAAATTTTTGTAGCCAATGTCATTCTCGGGGCGGAGACAAATCCAAAAAATTTGAGACCATTAAAATCGGTCCAGCCGTTCTTGAGTTATATAGAGTGTAACTAATCCGACTTTGTTTCATATATTTATAGAAAAGTACTAGAAACTAGAGCCAATTCAGTACTTTTATGAATATATTCGTAATCCGAGTACCTGAAATTATAGAAATCCGCAGAGACATCCAGGTCAACAAAACCATTGTTGACCAGTGTTATCAACTACTTGACACAGGTGAATACAACTTTTTTTTATACCTCAGCAACTATATGACGTAGATGGATAAGATTTGGTACATACAATTGTCATAGTTTGTAAAAGGTTCGTAGCTTAGATTGATTTGGAAAAAATGGGCTATGCCACGCCGTCCCATATAAGAAAAGAATTAAATTGATCGTATCTCACCAATCATCATATATTATTCAATCCACCCAAAAAAAAAACACATATGTTATTTCGTTTCTTGAGGCGTAGCAACGCTTGTCGGGCTTTGCTAGTTGAATGTACATATGCAGGCCTGATACATGTATAATTTTTTTCATTTTTATAAAAACCTCGCTCTTTACCGAGGCGAGGCGAGGTTTCGACGAGGCGAGGCGAGATATGTAATGGCAAGTTCTCGACCGAGAACGAGGCCAGGCGAGACTCAAATTTATAAAACGAGGCGAGAGCGAGAACCACTCGAATCTCGCCTCGCCTCGTTCTCGGTGAAGCACTAATTACAATGCACAAAAAGTTCTCGAGGTTCGATTTTTCTCACTCGAGTCTGTAATCCAGTTACATCGCCAGAAACGTTCACTGCGCTATCAAAGCATTGACCTCTACACTTGCTGATTGGCATAACGAAACGAGTGAAAACATCCATGACAATATTCATTAAACTTGCTGCTGTTGTACTAGTTGTTGAATAGAGCCAAGAAAATATTCAGTTGAAATCAGACCTTTGGATACGACTCGAACGCAAATGGAAATTTGTTCTGTTTGTGAAACGTCGGGAGTTTTATCTATTGCAAAGGCATAACACTCAGAACGCTTGATCTCGTCAACATTTTCTGAAAGAATTTTCGTAGCCAGCATCTAAAAAATTTCATTTTGTATTTCGCTGTGAAGCCACTTCTGTCCAGACCGTTTTATCCACGATTCTAAAACCGAAACGTTTTCTGCTCGCCCTTTCAGAAATCTTATAAAATTTGAATTTTCAGCATCATATCCACGAAGCGGCAAACCTTGTTGAGCGGTGATCCATCATTTGCTGTTGCGTCGCAGTTGATAGGAGTTGAACAATGCTAGTTTTGCTGTGCCGGTGAATTGTCTCAAAGTTTTGAATGTGGAATGAACTCGTAGAATGGTTCTTAATTCTTTCAGCTGCGTTAGACCACGAAGAAAATCTGTATTCCACCCAAGCTAAACGCGACTGTTTAATATGCGAGTCATCGGTAGCTAAGTTTTTGCTGCAAGCTTCAGTGCAAATAGTGCAAATTGCCTTGTTGTTTTCATTTAGATCTACCAACGGATTGGCTTCTTTCCACTTTTTGAAGCACTTGGACTCTGGAAACATTGTAATTCATATAACACTTGTTTACACAAAAAAGGATCTGGTTTCTCATGTACTTTTTACGATGTATTTTTTGCCATTTTTTCTTCTTAAGAATCGTTTTCGAGATATCCCCAAAAAATGCGTTTTTTAACACTTTTTTCATTTAGGTATTTGCCCATATCTCCATCAAATTGCTTTCGACTCTGACAAAATTTAAATTTTTCGGATTTCTTAAAAAAGTTTTTTAAGATTATTTTGTTGAAAACATAAGATTTTTGATTTCATAAAATGCCACTTCGATAGAAAATTTTATTCCCTACAAAAAATCTGATATTCAGTTATAATTCAAAAACAAAAAAAGGGAGAAATATGCACCGCGAAAAAAAATTCCTGTGTTGAATTCCACATAGAGATTCTCACGCGTGTGAAGTTCTCCACATGCGCAACACGGCTTTTGGCGCCCCTGATCGAAAGATCTGTCCGAACAGATATGTACCAACATCGATATGAAAAAAGGATCGAAAAATAGAATTATCGCGCTATCTCTACGATCGCTTAAAAAAATTTTAGCTATACTTATACAGTGATGCTCAGAATGATTATGCACATTTGAGTGTTTATTTTGAAAATTTTTTAGATGTATTTTATTTTAGTTTATTTTGTCTATGCATTAGCATAGTGCTTAAAAATTATTGTCACAAAATTTGAGCTTCCTAGCTCAAACCTGTAAGTGCAGACAGACTTTCTAACCGATTTCGTTGAAAATTTTACGAAAAAACCAACTTACTAAAATGTATAAAAGGGCAGCCGTAGGTGCAAATATAAAGAACTTTAGGTATTTTAGTTGTACTGGATGTTCCACCCACTGTTGTGAAACCACGTTCACATTTTTCATGTGGCTGAAAATACAAACAAAATATACCCGAAGGAGTTTTTTATTTTTTTAAATTTGAGGTCCCATATGCCATTATTATAGAATCGAGATTGAAGAAAATTCTACCAAAATTTCAGCTTCCTAGTTAGAACCTGGGAACGGCGCAAACAGTTTGTTTCATATGGAAACAACAAAAATGTAGGAAAACGAAAACATTTGTTTTGAGTTTCAGTGAAAAGGTCGTTTTTTCCATATGAATTATAATAGGAAACAAACTGTTTGATCTAGGAAGCTGATTCCAATTAAACACCCTAATTTACATGTAGATACATCAGAATGTTAAAAAAACTGAACTCCTCGAACTTAGTAGAAAACCCTGTTGAAAACGTCTTAGGTCATAATTTTTTATTCATCCGGTTTAAAAATTGTACCTCCTCCACCTCAGTTCATATTTGTCCAAATAATTAAATTTTTGGTGTTAGAAGGACAACAAGAAGTTCAATTTTCAGAACAACTTTTTTTTGTGACCTGTGACGTTTGGCCGATTATGACACCCATACTTATAATAAATGATCATTACTTAAGCAAAACCCACTTTAAAATTTACGCTTATTAAAGGATAAAAATTTATTCACCTAGTCCCGAAAACCTTGAAATCTAATTCCAATTTCCAAAAATACTGCGATGCACATCTGCGATTTTCGGAATCTCGGTATTATAAAACTGCTTCGAATTTAGTAACCCTACTCCGTACACAGTTTAAACAATAAAAAATTTATGTAACAATTTTTGACTTTAGCAAAAGTAACTTCACAATGTTAATACATCCCTATATGTATTGCATAAACATGAAGACAGAAAGATAGATGAATACAGGCTTGGTTTTGTTTCCGTGCTAAGGACGGCATGAGTTTGAATGTGGGGGAGTAAAATAACACAAAATTATTTTTTTCTTCTTTTCTCTTTTAAGGCATCCCAATACAAAAACTAAAAGTTAAAACTTGGGCCTTTTTATTCTATTGTTATTCATTGACTTCACTAAATGGAAATGAGCTCATAGAAGTTCACCCCCAAAGGCTTCGTTCAGTCACTTTTTCCTTACTGCATTCAAGGATGAGCAACTGTCAGTGGAAATATTATTTGAAAACAAAAAAAAATAAATAAATTACTACAGTCTCACAATTTCCACGCATATTCTATATCATATTCCAAATAAACGGCTATTATGTCTTTCGAAGATATCCCGTGAAGCCGTAAGCCTCTTGGGAGAACTTCAAGGGTTGATTTGCTACACTTTTTTGATCAAAGTTTTTTATTCCTTTAACCACGAAAATTTTATCATAGACGTGGTTGCTTTTGGGTGCTGCTGGTGTTCTTGGCATTCTCTCTTTTAGGGTATTTACTGTTAATAGCAACAACAAACTAGCAGACATACATGTAAACGCTTCTCGTGCAACAGATTGTTTCATATTCGCTCATGTGCAAAATGGTACAAGCTGTACGAATGATGCGACAGATAGTTTTAAAGCAAAGGGGTCACTTCGAATGTTTTTTGAGCTTTAATTCGAAAATTGATTCAACCTTTTAGAGTTTCCCAATGGTGTACTTAGGAGCATATTGGGCAATTTTACACAAGAATAAAAGCGCGTCAATAAAATTGCAGCAATTAAAAAGATATGGACTCTTAGGCACGATTTGTGTCAAGCATGTGAGAAGTCAAAATATTCACATTATGCGACTAAAACTATTTTGAATGTAATAATTTTAGTAAAATTCAATGTGGCAGGCTTATTATTCGAAGGCAAAGTGGTATGTGTTGATGGACCAATACTGCACTGCAACAATTTGTCTAATTTTTTTAGTAGCAAATGAGGTTTTGGGGCTTTTGACTTTCTGCGGCACTTTTTAGGAATTAATTCGAACAAATTTATAATAAAATAAATTAATGATATAAAAAAAGAGAGTTGATTCTTTCAACCTATTTTGTTTATCAAAACAGTGTCCATGACATTGTTGGCCCTTGAGAAAAAAATAAAGACTACAGGATTTTTGTCTTGTAGTTTCACAACAGTTTTGAGTTGATGATTGAACGGTGGAAGAGTTGAAGATCCCACTGCAGAGCCTTTTAGCGAATTCTACGCTTCAATGGTTACCGAATAACCCAAAGTTATGCAAACGCTGCAGACTGTGCCTGAACCGAGCAAAAATTCGACTAAAATGGATCCAAAATCGATATTTACACGGTGGTTTCGTATCATATCACGGTTAAAATTCCGTAAAATTCATAATCGGAGCTGCTCCTTTCTTTGAGAAATCTGCATTTCTGTTTTCTATTACTGTAATATTTGTATATATTACTATATATTATATATTCAACTATATACATATAGATTTTTCTACGATTTTAAAAAATTTAAAATTATGCCAGATATATTAATTTAAAAAACTGGATATATTTTGGTTTTGAAATAAGGGCATAATTGTACTTTAGGGCCTATAGCCCGAAAACTAAAATTTTAATTTTGTATTATGTATTTTGGGGCGCTGATCACGATGGGGCTAAAAAAAATTCTCGGTCTCAAACGGTTTAGAAGATACAACCGCTTAAAGTTTCAAAAATTCTCATTTTTTCAAAAGGCGTTTAATATGTATTTTGGGGCCCTAAATGCAATAGCGATAAAAAAAAAAACTCTCTCAAATGGTTTAGAAGTTATAGCGGTTCAACGTTTTGAAAATTCACCTTGCGCTCCAACCCACACGTAAGTATTTACATATTCAAATTCAAAGGTGTTGGATATTTATAGACTGATCCGCGCCGAAGAAGCCGCGAAGCCGGTTTTGGATTTTTAGGAGTTTAAAGTCTCTAGAAGCGGCATATATAGGACCTATAGTATGTCAAACACCGGCTTCGGTAGCTACAGTAATTATAAATCAAAAGTAGGGTAAGTGGGCGGCCTGCGGCCGCTTCTAGGGACTTTAAACTCCCAAAAATCTAACACCGGCTTCGCGGCTTCTTCGACGCGGATCAATCTATAAATATCCAAAACCTTTGAATTTGAATATGTAAATACTTACGTGTGGGTTGGAGCGCAACGTGAATTTTCAAAACGTTGAACCGCTATAACTTCTAAACCAGGGGTTCTTAAACTTATGTAGTCCGCGGACCCCTTATCGATCTAAATTTTTTTTGCGGACAACATCCAACCTTAGACATTTGACGTCATTCTAAGCTTAATTTCTGGCTCAATAATGACAAAGACACTCAGGCTTGCCAACCGTTGTCAAACTCAACCAGACATAAAATGTCCGGTTATCTGATGAGGTTAAGGAACGAAGTATTTTTATTTTGCTTTAATTTTTCCGACATTCCAGACACTATTTTCTAATAAATATTGATACTTATACCATATGTACAGTATTGGTCAAAACTTAAGCACATGTAATTGTCTGCGGTTTCTTCTTTGGTCATGGGATTAGACTAATCCATAGGATTGATGAAATTATGGATCGCTACATTTACGTTGACATACTAAAAGATGTGATGCTGCCATATACCGATGAATAGACGCCACTTAAGCGGAGTTCCAACCGGACAACGATCCAAAATAGAATAGAATTGAATTTCTTAGTTGGCCTGCTCTCACCTGAATCCTATTGAGAACTTGTGGGAGATCGTTAACATGAAAATCAAGAGAGAAAATTGCAAAACCACGGCGGATCTGTTTTAATCGTTGAAAATATCCTGGGAAGGGATATCGCAGGATATCATTAATAATATAGTTTCCTATATAACAAAAAGATGTGCGTCTGTCGTCCAGAATAAAGGGTTTGCAACTAATTACTAATTTTAAAAATTTTTATTTACTATAAAGAAGGGGGTGCTTTAGTTTTGTCCGTTAAGTTTCCTGGCTTAAAATGTTCCTTTGATAGTAACTTTTTATTTATGAGGCGCAGAATTTTTAAATTTTTGTCTGTCAATAATAAAAGAAATATATGTATACACCGAAAAAAAAACTTACTCCGTTTAAGGAAAAATGCCTAAATGTAAGGAAAAAATGTCCTTCAATACGAGCTAAAGCCATGGGTTCCTCAAAATAAGTAAGTTGGATTCCTTAGCACAAGTAAATGTTGCTGCTTTGAACAAGGTTATAAAACTTAGGAAAATTTTACTTTTTCTAAGGATGAAGGTATCCTTAAATCAAAGAAATTTACTTAAAATAAATTCGTTGATTTCAAAAAAAATTTGTTAATTTTCTATGTCCTCTATTTTCTTATTTGCTGGTTACTTATTGTCAGTCATTCTTATTTTAATTGTAATACGTTTTTAAAACTTCAAAGAAGAACTTAAATTTTTTTTTAACTGTCACCCCGATCAGAGAATTGAACCTGTGTTCTGCGCCATGCCACTGTTCAAAGATGCTCATCTTACCCAACTCAGCCACCGACAGCATTTTTAAGACATACTAAAATGATGTTGTTAAACTGCGCATGTAACAACCATTGTCTGATCAGGAAAGCTTCGGTTCAAATCCCGGCGACGACATAATTTTTTTTTTTTATTTTATTTATTTTTTTATTTAAAAAACAAGTAGAGAACTATAAATATATAGGCAAAAACAGAATACTTACGAGAAAAATAGATATTAATTTCAGCGAGTGTTGCCACTCATTTATTAAGGAAAATTTTCCTACGTTATAGTAAATTTTTGAAGAAACTAACTAAAACTGAGTACGAGTTTCCTTAAACAAAACATTCCATTAGATTAAGGAAGTTTTTACTCAAATGAGGAACAAGTTGTCCTCAAAAATTCTTCCCAAAGAAAAATATACTATTTCGAAGGAAAGTTTTACTAAAACCACAAACTCTATATTTGAGGAAGAGCTTTGACTTGCTTTAATGAAACATGAACTCATTTCAAAGGACTCAATTACTAAATGAAACGATATTTTCATCATTATGAGGAAAAATAACTTAGATTAAGGAAAATTTTTATACTAAAATGGAGGAAGGAAGTTCTTCAAATTTAGTACGGTCTTTTTTTTCGGTGTATAATAAATTCACAACATCGTTCAAAAACGTCGTTTTCACAAAAAATTTATGATTTGAAAAAAATGTACTGAGGGGGTCCTTAAGTTTTGGCCAATACTGTATATCTCTCTGTATTTTAACAAATCTTGCGGATTTATAGAGGCAAACATTTTTTACTAGGAATAAATAAAAATTGTGGAGACATAAAAGAATTAAAAAAAGTTTCAAGTCAAAATATGTACATTAACTCAGACAAATATTTCTTGGTCAAAATAAAGCTTAGAAAATAAATGTTTTTTTTCATATCTTTATTAATAAATAATATAATAATAATAAAGCTTATAATGAAAATTATTTGGAACTATTGGTTATTTTGTAAGCGAAATTTGTTTAGTTTCTTCTGTAGAAGTTTTTACTTAATGAGATCATCCATGTTGTTTTCTTGAAACCAAATCCACAATGTTGGGCTCTATATTCGAAAGTTTTATTTTCAGGTCTGCTTCTACATTGGTCAGCTGGTTTCTATACTTTGATTTTTTATATAATAGTACCAAAAAAGCCTGTTCACACAAATAAGTCGTACAAAACGGAATCAAATTTTGGAGGGCCTTATTTGCAAGTGCAGGGTAATCGGATTTTAAGGTAATTAACTTGAAGAGAAACGTTGGGTACCGTTATTTCGTCATTGATCCCCAACACAACTAAATTTCAATGCTCGTAAGTCCACCTTGAAAATTTGCACAAAATTTACAAATCACGTGAAAATTTCGTCTTCCTCAGTTGACGAAAGAACGTAAATCAAAATAGCTTTTATGCAGCGTTGCTGTAATTGGTTACATAAATAGAGAAAATTGTACTTTTACAATTTTTAGCTACACGCTGGCAAACATGAAATACCGCTTTTGATCCAAGGTACAATCGGTCCAAGGTACATTCTTTTCCCCTAACTAACAGTTAGTTCAATTTTATTGAACTTTAGTTTCAAAGAAGTATCGCAAGAGATATCCGCTAGCATATCTGGCTCTAATGTCGATTATTGCTTAGCATTACTAACATCTGTGTTGAATGGATCCCTGATCCAGTCGTTGCCAGAATCAGAACAGGGAAAATACTGCTTTTTAGAGGCATTTAATGTTCTTTTTATTAGAAAATTTTATTAAATCGCTGAGCCTTGGAAAAGACTCATACACACACTTTTGAATGCGTTTTGACAATAATTCGATTTTTTATAATCGCTTCTATTTTATCTTCAACTTTAATTTTTTTTGAAGCTGTTCTTTATAGGCTCAAATTGAAATCTACAAAACTTGATGATATTGTCTAACAGTAGGAAGAGTGGAAACAGTAAGGTGCTGCGCATCCCGGGTTTAAACAAAAGTAAGTGCACACTTTGTTTTTTAAAAATATGTGCAATCATTGAAAGAGCCATGGCCATGTAGAATTTTTAATAAATGTATTATTGTGTTATTAAGCGAAAAGTTTGATGATGAAAAATTATTGATGTCAAAATTGTTTTGCGGACCCCTGGAATGGCTTCGCGGACCCCCAGGGGTCCGCGGACCACAGTTTAAGAATCGCTGTTCTAAACCATTTGAGAGAATTTTTTTTTATCGCTATTGCATTTAGGGCCCCAAAATACATAATAAACGCATCCAATAGTATAGAATGTAAACATTTTTTAGTATCGATATTTCGAAAATCAAACGGGGTATCGATTTTTTTATTTAACATTTTAGATTTGACGTGTTTTATCGAAAAACTATAAAAAATAAATAAAAAATTTTTTACACAATTTATTTACACAATTGTACATGAAATTTTCAAACTTTGACCAATGTTATCTCGGAAGCCATAAGAGACCGACATTTTTTTTTCAGATTTGGTTTTAGGGGGTAAAACTCCATGATTCTAAAAAAAAAAAAAAATTGGAGCTTAGGCTCTAAAGTACAATTGTTCAGAAATAAGATAATGATATGCGGCTTTCGGCAATCTTTTAAGAAAAAAAAAAATACATTACAAATGATGTATTACGGTATCGGCGGTAAAATAATATCTACCGATTTTGCAACTTGAAAGCAGAAAATCGATATTTTTTAACTTTTTCCCGGTTAATTTTCAATTTTTTTGTAAGAAAAAAAGAAGTAGAAATAAAACTAATCACGGATTCAAATTCCGCGATTAATGTTTGAAACAAAAAAAAAAATTTGAATCAGCTTTATTTGTATATTCGTCGACTCCCATTTGAAGAAAGTCAGGTCTGTTAACTTATAAAAATGCAGATATCTTGGTTTTGAAATAAGATAATGATATGCAATTTACATACAGTATTCTTTTAAACAAATCAAAATACATTAAAAATAATGTACATCGGAATCGACGGGAAAATAATTTGGGGCGATTTTGCAACTGGAAAGAAAGAAGAAAAACTAATCACAGTTTCGAATTTCTTGACCGATAATAGCCCGAAAATGCCCACTTTGTTGGAGAATTGGATAACCTCTTTAAAATCAATATTTTCTAAAATGGGTAAGCAACTTAAAACAAAGAGCGCCAATTCAGTTATTCAGTTTCAGTATTGATGAAAATCCTTTTGAGCAGCTTTGTCTAGACACATATAAGCAGGGCCTGATTTACCCATAGGCTAACTAGGCTTAAGCCTAGGGCGCAAGGTCCGAGGAGGCGCTGAGAATTAACGTTGATTAAGGACCTTCTTGGCACAATTTTTCAACAAGTGAAATTTATAAGGCAAGGATTGGACAGATATAATTGAGACATGAAATTTTCTTTCCCTCGTTTGTCAAAAGTGAGTCTCTAGCCTTATTTGTCCCTTTCTTTTCCCATACAATTCTCTCAGCAAAAATTTATTGCTAGCAAATTTTGTTTTTGTCTCTCTCTTTTCCCATACGCATGCAAATTGATTCAATCATGACTTAACTAGCATGATTACTGCCCTGAAAAATATTGCCTCTTCCTCTTTCATTTTCGAGTTTTTCAAATGTCAAACAACACGTAATAATGGTTCGGCAAAAGTCAAAATCATATAAAAATAAAATATTTTGACACTAGACCTACTTTTGGAAGAAACAGCATTTTTTTCGCAGTAACCTTATATAGTTAAGTCATGATTGACACGTTTTTCTTCGCATATTCGTTAGTTTGATTGTTTTATTTTATTGAAAAATGAGTGGTAATGAGAATACTTCGATAGTTAAAAAGCTAAGAAAAATAAGTCTCAAAGCATTTTTTTTTATTTTTTATACATAAATAAGGGTATTCCTCTAAACGCGAAAACTCGAAAGCATGGAAACCTCGAGAGTTTTCGAGCTTGTTTAAGGGAACACCCCAATCTATGCAAACGTGCAAACAAATGAGAAACGCCTTTTGTTGCCTAAAACTGCCTAACTCGTGTGAGAGAAATCAACATGGGTCTTAGTTGTCAATCAAAAAAATTAAATAAAAAACTTTAATTTGTTAAAAAATTCATTTTTTTGGATTAATTTTAAACCATTCTTCTTGATTATAGATGGAGAAACATTTTCACACTAATATTATAGCTTAATAAATTACTTATCAACTGATACCTATATTGTTTAAATAGAAACATAAAATTGCTTAACTGAATCAAAATAAAAAGTTTGTAGCGAATTAAAATTTAATTTGAAAATCGAAAAATCGTCATAATTTAATTTTCGTTTTTGACACTTTTTTATCTTTTTGAGAACAATTGCGCTCTTCTCGCTCAAATTATTCATTTTCCAACTTTCGAGGCTACTTTCGCATCAAATTTGCTTCGAAAGTTTTCGAGAGTTGCGTAAATTTTTTTTCATACAAATTATTTTCGAAGCTCGAAAATGTTTTCGAGTTTTCGAGGCTTTTCGAGTTTTCGAAGCTTTTCGAGTTTTCAGGAATACCCTTAATATGAATTGTTTCTAATAAGATATTATTGCTAGTCAAAAATAATAATTTATAATATGAATAAAAAAAGTATAAAATACTATACACACACGCTATTGTTTATTCATATTAAAGTATGCATAAGGTTTTTATAAAAACAACAGAGTATACTATGTTTTTTTGAAGGTGAGAACAAACTTTTTTTTTTTTTTGCTCGTCAAAATTTTTCATTTTGTACTTAGGGGGCGCATATTCATAGTTAGCCTAGGGCGGTCAGAAGTCTAAATCAGGCCCTGAATATAAGGCCATTGTAATCCGCTGTTGAATATCCCTCGACTAGACTATATGAAGAGGTCATCAAGCAAAGACAATACTAAGTATTTACATAAGTGATGGCATTTGGGTTTTGAAGAAATTTACATTTTGATGCCGAATGTACTTATTTGACACGAAAAATTGACGTAAAAATTCAGCAAAATTTTAAAATTTTTACTGAAAAAGAAGGTGATCAGCAAAGTTTACTGCAGGCATATTCGCGGTAAATTGACGAAAAAGAATTGTAATTTGTAGAAATAGTCGAAATGTATTGAAAATGCGCCAAATGTACTGAAAATGGGCCAAATGTACTAAGAACTTGTCGAATGTACTGATGACGGTTTTTTACGACGCAAACGTACTGAAAAATGCACAAATGTACCGAAAATGCCATCACTGATTTACATACATATTAGAGGTCTGCACAAGTGCACTTGAAACGGCAATCAAGTCACTTGACACGAATGCAAAGTTTACCAAGCAAATGAAATGTTCTACAAGTCCAAGCTTTCTTTCACTCTTAATTCGCATTTTCTCTGTTGAGAAGCAAACATGTGTAATGTGAAAATAGCTAAATTCACTTTAACTCCAAATTTTTATGAAAACAAACTTTTCTTATGTAATTTTAAATTTTAAGAATGAATATGAAACCAAAAAATCTTGATCATATCTAGTTTCGGAGATGAAACTGTCGAAAGTTGCGGATGTAGCTTTTGTAAAAGTCAATATATGTATATAAGTTGGAAACCCCTAGATCAGTGATGGCATTTGGGATTTGTGAAAATGTACTGAATCGAGACTTCAAATGTACTTTTTAGAGGCCGAATGTACTTTTTTGGCGTGAACATCCAATTTTACTAAAATGTACGAAATTTTTGTAAAATTTTCTCAATAACTAAAAAAAAAGGTCATCACTTTTGCCATCTCAAAAACCCTAGGCAAATGAGATATATTATATGAAATTAAATTACAAAAACTACACCTTGCAATTATTTACAAAAAAAAGGTAATTAAACTGAAAACAGGTTATTATTATAAATTGTTCACATGTATCGAAAATGTACTGAAAATGTGCTAAAATTTCGCTGAATGTACAAAAAATGCGGCAAATGTACCGAATGTACTGAAAACTTGTTAAATGTACTGACGACGGTTTTTCAGGATGCAAATGTACCGAAAAAAATACAAATGCACCGAAAATGCCATCACTGCCCTAGATTTATATTCAAATAATGGGTGTCGTATTAAAGATAATTTTAATGAGCTACAGCTACAATATTGGTGAAAAGATCTTTCAAATTTGACATATAGTTTTGGAGATGTAATGATTTTTCAGAAATATTTATATGTAAATATTTTTCCAAAAAACTGTAATTTTTTTTTCAAATAATGTGTTAATTTATATTTTTCTTTAAAGTCTAAAAATCCTAGTTCTTTTGCTTTAAAATGATGTATCGTTTGCTCTAAATTATTTTGCGCACTTACTTACTGATCATAACATACAAATAATCAATCTTTAAAATCGTAATGATAGAACTCGAAGAACCTAAGCAGAAGACATAAGGTTGCCTTGTCAAATCCACAACATCATATATTATATTTAGGCCTCTTCGAGCTCTATCACTTGGCATACATTTCGAGCTGTAATATACTACAATTTTAATTAAAACAACAAAATTGGCTAAAATTCGGGCATCGGGACAGGCTTTGGCAAGGCAACCTTGGTTTGCTAGTGATGCCGTGATGCTGATTTATTTTTCATTTATATAATAGCCTTATACCATATTTTTAATAATTTTTCATATGGGAGGTGGTCGTAGGAGACGTCAGACCACATCCATTTTTATATGATACATATCTCCTGGAAGTCATGACTTAAGTTTCAAACCGATATTTATTGTAGAACATTTTCTACCATATAACTATACTGTACTACTGTAAACCTTAAAGGTGTCTGGCAGACTATAATAACCATCGGAAGTGTCTGCCAACTAAAAAAAAAAATTCTTTTGATAGCTCCTCAAGTAACATATATAAAATTCAGCTTTTATAAAAATAACGAAAGTTACATGCAATTTTTTACACCTTTGCTACCTGTTATCTTCCAAAGTAACCGTTATCCAAACTTCATACTCGGGGATCGTTGTTACCTCCAATAGTGACATACACACAGAAAATTTCAGCTTTTATAAAATGACGAAGGTCTGTTCGTCGCTGGCTCTTGGTCTATAAGAAAATATTATATTAGCGATTTTACAAAAGAAAATTTAATCTTCGAGCGCTCTTCGCTGCAAACAAGTCTATGACTTTATTTGTGTTACTCTCAATTTCCGATGTACTGACATTAGTGCCAGCCCAGTCAATCTGTCCTAACTCATTGACTTACGTACATAAATATGTATTCACATGTTTCAATGTTGAAAATATCCTTTCAGGAGTGTACGTTGTAATCGGAAAAGTTGGCAAAATTTTGAGAAACGTATGAGTATTTAGAAAACGTTTTTTATTACAGTTTTCTAGGGCTTCAAGTGTGCATAACTGAAGCTCTGCTTTTAGGGAGTCCATCTCAAAAAAATTCTTATAACAATCAAAGTTTTAATTTTTCAAGTCAAGTCCCACATACAGACGGCACTATAACATGAAGATATGCTAAAACTGATCGATGATTATTAACTATTTCTTGCAGCTGATCAAAAATCATTTTCAAAATCTGATGACCTTTTTTCAGACCTTTATTTAACAAAATCGTTTTCATATAGTGTGTGTTCTTTTCAGAAAATCGTTTTTGCATGGTATATTTCTCACAAAATCAATTTTATATAGTGTCTATCCTTTGCAATATCGTTTTATATAGTGTCCATCAAAATAAATCTGGGGTGGGGGGGGTTCTATCCCCTACAGTCCTCCCCGGCCCTGATTGGCGTTGAACAACGTTCACAGCGAACTAAAATTCACAAGCAAACGAAGCAAAGTCCTTTTGTTGTATTGTTCAGTTTTGCGCTACTGGTACTGATGAAATGCAGAATGTCACGCTTGACCTATACTTGACAGTAACTCCTATAGTGTGACGTCATAGCAAGTGCGCTTGCGCAGACCTCTAATGCATACATACATTGTATGTAAATATACCACTAGCTGCTTGGACGTCTGAATCTTGACTTATAGATTCTCGAAAATTTATTTCTGCAGCTATTTTTGTGGCCACAGGGAATAAGAGCTAAACTCGATGTTCGATGACAAGGCGAAACAGTATAAGTCTTATAAATAAATACACACATAACTTATGGTTTTTCGCCTTGTCATCAAATATCGAGTTTAGCTGTTATTCCTTGTGGCCACAGATTTGTTCCTCTATCTTATCTTATTTTTCTATCCAACAATCGATTTCAATCTTTCTATTTTTATCTTTTTATATCTCAAAATACCCATATATAATACTTTATCTCTATTTATTTTTCTTTATCATCTCTATTACTCTTTCAGTTTATCGTTTTATTTCTTTATACTTATTGTGTTTCATTGTTAAGTCTGGTGATCTTTTTGTTTTATTCTCATATATGTAGGTATGTATTATTTTTTTTAATTTCGTAACTTTTGCTTTTACTTATTGCAATTGTTAGTAATCAAAAATCGATTTAGCTCCATTCCAAGTATAAAATGAGCTGAACTGAATGCTTTTAATCATAATTTAGAGTAACAAAAGAAATTACTCAATTAGGTAAATTATAAAAGTTCAAAGTATCGTGATTAACAAAAAGATTAACGAATTGGACAAGAGAATTAGCCAGTAAATACGGAAGAATCACTCGTTTAATTAAAAATATACAAAATTGAAAGTTTCTGCAAAAAGGGCGTGCTAAAAATTTGTTTAACCTCTAAGAGCCCTGACAATTTTGATGTCTTATCACTCAAGTTCTTAGAATACTAAATAGCCCTAACATTAATTTCTCACTGTGTATTGACTGTGCTGATGTAGCTTATCATCCGACGTTAACTGAGAAGGCTGTGAGTGCCACAAAAATTAGATTCTAAAATAAGTTCCTTGTTTCTATGTAGTGCTTTCATACTTTATTTTTTTTAAATACATATGTGTTAAGCAAACTAGTTATATGTATTGATACTTTGTTCACGACTACTTCCATGTGTTTCTTATGAAATTCCTTTATTTATAAAAAAAATTATGATAAGGCTAGTGCTAGCAAACGATGAGGCAAAACTTACCCCTGCATCAGTGTTAACTTATTTTATGATAGAATTCGAACACACATACATACATAACGAAGATGGAACGGGCATCAAAGAGCCCGGAAATTTATGAACTGCCTGTTGGAGAGATGCAGCAGAAAAATATATTTGCGCCCAAGTGCAAAAGATTTTAGGCTTTCCACGTTTTTTTGAATTATATTGTTAAAAAAACAGACACAAAATAGTGTCCATGTTGGTTATACACAAAACCGAAAAGATTTTTGGCACATTATTTTTCAAATATTAATCTGCGTTCAATTCTAGGGAACCCATATTTTTTTATTTCGCTGAAAGGACCCAACTTTCAAAGTTATGGTCATTTGAACTTTGTCCTTTAAAATTATAAAAAAAAAATTCTGAAGGGACTTTTTTTCAAATTGTCGATATTTTTTTAATTAATAACGGAATTTCATAATTTTTTTTTCAAACTTTTCATAATTTAATGGATCTTATGAAAAGATGACATTTAGTGCAAAGTAAACTGTTTTGTGGAAAATATTGCAGATATCGTAATCCAGAGGCATTTTTTTCAAATCAAAAAATTTTTAAGTGCATCAGCTTTTTTTTCCTTAAATTTTTTCATCAACACAGAAAGGCCTAAATTACATTTGGTAAAACTGCCAACTGTCGAAAATGGCTTATTCTTAACTGAGCGCATTTTTCTTAAAGCTCAACTATTTATAAATTTTAATTGAATAGTTGGGTGGTATAAAGGCACTTTTGCGGGAGTGCCCTTTATCCGCAAATTATCTCTATGTTTACGAGAGATCCTCCTCTACCTCCCACCAAAATATCACATCGATATACGCAGTACCAGCGTTACAGTAGAACAAAATGTATCACTTACGTACTTGCCGAGCATTGAAATATTATTTATATTTCGTTTCAATGAACTGTAAATTTTAAAGTAGTAACGAAACAAAAAAAAATATTTCAATGCTTGGCTAGTACGTAAGTGATATATTTTGCTCTACTGTATCGCTAGTACTGCGTAGATCGATTTGATGTTTTGGTGAGAGGTGGAGGAGGGTCTCTCGTATATATAGAGGTAATTTGCGGATAAAGGGCACTCCCGCAAAAGTGCCTTTATTCCATCCAACTATTCAATTAAAATTTATAAATAGTTGAGCTTTAAGAAAAATGCTCTCAATTACGAATAAGCCATTTTCGACAGTTGGTAGTTTTACCAAATGTAGTTTAGGCCTTTCTGTGTTGATAAAAAAAATTTCAAGGAAAAAAAAAACTGATGCACTTAAAAATTTTTTGGTTTGAAAAAAATGCCTCTGGTTTACGACAGTGATGGCATTTGGGTTGACTTGAAATGTACTTTTTAGAGGCCGAATGTACTTTTTAGAGGCCGAATGTACTTTTTTTTTGGCGTGAAGACCCAATTTTACTAAATGTACAAATGTACGAAATTTTTATAAAAAAATTTTTAAAAACTCAATAGCTAAAAAAAAAAGGTCCTCACTTTTGGCATCTCAAAAACCCTAGGAAAATTAGATATATGTGACATTAAACTACACCTTGGAATTATTTCTAAAAAAAAGGTTATTATAAATAAAGGTTATATAAATTATTCAAATGTACCGAAAATGTACTAAAAATGTGCTGAAAATTCGCCGAATGTACTAAAAATGCGCCAAATGTACCGAATGTACTGAAAACTTGTCAAATGTACTGACGACGGCTTTTCAGGACGCAAATGTACCGAAAAAAGTACAAATGTACCGAAAATGCCAACACTGGTTTACGATCTTTGTAATATTTTCCACAAAACAGTTTACTTTGCACTAAATGTCATCTTTTCATAAGATCCATTAAATTATGAAAGCTTTGAAAAAAAAAATTTTGAAATCCGTTATTAATTAAGGAAATATCGACAATTTGAGAAAAAATCCTTTCAGAATTTTTTTTTTTTATAATTTTAAAAGACAAAGTTCAAATGACCATAACTTTGAAAGTTGGGTCCTTTCAGCGAAATAAAAAAATATGAGTCCCCTAGAATTGAACGCAGATTAATATCTGTAAATTTCAAACAAATCGATGTCACTAAATTGACTTATTGTTCGATTTGAAAAATAATGGGCCTTTATACAAAAAAGATTTAACTATGAAGAAGTAATGTAGGATATCTACAAAAAAGTTCTCAGTGGTTATTGTGTAAATAAAAAATCGTCTATCTCGTCAGACATTCTTCATTCTTTCACTGTCTATTCTATCAGCCAACTCTTGGCACATGTGCAAAATCGGAACACGATTTAAACGTTTTTCACACATCATTGAATACACCTACACGGTGGTCTTTAAAAAATTTAAATTTTTCGAAATACCAACCGCGATTTTTTTCAGGGATAATGTTGGTGGACCTTTCTAGTGTCAAAATCCGCGAACCGCGAAATCGAACGTCCAGCCGTTTTTTTTTCGATATTTTAATTTTTTTAACGATTTTTTGAGTATATTTCGGTGTTTATATACATTTGAGAAGTTCAAAATATAAACTTTTTGATTTTTTTCACGATGTGTCAGTGGAATACAATAGCCCTATATAGACAAAACAACCCATAAGGATTTTCATCAATTTTGAAAACTGGATTGCCGCCGCCTGTTTTAAGTTGTCTACCCATTTTCGAAAATATTGATTTAAAAAATGCTTCAAGCTAAAGAGGTTATCAAATTTTGCAACAAAGTGGGTATGCTTATCGAACTATTATCAATCGGGAAATTCGAATCCGTGAGTAGTTTTTCTTCTTCTTCTTTTTTCGCATAAAAAAATTGAAAATTGCTCGGACCAAAATTAAAAAATGTCGATTTTCTACATTCAAGTTGCAAAATCTTGATATAATATTTTACCGCCGATCTAGTGGTACATTATTTTTAATGTACCTTTATTTGCTTAAGAGAAAACCGTAAACCGCATATCAATATCTTCTTTCAAAACCAAGATATCTGCATTTTTCTAAATTAATAGACCTGAAATTTTTCGATTCGTTGTTGACATATATACATATTAAGCTGATTCAAAATTTTTTTTGTTCTAAACAGCTATTATCAATCGAGGAACTTGATTCCGTTATTAGTTTTTCTTCTTCTTCTTTTTTCTTATAAAAAAATTTAAAATTGACCAGTAAAAAAACAAAAAACACTAGACACTAGAAGGCTCCCCCAACATTATCCCTGAAAAAAATCGCGGGTGGTATTTCGAAAAATTTTAATTTTTTAAAGACCACCGTGCCTACAATTCCAGCTTCTTAAAAATCGAAAAACTCCTCTCATTAGTGCAAAAGGATGCAGGAATATTCATTAACAAGTGCACGAATCAAACGAATTCTGGAATGAGGTCCTTATACCATAGATGTTTCTGTAAAAAAATTACTACATACATCTCCTAAACTTTTCAACTTCTCGTGCAATAAAGGTTTGGTTGCAGTGGCTGTGCGGATTGTGGCACCACCTTTTTGAAACCAAATATCTACTTAAAATTAAATTTTTTATAAGAAATTTAAGATTTGGAACGTATTCCCCAAGTTTAATACAAAAGTTGGTTCACAGTGCGCGGTTTCATCTTGCGAGCTGTTTTTTCAGAAAGTAACTACCACGAAGTGCGAGGGATTAATGTACACTCTGACTATTTTTTCTCATGTATTTTGAGGTGTTGAACACGATGCAGCCACTTATTTGTCTAAAATATGTAGGTTTTTTGTGTTATTCACCATTTTTCATTAAAAACAATTTAAAATTTTTTTTTTTTTATCAGCCCAAAAACATTTAAAAAAAATTTTTTTTGTTCTTTTGTGGGCCTTAAATGCACCTTTGAACACAAAGCCCATAAAAATAAAGTAAGTAAAAAATTCGCATACATCTTTTGTTATTACTAACACTAGCTTACAAATTTGGGCTTTATGTATCTCAAGATCTGGTTTCTAATACAATTTTTACGATGTATTTTCTCTTAAGGATCGTTTTCGAGATATCCCAAAAAACCCTTGCACTTTTTTCATTTATTTGCCCATATCTCCATCAAATTCTTTCCGACTCAAACACAATGTACACCATTCCCAAGATATTTTTATTTTTTTTCTAATCATTTGCTATTTGAGTGAATCGAATAAGATTTGATGGAGTTACAAGTACCTAACGTAACATTTGAGCGTGTTTCTTCTACTGCTGAGAATATTGTCACCAGCAAAGGAATCTGTTTATCGGGTGATAAATTTGACAAATTATTATAAAAGCTTTGGGAATAGAGTAATATTTTACACTAGCTATAAATCTGTACTTTGTGCAGGGTTGCCAAGTTGAAATTGAATTAACAGCTTTCCAAAAAAAGCAAAACATTGTTAAAATGCAAACATTTTTGAGAAAAATGTGTGACCTTTCTTTTGGGTTCATAACAAATAATTTTACTTCCAATTAACGGCTTTTATCTCCAATTAACGGCTTAACGGCCTCTTACGGCTTTGTCATCCAAATAACTTCCAGGCCGCGTTAATAACGGCCACTTGGCAACCCTGGTTTTTTGTTTATACAATTTAGTTGTTAAAGAATTTAAATAATTAGTCAGAAATTTCAAAAAATTGTTATATGTCAAAAACTATAGCACATGCTATTTTAAATTTTTATGTGCCAATATTATTTCGAATTAAATTACCTTTCATATGACATCCATGTTGGAAGTCGATTTAGGGATTCCCATCTTATCATGATTTTATTGAAACTGAACTGCCGATTCCTATACCTCCGAAACTAGAGGCGTATAATATTTTATCATTCCATATTCGATGTCAGTATTATAAATCTCTTAGTTTAATAAAAAAAGAGACATGCCTGTCACCTCATAGGTTTGGCAGACATTTTCGGCAGAGTGTAGGTTGTCATACCTGGTTTATCTGAAAGAGCATGTAGTTTCCCTAAAATGCTGTAATTGAATTCAAATTCTGTGATAATGCCAAAACATTGTTTTCTTTAATTAATTTAATTAAAAATACTTCCGGCTAGACAAACCGTATCATACCACCGGGCTCATTTTGCACCTATGGTTTTCTATATTCAACTTTCACTAGAATTTTTCAAATTCACGATGACGATGATGATGATCCACGAAAAACTTATCCGAAACGGGCCTTTAAGAGGACTGGGAGGCCCATTCAAAATTATTGTAAGTCTTTTCTGATTGATTTTTTACGTAAAATATTATTTTAATAGCGCTTCTTGGATTCACGAGTGGAGAGCTTTTAAAAGTATGGATTACTTTTACAAACTGTATTGAATAATACAGTATCTATTTTATATTTCCTAAATTATACATCATTTTCGTAATAATCAATTCCTTAGTTTTGCATTAGCCAATATTTTGGCAATAAATTATGTATTATTTTTTTGATTCAATCAATAAAAAAAAACAATACCTCAGTCTTTGTCGAATATGGTTTTCAAAAAACCCATTTTTATAGTTTTGACCTTAAATATTATGAGAGCGGCTCGTTGCGAGTCAAAAGTTTCCCTGATATTTTAGTGTAAAATGGACTAATTTGCATTTTCCGTTTTACATGGATCGATAGGAATAGAAATTTTTATTAATAAAAGATTTTTTGATCTGAACATTAAGAGAATAATTGGTTTTACATAACAATGTTTACATATGTATACTCTGGTGATGGATTTGGAATGAAAGACAAAACTAAAATAGCAATAATATCATTTGAATATTGATCACTTTAAGTTTACCATATATCATTTTATTTGCTTAAGAGCCCCGAACCTTACGAGCAGCAGTGGAGCCATATACATAGTTAAAGTGAAGCAACAACAAGAAACAAGTCGTAATTTCAGAAATACCGGTTTCCTTAGTGAACAAGAAATTTTACGCATTAAACTAAAATGTCAGTCGTCTGCGGTAAAGTGCACACGTGCCTTCTATAAGAAGTAATTCAATACATAACGATTACACTGGAGTGCTTGAATCAGCGTTTAGTTTACGCAGCATATCGTTTAAGCGAAGCCACACTGACTTCCTTTAATACTTTATGCAGAAGTGTTTTCTTACGGCTCATAACAACAATTATCTGAAACAGTATTTGTGCATGTACATGTGTTCATTAGCCCACCCTAAAAAGTGTGTTTTTTTCTTCATTAAATTCACTTGTATATGCACAAGTATTCAATGATGGTCTCCAGTTACGCTCCCATAAAAAGATAGCACAACTCTGCTAAAGGTTACACATTCAACATTAACGAAATGGCGTTTAAGTTAATAGGGACACAAACGTTTAACCGAAGGTCCTTTCTGTAAATGGTACACATTTTTGCCACTTAAGTGCTTTGTAATTAACAGCACTGTTCATGAATTATTAACCTGTGTTGCAGCTTTAAAAGCCATGCTAGTTAGGCCCCATTTGAAAAAGAAATGCGAGTCACAAGCAACAGAGATGAAAAGACGACATATAATACAGGTGCGAAACAAAAAGTAATGGATTACGAAGAAGAAGAAGCATGGTTTGGAAAGAGCATTTGTCCTGTTTGAGTTTTGGTAAATGCACTTTTAAGTTTAACTTGGTTTTAAAATTTTAAAGAAGTTTTGCTTGTTATGCATTTGATATACCTATATTCGCCAATTAAGTCAAAAACCAGAATACGGATGTATTACATCTGACCAGAACAAAATTTTTAGATCCAATATTGTCTTAATAGTAAGCGTCAAAGTATTGCTGTTCCATATTTTTCCACTACTGTTAAAATTTTCAATAAAGCGTGCGATCAATTATACCCCTGAAGAAGTCGAAACAAAAGCGACGAAACGTAAATTGACTTAATGAACTTTTAAGTGCAATTACAAAACACGGGTCAAAAAACCTCCATGATATTAAATAACTTGAGAAACCATTGACCCAAAAGCTAGATATTTAATAAAATTTTTTGGCCTTTACCTGAAAATAATATACATAAGGCGAACACATTTTTTCGTGCTCTTACGATTTGTTGACAATTGAGTTTGCTTAGCTTAAAAAAAAATTAACTCATTATTGGAACTTAGAGGAAAGTGTGTTGGCATCTGAATCATATCCCTTTTTTAAATTGAAATGGATGCCATAAGGAATTCCCTACATTTTAAGCCAAAGTACAACAAAATTGGTTAAAGCCCGAGGGAGTTTTGTCCAAAACATAATGTAAATGAGTTACGTTGTTCAACGAAATTCGATAAAAATCCATTAATTTTGTCACAAAGTCAATAATTGATGTTCACTTAAGTTATTTTACACGGGTGTCACCTACCCTAATTACGCTACCGGCAGAAGTCCCGATTGCCCGATTGCCGTACCAAGTTTTTTATCGTTTATTTTTGTTCAGTTAAAATACTATTTTGAGTTTTGCTACTAAATGTATCTACTAGTGTGCAATGACACTTTCTAATGTAATAAGTTTCAAACCATATGCTGCAAATTTCATACGTGTAATGCTTTTCTGCGAAGGGAGCGAACAGCCCTCTTCAGTTTAGACAGGATTCTCTTATGTCCACAGTAGAGGCAAATTGTCTTCTGCTATGTAATTGAATGAGGGTTACTTTTTATCAAAAGAAAGCTATGGTGACTGTATAGTTTAGAGCTTAAAACTGTTAACGACAGGCCATTGCACAAGTGTAAGAAAATCTCCAATATGAACAAAAATCTAGTTAATGGTGCTAATATAAGTAATTGAGTGTGAAAATATTGTCACAGTCAAACCTTTGATGTGATATTTTTACATGGCACTTGATACGGCGCGCTGTAATACTGGTTATGAATATGAGAACGATACTTAGAAACTCTATAAGTATTTCTCTGAGTTAATGAGAGCCAAAATAAGAGTTCAATGCTTTTGAAAAATCGGTGAAAATTGAGTCTGCTTCGTCTGTTTACATGCAACCCCGGAAAAATGTGTGACGTGAACTTTAACAGAAATATGGTAGAATTACCATTGAAATATCCTTGTGGTTAAGTAGTACTTAATAACTGATTGCTCTTGAAATACACGTTAATCGTAATAATTGCTTTTAAAAATTAGAAAAATGGTGTTTAGTTTATCAATATCTCGATAGTTTGCCATTTGTGATCTCGATCCTATCTTATGCAATGGTACACATATGAATATGTATGTCTGAAGATTTCCACAAGTTAGGAACACATCTGCTCCCCATCGACATGTAAAATAAATGTGATAGTGGATCAAGAAATTTAGCAGAACAAGTTTTAAGAATAAAATATTAATACTATCTGACCACTAGGATAGGAGAGTTTGAATTTTTGTAAGAACAGACATAATTCGAAATGGCGTTCACAGGTTTAGATCCACACAAGAGATGTTATAAAATAGAAATATGTAATCATCTCAGAGAAATAACATTTAATTAATGAGTTGCTATTGAAAAAGTAAAAAAAAAAAATGTATAAGAGACATTCTTTTACAAACCCAACACTTTCTGACCGACCTATACTTAAATCGCTCCAAATTGTTTTAAATATTCTAGGCATTATGTGAGTGAAAATGTGCGTCGGGAATTTTTTCTGTTATCGCAGATATCGATTTGTGAAGTTTGAACGTTTTGCGATTCATGGTCATATTCAAATTGTCATATCTGTGGTTAATTTTAACGGAAAAATAGTTATGTATATCGAACTAAGGCTAAATCAGTTTTCTTCCTAAATTTATGTTCACGACACTTCAAATCAATTGTTTAAAGTTGATACGAAACTAAAAACAAATACCAATGAACTCCTCGTAAAATTTCTTTTTGACGTATCATTTGGCCAAATCGGATGTTTTTTAAATTGTATACGTATGTCTTACATATGTATTTCATTCGTATGTAAAATCATGAAAAATCAGTAAATATGGGATTAAAAAAAAACTCTAGGAATTTTTTTTTGTTTTTGATACATATCGACTATAAACATTTCCCCATTCAAGTTTTTTTAGTAACTCAATTTGCATTTAAACTTGGTTAAAGCCCACCGTGCATCCATTAACCCAAACATCCATTTGTGCACTGTACCTCCTACATTTACCAAATCTCTTTTATTTCTTTTAGTTTCAGTAGGGGTAATTTATTTGATTTTTGTCTTAATTATGCTTATTTGATCTAAAATAAGTTCTTTGTTACATATTTTTGCTTCTGTTATATTTGTCTTATATTGGTCTACTACGTTAAGTTTAACTCTTGGTCGTATAATATGCAAAACTGTATTTACCTCGTTAGTTATTTATGTATATCTCCCCTATTTAAATCATAGTGTACCCTGTTTCCTCCGTTATTGGGGCTACTTAGTGGTATCCTTTAATCCGTTTCGTCATTGTTCACAAAATCAACATCGCAAAAAATATCTGAAAAAATATTGGCATTAGACTAAGTGACCCTTTATGTTGAACAGATTAATAAATGAAATAAAATTCATTTGACACTGTCTACATTAAAACATCCTGATACTAAATGTATCATCTTTTGCAATGTCGAAAAGGATTTCAATGCCACAAAATTTATGGGTTCTCTTTGTGTTGACACTATGGACATTTTGTAATGGATTTATTCTAAAATATGGTCAATTTTTATGCCTGACTTTTCGGTTATTTCTTATGGGTCCTTTTTGTCTATTTTTCTGTTTAATGTTTCCGGCTTTTGTTTCTTTGGTCTATTGTGTTCTGTTTGGACTGATTGATTCTATTTTGGAAAACTATTGAACAAATGCTATCTTGTGCAGAAACAGGGTAACATTTTATGAGTTACCGGATGCAAATTTGGTTAATTTATCGACTGCGGAATCAATGGAAATAAAATTAAGTCCGCAGACTACTAAATGCTCAATTAAATTACTATGCAAAAATTCCTTTGTTATTACCAAATAATTTTCAAAAAAAATTGTATTTGGCTTGCAAGGTGTGTAGTTCGATATAAGCCCAAACTAGTCAATCAAATGATGGTTAATTTATTATATGACTATTTTTAATTAGAAAAGTTGATTTTTGTAAAAAAAAAACGTTAATTGCAGTATTTCATATGCTTTACATCAAAAGCTTAAAAATAAGATTAAAAGATTAAAAATATCTAGTGATAAACCCTGAAACTTATAATGGGAAAATAAACCACATTTATTTTGAACGTTCCCCAGCAAAAATATTACGGGCGTAGGATGACACCAGAGTAAGTCAAGCGGCTTAAATTGTTAAACAAGGGGTTGTATTAGATTCGACCTAGAAAACTGGAAAGCTGACTTGCTCCATTGTTATTCTCAACAGATCTCTGGACCACAAGGAATAACAGCTAAACTCGACATTTGATGACCAGGCAAAACAACATAATTTATGTGTATATTCATATGACTTATACTGTTTCGCCTTATCATCAAACATCAAGTTTAGATGTTCCTTGTGGTCACAGAGATATAGCAATGGGGCACACATCCTTAGGTCCAACTCAAATCCGAGAAAAAAAGAAAATGATAAACAAACAGAAAAAATAATTTTTGCTTTGATTTGTTTCCACTTTTTGTGTGATGTTTTTACGTTTGGATCACATACATTATGTTTCTTCATGTTAGATGTCGACCACTCCGATTTCTGATTTGTGAGTCAAGCTCTCGAATCTAATCATCTAACAATTTTTGTGTCATTGGTTTTGTTTTTTTTTTCAACTTCATACTCAGAGCAAATTGAGTTTATATGGCTGATACTGTTTGTGAAATCGATCAACGGTTGAAATCGATCAACGGTTGAAATCGACAAAGGATGTAGAAAAAGCCCGAATCACTTTTGAACATAATTTGTGAGAATAAGCAAAACAAATTTCTCGGAGCGTGAAAATTTACCAAAAGTACGGGAATATGCTTTAGTAAAAAGTTGTAGAAAACGTTTTTTGTAGAAAACGTCAAAAACACATTAATAACACTAGTTTACAAATAATTAAAAAATGTATGAACTTTAGGTGCCACTATTCATTTCTTATGTAAAATCGGCTGCTGATTCTGAAAATCAAATTTTTTTTTTCTTTCACGTCGTTTTCGAGATATCGGTCACTTTCGGTTTTTGGACCTAAAAAGAAAGTTGGTTCAACTTAATTGCGAATATCTCAAAAAAAAATATCTATGCATCCTAGAAATAATATTCACATTACTTTTTCGTTGGCATGTTAGTTTCAGCGAAAAAAATTGATTTATAAAAAAAAAAATTATTTTTTTTTCGAAAAAATGAGAAAAAAGTAAAAATCAACTGCAAATTTTTAAAAGAAAAAAAAATTTGAAAAATTATTTTGTTTTTTTATATCATAGTCTATATATTTATGAAGAAAATAAGATACTATTTATGAAAATCGATTAAGAAATGGAAAAGTTATATAAAATTGAATAAAAAATGGACGAATTTAATTTTTGCCTATTTTTCCGTTTTTTTATGTGTGTAAGAATTTTTTTAACCCCAAAATACAAATTTTTAAATTAAATTTTGTTATGTAGATACTGGTATATGCTAGAAATTAAAATGTTGGCTCCACCCTCCGAATTGGACAAAAACCGCCATAACGGACCCAATTTCCCATTTTTGGCCATTTTGGGGAGTGGGGCCGGTTCCGAAAGAATTTTAAACACCGCCATCGTGCTCAGCATCCTCGAAAACGGGGGGTGACAAATATTTTACCGATAGAAGACGCGGAATATGCAATTTCGTCATTTTGGGGGCTGTTTTTGTCCATTTTGAGGGGTGGGGCCAACTGCATAAGAATTTTGAATACTGCTATCGTATTCAGCATCTTCGAAAACGGGGGATGACAAATGTTTTTCAAAAACCGAAAGTGACCGATATCTCGAAAACGACGTGAAAAAAGAAAAAATTGATTTTCAGAATCAGCAGCCGATTTTAGATAAGAAATGAATAGTGGCACCTAAAGTTCATACATTTTTTAATTGTTTGTAAACTAGCGTTATTAATGATAAGACTTTTATTAGCTTGTGGCCATTTTTATTCAATATTATATAACTTTTCCATTTCTAAATCGATTTTCTTAAATAGTATCTTATTTTCTTCATAGATATATGAACTATGATATAAAGAAATAAAATAATTTTTCCAATTTTTTTTTTCCCTTATAAATTTGCAGTTGATTTTGACTTTTTTCTCATTTTTTCGAAAAAAAAAAAATATTTTTTTAGAAATTAATTTATTTCACCGAAACTAACAAGCCAACCAAGAAGTAATGTGGACAATGTTTATAGGAAATTTAATTACTTTTAATTTGACATATAGTAAATTTATATATAGGTTTTGGTTCTTAAGATATTTGTAAGTAAGTGAAACCAACTTTTTTTTTAGTCCTTAAACCGAAAATGGCCGATATCTCAAAAACGACGTGAAAAAAAAATAATGTGATTTTCAGAATCAGCACCCAATTTTACATATCAAATGAATAACGGCATTCAAAGTTCATTTTGGCTGTAAGCTAGTGTATTTTTTCAATTTTCAAATTCAACATTATTTAATTTTTGATGTCTATATTTTCTTTATTATTTATTTTGTTGATTGAAAAAAATTCGCATTTACTGCCAAAGCATGCGCTTAAAAATTTTTACTACACTGAGAAAAGAGTATGCTTCGTTTAAATAAATGTATTGGTTGATAGATTTTTAAAAAATTTGTTGACTATCAACAAATTTTGGTAGTTATTATGTCCTTAATTAAAATTTAAATGATTGCTTATTTGGCCAAACGTTATATTAGTTTTAGTCGATATACTTAAGTATATTCTGCTACACTCACAGAAAAAATTACTATATTAAATACAGGAAACAGATTTCCTATATTTAATATCGGTCGTTCTCTTACAAGCCGCACAAAATTCAGGAAAAAAAACCTCGATTTCTCCAAATGCGATGAAAATTTTTTTGTTAGAAGTAAAAAATTCAGTTGACATATGTCTTTTGATTTTGCTGAAAAAATTTTATTTTCGAAAATATCCACATATGAATTTTTGATAATTGACTGGATTTTGTCATATGTACTCATACTTGAAGTCTATTATCTCCAGTTCTACTTATCCGATCAATGTCGGATTTTTTTTATTTAATAGTCTATAACGTTAGCTTCTGCAATAAATTTAAAAAAAAATTTATGTTGTTAACAAATAAAAAATAATAACAATTTAATTGTTTAAATTGCTTTAACAATATGTCCCCCAACTAGAATACATTGAAGAAAATAACATTTTGTTCCTTATTCTTTTATCTACAAAACCCATTTTATAAAAAAGTTGAGTCTCTGTTAGATCAGAAGCTATTAAATATTTTCGACCGCAAGTCATAAATCCTGAAGGAATCCAAAAGTGCAGCGTGCGGCGAATCAAAATTTAGGAACGAGTGTCAGATACTCGTTCCTTTGTTGTGACTCGTCGCACGCTGCCGTCCATATAATATACCATGGAAATATGGCTGGTATTTTCGAAAATTAATAAAATTATAAATCTCCTATCTCCTATTATATTAAACGAGCAATTACTGTATGTATATATACATAGGGGAAGGCATGGCAAAGCGGTACACGGGGCAAAGCGGTACAATGGGTATATTTATCCTTGCATTATAACGCCATCTAATGTAATTATAAGGAAATTGTTTTTGAGTAGTGCTCTTGTAACTGCCAGGTTATAGCGACATTTCGACCTTCCATTTTCGAGATCCACGAAGTTCATCAAAATGAGTGCAGCCGATGTAAGATTCGAGGATTTTCAACTTAAGTAAATTCATTTCATATAAATAATTTAAAAAATATCGTAGTATGTATTAATGACATTCATTTTTATTGACAACGATTTGTTTATGTTGATAAATTTTTATTTTGCGAGTCTGTATGTTTACATAGGTTATGGCGGCAGAGTGGTATTGCACTTCGTATACCGCTTTACCCCATCCGTGGGGCAAAGCAGTATAAACGTACTTTCTTTTTGCATCGTTATAATAAACATCTTCTGTTCAGAAAATAATGAGCCTAACTACCTTAATAAATTCATTATAGATCGAACTAATAACTTACATGTTTAATTGTGCGAAAAAATTCTTCTTTTTTTGTGAAAACTTTGTTTTCCCGTTAGGCATACTGCTTTGCCAAACCTTCCCTTATATACATATATTCAGATTTTATTTCGAAAACGGGTGTAGCGATTTTGATGAAACTTGGGGGTTAGGTACATATGTGAACAAAATTAAGATTGGGCTTGGTATTAAGTTTTTAAAGACTCTTGCAGGGGCGTGGCGCAACCCTAAACTTTATTTTTATAACGTCATATCTCGCAAGCCATTCAAGATATTGTAATGAAACTTGGTACACAGATGCAGATTATAAATATCTTAAATTCTGCCGGAATCGGAAAGGTGGGCGTGTCACTTTTTAATAATTGAAAATTTTGATTCAATATTACTCAAAAACGGCTCTGACGATTTTCATAAAAATTTTATAGATAATACCACTAAAAGCAATCATCATAACATGCTATGTGACTATACTGGCAAAACTCGTTGAAGGGCGTGGCACAGCCCACAATATTTATAAACGTTATAGTAAGAGAACGAACAATTCAGTCGATATGAAATTTAGTATAGCAGATATACTTGCTATAAGGCATTTTATAACAAAAAATGGGAGCAATAGTACATGAGGGGCGTTGCACCTCCCATACAAGCAAAAAACGTTAAATGTTATATTTAGAGTGCTATGAGAGTAATCTTTTTAAAATTTGTTATGGAGGTGTCGGTTACTATAAGCTTTGAAATTAAATGGAGTTCAACGGGATTGCATCAGTGGGCGTGGCACCTCCCATATAAGCAAAAAAAATTTTGTGTAATATTTGGTGAACTATAAGAGTAATCCTAATGAAATTTGGTATGTAGGTGTCGGTTACTATAATCTTTGAAAATAATTGGATTTCGACGGGATTGAATCAGTAGGCGTGGCACCTCCCATAGATGCAAAACACGTTTTGTGCTATATTTGGTGAACTGTAGGAGTAATCCTAATGAAATTTGGTATAGAGATGTCGGTTACTATAAGCTTTAAAATTAATTAGATTTCGACGGGATTGCATCAGTGGACGTGGCACCTTCCATACAAGCAAACACGATTTATGTTATATTTAGTGTGCTATGAGAGTTATCTTTTTAAAATTTGGTATAGAGATGTCGGTTAGTCAAAACTCTGAAATTAAATGGACTTCGACGGGATTGCATCAGTGGGCATGGTACATCCTAGTATAACAAAATGCTGTAAGTGAATCTACTTTTTTTAACCTCTTTCCACATTTTCCATATTTTTCCGACTTTATCAAACTCATTCAACTTTTTTCGACTTCATTCAATTTTTTTTAGAGATATTCAACTTTTTTCGATATTTTCAACCTCTTTCAACTTTATTCAACCTCATTCAATTTGTTCGACTTTTTCAACCTTATTCAATTTTCTTCGACTTTTTGAACCTCATTCAACTTTTTCCGAATTATTGAACTTCTTTGAACTGTTTCAGCCTCTTTCAACTTTTTTCCATATTTTTCCGACTTTTTGAACGCCATTCAGCTTTTTTCGACTTTTTCAACCTCATTCATTTTTTTTTTGAGTTATTCAGCTTCTTTCAACTATTTCAACATTTTACAACCTCTTCCAATTTTTGTCAACATTTTCCATATTTTTCCGACTTTGTCAACTTCATTTAACTTTTCTCGTCTTTTTCAACATCGCTCAACTTTTTTCGAGATGTTCAACTTTTTGGAGATTTTCAACCTCTTTCAACTTTTTCAACACTTTTCATATATTATTGACTTTATCATCCATTTTCACCTGCTTCAACTTCTCTCAACTTTTTTCTGTTCCATTTTTTCCGACTTTTCCAACATTTTTCGCATTTCCAACCCATTTCAACATTGCCCATATACTTTTTTAACCTTTATTGATGTTTTTCAACCTCTTACAACTTTCTTAATTTTTATTTTCGGCTTTTCAACTCTTTTCAATGTTTTTTGAGTATTTCAACTTATTCAATATTAGTCAACTTTTTTCAACAAATTGCATATTTTTTCGATTTTTTCAGCCTCAAAACAAAAAACCGAACAGTGGTCGGTCTTTTGGTACTATAGAATTAAATTGATTTCTCCTACATTTGGTAGGGACTGGATTTTTTATTTTCATTCTCATCTGCAATTTTTTTTGTACAGGAACAAGAAATAGTAAAAAATAGTAGGTACAAATTATCAAAAATTTGTACGATTTTTCAGGTAATGGAGCACACCTACAAAAAAAAATTTATTTAAATGAACTGGAATAATTTGTTTTTATTTGATTAGAAGCAAGGAAAAATGAAAATTATTAAAAAATAATAATCTCACCTTAACGCCTATACTTTTCTTAAGAATCAACATATTCGATTCAAATTAAATTTAAAATCTTCGCAAGAGTTCGAACTTTATACTTAAGAAAACAATCTGGTATTTTCAAAAATAATTGTCGGATAAAGACAAAATGTATAAAAAGTTGTTAGTAATTATATTAGTATTCATTTCAATAAAATCTCTTATTTCAAACGGAATATATTGCGAATAATGTTAGGTCACCTTTTCGGAAAAGGTCAGAATAAATCATCGGTCGATATCTCATAAACCTAACCTGAGATGATTTTTAAGAGTTGATTTTTGAGATCAGGGGACAATACCACATACAAATTTTATAAAGGAGGCCGGGTCACTTTCGGACTGTAAACTAGTGTAACATAAAATGAAATTTACTATTCGTTTTAGAGGGAAGCAAATATACGTATTTTACTTGCCTGAAGTGTGCTTAAACTGGCTAATTTTTACAATAACAAAAAATTGCATAGTATGTATTTAAATGCAAAAAATTTTTTCTGTTTGACGTTGTTTCACGATTTTATAAACTGTTGTCATACCTAAAATAAATACAAGTGAATGTTCTTCGTGTGCACATTGGAAGCAATATATGTACTTAAGAGTTCTACTTCGTAATACATGTTTGAGTTTTTCATAGTTTTGATATGATGAAAACGAAATGAAATGTTAAAACGTTTTCATCTCCCATCGAAATCAGAAAAGTCCTGTGCATGTACTCATGTCACTGAGAAAATAAACTCTCAATATATTTTGATGCACAGTTCATAAAAATTCTAAACATATGTACGTGACTGAAGTACTTTTATTTTTTATTTTTCTGAATTTAAAAGCAGAATTTATCGTCTTGAATTTATTTCAATGAAATTTTTATAATGCGACAATAACTAACAAAAAGTTAAAACTTTTGCATTATGTTGATAAAATAAATCGGCGTTTTTTAAAAAAATTTAACTACATTTTAAACACTCATCAAATAAACTCTTACTAAGATATTACAGAACGTATGAAGTATTTGAGATTTGCGAAGATGTTTGGTTTTGTGTCAGAAAATCATGCTATGAAGTAGAAATTATCGTCTTTGACCTTACGTAACCAGACCTTGAACCTGTTTGGTCAAAGATACATTAACTGTAATGTAAATTAAGGTTTTCAGTATTGTCAAATGTATGTGCTGCTTAACGATTTTACAGTGTGCGTAGTCCCCAATTAATGTTGTTTGGCAACACTCTTGATGTGGTTTTTGATATTTTAAGTCACTAAAAGAGGGCGCAAACGTCATTATAAAATAGAAGCTCACATTTGATTGGTTAAAAAGACCAGTAAAGAATATCATACGATTTGAATGTATTCTAAGCGTCAGACTACGTTGGTGACTAAAAGGAAACAGTTGTTCCAATAAAGATTTTTAAAAATAAATTAATTTGAAATTACATAAGGAATTTCATCGAATTGGATTTATCAAAGAGCCAGCTATGCTGCTAACGATTTTGAATTGAACCGATGCAGTTAGAGGTACTACATATTTTGCTACTGTTGTGATAGCAAGACAGAAATATATTTCAATACCATTAATTTATAATATTTTATAGGTTAAATGTCTTATCTAAGTCCGGTGGCTTAATTGACTTTTTTACATTTACACATTTGACAGCTGGTATTATGGTTACTTTTACTCGTGGTTATGCAAAATTTTTTACTCGATATAAATTCTCCAACTAGTTAGTAAATACAGTGGACCCCGCTTAATTGATCTTTTAACTGCGCAAAAAATTTGGATTTATTAACCGGGGAATCAATAAAGAGGGGCCCGCTTATTTGATCCAACGGATCATTTAAAAGAATCTAAAAGGATCTTTTAAAAGAATCCCGGATAATTGATCGACTTAGTCAATTAAGCGAAGAAAAAAAAATTTATTTTACTGACCTTACCTTAAGATAGGATTGTCAGATTTTTGAAACGCAAAATCAGTACATTCAAGTACATATATTCAACGCAAAAAATTAGTACAAAATTTTTTACCTCATTAAATGTTTTTATTTACTAAAAAAAAAAGTCAGAACTTTTCGGATGGCACAATGCCCTAGCAAAATAACAAAATGAATTAAATACATACATGCTTAAAAAAAGGACCATTTTACAGACTCCGCTTAAAAGAATTATATTCTTATGCACTGAAAAATGAAATAAAATGAATTGAATTGAATTGAAAAAATATTAAGAAAAAAAAAAGTTTTTTTCAAATTTTGAATTGTGCATCCTCTGAAACTTAAGAGTATCAAGAAACAACATTTTTGACTCCAATATAATATGTATTTATGACACCTATTAAACAATGAAAGATCGCTACTGTCATCAAACGATTTTAAACTGTCAATCTTTCATTGTTGTACTTTTTTTCAATGTTGCTTCTAACATTGTTGATCTCTTAAAAGGGGACTTTTTCATGAATTTTTAACTTGGAAAATATTTTTCTGGTTATTTAAAAGGGGAAATCAAATAAGCGGCAATCATTTAACAGGGGATTTATACACATAGTTCAAATGAGGAAAATTTCATTGGGTTTTTTTTAGACCAGTAATCCGGGGAATTCAGCTAACCGGAGATCTATTAAGCGGTCCACTGTAATGGTAGAGTTAACTCGGTTAGACGCTTCTACCCGGGTTAAGAAAGTGTTTATGCAAGTGGGTTAACTACATATATAGTCCATTGTGTGAGTCGGAAAAATATACAAATATTTTAAGCAGCAACCAGACCACTTCCCCTCCCTGTTTTCAAGGACGCTGAACACGATAGTGGTATTTAAAATTCTTTTCGAGCATGCCACACCCCCCAAAAGGCCAAAAACCACCCCCAAAAGGGGAAAATCGCATATAGCACGCCTTCCATCGGTATAATATTTGTCACTCCCTGTTTTTGAAGAAGCTGAGCACGATAGCGGTGTTTAAAATTTTTTTGGAGTTGGCCACACCCCCTAAATGGGAAATTCACATATATCGCACCGTTTATCAGTATAATATTGGTCACCCCCCATTTTCGACGATGCTGAACATGATGGTGGTGTTCAAATTTTTTTTCGAGTATGCCACACCCCCTAAATGGCCAAAAATAACCAAAAACCGCCTCCTTCGTTTTCGAGGATGCTGAGCACGATGATGATGTATAAAATTTTTTTGGAGCTGGCCACACCCCCAAAAAATGCAAAAAACCGCCCCAAATATGGGGAAATCGCATATTCCGCACCTCATTTTCGAGGATACTGAACACAATGGTGGCGTTTAAATTTTGTTTCCAGTATGCCACACCCCCTAAATGGGAAATTCACATATATCGCACCGTTTATCGGTATAATATTGGTCACCCCCCATTTTCGACGATGCTGAACATGATGGTGGTGTTCAAATTTTTTGGTGTAAACGAGAAAACCCACGTCACCTCCTAAACAAACATTTCAACTACGTTAACATTAGAAATTTTTGTAAAAATACATTAAAAGTTATGTACCATGGGATCGGTGCTAAAATAATATGGGGTATTTTGAATCTAGAAAGTAGAAAATCGGTATTTTTTCATTGTGTTCCGGCCTTTTTCAATTTTTTATAAGAAAAAAAGAAGAAAAACTATTCACGGTTTCGAATTCCTCGATTGATAATAGCCCGAAAGCCATACGCTCTTTGTTGGAAAATTGGATAAACCCTTTAACTTGCACCATTTTTTAAATCAATCAACATCAACATATTTTGGTTTAAGCTTATCTAAGAGCCCTTCTAAATTAGTGCTTATTATTATTATTACTTAGTAGTAATACATATATTTACATTATGTTACTAGGGGAAAGTGGGGTACATTTGACACTTGAAATTTAAAGGCCTGTATTTCCTTAAACTATTAATGGATTTTAAAAATTGTTATTGTTTTGTAAACATTGACGATTCGGCATCAAACCTCGTAAAAGTTTTAAAACAAAAACTACATGACCGTATTTCCTTAAAACTTTTCAAAAAAAATAATTTTTGACAAATGTACCCCGGCACGGGGCACATTTGACTTTTAAAGAGGCACATTTGATATTATGAGGAAAAGTGCTTTTAATCAAAAAAGTATGGGACTATAAAATTTGACTATTCGTTAAAATGGAAACTACGTAGTTAATTTTTTTTAAAACGATTTATTTCAAAAGAAATAACGAAAAATCCATTCAAAAAACATAACATGAATATAGGGTACATTTGATAGATGATACATAGATAGATAGATGTACGCTTTAGGCAGGAGTCAAATGTGCCCCACACGTTTAAAAGACTTTTTTCTATTTTTTCTTTTATTATAACTCCTTTATTTTCACAATGCATACTTTAATTGTGTTATTACTTAAACGTAATGCTAACATATTTTGTTACTCAATTTACAAAAACAATCACATATAATTCACAAAACGCTTACGTACTGGGTGTCGAAAATTACATCAGCGACCGCGAAAACAAAAAAACGCCTATCTCCGAAAAGAGTTGAAGAAGAACTGTCAAAGTTCATTACATATTTTTAGTCAAATTAGAATGGAGATTCTGCATTTAAACTTTTTGGCTCTTAAGCCGTCTACACACTGAAATTAGCAAAGTCAAATGTGCCCCAGTGTCAAATGTTCCCCACTTTACCCTATATAAAATTAAAAAAAGAGTAATAATTTTATACTAACATCCAACTTCAAATCTCAAATCCAAAACTCACTCAACCCCGCCCCCCCCCACTTACGGCGCATAGCATCGTGCAAATGATGTACTGTCAGTGCTGTCAGATGCACGAATTTATCCGTTTTGAACGGATTTTTGATGAAATAATCAACAAGAACGGACTTATGTACGGATTTAAAACTCATGACAGATTATTACGGATTTCCTATAATATGCTCCAAGGAATTCGTCTTTTTTTACATTTTATATTCATAGATATATAGAAAAAGGGCAAAACACATAAAAAGCATGGATGCATGCTTTCATTTATAAACGCGTGTGCTTATGGAGTAACGCACAAAAGTGTGTAGTTAGCAAACTCAAGAAGCTTTGTATGTATAGGAAGATAGTCGGTTTCTTCAAAGCTTGGGACATCCCTTACAAGGATAATATGGTGGAATTTGCTTCAGATGGGGCAAACATAATGTTCGGAGTTTCCAATTCGGTGTCAATGAAATTCAAAAATAACATTCCAACATTATTTTCAATGAAATGTGTCTACCATTCATTGGCACGAGAAGACTCACATGCTGCTGAAGTGCTTCCTCCTGAAGTTGAAACATTAGCATAAGGCGCTATAAACTACAGAAGTTTCAACAACTTCACGATGTTCCCGAGAAGCAACTAATAAAGAAACTGCAGTGATTCGACTTTTGGAGCAATATAACGCCCTGTACGAAATTTCAAAGCAGAAGCTGCAGAAAAAGATAACGAAAAAGTCAAGAAAATCTTTAATCTTTATCAAAATCGCTGGAACAAGCATTACTTGCAATTGCTAAGTTATATTTTACCCATTGTCAATCAAGGAAATATAGAATTCCAATCAGAGAAACCAAAGATACATGAAATATACATTCGAATGGAAACTCTGTTCAAGGCTGTTATTGAAAACCACTTAATGGAGGATTACGTTGAGAGAATAGACGTAAAATACATTGACTACATAGATATGAACAGAGCATGGACCCGTCAATTTTTGCCGCAGTTCGTGATATCTCCATCACTGCAAAATTTTTCAATATGGACATCGAAAAACTGTAAGGGAATTTAAAGAGTTAAAAACAACGTACAAATATTCTTGCGAGAACGACGTTCACAAATTTTGGGAGCGTGTGAAATTGGCAGAACGGAGGGGCGGCTCTCAACAGTTTCCACTTATGTCTCGAATTGTTGAACGACTCAAAGTACTCCCGCACACTTCAGCTGATTGCGAACGCGAATTTAGCGCCATAAATCGCAATAAAACCAAAGCCAGAGCAAGCCTGGGAACTAAAACCTTATCAGGAATATCGTTATTGATTGGCAGCCATACATAAAATTGATGAATAGCTCTAAATATGAAGACAAAAATTTTAACTGGTTAATCGGCTCTGAAGACGAAGACTAGAACGACGAAGAAAGGTTTTATATTTTTTGAAAGCGATGACATCTATATTTGTCAATTTAATTTACGTTAAATAAAAACGTTTTTAAAGAGCAATAAGTGTAAAATGAAGTGAAATAACAATACTCTGGGCTTGACGGATTTCAACGGATTTTCGAACGCTTCTCCCTTCCATTAATTCTGCCAATTACGGATTTTCCACCCTACACCTGGCAATACTGGCAAGCATTTCAAAATTTAAATCATGAATTTTATTTTTGAGCGTAAATTTTATGAAGTGCCTTTAAGATCGTTTTGGTACTCCAGCGCACATAGTGCGAATTAAAATAAATAAATTTATAAAGTATCAGTATAAGAATTTGTTTGTGTCCTGGATATCATAAATTGTTAATAAAAAGGAAAAATAAAGAGTTTCATTAATTATAACGAAGGAAATTAATTTATATATGTACATACGTAGGCTTGAAAAATTGCAGAAAGTTTTTTTTTCGATACTTCCTTATAAATAACAGAGGATCCGAGTAAGGAACGACCTTCACCCGTCTGTTTAATGGATGAAAAGTTTTTTATAACAAATTTAATATGTTAAGTAATATATCGCAAATGGGTTGACTGAAAAATTTCAGTCCAGTATATGATTAATTAAAAATTTAAAAATTATTTTTTTTCTTTAAATTGCACCTGTCTATACAGGATAACAGGATAGATAACAATCGAAAGTATGAAGCCTATAGAATATGCAAATGTTAGGTTGACTATATTTTTTCTCATAAATATTGGGTAGGCAGGTATAATCCAGTAAGTCGATACTACTAATTTGCACTCGTCTGTTTTATAAATAAAACCTATGTCAAAATAAAAATAATTTACGAATACGGTGATATAAGGTTGTCTGCGAAAATCTGTCATGGCTACCGGTGGTCGAGTTTTAAAAAGCGAAATATTGCTGCGAATGAATACTTTATATGATATTATTGTAAGATATAAAAAAAAAATTGGAAAATTACTCTGCGAGAGAAGACAGCGAACAGTTTTTAAAAAAATAAAAAAATTTGAACTCGAGCACTATACCACCATGCCAGTTATCAACAAGAAAATTGAAAAATAATTTTATAAATATAATTTTAAATAGAAACAGAACAAACTTCAAAATATGATAACTTTCAGCGCTGGGAGCAACCCTAGAAATTTTTTTTTTATTTGATAGAGGCTATTGTCGAAAATGAGTAAATTATTCTATTTTAAGCGTTCCAGAAGAATTCTAAAACATGAGATTTTTGTGAACCTGTCTAAGCCACATGCATACTCCTTTATACACATTTTATGTGCTTAAAAAAATTGATGGAGAGGACACAAAGCATTTCTTGCTCATGTTTGTTAAACTTCATACGAAGTAAACCCATTGTTCCTTCAAAAGTGAAGCAGGTGGTCACAGCGTGTGCTCAACCATACCTTTTGTAAGCTTTCATTGTTTTGTTTTCACTTGTTTGTTTTCGTATTTTATTTACTTTTTCCTAAATGGGTTCAATATGAATGATGATTTTTGTTTTGAATGGATGCGCGACCACCCTTTCAAAGTAGCGTTTAAACATGTTGACGTCGACTACAAAAAACTAAAATTTATTTTAAAAGTACTTTGGAAAATAATTGCAAATAAACATTTATTTATAAAACATGCTTCGTTATGACTTACAATTTTATTTGTTTGTTTTTTCATTGTCTTTGCAATTGCAATGCATACAAAAAAAGGGATGTAGAAGTTGTGGAAAACTACTTCCAGTCAGGGACTTAAGTTTAAATACACCCCTCAAACTTCACTTTTAAATAAAAATAAACATATCAACAAAAATGTAAGTATGCAGCTTATTAATAATTCAATAATAAATAAAAACTATAACAAACAAAATGATATACAGTGTAGGACAAAACATTTTGGACTAAATACACATTTTTGTTAAACCTCACAAGCATCTTGAATTATCAAAGTTAAACATGGAAAATACATTTAAATTCAAAATATATGCTTTGTTCTTAAAATAAATAAGATTTATTTTACATTTAGTTCAAAATTAAAATTTTGATATGAAAAAAACCAAAATATGTCAAAAATTCACGCGACAAAACATATTGGACTGAACATTGCGATCAATATTTTGTAGAATATCCCTTATTTTTAATAACGGCTGGTCATCTCTTTGGCATGGAAGCAATAAGGCTGTCTATTGTCGTTTTTTATAAAGCGACCCAAGGATCTGTAAAAGCACCAAAAAGTTTTTTCTTATCTCCTCCTACACTTTCTCTTTTGATCCTTTTATTGACTATTTTCCAGAGGTTCTCAATTGAATTAAGGTCTGGAGATTGTGCTGGCCACTTCATAACACGAATTCCTTCCTTTTAAACCAATCTTTCATATACTTTGAGGTATGTTTTGGATCGTTGTTCTGCTGAAATTGCCATAAAATTAGTAAATTCCACTCTGCATGAGAAAACATCACACCTTGTAGGATTTCTTGGTACTTGAACCTATTCATAATTCCATCTATTTTTTGTAAGAGTCCCAAACTATTTCTAGGAAAGCAACACCAGACCATCACTTTTCCATCCCCGTGATTTACAGTGCCTTGACAGTAACTCTTGTGTTGTTGTTGAAACTCTGGATGTCGAACTGTACATAGAAGAGCATGTGCTGCTGTACTTAAAAGTTATTGAGCTGCAAAGGAGCCATTAATATCGGAGAAAAATCGAAAAGCTCGAATAGAATTTTCCGCAGAGTATATCAATTGGTCCATACAGAAATGTAACACGGTAGCGTTCTACTCTACGTACAAAAAACTATATTCGCTTTGTTATGGTTTTGACTCGCGATTGCTACCCGAACCCGTACCAAATGTAGTGATCGTTTTTGTCATTAGATTCGTATTAGTGATGCCATATTCTGGAAATCAAGAACGGGTACCTATTAAAAGTTATTAGTTAATACACAAATGGTACCTTTCACTACGTTTAGTTTTTCTACTTGTACTTTTCAATAGAAGTAAACTTTGTATAAAACTTTGTATACTTCATTGTGAAAATAATTTAATTTTCATTCAATAAATATTTCGAACTATAAATCAACAAATCGTTCAATAGGTTATGGACCCAGAAGCCTAAAAATTTTATATTGAATCTAAAAGGACAAGCCAAAGGAGATCACACAAAATTTAGGCAAGATAACTGAAGACTCATTCTAAATAGATTTTTCTAAGCATATTAAGCCATTGGGAAATGCAATCGATTGGCCAATGTGGAAGAGAAAAATTCGGGACTTACTCGATTACCACGAAGGTGCATTGGAAGTAATTGATAGAAAATTCCTTAAGCCAGAAACTCCTGATGACGCAGCTAGAGACACAGAAAGAAAAATATGCAAGGAAAAAAGTGATCTTTACAGGAAAGCGAATAGTTACGCTAAGTCTATGATCACTAGCACGGTTTCTGACGATGTCTATCAAAAAATTATGGACAAAGAAACGGCGGCCGATGCTTGGGAGGAGATCAACTTTTCAAGATATGCATCGAATTTTTTTCTTTCAGCTGGAGTTCAAGTCAAGATGTTTCAACACAAATCGCAAAATTGCGAAGTTTGTGGAATGAATTAAATAATGGTCTAAGGGCCAGAAATTAGAATTTATTGCCAGATTTATGGTTGGTATGTAAAATCTTACAAATCTTACCAGCACATTACGAAACCTTCAAATCAAGTTGGATGTTACTCACGAAGGATAACGAAAGAAACAATGAAGAGATGACCAACCAATTATGCATGTTTGAAAGAAGACGGAAGACCAACCAAGAGTGGTGATGTTAAGTCCACTACTCATGAATCAAGTTTTGCCCTTAATATTACATGCGGAGAATCGAATTCAGCAGATCTGACATCAAAAGATTGGAGGATAGATAATGGTGCGACAAGGCACATAACAAATGATTTCAGTATATATAAGTCATTTGAAGGATTCAAGACACTATGTTGCATTAAGGCTGCAGGAAAGGAATTCCAGAATGCTATTGGAAAAGGAGAAGTTTAAATTATAACAACAGTTAACAATTATAAAACATACTTAACTTTAAAGGATGTATGGTAGTTCCTGAAATATCAAGAAATTTATTTTCGGTCCTAGCAGCTCAAGATCGAAACCAAAATAGTGAATTCAAATGAACTACAACAGAGTGTTGGCTTATAGTATGCGGTAGAACGATTATTACTGGTTCACGAAATTTACATGGAAGTTTATACAAAGCAAATTTCCAAGCAATTATTCCAGAGTCCGATGACTAAGAGTCAAGTTCAAAATGGACAACACCACTTGCGAGGCTTGCATATATGGAAAAGCTCATTGGCAGCCATTCGGAGTAAAACCGAAATCTACTGTTCCAGGGGCTTTAATACCTGCTGAATCTTTCAACAAAAAGAAATATTTCATAATCTACAAAGATACATATAGTAAGTATCGATATTGTTTTTTCTTACGTGAGAAATCAGAGACAAAAGATACGCTAAGACTAGGGTTGCCATCTCCAATTTTGGAAAAAGAGGACAGCGAGTGCTAAAAAAGAGGACAAAAAGAGGACAACAACCAATAAAAAAAAGAACGAAAAGAGGAGAGATTTTTCCGTATATAAACGTAATAAAACAATAGCGCAAAGCTTGTTTATAAAACAAAAAAAAGTAAAAATGTTCTTTATTGATTAAAAACTGAAAGATTAATTCATTAAAACAATAACGGAATTGATTTACAGTTGACTAGAAAATTTAGTAATTATCAATTATCCCTCTCTTACGTTCTACAGATTTTTTAGAAATAAGTATTCAATAAATAATTATTGTTTGAATTATTTTAGTTTTACATAGAAAACTATGGTATACATTAAAGTCAAATAAATGAAATTACTTTCTAAGTAGTATTTGAGCATTTACAAAAATTACTCAGTGACATTATATTTATCTACGGAACCAATGTCATCAAGTACTTTTTGATCACATGTTAACAAATATTTATAAAATTCTTGACATTCCATTCCAAAATTATATTTAATTTTAATTATATGAGACAGTGTACATGGATCTAATTTGTTTCTTTCTGTCCTCCATTGTGCTTTTATAAGCGAAAAAATGCGTTCAACATTTGCATTGTGTCCTGGAAGACAGAAAAAAAACTGAACAATTTTTTTAATTTCGCATATATTTTAATTTTTTTTTAGAAATCGCACCAAAATTTGTTCCAATTATCTTCACATTCCGATTTTATATTTTGCGTATATGTTTTTAAGCAAAGAAGCTCGTTGAACAGCTTTTCTTCATCAACGAAAATTTCGAATTTTTTTAAAAATTCAATCGAGGTTGAACATCTGTCCAATTTACTAAACTGCTACCATTGTAGTTTAACCAATTAAATACATCAAGATCTCTTATTGGTGCAATCCACGATTCCAAATAATTTTGCATTGTTTCATAAAACTTATTTACTTCTTCAAAAAATAGTGGAATCAGGTGCTTCTCTTTTTTGACTGTTTTGATGATTTCTTTAACTTTTATAGGCACGAAATTTTGAACAATCCTTTCCTTTAAATTGTTAATAATTTCGCTGAAAATTTTATTGACTTCTAAAAGTGATGTATCGGATCGCTCAATTTTTTCTATGTTACTGTGCATTATATACATTGTAGAATGTACTGTGAATAAATATGCTTCACTAAATTCATTTTCAAAAAACTTTTTTAAAACAATTGGTGGCTTATCTAAATTTAAAAAGTAGTCACTGAGTGGTTTATACAATTTCAATAATCGTTCAATAGCAGGATATAAACTTAACCACCTTGTTTTAGAATGATATAATAATTTAGTATATTCAACGTCCGATTGTTGACAAAAATCTTTTAAAGTCTCTGTTCTAACTGTATAAATGGAAAAGTGATTATAAACTTTTAGAACAATCGATTCTATATCGCAAGATAAAACATCATAGCCTTTATGAACCGTGTTGTTTAAAATATGAGCTGGACATCCAATCCCAATTACACAGGCCGACAAAATTTGATCAAAATACATACCCAGAAACCGGACTATATAGCGTCAGTTATTGTGTCTGAGGTTTCTTCCTTAATTGAAACAATATTTAAAATTTTTGTATTGATGCCATTATCCTTTTCATCGAAATACTGAATAAGTATTGGCAGTAACTTTGTAGCTCCGTAATTACTAGTATCGCATGAAATACTTACAAAAGGAATATTTTGAAGAAATTGCGATAGTCTTGAGGTTGAAAGTGGTGACAATACATTTTTCACTATTGCTGTAGCTTTAGTTCTATTACATGTTGCATTTACAGCACGAGTGGAATCTTTGTATAAAAGCCTATTTAAATCCATAGTGCAATCAAGTGATAAAAATGACATGTTGTGAACAATGGTGTGATAAGCCAAGCATCCTTCAACTGCTCGAATGTCGTTCTTTGTAGAAATTTTGCTGAAAACGCTGTCTATATTTGAAGTTGACGCCTGAAATTTTTCGCTTTTCTTATGCTTCTGTGAAAGTATGTGTGCAGCAATATCAAGCGATCCTTTATTGGATATCGAAAATGTGGATGAGCAGATCATACAAATCACTTCGTAGTCCAACTTTCCCTTCTTGATGTACGGATATTTCTTTTTAATCTCGTCGTTATACGTGCACTTTCGTTTAGGCATTATTCACTTCTGAAAAACTCTAGTTATATGTTACAAAAAAATAAACTGTTTTTATTGAATTTATTACCGAAAAAAGATTCCCTGCTTATTAAATTCCTGTATAACAAATTAAACAAACTAAGTCAAATGCTGTACGAGAATTAGGAATCAGCTGACAGATGTAGTAATGACACCTGTAATCAATTATCGATTTATTTTAGCATTGAGGCCCGTTTACACATACAAAAACGCCGTGTATTTTGTCATTCGAAAATTGTTCCAAGTACTCACAGTGCTAGATTAAAAAATATGTACTTTAAGGGAAAATATAAGGATATTAGGGGAAAAGAGAGGACTTTTCCCGGACATTAAATTTACACCGGACACGAACAAAAAAAGATCCCGGACGCCCCTAAAACACTAAAAAAAGAGGACGGTCCGGGAAAAAAGAGGACGGATGGCAACGCTAGCTAAGACAAGTATTAGCATTTGCAAAGACACAAGGCCATATTATAAAAGAATTTTTAAGTGACAATGGAGGTGAATTTGACAACAAGGAAGTTAACACGATTCTAAAGGCGAACTGCTCCATACACACCACAACAAAATGGTGCAAGTGAACGGGACAATAGAACTATTGTTGAAATGGCAAGAACATTAAAGTACTCAAACCCAAATATTTTCCAGAAGCAATCTGGGCCGAGTTAGTTAACACGGCAGTGTATATATTGAACCGAACTGGAAAATCGGCAGTAGATGGTATAAGCAGGCCCGGATTTACATTACAGGCACACTAGGCCAGTGCCTAGGGCGGCACGATTTTAGGGGTGGCAAATATTGGGAACTTTGAAATTTTTTTTTTGTAATTTTTTAAATTTATTTACACAAAGAGAAAAAAGTGCAAATACTGGGATTGTGTGCACTAAATTACCTAAAAATGTTAACAAGGAAAAAAAAAAAAAAAAAGTCCTCACTTTTGATATTACAAAATTTTTTTTCTATATGTACTAGTGAAGAGAGGCGGCAATTTCTGACTGGTCTAAGGGCGGCAGATTTCTAAATCCAGGCCTGGGTATAAGTCCATATGAAATATGGAAAGGAAAGAAACCAAGAATCAAGCATTTGAAAGTCATTACAAGCGAATGTTTTTTTCATATCCCTAAGGAAAAAAGAAATAAGATGGATTCAAAAGCATCTAAAGGATATTTAATTGGTTACGATGAAGACGAAAGATATTGAATATATATTAAAGAAACCAGAAAAGTAATATTATCAAGAGATGTCAAGTTTGAAGAAAAACTTAAGGACATAAAACAAGTCAAGCAACAAAAAGATGTAAAGTTTGGAGACGAACTTAAGAAAAGAGAGGAAATAGTCAAAAGTAAAATTCAAAGACTACGAACCAAGTTTCAAATTAGATGATGATATAGAAAAAGAATGTGAAAGTACTGAAAAATTAAAAGAGAGAACTCAAGAAGAAGAAAACCAAGAGGACAAAGAAGAAAACCAAGAAGAGATAAGTACAGAAAAGAGAAATGTCGAATCAGAGGTACCTGTATTTATAGAAGAGAAAGAATCACAAATTAAAAAAAGAAGAAGAGAGGAAGATACAGAGAATCTTCAAATGAGATCGCACATCAATGTCAAAACCAAAATATTTTTTCATGATGTCTCACAAAGATTACAATGACAGCAGGGAAAACCAACAATGAAATAAAGTTTTGACACACCATACTGAGAATCCGTCGACTCTAACAGAAATTTTATAAAGAAATGATAAATTGAAGTGGATTGAGTCAATGAGAGCAGAATATGACTCATTAATGGCAAACAAAACCTGAATACTGGTGGACAGACCAGTAAATAATTCTATTATAAAGTGTAAATGGGTTTTTACATTTAACCCTGGATTATTTCGCAGGGTGGAATCCACCCACAAGTTAAAAAATTAGGCAAAATTTTTATGATACCCAAGTGCAATGAACCTGTACTCTAAATTTATTCTAAATTTACATATTTCCATATATTTTAAAATAAGTTTCTGAAGTATTTAGCTGCTTAAAATGTAAACACTACTGATTTAAAAAAGTGTCTGGGTGTTTTACACCCACAAGTGTAATCGCGTGACACTTATTTTGGGTGTACTACAGCCACGTCAGTATATGGTTTTTAGATGAAATTGTGTTTTTAGTAAAAAATATTTACGCAGTATAAAAAGTTTTTGGTTACAAAAGAATGTCCAACTACAAAAGAGAGCAGGCCAAGTTGCCGTTAATGTTTCAAGATTCAACCCTGGATTATTGACGCCATTTGTAACGCCATTACTGATGTGGGTATAATCCACCCATACTTTAAAATAAGCAAATTTATGAAATTAGGTCCTTAACCCTAGGAGGTTCAACCAGGTCTGTGCAGACCTTTTGCATATAAATGTGTGTATAACTTTTTTTTTTGCGTGTTAGAGACGAATCCGTCCATGACTTCCTAAAAGCGGCTACGGAGAACCCAATGATCGCAAAATCGGACTGCTTATCTGCTTGTGTTCGGTTTTATTCGTGTTTACAAACGAAATGGTTCATACGTATCAACCAGGTCTGTGCATACCTATGTATATAAATGTGTGTATAACTTTTTTGTTCTGCTTGTTAGAGCAGAATCCGTCCATGACTTCCTAGAAAAGGTTACGGAGAACCTAAAGAACACAAAATCAGACCGCTTATGTGCTTATGTTCGGTTTTATTCGTGTTTACAAACGAAGTGGGTCATGTTTAAAAACGAAATGGTTCATAAGTACCAACCAGGTCCGTACAGACCTTTAAATATAAATGTGTGCATAACTTTTTTGTTTTGCGTGTTAGAGACGAATCCGTTCATGACTTCCTATAAGCGGCGACGGAGAACCTATTTTTCTAAGCTTTTAGCACATTTACCCATACTTTCAGTACACCTGCCTATACAAATCCCACATAGGTCTGCGCAGACCTAGTTGTACCTGTTAGTGCCAAAAAATCCCTGAACCTCCTAGGGTTAAATCATAAAATTTTATTTTTATAAGTAAAAAAACTTATTTACTATGTAACTCAAAAGTTTATTTTTTAATTAAGATCATTTCAGTTAAAATATAATAATTAGCTTAAATTATTGAATTTTTCATGTTTAATAGTGCGAGGACTTTGAATCGATTTTACTTGAAAAATTTGCACCGAAAGTTAAAAAATATTAAATAATTTATTTTTACTCGTCAGTTCAGCTTTAATAATTGACTACTTTCAATACGTTGGAGTATTAAATAGAATTTTGCCATAATTTTATATGAAACCCTTACTTTTTTATTTTTTTTTATGTGAAAAATGCAATGGTATAATAAAATTTTTTTTTTCAACTGAAATTATCGAAACTAAAAAAATAAACTTTTGAATAACATAGTAAAATAAGTGTTTTTACTTATAAAAATAAAATTTTATGATTTCAGGAACAAATTTTAGATATATGATCATTTTAAAGTATGGGTGGATTACACCCACGTTACTAATGGCGAGAGTAATGCAGGGCTAAGAAAGATAAACATGGCGAAATCGAACGGTACAAATCAAGACTAGTTGCAAAGGTTGCAGTCAAAAATATGGTATAAATTATACGGAAACTTTTTCCCCAGTAACAAGATATTCTACAGTAAGAATACTTCTTGCATTGTCAAGTTGTATGTGCATCAATGGCGATATTGATACCGATATATGGAACAACCTGAAGGATTTGAAGTTCCAATGCAACCAGAAAAAGTTTCCAAGTTGCAAAAATCTTTATATGGATTGATCAGTCCGGTCGAAAATGGAACGAGAAACTTGATAATATCTTAAAGCAAATTGGATTCATTAGAGATAAAGTAGATCACTGCGCCTATACCTTGAATAAAGAAGAAGAATTTATCATTGTAATAGTATACGTTGACGATATTTTGTTAGCTTGTTCAAAATTACATACGCTAAATCGGATCAAAACAGAACTTAAGTCAAAGTTAGCCATAGTTGAAAGGGTCCAGTTGATTATTTTCTGGGGATGGAAATAGAAAGAAAACAATCCACTGGTTCCTTTGAAGTTTTAAAAATGTATTACAATTAAAATAAGAATGACTGACAATAAATAAGTACCAACAAATAAGAAAATAGAGAGGAAATAGAGAAAAAAAAAAGAAATAGAGGAAAGTAAAAAATAAAAAAAATAAAAATTTTTTTTGCGAATTTATTCTAAGTTTTAACAAAAACTTTAGGAAAATTAACAAATGTTCTTTTGAAACCAACGAATCTATTTTAAGTTTCAACAAAAACTGTAAGAAAAAGAACAAATGCTTTTTTGAAATCAACTAATTTATTTTAAGTTTCAACAAATCATCTTTTGTTATACCAGAGAAACTGTTTCTCTGACTGAAAATCATACACAACATTCGTTGAAATCGGACCCGAAACTGTTTGATATCAGCGAATCTTTTTTTTTCTGTGTATGTACGGACAAGACTTGATGTCTTTTGTTAATAGCTTGGGTTTTAAAGATAACGAATATTTCAATAGGACAGGGATCTCGATATAATTTTTTCTATGGAGTACATAAACTTTTTTCCCGCGTTTTTTTTTAGGTTTTTTGATGAAAATATATTTATCTATCCGATAAACCAAAATTTTTTTGTTTTTATTTATTATTGAACTATTAATAACCTGCATACTCACATTTTTGTTAATATGCTTAGTTTTACTTAAAAGTGAAGTTTGAAAGCTGTATTTAAAATTAAGTCTCTTACTGTATATATGTAAATATTCTATGCATATATATTAAATGGAACGACCAGCCAAAAAATCTATAATACGAGTTATTGTAAAAACCGGCAAATGAAAATGCAATCTAAAAGAATCATGAATAATCATCTAGAATTTTAGGTCATCTTACACTGATGAATAGAGAAAATCGTTAACATTTACTACTATAAATTTCAGATTCCTTATGTAGTGTAAAATGAAGTAGGCCAATTAAAATCTTCGCTATTATCAATTTAATCGAACACATCGGTTGCATTGTGTGTCTCGTGGTTGGATGTGTTTAATCACTTTTTATATATTTTGTAGTGGGACGGAGCGATGTTTTATTAGATGTTCAAAGGCAATGATTTACGAGATCCTTAATAATAATTTCAGTATGTATTAGTATCATTGTCGTCGCCAACAACTTGTAATGTTTCGTTACGGAAAACAATTTCTCTATCGAGCTATAGATATTCTGTCACCATTATCGAATGTCGTTTACAAATTTTATTTAGAATTTACATGCACATATGTACACTCAGAGTCATAAGTAAACAAGCACCCAATAACAAAATATTTGTCAGGACATATTTTAATATGTAATCGATTTGTTAAATTTAATTTTTATTCATTTTATACAATACTCAATGCGCAATGCTGACGCCAAATTTCGTTGGAGTCAAAACGGAAAGAAATAAGTGTCGTTCAGCGAGAAATCATCATTAAGTTCTGGAAAAAACGAAGACAAACCGGGAAATTGGATCTTTGATTGTAAGATTGTACTGCTCGATCTATACCGTAACAAAAAATTTTAAATCTACCAGAGTTATTAAGTCAAAACCTCGATCTGGTCGCCCACCGTAGCTCACGCTCCGTCAAAGTCGTTCAATATTGAAAGCAGTGAAGAAAAATTCACGTTTGACTGCATCGCAAATTGTATGTTATATACAGGAAAAATTTGTAAAAAATATTTTTGTGGTTTCTGCACGCAGAGATTTGAAACGGGCTAGTTTTCGCTCTAGAGTAGCACGTAAGAAGCCGTTTATTTCTTAAACTAATTGAAAAAAGCGCATTGTTTTCGCAAACAAATATGCCGGAAGAGTTCTGGAACAATGTGCTTTCCTGAGATGAATCGAAGTACTGTATTTTCGGCATAACAGGACGCAAATTAGTATACTAGCAGACTGCCGAAATTGTGCGCCTTTGGCTCAGACGATTACAGTCCACAGTCACCTGATGTAAGCCCTATAGAACATTTATGGGCTCTCTTGGAAAGGAAAATACGCAAAAATACAATTTCAAGCGAACAGCAGCTCAAAAACATAATATTAAAAGAGTGGAAGTGAAAGTTTTTCAGCGTCGCGGTTATCCGACTTGTTATTAAATTGCATAAAAACTTTAATCGATACGCGGAGACGTCCATTAATTAGGTGAGGTGTTTTTTTGAAAATTCGTTCCCCTCCCCCTCCCCTTGGTGAGATCTGGCGAGATCCCTCCCCACTCTTCCGTGATATTTAAATTATAATTTTTAGTGTAAATTCTATGCATTAAAAAGTTGACGTGAGGTTTTCCTTGACCCCCTTCCCCCTTTGGTGAGATTTTGCCGGACCCCCTCCTCCCCTATTTTGAGTCACGTAGATAATGGACGTCCCCTAAGTAATTCAGCATATCTAAGGTAATATCCGTAACCAGTACCCAAAAATCTACATATTACAATTTTTGTTCCGCAGTATACCATATACCAAAAAAGCTCTTTAACCCAAAAAAAAAATAAGAGCAATAGCTACAGGTGCAGCTTATCACCTTAATGTAACGAGTTGTAGTTGTTGCGGCGGAAATTCTTCAGAAGTTTTGTTCTGTTTACTAAGCAATTTAAACTGTCTAATAATAAATCAGAATTTGATTTTTTTTTAAATTATCTAAACAATGCCTACTTTAAAACTTATCAACAAAGAGCTGATGTCTTTTTGATAAGGGAATTTATACCAAGTCAAGTGCCATTCAACTAAAAGAATATACGGACGTACACACTTTTATACATGGTGAAGCGTATCCAAAAGGTGATGTCAAAATAAATACTTGGTATAAAAAAATTTCGTTCAAATTTTCTAAGATTGTTAGATAAAATTAGTTATCTTTGTCACCACACTGACTCTGCTTTGATGTAAATAAGTAACAAGACATGATATTTCGCAAAAAAATAGTCAAAATTTTATACAATGACCCAGTAAAATTAAAGTTGCATATATTTTTTATTGACACAACGAAAATTCTATTGCTTTATAATGACAATTTAGCTCTCATTTTTCGTATCTACACAATAAAAAAATATTGACAAACAAATAACCCGCAGTAGAAATAAACGCTTTGATAAAAAAATAAGTGGTACTTCGATTGGTGATTCTGCTTCTGCCTCTTTATCAATTTTAAAATTTACAGTAAAAGAGATAACTAGAATCCGACCTCCGTTAATTTGAGAATGTTTTAGATATGTATACTACACCGAAAAAAAGACCGTACTAAATTTGAAGAACTGCCTTCCTCCGATTTAGTGTAAAAATTTTCCTTAATCTAAGTTATTTTTCCTCATATTGATGAAAATATCGTCTCATTTAGTAATTGAGTCCTTTGAAATGAGTTCATGTTTCATTAAAGCAAGTCAAGGCTCTTCCTCAAATATAGAGTTTGTGGTTTTAGTAAAACTTTCCTTTGAAATAGTAAATTTTTCTTTGGGAAGAATTTTTGAGGACAACTTGTTCCTCATTTGAGTAAAAGCTTCCTCAATCTAATGGAATGTTTTGTTTAAGGAAAATCGTACTCAATTTTAGTTAGTTTCTTCAAAAACTTTACTATAACGTAGGAAAATTTTCCATAATAAATGAGTGGCAACACTCGCTGAAATTAATATCTATACTTCTCGTAAGTATTCTGTTTTTGTCTATATATTTATAGTTCTCTACTTGTTTTTTAAATAAAAAAAGAAAAAAGTTAAAAAAAAAAAATTATGTCGTCGCCGGGATTTGAACCGAAGCTTCCCTGATCAGGCAATGGTTGTTACATGCGCAGTTTAACAACATCATTTTAGTATGTCTTAAAAATGCTGTCGGTGGCTGAGTTGGGTAAGATAAGCATCTCTGAACAGTGGCACGGCGCGGAACACAGGTTCAATTCTCTGATCAGGGACAGATAAAAAAAAAATTTAAGTTCTCCTTTGAAGTTTTAAAAACGTATTACAATTAAAATAAGAATGACTGACAATAAGTAACCAACAAATAAGAAAATTAACAATTTTTTTTTGAAATCAACGAATTTATTTTAAGTAAATTTCTTTCATATAAGGATACCTTCAACCTTAGAAAAAGTAAAATTTTCCTCAGTTTTATAACCTTGTCCTCACATTGAGTAAACTTTTCCTTATTTCAAAGCAGCAAAATTTACTTGTACTAAGGAATCCAACTTACTTATTTTGAGGAACCCATGGCTTTAGCTCGTATTGAAGGACATTTTTTCCTTACATTTAGGCATTTTTCCTTAAACGGAGTAATTTTTTTTTTCGGTGTAGAGCGGTTCAAAAAAAAAACTTTTTGTTTTTTTTCACGATGTGTCAGTGGATTACAATAGCCTTATATGTATGTCTAAACTAAACTGCCCATAAGGATTTTCATCAATATTGAAAACTGGAATGCCGCCCCCTGTTTTAAGTTGCCTACCCATGATTTAAAACATGGTGCAGTTTAAGAGGTTATCAGATTTTACAACAAAGTGGGTATGCATTTCGAACTATTATCGATCGAGGAATTCGAGTCCGTGATCAGTTTTTCTTCTTATTCTTTTTTTTTACAAAAAAATTGAAAATTGACCGGACAAAAATGAAAAAATGCCGATTATCTACTTTCAAGTTGCAAAATAGCCCATAAGATTTTATTGCCGATCTAATGGTACATTATTTTTAATGTATCTTTATTTGCTTAAGAGAATGCCGCAAACCGAATATCATTATCTTATTTCAAAACCAAGATATCTACATTTTTCTAAATTAACATATCTGGCATAATCTGAAAAAAAAATCTTTTTCAAAAATTTCAAATTATGCCAGATATGTGAGTTTAGATAAATGTAGATATCTAGGTTTTGAAATCAGATAATGATATTCGGTTTGCGGCATTCTCTTAAGAAAATAAAAATACATTAAAAATATTGTACAACGGGATCAGTGGTAAAATAATATGGGCCGATTTGCAATTTGAAAGCAAGAAAAAAAGAATAAGAAAAACTAATCACTGATTCAAGTTCCTCGATCGATAATAGCTGTTTAGAACAAAAAAAAAGTTTGAATCAGCTTAATATGTATATTTATATTAGGGTGTTTCACTATTTTTCAAAGGTTCTCCAAATTCAAACCTTAAACCGAAATTCGATTTATTATAAAAAAAAAGTAATTCATGAATTTTTTCAGGTCATTTACCACTCGCCAATCGCCATTTTAATAAAAAAAACTCGCATAATACATTTTTTCCTTTATAATTTTTATTCATGACTTCTAAACTAAATTTTTTCTTGTCTAAATATTAAAGAATAATAATATCTTTGGGTTAGGTATCGAAAAAAAGATTTTTACCTATCTTCTAAGTGTGAAAATTGGAAGAAATGGACAAAAACTTGCATAATTTTTGCTTTTTTCGCTTTTTTATTTAAAAATATTAGGCAATTTTGTAGAGAATCAGATTTCCAATCGAAATGGCATTTTGTAAAGTCAAAAAGCTTATTTTTTAAATAAGTTAAGTCAAAAAGACTATTTAAAAACACCGAAAATTTTCAATTTGTTGTCCTTTTTTAAATTTTTGTTTATAACTTTTTCCTGAGTGGATTTAGGTATTGTCATTGGTTCAGAGAAAAAAAGGAGCTATAGTTTCCGTCAAAATAATGATCTACAAAAGAATTTTTGATGAAAATTGGCTGAGATACGGTCGTTCAAAGTTTGTTATTTTTGTATGATTTTATCAATTTTTGCCTTTGGTTAGTTTTAATTTTTGCGCACAAAAATAATGTTTATACGATAAAATATCATTTATAGACTGAAAATAATTTTTTTTTTATAGAACAAACGTAATTTTTGTGTGTAAAAATAAAAACTAAAAAAAGGTAAAAATTGATAAAATCCTACAAAAGTAACTAACTTTAAACGATAGTATCTCAGCAAATTTTCATAAAAAATTCTTTTGTAAATCATTATTTTGACGGAAACTATGCCACCTTTCTTTTCTGTGAACCAATGACAATACCTAAATCCACTCAGAAAAAAGTTATAAACAAAAATTTAAATAAGGACAACAAATTTAAATTTTTCTGTTTTTTAAATAGTCTTTTTGACTTAAATTATTAAAAAAAACAAGTTTTTGACTTTACAAAGTGCCACTTTGATAGGAAATCTGGTTTTCTACAAAAGTTGTATGATTTGTTGATAATAAAAATATAGTACCTGGAGACCGACCACTGTTCGGTTTTTCGTTTTGAGGTTGAAAAAATCGAAAAAATATGGAATTTGTTGAAAAAAGTTGACTTTTCACTTTCACGCTTCAACTTCTCTTTACTTTTTTCTGTTCCATTTTTTTCAACAATTTTGCTTCGTTTTTAGTTTCGTCAAATTGTTGTTGTTGAGTGGATTGGGACCAAGAGTGAATAGAAATGAACAGGATAATGCAAAATGGCTCGATTTCATTTAAATTGGACACTAAATCGACTGAGATATCGCAGCATTTATATAAAAGAGCGCAACCGATTGTACAGTTAGTACGAGGGGTAAAACCTATAAGCCACTTTGGTACAAAAACTTATCGCACCTTATTACGTTTTGCGGTTGGTGTTATTTTTTAAATTTTATTGCTGTAAGGATATTTTCCTTGTTCTTCGGCTTATCCCGGAGGTAATCACTCCATAAGTGACAACTCATCGAGGCGGTTCACCCCTAGTAACGTTGGGTCACTTAAAGTCACTTTGGTTCACAAAATTCGTAAAAATCAAAAAAAAGAAAAAATTCCATGCACCGCAAAACGTAATAAGGTGCGCAACGTTTTTGCAACAAGGTGGCCTAAAGGTGTTATAGTGCAATTCTACAAAAATCGCACGCATACCACAACATCGAGATTAACACTCACCTCGGTGACTCCAAGTGACCCAAAGTGACTCGGGGTGAACCGCTTCGATGAGTAGTTAGTTATGGAGTAATTACCTCCGGAATAGTCCGAAGAACAAGGAAAATATCCTTACAGCAATAATATCCAAAAAATCGCACGCATCGCAAAACATAATTAGGTGCGATAAGAGTTTGCACCAACGTGGCCTATAGGTGTTATAGACCAATTCTACCAAAATCGCACGCAAACCACAAAATTGCGATTTTCACTCACCTCGGTGACTCCAAGTGACCCAAAGTGACTCGGAGTGAACCGCCTCGATAAGTAGTCACTTATGAGTGACTACTTCCGGGATACTCCAAAGGACAAGGAAAATATCCTTACAGCAACAAATTCCGCAAATCGCTCAGGACGCACTAAGTGGTCAAATATTAAAAATGACCACTACAATATTAACACTACACCACTGTAATTAAAAGTCTATTGGAACAAAAAATTTTTTTTTATTTTTCGTGCTTTCTCTATCGATTGGAACAAAAAATTTAAAAAAATTACTCCCATAGTACACTAAATAACATTTAACGTTTTTCGTACGTTTGGGAGGTGCCACGCCCACTTACGCAATCCCGTTGAAATCCATATAATTTCAAAGCTTATAGTAATCGACACCTCTACACCAAATTTAAAGAAAATACCTCCCATAGTGCACTAAATACAAAATTCAACGATTTTCGTATATATGGGACGTGCCACGCCCACTAACGAAATCTCGTCGAAATCCATTTAACTTAAAAATTTTTGGTAACCGACATCTCTGTACCAAATTTTAATGAGATTACTCCCATAGTGCACTTAATATAACATTTAACGGTTTTTGTTTGTATGGGAGGTGCCACGCCCACTGAAGCAATCCCGTCGAAATGCATTTAATTTCAAAGCTTATAGTAACCGACAACTCCTCACCAAATTTTAAGAAGATTACTCTCATAGTACAATAAATATAACATTTGACCTGTTTTGCTTGTATGGGAGGTGCCACGCCCACTGGTACTATTACACCCATTTTTCGTCTTGAGGTACCTTATAGCAAGTATATCCACCATATGAAATTTCAGAACGATTGTGTTATTAATTCTCTTATTATAATGTTTATAAATATTGTGGGCTGTGCCACGCCCTTAAACGAATTTTGCCAGTATAGTGACATAGCATGTTATGATGACTGCTCTTAGTGGTATTATCTATAAAATTTTTATGAAAATCCTCAGTGCCGTTTTTGAGTAATATTGAATCAAAATTTTTTATTATTGAAAAGTGCCACGCCCACTTTTCCGATTCCGCCCACTTTTGGCAAAATTTAAGACATTTATGATCTGCATCTATGTACCAAATTTCATCACAATATCTTGAATAGTTTTTGAGATATGACGTTATGAAAATAAAAGTTTAGGGCTGTGCCACGCCCCTCCAGGAGCCTTTGATAAGTTAAAACCCAGCCCAATCCTAATTTTGTTCACATATGTACCTAACCCCCAAGTTTCATCAAAATCGCTGCACCCGTTTTGGAAATAAAGTCTGAAAATATATATATATATGTACATACAATTATTGCTCGTTTAATAATAGTAGATAGTTTTTGAGTTATAGTTAAAAAAAAAAATAAAAAATGGACAAATTTCCACCGTCCTCAAAAGTCCACTCCGAAGTTTAGTTGCACTTTTGGATTTATTATTTATAGGGTGCAATTGAACATATAAGACATTGAAATACCTTTAAAGAATTAGTTCCTTGTTCAAATACATAGTCAATAGCCTATTAGTAGAGCAAGTAAAAATAAAATCAAAAATATCGAACATTAACAATTTGTACATTTTCTTTTGAATGAAGCAATTCAAAGACTGTCAAAAATAAATGGCTTACATAAAAAATATTTAAAACAATAAAAAATATTTAAAATTACAAAATTATTATTTTAAACAAGGTTTTTTAAATTGATACATGTCTGCATGAAAAAAGCTGTGATATGAAATTTAGTAGTATATTTCGATTTTCTATTATAAAAATTCCAGGTTATATTTTTTTTTTATAATAAATAAACATTTTCTTTAAACTAAAATTTTTGTTCTTTCAAATGATATCAAAATTTTTTTCATATTCCACTCAGTCTCAAAGTTACAGAGCATTGAAATTAAAAGTATGAACTGCATGAAATAAGCTGTGAGCCACTGTATACAGTTAGTTCGTTTATAAAAAAACATGTTTCTGGTTTTAAGGTTGTATTTTTTTTTGAAACAAAAATTTAAAAAAAAATCGTTTACAGAAAACTTGAAAATCCTTTATTCTAGCTATAAAAATCAAAACTAAATTATTTCATATATTCTGTAACTTGGGTAGTTCTTTTTAAACTTATTTTATAGTGAACACCTTTGTGACTACTAAAAACATTTTAAATAATTTTAAATATTTGATGTGGCCGCTTTTGGCTGTAATGATAAGGCATACTCGCTATCAATTTGTTAAGTACTTGAGTACTGATCTCCGACCACTGTCCATTGGCGACCTTCCATAACCAGACCATACTGAAAACTGACGCATGTAAACTGATTCAGAAAAATTCAAGCTTCAAAATCAATATTTTCTCGTTTCAATTCTCGGACAAATATTTCGACAACGTCGAAACGAGACATTGCAATGATTAAATTTTATCGAACTCTTTTTTCTAATATAATTGTAAGCTCCTTTTCGAAGATAGATGAAAAATATACACTTTTTTAGAGCAGTTTTACATGCACTTTTTAGAGTATACTCAAATCGATCTAAAAATAGTTTTTCGCGATAATTTTTCTAACAATCACAAAGCAAAACAAAGACAATGGGCGAATCTCTCACTGATGTTTTGAAAACATTTGAATAAATCCACCCTAGACTTGAGGCAGTTTCGAGAAAACCATAATTCCTCAGGAAATGCAATTATGTTGTCGATCAGAATACTGGGCTTGTCAAATTCAAAGTAATTGTAGGCATTCCAAAAATGGGTGAATCCAACGAATCCGACGTGGGAAATATTCAAATATGTACCTTTAACATCGCGTGATGTTTGCTGCGTATACATATAAGAACCTTGGAAGATTACCGTTGATCATTTTTGTTTCAAAATTTGAGAAAACTTATCCTCATTCATCGTTACAGTTTCCATGACCTCTTGAGCGTTAATAAAAAAAATTAAAGAAAATATATCTTTTTTTCGTAAATATAATCATCAATATTTTGCCCAATTTTCATCCATATTTACATAAATATTTCGTAGGTTTTTCGTAAATATTTTATGTTGCCCTGCTTATACAACAAACATTTTCATTTTTCAAGTTAAATCCGCATATCTCACATACTGACGGCACTAAAATATAAAGATAAGTTAATACAGATCGATGATTATCAACTATTTCTTGCAGCTGATCAAAAATCATTTAAAAATCTGATGACCTTTTTTTCAGACTTTTTTACACAAAATCGATTTCATTTAGTGTCTGTTCGTTTGACAAAACCGTTTTTGTATGGTGTATTCCTCTCAAAGTCAATTTTACATAGTGTCTATTCTTTGCAAAATCGTTTCTATATAGTTTCCGTAAAAAAATTTCGGGGGGGTTCTATCCCCCCCTAGATACGGCCCTGTTTATATACATGTTTTGAATAACTTTTGCGGTTTCAAAGCAATAAACGGATATGGTCGCAGCTCGTACAAGAAAACTGGTTTCATTGCTGTAAATAGTAGATAGCTCTGTTGCAGCTCGTCGTATAGAACGTTCCGATTTTACACTAGAAGGGAACTGCTGACGCCCGCCCACAGTTTGATGTGGTTTTTGCTTTTTTACCAATATTTCGCTCCCAAGCCAATTAATATTTTGCTGTTGGAAAATAGGCAACTTCCTGCAAAAATTATGCGCACTCTGCGGCAAATAACTTGGACTAGTAGCATCCTATGTATTTTCTAATAGATAATATAACTGCCTCTTCTTTTTTCTTTTTGTCTGTCTTTTGCAACCAGACTTCGAATAAATCGGAATTACGTTATAAGTTAAAAATAGTTAAAAAAATTCCTCCACATCCAAATTTCTAAATGACATCTAACAGCAACATCTAACTAATTTCGGGTTTTTTAAGACAAACAAATCCCAACAAAATTTTAAAAGCTTAGACAAAGCTCATATTTAAGGAAAATTTTAAAAATCAGGGGTGTTATTTGAATTTTAGATTTTTCCACAGAAAACCAAAATATATTTAATTGTTTTACATTGCACAAAGTGCGGCCCTCGGTGTGGCTCGCAACTCATCAAATAAATTTTTTGTTTTTCAAGTCAATTTGAAAATTTAAGACCAGTATGTTTTCTACTAATTATTATACATACACAAAAAAAAGGTGGGGAAAATGAATATGAAAACTTCAAAGTTATTAACCGATTTCGTTAGGTAGAATATACCGAGAAAACTTAACTAAAATAAAATCTGAGAAGTCAACAAAAAACAGTTCATATAACCAAAAAAATTGTTTATAGGTATCTATACCGACATTGTTGGTTAAATTTACCAAAAAGAATATTTCAATGTTTTCTCACAAATTAATTACAAAATTTGTTACGTAACCGTAATAAATAGTAAAAAAAACTTGTTAGATTTTCAACTTATGATTCTCAACTGCTTAATGCAAGAAATAAAATATAGTATGCTTGCATGCTCTTAAACATCGGCTAACAAAGCTAAGTGATGATATCACGATACACCTACCTTGTCTGTAAAATTTACCTACATTGTCCGTAAACTTTGGCTACCTTTCCCGTAAAATTTACCTACCTTATCAATAGATTTACCTACATTGTCCGTAAAATAAACCAACGTTCTCCGTAAAATTTTCCTACCTTGCCCGTAAAGTTTACCTACATTGTCCGTAAAATTTACCTACCTTGTCTGTAAAATTTACCTACCTTGTCTTTAAAATTTACCAACCTTTTCCGTAAAATTTACCTACCTTGTCAATAGGTTTACCTACAAAATAGTTAGCTAACAACTTTTTCAATATTTTTTTAAGTTTACTACCACGCATAAGTTTAATTTACTATTTTGAAGGGTTGGAGCGATTTTAACTGTCGTTTTTGGTTAAATTTACCTACGTTTTTTTTGTGTGTACATACATATGAGCAATAATAAACATTTGATTCATCGTTTCCTTCACTTTAACTAAAAATCGATAGAAAATAAAAACAAATTTAAATTTTGCATGGCTTGCTGCAGGCTCTTTACAGTAAGTCCATAAAAACCACTTGTAATTTTACCCGCATAGTAAAAAAATTTAAGTTTTATCATGGCTTGCTGCAAGCTCTTTGGAACAAATACACAAAAAAAAACCCATTTTAAAATTTTGACCTCATATAGATTATTCCATCAGTTTTATTTATTCAGTGTCCTGCCTTAAAAAAAAGTTCTAGTTAAATTAAATTAAAGTATTTTTTATTGGATGAAAAATTAGCTGTTGTATATATAAGTTTATTTTATTTCGATTTTATATTAAAAGGTGAGTTGTTTTCTTTTTATTTCTAATTTTGATTTCATGTTTTTCTATAATTCAATTAATTTTCATGTACATAGTTCCAAAGATGGCAGCGTCAATGAAAAGAAAATTGGAGTTGGAAAATAGGAAATTGAACGATTCCTGGTCGGTGAAATATTTTGTTAATATTTGTGAAAATAGCATGCATGAAGGAATCTATATATTAATACGTGAACATCGAATCTTATGGTACACTTTTTTAGTATTTATTATAAAGAGAGGTGAATGAAACTTATATCATTTGAAAGGTACTGTTTCCTAAGTAGATGTGCACAAAAGAAAAATAATTTGTAATACAATATGTGCCGTTAAGGCAGGTAAAACAAAGAAAACATAAGCGCATGATTCCCCCATACAAAACGCTTTAATCAACGCATTTTGATCGCGTTAATGACTGCATGAGGTACAGGCAAGGTGAGGTGAGGTGACAAGTGAAATTTAATAAGATCATGGTCCATGGTCCAAAGTATTTTCAAAAGAGTTGGCCAAGATGCTGAGGCGTCTCTGGAAACTAGTTCTAGTCTCGCTCTTTTAATTACTGAAGACGAATTCGTAAAAAATGTTTGATAACTGCATCGGAAAAAATGTGACCTGATGTTATAAAAAAGTTTGAAAATCTGTCATTGAGTAGAACCACTGTACAAAGACGAGTTGTTGAACTTGCAGAAGATATTTCTTCCCAACTAAGAGACTATTCAGAAAAATGCATATATTTCTCTCTTGTCGCAGATGAATCTACTGATATTATGTCAACAGTACAGGTGTAACTGATAATTTCGAAATTATTGAGGAAATGCTTGCCAAAAAATCGATGAAAGGACATACAACAGGTGAAGAATTGAAAATAAATCTATTGCAAGCTTGCAAAGATGCAAATTTGAATATGGAAGAGCTGGTTGGAATTACTACTGATGGTGATCGAAAAACATAAATTATTACGTTTTCACTGCATAATTCACCAACAAAACCTTTGTGGAAAAGACCTTGGCATGGAACACATAATGAAAACCGTAATTTCAACAGTTAATTTTATTAAAAAGAGGGCAGTTAATCACCGCCAATTTAAATCATTTCTTGAAGAAATTGATAATGAATATCATGACTTCATGTATAATAGCGAAGTACGATGGCTTAGTAAGGGAAATTGCCTCAAATGCTTTCTTTCCTGAACTTAATAATGAGAAATGGCAAAGTGAACTAGCTTTCTGGTGGATATCACAACTCATTTAAACTTATTAAATTTGAAGCTGCAAGGGAAAATCAATTTCTATCAGATATGATCAGTCACGTGGAAGCTTTCGAGACTAAATTGAAACTATTCCAAACACAATTTTTAAATGGACAATATTTTCATTTCCCAAGTTGTCAAAGTCAAATCTTGCAAAAGTAATAGACATTTTTGAGAGTAGATTCGAAGATTTTTAAACATACAAATTCGACTTTAAATTATTTTCGAACCCATTTTCAATAAATTCGGAAGAAGTTAGTATACATCTGCAATTGGAATTAATAGATCTGCAATCTTGTGACATATTAAGACAAAAATACAGTGATGTTGGCAGGGAAAAATTTTATCAATGCTTGAATAAGGAGCAATACCCTAATTTATATAATATGGCGGCGCGTTACGCTTCTTTGTTTGGTTTGACCTATATTTGTGAGCAAAGTTTCAGTATTATGAATCTGAATAAAAGTATCGTAGTATCTCGTATTACGGATATAAACCTCGAAGGTGTCTCAAGGTTGGCTACAACCGAATTGACTGCAAACATTTCCAAAATTATAAAAAAACGTAAAATAAAATTGAATATGTACAGAATGTAAACCGTTTTTTTTTTGTTTGTGGCCCGCAGAAAAATTTTTTATCGCTAATTTGGCCCCCGGCTTAAAAAGTTTGTGCACCCTTGCTTTAAACTAAGTTGCATAATACAGAATGTTAGAACTTTCTAAGCAATTAAATTGTTATTATAAGTATTTCTTGACAATAAAAATATTTTTTTCAAAAACTTCGAAAGCTAAACTTATAAAGTATTAAATCAAAACAAACCAACATTGATCCGATCAGTAAAACTGTTGATAATAGCCTTCTAGCTTGAGAGGATTAGAGAAAATTCAGCATATTTTCGAAAATAAACGTGTGGATATTTTTGAAAAAACAAATTTTTTTCAGCTGTATCGCATTTTAAAGGCTTTATTTGTGTGAGGGACGGCATTGTCCAGAAACTCTTAAAATAGAACTTTTCTTGTTTACCAGAAATCCTTTTTTGTACAAATATTTTAAAAAATTTATAAAATTTATAAAAATAATTATTGGAAAAATATTTTCATTCCAACAAAATGTTAAGCATAAAATTAATGTGACATCATAGGCCCATGTTTGTCTGTCTATGTTGCTAAAAAGGTAATTTGTCATAGTGTGATTAAAGTGAATTTTTCATATTTTAAGAAAACTTATTTTATTCTTATCATTGATTTCTGTATTAAATTTGCGCATGTGCCTAAATACGATAATATACATACATAGGTTTTTTACCTCTGTAGCATATCTAAAATTTATCATCGACTTGACATTTATGATTACCAGGATGACCAAGAGACAAATTGAACACGATCACAAACATTTCATTTTTTACCCCGATTGTTTCCTTTGCCAACGTTTTGAAAATTGAAAAGCAAAAAAAAAAAGTTCCTCATTTTTCTATATCCAAAATGAAGGACATTTATATGCACTATCCTCAAACCGATGACATTTGCAGTTCACATAATCAAATTTAAGGACGTATATGTATCATATTGATATTTATATATCAGCGTTTACTGTTATTAGATTGATGTAAGGTTGAAATGCCAATAGTCAATATCTCTAGAATGTTATAATAATTCAAGCTTTGAGCCTACCACACGCATTTTTTCTCTTTCTTGCGTATACCTTCTCATTGGGAGCTACATATATTAAACATTCATGTTTTTCTTATCGACTACTGAAGTCGATGAAGCACAGTTTTTAAATTGGGTTTTCAGTAACCATTCAGTTGTTAAAAACTATTGTATAAGTTACTTTAGAGGTGTCATTTGTGATTGGAAAATTACATTGTGAACAAGAAAGATAAGTACATACATACATATAGTATACCCTGCACTTTACGTTTAGTATTTTCACAGTAAACAAGTTTTCGATTTCAAGGTATCTACTAATGTACTTTGAGTAACTTATTACTTTTCAATGGACAAGAACATCCAGGCCCGGATTTACCTTAGAGGCACACTAGGCCAGTTCCTAGGGCTGCAAGAGCTTAGGAGCGGCAAATATTGGGAACTTTGAAAATTTTTTTACACAATGGGAAAAAAGTGCGAATACTTGGAATGTCGCCTCCTAAATTATCTAAAAAATGTTGACAAGCAAAAAAAAAAAAAATTACTCACTTTTGATATTAGAAAATTGTTTTTCCATATTCACCAGTGAAGAAGGGCGGTAATTTGTGAATGGCCTAAGGGCGGCAAATTTCTAAATCCGGGCCTGATGATATCGATGTGTGCACGAACTACACCAGTTATGTACTTTGTAGAGCTCGAATGTACTTTTTTGTCTTGAACACCCAATTTTCCTAAAATGTACGAAATTGTTCTAAAATTTACTAACAAAAAAAAAATAAATAGTGCTCACTTTTTCCATCTCAAAAACCCTAGCAAAATTAGATATATTTCACATTAAATTAATTACATAATCTACTTTTTGCGGTTATTTTCATTTACTAAAAAACAAAAAAAAGGTAAATATTTAAATATTATAAATTGTTCAGACGTACCGAAAATGTACTGACAATGTGCTAAAAATTTGGGAAATATACTTAAAATGCCCCAAATACACAGAACGACAACGATTTTTCACGACGCATATGTACCGAAAAAAGTATAAATGTACCGAAAACGTCATAACTGGCATGACGTAGTTACTCGAGGGTAAAAGAATGGCTTACACTGCTTTAGACTAACGTTACCAGATATTTTTGACCAAAACGTCGAGCAGGAAAAAGGTGATGAAACTTTTTTAGAGATTCTTTTGTTTTAACTGTAAAAAATTATATGCACTAAAAATAAAGGCCCTCACTCTAACATCCCGAAAACCGTAGCAAATTAGATATTTCCTATTATTTTTAAGGAAAATCATATATTGACTATTTCCAATTATTTGTATTTACTAAAAAAAAGGTCCTCACTAACCGAAAACCCTAGCAAAATGAGATATATTATTTCCAATGAAAACGTGGACCGCGCGGAGCAGAAAATCAAAAACCCGGACTTGCTCTGCGAAAAGCGGATCATATGGTCACGTTACTTTAGACTCTATATTTTTTATTTTAAGACAGTTTTTTTTTTAAATGCTATACATGTAAAATAATTTGTCTCAGATCAACCTAAACATAGATATTCAGGAGCAAAAGAAGAAAAGAAGTGTTATAGTGAAAACTTAAGTAATTCAGCATATTTTCACAAGAAAGTTCATTCACGTCTTCAACCAGTTGATTCCATATAAAAGTCTGGCTATATGCCTTTAATTACATCTCATGCTTATGATAAATGCATAATAGAGATGCCATCCAAATCAATTTCATAATCATCAATGCCATGAAAAAATCTTCCTATCAACTCCTTTACTTTAGTGAGAATCGTTGGTAGAAATACAGCAAGAATGGTTAGTTTTTTCATCATTTGCTTAATATTATTATGAGAATGTTTCTATTTCCTTAACTGGATTAACGATTAACGGACTTGGGGAAATTTAACGGAAGTTAACGAGTTCGTTCCCAAGTTCCCAATATTTGCCGCCCCTAAATTCTTGCCGCCCTAGGCACTGGCCTACTGTGCCTCTAAGGTAAATCCGGGCCTGGATGCATATAGCGTTGGTAAAATGCATTTGCGTAGGTTTGGCTTTCACTGTTCTAAAGGCATAGTAAATTGTACAGGTTTGGATCACCCGTGGACGACGAACAGTGCCAACTTAACGCGGGTTTTCACCCGGAGTTCCAGTTGATATGGCTGGAAACGTATAACAACAGTCGAGTGGATGCAGTAAAAAATGCATGGAAAAAAAGGTATAAGAGGCCTTACTACAAGATTCTGCCGAAAGTTGGAAGGACAGAGATAGTTAAAGTGACGGAGGCAGCAACGCGAGTAACAACGTCGATGATGAGAAAGACTTTCTAAATTCTGTCACTGAATCTTTAGAAAAACCTATGAGCCACAAATCTTTAAAAAGTAAAACTCAAAATCTCGTCAAAATGTTGCTAGACATGAAATCAAAAGACTTGTTTAACAATGCGGCATTCCTCGGGGAACCTATATTCATAAATCTGTTTATTAAATATAGTACTACTATACCCTCAAGCCCTGCAGTTGAACGTCTTTTTTTCACGGGCAAAGATACTATAACGCCGAAATGAGCTTCGCTTTCAGACGAGAACTTCAACATATTAATGCTCATGAAGGGAAATATCCATATTATGCCAGATGACTAAATTATACACGTCTTTTTTTTTGTTCCTAAGCTGTTAATTTCCAGAACCCGAACCAACAGTTTTTTTAGGAAGATCACTAACGCAACGATATAAAAAATGCAATTTCTATCGCGTGTTAACGATTAACGATTAACGTTTTAACGTTAACTTGCGTTAAGTCTTCTGGAATGTAACGCTTTAACGTTTAACGGAGTTAACTTTTTTAGTAACGGATTAGCGATTAACGAAGTTAACTATTTGATTAACGGTGCCCAGCTATGGATGCCACCTACCTAATATTTCATCAAATAGTTGGGTTCAAATTAAATAATTAATCAATTAGATGAACGCCATTTGCAATTGGTGTTATTCATCATTAAAACAAAAACGGCGAAAATGATTTTTCTTATTTCAGGTGAACTACCATCTGGAAAAATTTTAGAAAAATCGGTTACGCCGCAACCTGGTGGTCTCCTTGTAAGTATAAGTGCAAAAGAAGCACAGTGGCCTTTTCCTGTATTTCGAAAGAGTCAAAAAATAGGTAGGGTGTCAAGTAAATTGTCTAAGTTACAAAAAGTTAATTTTTAGCAAAATTGAAGAGGAGGTTATCATCCGAAAGTGATAACTCTTTCCAATCTCTAAATATTTACTATGTAACTGGGTTTTCGATTTAACGAACCTATAATACACAAATAATAAAATAATAAAATGTTTTTTTTTTTTGAAATTTCACTTATTTGTGAACATTATTTAAATGTTTGGAAACATGAAGTTAATTTCCAAAAATTTTTATAACCGGTTGCGAAAAATAGTTTGGAAAATATTTAATACCAAATAAAGAGTCAAAAAAATACAAATTTCTAATTAAATCCTAGAATTTCCAAATGATATTTTCAAACGAAGCATTAGTTTTGAAATAAAATTACTTCTTAGCAGTGTAGTTTATTGGGTATTGAGGACAAGCGAAGTAAACAAAACAATTAAATAATACAAAAATACTACCAGCTCTTGAAAACAATCTTTCACAAGCAAATATAGTTACCATGAAGTTGACGGTTAAATACACAAATGTTGTAAGTTCAAGATTTATATACATATTTGAGAAAACAGAACTTTCAGCTTTGCAGTTGTAAGTACTACTTACAAACAGGCCCGGATTTAAAAATCTGCCGCCCTTAGGCCTGTCAGAAATTGCCTTTTCTCTAGTAAATATAGAAAAAAAATTTTTTAATATCAAAAGTGAGGACTTTTTTTTTTTTTTGCTTGTTAACATTTTTAGGTAATTTAGTGCACACAATCCCAGTATTTGGACATTTTTCCCCCTGTATAAATAAATTTAAAAAATTAAAAAAAAAAATTTCAAAGTTCCCAATATTTGCCGCCCCTAAAGTCGTGCCGCCCTAGGCACTGGCCTAGGGTGCCTCTAAGGTAAATCCGGGCCTGACTACAAATCACAGTAAAGCGTAAACTAAACCATTGTTAACTAATAATATCGATTATATTATGTACCTACATTATTATGTATAAAAAAGAAATGTGAAAAAAATTTTTTTTTCTTAAGCATATTTAATTCATAAATTTAAAATATGATATTATTTTTCATAATACGTGTATTCATCTAAACGCGCAAAACCCTCGCAAACTGTTCAAGCTGTGCACTTTTGAACCCCGGTTTGTCCCTTTTTTCAAGGCCTTAGGATTACACAGCTCCTTAGGAAACTGTATTTTGAGAGATTTTGCAAAATTTATTCTGAGGTAGGTGAGGTGAGGTATCAGTTCTCATTCCCTTCATCAAATCGTATACATTTTTTCAGAGAAACTTTGAGTGGGGTAATAGTTACTTTCAGAGTTTTTTATCATTATGTTATACCTTTAAAAGGGCATAGAATTATTATGTTTTTTTTTAAAACAGATTAGAGTACACGATTCTATTCGATCTGTGAAGATTTCAAAATGGATCAAAATGTTTTCCATTCCTTATAAAATAATTTCTAAAGCAGCTTTTAATAATAGAAGCACGCTTTCGACTGATAGTTTTGACTGATAGTTTTGACTGCTAGCTTCGTGTTCATACGAAGATCTATTAAATTAGTAAATCTATCCCGCAGACAGCATTGAACTTCAAATTGACTGCGCTTTTGTGGCATCTTGTGTATTGACACAAAACTGTCAATTAAACGCACGTGGCTATTGCAGCGTTGGTTTTGCTAACTCCGTGAAGCAAAGAAAAAATTTGTTCATAAGCAAACTCCCAGAAGTACCGCCGAGAAGGCACGGCATGCGTCAAAGCTGATGCCAGTCGATCTACAACATTACATCTGTAATTACAAACAAATAAATAACAATAACAATGTGCATTTTCAATTTGCAAGTTCGCATTCCTTCTATATAGTTTCCATTACTCTCGCACCCCGGCATATGATTGACACAAAGTGCGTGCCATTTTGAAAAGTCGAGCTGTGGGAAGTCTACGTCAGGCTGTGGTTCCGCATCTTGACGCTTAGTACACTTGTAACGCCTCCTGCTTTCTCGTAGGATTTTTTTTATTTTTTGGATGAGCAACAGGCACGTGTCAATAATTTTCATCTTTTCCCGGTCTTTAATCCCAAGGGATGTTATCAAATGGCCAGAAAAATGCTAAGGGCTTTTTTTGTAACTAAAAACTTGTAACCAGAAACAAATATTTTGTATTTGGATAATTTTATTTTCTTTGAACCCGTTAGCAAAGTGATTGTTTGCCCGCTGTCATATATGGAATAAATATGTTTTGAATTCACTTGCCGGTTACTGCTTGTTGCTGCTGTTCTGTCGCGTGGTGCGTGCTTGTCCATATGGTCTTTGCTCTATCTAAAGAATTACTACCTTTCAAGTTAGGCCAGGGAGGGTTGCTCAAAGTTTGCTTTGTGTCAACATTTCATTTTACTTGTTATTTCGTAGCTGGCAGTATAGAAAGACGGTTCTCGTTTCATCCGATTTCAGGGGTGTGGATAAGCAAAGAACGAACACTCAAGATATGCGGACAGTTTTCAAGTACAAGGCTTATTTTATTACCATTAATAATATTAAACATAATTAAATTTAAGTGGAGATTATTTTCAAGAGTTCGAATAAAAGTATCATAATACTACTGCAAGTACATACGTATACAAGCCGATCAAAAATCTTAATTGTTGTTTATTTATTAAACATTTAAATGCATTAAGTGAATTAAACCTCCTATTTTGCCTGTCCTACTTTAATATATGTACATAAGTACATATGTATGTATGTATGCGTATTTCGCTTTATTTTAGCTTTATTACAAACTTTGATAAAGTGTTAATGAGTGCAAAAACAAATAAAATAGACTCAGAGCCAGTAAAATCTACATCAATTCAATCGAAATTTTTTCACAACTTTTTCAAGTCATAAATATCTAATATTCCGATTTGTCTCGAATTTTACTTATATGTACAACAAAGTAAAATTGTGGTGGATTTGAAACGTTTTAAAAATCGAAGCCTTCTGTCGAACTTTTATTAGACTTTTTAGTTGTATTTTTTATTTAAGGATTTCACTCCAAATAAAATTATCAAGGAAAAAACTTTGAACATTTTTTCTTTTTAAAAATACCAATATTCTACAGGATTCTAAGGAAAAAACTAAAAAAAGTTAAGAAACAAATAAATTCTCTCTGCTCAAAGTTTTTATCCTTTCGAACGAATTTTAAAAGTAGACCACTTCAAAAATATCGTGCTAAAATTTCATAAAGATCCGAGCTCTCTTAGTATATTTTTTCAACTTTATTTGAGCGCGCTCAATGGAAAAAATAACTTTAAACGCGTTTCTCTCGAAATAACTTTTTTCATACGGTGCCAGTCTTTTCTCCGAAACCACTGAGCCCGATTCTTATGAAATTTTAATCAAACATTTGTCACATGTATGCTGCCCTCAGAAGCGAAAAAGGCGTATCTAAAAAAAAAACGCGTTTCGAGATAATTGAGTTTTGTTTATGTCAATTTGTTGAAATACATATAAAATTGGGAAAGAGGACATTTTCTTAGGAGATTTTTTATAGGTTTCAACTAAGATAGTGGCATTTGGCGTAGTTCATTAGATGTGAATTTCTTGAGCTATCCGATGCCATAAGAATCACAAATATGAACTTTTTTGAGATACGCTCATTTCGCTTCTGAGTGCAATATGGGTATCGCACGAATCAAAGCCAAGTCAAAATTTTGATTTTTTCTATTTTTTTAATCCGACAAAAAAGTTCTCATTTTTCGAACACTTTTACTTAAACAACCGCCATTTTGAAATTTTTGCATAAAATTAATAATCCAGGTTCAGACGATACCCATAATGAACCTATTTTCTTTGTTTTTTGTGTTTCAGACGATTTCTTGCTGCAAAATTGGTGGCACCTTTGACACCAGTCATTCTTTTAATAACTGCACACGGTATGCTTTAAGTAAGATCAAGATTGACCAAATCTGACGATGCACAATTTTTATATAGTGTCCGGAGATTCCAAATACATAATCCGCAAAATCGGAGCAGCTCATTTACTCGTCTTATAGCCATTTTAAGGTTAGCACTTTGGCCGACACGGTTTCAAACAAGATAAAGATCGATAAAATTGTCAACCAAATCTGAGAATTCACAATTATTATTTAGTCTTCTGAGATTCCAAAAACAAGATCCGTGAAATCGTACGTGGTCATTTACTCGTCTTATGGCCATTTTAATACTTTCACCGATAATATTAATAAAAATACGTTCCTGGAAAAATTGTGAATAAAACATTGAAAATTAAAATTTTTTTATTTTGCTTTTTTTTGTGGGATTTGTAATCAAAAATACTTTTAAAACCCATAAAAAAAATATATACAAAATATATTTTTCATAATAAAAGAATTTTCTAAATATTTTTTTGATTTTTTTTTTTTTCGATGAAAAACGGTGAATAACACAACAAATATAAAAGATTTTTTATTTATTGTTTTTTTTTTGAGCTTTGTAGTCAAAAATACCTTAAAACTCTATACAACAACATTAGAATTTAAATTACTTTTCACTAGTGTTAAGGCCGAAAAGATTTTTTTTTTAATATTTTCAATTCTTTTTCATGGAAAATGATGAATTACATTACATATTTAAAAGTATTTTTATTTTTTTTTCTTTGTGAGCTTTGTAGTTAAAAATACTTTTAAAGCCCATAAAACATTTGCATATTTGCAAAAATTAGTGACTTCATCGTGTTCAACGACTCAAAATACATGAAAAACAATTATCATAGCGTATTTAAAAATTTCACTTGACCTTAAAAGTTAAAATTATCAGTAAAAGCGTTTACCTTCAAATGGTGGATCAGGTACGATTTTAAAGATCGTATTTTTGGAATCTCCGAACACTATTTAATAATTGTGCATTGGCAGATTTGGTTGACAATTTTTACCGATCTTGTTTGAAGCGTACCTTCTCTACTGTAGTATAAGCAGCTAGTTGCCCATTTTTGTTTTCTTTAATGTATTTTGTGCTGTAATTTTTGTTTTGTGGATTTTGCACTTACAGTACGGAACAGGAGGCTCAGTAAAAAATATAATTAATAAATTATGATCTGTTTCAAAAATACAATATAAATTTAACCCATTTATCAAATCCTACTTCAATTTAGGAAAAGGAGTATTGGCATGGATTAGTTTGACATCCTTAAAGGTTGAGAATTATTTATGCTTGGCTAACAATGCCCGTTCAATCGAATTGAAAGTAAAAAGTAAAAGAACAAAAGTGGAATTTAATATTGTCAACCTTTGGAAATCTTCGCGCAGAAAACCCTCGAAGAGCGGTGTTTTTTATTATTGTGAGTGTTGTAAATATTTAAAGATTTTTCCATATATATTGAGAGGATAATATCAGTCTCTAACCGGTAATCATCGCCGACACCAACCATCACGTTTGCCCTAGTCTTGTATGCTTGTGGCGGTTTGGTATACTTTTATAATGTTAATACTTAAAAGTACTAAAGAAATGCATGCGAAGTATATAGTTTAGGCGGATATATAGAACAATATACTATAGAAGAACGATTTTTATAAACTTTTCTTTTTAAGGAAATTCTCGAAATTGGTCATCATTTTGGATTTTCATACATTATTAAGAATACGTTGGCACAGTCCTTATCTGTGGGCAGCTTTGATCCAAAATCAAGCAATCTCCATTTCGAATTTTTATAAATTTCAATATGGGCTTTTTGTTTTTCTTTTAACTTTTTTCTTTTTGAAAAATTAATTTTACTCTTAATTATTTTATGGAATCTGTCAGCATATTTGTTACGTTAAAAACAAACTATATCTTACTTATAACGAAAAATAATATTTCACTGAACTTAAAACGTTTTGTCCAGTGTCGGATACCGAATATCAAATTTTTTCTGTGAAATCAATTTTTTTATTGAATTTTATTTGAAAAAATTTACGAAATCTGATTAATTTTAGGGCTGTTTTCCCATATATTGAGCCATAACAGCTTTCGGTAATTTTTCCATAATATTCAACTTAAAACCTCTGTGTAACACCTCTAATAAGCTTTAGAGAAGTTGAGCTAAGACTCAGTACCAGTTTGTTATCGTTAACTGAGACCAATTAAAGGGGCCAATTGAGTACAGTCGATATTAAAAACATTAAGCGGAAGTGGAGTTGAACACATACAGTAATCCCTCGATCTGCGCAGTAGTTACGTTCTGAAAAATAACGCGCAAGCCGAAACCACGCACTGTGAACCCACTTTTGTATTAAATTTAGGGAATACGTTCCAAATCCTAAATTTATCATTAAAACATTTAATTTTAAGTAGGTACATAATTCAAATAAAGTCTTTATTCAGTTTATTTATACATATAAATAAAAGTTAAACATAAACAAAAAATAAATAAAAATTATAAATTCATTTACAAAATGTGTATGAATGTAAAACAAAAACTCTTTACATACATCATTTCATTTTCAAACTCAAATTTTATGTGCATATGTATTGCTCGAAAAGTAGTACGAAAAAAGATAAAAAAATAATGGAAAAATATGTTATGCTATAAATATGCAGCTGCGAAACTTTTACCGCGCCATGCGAAACTTCAGTGGTAAAATCAAAATCGCCCAGCCAGAAACGCGAAGTTTTAATCATCACAATAAGAATCTGAATTTTCAATTCTTTTTTTTACTTAATAAAATCTTTGATATTATTTCTTTGCAATATTTTCACAAATAAATCTAAAAATTATAATGTAACCAAACGAAACCAAACTTCATAAAATAAAAATCCTTTCTAATTAAATAGCACATATTTAATTTTAACTGTTTTAAGGATAAGGATCTGAGAAGTTTCCACTTTATAAAAGTGGGCAAGATCCATAAGATTGATATCAAAGTATTCAGAACGAATTTATTTTAGTTTTACAAATAATAAATATAATTAGTTTTGGACATCTAGACAATCATTTTATGAATGTTCTCCACATTTCTGAAGATCAGACCTTTTAAGTACATGAGTAAAATATCTATAAATGAAATTTCAATTAACCACATTTCTTTAGTAAAAAGTTGTATTTCTTAAATTAAAATTTGTTATTTGTATTTGTGTAAGCTAAATTGATTTTTCTAAATAAAATTTCATTCAATTAATTTTAAAATAAAAGATTCACTTGAAACCTTATGTTGCAAATTAAAGGAAAATAAATGCCCACTAAGTTTACTATTTTGTTACTGTGTTCTTAATAATAAGCAATCAATTTAATTTAAAATTATTTCGAGGCTCAGAAATGATTTTACACTATGTAGCAAAAATAAGTGCCTATGTTGTCCATCTCCAGAGCAACTTACCTTGAAGCGCACTATTTCGTGATATTAATGCAAGTACCATTTCTGAATTAAGGTTGTCATGGATGCCACCTTCCTGTTGTTGCTTCAGGCTGCTCACAAACGAGTTTTGCGGTGACAACAGGTGAGTTTGCAGGGATGATGGTTGCGGCAACATCGATTGAAGATTTTGTTGCTTATGTTGCTGTTGATGGATGTGGTGATTATCCATGGCGATGTTATTGCCAAGCAATGATGAGTGCTGTGGCTGTTGATGTGGTGGTGGTGGCGGTTTCAAGGCTTGCATCATTGCTATTTTAAGACAAATATATGAAGCGACTTGGAAAATACGTTGTGAGGTGCACACGAAACCACGCTGCTATAGGTATTTGCCGACGGTATTACAAAACGGAAATACATAAACGCGTCGCCATCAATCAACGTAATAATTTGTATTATAAAAAGAAAAAAAAAAATGATTCACATTTATTGGCGCTTTTGCACTATTCTCATAAAACACATAAATTTGCACTTCATTTATTTTTAAGTTTTATAAAGAAAATTTAAGTTGCACTTTCCGATATTTTTTCCTTTATGGGCACAATATGAAATCGCAACTAAAAATTAAAAAAAAAAAAACCACAAAAAAAAATTTTAAATCTTATCGAGAAGGTGGTGTGTACACACAACGAATTGAAGGTTCAACCGCTACTATTTGTAGAGGGGCGGCAGTTTTTATCATCTATCGTATATTGAACAGGTAGTAGCTTCTTATCATCTTCTTGGAATGGAACTCGAACTCAATACTTTTGTATGTATGGATAGTACACAATGTTTGTTTGTTTGTTCTCTATAAGTGGGTTGTGCGGTTGCCTAAGCATTCGGTTTGAATAGACATAATATTTTAATTTTGATGTCGCAATATGTTTACCCTTAGCATCTTTGGTGCTTTGAGTGATAAGAATTTCGGTAGAGCTTTAATTTTCATGGTACATAATTGGTTTTGTGGTAGCAAATAATTCCGGTATAAATTTCCTTTAGGATATTTATATTTTTGCAACGCGCGAATATTTTATGTAAGGCCAAGTGCCGAACTTTAGTAGCCTCCTATAAAAAATAAGTACCAAGAGGCCGACCATGGCACAGTGGTTGCTGCCATACGACAAAAATAGAAAAAAAATCCAACTTAATATTTTGGAAATCTACGCTGTACAATTTCTAATATTAAAATACTCCGTAACGATACATTTTTTTTGTATGTTTCTAACGGTACTTCTTATATATGTATGTTGCCGGCCAAAGATGCATGTAAGGTTGAACCAGCTTAGCCGAGGAATATTTTCATACGTTAGGCTAAGTGGGAAGTCTTCGGCCGCAAATTAGGGTTTACATCCTGCAACATGTCCAACACCGATTCGCCCTGGTCTTCAGCCGCTGTTCACTATACTAAATCCAACACTGATGTGTTAGCGAAGCCCGTGTGGGACAAAGAATAGTTAACCGTAGCCGAAACGCTGCCCACTTATCCTAACGTACTAAAATTTCAAGAAAATCGGGAGAGGCTATTATAGTAAATAATTACCTTGTTTTATCCTAGGCTGAACTGGTTCATCCTAACACGCTTCGGATGAACTAGTTTGGCCTATCCTAAAAATTAGTTTGGCTGGTAACATATGCATATATGTACATTAGGGTGATTCAAATTTTTTTTTTTTTTTTATTTCAAACAGGTTTAATAGTAGCAGGTACACGATAGAAAAATTCGAGCTTTTTGTTTTCCATACGATTTGTATGGGTAAAAATGGCTTACTAGAAATTTGTCTCTATATCTCGTGAAAAAAAAATCTTTCAGAAGCGAGACCTAGCCCATCGGAAAGAGCATAACATTTTCTACAAATAACTTGCAAGCCTTTAATTTTCCATACGATTTATATGGGAAAGTAAAAGTCTCACACGAACAAGACTAACTCCATCGAAAAGAACATAAAATTTCTTACATAAAAAACAACAACAAAATAAAATTTTTTTTGAAATTATTCGAAATGTCCTTAAATTTTGAAAGCTAATAAACTAACAAAATATTGCCTCCACGAAAAAATAATGGGACACTTTTTTATAGAAAATTTTATGCTCTTTAGGATGGGCTAGGTCTCACTTCTGAAAGACTTTTTTCACGAGATATAGAGACAATTATCTTGTAAGCCATTTCTTCCCATACAAATCGTATGGAAAACAAACTAGTAAAAGTGTTATCTTCGGCCAGGCCGAAACTCACATACCCTACACTGCACTAAAAGTACTTTCCAAATAAATGTTGAAAAGACGTTGAAAAGGTTGAAGAAGTCGAAAATAATGTAATAAGGTAAAATTATGTAAAGAGGTTGAAAAGTGTTGAAACAGTTGAAAAAAACACAAAAAGTCTAAAATATATGGAAACCATTGCAGAAAGTTAAAAAATTGAAAAAGTCGAAAAAATGTGGAAAATGTTGAGAGTGGTTAAAAAACTCAAAAATACTTGTAAAAATTGAAAAATATTGAAACAATTCAAAATTCATGAAAAAGTCGAAAAAATAAAGAAAATGTCGAATCCAGTTGAAAGAGGTTGAAAAAGTGGAAAATATACATATGGAATATGTTGGGAAAAGTTAAAAAGTTGGAAAAGTCAAAAGAATGTGAAAAATGTTGAAAAAAATAGAATAGAAATGCAGAAAACTAAATATGCCACGCTCACTTCTCCAATTCCGCCTACTTTTAGTTCATTAAATAATATTCGACATTGACATCCACATACTAAATTAAAGCAAAATAGCTTGTATAGTTTGCGATATATGCCTTAATTAACCTTAAAATTTAGGGCGGTGACACACCCACTGATACAATCGAGACAGATTTTGATCCAGAAATAGCTTTCCATAAACAAATCTCTTATACCAAATTTCTGTATGATTGCTCATATATTTCGATAGATATGTCACTTTAGGTATTTTACTTGTATGAGACGTGCCACGCCCACTGGTGCGATTTTGCCCGCTTCAGATGCTGACATACCTTATAGCAAGTTAACCAACTACATCAAATTTCATGCCAATTGCTGTAATAGTTCTGTCAAACTATCACTTCCAAATTTATGTTAATATGGGATGTGCCACGCCCACTGATGAAATCCCGTCAAAATTTATTTAATTTTATAGCTTATAATAATTGACATATCCCACTGGGCATTAAAATAATCTGCATTTAATAAGCATTTATCAATCTCTTAATTTATACTAGAGTATTTATTCGCCTCTTAAAAGAATAAAATTAAAACTTTCGATGAAAAATATTTATGATGCTTTTCAAAACTGCAAATTAAGATGTTTACAAATACCAAAACTACTTAAAATTTTAAAAGTATTTATCAAGGTCTTAACGACGTCTTGTGAGAGGTTCTTAAAACGTCTGTAAATATTTATTTTTGAAAATAGCTAAGGTTCTTATAAAGTCTTAACAAGCATTCGGAAGATCTTCATAAAACGTTTATAAATATTTTTGTATTCGAGAATTGAAATATTTATCAAAGTCTTTAAAAAGTGTGTGATAAAAGCTTCTTAATGAATAAAATTTAATTTTTACTTTAAGAGCTATAAGTTTTATTGAGGTCTTAAATTTCTGAGTTTTTAAATGCTCCATAAGAGCTAATATAATCTTCAACTCTTACGTGGATTTATAAAATACCTCCGTAAATATTAAAATTTATGGTTGAAAATACGGAAACAGCAACGTACGTTTCGAATAGTAGGCTTGCCAAACGTCCGCAATTTAATACAAATTTGTAAATGACAGTTATTATTATAAGAACTATAATTAATTTATGAGATGAACACTTTTTAAAAAATCAAAGCTTTTAGTACGGGAGGTAGCGTTGCATATTTCGAAGTAATTTCTCCCACATAATTTTTTGTTTGCAAAATTTTTTGTTTGCAAAAGATAGTTTATGTACAGCGAAATAAACGTCAGTCGCGAGAATCGTGGTGAGCCCGACAAAAAAATTTTGCGCAATAACTTGGAAAGTTAGCCACAATTAGAAAAATATGTTTTAATCAACGGTCGCCAGCCTCCACCCTAGTTTTCAAAAATTGGTCATTTAAAGATGCCGAAAAAATAATTTTGCTCAATAACTCGGAATGTAAGCGATAAAAAGAAAAAATTATCAGGGCCAATGTTGTAGAGGAGATGAAAATACATCGATTTCATATCCGAAAAATCTCCGAATGACAAGATTTTACCCTTTTTCATAGCTTAAAAATTTCCACTTACTACCACCATTCTCGAACAATAGTAAGTATTTTGGTGAAAAATATTGTTTTTATGGAAAATTTTACGGAAATATTACTTGTTCAAATTTGAAAACTGAACTTTGCGCCTTTTTGTTTAAAATTGCATTATTTATTGCAAATTTTAATCAAAAGTTGGTCAAATCCTATCACATGAAGATTTTTCGGGTATAAAATCGATGTGTTTTCACCTCTACAACATTCGCCTTCATATATATTTCTTTTTGTGGCTTACTTTACGAGTTATAGAGAAAAACTCTTTTTTCAACCAGTGTGCGGGCTGGCGACTATATTTATTACATACAGCACTAGCATTGTCGAATGAAACATAATTTATCTTTGAATTCAAAATTTTGTAGATTGGTACCACTAACCAAAACTAGCCGTTTAAAAATGAAATATCGCCCACTGAGAAATTCTTCCAGACTCAATTGAGAAAAAAATAAACGAAAGATCACCCAAAGTATGTTCATTCAAATTTGGGTGATAATTCATATTTTTATAAAAAAGTCAGCCCATAACGAAAGATCAAAAGAGCTTCGTCCTTAATTTGCCTCTTGTTCAAATGGTAACCCTACCATTGGACACAAAAGTATTTTAAATAAAAAAATTTTAACAATTTAAAACTGTTAAGTTTTATTAAGCCCTAAAGATAATTGTTAAGTTATATGTACCTCTTATGGAGCTTTTGAAAAAATCCTTAAGTTTTATATGCTACTTATCGAGGAATTTAAAAAAATGGCGTCATCTGCCATTTTTTTCAAATTTTCAAAACAAAAAGTTGACAAAATTGCAACAACAACAGAAAACTAAAATGTTTTTGCCAAAAATAAGATTTTTTCTGTACTAAATCTTTCTATTTTGACATGCTTTTATCGAAAAAATCATTTTAAGATATTTTCAGACATAAATATTTACGAAAAAACTGAAAAAAAATTTCCACCCAAATATTTTATTTTTCTAAAAGGCAATATTTCCAAAGCGCGCTAAATTTACCGAACCAAAACCCCAAACTTCACGATAAATCTTTGCTCGCACGTACATTTTGATCAATAATTGTGCCGAAATAAATAATTATTCGTTGCATCATATTCAATTGTCATTTTAAATTTCCATTTGTTATTCTCCTTTTATCTATTTAATTTAATCTTTAGTAAAACCTCGTTAAGATAAAATAAACTTCATTAAATTTTTTTTTAAAAAAAAATTGTGTATAAATATTTTCAAGTGCTCTCTCTCACATAAACCTCTTGAAGGGCTCCATAGAAGGTGCCCTTTTGGTCTTAAATAGGATTTATTCTGTATTTTAAAACCTCTTTACCGAATATTTCTAAGAGTTCTGCTCTTAAAAAATAGTTGTATAGAACTCTTAAAGAGCCTAATAAATGCAAAAATGCCTAGTGGGATATGCACCAAATTTCATGAAGATAACTCTCATTGCACACTATCTATGGCATTAAACGAGTTTTGCTTGTATGGGAGGTGCCACGCCCACCGGTTCTATTGTGCCAAATTTTCGTAAGAAGATTACATACATACATTTTAGCAAGTGCATCCGCCATACTAAGTTTCATTACGATTACGTTGTTAGTTCTCTAATTATAACGTTTATAAATATTGTGGGCTGTGCCACAACCTTCAACGTGTTTTTTCAGTAAACTGACGAAGTTTGTATTGATGACTGCTGTTAGTAGTATCATCCCTAAAATTTTTATGAAAATCGAACGTGCCAATTTTGAATTATACGAAATCGTAATTTTTAATTGCTAAAAAGTGCCATGCCCACTTTTCCAATTCCGCCCATTTTAAATAAAATTCAAGATAAATATAAACTGTATCCCTGTACCAAATTTCACCACAATATCTTGCACGGTTTACGAGTTATGGCGTTATAAAAGTTAAAATTTAGGGCTGTACCACGCCTCTTTAAGAGCCTTTGAAAATTTAAAACATAGCTCAATCTTAATTTTGTTCACATGTTCACCAAATCACCAAGTTTCATCGAAATCGCAGCAACTTTTTTCAAAATGGACTGAGGTATATTTACATAGAGTATGCGTGGGAGGCGTGGTCGTGACCCGATTTCGCCCATTTTTATATGCTAGCAGCTTGCAAGGAGGTGTGACCTGTGACCGAATTTCATTGAATTATCTTGCTTACTTTTCCCGTAAACTTGATTTCAACAGACAGACAGACAGACAGACAGACAGACAGACAGACAGACAGACAGACAGACAGACAGACAGACAGACAGACAGACAGACAGACAGACAGACAGACAGACAGACAGACAGACAGACAGACAGACAGACAGACAGACAGACAGACAGACAGACAGACAGACAGACAGACAGACAGACAGACAGACAGACAGACAGACAGACAGACAGACAGACAGACAGACAGACAGACAGACAGACAGACAGACAGACAGACAGACAGACAGACAGACAGACAGACAGACAGACAGACAGACAGACAGACAGACAGACAGACAGACAGACAGACAGACAGACAGACAGACAGACAGACAGACAGACAGACAGACAGACAGACAGACAGACAGACAGACAGACAGACAGACAGACAGACAGACAGACAGACAGACAGACAGACAGACAGACAGACAGACAGACAGACAGACAGACAGACAGACAGACAGACAGACAGACAGACAGACAGACAGACAGACAGACAGACAGACAGACAGACAGACAGACAGACAGACAGACAGACAGACAGACAGACAGACAGACAGACAGACAGACAGACAGACAGACAGACAGACAGACAGACAGACAGACAGACAGACAGACAGACAGACAGACAGACAGACAGACAGACAGACAGACAGACAGACAGACAGACAGACAGACAGACAGACAGACAGACAGACAGACAGACAGACAGACAGACAGACAGACAGACAGACAGACAGACAGACAGACAGACAGACAGACAGACAGACAGACAGACAGACAGACAGACAGACAGACAGACAGACAGACAGACAGACAGACAGACAGACAGACAGACAGACAGACAGACAGACAGACAGACAGACAGACAGACAGACAGACAGACAGACAGACAGACAGACAGACAGACAGACAGACAGACAGACAGACAGACAGACAGACAGACAGACAGACAGACAGACAGACAGACAGACAGACAGACAGACAGACAGACAGACAGACAGACAGACAGACAGACAGACAGACAGACAGACAGACAGACAGACAGACAGACAGACAGACAGACAGACAGACAGACAGACAGACAGACAGACAGACAGACAGACAGACAGACAGACAGACAGACAGACAGACAGACAGACAGACAGACAGACAGACAGACAGACAGACAGACAGACAGACAGACAGACAGACAGACAGACAGACAGACAGACAGACAGACAGACAGACAGACAGACAGACAGACAGACAGACAGACAGACAGACAGACAGACAGAATATCATACAAATAAATAAAACGCTAAGCAAAACGCAAAACAAGAGATAAGTGTAACGGTAAGTCCTATTGTAATCAACGGAACTTAAAACATACATGCTGTTTACGAAGAATTTAGAATTTTTTTTAAGTTTTTTATATGACGAAAAAAAAAATTAAATTATGTATCCACTTTCGTCCGTCACTGTACATACCAAACCATAGTTCCGTAGAATTTTGATTTCATTACGAATTATAAGAGGTTGTTAAATCGAATTACGATTTATAAGAGGTTAAACAGTACGTATATTGAAAAAAAAAATACGAATTATCGAGAGGTCCAAAATGTATGAAATTTTTACGAATTAGAGCGATTTTTTCAAGGGACCAACACTTTGTTACGAATTATTGAGATTTTCGAATTAACGGGGTACGAATTATCGGGATTTCACTGTATATACATAAATGAAGAGGTCCATAACAAAACGCAATAATTCTACCTACACAATTTTTTGGATAGGCGGATAAATCGTTACGTTAATATAGAAAGGCCCTAACTAACATTTTTTTCAAAATCGAGTTTTTTTTTTGTAGATTTCGGTAGGCCACCCTCTAATACACTATTGATAAAAATGTGTGTGCTACGATTTAAAATAAAGCATTTACAAGTAAATAAAAAAAAACAAACTCACTTGAACACTACAAACATAAATTTTAGTTAAGTTTTTTCGTTCTCCTGTAAAGAAACAAAAATGTTAATTAGGGCCTTTCTATATTAAGGTAACGAAATGTATTTAAAGTCAGTAGGATTTATATTTTTGTTTAAAACAGTTGTTGTGATAGAATAGTTTTCTAGGGATAATATAAATCATAAATAAATTAATTTTTACGACTTTAGTTTTTAACACTTATCCTGTATTCAAAAAAACTAACACTCACTGTATTAGTGGGTCAATTTTGCCCAATGCAATTTACTCACATATTTATTTAATCAGTGCAATTTTGACAGGAGGTTTTGAATACACTGCTTGAATGGGCATCGACCTCGATATGCTGATATTTGCTCATCAATAGAAACATTCTCACCTGGGCTTTACATTTTTCTGAGGTTGCATTCCCATTTATCCCAAAAATCTCAGATTGGTAATAATTTATCACGAGCTCATCGTTCGTTTCTATCACTCGTCATATCGAAGCGCAGAGCTCGTGACTTATTCTTAAATCTGCGGGGGCTCATAACATCCGCAGATGGACTTACATCCCTGCCAAAACAATACAATAGTGTGCAGTATGCTCGAAGTCGAAATCCCCGTTTCGCATGCAGCGATACACAGTGTGACCAATGTAACAAAGAATTTCCAAGCAACAATAAAAGTAAAATTTCGATAAGCGGAACTTTACACGCAGTGTCAAGTGTGTTGTGACTCTATATAACGTAGAAAAATTGTATTGGGCAATTTTGACCCATGTTGACGGTGAACGTAACTTTTTTTATCCTGGCCAAACTAAACGTGCTAGAAACTATTTTCTTTTAAGTTTTTGTTTATATGGTCAAAAGAATAAAAGTCATAAAAGCTTATACTTGTACATGGTACAGGGCCGGTAGTATATTAGTTGAAATACGTCGTTGGGCAATTTCGACCCATGTATACAGGATAAGGGTTAAGTTATTTAGATAACAAATTTGGAAATGTTGCGTTTTGGTCATATCGTATTTCATTTTGTTATGAATTCTAAGGAGATGTTGCGTTTTGAAATGAACTAGATTTGGAATTGTGGCTTTTTGCTTTGAATAAAATTGTAATTATATCTTTTTGATTTGAATTTCAGAACTCTTGTTACATTGCACAAACACATTTAAGTATTCAAGTATTAAAAAAAATTAACATTGTGTTACATTCTCATTCCAGTGTTCTCCACCAAACAGTCACATAATGTTATGTCATCGGTTTCTTTGGCACTATTTCCTTGCTGGTCTGAAAATATCTTTGCATAATATTCTAACTCCGAAATGTTTAAGCACTGTTGACCATAATGTTTTTCCAATAGTTTAACAACATCTTTCTTCATTTCTGAATAGATTGTAACATCAATAGGAATTCCATCAAGCAAACGAGGGGGCCTCTTTTGAGATAGCTCGTAAATTTTTCTTTGCCTTCAACTTTGTAAGTTTCGAATGTTTTGACTAAACATTGCTTTTGCTGATTTGTGGAGAATTTAAAATAAATTCTTTTCATACTCTGTATGCCGTTTATAGGACGGTAATATTCTGCCAACATTTTTAAATCTTTAAAGTGCCAATCCTCTACTAATATCTTAACTTGTCCATGAACAGAATTAACTTCGTAACGTTCTTTAAAAAGGATAGTACACCGAAAAAAAAGACCGTACTAAATTTGAAGAACTGTCTTCCTCCGATTTAGTGTAAAAATTTTCCTTAATCTAAGTAAGTAATTGAGTCCTTTGAAATGAGTTCATGTTTCATTAAAACAAGTCAACGCTCTTCCTCAAATATAGAGTTCGTGGTTTTAGTAAAACTTTCCTTTGAAATAGTAAATTTTTCTTTGGGAAGAATTTTTGAGGACAACTTGTTCCTCATTTGAGTAAAAACTTCCTCAATCTAATGGAATGTTTTGTTTAAGGAAAATCGTACTCAGTTTTAGTTAGTTTCTTCAAAAAATTTACTATAACGTAGGAAAATTTTCCTTAATAAATGAGTGGCAACACTCGCTGCTTTACTCGCTGAAATTAATATCTATTTTTCTCGTAAGTATTCTGTTTTCGCCTATATATTTATAGTTCTCTACTTGTTTTTTAAATAAAAAAAATAAAAAAATTTAAAAAAAAGATTATGTCGTCGCCGGGATTTGAACCGAAGCTATCCTGATTAGACAATGGTTGTTACATGCGCAGTTTAACAACATCATTTTAGTATGTCATAAAAATGCTGTCGGTGGCTGAGTTGGGTAAGATGAGCATCTTTGAACAGTGGCATGGCGCAGAACACAGGTCACAGGTTCAATTCTCTGATCGGGTGACAGGTAAAAAAAATTTAAGTTCTTCTTTGAAGTTTTAAAAACGTATTACAATTAAAATAAGAGAATGACTGACAATAAGTAACCAACCAACAAATAAGAAAATAGAGGAAATTAACAAATTTTTTTTGAAATCAACGAATTTATTTTAAGCAAATTTCTTTCATTTAAGGATACCTTCATCCTTAGAAAAAGTAAAATTTTCCTCAGTTTTATAACCTTGTCCTCACAATGAGTAAACTTTTCCTTATTTCAAAGCAGCAATATTTACTTGTACTAAGGAATCCAACTTACTTATTTTGAGGAACCCATGGCTTTAGCTCGTATTGAAGGACATTTTTTCCTTACATTTAGGCATTTTTCCTTAAACGGAGTAAGTTTTTTTTTCGGTGTAGTATTTTTTCGCAAATCTTTTTCAACCCGCCCAAATACTCGATCAGCTGTCAAAAAACTATGACCTAGGACAGGAAAATATAATTCTACTTATTTCAGCTGTTTTGGAGCACTTTTTAACATCCAATGCATTAAGGCATGTGTGATATACATATTTTTATTTTGTCCACCACAACCGTCGCAATATAATCGTAAGGTATCAACATCCAACAGACTGAGTGCACCGAAATGTGCCAATAAAGCAGAGCCAACGGAAACTATTCACTAAGTACACGGTTAGAAATCTTGGATGAAATTTTAATACAAGCGAAATATTACAACGATTTTTAATACAATTTTGATTAAATTTAATACTTTTCAATAGATTACAAAATTTTGTATTAAATTTTAATAAATAAGTATTATATTTGATTTTTAAACCATCCTGTATTATATTTTAATACTTCAATATTGAACTTTCATTTTACGTTGTTGTCAATATAAATAAACTTTTAGCCAACTAATAAATATCACTACGGTGGCTGATGTCGTTAAGCTGAGCGTGCAACACTTGAATTCACAAGCAACCCGGTTCGAATCCCATTCGAAATGAAAATTTTTTTTTTAAATTTAATAAAAACGAGTATTAAATTTTAATACAAAAAAGTATTAAAAATGAATTTGAATATTTAGGCAGTATTAAATTTTAATACTATTCTGGTGTAGTCATATATGTAAGCCCAAAAGTATTAAAATTTAATCCAAAATTGCTAACCGTGTATATCGAAGTTGTTTATTGCATATGTATTTATGGAAATGTTTCATTTTGGACTGAATCATTCTTTTTAGTACTGAATTACAGTATAATTATTGAACTTTGGCATGTTTTATAACAATGGTTAGACAGATTTTAATATGTAGAATTAGATTCAATCAAAAAAGCTAAAAACTTAAAAAGTGGAATTAATGCGTTTTGTTATGGACCTCCTCAAATACACAGGACCGTCTTTAACCTATTGGAGGCCATGAGCATATTAGGAAAATGGGGCCCCTATAACCTTGACAGAACAATATTTTGTTAGAATAGACAAAGAAAGTAGATGAACAAGGTTCTAGATATATTTTTATTATATAATATATAATTCACAAAAGTTACTGTTTTAGCATTCACAGGTTAGTGCTTAAAATCTATGTTGATTTAAGAAGAACCCTCGTTTGGTGATCTGGCAGGAACTAGTGGATCGATTGCGGGGCCCTGGGCACTTGCCCAGAGTGCCCAGTGGGAAAGAGGGGTACATACATACGTGCACCCACAGTACTATAATTCGTCTTGAGGTTGAAAAATTCGAAAAAAGTTGAAAGAGGTTTAAAATCGCAAAAAAAAATTATTTCAGGTTGAAAAAGTCGTTTTGAAATTTTGAAAAATCTTGGTAAATTCAATAAAGTTAATAGAGATTGAAAATGTCGAAAGGAAAAAGGGCAAATGTTGAAAAAGGTCAAAATTGCCTCGCTTACAACTTTTTGTTAACATAATCTCCTGATTTGATTGAAAAACATTTTTTACGAAGTTATGCCCATTTAAAATTTTAGTTTCAAAACTTGAAAAACTGCTGAAAATTGTTTCAAAATAGTCGCAATTTCATCCAAATCAAAATTATTAATTTTTTCTTTTGATTCTAATAGATCTTCAGAATCTTTAAGAAATTTTGAAAGTTGTTGATAACACTAGTTTACAAATAATTAAAAAAGTTATGAACTTTAGGTGCCACTATTCATTCCTTATGTGAAATCGGCTGCTGATTCTGAAAATCAAATCAAAAAAGTAAATATCAACTGCAAATTTTTAAAAGAAAAAAAAAATTGAAAAATCATTTTGTTTTTTTATATCATAGTCTATATATTTATGAAGAAAATAATATAGGATTTATGAAAATCGATTAAGAAATGGAAAAGTTATATAAAATTGAATAAAAAATGGACGAATTTAATTTTTGCCTATTTTTCCGTTTTTTTATGTGGGTAAGAATTTTTTAACCCTAAAATGCAAATTTTTTTAATGAAATTTTGTTATGTAGATACCGGTATATGCTAGAAATTAAAATGTTGGCTCCACCCTCCGAAGTGAACAAAAACCGCCATAACGGACCCAAATTTCCATTTTTGCCCATTTTGGGGAGTGGGGCCGGTTCCGAAAGAATTTTAAACACCACCATCGTGCTCAGCATCCTCGAAAATGGGGGGTGACAAATATTTTACCGATAGAAGACGCGGAATATGCGATTTCGTCATTTTGGGGGCGGTTTTTGTCCATTTTGAGGGGTGGGGCCAACTGCATAAGAATTTTGAATATTGCTTTCGTATTCAGCATCTTCGAAAACGGGGGATGACAAATGTTTTACTGATGGAATATGCGATACCAACATTTTTCGTTGGTCCAAAAATCGAAAGTGACCGATATCTCGAAAACGACGTGAAAGAAAAAAAAAATTGATTTTCAGAATCAGCAGCCGATTTTAGATAAGAAATGAATAGTGGCACCTAAAGTTCATAATTTCATAATCATAATTTGTTTGTAAACTAGCGTTATTAATTATAAGACTTATTAGCTTGTTGCCAATTTTATTCAATATTATATAACTTTTCCATTTCTTAATCGATTTTCTTAAATAGTATCTTATTTTCTTCACAGATATATAAACTACGATATAAAAAAATAAACTGTTGATTTTGAATTTTTTCTCATTTTTTAAAAAAAAAATATTTTTTTAGAAATCAATTTATTTCACCGAAACTAACAAGCGAACCAAAAGTAGTGTGGGCATTATTTATAGGAAATTACCTTTAATTTGACATATACTAAATTAATATATATGATATTTGTAAGTAAGTGAAACCAACTTTTTCTCGAAAACGACGTGAAAGAAAAAAAAAATAATGAGATTTTCAGATTCAGCAGCCGATTTTACAAATAAAATGAATAACGGTATTCAAAGTTCATTTTGGCTGTAAACTAGTGGCGGAGGATGCCAGAAGATGCATTTCACCTTGCTCTTTCAAAAAGAAGACAACGTGTGATCTCGGTCAAGTTCAGAAATCTCGTCGACTTTTCATAAAGGACCATGAAGCAAACATTAAATTTTGATACCAAATGAGTCTAAAGTACTTTAACAACAAATTACTTCCTTTGAGCAACTAATGGTACTACATTTCCTACATACATATAAGTGGTAAAAAAAATTTTTCTCGTAGGACCGAGGCTGAGAACGAAAAAGGTCTGACCGATATCTCGTTCTCGGCGATAATATAGTGTTTATCGTACGATAGCTATTTAGAACGTAGAACGCGCACGTTTGCGTAATTTGCACTACATTTTTAATAAGCACATGTATGTGCATTAGGGTGGCTCTTAAGAAAAAAAAATTGGGGACGCCCACCCAATCGGTTCAAAACCGGATAAAAACATTTAAAAAATTTATTTAAAATTTTTATCTTTAACCCTTACTCGGCCTATTTCAAAATTAAATTTGACTTAAGTGAAAATCAAAAACTAGCCTTCCCAATCACTTCGAAATAAGAAAAATTTAAAAAGTCAACTTAAAATTTTTATCTTTAACCCTTACTAACCCTATTTCAATGTGAAATTTGATTTAAACAAAAAACAAATACGACGCCCTTTCAATGGGTTCGAAACAGGATAAATAAATTTAAAAAATTTATTAAAAATTTTTATCTTTAACCCTTAACCTATTTCAAAGTGAAATTTGACTTAAGCAGCCATTTTTTTAAACTAACTTTTCTCAAGTGGCTTTTAATTTTAAGAAAGAATATATTCAAATTAAGTATCGTACGGATCTAGTTTTCTAAAAATCATTATAAGTTGGGAACTCTTAAAAAGATCTTATATATATTAATGTCATATGAAAGTAATTCTCCTCGCTATGGCAAGGCTTTGGTAGTTGATCAGTGCTCGAAGCTGGTAATTTCACTACCCTCTGCTCGATGACTACTTTAATTTCATATATAATTTATTGCTGTAGCTATTTTAGGGTTCGTATTTGATTTTCACTTGAGCCAAATTTCATTTTGAAATAGGCCGAGTAAGGGTTAAAGACACAAATTTTATATAAATTTTTTAAATTTGCTTATCCTATTTCGAACCGATTGGGAGGCGTCGCATTTGATTTTTTTTAAATCAAATTTCACATTGAAATAGGGTCAGTAAGGGTTAAAGATAAATATTTTGAATAAATTTTTTGAATTTGTTTATCTTGTTTCGAACCGATTGGGACAGCGTCGCATTTGATTTTCGCTTGAGTTAAATTTCATTTTGAAATAGGCCGAATAAGGGTTAAAGATAAAAATTTTAAATAAATTTTTTAAATGTTTTTATCCTGTTTCGAACCTTTTTGGGGGGCGTCGCATTTGATTTTCTCTTGAGTCAAATTTCACATTGAAATAGGTTCAGTAAGGGTTAATGATAAAAATTTTATATTAACTTTTTAAATTTTTTTATCTTGTTTCAAAGCGATTGTGAGGGCTTGCATTTGATTTTCACTTAAGTCAAATTTCATTTTGAAAAAGGCCGAGTAAGGGTTAAAGATAAAAAATTTAAATAAATTTTTTAAATGTTTATATCCTGTTTCGAACCTATGTGGGGGCGTCGCATTTGATTTTCGCAAAAAAAAACCAATAAGAACTACCCTAATGTGCATACACCGACGTTAATATTTGTTTTCTGAAAACGAACAAAAAATTAAAATTCAATAAAATTGAGCTAATTAACTTTTAGTTACTCCTAAAATCCGACTATCCTGCACTGGCAAATAAGGCCCTCCAAAACTTGATTCCGTTTTGTACGAAGTATTTGTGTGAACAGGGTTTTTCGGTATTATTATATATAAAATCAAAGTATAGGAACCAGCTTAATGTGGAAGCAGGCCTGAGAATAAAACTTTCGAATATAGAGCCCGACATTGTGGATTTGGTTTCAAGAAAACATCATCCATCTCATTAAGTAATAACTTCTACAGAAGAAAATATAACAAATTTCGCTTAAATTACATGAAAATCCTAACAAAAAATGTTTGTCTCTATAAATGCGCAAGATTTGTTAAAATACATAGAGATATATGGTATAGGTACCAATATTTATTAGAAAGTAGTGTCTGCATCGAATCGATATACGCAGTACTAGCGATACAGTAGAACAAAATGTATCACTTACGTACTAGCCAAGCATTGAAATATTTTTTTTTTTGTTTCGTTACTACTTTAAAATTTACAGTTCATTAAAACGAAATATAAATAATATTTCAATGCACGGCAAGTACGTAAGTGATACGTTTTGTTCTACTGTAACGCAAGTACTGCGTATATCGATGTGATATTTTGGTGGAAGGTAGAGGAGGGTCTCTTGTATATATACAGGTAGTTTGCGGATAAAGGGCACTCCCGCAAAAGTGCCTTTATTCCACCCAACTATTCAATTAAATTTTATAAATAGTTGAGCTTTAAGAAAAATGCTCTCAATTACGAATAAGCCATTTTCAACAGTTGATAGTTTTACCAAATGTAGTTTAGGCCTTTCTGTGTTGACAAAAAAAAATTTCAAGGAAAAAAAAACTGATGCACTTAAAAATTTCGTGATTTGAAAAAAATGCCTCTGGATTACGATATTTGCAATATTTTCCACAAAACAGTTTACTTTGCACTAAATGTCATCTTTTCATAACATCCATTAAATTATGAAAAGTTTGAAAAAAAAAAAATTATGAAATTCCGTTATTAATTAAGAAAATATCGACAATTTGAAAAAAAGTCCATTCAGAATTTTTTTTTATAATTTTAAAGGACAAAGTTCAAATGACCATAACTTTGAAAATTGGGTCCTTTCAGCGAAATAAAAAAATATGGGTCCCCTAGAATTGAACGCAGATTAATATCTGTAAATTTTAAGCAAATCTATAAATTTTTTTGGTCTGCCTTGATCGATTTGAAAAATAATGTTCCTTATATGTATAGGGGAGGGGGGGGGGGTACAATTTTGATATAGTTATAAAATTGTATATGTAAATATTTATTTTTTGTAATAAAGTTATTTTTAGCGATTACTTACACCTCTTACCTTCATAATTTCAGGTACAGTTACAATTTTTTATTTTCGTAAACGCATTTTTAAATTATTTTAAAAAGAACCCCGTGTAAGGGGCTAGTGTGGACAACCATTGATTTGACTAGGGGCTAATGTGGACACCAATAGAAAATTGATACAGAAACTTAAAAAAAGAGTTCAAATATATATATTTTCTTTTAAAGACAATAATAATACAGTTCAATAAAAATTAAAAATTCATTTCTATCCCATGTTAATCTTGGAGAAAGCGAATGTTTCTGGGAGCTGCATTTTTTCTTTTCAAAAGTTCATCGTTTGTCTTGTATGGTGTTTTGATAAGAATTGATGACAAGCTTTTAAAAAAGGTCTGACGATTTCTGGACCCATTTTCGGAATTTTTGTTTTGCTCCAATCGATAGGGAAAGGTCAAAAATTGATTTTAAACATCACTCGATTGGGTTAGCTCGAAAAAATAATTTTGGACACCACTTAGGGTGGCTACGGACCTTGGAAAGTACCGTTTTCGACCCTTTTGATGCTTTCCAAGGTCCGTAGCCGATCCAAGGTATGTCCTAAGGCCATATACTAAAAATGGCAGCATTCACATCATGTTTTGAATTCCATAATTTTAGCCACTGTGATTATCTATAATATGGCATCATCATTTTCGAAATCAAAACAAACGTTACAGAATTATGGACATAAATGTAAACATGGATTTTCCTCTTCCATTCTTTTCCTTATGTACTCAACTTCCTGAGGGATTAGGAAGGAGATTTAACATGTTTTTTTTAGCTTAGACCTTTACCTATTTAACGATATTAATATCGATAAAATATAGCGGAGAGTTATCGATTTATCGACGAAAAAGTAAATTTCGAGAAAAAAATTAGTGAGGGCCTTTCTACCCGAGAACGACGATATAGATAAATAAAATTTTTACCATCTTTTTCAAATTAGAATGATAAGATGAAACTATTTCGTTTAGTTACTCAAAATTTTGTTCTTAGTAGAAAGAATAAATAAGAAATGAAAGTCTTACAAATGTGGCGAAAGTTCCAACCTTCACAAATTTTGAATAAATTCTTACAATTACATTTCAGGCTCGGAGTAATTTTGTTCTTATGGAGGAATAACACTGTGGAACAAAATTTCTTTTGTAAAAGTCTACTCGGATCTGATGCTGCGGGGTGATCTCAAAATTTTTCAAATCCGGCTCGTAGTTTTCGTGATATTACGACTTTTCCGGAATTTGGACCAATTTTTTTTCAGAAAACCGTTATTTTTACAAAAAACTTCGTTATAAGTCTACAGTTTTATTAACATATTTATAAAGCTCAATTTATTGCCTTTAAAAAGATATAACATTTTAACAAAAATTTTTGTCATTAACCCTTTGTAACCGAAAAAATGTTACTTTGTTTGAGAATTTTGTGTTCTAACTTGCCGAAAATGCATCCAAAAGATCTAATTTGTTGGTGAAAGTTGTAGATATTGAAGATGCAATAAAACTCAGTTTGCTTTCGAGATATATCGAAAAAAAACACATGAATCTACGAGCAAAGTTCAAATGTTCATTTCTCGAAAATTTGAGCCAACTTGAACAAACTGGGCCAAATGGTTTCTTGTTTTGGCCTATATTTTCACCCCGCAGCATCAGATCCGAGTACTTTTACAAAAAAAAATTGTTCCACAGTGTAATTTAAAACATAAATGTAAGATTTTAAGAAAAATTTGTTTCTATAATAAAAACAAAATTATCAAAAATAGTATACTAAACATATGACAATGGGTGTTTATGGGTTAATAAACGTATAGCAATCGTTTATATATATTATATTAACTATGTACTTATGTAAGTACATTTAAGTTATTTTTTACACACCTTGTACTATGTGAACTTTTAAGCACTTTTGTTACTTATTTTCTTTTTTCAGTTTCATATGTTTAATTTTGTATTTTGTTATATGAAACAATGTATTGAAAAAAGATTGTCCTTTTTATTCCATTTTGCTTCTTTTATTATAAAATCTTAGCTTAAAAAAAGTTTTGGTATGGCCAACTGTGGCTATAAACTCAATCTAATAATTTGATTCTAATTGCGGAACACAATGATATTTATCCTTCTCTTACGTTCATTGATTTTCTGGCTTTCTCTAATTTTCTTTTGTTTTCTGCATTCAAGTTTCCCGGGTTCGCGTCAAAATAGTCGGCTCACAATGAGATGTAGATTAACTTCTAGGTTCCAATATTTCATTGGAAAAGTGAAAACCCACCGGGTTCAGTAAGCTGGGTTTATTTGAGGGTTTGAATGAGCTATTTCAAAAATTGAAACCCTTCATATTTAATTATCAATTCATATTTTAAGTTATCTGTGCTGGAAAATATCTTAAAAAAAGTTTTATACTCAGGAGGTAATATCTTCTGATATCTTATTTGACATCTAGTTTTTATTCCTTGCTTAGCAGAATTATATTATTTTACAATATTAAGCCGCACGACAATATTTCTTCGAACGCGTAAGTTTTGCCAATGCTAAGTACTCGCGTACTTTGGTAGCAAACTGAATAATAAAGTGGCTGTGCTGGGCAACAGAACGTTTAATTTTCTGTTTATATCTTAATTTTAAGTTTTTGTTTGGATTATTCTCCAGTTGATCTTAATGTGACACAAATGATATGGTAAATCGGCAAATGGCAAAACCGTAAAGAGTTCTGAATATCTATGCACTTTATCCACATACCCACTGACAAACACCATTTTCGATTTCAGCACAAAAAATATGGAGAATTCTTTGTGTATATCTACTTGCTGTATCACAATCATAATTCAGCATTTTGTTTGTGAATTATTGTTCGAGTGCAAGCGTTTCCACATTTTGTGCATTTCGTGCTTCTAATGCCTGCACCCAACGCTTTCGTTCGTGTGCCTATGTTTCCTAAAAGTCTCGCTGCCTATACATAGTACATAGACTCCCCAGGTTTGCACTACAGTAACAGTTTCCAGCATGGAAATTGGAATTGAAATGCGCAGCTAAAAGAATGAAAAAACTGTATCTACTTCATTTGCTGGGGTTGACTCCACCTCTTTCGACGCATTGGAAATAACTTAACAATTTTTTTTTTTGCGTTGACATTATCTTATCTTTCTATAAATTTTCCCCTTCAGAACAAAAGCGCTACCATAATTTTATCATTGTGATATGGCGCAGTCGCACTAAACCAACTGACAAAACAACCACCGAAGTCATAATATTCATCGCTTTTGGAAAATAAAACATCGCTTTTAAATCATCGCATATTTTTGCAATTTTGTTTGAAGGAAACGCAAGTTTGTTAAATGCTGAAAGTCCAATGCATAAAAAGTTTTAGGTCGGCGAAATTCTTCAAAGTATGTAACTTTATGGAAGTATTTGACTCAGTGCCAGAAAGTTAAATCCGCAGAGGTTACTTCTTTAACTGATTGCAGCTTTCTGTAATGGCTATTTAAAGATATGGAAAAGTGGTTTTTACTCGAAAACTATGCCTCAAATCACAACATGTTTCGGACACAAAACTATAGAGAAAGAGAGTAGATTTTTTTCAAAAAATTTGTCTTAAATCAAAAAAATTTTATAAACCAAAAGTTTCTGCTGGTTAAGGTTTGACCAAGTTATTGTGGTTAAAAACGTTTTGGTGAATTTTGTGTTCTTATCGATTTTGGCCTTACCTACACCCTAATATTTAATAAAAAATGTTAAAACGTTATACATACATACATATATACATACAGTGTTGTGCAAAATAATACCAACAAAATCAATGCGCTGCAAAAAAATTGTGCATCTCTTTTAATATTAGGTGCACACAAAAAATTGTATAGGAATCAAAGGATATTAAATTAAAAGTATATTCAAATTATGTCTTATTTTTTTTTAATTTAATATTATTTAATATATTCAATTTGTCTGTGTGCAAAACCAAAGCAACAAAACATGAGAATGTGAAAATAGAGCTAGAAGTTCCAAAGATTATCAGTAAAAGTATCGTTATTATATTTACAATGTAAAGTTTAAGTTGTTAATTACTGCGCTAGTTGTGACATTGACTGTTCAGCTGATAATGGTCTATGATAAATACTCTAATCCTCCAAAATATCAATTATATCTGCTCATTTTTTCATTAAAACTTAAAACCTGTATACGTAATATGCCATCTACAAAATCAATTTTATTTTTCCCTTACATAAAGGGGGTTTGGCATCGCCCATTTTATGCAAACCAAACTATGCAAAGAACCTTCCGCAAACAATAAACAACAAGTCTTTCTGCGATCGGCAAATTGGTTTAGGAGTCCATGAACAACACACACACACACATTGAGCTTAATCCCAGCAGGCAATTGAGCAAGGCCTTCATCGGAGAATGCCTGCTAGCACTGCTGCGATCGCAAGACGCCTTCTCAAAACCAAATTTTCATGCAAATAAAAATATGTACCTATACCAGGGTCTCCAACTAAAAATTTTAGATTACCGTGTTTTTAGGGTTGAATTACCGTGTTTTGAAGTAAATTACGGTGCATCAGTTTAAAAATTACGGTGTAAATTACGGTGCAAATTATGGTGTTATTATACACTGCTCAGAATATTTGTACAGGATAAAAACAGAATATTATATGTAATTAACGTAAAACTATTTTAATAAGGTGAAAAAACGAATTTTTCTAAAAAAGGCTTATTGTAGTGACCGAAAAAAATAAAATAGAAAACCGTTTAAAAAACTTTTTTTGAGTTTAAAAAAAACAATTTTCTTTTTATTTGCCGACGCACAGTGGCAAGATTTGACTTTTTTGATTGCAAAAATCATAACTTCTGAACGAATAAAGATTTTTTGATAATTTTTTTTTTTAGCTAATACAGTGGTAAATTTTGCTGAAATAGGTTTGCAGAATCCGACGCAATTGATTGTTGAAGTTGAGTTTTTTGTAGGGAGGAAAAATTACATACCTTATGCATGTAAAAATGTAATTTCTGTTTTTTTTGTCGCAAGTAGACATTGAGAACTACTTGGGTTGGGCTTAGTATATAAAACTTAAATTATAAAAAAATTCAAAGGGATTTTTAAATTTGGGGAATTATTTTTTTTTTGTTTTTTATTTCTAAGCTAAATAATTTTTTATTACTTAAATTAACAATTTAATTTCTTTCGAAATAATCAACAGTAACATTTCTTGAGAGTAACATTCTTTCAGCTCTTTTGATGATTGGGTGTGCCTTAGAGATGTATTAATTGGATCGGATGAGGCAGGCAGCATGTTAAAAAGGTCCTGGTTCTGTCACTTTCTTGATATCTTGCACGTGTTGAGATGTCTGTATTTTTTGTAACCTTTGTTTTTGGATTCCTGTGCTTCTTCTGATAGTTCACCAATTGGTAAAAACTGAAACTCTATTATATTGTTACCATGGGCCAGAATTTTGTGAACCATAGGTGTAAGTTTTTTATGCGGACTTTTTTTTAAGCAGCAGTTCTTGTTGCAAACTCTCCATATTTTTTTGCGTTAACTTTTTCCTTGCAGCATAAAACATTTAATATGACTTGTAGCCTTTTAATTATCTCTTTATCAACTCCAGTAATTCGCGCTGTGTCTTCATCCTTTTCAAAAAATGTTCTGGAAGTGTTTCCATCATTGGTATTACCAAACTCTTGTTTTGGTTGATCAACTTTCAAACAATGGAATTTTTTTCTTCCTATCAGCTATTTCCCCATTTATTACAAGAAACTTCTTTAAATCACTACTATCTTCTGGAATTGTATACGTCAGTTTCAAAATGAATTCCATACACCTTATTCTTGCATGCAGTGGTGAAATTCCATACTCATAATTATGCTCTTCTTAGAAAAAAATTAAAAAAAACTGTATAACTGCCGTTTTACATATTCTAAAATTTTAGTTTGATTTTTCTCTACACAAATCGTTTGACATCTTTTTACCTGCTCCTGTAATCCTTCCGTAAATTTCAAGATTTCAGGAATTTTACCTTCAACAGGATTAGTGCAATCAGAAAAGTTTTTAGTTGGGGTCTTATTGTATATAATAAATTCATAAACTATAAGAGGTAGTTTTTGACCAAAACACAATGGTTCGCCCACTATTAAAAAAAGTGGGGGTGGCTGTAGTTTTATTTAAACGGTTTTAATTATGAACTATGACCAGTGAAATAGGCATTGCACACCTAATTAAATGTTTTCTAGTTAAAGGTTTAAGAATTAATATTTCTAATATGCGTAATATATATAATATATAGCACCCAAACGGGCGAACACCGGTGCCTAGTTTGTTCTAGGGATATGTTAAGGAAGAGTTAGTGATGATTTGTGTGGAAGCTCAGCTTGAAGTTTTGTGAAGTTTATTTTTAAACTCAAATGAAAGCTCAAAAACATCGATAAAAACAGTGTTTCAAAAAAAAAAATACACAAAAAAAAAAACAAAAGTTGGTGGACTAATTTTTTTTTGTTTAATTAAAACCAATAATGGTTTTACAAAAAAAAATATATATTTTTCTCTCAGCACTTGTTGAATTTTTCAGCTCAAACATGAAATTTTTATCCAAAAAAATTAATTTTTTGCAAACTTCAAAAATGTCTCCACTTTGACTAACTGTAAAAACTAAACTACTTATCCGAGTGGGTTGAAATTTTAAATTTATCAGCTCTAGACATTTCTCTATTCGATGCGAGTATTAAATTTTGCAAACAGACCCACACTATAATTGATTTTTGCAACGCTTTTTTGAAAAGCAAGCCACTGTGCGACGTTTCGCGGGTTTTTTTGACTGCTTCATCAGGGCTGCTTTTTGGGTCACTACAATAAGCCTTTTTTAGAAAAATTCGTTTTTTCACCTTATTAAACATAAAAAGTGACCTTTATAGAATTTAAATATGTAAAACTATTTTATTAATTTTCATAAAATTCACTATCACAACAATATAGTGGTCAGAACCAGAAAAACTAGTTTTTGTGACTAGTTGTCAACATAACATTTCAATTTTAAAAAACAAAAAGTTACACGTATTTCTTACTTTAAATTCAATTTTAAAAAATAGATTTGTGAATTTTAATAGTTCAAAATTGAATATTAATTCAAAATATAACTTCAAGAAAAACCATGGCTGAAGGATGTGCTCCAAAAACAAATCGAAAACGTGACCGGCTAAAATGTTAATTTCTGTGGAAATGCACATATGAAAAAATGAAATGAAATAACCTACACAACCTAAACAGTTATTCTGAGTTCGAATCTTCTAATAAGACAACATCTTTTTCATACATGGAAAGTTTCATTTTTTGGATCGTGGCACTGGTTGGCCTAAAATCAACACAATTTTTGCCAATCCTTTTTATGGATTGTTGGGCGAAAATATTGCCGTTTATTGTCTTTGTCAACGATTTATTTCTTTTTTTCGTCTTAATGTCGTTGACATCACTGAAAATACGTTCACATTCTGCGTTAGAGTGGGGCAGAGAGAGCACACTGAGCAATAAAACTAAAAAAGCCGCTTGGTGATTCGTAAGCGAAATTACGGTGGAATACGACACCGCAATGGATGTTTATGGTAGACGGTAGATTGGGCCAAATTACGGTGGATCTACCGTAATTACGGTGTCATTGGAGACACTGACCTATACTAATTTTTTTTATTATGATGTTTGTTTTTGTTTAGTAGTGAAATTTTAATTATCAGAATAGTTACATTCCATTGAGTGTCTGTTTCATGTTATGGCAGAGTGTTGTGTATTCCATGTCAAATTATAAAGCAAGAAAACGTCACAACAAATAAACATTAAAAATATCAACGCAAGTGCAAGTGAGTTGACGCGGATAAAAAAAAATTAACTCAGAGCCTCACGGCGTATTAAAATTTAACTTTTTCCGAGTACTTCTATCACCCCTGCTACGGCAAGCGCTCTTAGAAGGCCTGCTTAAGATGGCCTGTTTTATCGGGACATTTCATATAAAAAAGAAAGTAAGTTTGAAAGGAGGTGACAAGGCCTTAATCTTACCAAGGAAGACCTGCTAGAAGCACTACTAGCTCCTTGCCTTGATTTTTATATATAAAGAAGTAGTGTGCGTCTGCCTGTGATCGCGTAACTTCTGAACGACTGGAACGATAGAAGTGGTTCATAGCAGTTTGATTTAAAAAAAAAATGGGCGATGACATGCCCCAATATAAAGTTACAATCAAATTCATCTTATATATGTACCATTTGACGTAGATGAATAAAACTTGGTACATATATAAATGATACGATCAAAAATAAGTTTCAATAAAAAAATGGACAGTGCCACACCTCCCATATGAAAAAATCGAAATTGTTTATATCTCAGTAACTATTTCACACACCTGGATAACATATGGAACACATGACGTCAGTAAAGTTGGCCCAGCCATTTTTGAAATGTAAAAAAATTAAAGTTGTGTTGGATTATGCTAGAGTTGTGCTGCGTTGCGCTCCAAATTTAAAAAAAAAGTATCCAACAAAAATTTTATGAGCAAAACAAATTTCCGGATGCAATTTGGCCCAACCATTATTGAATTCTGGAAATTTAGCCAAACTATTTCAAAATTCAAGAAAATGAGTGTTTTGCCCAATTGTGCTAGAGATGAGCTATATTCCATCATTTTGGAATTTTTATAAAATGAAAATTGCACCACATTGTGATAGGGTTGTGCTGCATTTTGCCGTGGTTTTTTTTTTTTGTCGAACTCTTTATTTAAATTTTTATAAGCTTAACAAATTGTTTATACCAAACGCGTTAATTTTTAACTAGGGCTGCATCTTCGATTTGAGCAGTGTTACCAGAAGGTTACGTTTCTTACATTTTACGTAAGTTTTCGTAATTACATATAAGTTCTACATATGTATAAAAAAACTTCTTCACATTTATGTAACTTTTTGACCGGTTATATTGTTATGCAACCCTAGTTTCTGATAACAATTTCTCTATGATTAATTTAATCAAGCTGATATTATAAGAACAGAGGACGTATTAATAAGTTTATACACAGAAAAAACAGAATTGGTAAAATCAAATAATTGCAATTCTATGGTTAAAATTTCTGGAATTCAACTATTCATTTCTTTGAATCAAAGAAACAATTTGCAAAATCAAAACCCTTTGTTCTTTGGATTTGTAAATTCAAATTATCTGATTTTACAACAAAATATTTTAGCTTAATCAGCTAAATGTTTCACTGATATTGCAAATAAAAAACTTCCATTGTCTAATCAGGGAAGCTCCTGGTTCAAACCCCGGCGACGAAATTTTTTTTTATTTTTATTTTAATTTTTTAATTTAAAGGAATTAAAAATACAAAAATAAGTTGATAACTGTATTTGTATAAATTGAAAATATCTTGAAAGCTGCCTTTTTTTATGATAATAATAAAAAACGAGTCCGTTATTTTTTAATAAAAAAGGCAGTTTTCAATATATTTTCAATATATTTATAGTTCTCTACTTGTTTTTTGTTTTTTAAATACTTTTAAATTAAAAAAATAAAAAAATTAAAAAAATAAAAATTATGTCGTCGCCGGGGTTTGAACCAGGAGCTTCCCTGATTAGACAATGGTTGTTACATGCGCAGTATGTATCATGGATGATATTTGGGGGCTTTTAGGGCTTTTTTAAGCCCTTTTAATTTTCAAAAGCCCCGTGGCCCTTTTTATTCATTTTTGGCCCTTTTGCAAAATTCTACTGGAAAATAATATCACTTAAGTAATACGATGGCTTGCGACTTTTCAAACTTCAAATTGAAATTATGTATTTCAAATCAAAAACCAGAGATTTGTTTATACTAAAAAAGTTTTATTTGATTTATAATAGTGTTACGAAATTTCCTGTCCCTTTGACAGTAATTTCAATCTCTTACACTTTTCTGAGTTCGATCACTGGATTGTGTAATAATCAAGAAAAACGCAATCTCCATTGAATTATAAAATGGTTTATTTAAATCACAAACGTTAGTTTTTACACAGTACAATTGTTTATTTAATCTTTATAAGAGATGTTTGGCTGGCTCTAGGTCAAACATCTCTTATGAACAATAAAGGTCGTTAAAACTCTAAACCTATTTAATCTTTATATTCAAATTGTATACACAAACGTTATACTTTATTACTTAAAATCCACTATATCACTTTAGTACTTAAATTCAAATGTTCTCACTTAAGATCCACTGTGTTCCACTGTTCAATATCAACTGTGTCTCTGCTGCTCATATGACAGACTTTTATACTAAAGTCATCATTTGCTAGAACCATCTGCCGTTGTCTTAGAATATCGTTTCCAGTGCCTTCTAGATGGCGATAATGTCGTACCATCCGCCATTATCCAGAATGCCGTTTCCAGTGTCTTCTAGATGGTGTTATTTTTCTACGGTCAGTGGTGCACGTATTTTTCTATGGTCTATGATGCAAGTATTTTCTTACGGTCAGTGATGCATGTATTTTTCTACGGTCAGTGATGCAAGTATTTTTCTACGGTCAGTGATGCTAGCTAATATCGTTTAATAATTATTACGAGAACTTTCTGGCATAAACCAAATTTCGCTACACTGCCCTCCGCTTAAACTTGTTCGTCCCGAACAAGAGTCTCTCCATCTCTAGTATAAGGTGCCAGCCTTTCGATGTGGACTACCTTTAATTTACCTTTGTTGCCGGGGTATTTTTGGATTCGATACACAACATCATTAATCCTTGTGACGATCCGATAAGGTCCCTCCCAATGAGTCTGTAATTTAGGAGACAAGCCTCGTTTTCGTTGTGGGTTGTGTAGCAGCACTAATTGACCTTCTTTCAACCCTTCAGTATTTGCTCGTAGATTATATCGAGCTTTCATCTTGTCGCTAGCCAATTGAGTACGTCTCCTGATAAGCTCGTGTATATCTGCTAGTTCTTCTCTTTTCTGCGATATGTAATCGTCAGCATTGGTCGTTTCTGGGACAGCGCTTACTCCGTACTTCAAATCTGCTGGAAGCCTTAAGTCCGTATCAAAAATTGCTTTTGCTGGCGTGACTGTAGTGGTATCGTGTACTGACGAACGATAAGCCATCAGAAATATTGGCAGATGCTCATCCCAATCTTTTTGTCCTTTGTCAACAACCTTTTTCAGATGCTCCTCTAGAGTACGGTTGAACCTTTCGACCATGCCATCGGACTGAGGATGCAATGCTGTGGTACGTGTCTTCTGTATTCCAAGCATGTCACAAACCTCCTTAAAAAGTGCCGACTCAAAATTTCGTCCTTGGTCGGAATGCAACTCAAGTGGAGCTCCATATCGGCAAATCCAATTTTTGATGAAAATGTCTGCCACTGTTTTTGCTTCTTGATTGGGAATGGGATATACTTCTGGCTACTTACTGAAGTAATCAATTACCACAAGGATGTATTTATTTCCTGCATTGCTAATTGGAAAAGGTCCCGCTATATCCATGGCTATCCTCTCAAAGGGAGCTCCTACGTTATACTGATGCATTTTTCCCCGAGTGCGGTGCCTTGGTCCTTTAGCAATTGCACATTGGTCACAACGGCGGATCCAGTCAGCAACTGTTTCTTGGCATCCAACCCAATAAAACCGTTTCTTTATTTTCTCTGTGGTTTTTGTTACGCCCAGATGTACACCACTCGATCCATTGTGATAATCCTTGATTATTTCCTTAAATTTTTCCTTTGGAATAACCAGCAGATTTGAATGAATTTTACCATCCTCGCTTTCCCAGATTCGGTAGAGGCAACCATCATGCAACTCCAAACTTTGCCATTGCGCCCAGTATGCTTTACAGATTTGGCTTTCACTTGATATTTCTTGCCACGCCGGTTTCCTACCCAGCTCTTTATACTTAAACGTTCAAAAGGCGCACATCAATTGTTGCAGCTTTACTTTCCGTTCGTGAACAATGACCGCATTCAATTTTACATGGACGACGGGAAAGTGCATCCGCATTTCCATGCTGGCTTCCTTTGCGATGTTCTATGGTAAAATCATAGCTCTGCAAGCGCTCTATCCACCGTGCAATTTGACCTTCTGGATCCTTGAATTGAAGTAGCCACCTTAATGCCGCATGGTCTGTCCTCAGGAGAAAATGCTGTCCATATAAGTACTTATGGAAGTGTTTAACGCATTCCATTAATGCCAGTAACTTTCTCCGAGTTACACAAAAATTCCTCTCAGGCTTCGACAGAACTTTGCTGAAATATGCGACGACTTTTTCTTGTCCATTGATGACTTGGGACAAAATTCCTCCAATACCATGGCCACTCGCATCGGTGTCCAATACAAATTTTTCGCCGGGTATTGGGTACGCGAGTATAGGCGCCGTAGACAATAATTCTTTCAGCTTTTGGAATGCAGTTTCCTCTGCACCACTCCATTCGAATTTCCGATTTTTCTGTGTCAGCTCATGTAGACTGCCTGCGACATTTGCGAAACCAGGAACAAAACGTCTGTAGTAAGTGCATAGGCCCAGAAAACTTCGCAACTCATGAAGATTAGATGGTCGTGGCCAATTTTTCAAAGCTTTTATTTTATCCTCATCTGTGTGTATTCCTTCTGACGTAACCTTGTGCCCAAGATACTTGACTTCACGCTGGAAAAGTGAGCACTTTTTCGCACTTAATTTTAGTCCAGCTGCCTCCAAGCGCTCAAACACTTCCTCCAGATTTTTCAAGTGGTCATCAAAATCTTTTCCCATGATGATGATGTCATCGAGATACACTAAACAGGTCTTCCAATGTAGTCCTTTGAGCACTCGTTCCATTAACCGCTCAAACGTAGCTGGAGCGTTACAAAGACCAAACGGCATGACGTTAAACTGCCATAGACCATTCCCAATACTAAAGCCAGTTTTCTCCTTGTCTTTGTCATCTATTTCCACCTGCCAATATCCACTTTGTAAGTCCAGGTTGGAAAACCATGTTGCTCCAGATAACGTATCCAGTGTATCATCGATTCTGGGTAACGGGTAGCTGTCTTTTTTGGTGACGTCATTTAATTTTCTGTAATCCACACAGAATCGCATACTTCCGTCCTTTTTCTTGACAAGCACGACCGGTGAACTCCACGGGCTTTCTGATGGTGCAATGACCTTTTCTCGCGCCATATCCTCTATAAGGCCCGTTACTTTCTCTCTCTTAGCGAGTGCTAGTCTCCTTGGGGGTTGACGAATTGGCTGAAAATCACCTGTATCAATGCGATGTTTGACAACTGATGTTCGGCCATTATTTTCTCCTTTGAACGCAAATATCTGCCAATGCTTTTGCAGAAACCTTTTTGCTTTATTTTTGTTCTGGGCAGACAACTCCTTCGTCCATTCTTTCGTCAATACTTCCAAGGCCGATGATTTTGTCAAAGCTGTACCTTTTGTGTCCTGCTGGTCATTTTCACAATTTATAACAGCCGTAACTTTCTCGCATTGCGCTATTACTTCACCTTTTTGCATCCATTTCGGCTTATTTGTTGGATTCAAAATTCGTACTGGTATTTTGCTGTCCGCTCTTGTTTTTACTAGAGTCTTTCCTATAATCAGGTCTTTCTTTAAAAATTTCTTATCTGCTTCCACTACCCACAGATGGCTTGTCCCACAGTCTTCACTTGTTGTATCCCAAATAATTTCTTCGGTGTTGGGTTCAAGTCGACAGCGCTCACTTATGTAGATTCTTGCAGTTGTTAATTTTTGTCCACAGCCAACGTCTAAAGGCAACTCTACATTGGCATATCTTAACGTCTTTTTCTTAAGATCCAAAATGAACCCGTGTCGAATCATGAAGTCCACGCCAATGAAAACCTCATCGGTGATGTTTGCAACAATAAAATCATAGTTTTGTTGCCGATAAGAACACTTGCTGTAACTTTTCCTACTATTTGCGCAATTTCTCCTGTCGCTGTTCTCAATTGGATCCCATTTAATGGCATTACTTGTCGTCTATTAAATAAATCTGTCCTCACAATTGAGTGCGATGCGCCTGTATCCAAAGTTAACTCACATGGTCTTTCGTTGATTTCTCCACCGATGGTAAGGCTGTTGGAATTTCGGCAGAGCTTCGAAACTAAGACTGTGGGGCAATCATGAGTGAGAGTCAGCTCACGCCCCGCTGTACTGACTCTCTTTAGTTTAACGACTGCTCTTCGCTACCATTTTCGCCATCGTTCACCCTATTACCCATTTTTCTTCTTGGTGAACGTGATGCGGAACGTTTACGACGTGATTTGCAGTCACGTGCCATGTGTCCCTGCTTGCCACAGTTATAGCAATTTCCGTTGAAGCTACTGCTGGCGAATGACGAATTTTTGTTCTTAGCCTCCACCTCCATCCGACGAGTTTTCAATAATGGGCGGCATGTCAATGCAATCGTCTCTTGAATGAGAGCAACCGTGACTGTTTCATTAAATGTAATCTTCGGGTTCCTCATTGTCTCGCGTTTTGTCTCTGAGTCACGTATGCCGTCAATAAAATCACTTGAAAAATCTGGAGGAAGTGTTTGAGCGCTTGGAGGCAGCTGGACTAAAATTAAGTGCGAAAAAGTGCTCACTTTTCCAGCGTGAAGTCAAGTATCTGGGGCACAAGGTTACGTCAGAAGGAATACACACAGATGAGGATAAAATAAAAGCTGTGAAAAATTGGCCACGACCATCTAATCTTCATGAGTTGCGAAGTTTTCTGGGCCCATGCACTTACTACAGACGTTTTGTTCCTGGTTTCGCAAATATCGCAGGCAGTCTACATGAGATGACACAGAAAAACCGGAAATTCGAATGGAGTGGTGCACAGGAAACTGCATTCCAAAAGCTGAAAGAATTATTGTCTACAGCGCCTATACTCGCGTACCCAATACCCGGCGAAAAATTTGCATTGGACACCGATGCGAGTGGCCATGGTATTGGGGGAGTTTTGTCCCAAGTCATCAATGGACAAGAAAAAGTCGTCGCATATTTCAGCAAAGTTCTGTCGAAGCCTGAGAGGAATTATTGTGTAACTCGGAGAGAGTTACTGGTAGTAATGGAATGCGTTAAACACTTCCATAAGTACTTATATGGACAGCATTTTCTCCTGAGGACAGACCATGCGGCATTAAGATGGCTACTTCAATTCAAAGATCCAGAAGGTCAAATTGCACGGTGGATAGAGCGCTTGCAGAGCTATGATTTTACCATAGAACATCGCAAAGGAAGCCAGCATGGAAATGCGGATGCACTTTCCCGTCGTCCATGTAAAATTGAATGCGGTCATTGTTCACGAACGGAAGGTAAAGCTGGAATAATTGATGTGCGCCTTTTGAACGTTTTGCCTGAAGAAAAGTGGACAAAAGAGGTGGTACAATGGGACCAGCGCTGTGATACAGATTTGGCAACTATAATTAAGTATAAAGAGCTGGGTAGGAAACCGGCGTGGCAAGAAATATCAAGTGAAAGCCAAATCTGTAAAGCATACTGGGCGCAATGGCAAAGTTTGGAGTTGCATGATGGTTGCCTCTACCGAATCTGGGAAAGCGAGGATGGTAAAATTCGTTCAAAACTGCTGGTTATTCCAAAGGAAAAATTTAAGGAAATAATCAAGGATTATCACAATGGATCGAGTGGTGGACATCTGGGCGTAACAAAAACCACAGAGAAAATAAAGAAACGGTTTTATTGGGTAGGATGCCAAGAAACAGTTGCTGACTGGATCCGCCGTTGTGACCAATGTGCAATTGCTAAAGGACCAAGGCACCGCACTCGGGGTAAAATGCATCAGTATAACGTAGGAGCTCCCTTTGAGAGGATAGCCATGGATATAGCGGGACCTTTTCCAATTAGCAATGCAGAAAATAAATACGTCCTTGTGGTAATTGATTACTTCAGTAAGTAGCCAGAAGTATATCCCATTCCCAATCAAGAAGCAAAAACAGTGGCAGACATTTTCATCAAAAATTGGATTTGCCGATATGGAGCTCCACTTGAGTTGCATTCCGACCAAGGACGAAATTTTGAGTCGGCACTTTTTAAGGAGGTTTGTGACATGCTTGGAATACAGAAGACACGTACCACAGCATTGCATCCTCAGTCCGATGGCATGGTCGAAAGGTTCAACCGTAGTCTAGAGGAGCATCTGAAAAAGGTTGTTGACAAAGGACAAAAAGATTGGGATGAGCATCTACCAATATTTCTGATGGCTTATCGTTCGTCAATACACGATACCACTACAGTCACGCCAGCAAAAGCAATTTTGGTACGGACTTAGGACTTCCAGCAGATTTGAAGTACGGAGTAAGCGCTGTCCCAGAAACGACCAATGCTGACGATTACATTTCGCAGAAAAGAGAAGAATAAGCAGGAGACGTACTCAATTGGCTAGCGACAAGATGAAAGCTCGGTATAATCTACGAGCAAATACTGAAGGGTTGAAAGAAGGTCAATTAGTGCTGCTACACAACCCACAACGAAAACGAGGCTTGTCTCCTAAATTACAGACTCATTGGGAGGGACCTTATCGGATCGTCACAAGGATTAATGATGTTGTGTATCGAATCCAAAAATACCCCGGCAACAAAGGTAAATTAAAGGTAGTCCACATCGAAAGGCTGGCACCTTATACTAGAGATGGAGAGACTCTTGTTCGGGACGAACAAGTTTAAGCGGAGGGCAGTGTAGCGAAATTTGGTTAATGTCAGAAATTTCTCGTAATAATTATTAAACGATATTAGCTAGCATCACTGACCGTAGAAAAATACTTGCATCACTGACCGTAGAAAAATACGTGCATCACTGGCCGTAAGAAAATACTTGCATCATTGACCGTAGAAAAATACGTACATCACTGACCGTAGAAAAATAACACCATCTAGCGACATGTAGCATGTTTTCTGTACCATAAATGATAAAGTGGTACGACATTATCAACGTCGATAATCGCTATCTAGAAGGCACTGGAAACGATATTCTAGACAACGGCAGATGGTTCGAGAAAATGATGACTTTAGTATAAAAGGCTGTAATATGAGCAGCAGAGACACAGTTGATATTGAACAGTGGAACACAGTGGATCTTAAGTGAGAACATTTGAATTTAAGTACTAAAGTGATATAGTGGATTTTAAGTAATAAAGTATAACGTTTGTGTATACAATTTGAATGTAAAGATTAAATAAACAATTGTACTGTGTAATTTATAATCAAATAAAGATTGCGTTTTTCTTGATTATTACACAATCCAGTGATCGAACTCAGAAAAGTGTAAGAGATCGAAATTATTGTCAAAGGGACAGGAAATTTCGTAACAATATGTACAACTTATATGTAAACCTTACGTAAAATGTAAGAAACGTAACCTTCTGGCAACACTTCTCAAATCGAACATACAGCCCTAGTTATAAATTATCGCGGTTGGTATAAGCAATTTGTTTAGCTTACATAAACTTAAATAAAGAGTTCGAAACAAAAAAAGACTACAGCACAATGCAGCACAACCCTAGCACAATCTGGTGCAACTTTCATTTTTTCAAATTTCCAAAATGGCTGGGCCACCTTGCACTTAAAATAGGTACTTTTCCAAAGAAAAAAACTTATCTTTGGATATAGCTTTTTTAAGTTTACGGTAAAATATAGCTCAACTCTAGCACTAGGGCATAACATTAATTTTTTTGAATATTGGAATTGTTTCGGCGATTTTCCAGATATCAATAATGGTTGGGCCAAATTGCATCCGAAAATTTGTTTTGCTCATAAAATTTTTGCTGTTGGATTTTTTTTTATATTTGCAGCACAACGCAGCACAACTCTAGCACAGTCTAGCACAACTTTAATTTTTTTAAATTTCAAAAATGGCTGGGCCAACTTTTCTGATATAACATATGCTTCTTATGGCCTGTGTAATGTTCTAGGCATAGTTTGGTTTGAAAAAAAAAATGGGTGATGACCCTTCCAGTGTTGTCAGAACGTTCCATTTCTTACATTTTAATCACATTCATGTTGCAGAAAATCATGTTGGGACATAGGAATTCGCCGTAAAAAGTCGACTTCGTGGCAGAATTCCTCGTCAAAATGTTGTCGGCTTGATTGAAAACATCGTCGCAATGAAATAGGGAAATAGAAATGGAATTGAACAATATTCATTTGCTATTTGCAATTTACGCGCAAAAAAATTGTATAAATTTAATAAAAAAAATGAAAACAAAAATATTAAAATCTCAAAATTGTTGAAAAATATTTCAAAAAAAAAATTAAACATTATTATATCGAACTTACAGTCATTTAGCTAAGACCATGAGGCTATGAATATAAATATGTACATTAGAAGTACTCACCGTTGTTCGAGAAAAAATAAACACTGTTCGATTGGTCTACAAAATAGTTAAATTTATGCCAATTGATATAGAAGCTAAAAATATGGAATATGAATCCAATCCGAAATCAGCAACCCGGCCCTCAAGCCGCCCAAAGTTGACAAAGGTGGTTTTTGGTTAAAAAATATTTTTTTTTATTAAAATCAGAAATTTAACCTTCAAAGCATAACTAAATTAATTGAATTATATCTTTATGTCATTGAAATACCTTTCCAACAAGCTATAATTCATCCAAATCGGTTCATAGATAACAACACAGTAATATTCTTTCTTTTATTAATAGTGATAATAATAAAATTAAATGGGTAATAATGAAATATAATTTAGAAAGGAATTTGTATATGTAAATAAAAAATTAAATAAAGTTACAAGTAAAAAGAACAATACTAAATTAAGTAATCTAAGCTAAATAAAATGAAAAGTAAGTGTATTCGGCAGATATTTCTCATTCCGAAACATTCAGAAGATCAGATTTTCGCTAAGAAGGATAATCTTTTATGTATTGTTCGGTACTACCTGTAAACTTCCACAGATATTCGAGCCTTGTAAATAAGTTTCAATCGAAGTCCAGTGAAAGGCAAAAACAATCAAAAAATCGTAATTTTTTTCTAGTAACAAAATCGGACAGCGATTTTGATTGTAAATCTTGAAAAGCGTCTTCAGTGATTTCGATCCGAGTGCTGCCAACCGATTGTCGGCTTAAATTTGCGACTTTTTCTCCTTTTCTTCATTTTGGACGAGTGGATCGAAAAAGGCAAAAGCAACAATTGCCTCCATCAGATACCACAGGATTTTTATTAAATCTTTTTGATACGACCTCAGAAATCTTTTCATTCACGCTGGAGTACGCAATCGCATCTTTGATAAGCTTGAGGTCTTGATTCGGTGCAGATAATCCTTTCATGCAGTTGAACCATGACACATTTCGCCTTACCTCAAATCCTCCAAGGAAAAAATCTAATTGTTTCCGGAATTTCCAATACGTAAGTCCCTTTTACCAGTCATCGAGCTTGGTTGGTGGCACCTGAGTCGGAGAAATTGAAATTCTGCACTCCACCGCCCGGAAAAATAATGGTCATCTCTAAGTACTCCTTATATTTAGCTCGACGTTGTTGATTCATCAGTTTCTTATGGCAAAATTCGATTATTCGATTGGCTACATCATCACTGATTGCTCTTCGAACAAGTTCCTCTGAAGATTTTGATTTTCCAAATTCAGATTCGAAAACGCAACGTTTCAATATCCCATAAACGTGGTGACGGCACGCCAGAGATAATAAATCGTTTCCGATCATGTTCTGAAGAACCTTGCAAGCACCAGTACATATATGAACCAGTGTTCGATGCTGTGGTATCGAAACCGATGGCCTGGACAAGTTTATCGGCCAAGTCCCATTCTTTGAGTGTTTCGAACACAGCGTTCGTCACTGATTCTCCTTTTCTATTCGGAATACTTGGAACGCCAACAAGTTTTTGCATCCCGGAACCAGATTCTATGATGTAATGACAGTAAGACGTTCTATTTTACTTAATTTTGATAAAGGGATGAGTTCCGAAATCATCTTCCTGTCCCAGTGTATTGCCAAGCCACTAGTTTTCAGCAACTACAAGTAATAGTAAAAATAAAAACAAATTACATATCTAATCCCGATCCGAAAAGGGACATTCGCCGATAGTGATATTTTATCGAAATAAGATCAAGTCAAGCAAAATATTATTATTCAGTTAATTAAATAAAACTAATAACTTTTAGATGAATTCGAATCTTTTCACTTGAATTTCAAAATATATTAGAAGAAATTAAGAGATAAAATATCGTCATGAGGTTATCTATGAACCACTTCCGATGTATTATACTTAGCTTGTTGGAAACATATTTTAACGGCAAATAACACAAATAAATAATTGAATTCATTTAGTTAAGCTTAAAAGAATTAATTTTAATTTTAATAAAAAAAATCTTATTTTCGACCAGAATATTAGCCTTTTTACAATTTGAGTGGCTTGAGGGCCTGGTTCCTGATATCGGATCAGCTTCATATTCAATATTTATAAGTTCTGGGTCAATTGACATAAATTAAGCCATTTTGGAGCCCAAAAAAACTGTTTTCGGTATTTTGAGTACCTCTAATGTACATATGTTATATATGTGGTAATAGCCGTAATATATGTATGTATGTCAGCAATTACCACGTTAAATTGTTCCATTTGTTATCTTTGTCATGTTTGTTGAATAAAAAATAGCATTGATCAATTAGTAAAAGTTTACAATAATATTGGTCTTTGCTAAATGACTGTAAGGTCGATGTGATAATGTTAATTATAATAAATAATCAGTCGCTAAAACCAATTTTCTTATTTAAAAAAATATAAAAATTTTGAAAATACACAAAAACTGTTTAAATTCCTTAGTACTCCTTCTATTCTCTTTAATCGGATTTAATTAATCGGATTTATCAAATAATATTTACTAGAATAATAATTGAAAAATTACTACCCCGTAACTTTTGGTGTAAAAATGTAACAAAATGTAACCCCCGTAACTACCCCGTAACTTTTGATATAAAAATGTAACTTCTGGCCAAGCCTCGCTGGCAACACTGGCCCTTTTATACCAGAGAAAAATCAAATTCATTAACGTAATCGAGTGAAACTTGGTACATATATAAAAGAAACGAGCAAAATTAAATTTCAATTAAAAAAGGGCCTCCCATATGCAAAAGCCGAAAACCTTTTCTCCGGATCTTCATAATTGTTTTCTAAACGCTTATTATGGTCTATAAAAGATTTTTACAAAGTTCACGCCCTCCAAAATCAAATTTATCATATCTCATCAACTATTTGAAGCAGATGAAACTTATTACATATGGACCAAAACGCAGACTGTTACGTTACATTCGTACGTACATTTCAACATAAATTGCTCTGAAAACACATGGAATTGAGTACTTTAAATATATTTGATCTATGCATCTAAAAGTATGATTCTGTAGTACCATTTTCTGTTTATATAAAAATTTTTCTATACCTTGTTATTTCTGGGCTATGAACGTGTGAGCATGGACTGTTACGTTACATAGTTTCGGAAGTAGATTTTGAAGTTGCCTCACATTGTTGAAAAAGTCTGCTCTTCTGGTGGACTACTTTCAATGTGAAGTTTATAATTTCTAAGCTTTAGAATGAAAGTAATAAATTAAATTTTAATTACACTGAAAATTTTGTTTTTGAGTGCTGTAGAAGCAAAAATGTTCGGACTGTTACGTTACACGAAAAGACTGTTACGTTACCTTTGAGGTCTATGTTCACGTAAAAAGTAAAATAAAACATTAAAATGGCTTTAATTATTTAATTTCATAATAGATAGCATTGATTCAATCGTCTAACGATTAGATGTCCCAAAAATTCCAAGTATTTGACGTTGAATTTGAAGGAACCCACAACACTGTAACTGCACTGTGTGCAAAAATTATTTCTAAAATTTGAGTAACCAGTGTAATTTGGGGTCACTGAGCTCGAATCTGCCATCAGATTTTGGTCAAGACTTCTTCGTTTTCAGATATCGGTAAACTAACTGGTAATTGACACAGTTAAACGCTTTTTACGGCTTTTTTAATTCAAGTCTAAGAGATTTGGTTGTCTGAGGAAAAGTTGTTCCTGATGAACTTGTTTCATTTGCATTTAATCCCTCTATAGAGAATGTTATTGAAACTTTCTGAAAAAAATTTACATACGAGAGATACATTTAAAATTATAAAAAGCACATCGCTCGTTTTCTGGAAGACTGCCACAATTCAAAAAACCTAAAGTTGGAGAAAAACGCATTTAAAGTTGAAGATGAAAATAAATGAAAGTGTGGCTATGTAAACTCTTGTCGCAAGCCAATTTCATTAGATACCTTTACGATTTTTCGACATAAAATAAATGTATAATTAACTCGAAATAAAGTTTTTTATGTAACGGTAAACGAGCGATAAAAAGGAATTGAAAAATTTATTTTTGAATTTTACTACCATACAGATGAGCCTGAGGAAGATTTGTTTTAGTTTTTTATGAGGAATATTTTTTCCTAAGACCGTATGAAGAAATTCTCACTCGTTTGACCCGTATGTTAATTTTTTCAGAAAATTTGAATAAAATGTTCCATGTGATTCTGGAGGGGTTATAAAAATGTAAAGCCTTGCTCAGCTTTTAACAAACATCAAAAATACATACATTTAAGGTGAGAAAATCAACATAGCTCTTATAATATTTGATTATCGATTAAAAAGACTGTTACGTTACAAATTTTTTTCGGCGCTGGACACCCACATAAGTAAATGCACCGCTAATTTTTTATTTTCTTTAGAAAATATACCAAAACTGCTCGAACAAGTGCTAGATTTTTCGCCAAAAAACTTTTTGGGATTTTGGACTGTTACGGTACATTAAAAAAATGTGGTCGAATCTTTTTTTATACAAAATGCTGATAACATTTTTTTCCTTCAAATATTTTATTTAGTTACTTTCATTAGACTTAACACTATCTCAGAAAAGCGGATAGCAAGTATAAAATGTTGTATTTTTGTTCATTTTCATTTATCAGGAGGCAACCAAGAAACAAGTCTAAATTCTCGCAGAAAACAACAGATTTCTGGTTGACATTTGTGTTTCTCATTACCGAGGGATATGTATAGCCAGAAAATAATGAAGAACCCGCGAAATTTTAAAATAAAATTTTTTCTCCGTAGTTTACCTTTTTGCGTTTTGGTCCATATGTATGTTTCTTATGGCTTATGGAAAAAAAAAAATTCTGTTGTTTTTTGCACTAAAACTACTGAACAATTGGCTCTGTAAAATACATATTAAATTTTACATTACTCCAAAAACACAAATAAAAAAATTACTTCTCGGTGAGCAAACCGATATTTACATATAGCACTTGCAACTTCGTTCGTATCGCCAGAAAAGCTTTCAACGGAGCGCTCGCCAAGAAATGTGTAATATCAAAAAAGGCTACAAAAGCAACTGCATGTGAAGGAGGAAAGAATGTGTGTGTGCACTATTTTTATATTTTTTCTATGATTATTAACAGGTCAATGCAGAAAATAAAATATAGTGTGCTCGCAGACTACTTATTAAACGTCGGCTAACAAAGCTTACTGATAAAATGACGTACCGGTCATGGAAACTAGTATAAGCAGCTCGTTGTCCATTTTTGTTCCTTTTTATGTATTTTGCGTTTGTAATTTTTTTGTTGTTTTTTGCACTAAAACTACTGAACAAACAGCTGTGTAAAATACATAATAAATTTTACATTGTTAGAAAAACACAAATAAAGAAATAAGGTTCATAGCATAGTTCAGTTTGAAAAAATGGGCGTTGCAACGCCTCTCACTTAAAAAAAAGTTGCGTGGCCGTTTTTTGGTCCCTATCCTCTCATCGCGCCAACAACATCTTCCGTCCAGAATTTTTTTATACAGGGACTTTAACTAAACTCATTGCGCACATACCCAAAAGGCAGAACAACGTCTGCCGGGCCAACTAGAATACATATAGATTTCTTACAATTATTTGCGTTTGTTCTATAAAGGGATATTTTGAGCCCTTTATTTTGAAAGTGGTGTAAGTCCATTTTAAATAAATTGAGAAATCACATAATTTCTTATAATTTAGTGTGGAAATTTTTACAATTCATTAATTATGAAAGTGGTGCAAGTTCATTCACGACCCAAACGAAGATATTTATGCAATTCACAATTCATAGTAAAATTGCATTGTGACAAAATTACAATGAACAAATCATACAACTGTGAGCGAGCTTATTTTCGCTCTTTGTTGGAATTTTGGTAAGCTTGATTAAGAAGAAAAATTGTTAATTTCTAACAAGATTTGCGCTGTCTAGCCATTTTTGAACAAAAAACCAATTAAAAAAATTTTTTTCGGCATCTAACTTAAAATAATAAAAATTTAAAACATTTCCCAAAATTTGGACTCCAATGATTTATTGGCAATTTGGTTAGCTTTTATTCAAAAAACAATTGTTCTTTTCCAACAAGATTTGCGTTCTCCAGCAATTTTGAACCAAAACTCGATTCGTGACCACTGTGCAGCGGCGCGCAGTATTTTCACAGATGCGCGGAAGAATTAATTTATATGGGATACTGGTAGCTAACTACCATTCGGAAAAAAATATTTTTTAAAAAAAATTTACGAGGAATTTAGTGACGTTCGCTGTGAAAACTAATTTTAAACAATTGATTTTGAAATTTTTGGTTTGTTTGTTGGTTTTTGTTGGAATTTTGGTAAGCTTGATTAAGAAGAAAAATTGTTAATTTCTAACAAGATTTGCGCTGTCTAGCCATTTTTGAACAAAAAACCAATTAAAAAAATTTTTTTCGGCATCTAACTTAAAATAATAAAAATTTAAAACATTTCCCAAAATTTGGACTCCAATGATTTATTGGCAATTTGGTTAGCTTTTATTCAAAAAACAATTGTTCTTTTCCAACAAGATTTGCGTTCTCCAGCAATTTTGAACCAAAACTCGATTCGTGACCACTGTGCAGCGGCGCGCAGTATTTTCACAGATGCGCGGAAGAATTAATTTATATGGGATACTGGTAGCTAACTACCATTCGGAAAAAAATATTTTTTAAAAAAAATTTACGAGGAATTTAGTGACGTTCGCTGTGAAAACTAATTTTAAACAATTGATTTTGAAATTTTTGGTTTGTTTGTTGGTTTTTTTTTTAATATTAATAATAATTAAATAATGAACTACAGCCAATTTAGCAGTGATCAACGTTCATGTAAAATTTTACAAGTTGATTCAATGCTTTGTTTAATAAACAAACTTTGAGAAAAATAAAGGAAAAAAACAACAACTCTAGAATATAGAAATATGTTTCGATTCTTAAAATCTCATCAGTATATTTTTGGTTGATGCCTACGTCAGCACTTTATTAATGCAAACCTAACGAAAAGCTTACTTTTAACTTCAAGCAAATGTGGCAAATTTTTGAGTGAAAACAAGATCACACCATTACGTTGAAATGTCAATCAGCTGTTCGTTTTGTCAACATTCCTAAAGCATGACGTCAACTTGAGTACATTTACCGCCAATTTCCTTTGCTATCGTAGCTTCTCAATTATTTGCTATGTTGTAATGCACAGCCGTTGGCTGTGAGACACTACACACTAGTTTTGCGATCCTGGTTCATCGCAGATTTTGAGGGTACGGCGTGTTCCCCATAATTTAAAAATTTTTGGTTTGTTTGTTGGCTTTTTTTTTAAATTAATAATAATTTGGCTGTAGTTCATTATTTAATTGTTATTAATATTAAAACAATTGATTTGTTATAAAAAATATTAATTTTTCATCAAATGCCAAAGTCAAAAATTTAACAAGAAAGCTGATCTTTTTAGCTTTAAGTCGATATAAAAGGATTATGTTTCCGTTAAAATTTATCGGAGATATAACAATTTGAATATGACCGCATAAAACGTAAAACATTCGACCTCCACAGCTCAATATATTCGATAACAAATATATTCCTGATTTTCGTGTTCACTAATACTAATGCCTAGAATATGTAAAAAAAATTTGGAGCGATTTAAAAATGGGTCGGTCAGAAAGTGTTCCGTTTGTAAAAGAACGTCTCATATACAAGAAATGGTTCGGCCAAGCATCAGCCATAAAGATGGCGAATTTCGAATAGAGGACGTGGCAGCTCCCATCCAAGCAGAAGCTTCAGAACGCTACACAGAGAGTTACTTAAGTAAATGTTGTCAAATACAATGTGGATACATTTAGTCAAACTGTAGGGTATTTAATATTTGCGAGACCAAAGATAACACCTTTACTCATTTTATTCTTTATTTTATTACTTAGATTTTTCCAAATTTGTATTCAAGAGACTTAAATTAAATGTCAATTTGTGATTGATGCTCTCAACATCTGTTTTTCCAATGGAATGGTGAGTATCTTCGGTATTGGAAGTGGGTGTATCTGCTGTTACTTTTTCACTACAATTGCTCATTTCAGATTGCTGTACGTTATCGGAGGGAATGACGGCTGATTCAAGAACACATGTTAATTGTGTTTGTATTTCGTTCCAAGCGAAATCAATGTCTTCTTCTTTAGGATCCATACCGCACACTACGAATCGTAGAAAGCGTTTATCATTGTGCTTAGCTTGAACCATATATAACTTTTTGCGATCCATTATACGCTGCAAGAGATTAACGGTAAGGTCATTGTCCCCTTTTACACGGAAACAAATAAGACCCAATGAGCGTTTTGCAATTAGCTCAAAACGGGAATCTGCGTTAAGCAACGTTTCAAAACGCTTTGCCAACATGATGTGTTTGCGAACATGAGCTCTAAGTCCATCTGCGCCTACCGATCGAAATGTTATCCAGACCTTAAGTGCTCTGAATCGCCTTCCAAGCGGAATTTGCCAATGTCTGAAATCTGGAATTTGCGATTGGCCCTCAAAGTTATGCTTCAAATAGATCCTATCAACGTTAAAGCTATCAGCTACTTTGGTTGAATCCTTAAGCCACATCGCTGCACAGTCAAAATTTACCATTAAAAACTTGTGCAAATTAAAATTAAGAGAATCAACTCTATCTAACCCTTCTCGAAGTTCAGAGCACTCTTCAAGTGCAAATGCAGCACCAGCGTATGCGGCATCAACATGTAGCCAAATATTGTTGCTTTCGCATACGGGCCCAAGTTTCATGACATCATCATATGCACAAGTTCCTGTGGTACCAAGTGTTGCAATGCATATCACTGGAAAGAGTCCTTTAGCAATGTCTGCACTTACGGCCGCTTGTAAACTATCGCCACGTAGTACAAGGCTGTCATCCGTTGGAAGCAATTTTATTCTTATCGCAGCAAGGACTCCTGCCTTTTCTATACAACTGTTGCTTTGGTCGCTTGAATATGCAATTAATCGCCCACGAATTTCACTGTCACTTAATTCTGGCATTTCTTTTTGTATCCGACGGACTGCTTGCTCTCTTGCAGCTATAACCGCTACCAGCACCGCTTCACTGGCTGAACCTTGAATGATTCCGCCTCCAGGACCATCATCTGAGTGTAAGAAGCAATTCGGAAGTTTCAAGAACTTTGCTAACCAATCCATTACAACTACTTCTAGTTCTGTACAAGCTGGACTACAAATCTGAAAAAAAGTAAATTTATTAAAATGGTGTGATATATGCATTAAAGTTTAAATTTCTACTCTTTGTCTCCAGATATGTTCTCACAGCTATGGTTTCTATCAGTAAAACTGATTATGTACTAACCCATAGTTGCATAACATCAACAAAATTTCTGATCATATTTATGTAGTTAACAGTTCATCCTATTAGATCTAATACAATCTGCTCGATTTTATGTAATTCTTATTAATTTTCCCATTTCCTATTCTAAACACTATCCAACATACCAAAAAAGTTTCATGGAAAAGTATGTATTCTAAGGAATTAACATGTGAAAATGGAAAACGGAATTTTTCGAGATAAAAAAGTTCTTACTCCTTTTTCAAATGGAGCGATTTTCAGAAAGAGTTTTTTAACTTTCAGTTTTTAAATTGCCGTTTGCTTCAACCCTTGATCATTTTAGTAACCTTAACTTTTTTTCCTTACTAGTGTGACATTTAAAATTCTAATTATTTATGAGAAATTTAATTGGCCCTAAAGTTTTTAAGAAAACTAAAAACAATTTAAGCTCAAAACAGTGTAAGCATTAAGTTTTAAAATAGCATTTGCTGAAAGTATGCTCTTGAGAGAAGTCCTTAAGTGCACTACTTAAAATAATGTGAATCAGAAATTCAAAAACGAAATTAATATGCAATAAATGTAAAAATTGTTTTTACAGCGATGTTTACCGCTACCTTTTCCGCTCTGTTGTCTACAAGCAAAGAGTTGATTTCTCTGAAAAAATACTTAAGGATGTGGATCCCAAAAACCAATAAGGGAATGTAATATAGTTAAAGCCGGCATTTTATTCGTGATCTAGAACGGGGGCGAGGTCTTATGATCAAGCGCTCATTCAAGAGCTTGGAATTGATGACAAAGGCATAATCCAAGGCCTGACATCGCATTACAGATATATCCACTACTTTCAGGTAAAAATTACTCTGCTATGATGGCTAAAATTAACCTATCTTTCTATTTACTATCAAAATATAGTACAAATGACTCGATAACAATAAAACGTGCTGACATACAAAGAAAAGTTTTGCATACAGCCTAGTTATAGTATAGGCTCACGACAAAGAAGCACCACCTGCTGAACTCCAAAGCTTAGTAATGGATGCAGGAAAATACAATTTTAACATCATAACACTTTCTAACTCTCATAATCCAATATGGCATAGCTGTTACACGTACGCAATGGAAGAGTCTCTTTTGAACTTTATTACTACTGATAAATATAGGAAATCGTGGCAATGAGCCAATGTTTGATTGTACTTAAAGAACGAGCCTAATACATACTGGATCTACACTTCTAATGTAAGACCAATTCTATTGAATTGAGTAGTGGTATGGTGGAAAGCTCGTGATAATAAGTCTAGTTAAAAGCCTAGTAAGCCTGTACAATGATTTTTGTTTAGTATTAGTCGATACATTTCGTCAGCAGGACTCGCCGAATGAAATCCACATTTATGCTAATGGCTCTAAACAAGATATTACCAAACAAATTCTATAATCTCCCTAACTCCTGAAATATTTTACAGACGGAGGTAGTAACGATTCCGAAAGTAGCCCTGTTTCGAATAGAAAATCATGCTTAGCCGCGCAGTGGGAGATCGTGGCCATAAATACAGTAGGGTACCTAGGGGCGGCAACGGTTTGGGGGTGGCAAAATGGTGCTTGGTTTTAAGCATACTTAATCAATTTTGTGGACTTTTTTTATAGTAAATGAATACGGTGAACTGTGTAGGGGCCCTATGAGGTTAAAATAAATTGTATGTTAGGGGCACCAAATTATCTCTTCGGCATAGACATCAATTTTCCACGGTACACCATTTGTGGGCCGAATTGAAAAATCCATCTAGGATGAAAGAGGGTCTAATAAACGAAATTTCAAAAAATGCTGCCTTATGAGTTGTTGTTTGATATGTAGGGAGCCTGTCTGATTACCCCTAATTATTATTAACCCTTTTGGTTACTCTGAATAAGTTGACCTTTACTCAACGGCTACATACTTAAGATTACTAAATTCCCACATACAAAATAAAATAGTAAATAAGTTCAAAAAAGCAATTGTTAATTTCCAGTAAAAACTGTTTCATTTGTTTGCGCTAACGGCTTCACCGACTAGCTTTAAACAAATGCATGGCATATTTGCAACTTTTAAGTATGAAAAAAAGAGATACAAATTTCCACTGAAGTACATATGTGAACGATGGGAACCAGATATATTGTATTTGTAAAGAAATACGTAATATTCCTTATAATAGATTTTTATACCGTCACTGATATTAAAATGCAGTTACGGCACATAGAATGGAAATAGAAGGATAGACAGAAATATGCTTGCTATGATAAAACAAATGAATTGAGTCCTGTAAATTTATAAGAAGTATTCCTATATAATTGTAACAAGGGAAAGACAGTCGATAATAGACATTTAATGTCGTCTCTCTTTTATAGGTAAATTTAAGTTTAGTAAATAATATAGTTATTGTTAAAATTTAATAAACAATAATCTTTTTTATAGGAGAAACTCAATTTTGTCTATTTACTTAAAAAACTTAATAAGATCATTATATATTTTATAATTTTTTATTTGTGCTCAAAGAGAATATGTTTAGAATTCATTGAGTGGCGATCCTGCAGAAAATGCTACTTTATCCAAAAATTGAAAGACCTACTTCAGAATAAAAAATAAAGAGAAAAGATTCAATTTAAAAAAAAAAAATTAAATTTTTTTATATACAGTGCCTCACAAAAGTATTCGGAATTTGAAATTTTTGGAAAGAATCTTAAAATTTTTTATAGCGAATGAGGTTTTTTTAAAAATCATTCTAAGTAATTGTAACTGTGTATATTTAGTTTTATTTACTAACAAAAGTTTTTCGTATATGTAGCTTAAAATCATAAAAATTAATTTATAAACAAAAACTTAATGAAATTGAGTACACAAAAGTATTCGGAATTTCGAACAACATCTAAAATAATAGATCAAATAGATATCCAAAAGTAGTGGAACCCTCTTTAAAATTAATTTACAGTTAGATTTAAGTAGTCCAGTTCAGTTGCCATTTTGTTTTCGGTATTTAGAGTTAGACTTTTTTTATTGTGATTTTGCAAAAAGAAATATGGGCAGAAAATCAAAAAAAAAAACATTTTCGAAGAAAGAAAAATTATTTTCAATGTGCGTGAGAAAGGAGGAACCCTTAAGGACAGGGTCGTATCTAGGGGGGATGGTAAGGGATAGACCCCCACCCCCGAAATTTTTTGACGGACACTATATAGAAACGATTATGCAAAAAATAGGCACTACGGAAAATTAAATTTGAGAGGAATACACCATTCATAAACGGTTTTCTCAAACGAACGGACACTATATGAAATGAATTTTGTAAAAAAAGTCTAAAAAAAGGTCACCAGATTTTAAAAATGATTTTTGATCAGCTGCAAGAAATAGTTGATATTCATCGATCTGTGTTAGCTTATCTTTATGTTTTAGTGCCGTCAATATGAGGGATAAGCAGATTTAACTTGAAAAATTAAAATGATGATTGCTATAAGTAGCAACATAACATATTTACGAAAAACCTACGAAATATTTATGTAAATACATATGGACGAAAAGTGGGCAAAATATTGACGGTAATCATTTATTTCCCTGAAGAAGAAAAGAAAACTTAAACGAAAATTAAATAAGAATCGTAAGTCGAATGTTAACTTGGGTAGTGTGGAGGGGGCGAGTGACACAGCTGCTAATCGTGAAGTAACTGCCTTAGATCCCCCTCTCAATACCTCTCCGTCTACTTCCAACTTTCCTGCTTCTGCTCCTATAAATAATCCTCCACCCCTTTCCTCCACTATCGATACTCCTCTATCCATTTCTGTTATTCCTAATCCGCAAGGAGTTGTTACGATTGGTGGTTCTGTGGCAAGCATTGCCAAGGTTGAAATCGATTTTCATTTCACGTCTTAATGCTAATACTACCACTGACAATGTCATAAACTATATCAGACAAAACCAAATTATTCCTGCCGATGCCTTCGTTTCTTGCAGGAAAATCGGTAATAAACCAACTCATGCATCTTTTAAAATTACAGTGGCATCTTCTCATGTTTCTGCCATTCTAAATTCTAATGCATGGGTGGATAATATCTTTATTTCAGAATTTAAGTCGAAAAAAAATAATAAGACCGTCCGTTCCAATTCAAAAAACTGAAGCGGTTATCCCTTTACTATCAAAATGTAAGGGGTTTGCATTCTAAGACGCATGACATCTTTTTAGCCACTCAGAATTTTTCTGAGGATATTATCGTTTTTACCGATACTTGGTTAAATAACACTTTTCTTAATTTGGAACTTTTTGACTATAGTTTCAATGTTTTTAGAAGAGACAGACACTTGGAAGAGATTTCTTCTGTTGGTGGAGGCGTCTTAATAGCCATAAAAAATCATTTAACTAGTTCATTAATCGAAATTGCCTGCGCATCTAATATTGAGCTATTATGCGTTAAAGTTACATATTGTAACTCCAATATTTATATTCTTAACGCTTATGTTCCTCCAAATAGTAGCGCAGATGTCTACGAATGTCTTTCGATGTCCGTAGAATACATAATAAGTGAACTAGACACTAATGACGACATTTTATTATTAGGTGATTTCAATCTGCCTGACCTTAAATGGACTCCTTCGGATGATGATACATATTTTTATGCATCGTGTCCAAAAACTCGACAACAACAAATTTTTGTTGACGAAATACTTTCAAGTTTGCGACAAGTAAGTTGTATAAATAATTCTCATGGACGACAACTTGACTTAGTCTTGGCTGCAAATAGTAGTAATGTTGTTGTGAGAAATACTATCCATGCTCTTTCTACGGGTGATTCCTATCATCCACCTTTGAGTATTGTGTACCAATCTGACAATGAAAATTTAATTGATGCATGTTCCTCCATCAATATTTATGAATTCAATTTTAAAAAAGCTGACTTTTTAGAGTTGAATGAGAATTTAAGGAATAAATTAAACGACCTTATTATTTTTTTTAATAATACGAGTAATTCGTTTGATGAGTGCATTAAATTTTTCTATGGTGAACTTTTTTCGGCCATAGCATTGTCGGTGCCTTATGCAAAGAGGTATGTTAATAATTCTTCATGCCCCTGGTACACAAAGGACTTAAAAAAAATTCGCAATGGCCGTAATAGGGCATGGAACAAATACGTTTGTAGCCATGACCGAAATGACTTAGTTGCTTACCAGCGACTTTTCCATGAATTTAAGGATATGTCGGCTTTAATTTATTCTGAATATTTGAATAAAATTAGGTTGAATATTCTTCATGACCCCAAGCATTTTTGGGGATTTATTAATACAAAAAAAAAGTCTGACGGGTTTCCATCAGAGTTCAGAACAGTTGATGGGCTCACTAGCGACCCACAAATTATAGCTGGGTTGTTTGCTAATTTGTTTAAAGAATCCTTTTCTACGGAATTATTTAGCCCTAAGATCAACTATTTTGAATATATGGATAATGACCCTTTAGTTTCGATTAATGAGATATCTTTCTCACCTGAACTAATAGAGAAATATATCTCATCTCTTGATGATGACTTCAGCTCCGGACCTGATGGTATTCCTGCGATAGTACTAGTTAACTGTAGCTCTGTGCTGAGTCAGCCCCTCAGTTTGTTATTTAATAAATCAATTAGATATAGCTATTTTCCTAAATTTTGGAAAAATGCATACATAAGCCCCATTTTCAAGAAAGGGTGTAAAAATTATGTTTCAAATTACAGGCCCGTAGCGAAGTTATCATCGATACCGAAAATTTTTGAACGCATTGTGTACGATCAAGTTAAGGTGTGCTGTAGTGAAGTCATAACAACTCGTCAGCATGGTTTTGTTAATGGCAGATCTACAGTTTCTAACCTCCTTGATTTTACTTCCTGTGCATTAAGCTCTTTTGACTCTGGTGGGCAAGTTGACTGCATCTACACTGACTTCAGTAAAGCATTTGACAAATTACCACATAATTTGATTTTATTTAAGTTAAAAAAGCTTGGATTTCCTTTAAGTTTTGTCAGCTGGATTGAATCTTATTTATCTGATCGCTCATATCAGATAAGATTTCGGCGGGTGTTTTCCTCCCCATTCAGCGCGGCATCAGGTGTTCCACAAGGAAGCCACCTGGGGCCGCTCCTGTTCATTTTAGCAATTAATGACGTTACACATGTCATTAAAAACTCGCATCTGCTAATGTATGCAGATGACATGAAAATTTACAGGAACGTGAAGGGGGTTGGGGATACTATTCCACTTCAGGCTGACTTGAAATCCTTTGAGGTTTGGTGTTCTAAAAATAACTTACATCTTAATCCTGATAAATGCCAAACTATGATTTTTACCAGGAGAAAAAATATTGTGGAGTTTGATTACGAATTAAAAGATAAGAAAATTGGTCGTGTTGATTTAGTCAAAGACCTAGGTATACATTTTGATGTTAAATTAACTTTTAATGAGCATATTAATCAAATTTGTAAAAAATCCTCATCTCTGCTTGGCTTCATTAAGAGGTGGGCAAAAGAATTTAATAGCCCTTTAGTAACGGTGACTTTATATAATACAATAGTGCTTCCTCACTTAGAGTACGCCAGCCAAGTGTGGTCACCATTTTATAATATTCACATTAATAGAATTGAGAGAATTCAAAAAAATTTTATTCGTTTTGCTCTCAATGGCTTAAATTGGATTGACTCTTTAAACCTTCCTCCTTATGAGGATCGTTTGAAGTTACTACATATGCAGTCTTTGAGCTCGCGTAGAAATATTGCGGATATACTTTATCTGCATCAACTTTTGACTGGGTCTCTTGCTGCACCAGAGCTTCTTAATTATATTCATTTAAATACTAATCGCAGGAGTAATCGTAACTCTTATCAATTATTTTACCAACCTTTCAGTAGAACTACTTATATGGCTACAGCTCCTTTTAATCGCATGACTACTCTTATTAATAATTGCGATGTATATGATATTAGCTTGTCAAAAGGTCAACTCAAGCTTAGATTGAAAAATAACTATAGTTAATTTTGTAGCTTAATGGTTGTTGGTCTTTATGTTTGTGTTGTCCGAGCCCCACCGCATGATGGATAAATTTTATCTAACATTTATGCCTTGGACCATGTTAATAAATTCATACAATTACATTCATGCAATTGTATGTTTATATACATATGATCTGGGTGGGTATGTTGAGATAGTGTGATAAAGCTAAGAAGAAATTATAAAAAAATAAAAAATTAATTGCATGTATAATTTTTTCATTTCCTTTAAAATATAAGCTTTTTACTTGGTTTTAAAGCTTCATGCTAAATTGCTAAGAAAGCAAATAGCTGTAGTAGCTAAACTCTATTATTAATATTTACGAAAAAAAAGACAAGAAAGTCTTGGAAACGGTTACGATGGATGAAGACAGGGCCATATCTAGGGGGATGGGAGGGGATAGAACCCCTCTCCCCCTAAATATTTTCACGGACACTATATCTAATAGACACTCTATAAAAAATTTTTGTGAGGAACAGACTACACGAAAACGATTTTTTGAAAAGAACAGACACTATATAAAAACGATTTAATGAAAAAAGGTCTAAAAATCATCACATCTTAAAAATGATTTTTGATCGGCCTCAAGAAATAGTTAATAATCATTGATCTGTATAAGTTTCTTTTCATATTTTAGTGCCGTCAATATGTGGGATAAGCAGATTTAATTTGAAAAATTTTGATTGTTATAAAGAAGTTTTTGGAGTAGTACTTCCTAAAAGTTGAGCTTCAGTTATGGCAAAAAAAGTGATAGGAACTGCCCGTGACAGATCCCTCCGCTTGAGCAATTGAAGCCCTAGGAAACTCTAATCAAGAAGTTTTTCCATATACTCAAAAGTTTCTCAAAAATTTGTGCACGTGCCCTCCTGAATGAGCATTTTCAACATTAAAATGTGTGAAAACTTATTTAAGTAGCTCAATGAATTAGGACAGATTGACTGAGCTGGCGCTAATGTTAGGACATCGAAGAATTGAGACTAACACAAGAAAAGTCAAAGGCTTGTTTGCAGCGAAGATTCAGAGATTAAAATTTCTTTTCTAAAATCGCTAATATAATATTTTCTTATATGTATGTATTATATATTCTTGTTCCTTCCTTTAACTAAAATAAAAGCCCTCATATACAACTCATTTCGGTCCTTTTTTAATTTTTAAGTTATTTTTAATAGTGTAATACAGGGGTTTCCAAAGTGTTCGTGTAGCGAGTGGGGGCGCAGGAGACCTTCATATTTTCCCTTCCCCGGAAACTGAACTTTCTTATATTCGTAATAAAAAAATTAATTCACGCGCGCATTCGAGTACTCACGTCAGGCTGTATTTGGAAATGAGAGTTTCGACTGATTGTAAGTTAGTCCGTATGTTCAGCAAACGTAAACATTGTAAGTCAGCTGATTTGGGTACATGGTTGGAGTCTCCAAAATATGCTATAAGTATGTACTGTGATCTCTGATCCGCTGAGTGCTGAGCGTACGGGCTGTTAGTTAAGTAGGAGTACCCATGATACAATTGTAATGGTAAATTTATTTTGCGAAACTGAAATTAGTTCACCTGTGGAAGTGGAGCAAAAAGTGAAGGTGAGAGTATTACGCCTTGTTCCGCGTTTTGAAAAAAATGTTTGGTGATCACCAACCTCACACGTCACATTGACTAAAATCCCACTGAATTTTTACGCATTCTACTGTAATAATAATATATTATTGCGTGTCAATTCTAATGTATACACAATGGGCCAATTATATTCCGGTACTGAAGTTTTATCTCAGCAAAGGGAAGCGACATCAATTGGTATTCTTCGTCGTTTTGAAGCTTGAATTTTTCTGAACGAGCCCTAAATTTTTAATTGAAATCAGTTTAAATATGTATGTCAGTTTTCAGTATGGTCTGGATATGGAAGGTCGCCAATGGACAGTTTTCAAAGATCAGTACTCAAATACTAGATAAATTGATAGCAAGTATGCCTGAGGGAATACAGTCCATCATTATAGCCAAAAGCGGACACATGTAATATTAAAAAATTATTTAATATGTTATTATTAGTTTTAGTCACAAAAGTACTGGTATAACTCAAAAAACGGGATTTTTGAGTTAGATACTGCTGCAAAAATATCCATTTCATGTTTTATTTTGTATGAAAAAATGAGAAAGATACAACATATCTTATAAAAATTAAAGACATTACAAAAATTGATTTTCAAAAATCTCAAACCCAAAACCAACCCCCCCCCCCCCAATTAAAATCCTGGATACGGCCTTGCTTAAGGAGACTGATGGCAGCAGTAGAAGAAGTATTTCGACTATCCACAGCATTTTAGAGAGAAACACGTTTCATAAATCTCAACGCTCCGACAGGCCAGCGAAAGTAAGCATACGAGACAAGGCGGCTATCATACGAAAAAATAAAACTCAACCACGTTCTTCAGCAGTGGAAATAAGTAAATGCCGAAACTGTTTGCAGGTCACTCAGATGTGCCGGTAAAATGGAAGATCTCAATAAGCGAAGGTAACCGTAAAAAGTGCTTGAAATTTGGAGAAAAAGCACTTAAATTGCAACGAAGAGTTTTGGTCTAGCATAATTCCATATTTTATTTCCACAATCGGGTCCAAAAACATTATATTTTGTCTCGTCGCTGAAAATAACGGCAGACCAAACCCCTTCGTTGCAATTTAAGTGCTTTTACCAAACTCCAAGCGCTTTATTTGCTTACCCTCGCTTATTAATGACTTGAGACGTGGAGTTCTTCCATTATAACCGACACACCTGAGTGTCCTGCGAACTGTTTCGTCACTTTCGTGTACTCCAGTATATTCAGCGAGGCTTTTATTTATTTCCACTGCTGAAGAACGTGAGTGATTTTCAATTTTTCGTATGATGGCAGCCTTGTCTCGAATGCTTACTTTCGCTGGCCTATCGGAGCGTTGAGAATGATAAAACGTGATTCTTTCTAAAATGCTGTGGATAGTCGAAATACTTCTTGTAATGCTGCCAGCAATCTTCTTAAGGGTTCCTCCTTGCTCACGCACATTGAAAATATTTATTCTTTCTTCGAAAGTCTTTTTTTTCTTTTTTTTTTTTTGATTTTCTGCCCATATTTCTTTTTACAAAATCACAATAAAAAAAGTCTAACTCTAAATACCGAAAACAAAATGAACTGAACTGAACTGGACCACTTAAATCTAACTGTAAATTAGTTTTGAAGTGTGTTCCATTAATTTTGGATATCTATTTGATCTACTATTTAAGATATTGTTCGAAATTCCGAATACTTTTGTGTACTCAATTTCATTAACTTTTTGTTAATAAATTAATTTTTATGATTTTAAGCTACATATACGAAAAACTTTTGTTAGTAAATAAAACTAGATATACACAGTTACAATTACTTAGAATGACTTTTAAAAAAAACGCATTCGCTATAAAAAAATTTTTAGATTCTTTCCAAAAATTTCAAATTCCGAATACTTTTATGAGGCACTGTAAGAATGCAAGATTAATATTAAGTAAATACATGAAAAACCATCTGGAAAATCATTGCAAAATTTTTGTTCGTGTAAAGAAAATTATTAAGAAATAAATTTAATGCACGAGAAAGAAATCAGCAAAATTTTTTATGTCAACGTGGGATCTACGGTTTAAAAACGGCTGCTGACACATTATTTTTGAAATCGATTAAGGCAGATACCAATATAGTCATCGATTTGGTTGAAATTTACACATTTCATTCTAAGTTCAATTCTAAGGGACCCATATTTTTTGCATTTCGCTGAATTTTTCAAAGCTATCGCCATTTTAACTTTGTATGTTGAAATTATAAAAAAAAAATTTCGCAAGAATTCTTTTCGAATCATCAATAAACAACGGATTTTTTATTTTTCAGATATCGAATAGTTTGTTGGAAATATATAAAAACAAATAATAAAATCACTCAAAATTTCCGACCAATCCAACTTAATTGGTTGTTCACGTAGACTTTGCCGAAGTTCAGCTGACCAGATTTCAATTTATACAGCTGTGTGTTACTTTCAAAAAAACACGTCCAGCTTTGCTATGAGAAATGAGAAAAAAAAATACTTAAAAAATGTGACAATAATAAATCTGGATCGCGGAAAGTTTGCAAAATAAAATAAATTGAGTGGAAAACTGTCAAGGCGTTGAAAGGGATCCGGGACACTCACGTTTGGTTAAACGAAAAAAAAACAAAAATAATAATATCGCGCGAACATGCGAACGCCAATACGTAAAACTTTAAAAAAAATCTATTTTTTTACAGACCAAATCCATTTCAAACCATTCGAACTAACTTCAAATCTCGGAATTGATTGCCGATTATATATGTTGTTCAATATAACTTTTTCGCTGACAAAGTCAAGCAAACAAAACATTAAAAACTCACATAAGTATAGTCAGCGAAAAAGCTATATGTGCGTATAATGTTTTTATTTATGTTAGCGGCCAAACTAGTTTATCCGATGCGTATTAGGATAAACTAGTTTAGCCTAGGACGAACTAGTTTGTCCTGATATAAAAATTTACCATTTCAGGACAAATTAGTTTGGCCTAGGATTAACTAGTTTTTCTAACTCAAATGTTTTGAAGGTAATTATGTACTTTTTGACCCATTTTCACAGGGAGTGGGGGTTGCGGGGGTAGTTCACAAAGGGTACTCTGAACATAATTCCGTTAGATCTATCCGGTGGTTTGCTAGCCACAGTAATTTTACATAAGAGTAAGGGTAAGTGGGCGGCCTGCGGCCGCAGCTCAGGATTTAAAACTCCCAAAAATCCAACACCGGCTTCGCGGCGGCCTTCGGTCGCGGATCAGTCTAAGAATTAGCCGTCGGCAACTACTTTAAAAAAATTATGGAGCGATAAAATTTCTGGTAAAATTCGATTACTCAGGCCGCCCATTTACCCCTACTCTTACTGTGACTAGCAAACTAGGTGTTGGATATTGTATAGACTGATCCGCAAATGAGCCGCGAAGCCGGTGTTGGATTTTTAGGAGTTTTAAATCCTGAGCTGCGGCCGCAGGCCGCCCACTTACCCCTACTCTTATATAAAATTACTGTGGCTAGCAAACTAGGTGTTGGATATTGCATAACAATTTTGAAGGGGTAACCGACGGCTAAATCCAACGGAAATATGTTCAGAGTACCCCTTGTGAACTACCCCCGCAACCCCCACCCCCTGTGACAATGAGTCAAAAAGTACATAGCTGCCCTCAAAACATTTGATTTAGAAAAAACTAGTTTGGCCTAGGAAAAACTAGTTAAGTTAACTTTTGTTAGTAAATAAAGCTAGATATACACAGTTACAATTACAATTACTTGATTTTTGAAAAAATATCATTCGCTATAAAAAAATTTTAAGATTCTTTCAAAAAATTTCAAATTCCGAATACTTTTGTGAGGTATGTGTGCATGCTTAAAATTTTTAAATGAAATTCATTATAAGATAGAAGGGCTAACTTTTTCTAACCAATATAATTAATTCTAGGTATAGGACTTCCAAGTTGAAAATTGTTTAAAAAAAACGAAAAACTTGAATTTTTTTTACCTACTTATTTTTGATCATACCTTAAAATTTTTGTTAGACTCTTATCTACTATAAAGATAGATTGATTAATTGATTGACTATCAATTAAAGTTTTTACAAGCATTTATGTGAAGTATGTGCTCTCAAAATTGCTTTTTTTTAATTTGGCCATTTTATGGAAGATTGGGGCCAATCGAAAAAAGTCATTAGCATATTCAGATTCTACGGAAAATTTCACTATAGAAAATGTTATCGCCAGTCGTTGTAGAAAATCTTGTTGAGTAGTGTTATTAGCCTTAAAAATAACTTTTATTTAGTAATTTGTATTTTCTCTTTTGCCTTGAAGTATTTTTGGAGCACTTTGTACCAAATTCGTAATGATTCCTTCGGGTATATTATGCCATTGCAGTTGCATATCATTTTAAAAGTTTGGGGTGTTACAGCTGCTCGTTATTGAAACTTTCTTGTCCAAGATCGACCATAAATATTCTATTGGGTTCAGATTTGGTGATTGTGCAATCCAGATTAATTTATCAATTGTACTTACAAAAATTTGTCTTACAATACATAAAGTATGCTTGGGGCCATTGTCTTGTTAAGAAAAATATTAGCGCCAAGCACTGCGCTGGTATTCAAATTTTCTTTTTAAAGGCTTACGTAAGATTCTTCAGTCAACTTTCTATCGATTTTTATCAAGTTCCCAATACCTGCGATCGAGAAACAAACCCAAACCAAAAGGGCCGGACCTATCTCCGTGTTAGACGGTAGTTTGCATAAGGTTTGATTTTAAGCGATCTGATGTTCTACACCAGACTCTTTTACGTTTTTATGCAGTTTTTAATTCAAATTTTGACTCATCAGACCAAATAATCATTTTCCAAACCTATCGTTTGGTATAAGATCACTTAAAATCAGTATCTCTCATATTAATGCAAAACCACAAAAAAAAATTTAAGCGTAAAAACATCTTGGGTTTTCGAGAAAGTTTTAAATGGGCATAACTTCGTAAAAAATAGTTTTCAACCCAATCGGGGGAATACATATTCCCTTAATTACTTTGAAAACCAACATATTTAATCGGCAACCAATTCCGCAATTTGAAGTCAGTCCGACTGCATGGTTTAAAATAAGAAAAACCATTTTCGCCGTAATTCACAATGCTCAAGGAAAAGCGAGAAAATCGTGTTTAAAGTTTTGCCCTAGTTGTCTCCCAGTGTGCCACACGGATCCGTTTCGGTTTCGTTTAGGATCCGCTTCTTCGTATTATTTATCCGAAACGAATTCCGTTTCTGATACGATTCGTATGCGAAATCGTGGGTGATTCGCCTCCAAACAACGGGAAGGATCGTCCGCGTTGTCGGATCCGTTTCGAACTCGGAACGGACTTCATATAAGGATCCGTTTCAGATTGTTTTTTTGTTAATAAAACGGATCCGTTGCGGACTCGGTTTTCAAAATCAAACGGATTTTACCGTATCAAATAAACGCAATTAAAAAAAAATTTTCTTTTTTGATCTACTTTTCTAATGCTATTGTTCTTACTTATTGTTTATTAATGTAATTAATACTTAATGAATTAAAAAAACTTCAAAGGAGGAATTACATTTTTTTTTACCTGTCACCCGATCACAGAATTGAACCTGCGCGTCCTGTGTCATGCCACTATTCAAAGATGCTCATCTTACCCAACTCAGCTACCGACATCATTTTAAACTGCGTAACAACCATTGTCTAATCAGAGAAGCTCCTGGCTCAAATCCTGTCGACGACATAATTTTTTTTTTTTTTTTAATTTTTTTATTTGGAAGTATTTAAAAAAAAAAAAAAGAACTATATGTATATATGTTGAAAATATCTTGAAAACTGGCTTTTATATTAATAATCAAAAACGAGTCTGGATCGAATCCGTTTTATTAAAAAAAAACGGATCCATAACGGACTCGTTATTTATTATTAACATAAAAGGCAGTTTTCAAGATATTTTCTATTTATACAAATACAGTTCTCTACTTTTTTTTGTTTTTTAAATACCCCGCTTAATAGATCCCCGGTTAGCTGAATTCCCCGGCTTATTGGTCTAAAAAAACCGCAATGAAATTTTCCTCATTTGAACTATGTATATAAATCCCTTATTAAATGATTCCCGCTTATTTGATTTTCCCTTTTAAATAACCAGAAAAAATATTTCCCAAGTTAAAAATACATGAAAAAGTTCCTTTTTAAGAGATCAACGATGTTAAAAGCAACATTGATCACAAAGTAGTTAGCGGCAATACTAGCTGAAGTGTCAAAGTAAATTTTTTTTATTGTAAGTTGTAAATTGCAAATGGCTGCATTTCAAGGTGAGTACACTTGTCCTTCGCTTTGCGCGGGGACTAGGGGAATAAAAAGTGTCGCGCAAAGCGAAACCGCGTAAGGTGAAGTGAGAACTTCATGTGATTTAGGGGGTTACGTTCCTGAAAAGAGAAATATATACGACTAAAAGACATTTACGACACTATAGCTATAATTTTGCAAACAAAATCATTTATTACCATAAAAGCATTTGTTTAAAACAGATAAAAAGGTACAACAAACTTTAAAAAAGGAATTCATACAAAAAGAAAGTTACAAAATTCATTTATAATAAATAAAAATAATACGTCTTTGGTGGTCGCAAACTAATGTCTCGCAAAGCGGGGGACATATTCTATTCATTTATTTATAATTGTGGTATAGATTAAGTGAAAATGTTTGTTTTACTTAAAATTTGTACAATAAAGAATGCATATTTTGAATTTTCTTGTAAAAACATTGTGCTGAAATTCTTGCCGCTAATGTCATCGTAAGTTATTAATGCGTCGAGTGTAACAGAACTTCGTATGTGAACAATAGCCTCTGAAGTCTTCAATTTTTATTTTTAAACTACCGATTTTTTTTACAAAAAAAAAAAAACTTTTAATTAATACTGAGCGATATTTATTTAATTTTTTTTGATCATTTTTTTGTGCTCTTGAGGTAAGGTCAGTAAAATACATATCTACCTTTTTCTTCGCATAATTGACTAAGTCGATCAATTATCCGGGATTCTTTTGGATCAAATAAGCGGACCCCTCTTTATTGATTCCCCGGTTAATAAATCCAAATTTTTTGCGCCGTTAAAAGATCAGCTAAGCGGGGTACACTGTATTTTATTTTTGAAAACTTATGTAGAGTAGAGGGGGGCTAGTGTGGACAATTTTGACATAATTATAAAATTGTATATGTAGATATTTATTTTTTGTAATAAAGGCATTTTTAGCGGTTACTTATACCTCTTACCTTCATAATTACATACACCAACAGTTATAATTTTTTTTTCGTAAACGCATTTTTAAATTATTTTAAAAATAGCTTACATTTGTCCACACTAGCCCCTTACACGGGGCATTGATTTTACTAGAGGCTAATGTGGACACCAATAGAAACTTGATAATTGAAACAAACTTAAAAAAAGAGTTCAAATATACATTTTTTTTTTGAAGAAAATAATACAGTTCAATAAATATTTAAAATACTTCTGTCCCATGTTAAACTTTGAGAAATATATGTCAAATTTGATATAACTTGATCGAGATGTTCCCGGCAATTGTTGTGGTTGTGTCATCTTTGCCACTATTTAAAGCGAATGTTTCTTAGAAGTGCATTTTTTTTAAGAGGTGCTTCGTTTGTTTTCTCAGGTGTTTCGGCGCTTGAGTGGACATGTCCACACAAGCCTAATTTAAACTGTCCACGACTGTTTTATTACACAAAATCATTTTTTTTTTAAACTTAATTAAAAATAATTTCAATTATTTGAATAAACACTTGCTTAAGTTGTAATATATATTTACACATTAGTAAAAGAATAAGTAATTTCTGAAAATCACTGAAATTGAGAAAAAACAAAAAATTTACTTTTTGCTGCGCAAAACACGTCTGGTCTCGTTACTATGAAACGGTGAACTGTATACAAACGAATTTTTTTTTGGTAATGGAGAGTGCAAAGGCCTACTTAAAAAAGGTTCAATGGAAAACATCGATTCAAAACGGCGCGAAAATTTGACATTGTCCACACTAGCCGCCAGTCCACACTAGCCCCCTCTCCCCTATTTGTATGGCGCGCATGGGATTTTGTCGTAGGTCGTTCGATATAAAATCTTTTTTTATTGAAATGAGTGACGGCACACTTAATTTTTTTACATATATTCAATCTTCAATATTCAAGGCTCATACCAAAAATATAAATTTTAATTTTTCGTATTGAGAAGACAAAATTATTATCAATTGTTTATTTAAAAGTTATAAACAAATGGGATAGTAAAATTAATAATTTTTTTTTTTATCATGAATAGAAAATAAAAATTCAATTGCTAACATGTGTACCAAATTTTATAATTTTATGTTAACAACTTTAAGAGGAATTAACTTTTCAATTAAACTAGACGGTGAAGGGGGAAATGGGATGTTCCCCCCCAAAATTTGGGGTGTCATTTAGGTCAGTTTGTTTAGAAACGTCCAAACTATAGATTAAAAATGGTTTCAGATGTGTGCCCTCAGTTTTAAATTTCCGATATCTGAGCACGTCTAAAACCAGAAAATGTAAAGAATTCCTCATACATATATAGAAAAAAATCTATGACCTCTGCGCAAGTAGAGCTTTGGTGTTTCTTGTGTTAAAGCTCAAATTCTTTGCTGCTTTACATAAGGAAAGTCGAGAAAAAATTATGAAAAAAAAAAATCTAATTTCCTTTATACATATCGCACACATTTTACTAAAGAGTCACAACTCAAAATTCATAATTTTCGAGTTTACTCTTGAAAACTGTCCATTAGACCGGTCCAAAAAAAAAAATAGTCTCTGAAATTTAGAGGCACCGGCAGATTCCTATTCCCATAAGTGTCCCGAGTGGTCTGTGTAAAAATTTTTTTATAAATATTGCGCTCCTGATTAGCGATTTCCATATTACTCTTGAAACTTTCGCACAAAAAAAAAAGTTCACCAACAACCTAAAAACGATGGTGGTTATCGCTAAGGTGAACTTTTTTTTTATAATTCAGTCTCACATTCGGGGTAGTTTTGAATGGGGAATTCGAATTTCTCATTATTTTTTAATTATGTTGTTGCCTTCAGTGATAAAAACTGAAAATAATCATGAAATTTTATCAAAAATTTAAATTTTTTTATTCAAATTAAAAAATCAGGTCTACATTTTGAATTTTTTTTGTTTCTAATTTACTTGAACCAACCCAAGTGTATAGAATTAGATACGTATATTTCATATTTTTCGAAACAGATTTCCACATTAAAATTTATATTCCCTGTTAAAACATAGCTTCAATATGAAAAAATCCTTTGTCAATTGTATTTATGTTTATATTTTTAAGTACAAAAATTTTTAAGACAAAATTTCATGACTATTTTCAGTTTTTACCAAAATAATGAGAAATTCGAATTCTCCATTCAAAACTACCCCGAATATGAGACTGAATTATAAAAAATAAGTTCACCTCAGCGATAACCACCATCGTTTTTAGGTAGTTGGTGAACTTTTTTTTTTGTGCAAAATTTTCAAGAGTAATATTGAAATCGCTAATCAGGAGCGCAATATTTATAAAAAAATTTTTACACAGCCCACTCGGGACACTTATGGGAATAGGAATCTACCGGTGCCTCTAAATTTCAAAGACTTTTTTTTTTTTGAACCGATCTACTGTCCATCAGAGATGAGTAAATTTTGAGCTATACTTTGCTGTCAAAAAAAGTTATTTCTCTCTTCCTGCTGCAATTGAAATTGGGCTGCAATATGTAAAAGTGCTCTATTTTTAGTTGTGCCGGAGAGTTAAAGCTGCTATGATCACTACGATCAAACCATAATCTGTTAGTGCCTTCTACTAAGCAACCCACACTTTATTTCTGACAAATAGTTCATGAGCTTCAAACAGTTTTTTACGTTTTCTGAAAATTTTTAAATTTTGAGTTGTGACTCTTTAGTTAAATTCCAAAAAATTAAAATTTTGCAGCTCTGGTAGCAACTCTAGGGGTATTTTTTTGTTTTCTTTTTATGAGGATATACAGTAGATACTCGCTAAAGTTAAGACGCGGAAAAGTTAAGTAGATTTCAGTCATCGTGCCTTAAAAAGTTAATTTTTGTCTTAACTTTTTGGAGTCAATTTTTATTTTAGCTTAGTTATTTTTCTATTTCTAAGTCGATTAAAACTGCATTAGTATCTCTAAAAAGTTAAGAATTCGTTAAAGTTAAGCACCCCAAAAACAAACTACTTAACTAAGTTTCTACTGTACTCAAATATGAATAAATTTTAAAATTTCGAGCGTTCCCGAAGAATTCTGGAACAACGCCTTACTTTGAATATGTCTACTGTACACAGTGGTCAAATTATGTTTACATACATATATGTAAATATCAAGTAATATTTCGTGTTTTTAACTCTTGAATACTAATGCAGTGAGGCGCAACGATTTCTTCAAACTGTCATGACTCCAGGGAGGCGAGCTTTAGTATTAATATCTTATCTTAGTATCTCATGCTTCTTTTACAACTATTCTTACCCCATTTTTTGAAATTTTGAAGAAGTTTGCTTCCGAAACACAAATGCAAATATGGCTGGAAGAAATGTTGTGAAATGAAGACGTACCTTTTATGGGGAAAAAAGGTTATAATCGGCCCTTCTGAGTATCATCAAAACCACCATTTTTTCCTACCTTTTTGACACCTCTCTTTCCAACCTCCCAAAGGGCCTAACGCAATAAATGAACAGTCCCTTAACAGTGTGATAAAAAGCAGAAAAAATTCTGATTTCATTCTAGTGTACAAACTATATTTTAAAAGATAAATTAAGGTTTTTTTTTCCGTGAATGAAACAGAATATGTTATTTATTTCTAAAAATTTACTTTTTTAACCGAAAAATGAGAAATATATATTCCTTTTTACTATTAACTTTATTTATATTTAAATCAAACATGTGAATTGATATTTTATTTTTTAATATAATGACTATATTTAGCACAATCAAGATTTAATTGAATGAAACTTGTGATCTATTTTAAGAAAAAAAATACTTTTTATTAAGGTAGCCGCCCAGGCGAGCATTAGTATTGAAGAGTTAAGTGTTCTAGGGTTAAGCGGATATTAAAGAGAATGTATATTCTTAATTTTTGTGTACTTAGTAATGCTTCACAGAAATTGGTGTCTTTTGTTTAAATGAAATAGAAAAGCGAAAAAACTAATATTAAAAATTTATTTTTCGAGCAAATTTGTATATATTAGAAACAATTCTGCCGTCAGAAGAGAATTAGGCTCGTTTCGAGATAATTGATGTTTTGTTTATGCCAATTTGTTGAAATACATGTAAAATTGAGAAATATCTCATTTTCTTAGGCGATTTTTTTGAACTAAGATACCGGCATTAGACGCAGTTCATTAGATGCGTAATTTCTTAAGCTGTCCGATGCCATAAGAATCTCGAATATCAATTTTTTTGAGATACGCCTAATTCGCTTCTGACGGCAGAATTGATCTTGAAGTTATTTCCATAATTTTCAAAAAACAAATTAATTCCCTCATTTGAACACCGTGCATTGGCATTTGAGAAAGTCAAATTTCGGCTTAGTTGTGCATCTTAAACATTGCTTTATAAGTAAGACATTTTTGTTGTGCGACATTTGCTCTTGCGTATTTGCACCAGCTGTTTGCATTACAATTATTGAGTTGAGTTTAAGACTGGTTTGAAAGTGAAAGTGCTTATCGTAGCAGCTTAGTAGAAAGCTGTGCACAACAGCGAGAGGAAAATAATTCATAAAGATTCTTCTATCACAACAACCGTAAACAAAACAAAATTTCATACCCAACTGAATCCAATGATGCTGAAACCAGCTGCTAACATTTCTCCGACAATTGATGGAAATGAGGACGCAGTTGGATAGTAAGCGTGCATGTTTGGCGATTGCCAATGCGTTATTCCGGGTATAATGTGCTTGGTTATATCGTTCAAAATATCTTTCCAATCTTCCGGCTTTTCTGGAATTTCTTTCGGCAAGCGATCAAAAAGGTAACCAGGAGAAACTGATGGAAGAACGTCACTATAATTTGCAATGATAAATATTTCAAACTTGATATTTTTACAACGACAAAAAATAAAATAAAATACCAATTACGAATGTTATCCATGTAGTCAGCTATAAAATTCACTGCAGCTTTGCCGAATTCGCGAAATGTTTCAGAATCCATTTTTTTATATTTTTAAGCAAATAGCAATTAAACAAAAAAACAAGAAAATTGTTAACCGAAGAATGCTGATCGAATGAAACGCATCTATCTACTGAGACTCCATAATTGTGGTAAGCCCTTTATATAGCCTTAATCGCAGGTGAGAGTTTAAATTCAGAAAGAATGAGAAACGCACTGTTTTCTGTATTGTTTTTTTATACTTTTATTCGTATTTGTCAACAAGTATTAAGTTGAAGATATTTACACACTTACCTACACGAAAAAAAATGTCTATAAGAAATACTAAACTTGTTACAAATAATAACTTCAATTCGCTTATGATTATGATTCAAATATCACTAATCACACTAGCTGACAAATCTTATACGAATCATTAAGAAGTTAAAAAATTCTTAACGTCTAGTTTTTTAGATATTGCCAAATAGAGATTTTTTCAGTTTTAAAAAAGATGGTTGCGCTAATTGCAAATAAACCAAGTTTTTTATAAAGTTTGATTTCAAATGAGATGTAATAAAATTTCTTGTCAAAGCTGTGTGCAACGCTTTTGAATTGTATTGTATTGCCAATTAACCAAATAACAAAAAATTTAGCTTTTTTTCGGAAAATTTGAAAAAGAAATATGATTTCATTGTAAGTTAAGTCTAAAAGAAATTAAAGGTTGTGGTGTTTTTTGTTCTGGAGCAGTGAAGTTAGAAATATCTTAGACAATCTCTGAAAAAATAACGAGTTTCGAAGAGAAGGCGTGCCACTTCCCATGCAAGTGAAAACTTCCAAATGCTATACTGACCGAATTTCATTAGAACAGTAATGATTTGGAGAAGACATGGATACGAACTTGGTGGGCGTGGCAAACTACAAAGAAACAAAAAAACTTTAAAACGCTACACTGAAAGAATTATATACTACATATTATTAAACGAGATAAAATTGTATGCATCTTTGTATACATACTTATGTATGTATATGAGGAATTCTTTAAATTTTCTGGTTTTACGCGATCACAAATATCGAAAATTTAAAATTGAGGGCACACATCTGAAACCATTTTAAATCTATAGTTTGGACGTTTCTAAACAAACTGACCTAAATGACACCCAAAATTTAGGGGGAACACCCCTTTTTCCCTTTCTCCGACTAGTTTATTTGAAAACTTAATTCCTCTTAAGGTTGTTAACATAAAATTATAAAATTTAGTACACATATTGACAATTGATTGCACTTTCTATTCGTGATAAGAAAAAAATTTAATAATTTTATTTTCCCAATTATTTATAACTTTCAAATAGACAATTGATGAGAATTTTGTCTTCCCAATACGAAAAATTAAAATTTTTGATAAATTTTTTTTTTCGAAAATATCCACATATGAATTTTTGATAATTGGCTGGATTTTGTCAAATGTACTCATACTTGAAGTCTGTTATCTCCAGTTCTACTGATCCGATCAATGTCGAGCCGAGTCAGAACAAAGAAACGAGTATTTAACACTCGTTATTAAATTTTGATTCGTCGCACGCTGCACACTTAAATTTGTTCTGGAATTCAAGACTTGCGCTCGAAATTATTTAATGACTTCCGATTTAACAGAGACTCCACTTTTTTGTAAAATGGCTTTTGTAGATAAAAGAATAAGGAACAAAATGTTATTTTCTTCAATGCATTCTAAATCGGGAAACATCATATTAAAACTACTTAAACAATTAAATTGTTATTATTTTTCATTTGTTGACAGTATAAATTTTCTTTTTCAAATTTATTGCAGAAGCTAACGTTATAGACTATTAAATAAAAAAAATTCGACATTGATCGGATCAGTAGAACTGGAGATAACAGACTTCAAGTATGAGTACATTTGACAAAATCCAGCCAATTATCAATAATTCATATGTGGATATTTTCGAAAAAAAAAAATTTTTCAGCAAAAACAAAAAACATGGGTCAGCTGAATTTGTTAGAAGATGCAAGAAAAAAATTTTCATCGCATTTGGAGAAGTCGAGGTTTTTTTTTCCTGAATTTTGTGCGGTTTGTAAAAGAACGTCCCATAAGTTAGTAAATTACCTTAATAAATTTTTTTTTTCGAAACTACATAAATCAGGCATTCAGAAGCACACAATAATTTATAAATAACCTTAATAACCGATTTTTGGTAGCAATTTGAACTTGAAAAAAAAGTTAAGTGGCCGACTACTAGTGCCATCGCCCTACATACATAAGAAAAATAAAACTGTAAAAATTGCTTGTAGTTCCAGTAAATTTTCCAGTTTTTTCCAGTAAATTGTACTGAACCATCTGTTATTTTTACTGAATTTACAGTAATTTTTACATACCTCTAAGTAATTTATATTGTGACACTTATTAAAATTTCATGTAGATTACAGTATAATTTCATGCACATCCGATGAAAAATTACTAAGATTTCAGTAAAAATTACTAAGATTTTCTTTTTTATTTTGTTTTTAATGCAATGAATTCTATAAAATATTTTTGGTTGGTATTGTTTTTATAAATTAATATATAATTAAAACTCATTTACAAAAGTAATGAGAAAATTCATATTATTTGCTGGTAATTAATAACCCACCATCATTGCTCATAACTCCTGCATGGCAAAGCATCATCACGATCAAACAACTTGCAAGCATTCATGCTGTACATGTAAACCCTTTCAATGATTTCATCTACTCCTTTAACATTCGCTTGCAACCATCGGTCGCTTGCAACTCTGTTCAACGCGTCGCAACAAATAGCATGAGAGGTTTTTGCGCCGACACTTTTTCTTTTGGGTTTTTGCTCGTACAAAATATATTTTTGGTTTTTGTTATGAACGTGTCATTTATTATATGTACATTAGACCGTACCACCTTACAGGCAAAAAAAAAAAACGGCGGGTTGCACTCTGGGAGTGCCGACAGAAGTGAGAACTTAAAATAATATAATTGAAATTTGTTTTCATGATGTTTTGTAATGTTTATGGAATAATTTTTTACGAATTGTTTTATTTATCAATAGAAATTACTATAAATTTTGGGTAAATTACAATATTCATTTATTATACATACTAATGTCAAGTTTTCAGCTTTTAAAATCCAGTGTCATCCTGTGTCGGTGATGACGTGGAGGAAAGCTAATGTCAAGTTTTCAGCTTTTAAAATCCAGTGTCATCCTGTGTCGGTGATGAGAAAGTAACTCAATTTATGCATATGCCCAAAAGCACGCAGCAAATTTCTAAAATTACCATATACCAACTGATGACGTCATGGATGTTGTCTTGGCTACTGATCTATCAACATAGATCTAAAAGCATGCTACATAATTTTAAAAATATTGTCATTGTGACGTCATCGATGTCGGTGTCCTGTCGCGAGTTTGTACATTTTTCCTCAGCCGCAAATGCTTTCTTACGGAGGTGCACAACGTGCCTAAAGAAGTTCTCACTTCAAAAAAAAGTTCACCGTACACCAGCAAATCCGAAGCATTTTTGCAAGGTAATTTCGAAAAAAAATTTTTTTTTTTTGACGAAAATAGAGGTCGCGCATTTGAGAAAAACATCATTTCTTCGGCATTTACAGTCTGATCTTAAAGTATGATATATCAATGTTTTTGTCTTAAATAGATTAATAGTTTTGATTTAATGATCCTTATCATCAAGTGCCCCGTTTTTGAACTTACCCACCTTATCTCAGTTCCTACCATCCTAATGTGCCACCCTAATATCAGAAAATTAAAGCTTGCAAAAAATCATTAAATTTTTCCGTCTGAAGTATTTCGATTACTCCATTAGAACTATTTTTAAAGACGTTTTTAAAGTTTTTTTACCAAACGTAGGGGTCGCCTTATTAAATTTTTCGTCATATCTTCGGTATTTATAGTAAGTAGTGCAAAAATGATTTTTAATTGAATGATAGTTGGAATAATACCGTTATTACTCTCTTAATGTATTTTATTATTGCTGTTCATTTTACCTGTGAGATACATATCAGCTGGAAATGCGTCTATATTTTATTCCACTAAAGTTATAAAATTTAATTGAATGTTTTGTTATAATGTTAACGAACCCAAATCTAAGCCCGGATTTAGAAATTTGCCGCCCTAGGCAGTTGCTAAAATTACCGCCTCTCCCCTCCCTCTTCAAAACTTCTTCAATGGTGGAATAAGTTTGGTACAAAAAGCTTTTCAATCAATAAAATGCACTTTTCTGAGAGCAAATATTTTATTTTATTACAGTCAGTAGCCTTATAATCATGAAGTATGTAAGTATATGACCTATGTTGTTCAACAATTACCATTATGTTTGCGATTGGTTTTTGTGGAAAAACTATTGCTTGCTGGTTTCAAATTTTGGCGTTTTGATTTTCGGATGACAGAGTCATTGATAACGTCATCACAATCTGAAGACATGAGCAAAGCTGACTCTATTGTTAACAAAGCAAGTGCGTTCAATCGTTCTGCAACCAGTTTTGATCTCAAGTAGCTTTTCACTAGCCGATTGATCACCAATGTTCAGTTATAATGACATTTTTCCCTTATAATGTGGGTAGGCGTGGCAACGAAATAGGCGGGAAATTCAATTCCCACCAATAAAAAATTTTTTTCCAAGTTTCCGCCAATATTTGCCGCCTGCATGGTAAATCCAGGATGCATTCGTCAAACGTTTAGTCCACAAATAGATCATAAATAATATAATAATATAATATAAATTTTGAGAATGACTTTTATTTCAATATGATCATTTGGCTCAAATTCGAAGTGACTGAGCCGCCATGCTTGCAGTTCTTCATGCAAAACCAGCTGGAAGCATTACAATATTCAAAAGAAATAATCAAATTAGGGGCCGTTCAAGTATTACGTATCGCACTTAGGGGGAGGTTCGAACAATGCGTTACGCTGCGAGTTAAAAATCTTTTGTTAAATTTATTAACGCGACTAAAACAAAACATAAGTCGCTAAAATGACTTTCCGGTAAATTGGGCAACATAATTGTAACTTTTAGGTAAACATGGTCACTTGGGTGATACCGTAACGTTTAAGGAGAGAGGAGGGAGGTCAAATATCTTCAAACAAAAGGTTAGTGCAAGAAAATAAATTTATTTCTTAACTTAATTGTTTTCACAGTTTATCCATTCCTTTCTCAAAACACAGAGCGTTTTATTCAAGTAGTACATGAATCTGCAATGGCGGTCACCGATGAACATGATGTTTTGTATGGGCCATATTTTATCTAAGCTCGAGAGCCGCCAGAAATACAGTCAACTTGAATCACGTCAAAATATGGTCGATTAAAATTCTATTCTTTTTATAACGATTTTCGATGCCACTGTAAAACTATTGTAGATAGAAAGACAACAGTAGAGCTTAGAGAAAAGTAACTTGATAAATAAATTAAAGTTTTAACATACATAAATAAGTTTTCACACTATAAAAGCTCCATGTTTTGTTAAAATGATAAAAAGAGCGAATGAAATTGTACCGTACGGTGAGCTTTTTCGAGATGCTGGGCAACGGCTCCAATACACTTTATTTAATTGTTTTTATTCATGTTGTAGATCTAGTGTGTTCTTAAAGTCAATGACCTTTGGAGCAAAAAAAATTGGTCTCCTGGAGACAAAAACATCATGTTTAAGATCCCATTCTAAATACCGAAGATATGACGAAAAATTTAATAAGGCGACCCCTACGTTCGCTAAAAAACTTTAAAACCATTTTTAAAAATAGTTCTAATGAAGTTATCGAAATACTTTAGTTGGAAAAATTTAATGATTTTTTACAAGCTTTAATTTTCTGACATTAAGGTGTACATTAGGGTGGTAGAAACTGAGATATGGTGGGTAAGTTCAAAAACGGGGCACTTTATGTCAAGGATCATTGGATCAAAAAGATGGTCTACTCAAGACAAAAACATTTATATATCATACTTTAAGATCGGACTATAAATGCCGAGGATATGATGTTTTTCTCAAATGCGCGACCTCTATTTTCGTACAAACAAAAAAAAATTTTTTTCGAAATTATCTTGCAAAAATGCTTCGGATTTGCTGGTGTACCGAGAAATTTTTTTTTTAGGTACGGTCTAATGTACATGAATGTTTCTATATTCTTTTGGATTATTACTGAATAAAAATAACACAAATATGCATAGTTTCTTTTAATTCCCGAACCGTTGAACCGAACTAAAACTCCGGTTCAAAGAAAATAAAAACCGTTTTGACGAACCAATCCAAAAGTGCAAAAACGGTTCGAACCGCCGAACCGAACCGACTAACTTTTTCACCCGGTTCATGTCCCTGGTTCAAATGCATGGCGCGCATGGGATTTTGTCGCAGATTGAAATGAATGACGGCACACTTAATTCTTTTACATATATTCAATCTTCAATATTCAAGGTTCATACCAAAATAAAAAAATTTTAATTTTTCGTATTGGGAAGACAAAATTATCATCAATTGTCTATTTAAAAGTTATAAGCAAATGGGAAAATATAATTATTAAATTTTTTTTATCATGAATAGAAAGTGCAATCAACTGTCAATATGTGTAATAAATTTTATAATTTTATGTTAACAACTTTAAGAGGAATTAAGTTTTAAATTAAGCTAGTCGGTGAAGGGGCAAATGGGGTGTTCGCCCCAAATTTTGGGTGTCATTTAGGTCAGTTTGTTTAGAAACGTCCAAACTATAGATTAAAAATGGTTTCAGATGTGTGCCCTCAATTTTAAATTTTCGATTTTTGTGAACGCGTAAAACCAGAAAATTTAATGAATTCCTCATATACCAGTATCCACATAACAAAATTTCATTAAAAAATTTGCATTTTGGGGTTAAAAAATTCTTACCCACATAAAAAACGGAAAAATAGGCAAAAATGAAATTCGTCCATTTTTTATTCAATTTTATATAACTTTTCCATTTCTTAATCGATTTTCATAAATAGTATCTTATTTTCTTCAAAAAAATATATAGACTATCATATAAGAAAACAAAATGATATTTACAATTTTTTTTCATTCAAAAATTTGCAGTTGATTTTTACTTTTTTCTCATTTTTAAAAAAAAAAAAAATTTTTTTTTTATAAATTAATTTTTTTCGCCGAAACTAACATTCCAACGAAAAAGTAATTCGAGTATTTTTTCTAGGAAAATTAATTACCTTTAGTTTGACACATAATATGTTTATATATAGGTATAATTTTTTGAGATATTTGTAATTAAGTTCAACCAACTTTTTTCTTTCGTCCAAAAACCGAAAGTGACTCATATCTCGAAAACGACGTGAAAGAAAAAAAAAATAGTTTGATTTTCAGAATCAGTAGCCGATTTTACATAAGAAATGAATAGTGGCACCTAAAGTTCATAAATTTTTTAATTATTTGTATGCTAGTGTAATTACGGCATATTTTGTATGCGGATGCCCAGGGCCTGATTTACCCACAGGCTAATAAGGCTTAAGCCTAGGGCGCAAGGTCCGAGGGGGCGCTGAGAATTAACGTTGATTAAATTTTTTTGTTATGTTGCACCTTAACACAATCTTTCAACAAGTGAAAAAAAAAAATTATGTGCTGAAAAATATTTTATAAAGAAAGGATTGCACAAATACAATTGAGGCATGAAATTTTCCTTCCCTCGTTTGCCAAAAGTGAGTCTCTAGCCTCGTTGCCTATGATTTTGACAGTCTTCAAGTTTTAGCCACAAGACCTATAGAATGCATTAAATTTTGTAACTTTCCTTTCCCATACGAACGAACTTCTTCGAACTTCTTAATAAATTTTAAGAATTTTCCAAATTGTGCATTTCAATAGACTTTAATTAGAAATTCTGATCACCATTTTTCAGGGATGCACTCTGAAATTTGTCACTTCTTTGCTCTTTGACTGCGGACTGTGTCAAACGTATTTTTATTAATAATAGGAAGAAGTTTTATTTTATTTAACAATAAAAACTTGAACAAAATTTTGATGGAGCCTTCTTGTTCAAGTATTTGAGTAATACAAATTGATTTTTGTTTTGTGAAAAAGCGTTTAGAAATATATGAATTCGTTTGTTGTTCGTAAGACCAAAAATAAGTGCATTTTGACTATGTATATACATAGGCATAAAGTTGTGAGGTAGGTGAAGTGGGATAAAAATGTATCAATTTTAATAAAGCTTGGACATATAAGTAACACTCTGTAAAAAAAAAGTTGTGGCTTAACTGCGTCCTTTTGAGATATTTGCACTTTTTTATTACGATCTGACAAATCAAGTATAGTATATGAAAGTGAAATAAAGTACATGAAGAGCTTTCAAAAATAAATTTTTAAGGGTCCAACCTTATCTGATGTTTAAATTTTTTACGGATTTCGAATTCAAATCTTGCTATCAAAACTTGATACAAACTCGGCAGTTGTAAAAAACTTCTCGAAAACTCGATGGAGTGCCCGAGTAGCCGCCAGCAAAGCTTTGTACAATTGTATGTTATTGCAGCATTAGACTACTTTTGTGAAAATATAGATCAAACTAGATAGGCCAAAATAGAGGCAAGAAGAATAGCAGACCAATCGAAAACCCTAGAAATGATGATAATGTTGTGTTTTTGGAACTCTGTGCTGGTCAAGTTTCAAATCGTTGATGCACAGCTTCAAGCAAACTATGTTGATTTATCAAACGTTGTTACTGTATATGAGTTATTATATATATATGTTACCGGCCAAACTAGTTTTTAGGATAAACTACTTTTTCCTAGGCCAAACTAGTTTATCCGATACGTGTTAGGATAAACTAGTTTAGACTAGGACGAACTAGATTGTCCTGATAAAAAAAATTTACCATTTCAGGACAAACTAGTTTGGCCTAGGATTTACTAGTTTTTTCTAAATCAAATGTTGTGATGGTAATTATGTACTTTTTGACTCATCGTCACAGGGGGTGGGGGTTGCGGGGGTAGTTCACAAGGGGTACTCTGAATATATTTCTGTTGGATTTAGCCGTCAGTTACCCTTTCAAAAATTTTTATGCAATATCCAACACCTAGTTTGCTAGCCACAGTAATTTTACATAAGAGTAGGGGTAAGTGGGCGGCCTGCGGCCGCAGCTCAGGATTTAAAACTCCCAAAAATCCGACACCGGCTTCGAGGCGGCCTTCGGCCGCGGATCAGTCTATACAATGTCCAGCATCTAGCTTGCTAGTCACAGTAATTTTACATAAGAGTAGGGGTAAGTGGGCGGCCTGAGTCATTTACCAAAGTTAATACAACATTTTGTTTCTTATGGAAATTACCTGATATAAATGACGATAGCATTATAAAAACCAAGGCTAAAGAGTTGAAACAACTATATGACTTGGATATAGAAGATACGTTTTCTGACGAATGTGTCCGTTTGGAACCGTTTTTTAAAGATAAAGAATTTGTTGATCTACAAAAATTAACCCCAAAGAGTATACAGTCGTCTTCGAAATAATAAGAACAACTTAAACAAAAATTGATGTCGTCGTACAAAATTTTAATAATAATATTTTATAATAGGTGCGTTTTATTGGCCAAGTCGCTATCTATGTACGAATAAAACGACAAGTTGCTAAGTTGCCTTAGAGCTGACTGGGTAGCACTGGCTACGTCAGATATGTCATTTATTTGTGTTTTTGCTGTTTTGAAAAATTAATTGGCTGGCCATGTGTCCTGGGGAAATAGTTGTGCCTTACCAGGTTATCTTGGTGTTTACACAAATGTATTTTACTGCATTGAAAGATTAATTGAATTGAATTTAAAAAAAGAAAATGAATGTTTTCCGTTAAATTCAAATTTTTTTCCGTAAAATTCAAATTGTTTTTCCGTAAAATTCAATATTTTTTTTTAATTTCAAACTTCATAATTGACAAAATTGACAAAATACAAAATCACAATAGACAAAACACAAATTCACTGGGTAGCACTGGCATTTAAGAAACTTGCTTGTATACTTAGCAACTATAATTTTAGTCGCTAAGTCTACGATTTTGTTTTTGTTTTCCTATACAATTATCGTTGCTAGCTAAAGATATCTAGTAGAGGATGGCGAATAAAACGCAGCTAATATCGATTTTTATTGTAACAACTCAACACATATTAAGATTTTAAAAAATGAAAAAAGTGATGACCAAATCTTTCCCCATTTTTTTTTATGACAAAAAAAAAATAAGAACAAGGATAAGAAATATACAATACGGTGCCGTGACATAATCCCCACGGACATAATCCCCATTTCGTAAATGGGGATTATGTCCGCTAATTATTCGGACATAATCCCCATTTACGATATGGGGATTATGTCTGTGGGGGCTATGTCCGGTAACCATACAATACTCAATTTTTTTGTTCATCAAATACGCTCTCATGACATTATATTCAATATGAAGTGGCTCCACCATGATTTTTGACTACTTTGGCACACCTGGATTTCATTGAAAATATCAGGACTTGCCATCTGGAGAGTGATGAATTATCCCAAGTATTTTTTGCTGCTTGCCATAACTCTTCAGAATTTTTGGGTCTAGCGTCTTTTATTCTTTTCTTAACATCCATCCAAAGATGCTTTATTGAATTAAGGTCCGGCAGTTGTGCAGGCCACTTCATAACATTGATATTAGTGGTCCGAAACCACTCCTATGCTTTCTCTGAGGTATGTCTCCGGTCGTCATCTTGCTGAAAGATCCCCCATTCGGCGTTTTCTTTTCGTCGTTTGACAACATTTCGGCTTCTAGTATATTTTCAACATAGTAACAAGCATCCATAGTGCCTACTATCCTAGTTAGAGGTCCGATGCCATTCCACGAAAAACATCTCCACAGCATCAGTTTGAGGCCGCCATGCTTAATAGCCTTAGTGGGAAACTTTATATTGAATTCTTGCTTAAGGAGTGAGATCGAAAAAATCTTAACATACATAAAATTCAATAATTTTTAAACGGTTGATCTTAGAGGGTTGATTTTCTTTTATTTAATTGATAATATTTTACAAATTACAGAAAAATATAATTTTTATAGTTCTAACCACTATTTATGAACTCGTGGACCTTTTTTGGAAAGCCTACCATTAGAGATTTGATATTTGTTTCAGACACCTTTTTGGAACAGTTTGCCCATCTCCTTTTAAAGTCTTCAATATTTTGGGACACTTTTTTTGTGCTCTTTAAGTTTTTTTTTCACAAGAGCCCAATATCTCTCCACTGGTCTTAGCTCTGGACAATTTGGAGGATTGGCCTCTCTTGGTACAAAAACTATGTTGTTACTTTGGTACCACTCCAGAGCTTTCTTGCCATAGTGACATGATGCCAAATCGGGCCAAAAATATGTGGACACATTGTGCTCTCTTAGGAGGGCATTTTACGTATTGTTTTTCTCGAGCGTGGTCGAACTGTACAACTTTTGTCGCATCCGTCCATAGTATTTTGCGCCAAACGGTCTGAGCTTCCTTCAAAAATAATCTGACAAACTGAAGTCTCCGTTACAAATGAACACCTTTGAACAACGGTACGTTCCTAGGGCTTCGTGGATTCAGATTAAAGCCGATGAATCCTTTTCTTATGTTAGAAGTGATATTGGAAGATTCAACTCACTTCTGAATTGCGTAGAGGTTATAAATGGATGCTGTTTAACAATCTTTGCGATCAATTTATACTGTCTCACGCTGGATTTTTACGTCTACCTCTACTTTCGGCGTATGGTGACCAATTTGTAGCATTAGTTATCATGCCGTTTGAAACACCAAGAAGTTCCCTTATGAATGCAAAGGTTTTGCCATCGCTGAGCAATTTTTTATTAGTTTTCTTTATTTAGAAGAACAATGTTGTCTTCATCACATTTCCATGAGATTTTTTTCAAATTTTTGCACACTGAATATTTTAAATTGCAGTCAAAATTTACCACAGAAATACACATGATACGCTTGCATTTAAAATTTGGGAATCCCTCCTCTGTGTCAAGTAAACGTGCTGCCAACATGATTATGTTCTTATTTTTTCGAACAGCTTATTTTAGACCTAACGCAACAATATTGCAAGAACAAATGTAGATGCATTTGGTCATTAGTTTTTCCATTTTTTAAAACCTTAATATGTGTTTAGTTATTACAATCAAAATCGATATTATAAAAATTTTGTACGACGAATTCGATTTTCATCTAAGTTGTTCTTATTATGTATTTCGAACATGACTGTAACATTCTCTATAAATAATAGAGCAATTGTTGCAAGTCTTTTACTTATTAAATTTTAAATTGTAATTCAGGAATTACAATCTCACACTGTAATTTTTATTTTAGATTATTCAGATGTTATTAACTGACACTTTAGAGACTGGAAAGTCAGAACTTTTATTCGTTTAAAATCGAAGCTACAAAATAGATGGAAATTTTCGAAGATCTATTTTGAAAGAATTTTTTTTTAAAGTTAGGACCTCTCTTTTTTGCTGGTCAAAATTTTCCTTTTCGTACTTAGGGGGGCGCATATTCATAGTTAGCCTAATTTCTCTTCGACTTTTTTCAACATTTTGCATATTTTTTTTTTTTTTTACCTTTCAACTTTTTTCGATGTGTTTTTTGCTATGATTCTTAACTGGTCAAGAAATAAAATATACATACATACATATGTATGCTTGCCGACTCTGAAACGTAGGCTGATGATATGACATAGCGGTCAATGAAACTAGTATAAGCAGCTAGTTACCCATTTTTTGTTCCTTAAAAATTGTTGGAGTTATTCTCTAACAATTAACGCATATTGCGCTTGTTTTTTTTTTTGCACTAAAAAGTACCAAACAATTAGCTCAGTAAAATATATATTAGGTAAATATTATATTTGGGTTACTATAGTACTAATATTTTTTAAATTTAGAGTAGAGATGTCGGTTACTGTAAGCTTTGAAATGATAAGGATATTTACAGGATTTAATTAGTTGTACCTCACATGTAAGAAAAAAACGTTAATTTTATATTTAGTGTACTATACACAGAAAAAACAAAATCATATAAATAAAAATTACAAAAAAATTAGTAGGATTTTTAGTAATTTAGAAACGGTTCGAGTTTCATTTAAAAATTCCTAAGCATAATATAAAAATTACATCTAAGTAGGCATCAATTTTTCGAATGAAAGTCTTAAATATTTACAAATACAGTAGAACCTCACAAGAGTTAAGACGCGCTCCACACGTTTCTCTTAAGAGATAATTTTTGTCTTAACTTTTTTGAGTCATTTTTGTTTTTAGCTTAGATTTCTATTTCTAACATAAATTTGACTGTTTGTATGTCAAAACGATGAAACGCAAATACAATCGGCCTTTACCGTTATAAATTTTCTGCAAATTCGTATGTACATACATATGTATGTATGCACATATCGGTTGCTATGTTCACAGATGAATTTGAATTGTTTTGCTCCATTTCGTTTTTAATTTCGATGTGATCGCAACAATCACAATCGCCGAAAAATGCTGCATTTTAAAAAAATATAAAACATGTACCTATGTAAATACACATATATAAACACATGGACTGTCTTATTTTTAAAATTGCAGTAGTGTCTTTAAAAAGTTAAGAATTCATAAAAATTAAGCACCCCAAAAACAAACTACTTAACCTTTGTGAGGTTCTACTGTATATCTAATTAATAAAACTAAATTTATATACTAAATTATTTATTTATTTATTTATTAATTCAGTCAATGGAATCTTTAATCCTTACTGACTATGTACACTAACAATTGTATTAATTATAAAAAATAATAATAAAATATTTACATAGAAATTATATCAATAAGTGTTAAATAATAAATTCTTAATATTTAGCAATGAACAAGAGAAATCAATAGAATGTGTAAGAGATAATCGATTATATTCACTCTGGTACCGATTTAAAGTAGAATTCGAAGAGAAATTCGTCCTGTATAGACCCTCATGAAATATCGGTATGTTTCGCAACTTTCTAATAGGAACGTTAAGGTCAATTCTGCCTAGTAGATAAGGACAATCAATGCTTCCGTTAAAAATTTTAAAAACAAAAAGTAGCGATAAAATATTGCGTCTACTCTCCAGACATTTTAAGTTGAGGAGCAAGCAACGCGCACTATAAGAAGGAACAGGCTCTGAAAAGGAAAGGGAATGTAGTGCAAATCGTAAAAACTTTCTTTGAATCCTTTCAAGTCTATTCGTGTGAGATGCATAAAAACAGGCATATTCTAACCTTGATCTAACTAAACTAGTGTATAGCAGTTTGAGTGTGTAGGGGTCCGAGAAGTCCTTAGTATTACGACGGATGAAAGCTAATAAAGAATATGCTTTTGGAATGATGTAATCCAGGTGTTGAATAAAACTAAATTTTGAATCAAATATAACCCCAAGGTCTTTAATTACAGTTGTAGTAATAAGAAGAGAACCATCGATACTGAAAGAAAACTGCTGAGAATTTCTAAGTTTTGAATACGAGACATGAAAACATTTGTTTAGGTTTAACAATAAGCAATTGTTCAAACACCATCTTTGGAGATTGTTTATGTCAGATTGTAAATAGAAATAATCCAAAGTGTCAGTTATTTGCAAAAAAACTTTTAGGTCATCGGCAAACAACAAATACTTGGAGGTTGTAAAACATTCACCGATATCATTAATAAATAAAATAAAAAGGATTGGCCCAAGAATGCTACCCTGAGGAACACCTGACGAGGCATAAAATGAATACGAAGATATCCCTTCAGAGGAAACAAAACAGCGTCTATCCCTAAGATAAGATTCCATCCACGCCAGAAAACTAGAATGAAACCCTAAGTTTCTTAGTTTGCAAATAAGAAGTTCATGGGGGACCTTATCGAATGCCTTTGAAAAATCAGTATAAATCGTTTCGACTTGAAGTCCATTATTAAAAGCATTTGCACAATAATCTGAAAACACAGACAAATTGGTTGTTGTCGACCTACCGGATACAAATCCGTGTTGATGTGGTGAAATTATACTTTTAATAGCGAACGATAACTTTTCTTTAACGATTTTTTCAAATAGTTTGTGGATGGTAGATAACTTAGATATTGGTCTATAATTTTTTATATCGTTCCTATTACTACTTTTAAAAATTGGCGAAATGGCCGAAATTTTCCAGGCTTCCAAAAAAATTCCAGCTTGCAAGGATTTATTAAAAATTATTGTAATTGGCTTTGTTAAAGAAGAATGACATTTTTTAAAGAGAAAAGGAGACAAACCATCAATATCAGTCTTCTTAGAATTATCTAAGGCAAGGATACCATTCTTAATTTCTTCTTCAGAAAGATGTAAATTACCGAAATCTATTAAAGATGTATTACTATGGTGAAATTGATTAAATTGAGAATTGCTTGTTTCGAAGTTCGAAGAAAAATACTTTGCAAAAAGATTTAACGTATCTTGAGTTGAGTTAGAAACTTCATTACTTAGAAACATATGCGTCGGCAGGTTCGAAGAAGTTTTTTTTGAGTTTATAAAGCTCCAAAAACATTTTGGATCAGATTTAATGTTAGCTTCACACCTACTAATGTAATTCTTATAAAGAAATTTATCTAAGAAATTAAATTCCCTAACATAATGCCTGTGTTTCAGTTGATGCTCAATATTGCTTGTACTTTTATAAAGCTTATAATATTTGTTTCTTAAGTTTTTTAATTTTTTTAATCCTTTAGTATACCAAGGTAGTTAATAAACTTGTTTCGGAAGCACATCAATATTATTATTGCAGACATTTAAAAGCGTTGATTTGAATAGATTAAAGGCATCATGAGTGTCTAAAGGACTCAAATCACCCTCCAAATTCAAACCCTCGATGATATTATCAAGTGCCTGAAAATTACAACTTTTGAAATTAAATTTTAAGTTATAGTTTGGCTCATGAATAGCTTTATATGAGAATTCATAAAATCTGATCCTTACTTCAAAAGGCAAGTGATGAACACTTGGTTCACTGATTGGCATTTAACATTCATCAATCATATAGTCAAACGAATTGCTAATGAAACAAAGATCAAGGATTCTATTTAACATGTTTTGCAAGAAATTAATTTGTGAAAAGTCCAGACTTAAAAACGAGTCAATTAAATATATTTCATTTAATTTATATTGGTGGGAATAAGTACATTTTTATCAATACTACTAGACCATAAAACACTACTTAAGTTAAAATCGCCTATAATACAAAAGTGACTTTCACCAGGAACATCAGCAACAAGATCATTCACATTGTCCACATATGACATGTACAGTGAATCTGAACTATTTGGTGGGATGTAAGATGAACATAAATGAAATTTTCCAGAGGCACCTACGATTGATACAAACAGCTGGTCCAGTAAGGTGTCTGCATTTTTAGGCTGAACCAGATTGCAACAAATAGCTCTTTTTACTGCTATTAGCACACCTCCACCTCTTGAACATCCAGTTTTAATGGCGTCCCTATCTTTGCGAAACACTTGATACAGATTGGAGTCAAAAAATTCCTCACTGAAAAAGTCTGCATTTAGCCATGTCTCAGTAAGAACGATGACCTCAAAATCACAGTGCGAGGACCATGATTTAACAATACTGGATTTTGTTCTCATTCCAGACATGTTCTGGTAGTAGATGTGCAGATTTTTTAAACCAACTTCACCGTAATTTTTTGCATCGCTACTTTTTTTATTTGAAGATGTTGGAACAAAATTTGATGTTTTACACGGCAGATTTGATGACTTAGAATTATTTATTGGTTGCTAATAATTAATTTTTTCTGAATCAATTCTTAACTGACGTTGAAGTGAGGCGCAATTACTGTCTCTGCAGTCATGATCAATACTTATGTCATTGAGATTCAACTTTTCTTTCGCTCTAAGGCAGTTAATACATTTAACCGAAGTGCTAACGCAATCTTTAAATAAATGACCTGATTCACTGCACTTAGCACATATTTGAGTAACCTCTCTACAGAAACTGGATTTATGATTGAAGCCCCAGCATTTACAACATCTTAGAAGATTTAAACTTTCGTAAGCAACACATCTGTCCCACTCAATATTAACTTTTTTTTCTTTAATAATGTCTTTAAAGCCAATACCATCAATTTCAACGATCGCATTAAAAACTCGAGGATTTTTTAGGGACTTAAAAACTTTTAGACATTTTATTTCTTTAATTTGAAAATTGTTTTGATTTTTAATTGCGTGAACTATTTTATCACTATCTAAACACGAGCTCATTCCAGATATCAAAATTTTGGGATTTCTCATTCTGGGTAATTGAACAACTTAATTTTCACTCAGTTTGTTTTGCATTTCAATAGCTAAAATTTTTCTGGCTTCAACATTTTCACAACGAATAGCCACCGCACCATTCGATCTATTCAACATGCCATTAATACCAACATTCAAAGACGAAGGATTAATTATCTTTTTGATTTCGTTTATTGTTTTCTCACTATTTTGATTTTCTTTAGGTTTAAGAATAACGGGTGCACTTTTAATCGAGGGTTTCTTTAGCTGAGAAGCATAAGACTCTTTATTTTTCAAATTAATTACATTTTTTTCCGCATTGATTTTTATTTCAGAGCAAATTTTTTTGGACTCCTTCGCATTGTTCTCAATTTCAAGGCTTAACTTGTCACATTGAGTATTAAAAGCAGACAATGTTTTGCATAGCACGCTAATTTTGTTTTCACAAGTCGCTTGAGCATTTACCAGTGCATTTAATCTATCGCTATACTTAGACTCTATAGCTTCAAGCAAATTTTTGATTTCATTTTCATTAATTTTCAAAGATTCGCCAAAATCATTTTTATATTCTTTTAAATAACGATTATTCGTTTTAACACTTTCTTGCACATCCTTCAAGACCAATTCAACGTTATTAATATATAATATACACTCATCACATATATATTTCAACATCTTATTAGAGTTTAAAATATTGCAGCTGGATTGGTCAAGCCCAGAACATCTTGTAGATGAGTGATAAATTTTACCACACACACCCGCGCAGCGTGTGCCAGACTCTCCTCGTATTGCAGTCCTACATTTCGTATACTCTTGCATTTCAATCAAATGTAGTTTCAGGCATAGACACGTATTATTTACTTTTGCCTTAGTAGTTTATTGATCATGCACACTTTCCACTTTTAAGTTTTCTGGCAACACTAGTAACAGTAATAGATCTAGATCTAACACAGCCAGTGTCAGCCCTGGTTAAAGCTTTGACAATTCAGTCAGATAATCTATGTTTATTTATTAAAACCGACGGGAAAGTGAAAAACGAACACAATAACAATACAAAAACAAAAAATAACAAGGTAATGATTATTAATTTGTTTAAAAAAGTTAATATGAACTGCGTTACAACCAGCGACCTAAGCAGCCCACTAACAGTGGTCAATGTTCAACGCGGCACAAACAACTCGCGGAAGATGGGAGGCCCAGCAGAAACTAAGTATTTTTAATGTTTTTAGTAAAATTTCCAAGCGCACTTTTTTTAACAACCGAATCATAGATAAACTGAAAAACTCTATGCAATAATTTATTATATTTTAAAAGGACTGTACAATGTACAATGTTGATTTTTAAAATTTTTTACATCAGTTATGTAGTGTTTTCATTTTATATTGAATTGAATCATAAGTGGGGTTATTAAACTCTATAACAGAGTTTTGGCTCTGTAGAGCTAAAGCTAGTAATAATAATCTTCTGCTAGGAAGACTCATCAGTAATGTGTTGAACAGAATTGGGACGGGGTCGGAAAAGAGGCAACGGAGAATTAAATCTAAATATGGGCCATTTCAAGCGAAGGGGAAAATAAAGTGAGGTTGTGAAATTTGTTTATATTCCGATTAATTACACATCTAGTAGACATAAATGTGTACACTAGGGTGATTCAAATTTTTTTTTTTTTTTTTATTTCAAACAGGTTTAATAGTAGTAGGTACACGAAAGAAGAATTCTGGTGCAATTTGAGCTCATAATATTAATATTTACTGGTGGCTCATCGAGCTTTTTTTGTTTTCCATACGATTTATATGGGTAGAAATGGTTTACTAGATAATTGTCTCTATATCTCGTGAAAAAAAACTTACAGTAGCGAGACCAACCCTATTAGAAAGATCATAAAATTTTCCTGGAGGTAATATTTCGTTAGTTTATTAGCTCTCAAAATTTAAGGATATTTCGAGGAATGAGAAAAAAATTTTTTTTTAATATTTTTTTTTTTTTTTTTTAATTTATGTTTTTTCCGATGGAGTTAGTCTCGTTCGTGTGAGACTTTGTTTTACGAGATTTACTCGAAACTGTCTAATAAAGCATACTTTCCCATATGAATCGCATGGAAAATTAAAAAGCTCAATGAGCCACCAGTAAATATCTACTATTATTAAACGAGCAATAATTGTATGTAAACATATATATGTATTAGGGCGGATTAAATTGTATGGAGAAAAATATGTTAGTCCGAAAACTCAATTTTTCTGAAAATTTGTCAAATTTTAAGGAGAAAAGTTCACAACACCATATGGCTACAATGAATTTCGAGCTTGCAAGTTTTTATTTGAAAATCTTTTGTTTTGTATTATTTGCTAAGTCTATAGAAACAGACTAAGAATTTCAAAAATATGTGGTTGGCAACACCACAATTTCGAAAAATAAATCATAGCATGACTTTAGGCCGACGGTCTAACGGCTATGGCAGCAAGCGAGAAAGTGACAAAAGATGACAAATGGAATATGCGCACTCTGTACACCTCATGACAAGTCCCTCAATAGCTCAATTGTTAGAGCGGCCGTCGCAAAATATGCAATTGCAATGCATGAACGGTCAGGGGTTCGAGTCCATGTACAGAATTAACCAAACTGGTCTGATGAGGCTATTGGTAATAGCCGAAACATGTCACCAATTACCAGGTTATAATTGTTCCATTTGTTATCTTTGTCATGTTTGTTGAAAAATAGCATTGATCAATAAGTAAAAATTTACAATATTGGTCTTTGCTTAATTACTGTAAGTTCGATTAAATAATGTTTAATTATAAAATAATCAGTCGCTAAAATCAACTTTCTTAAATGTAAGCTATTTTTAGAACACCAAACTTCAAATGATTTCAGGTCAGACTGAAGGGCAAAGTTGTCATTATCCACCTTCACAGTCCTGTAAATTTTCATATCATCAGCATATATAAGCAGATGAGAGTTTTTGATTGTATGAGTAACATCATTGAGAGCCAAAATAAACAAGAGCGGCCCCAGGTGACTTCCTTGCGGAACACCTGAAAACGCTGTAAAAGGAGAGGACAACACCCCTCGAAATCTTATTCGATAAGAATGATCAAATAAATAAGATTCAATCCATCTGACAAAATTTATAGGAAATCCTAGTTTATTTAATTTAAACAAAATCAAACTATGTGGTAATTTGTCAAATGCTTTACTAAAGTCTGTGTAGATACAGTCTACTTGCGACCCAGAAGCAATTGAACTTAAAGCAAAAGACGTAAAATCAAGAAGGTTAGAAACGGTAGATCTGCCATTACCAAAACCATGCTGACAACACGGTTAGAAATCTTGGATTAAATTTTAATACAAGAGAAATATTACAAGGATTTTTAATACAATTTTGATTAAATTTAATACTTTTGAATAGATTACAAAATTTTGTAATATATTTTGAATTAAATTCTAATACAGTTCAAACATTATAACGTCATTTCATAACACTTGAATTGAATTCTATGCCAAGGTGAGTATTATATTTAATTTTTAAACCATACTGCATTACATTTCAATACTTTCTGTATTGAATTGACAGAAACGAATTCCGTCTCTTTATCTTTCCCGAACGAACGACATTGTATTCGTGTCGACATGGAGAATGATCCGGCTAATAAATTTTGTTTTAATGTGAAAAGTGGTGAAATATGTATATAAATTAATTTGGCTAAATAATGGCGATGAAGGTTGCAGTATTTTGCAAAGAAGTAAGAAACTAAAATTAAATAATTGAATTTACTTAATATAAGAAGTGCTTACATAAATAAGTGTTTAAAATTGCATTTTTTATTTAAGTAGTATGTGTTTTTACCGTTGCGGCGCGACTAACATATGTACATATGTATGTATGTAAGGAAGTGTGTCGATTCTTGCATGATTTCCGATCGGTATTCGGTAAACGAACTGAGCTGTCGCATAATCGTAGTATGTAATAGAAAGCAAGGTACAATTATCGTGGTAGCAGCAATTCTAAGTGACAGTTCTTCTCTATGTTTATGTCTACCTTTTCTTTCAAATCAGCTAGTTTTGTTTCTGATCATTGTTGACAAAACAAAACGCGCGCATGTCAAAATTTTTATTTTCTTTATTTTTGACATAAATGATAGGCACTTTGACGGTTGCATAATTTGAGTTTGACCAGATAGTTCTACCATGTATAATTGAACCATGCTTATGTGATTGTGCAATGAGCAAAGTGTAAGTAAAAACGCATTAATAAAAACTAAATTAAACTAAACAATTGTGAAAATTTAAAAAAAATAAGTTTTCTAATGAGAAATTAAAATTTTTTTTATAGTTTTAGATGCGTTTTCTATTCCAGCTGAAAATCTAGGACGAATCAAAAATAATTTATGTGCAGAGATACCGCTGGCAAATTTATCTGACGTGGTTAATCAGTATTCTAAATCGGCTTCATTTTTTGTGGAAATTGAAGGTATGTGTTATATGCATTATATTATTATATAAAATCATAATTGCTTCAAAATATGTACATTAAATTTGTAGATATACAACGTTCACAAAGGTTTAATAACATAAAACGCCTCAAAACTACGATTGGATCACGTTTAATTATAAATAAAGAAGTGAATATACCTATTTACTGAAAATTTTTGTATTGTTATTTTACTAATAAACACTTTCTTAAAAGGTCCTCATTAGCCATTTGATGAAAAATGAATGTAATTATATATTACAATAATATGAAGAGAAGAAGTCATTGTGCGACACTTCAAGGAGAACAATTGTTAATGAAACTGTAAACCTTCTAAGGTCTTGTTGCTAAAATTATCCAAAAGCAGAACATAAAATTGCGGCATCAAATTCAATTTTGAATATTTTCCCTTGCTATAAAGGCGCCGACGAGTTGAAAAATATTTTTTATGATCCAGTAACAAATACAGGCTATCTGGCTGCAAGATTGAAAAATTTGAACCATAAAAGAAATAGACTTACGGGTATTAAGTCAAAAACAGAATCTACAGAAGTAGAGGACAGGGATGACGAAGTCCTTCAGCAGCACGATATTGAATTTTTTTCAAATTGTGTACTGCCTTTGCAAAAAATTGCGCTTCAAGACAGACTGCGTCAAACCTTATCAGCAAGGAAAGTTTTTTGTCGACATTCCATTAACATAAAGAAAATATTTCCATTTTTATTTGTGGATCCGGAATTTGTATGTATTAGTTTCTGTCATGAGTATAACCAGTTTTTAAAGCTTATTGAAATAACTTCTTTTTAGATTCTTTTTGATATTGATCTTCGGTATCCCGGAAAATCAAATAAGTTTTTAGATTCGTGGCCAAGTTTTTCCGCTATAACGAAGGATGTTTTTAGTGAATGTATTTCTACTAAAGAAAAAGTGGAGTGCATTTATGATTGGAGCAGCGAAATTCAACCATTTTTATTTCTGGTGAAATTGCTACCTCCTACAGCTGCAGGCGTTAGAGGAAAAAACTTATTTAGGCCAAATTTTCAAGGCTGTATCAATAATCTCATCAGATTTGAAAGTGTATGCAATATAACATATTTTAATTTCGATTATCTTATTTTAAAGAACTCTTTCTTTTCTATTTTAGTTGGCGAAACCAACAGACGACCTTTCCTCATTGCAAGGGGCGCAATATATGGGAAGTATTAAATTTTAATAAAATTCTGGTGTAGTCATATATGTAAGCCCTAAAGTATTAAAATTTAATCCAAAATTTCTAACCGTGAAGTTGTTATGACTTCATTACAGCACACCTTAACTTTATCATAAATAATTCGCTCAAAAAGCTTTGGTATTGATGATAACTTGGCTATAGGCCTGTAATTAGAAATATCATATTTTAATCCTTTTTTAAAAATAGGACTTATAAAAGATTCCTTCCAAAATTTAGGAAAATAGCCATAATTAATAGATTTATTAAAAAGAAAACTGAGTGGTTTACTCAGGATAAGACTACAATTAATTAAAACTGTGGCTGGAATGCCGTCAGGCCCAGAACCAAAGTCATCATCAAGGGATGCAATATATTTTACTATAAGTTCAGGGGTAAAAGATTGCACCAAATGGAACCTGAGGATCAGTATTCATATACTCAAAGTAGGTGACATCAGGGCTAAATACTTCAGTTGAAATAGAATTTTTGAACAAATTAGCGAATAAGCCAGCTATAATTTGGGGATCGCTGGTGAGCCCGTCGACAGTCTTGAATTCTGATGGAAAACCATCCGACTTTTTTTTAGAGTTTATGAATCCCCAAAAATTTTTGGGGTCATGAAGAATATTGAGCTTCATTTTATTCAGATAGCCAGAATAAGCTGAAGCTGATTCAAGCCTAAATTCTTGGAAAAGCTGCAGATAAGCTTCCAGGTCAATGCGGTCCTGACTACAAACGTATTTATTCCATGCCCTATTGCGGCCGTTACATATTTTCTTCAAATCCTTAGTGTACCAGAGGTACGAGGAATCATTAACATACCTCAGAGTATATGGCACAGATAAAGATTTTGCCAAAAAAGTTCTTTATAAAAATAATGTACGCATTCATCTAAGACGTTATTATTAAAAAATTCTAACCAAATGTTAAATCTATCATTTAGGATAATATTCAATTTCAAGAAGTCAGCTTTCTTGAAATTAAATTCAAAGAATCTGCTAGAAGAATTGGCAGTAACTATGTTATCTCTATCCGATTGGTACAACACACTCAGAGATGGATGGTACGCATCAACCGCAGATAAAGCATGAGGAGCATTTTTCACAACATCATTGCTACTGTCTGTAGTCAAGACTAAGTCCAGTTGTCGATTTTGGGAATTTTTAATACAACTAACTTGTTGTAAATTAGACAGGATTTCGTCAACAAAAATTTGTTCTTGTCGAGTTGTTGGACTAGATACAAAAAAATATGTACCTAACTTTTATCTCTTAAAATTAATAAAATAGAGCTGAAATTATTTATTATAACATGAATTTTTTATTTTGGGGAAAAATCATCGAGCATAGAGTACTGAAACTATCAGCTTCGAGTTCGGTTAACCAAAACCTGAGATATAAGCGTGGAAAGATTTGCTATTTTTTAAATTTTTTGAAGTAATTCACTGATTAACTACTAAAACCTTCCTGTACCTTTTCTAGATCCCTTCAACTTCTAAAATTTAATAAAACATTTTCGTCTAAGTGAGAGGAACTTTCGTCCTAACTTCTCGCATCAAGTAAATATTCCTTATTTTCGCACAAGTGCCTTAATGAATTTTTAAAATGTTACCTCATGCCGTTTGTACAATAAACTTCCTCTAAGCCTTAGGCAATTAAGAAATATCAATGTTTTTCAGAACAAATTAAGACATTGGCTTTTAGATTTCAATTTTGAGAACTTACTTACTGTTTCAATTTGAGTTGTAGATGTGATTATTCCGAACTCAGCTTCTTATAGTGCTATGATTTTTTCTCTGATAATTCATTTTTTTGGTTTTTTTTTTTTCAATATGGCTTATCGACGAAGACTTTTGACTTTACATAACCCAAAAGAAAAAAATCCAGGTGTTATATCAGAATCCATGTGAATCAAGTAAGTGGTCTTTGTGAAAATGCTATTTTAAAAGATGTTTGTATGAAGGCCACCCTAAATATGTACCCTAAGCAAAAGTTTTGTAACTTAAGTCATTCCTCTTACTATAAAAGCCACGTGGTGTAAATACCATATGAATCGATTGACCGGTCTTTCTGAATTGTCATTTTAAAAATATGTTTGTATAAGGGGCACCCTAAATATGCACCCTTAGCAAAAGTTTTGTAGCCTAAACTATGACTCTTAATATAAAAAAACACTTGGTGTAAATTCCATGTGAATCGATTAAGTGGTCTTTGTGAAAATGCCATTTTTAAAATATTTTTGTATGATTATGATATTTTTGTAGATTATTTATTTTAAGTGGAATAATTTACTATTGTGCACATAGCTTTAAGTTTGTATTGTGCCCTAGCCTTAAGTCAGTACGAACTGTAAACATAAAAGAAGAGAAATTAATAAATCAGTATTAATCTAACATTGGTTCTTACAACTGGTGACCAGTCGACTTAAATTTTTTCTTCGTTGGATTGCTCCGTTAGTCCGCTATTTTTTCAAGGGCAAAAAAAAAAAAATCAACCGTTTCTTTCTTTTAAGAAAGCTTTGATTTTTTTTTCCAAGGATAATTCGTGCAACATTTTTACGTATTTTTTTACAACATTTTGGAAGCAGGTGCAAGTGTTAAAAAGATGCCACATAATGAATCCGGTAAGACGGATCAGGGAGTGTTCAACACGGAAAGGCAAGTCAACGCTCCGCTCCGCTCTCCGTTCCTAAGCTGCCGTTCCCTTCCATGACAGAAACTAACATCGAGTCATCGTACGTCGTTAGCGACTCTCGCAAATTTAGCATCGTGCTTGCCTGTGTTCCACCAAATAAAATTATAGAATTACGGCCTATCATAGAAACAGCACCGTCTCAACGAAAATATGACTACATCAAAGACAAACTCACTGAGTTGCCATTTGCTGCAAAGCAGATCCCGATCTCGCTCGCGTTCATCAGCGCGTATAAAAAGAGCCGATCAAGAAATGTTTGTTGGCATCACGTTAAGTTTAGCAAGGATGCAAAGAATTGTTCCAAATCATGAGCCAAGGAACTAAAACGTTTCTTAGCAATGCTCAATTTTTATCGACGTTTTCTACATGGTACCATGGACCTGCAAAGCCCTCTTTTTAAGATGATTCCTGGAAACCTGCGCAACGATAAAACGCCTTTGAAGTTGACTGAAGAAACAGATCGTAGTTTTAACGAATGTAAGCAACAACTCGCGAATGCTACAATGCTGGCGCACCCAAGACCAGATGCAGAACTAAGCCTGTGGGTAGACGCTTCAAACTTTGCCGCAGGTGCCGTCCTTAACCAAATTAATGGAGACAAAATTGAACCGCTTGGATTTTTTTCTCGAAAATTTTCAACCACAGAAAGTCGTTACAGTACCTACGATAGGGAGTTAACAGCTTTATACCTAGCTATCCGTCACTTTCGCTATATGGTCGAAGGACGACGCTGCCATGTTTACACCGACCACAAACCGCTGACGTTCGCCTTTAAACAAAAACAAGAAAAGGCATCCGATCGTCAGGCTCGACAACTTGATTTCATTGGGCAAATTACTACAGATATTCGCCACAAGAATTCTCTTTTTTTAAAACGTTTTGCTCTTCCTTCTAGCAGAAAAATGGTTTACTGCGATCACTCCTCTGATCGTATACGCCCCTACATCACTAAAAGATTTAGAGAGAGATTTCTTCAATCAACGCACGATTTGTCTCATCCTGGTACGAGAGCAACAGCAAAGTTGATGAGTGAACGTTTTGTTTGGCCTGGAATTAAGCGCGACAGCGTAAGCATGCACTGCCAACGGAATAAAATCTCTCGTCACACGTCAACACCGCTTATGCGCAGAATTCTACCATCTCAGCGCTTCTCGCATATTAACATTGATATCGTTGGACCGTTCCCGTTATCATGCGGCAGTCGCTACTGTTTGACAGTAATCGATCGCTTTACGCGATGGCCAGACGCATTCCCTATAGAAGACATGACCGCTCCAACGGTTGCGCGCGCACTCGTCAATGGCTGGATCTCTCATTTTGGAGTGCCAATTGATGTGACCTCCGATCTTGGCCGCCAATTTGTCAGCACATTGTTTACTGAATTAACTCGTTACCTTGGCATTCGACATTTGCGTACAACGCCGTATCATCCCCAATCTAATGGGATTATCGAACGATGGTATCGTACGTTAAAATCAGCCATCTTATGCCACGATTCTCAACACTGGACTACGTATTTGCCAATGATTTTGTTTTGCTTACGTTCAACTTTCAAGAACGATTTAGGTTGCAGACCAGCCGAGCTCGTGTATGGTAGAACGCTAAGATTACCTTCAGAGTTTTTCATCGACAACAATGTTCGTACAGAATCCGAAACTGTTCAGCAACTTCGGCAAACAATGCGTGATCTTCTGCCAACTAAAACTTCGTGGCACAAACAACGAAAAATTTTCATTCACCCTCTACTTGAGTCTTGCGAACAAGTTTTTATTCGTGATGACTCAATACGGCCTTCTCTAACTTCTCCGTATTCTGGCCCTTAGGAGGTTATTAAACGACTTCGTAAATATTTTTTGGTCAATATTAAAGGAAAAGAAACTAAAGTTTCGATTGACCATCTAAAACCTGCATTCACCGCTACCTGCCCGACTTAAGATTTCTACGACGGTGGTACTGTGGTGACTCTACCACAATAACATTTTAAGATTATTTATTTTAAGTGCAATAATTTAGTATTGTGTAAACAGCTTTAAGTTTGTATTGTGCCCTAGCCTTAAGTCAGTACGAACTGTAAACATGATAGAAGAGAAATGAATAAATCAGTATTAATCTAACATTGGTTCTGACATGTATATTAGGGTGGTTCTTAAGAAAAAAAATTGGGGATGCCACCCAATCGGTTCAAAACAAGATAAAAACATTTAAAAAATGTATCAAAATGAAATTTGACATAAGTGAAAGTCAAATACGAGCCCTCTTCGCTTCGAAACAAGACAAAAACTTTTTAAAAATTTATTTAAAATATTTATCTTTAACCCTTACTGGCCCTATTTTCGTCTCATTTCATTATAGTTTAAAGAAAAAACTTTTACTTATTGATCAATGCTATTTTTCAGCAAAATAATTCGATTAAATAATGTTTAATTATAAAATAATCAGTCGCTAAAATCATTTTCTTAAAGAAAAAACGTTAAAATTTTTGAAAAACCTCCAAATCTCAAAACATATGGAACTGACCTCAAATTTTAATTTATCAATCTTATAGACCAGGGGTTCTTAAACTTATGTAGTCCGAGGACCCCTTATCGAGCTTAATTTTTTTTGCGGACCCCACCCCAACCCTAGACATTTGACGTCGTTCTTAAGCTTGATTTTGGGCTCAATAATGACAAAGACAGCCAGGCTTGCCAACCGTTTGGTTTTCACCCGGACAGTCTGGTTTTTGAGAGCTTGGTCCGGTTGTCAAACTCAATCAAGCATAAAACGTCCGGTTATCTGACGAGGTTAAGGAACGATTTAATTTTTTTTTTTTGGCTTTAATTTTTCCGGTTTTTAAAGGTATTTTCAACACTATGTCCGGTTTCCTAAGGTCTTAAAGTTGAAAAGCCTACAGACACTACTTACTCGTTTATAAGAGCAAACATTTTTTATTAGGATTTTCATGTAATTAAAACACAAAATGAATAAAAATTGTGGAAATGTAAAGGAATTAAAAAAGTTACAAGACAAAGTATGTATGTAAATTAAACTCAGACAAATATTTCTTGGTAAAAATACAGCTTAGAAAATAAATTGTTTTTTTTTTCAAATCTTTTTTAATAAAGAATATAATAATAACAAAGCTTATAATAAAAATTATTTTTTTGGTAACTCTATGTTATTTTATAAGCGAAATTTGTTATATGTTCTTCTGTAGAAGTTTTTACCTAATGAGATGGATGATGTTGTTTTCTTGAAACCAAATCCACAATGTCGGACTCTATATTCTTAAGTTTTATCCTCAGATTTGCTTCTACATTAAACTTGTTTCTATACTATGATTTTATGTATAATAGTACCAAAAAAGCCTTTTCACACAAATACGTTGTACAAAACGGAATCAAGTTTTGGAGGGCCTTATTTGCAACTGCAGGGTAATCGGATTTTAAGAGTAACCAAAAGTTAGTTAGCTCAATTTTATTGAACTTTAGTTTCAAAGACGTATCGCAAGAGATATCCACGCGCATATCTTGCTCTAATGTCGATAATTGCTTAGCATTACTAACATCTGTGTTAAATGGATCCCTGATTCCATCGTTAACAAAAGCAGGACAGGGAAAATACTTTTGGAAGCTGATTTTTAGAGCCATTAAATTTTCGACAAAAAGCAGCCGAGTTTCATTTTTGAGTTCTCTATAAGGAAATTCTATAAAATCGCTGAGTGTTGGAAAAGACTCATACACACACTTTTGAATGCGTTTTGACCATAATAACATTTTTTTTTTGTAGTCGCTTCAGCTTCACATAAATTTAAAGTTATATGAAGCTGCACCTTGTAGATTCAAACTGAAATTTACAAAAATTGATGATGTTGTAAAAGAGTAGAAAGCGTGGCAAGAGTTAGGTGCTGGGCGTCCCGGGTTTGAACAAAAGTAAATGCACACTTTGTTTTTTTAAAAATAATTTTTAATAAATAAGTTATTTGAATAAAGCGAAAAGTTCGATGACGTAAAATTATTTGATGTCAAAATTGTGTCGCGGACCCCTGGAATGGCTTCGCGGACCATAGTTTAAGAATCTCTGTTATAGACTGTAAATTACTTTTCATATGACATTAATATATATAAGATCTATTTAAGAATTCCCAACTGATTTTTAGAAAAGCAATATCCACAACTTCACATGACTATATCTCGAAAACTAGATCCGTACGATACTTTTTTTGAATATATTCTTTCTTAAAATTAAAAGCCACTTGAGAAAAGCTAGTTTAAAAAAATGGCTGCTTAAGTCAAATTTCACATTGAAATAGGGTAAGGGTTAAAGATAAAAATTTTAAATAAATTTTTTAAATTTGTTTATCCTGTTTCGAACCGATTGGGAGGGCGCCGTATTTGATTTTCACTGAAGTCAAATTTCATTTTTAAATAGGCCAAGTAAGGGTTAAAGATAAAAATTTTAAATAAATTTTTTAAATGTTTTTATCCTGTTTCGAACCGATTCGAGGGGCGTCGCATTTGATTTTCGCAAAAAAAAAACAAATAAGAACCATCCTAATGTATATGGACGAACCTTATTTCGAAAACGGCTGCAGCGATTTTGACAAAATTTGGGGATTAGGTGCATATGTAAACAAAATGAAGATCGAGGTAGGTTTTAAGTTTTTAAAGACTATAACAGGGGCGTGGCACAGCCCTAAATTTTAATTTTTATAATGTTATACACAGATGCAGATCATAAATATCTTAAATTTTGCCAAAAATGGGCGGAATCGAAAAAGTGGTCGTAGCACTTTTCAATAATTGAAAATTTTAATTAAAATTACTCGAAAACGGTACCGACGATTTTTATTAAAATTTTAAAGATAATACCAATGAGAACTACCAATACAATCGTCATAGAATTCAACATGGGGGATGTACTGGCTATAAGGTATCTCTTGACCAATAATGGGCACATTAGAACCTATGGGCGTGGCATCTCCCATACCTGCAAAAAACGTTAAAAGTTATATTTAGTGTGATATGAGAGTAATCTTTCTAAAATTTGGTATGTAGGTGTCATTTACTGTAAGCTTTGAAATTACATGGTGTTCGGCGGGATTGCATCAGTGGGCGTGGCACCTCCCATACAAGCAATAAACATTTAGTGTTATATGTGGTGAACTATAAGAGAAATCGTAATAAAATTTGGTATAGAAATGTCGGTTACTATAAGCTTTGAAATTAAATGGAGTTCGACGGGATTTTTTTAGTGGGCGTGGTACCTCCCGTATGTACGAAATACGTTTTATGTTATATTTAGTCTACTATGGGAGTAATTTTCTTTAAATTTGGTGTAGAGGTGTCGATTACCATAATCTTTGAAATTATATGGACTTCAACGGGATTGCGTGAGTGGGCGTGGAACCTCCCATACATACGAAAAACGTTAAATGTTATATTTATTAAGAGTACTGTAAGGATATTTTTCTTGTCCTTTGGATTTTCCCGGAGGTAGTCACTCCATAAGTAACAACTCATCGAGGTGGTTCACCCCGAGTCACTTTGGGTCACTTGGAGTCACCAAAGTGAGTGAAAATCGCGATTTTATGGTGTGCGTGCGATTTTTGTAGAATTACACTATAACACTGATAGGCCACGTTAGTGCAAAAACTTATCGCAACTAATTACGTTTAGCGGTGCGCGCGATTTTGGATTTTATTGCTTCTAGGATTCTCCTCGTTCTTTGGAGTATCCCGGAGGTAGTCACTCCATAAGTGACTACTCATCGAGGCGGTCGTAGTCACCGAGGTGAGTGAAAATTGCAATTTTGTGGCTTGCGTGAAATATTTATAGAACTGCACCATAATTCTTATAGGGTACGTTGGTGCAAACTCTTATTGCACCTTATTACACTTTGCGGTGCGTCTGACTTTTGCGGGTTTATTTAAAATTAAGTATGTCGTCATCTTCTGACGACAGGAAGCAGTGTAACGATATCAGCAAAAATCCACAAAAAATCAATACCACTCAAGGAGTGGTACTTCGCATTGTAGCAAAAAATTTATATATTGCCAACGAAAAGTAATGAACAAGTATAAAACTAAAAATTATAAATAAAGCTAAATTTTACAGTAAATAAAATACTTTGACTAATATTTATTTAAATTTTAGACCGATCAATGGTCGGTCTCCAGACACTTAATATTATGAGCTCAAATTGCACCAGAATTATTTTTTCGTGTACCTGCTACTATTTAACCTGTTTGAAATAAAAAAAATTTGAATCACCCTAGTGTACACATAATTTTATTTTCGTATGAGGCTTAATTACCGAGTTATGGGCTTCTGAAGAATTGCCGAAGTTTAAGGACAGTCATTTTTGAACGCTGTTATTTGAATTAAGGAATTTATAATAAAATATAAGCAATATTGCTTTAACTTGTAAAAAGGATGCTCTTTTTAATTTTTTAGTCAAATTCGAATTTTAAATTCTTTTACGTATAGAAAACCGAAAGTAAAAACTTCAAATCAAATTTTAACCCTTTCTTATCAACTTTTTCATCTCGAGTCAAAAAAATTTTTTCTTGTCTTATTCTCACAGATTTAAGTTTAATTAGCAATAAAACACAAAAAATTATAGTAAAAAGTTTTTGGGAAAGGCTATAGACCTTTGGGAAATTTGTACAATATATTGACCAAACTGCATCAAGGGAGTAAAAATTTAATAAAATGTTTATATATTTAAAATTTGTTTTATTGAAAAACGCAAACATAGATATTAAAATTCATCGAAGAAACAGCCTAAAAAGCATAAAAACTCAAATTTTAGACTCCAGAAAATTTATTGTAGGCTGAAAAGTAAGTTGGAAGAGTTAAAAAAGTTGCCGAAGTACAGATTATGACCGGAATTTGTCAATATTTTACTTAAGTACAAAACAATTTCTATTGGGAATCCGTACCGTATCCGTAAATTTGTTCGTTAGTATTATTACGTTGTAAATCTATAAGAATCTCATCATCGGAATCGATGTCGGCAACTTACACAGTTTCACCTCGTTCCCCATTTTCATCTTTTTCTTTCTCAAAATCTGATAAATCTGCTTCAATCAGGTCCAAAAATTCATTAATTTTTTATGCTCATAAACCTCATTTGCGTAAACTCATTGTAAAAGTATTTCTGTAAACTTAAAATATTCAAAAAGCCATACAAAGCAGAACAATAACAGTTTTTTTCATCGTAGGCCGCGGAAAATATATAAAAAAAACAACAACCTTTCTTGAATTTTGTACAATATATTGACCAAATTATTTATTTGTACATTAGCATTGGCGAAATTTGTACAATATATTGTACACTTTTTTTAAACTATTAAAACAATTTTTTTTTTTCCAGTTTTTCTGTTGAAATATTGATTTCCTACTAAGAATTGGTTCTTTAACTTTAATTTAAACTTATGATATTTTAAAAAAATGTTCATTACCTTTTCAAAAATCTAATGTTTGTGTGCGCATTTCTTGAAAATACACGGACGCAATGCAGACTGTTTTTCAAAGTCAAATAAAAAACTAACCATACTACCTTTGTTTTTCAAATTTAAATTTTATAAAGAAAAAGCATGCTTAATTTAAAAATTAAGTTTTGTTTTTTCAAAATCTGCGAAATTTTTAAAAGAAGAAGTAGAGAAATGCGATAATTTTTTTGTACAATATATTGTACAAAAACAACGAAAGGGTTAAGTAACTTCAACATAATATACTTTAAATATTTTATTTTTAAAAAAAAGCATTAAGTGTATAGATGTTTCACAAAAAAATTTTAACGTGATCGCTATTCATTAAGAAGATATATAAATTAAAGTATGTACATAAGAAAGTGCCAGGTCCCATACAAAGTGCGGCACGTAAGCACTTCAATTCATATACATATCTCGTAAACTAAAGTAGATCACATTAACGAAATTTTAGCATATTATCGGTATATTTTATGCTATATTTTAAAGTTAAAATAAAAAAAAAATAAAATGTGTCGAAATTGTTCAAATTCTCAAATGAATTGTTCAGTTCCGGTTTTCCATAAGAACAAAAATTAAATTTCAAATCTGATTTCATAATTGAAAAGAGCAATAAATTTCCTATAGAATCCACAATGTTTAATATTTTATTGAAAATTTTTTAAGCTCGAAAAACTGCTTACGAAAAATCCATTCTTCATATTACGTGTATTTTAATAAATTCATAACTCGACAACTAAGGTATAAAAAAAAAAAATTACAACTTTTAGAAGTACAATAAAGCCGAATATGAACAAATTTCAAAATCCCATTTTTGGGTCATTGTCCGCTTCACGTGAAATGCCCGATATGTAGACGGGTACCCGTCAGCCGGTTACCAATTCTGTTTAATTTCATTCGATCAAGTGTGTTACAATTTTTTGACAGCAAGTTTCCATTGCCGCTTTCCCGACCCCGTCCCAATTCTGTTCAACACATTACTTCCGAGCCAATTAGTAAGAGTTTGGCAATCCTTATATGTTTATTTTCTTGCATAGATCTGTTAAGAACTCAAACAGAGTACAAATAAAAAATTAAAGAGAAATAAAATTCAATATAATAAAAATTACTAATCCTAATTTAAAATATTAATATTCAAGGATATGAATCAATTCAATTCATTTATAACTATACTTTATAACATAAGAGTTTGTAAAAATTATTTTCTATAAATTTTATAAACTTAAATAAATTTTATAGAAAATAAACTTAATAAACTTATAAACTTATAAACTTAAATAAATTTTATAGAAAATAATTTTTCTGTAACTACTTTTTATAAATTATAAAGCGGGAATCATATATTACAATATGAAATATGTAAGAATTTTAATGTCGCAATTTATTAAAATTTAATAAATTCTTTGTATAATTTCAAAGTTTTTAGATGTTAAATAAAATGAAAAAAATAATTTTTAATATGCACACAATAAAAAATGTCAATTAAAATAAATACAAACTAGAATATAATTTTTCATAATGATTTGTTGTTTCTTACTTCTAATTCTTCTATTAATTTGAGCTTGTGTTTTTTCCGTGTATAAGGCATCCGAATAAAATTTGTTATGGAGATTTCGGTTACTTTAAGCTTTAAAATTAAATGGATTTCGACATGATTGCATCAGTGGGCGTGGCACCTACCATATTTACAAAATGTTGCAATCGTGACATTTTCTAATTTTTTGAAATATTGTAATATTTTGAAATAAATTATTTTCAACTTTTTCAATTTTTTTTAACATTTTTCAACCCTTTTCTATATTTTTTAAATATTTCCGTATTATTCAATCTCATTCAACTTTTTTCAATATTCTTTCGATTTTCAACCGTTACGAATTTCTTCATTAGCGATTTTAAACTATCTTGACCTCATTCATCTCTTTCAACATGTTCTATATTTTTTTCGACTTTTTCACCCTCATTCAACCTACTTCAACTTCATTCAACTTTTTTTGAAGTTTCTCAACCTCTTTCAACTGTTTCAAAATTTTTCGACCTCTTTCAATTTTTTTCCATATTTCTGTCAACTTTTCAACCTCTTTTAATTTACTTCGACGTTTTCAACCCCATTCAACTTTTTCGAGTTTTTCAACCTCTCTCAACTGTTTCAACATTTTCAACCTCTATCAACTTTTTTCAACATTTTCTATTTTGTTCCATTTTTTCCGACTTTCCAACATTTTTCGGCGTTTTCAACCCATTTCAACATTTTCCATATTTTGTCAACCTGTTCCAACTTTTTAAGTATTTTCCATAATTCTTCGACTTAATGCGTATTTTTTCGACTTTTTCAACCTCAAAACGAAAAACCGAACTGTCGTCGGTCTCCTGGTATTGTACTTTTACGCAAAAACTAAGACATTTCAACAACGTTGGGAGCTATTGAATAAATAAATCCAAATCATACATTTTCTGAATATAGTATATTAACCTTTTTGACAATTCGCTGAGTTTAGTCGTTGCAATTCTCTATATTTTTTGGTGTTTCGCATTATAGCCTGTCTTGTGTGTGCAAATAAATGTAGTTATTTGGACATATGTATTGTATGTACAGTGGCGAACAGTGAAATCCGGACAAACAAAAAAAAAAAAAATTAATAAAATCCTTTAGGATCTAAATTTTATATCGATTCAAAAAACTGATGACAGGATTAAAGAAGCAAGTAATTTTTATTGAAAATATTTTGCTGTAGATCGAAAAACCCCTCCAAAAACATCTATTTTTAGCAAAAAAAGTGAAATATGTCCTTTATTGATAAAAAAAGTTTTTGGTAAAATGTTGTAAAATTTTATTTTTAAGGAACTAATTCTAAAATAATTACAGCATTTATTTTAAGAACTAATGTTTAGGATTGAAAAAAATCAGGTATCAATATTTTGTTGTTCCTCCCTTCGCTGCGGCATGGAAGAGAACCAATTTTTCAAAAGATCTTGCGAAATGCCTTCGTACCAAACATTTTGAATTATTCTGTCTAACTCGCGTAAATAAGTGGGCTTGTGGCTTGCTACCTGCATCTTAATTATATGCCAGAGATTCTCAATGGGGTTCAGATCGGGACTTTTGTCTGGCCCCTATATAGTTGAAATGCCAAGTTCATTCAAGTAATTCTTTACCTGTAAAAGAAGAAGAAGAAAAAAGGATGAAAGTTGTGGGTTATTATTAAGTACAAAATAGGGATTTACAAAACACTAATGCTTACCAATTGCGCTCGATGACAAGGGACAGAATCATCTCGAAAAAACACGTTGTCCACTCGCGAAAATGGCTCTTCAATAGAAGGTTCCAAGTTTCCTATCAGGATGTTTTTATAGTCGGCTGCTTTGACAATTCCTTCAATCAAGGCCAGTGGTAATAAGAAAACCATCCCCAGACCATTCTACTAATCGGTAGCCTAAATGCTCTTTGGGTGCACTCGTCTCTATAGCGCTCTCCAGTTCTTCGGCGCACGTCCAGCATTCCATCGGAGCCGGATATGTTGAACTTTGATTCATCTGAGAAGATCACAATCTGCCAATCGTATTCAGTCCACATTTTGTGCTGGTTGGCCCAACGATGTGCAGATAAACCAGCATCATAGAGCCATCGTCACACAGTCATTGGAGAAATTTTTTTGCTGAATAAAAACTATTTTCAAATTTCTACAGCCATTTTGAAGCGATTTTTAAGACTAATCTTTTTTAAAAGTCAATCATCAGCTTCTGTAGTCTTTTTTCGCGCTCCTGACCCTTTCTTTCGACTTGTTGACCCAGTCTTAGAATACTTTTTCAAAAAGTCGGCCAATGAGGACTTACTGAAGCCTACTCTAGCAGAAATTTCCCGTATCGTTAATCTATCGCTTCTCGCGCATATCCGATTTGTTCTTTTTTTTATGATTTGACATCTTTTCCAGCACAACAACACAAGAATGATTAAAAACTAAAAGTATAACTTCTATTTATACTAAGATATCGTCCTACCTCTAAAACAAAGCCCAACCTACACCATACCAGTAAAAAAAAACATACCTACAAAACAAAGAGGGTGACGGGATCGTAAAAACATTTTTTTATAATTTTTTTGTTTGTCCGGATTTCACTGTTCGCCACTGCATTAGACCGTGCCTCAAAAAAAAAATTCTCGGTACACCAGCAAATCCGAAGCATTTTTGCAAGGTAATTTCGAAAAAAAATTTTTTTTTTTTGGACGAAAATAGAGGTCACGCATTTGAGAAAAACATCATATCTTCGGAATTTACAGTCCGATCCTAAGGTATGATATATAAATGTATTTGTCTTGAGTAGACCAACTTTTTGATCCAATGATCCTTGACATAAAGTGCCCCGTTTTTTAACTTACCCACCATATTTCAGTTTCCACCATCCTATTGTACCACCCTAATGTCAGAAAATTAAAGCTTGCAAAAAATCATTAAATTTTTCCGTCTGAAGTATTTCGATTACTCCATTATAACTATTTTTAAAGTTTTTTACCGAACGTAGAGGTCCCCTTATTAAATTTTTCGTCATATCTTCGGTATTTAGAATCGGATCTTAAACATGATGTTTTTGTCTCCAGGGGACAATTTTTTTTTTGCTCCAAAGGTCATTGACTTTAAGAACACACCAGATCTACAACATGAATTAAAAAAATTAAACAAAGTGTATTGGAGCCGTTGCCCAGCATCTCGAAAAAGAACACCGTACGGTACAATTTCATTCGCTCTTCTTATCATTTAAACAAAACATGGAGCTTTTATAGTGAGAAACTTATTTATGTATGTTTAAGCATAAAAATGTTATGTATGTTTAAAACGTGATTCAAGTTGACTGTATTTCTGGCGGCTCTCGAGCTTAGATAAAATATCGCCCATACAAAACATCATGTTCAACAGTGACCGCCATTGCAGATTCACTACTTGAACAAAACGCTCTGTGTTTTGAGAAAGGAATGGAAAATAGGGCTGTGCAACGAACTGATCGAACCTGTTCGAACTTTTGCCATACGCAATGAGTCCAACTCGAACAACTCAATTCGTTCGACTCAACTCATGTTCGATTCGTTTGATGTTCGTATCATACGATTGCAACTCATGAGTTTCGAACAACTCGTAAGTACCGAATTTTTTAAGTTGTTAGTTGTTCGTTTGATCGTTGCGTGTGGTTTGCAGACGATTTCAGTTCAATTAGCTTTTTTTATTCGAGTACTTTACGTAAATATTGTGTGTACTATAGTTGCGATATGGAAACTACTGTTGGTAAAGTTAAACGAAGTGCAGCTTGGAATTTTTTTGAAGATACCGGTGAGCCCGAAACAAACAACAACTTCAATTCAGTTTTTTGAAAGTACAGTGGCTCACAGCTTATTTCATGCAGTGCATACTTTTAACTGTAATGCTCCATAATTTCGAAACTAAGTGGAATATGAAAAAAAATTTGATATCATTTGAAAGAACAAAAATTGTAGTTTAAAAAAATGTTAATTTATTGTTAAAAAATATTACCTGGAATTTTTATAATAAAAAAATACACCTAAATTTCATGTCACAGCTTATTTCATGCAGATATGTATAAATTGAAAAAACATTGCTTAAAATAATGATTTCGTAATTTTAAATATGTAGTATGGAAGCCTTTTTGGTCAACTACAGCTTAAAGACGGTTTGGCATCGAAGCTACAAATTTTTTATTGGTATCTGGCGAATTATAGCGCCACTCAATTTTAAATGCCTCTTTTAGGTCGTTTTTGTTTAAAATGTTGTGTATTCGAATATTTTTTTCCAAAATCGCCCATAAATTGTATTCAATTGGAAAACAATAACTAAATCTAAATACATGCATATTATGCAGCTTAAAACGGACACTCCCGCTCAACTGTATCGGTTCAGCATGTTTCTCGTGTTTTAGTCTATCTCCCTTAATTTGTGTTATAGCTACATTTAGTTTTTTTATTGCTTTTAAAAGATCATTTGTTTATATGTAATTCAAGAGAAAAAATTAACGGGAAAAACCTACAGTTATTTTGTTGTTTTGCTTTGATTTGAATCTGCCAATAATGCATGGTAATTTTTTGGGTCATCTGAATAGGTTCAGTAGCAAAAGTTTTGATTGGTGTAAAGTGTGTAGTCAAATCGTTGCAGTTATTTTGAACTTCACATTTGCAATTAATTTTCTGCATTAGCTTAAAAAATTGGTCGCGGCAAACTTCTGACGGAAGTAGAAAAAGGAAAAGTTTAAGTGTTTCGCGAATCCGGCCTAAATCAACGTCATATCGCAATAAAAATTGACCGAAGCCAAATTGTTGTTAGCAATTAGCTGCGCAATAAACTTGGCTACGGGAAAAATAAGAAAAGAAGGATATATAAAACCGCTACAGAAAATGATAGGTATGCCAGCATCAGAACTACGTGTAATTCCAGCGACTCAACCTCGAACATTAAAGAAAAGACGGTCATAGAGACTAGTTTATTAACCCCAAATCGTGTTTTTCGTAAAGTTAAATATTTAAAGAGACTAAAACTGAAGAAAAAACCACTACTTAATGCAGATAAAAGCACGATTTTTACGATTAGTTGAAACATGAAGGGTCAATAGATCTTGATTTTGATATTGTCAGCGCCGTCAGCGACGGTGAAAATTAACAATATTTTCGGACTAAAGAAGTAGATTGAATTAGTTCAAATGAGATTATAAAAAAAAAACTAAAACTGTAAAAATTGCTTGTAATTCCAGAAAATTTTCCATTTTTTTCCAGTAATTGTCCGCTTCGTGCATGAAACTCAGTAAATTTTACTGAATTTACAGTAATTTTTACACAGCTCTCAGTAATTTAGACACATTAAAATTTACTGAAATACTGAAAGAAAATTTCATGTGGATTACAGTATAATTTCATGCACATCCGATGAAAAATTACTGAGAATTCAGTAGAAATTACTGAGATTTTCTTTATTTTCTTTTTAATGCAATGAATTCTAATTAATACTATAAAACATTTTTGGTTGGTATTGTTTTTATATATAAATATACATATGTACATATAATTAAAACTCATTTATAAAAGTAATGAAAAAATTCGTATTATTTGTAAGTAATAGCCCACCATCATTGTCATAGTTCGTGCATGACAAAGTAACATCACGATCAAACAACTTTCAAGCATTCATGCTGTACATGCAACCCCTTTCAATGACTTCATCTACTCCTTTAACGTTCGCTTGCAACCATCGGTCGCTTACAACTCTATTCAACGCGCCGCACCGCAACTATCACTTTTCCACGAACGAATTGTACGCAGGCACAAACATAAGCAAAACAACGAAATATGAGCGAACACACCGAACAAAACGAACTTGAGTTGAGTCGAACCAAACGAACTTGGTTCGGTGTTGAAATTTTGTGAAAAGTTCGTGAGCTGTGAGTTTGATCGAACAAGTTCGGCTCTATGCACAGCCTTAATGGATAAGCTGTGAAAACAATTACAGTAGGTAACGGATATAAGAAATTCAAAAAATCCCGGAAATTTCTTTCTTATATCAGTTTTTTCTTATAGAAGTACCACGTATATAAGAAAAAAATTTCCTATATACGTACTACTGATATAAGAAACTATATTTCTTATATCCGAATCGCACAAAAATCAGCAGTGAGTAATAATTGCGTTCAGCAACTGCAATCGTTACACTTGCTCGTTCAATTTTGATCGAAGAATGATGACATAAAGAAGGCTCGTATTTTCAATTTTGACCAAAGAACGAAAATTACGATTTGAAAAAAATTCTTATAAGCGATATTTTTTTCTTAAGATTTTTCATATTGGTGCTTGGAAAAAGCTTTCTTTTATGCGTTTTTTCTTATAAGAAGTTTCTTATATAGATTGTTTTTTACCTCAAAACATTGGGAAAAAACGCGGTGCTTTCGAAAATGTTTCTTATAAGCGTTCCTTTCTTATATGAATTGTGCTTATATCCGTTACCTACTGTACGTAAGTTAAAGATAGCTATGAAATAAAATTATTTTTTTACACTAATCTGGTAAAGGGCCGTTCAAGTATTACGTAACGCAATTTTGAAGATATTTGACCCCCCCTCCTCTCCTTAAACGTTACGGTATCAGCAGGGCCGGATTGCCGCATTCGCCACCGACGCCATGGCGTATGGGCGGCAAGCCCACGGGGGCGGCAAAGTTTTGAAAACAATTTTTTTTTATAAATCCAAAAATTAACACCAAGTATGAAGTGGTAGAAAGAAATGAAAGTCTATATGAATTTTCTTTAGAATTTTTATTTAACGTTTAGTAAGCAGAAATTTATTTACAGAGCTACTTTTCTCGTTTTCAGTGAGCTGAATTCATCTATAAGCTGGTTATAATCAAATTTTTTATTCAGTTCAGCCTCAATGCACAGCAAAGCGAGTGCGTTTAGACGCTCGTTGCGTTGAGTGGAACGATAGAAATTTTTTTTTCCACTACAATTTGATGCCATCATGCATAAACACATGCATAACACAGTATGGAGATTTGGATAGGCATTTTGAAATTTATTCTCATAGATTATTTTTGATAAATCTAAAGCTGTGGGTTTTTCAATTTTTATTGAAATTAGGTAAGATGCGAAGTGCACGCATTCAATTGTGAGGGAGTCATCTAAATCTTGAGGATAAACTTTTATAAGCTCATCGACTTCTTCGGCAATCACATCAAGACTCATCTGTTGTATTTTGCAGTCTACTGTCGAATCCAGTCCAATGATGGCACAAAAGTTTTCCTTGTCACTGCTAAAACCAAAGTTGCTCCTCTCAAGCAAGTGTTTCTCCACGATTGGAACTTGCAGCCGCGCTACTTTTAGCGAAAGTTTTCAAGGCGGTCAAGTCCGCAATGATGTTAAATGATGTCGAATGCATAGCGTGGACAGATTATCCTTGGCTGGCTATCTTCGCTTCCTCGGCGTTGGAAAACCTATGTTGCAAATAGAGTTGCGGAAATCATAGACACGATTCCCCGCTCATCATGGCATCATGTCATATCATCAGACAATCCTGCAGACGCTGCTACTCGTGGTTTAGAGCCTGCAGTACTTTTAAATTATTCTCTCTGATGGCACGGTCCCACCTGGCTCACACAACGGCAAAACACTTGGTCTGACTCAGCTAACACCAATATTGACGTCAGCGAATACTTGGCGATAGAAGAGCGAAAAAATACTGGCTACACTTTTGTAACTATTCAGCAGCCTGATGTAATCAGCCAACTGCTCCACCTATACTCAAGCCTATATAAAGTGCTATATATAATTGCGGCATGGAATCGATGTGTACAAAAGAGGCGCAATAACAAAGCAACATTTCCTGTAGCATATACTGCAGCAGAAATTCACGCTGCAATGCTTCACTGCGTGCGTTGGTCTCAAATACAACACTTTTCTAAAGAAATTTAGCAGTTGTCAAATCATAAGCAGATCGCAACGAAAAGTTCGATTCTCAAGCTTTCACCTTTTCTTGATTCCTCTTCAATCTTACGTGTTGGTGGTCGACTTGGCTCAACGCATTGTCTTTGCACAGCACCTAAAAAATCTTCATGCAGGCCTAACGCTTCTGATGAACATCTTGCGCCAACAATTTTGGATAACAAATTGTCCTCGGTTGGTCAAACAAGAAATAAATAAATGCGTAGTTTGCACTCGTTTTCGTGCTTCAACTTGTTCGCAACAGATGGCAGATCTTCCTACCAACCGTGTTACTCAAGCTCGTCCTTTTCTTCGCACTGGCATAGATTATGCTAGTCCTATTTTGATGAAAGTTCATAAAAGTAGAAACTCTGCTCCAATAAAATGATATATTGCAGTTTTTGTATGCCTGTCTATGCGCGCAATACATCTTGACCTTGTTTCAGATTTGACGTCAGACGCGTTCCTTGCAGCTCCAAAACGCTTTGTGTCTCGCAGAGGCCTGCCATCAGATATTCACAGCGATAATGGCACCAACTTCGTTGGTGCTAACCGGGAGCTAGTAAAAAACTTTAATCTGCTTTCAAAGTCCAAAGAAGTTGGCTCTTACATGGCTTAAGCGAATATTAATTGGCATCTGATCCCACCAAGTGCGCCACATTTTGGCGGTATCTGGGAGTCTGCTGTAAAAGCAACGAAATTTCACTTAAGGCGTGTTATAGGTGAGATCAAGCTCACTTACGAAGAACTTACTACTTTGCTCTGTGTGATTGAAGCTCAACTCAATTCCCGCCCACTTACAACTCTATATGATGACGATATCGATAACATCAACGTGCTAACACCGGGTCACTTTCTCATCGGCCAACCATTGGTGCAAGTAGCTGAACCCAGTCTTGATCATCTCAAACTTAACCGCTTGTCTCGATGGCAACGTGAATATCTCACTACTATTCAGCAACGTTCAAAATGGTATGTAGAAAAACAGAATTTGAAGCCTGGCTCAGTAGTTCTCGTATATGATGAACGTGCTCCACCATCCTGCTGTCAAATGGGCCTAGTAACCGAAGTGCATCCCGGCAAAGACAACTTGGTTCGTGTGGCAACTGTTAAAACATCAAACTCTATCATGCAATGCCCTGTAACCAAATTATGCAAGCTGCCTACTGATGGTTAAGGTGCCCTTAACAGGCGGGAGAATGTTCTGGCTTTTTAATATTTAATTACATTTTTATTTACTAAATTGATGATATACTGTAATTTACTATTTTTGCCTTTTTCCCCCCTTTATGTCTCAAGTAGGCAACATTGTCAATTATATGAAATAATCTAAAAGGCCTCTCATCCTATTCTTTGCTTTCAAAAAATCAGTCTCGTACTATCAACCGACAGACAAACGTCTTTACATTCGTCCTATATTGGCGTAGTTCGTTAGATTCAACCTAAATACAGTCCATTCGCAGTAACCAAAAACTGCTCCAGTTTTCAATAAGTTACTTTTTATATAAGAATTCAAAAAAGTATGATTACATAAATTCTTCTCAGAAGGCGAGTTTATAAGATATCTTTCTGAGTTTTTGACACAAAATAAAACATGAAATGGCGAATCATTAACTCAAAAATTATGTTTTTTGAGTTATGCCACTCTTGAAGTAAATGAGCGATATGTATTTACTTCATTGCTGCGTCCACTAGTAAGACTTGCAGACGAAACTTTTTTTTATTCTCCAGGTACCTTAACATCGTAATTTCCTAATGAGAGGTAGAAATCGCTCGAAACTCGATCGTTCTTTTAATGCTGCCAAATCCATCACACCGGATATTCTCTTGTAAATTTCTCCGTAGTAGACATCTCTTTCATCTTTCATAAGCTCCAACATTTTGATTTGAAGGAAAGGAATTCACTTGATTTGCTTGTTAAGAAAGAAGTCAAACACATCCTCTCACATTTCAAAATTAAGATTAGTCTTCAGAGAGTCGAAATCAATTTTGTTATAAGCAATATATTTAAAATCTTTAGCACTTGTTACTTTATTTTCCATTTGTATACTTGGTAAACTGTGATCACTTAAATTTTTATTTAAATGCCGCTGTTTTAAATCGCATGTGGGTATTTATATTAAGCCTAATACCGTTAAGCCAGTTGTACAAGTACAGTATCCATATAAGCAAACGATACCAAAGCTTAAAAAATTATCTACGTCAGATAAAATAATAATTGCCGTGCTTTTCTCGACGCGGTTACCCGCTAAAAAAAAGTTTTGTATGAGAATGATCGTTAATTTAGTCAGCGATACTTATCGCTGACTTATTTCTCATACCAAATTTTTTTTTTAAGCGGGTAACCGTGTCAAAAAAAACACGGCTAGTATTAAAATCACTAAAAAGTATGGGACCTTAGTTATAAACAAATTAGAAGAAGGTTTTAACGACTTAGATTGCATTTTAAAATTAACACTATGTCTGTTATAAGGTCTGTTTGTTTACTGAAACTTTATACGAATTTGTAACAATTGTTATTGGATTGCGTTTGTTAACAAAAAAATTCCAGTAACGAGAGAAGCAGCGTGAGAATAAAGTGACAATTTGTTATGAGAGAGCTTGCTAGTTTTTACTGGATAAAATTTTACAAGCAAAAATTTTTCAAAAAGAAAAACATAAGATTTTGACACAAGACAATAGTTTTTCATAAATAAAATAGTTGTTTTGAAAAACTTCATTATTTTGTCAATTTGTACGAATTTTTACTGGACTGCGTTTGCCATTGGGGTTTGAAACTAGGCATTCCGTGCTGTTACTTGCGCAGTTTAGCGACATCAGCCAATCCTTCTTATTATATTTCGGCTTGCTAAAAGTATATTATATGAACTATTAAGTGGCAACAATAGAAATCAAAAACTTACAATATCTTTATGTATTGCGAAAGGTAACGACGAATCGTCTTGTGACGATAACGTTTAAATTCTGCTTTATGTATTATTGATGTTTCCGTTTGACAACTTAAATTTGATATACGAAATAGTTGTCAAATTTTTGAATTTTATTCAAAACTAAATTGTCAAACAAAGTTTTACTATCGATTTTGACATTTGAATCGTTTCAATTTCATTTACATAATGTCATAATTGACGATTTCGTTCGAAACTCTAACTGGTTATAAATGTTTGACGTTATTTTCGATTTACGAATAGCAAAAAAAAATAAAATTTCGTGTGCTAGACGAACGATTCGCAATACAATAAGATATAATAAATTTTGTTTTGACAGAAACATATTGTAGTTTTAGTCTCATTTATATTAATAATAAGAGTAGCTCTGTTGGTTAAGATGTGTGCATATCAGAACACTGGCATAACGCAGGAGGCCTAGGAATCGAGTCTGATCGGAGACAAATAAAAAATTAAGTGATTTTTTTTTTCAATTTAACCTCAATGTGCTAGAAGCAACAAAGAAGCGTATTTAATATTCCTCCGAAGTTGTGCTTCTACTAAGCATCTAAGGAAGCGCATTTCATATGCTTCCAAAGATGTGTATCCCCGCAATAACATCGTGTGTTAGAAAAAAAAACAGTGAGAAGCGCATTGTAAGCAGATTCTGCTTCTCCAATAGAAAAACTTTGATATGTTATGCAAAGTTTAATATTAGGAAAATTGCACTAAAAATAAGCATTATGGACTACAAAATACTTATGTTTTTTTTTCTTATAAAATTGACTTAACCTCTGTTTATGGTACAAAGTATTTTATTATACCGCCCATGTATTCCAAAAGTTTCTCAAAAAAAATGTAGTTTCGATCTTTTTCCATGGTAGGATTCAGATAAGCATTTTAAATCCTTTATGAAAAAATTAGTCTCAGAACCCCTTTTGACAAAGTAAAGTTTTGTAATTTTTTAATGCACATAGTCCTGTAAAAATTTAACAGTTTTTTTTGCGATTATCTCAAAATTTTAAGGTTTTGAACTGTGAAAGTTTTTAAAAACATGTGCAGTATAAAACTTAATAAGCCATATAATTTTGTTTAGGAAGATAACAGGGCTATTCTGGCAAAAACAGCTAAAAGTCTTACGAAAATATCTTGTAAGACATTTTCTCAGACTTTAGGTATTCTAGCGCAAAAGCTTTTCAGATAAAGCTTTTAAATTCCCCACACAAAAGCTTTCGCTGTAAACTTATCAAATTTTGACGTTTGAAATTTCAAGTAATAATTTTTTTTTTTTTTTTGATTATTATTTATTTGCAATCTATCTTAAGTTAGACATTCAGCAAATGATATAAGTACTTTCATTTAATATAACAAGCGTAGATAAACTTCAATAAGCAAACCCAACGGGAAACGGAAGTGCGTTCAAAGCGCTTCGGATGTGCATCAAGGAAAGCAGAAGCTGCTCCCAATGCGCTTCTCACTGCTTATCTTTTTTAACACACGATGTCATTGCGGGGATGCACATCTTTGGAAGCATATTAGATGCTGAATAGAAGCACATCTTCGGAAGCATATGAAATGCGCTTCCTTGGATGCAAAGTAGAAACATACCTTAGGAGGCATATGAAATGCTCTTCCTTGGATGTTGAGAAGCACATTTACCTTAAATTAAAAAAAAAAAACACTGACTTACATTTTTGTCTCCGGTCGGTCTCGAACCTAGGCCTCCTGCGTTATGCCAGTGTTCTGAGGTGCGCACATCTTAACCAACTGAACTACTCTTGTTAGTAATATTAAAGTGACAAAACCTATTTTATTTTTCTGTCAAAATGAAACTTTGATTTCTATTGTTCCACTTGATAATTCATATAATATACTTTTAGCATGATTAAATAACAAGATAGGTGGCTGATATCGTTAAACTGCGCACGTAACAGCACGAAATGCCTATGTTCAAGCCTCAGTGGATGCGCAATAAAAGTTTTTGTTTTAAATTAAATAGAATTTTGAATTAAATGCTTCCGGAGAAGCCCCTTGGAAGCTACTTCCAGGCACACCTTTCCTATCCTGACGAGCTAAGTGTCGTAGCTGAAAAATTCAAAATAGAGGCTTTTATTGACGGCTTACGTGACTCAAAAACAAAACACGAGACAATGAGGAACCCGAAGACAACATTTTATGAAACAGTAACGGTTGCCCTCACTGAGGAGGTGATTGCGTTGACATGCCGCCCATCATTGAAAACTCGTCGGATGGAGGCTGAGAACAAAAATTCGTCGTTCGCCAGCAGTAGCTTCAGCGGAAATTGCTATAACTGTGGCAAGCAGGGACACATGACACGTGACTGCAAATCACGTCATAAACGGTCCGCATCACGTTCACCAAGAAGAAAAATTGGAAATAGGGTGAACGATGGTGAAAACGGTAGTGAACAGCAGTCGTTAAAGCGAGTCAGTACAGCGGGGCGTGAGCTGACTTCCACTTATGATTGTCCCAAAGTCTTAGTTTCGAAGCTCTGCCGAACTTCCAACTGCCTTACCATCGGTGGAAAAATCAACGAAAAACCATGTGAGCTAACTTTGGATACAGGCGCATCGCACTCAATTGTGAGGACAGATTTATTTAATAGACGACGAGTAATGCCATTAAATGGAATCCAATTAAGAACAGCGACAGAAGAAATTGCGCAAATAGAAGGAAAAGTTACAGCAAGTATTTTTATCGGCAACAAAACTGTGGAACATGATTTTATTGTTGCAAACATCACCGATGAGGTTATCATTGGCGTGGACTTCATGATTCGGCACGGGTTCAATTTGGATCTAAAGAAAAAGACGTAGAGGTATGCCAATGTAGAGTTGCCTTTGGACATTGGCTGTGGACAAAATTTAACAACTGCAGGAGTCTACATAAGTGAGCTCTGTCGAATTGAACCCAACACTGAAGAAACAACAAGTGAAGACTGTGGGATACGCCATCTGTGGGTAGTGGAAGCAGATGAGAAAAATTTAGGAAAAGACCTGATGATTGGAAATACCCCAGTAAAAACAAGAGCGGACGGCGAAATACCGGTGCAAATTTTGAATCCAACAAATGAGCCGAAATGGATGCAAAAAGGTGAACTATGTGAGAAAGTTACGGCTGTTATAAGTTGTGAAAATGACCAACAGGACACAAAAGGTACAACTTTAACAAAATCGTCGGCCTTATTGACGAAAGAATGGACGAAGGAGTTGTCTGCACAGAACTAAAATAAAAGGAAAAGGTTTTGGCAAAAGAATTGGCGGGTATTTGCGTCCAAAGGAGAAAATAATGGCCAAACATCAGTTGTCAAGCATCGCATTGATGCAGGTAACTTTCAGCCAATTCGTCAACCTCCAAAGAGGCTAGCACGCGCTAAGAGAGAGGAAGTAACGGGCCTTATAGAGGATATGGCGCGAGAAAATGTCATTGCACAATCAGAAAGCCCGTGTAGTTCACCGGTCGTTCTTGTCAAAGAAAAGTACGGAGTAAACGTTGTCCCAGAAACGACCAATGCTGACGGTTACATGTCGCGGAAAAAGAGGAACAACGAAAACGTGAAATTGAGGCAAAAGAAGCGTCTAGAAAAGAATTGGAAAAGGAGGCGCAAGCTGTTGCAGAGAGACTCTTGTTCGGGTCGAACAAGTTTAAGCGGAGGGCAGTGTAGCGAAATTTGGTTTATGCCAGAAAATTCTCGTTATCATTATTAAACGATATTAGCTAGCATCACTGACCGTAGAAAAATACGTGCATCACTGACCGTAAGAAAAATACGTGCATCACTGACCGTAAGAAAATACTTGCATCATTGACCGTAGAAAAATACGTGCATCACTGACCGTAGAAAAATAACGCCATCTAGGCACTGGAAACGACATTCTAGACAACGGCAGATGGTTCTAGAACATGATGACTTGAGTATAAAAGGCTGTGATATGAGTAGCACAGAGACAGTTGATATTGAATAGTGGAACACAGTGGATCTTAAGTGAGAACATTTGAATTGAAGTACTAAAGTGATATAGTGGATTTTAAGTTATAAAGTATAACGTTTGTGTATACAATTTGAATGTAAAGATTAAATAAACAATTGTACTGTGTAAAAACTAACGTTTGTGATTTAAATAAACCATTTTATAATTAAATAAAGATTGCGTTTTTCTTGATTATTACACAATCCAGTGATCGAACTCAGAAAAGTGTAAGAGATTGAAGTTACTGTCAAAGGGACAGGAAATTTCGTAACAATAAAATACAAGTTAACCAAGTGTTTATTCAAATAATTGAAATTATTTTTAATAAAGTTTACCGTAAGTTTAAAAAAAAAAGTTTTTGTATAAAAAAACACAAAGGGGCTAGAGTGGACAGTTGAAATGGGGCTAGTGTGGACATGTCCACACAAGCTCCATCTGCATTTACTTTGATGAGAAGGCAGGTAATGTCAATCGAAATTAAATTTATTTGCAGATGCTGCGTACATACAAACGGAAAACGGATCGTGCTGATATGCATATCGAAAAGTTTGGTGGCATTATTAGGGTGGTTCACAATAAAATTTTTTTTTTGCATCAGTTGATAGATTAAGCTCGGAAATACCTATTTTCGACCTTTACCTAACGATTGGTGCAACAAAAAATTTTTATTTTAAACCAACCTAAAAAATTGTTCATGCTTCAATCGATAAGGAATGGTCGACAATGGCTTCAGGACCTTAGAAAGCACCAAAAGGGTCGAAAACAGTACTTTCCGAGGTCCCTAAATGGTGTCCAGAGTTATTATTTCGAGCTTACCCAATCGAATGAGACAAAAAAAAAATTTACCGAAAGTGGGTCAAAAACGGTCTTTTCCAGAGTCCAGAGGTACTCCAATGATGTTTAAAATACATTTTTGACCTTTCCCCATCGATTGGAGCAAAAAAACTTTCCGAAAATGGGTCTAGAAATCGTCAGACCTTTTCTAAAAGCTGGTCCTCAATTCTTATCGAAACACCAGACAAGACAAACGAAGAACCTCTGAAAAGAAAAAATGCAGCTCCAAGAAACATTCGCTTTCTCCAAGATTAACATGGGATAGAAGTGAATTTTTAATTTTTATTGAACTGTATTATTATTGTCTTCAAAAAAAAATATATATTTGAACTCTTTTTTTAAGTTTCTGTTTCAATTATGAAGTTTCTATTGATGTCCACATTAGCCCCTAGTAAAATCAATGGTTGCCCACACTAGCCCCTTACACGGGGCTAGTGTGGGCTAGGGACAAATGTAAGCTCTTTTTAAAATAATTTAAAAATGCATTTATGAAAAAAAAAAATTGTAACTCTCTGTGTAATTATGAAGGTAAGAGGCATAAGTAATCACTAAAAATTACTTTATTACAAAAAATAAATATCTACATATACAATTTTACAATTATGTAAAAATTGTCCACACTAGCCCCCCTCTCCCCTACATATGAGCCGCTGAAAGCAAAAGTGGTATAACTCAAAATTTTCGAAAAATGAGTTAGAGTAACTTCGGGTAATGTGATATGGTCGGGTAATGTGATATACCAGTTTATTTCCTAGAATAGCAAATTCCCAGGAATAATTTTCATGTCAATGTATAAGCAAAAAATTTCTTCATTTTTTCAAAGGTATCCCCCAATGGGGCTGAGATAGGGGGTAAGTATGTTCGGAAAAAATGTAGGAAGGCCCTGGTAATACATTTGACCCCTCTACGGGTCACTCCGAGAAAGCTATAAATTGTCTTTCGAAATTTTCAAAATTTTTGGTGTTTTTGTAGGGGGACCCACAAAAGGGGGACCTCCAAGAGAGTGGCAGATAGGGCGTAGGTATCTTCGGGAAAAATATTAGAAAAGAAAATATAATAGGACCTGGTGATACATATGAACCCTCTACGGGTCACTCCGGGGGAGCTATAAACTATTTTTCGAAATTTTTTGTGTTTTTGTAGGGGGACCCCCAAAAAGGTGGCAGGTATCTTCGGGAAAAATATTAGAAAAGAAAATATAATAGGACCTGTTGATACATATGAACCCTCTACGGGTAACTCCGGGGGAGCTATAAAATATTTTTTGAAATTTTTTGTGTTTTTGTAGGGGGACCCCGAAAAGGGTGGCAGATAAGTGGTAGGTGTGTCGAGAAAAATGTTTGGGAGAGTAAAAACAGAAAATGGCCTAACATTTTACCCCTCCAGAGGCGTCTGAGAAGAGGGAGGAGTCAATTTCATAATTTCACAAGAATGTAATTTTTGCAGGGGAGACCCCTTAAGTGGTGGTGATAGGGAGTAAGTATGTTCGGAAAAAATGTTGGAAGAGAAAAAATAATAGGACCTTGTCATACATTTGATCCCTCTACGATGTAGCTTCGGGGAGATATTAATGATTTTCGATAGATTAAGGACCAAAAGTGGAAATTTCAAAACGGTAGCGGGTCCATCAACTGTTTGCTGAAATGGACCAAATTTTACGTGGATCTTATTGGCATCAATACAAAACTTTTGGTGCCCGGGAGCGAAGATCGGAGCAAATTTAATTTTTTCCATATGTGTCTAAACCACCCTAATGATCACTTAGCTGACGGTCTTACCCCCATTATAAGAATAGCTGATTATGTTTTTTATCATTCTAATTATATTATGAACTAAATGTATAAATTTCATTGAATTTGAAATGACCTTAGAAATTTTTGTTTTGTACACGTTTATGTAAGTAGCTGACGTATGTATAATCCCCCATTATACACGCAGCTGACTATTATTTTTATTATTATGATCATCTTAACATTAATTGTGCAAATTTTAAAGTGAATGGAAATGGGTTTTGGACATTCTTTTTTTTATATGATGCGCATTTTCTCACAACCAGCTCCACCACTAGCCTGGCGACTGACGCTTGTTTCGATATCAGTCATATCAAAACTATCAATTAAAAACAAAATTAAGCGGGAGGAAATCGCCACCTGAAATGCAACGCTGCCTCCCGTACTATTAGGTTTAACCTTAACACGGCTATTGTTACACAAAAATTTAAAAGTGATTGGTAAACAGTTTCAAAGGATCAATATTGAGCAGAAACCAACATAGAGTTGTAAAAGTCTTCGAGAAAATGATATATAAGAAATATTTTTGTGTGAGGGCCACCCTAAATATGCACCCCAAATAAAAGCTTGTAATCTAAGCTATGTCTTTTAATATAAAATCTACGTGGTGTAAGTTCAATGTGAATAATTCAAATGCTATTTTAAAAATATTTTGTATGAGGGTCACCCTTAATATGCACCCTAAATAAAAGTTTTATAGCCTTAGCTATGCCTCTTAATACAAAAGACACGTGGTGTAAATTCCATGTGAATAGGTTAAATTCTATTTTCAAAATATTTTTGTATGAGGGCCACCCTAAATATGCACTCTAGACAAAAGTTGTGAAGCCTAAACTATGCCTCTGAATATAAAAGCTACGTGGTGTAAATTTGGTGTAAATCGATTAATCGGTCTTTGTGAAAATGGAATTTTAAAAATAATTTTGTATTATAGCCACCCTAAATATGAACCCTATATAAAAATTTTATAGCCAAAGCCATGCCTCTTAATATAAAAGACACGTGGTGTAAATTCCAAGTGAATCGATTGACCGGTCTTCAGCAAAATGATATTTTAAAAATATTTTTGTAAGAGGACCACCCTAAATATGCACCCTAAGCAAAAGTTTTATAGCCTTATCTATGCATCTTAATATAAAATACACGTGTTGTAAATTCCATGTGAATCAATTGACCGGTCTTCCTGAACATGATATTTTAAAAACATGTTTGTATTAGAGCCAGGGTGGCTCTTAATTACCCTAAATAAAAGTTTTATAGCCTTAGCTATTTCGCTTAATATAATAGAAACGTGGTGTAAATTCCATGTGAATCAAGTAAGTGGTCTTTTCGAAAATGCTACATATTTAAAAATATGTGTTCCATGTAATTCGATTGACCGGTCTTTGTGAAAATGCTTTTTTAAAAATATGTTTCATTAGGACCACCCTAAATATGCACTTTAAGCAATAGTTTATTAGCTTAATCTATTCCTCTTAATATAAAAGCCACGTGGTGTAAATACCATATGAATCAAGTGACAGGTGAAAATGCCGTTTTGAAAGTATGTTTGTATGAAGGTCACCCTATAAATGCACCCTAAATAAAAATTTATATTCTACGACAACCGCCTGATCGATACTAACATACTGTAAAATTTTCATCAAAATCAGCCGGATAGTTTCCGCGTCCATAAAAAATAGACAGATAGACAAACAGACAAAAACTGAATTTTATAAAAACAACAAACTGCAGTTTAATTGCAAAACTCTCTTATCATCGTACTCTCTCATCAAAAATAAAAAAAACTGTGAACTTCGAAGCCAAATACAAACGGTACAAATGAAAACAACAATAACGCAGAATTTAAAAAACAGCATAAGCATAATCAACGAAAAATCAGACGACAATTTTTGTGAGAGGTTTTGCAAGAACTTAATCCTAAAAAAAGCATATTTAACTTTTGAAAATTAAACAAATAAGTATGCAATAATAATGTTTAGCAAAAATATGTTGTTGTAAAAAAGAAATTATTATGGTTCAGCATATTTTGAAGTTTGGCGTTGCAAACCATTTCCATATAAGCAATTTTATATAAATAGTATAGATAGTATCGATTAAATTAAAATAATTTTTTTTAAATACATAACTTACAATAACGTCTTTTTGAAATTAAGTATTGCAATGCCAAAACATAGTATTATTTACAGTATCTGCATTCGAACACAAAGCATTTTTTCTGTCACTAAGCAGATTTCCTGCCATTGAAAGAATTCTTTCTGATAAAGCGCTTGTTCCAGGGGCAGCAAAAATTTTGCAACCTCTCTTGAACAATAAAGGGAATTCATTTTTGTGATCATCACACCATTTAAACATATACTATTGAAATTGTCATGAAACTGTACAAGTGTGTTTTCGTATAAACAAATTACGCTTCTGATTTTATCTAGCAGTTTGCGCGAACACATCAATTGTCACTGTTACTTATTGGCAAATCGAAAAATCCACGCCTTTCAAAAATGTCAAAATCCCCTTAACTTACACTTACCAACAAAAAGCATTGATGAACACAGATACTTTTCTTACTTGGTATGAAAATATATTTACTCATGAGGTGAAGAAATCTCAAAAAGACGTGGGAAAATGTTGCAATGCGCCAACTCACCCTTCCGCTAACACCAAGTCGAGAAAATGGGAAGTTTACCAAAGTGTCTTAGAAACTTTAAAGCGTTTATACAGAAAGCAGCTACTGCGCCGTCTTTTGTCAGCAGACAGCAGTGAAATAGAAACGATGTTGAATGTTTTTAAAGAAATAAATCTAAAAATTTTTTGCTGCTGTTTGCTGGTAGAAGCGTGGAACTCTATGGAATCGCAAACATTTCAAAGGGCATGGAATAAATTGTAAAAGACTCCATCCAATTCTTCAATTAAACCGCACGACGATTTCAAAGAAATAACAGAAGCATTGAAAATTCTTAGCATTGGAAAAAGGTGTGGTGAAAAGAATATCAATAAGTGGCTGAGCTGCGATAGTGAAGACCCTGGATTCCAAATTTTATTGATGAAGAAATCATTGACGATTTGAACAGTAACTAGACAGAAGATGAAGAAGAGACTGAAGCTGGTGCAGTATGTCAAGAACCGTCTCACGCAGCTTTTGAAGCTCTAGATCAGGGGTGACCAACCCAAATGATCTTGCGGGCCACTTTGGAAATGTATTATAACTCCGCGGGCCACATATAAAATTAAATATCCCATATTAGATTTAGATATATGTATGTACCATAGAAATTTTTTTGGAGTGAAAAACTGAAACATGAGTTATTATTGTGTTTATTATACTTCTTATAAATGAAATAAAAAAAATTAAATTAATTAATTCTTATTTTGCTAGTGTGATACTTGTTTCTCCACTCTTTTACTTAACTTTTGCAAATCGATCTCAATTTGAGTATCTGCACATCGTAATTGGTGTTGCAGGTTAGCGTCAGTGTTTTGCGCTTACCTTTGGTGAACGGTCAAAAACAAAAACAAATAGTTTGACAGCCATTTGAAAATCGATTTAATCTCACGTTCTCAAAATAGCTTCAATCCAAAAATCAAAGTGAATTTTTTCTCATAATTTCGATAGTTAATTTCTGAATATAAAGATGCACAAATATGTAATGTACATTAGGGGTATGACTTTTAACAATGTTGAAATAACAAACAACTGAATTTTTAATTGTATTTTAAAGTGTTTTAATGTTAAAAAATGGTTGAGCTTGCTTCAATTTCCTCTTGTTGAAATTAGCTTATACAAAGAACTTAACTAAAAAATTAACTATGAATACATACAGAAAAGTATAAAGAATTCAGAGTTGTAAAAATAAATGATACGTAAAACTAGAATAATGTAGTAAAGCGCAGTAGAATTCTGAACATCTCGGCCTCCTTTGAAAGCATCCGCTTTCAAATATCTAAGAACAAAGGACATAACTTGGTGATTGGACGTTTAACTGTTCCCTTGTTTGCGGTTACTGAGACTACTCGTACTAACTGGTCAGCTCCGGGATATGTTTCAATGACTCTTCCAATGGTCCAGTGTGAGGGTGGTACGTTTCCATCTTTAATTATAACAATGTCGTTGACTTGAAGATTTTTTAATTTTGTGACCATTTTGGTCGTTGTTGTAATTGAGATATGTATTCAGTTGACCATTTCTGCCAAAATTGTTGAACAAGTTGTTGGACATATTGCCATCGTTTTAATCGATTCACGTTTATGTTGATTAATTTTTCGTCCGGAACTGTTGCCGTTGGACGCAGAATAAGAAAATTTGCTGGTGTCAATGAATCGATGGCACCTTCAAATTTATTGCATAATGGACGTGAGTTCAGACAACTCTCGATTTGACATAATGTCGTGTAAAGTTCTTCAAGTGTGATACAAGAATTTCCAAGTACTCGTTTTAAATGCTGTTTGGTGGATTTGACGCCAGCCTCCCACATTCCGCCGAAATGAGGCCCTGATGGAGGTGAAAAATGCCATTGTATCTCATGTTCTGCAAGTTCTTTTGTAATCCCTTCTTGTATTGGTGTTGCGTTTAAAAATTGATAAAACTCTTTAAGTTTTATGTGTGCACCAACAAAATTGGTTCCGTTGTCGGAATACATATGATTTGGTTTGCCACGTCTGGCAACAAATCGACGAAGTACAGCTATAAAAGCTGCTGTTGACAGTCCACTCACTAAATCAAGGTGAATTACTTTGGTTACCAAGCATATGAAAAGAACAATCCAACATTTGTATTGCTTTGATCCGCGACCTTTCCAAGATCTGATAAGAATTGGGCCGGCATAATCCACTCCAGTATTGTGGAATGCAGTGCCAGGTTCCAATCGATGCTGCGGCAGGTTACCCATTTGTTGTTGATAGGGTATGGCGCGAAATTTCATACAGATCGTACATTTGTAGATACATCGATTTATGACATATGTATCCAATATTTCAATCCAATCAAATATTGAAGTTGCCGGTTTCCAGCATGAAGATTTCGAATGTGATAGTCTCGTATGATAAGTGTAGTTAAGTGGTGATCCTTGTGTAATATTAGTGGATGCTTCTGGTCGTAACTGACTTTTGCGTTGATGATTCTGCCGCCGACTCTGAGCAGCCCTTTGTCATCAATGAATGGTGCAAGCGAAGATAACTTGTTTGAAGAAGGTAATTGTTTGTCGTTCGTTACAAGCCGAATTTCAGCACTGTAAGACAACATTTGTGCTCTTTTCACAAGAGCGTCCTGTGCAGCCTTCAATTCAACAGATGTTAAAAAACCTGTTGTAGCGTCAATCTTGAGTTTTTTCCGTTTACAATTTTGAATGAACCTTAAAATTAAAGCTGCGATTCTATTTAATTTGACAAAATCTGAGTAACGATTAATGAGTGCAATATCTGTAACTACAACTGCATGGGTTACGCTTTCTTTACGTTCTTCCATGTCTATGCCAGGAGATATGTCCGGTACTTGATAATCTGTGCAGGGATGCTTTAGTATGTCAGGTCCATGCCACCATAGTTGTCTGTCAATAATTTCTGTAGGGCAAATACCCCTTGTTGCCAAATCTGCTGGATTTTGTTGAGAGCGGATATGTCTCCACTGTTGTGCAGGTATCACACTAATTATCTCTGATGTTCGGTTGGCAATGAAAGATTTCCATCGACGAGGATGATCTGCTATCCAAGCCAGGACGACTGTTGAATCAGTCCAACCAATCAATTTTATATCAGCAATTTCCAGAGCAGATTGAAACTTGGTTATCAAATTCGTCTATAAATGTGCAGCGCACAGTTCGAGTCTCGGTAATGTTATTTGCTTAACAGGTGTTACCCTTGTCTTGGAGGCAACCAAATTTGTAAAAACGTCTCCATTTTCGTGTTGTACTCGTAAATATACTGCTGCTGAATATGCTAATTTATTGGAATCCGCGAATCCGTGTAATTCAACATTTTTCTCATTTGCATATTGTAGCCGTCTAGGAATTTGAAGATCTCTAATTATGTTATTCTTTTCACGAAATTCAAACCATTGATTGCAAAGATCAGTGGGCAACTCTTGGTCCGAGTGCAATCCTCTTAGCCAAAGTTTTTGCATGAATATTTTCATTTTAACAATAACAGGAGATAATAATCCCAATGGATCAAATATTTTGGAAATGTCTGATAATACTGTTCGTTTACTAACCTTTGTTGGCGTTGCTGCAAGATATACGCTGTATTTGAAAAAATCTTTTGCTGTATTCCACAGTAATCCAAGTGTTTTTACTGTCTGTGTGTCATCTGTTATGGTTTCTGCTGAAGTTTCTCGGTCATGTGATTCAATTGTCTCCAAAAAACTTGATGAATTGGACGACCATTTTCTGAGATGAAATCCAGCTCCAGAAAGTACACCACAAATATCTTTTCTTATAGTTCTAGCGCTTTGTATGTCAGTTGTACAACACATAAAATCATCAACATAAAAATTTTGTGGTATTGCGATTGCTGCATCTGGGTATGATTCCTTACAGTCATATGATAGCTGCTTTAACGTTCTCGTTGCAAGAAATGGTGCTGCAGAAGTACCGTATTTCACTGTTTTTAAATTGTATTCCTTTGGCTGTTCATCTTTGGAGTCTCTCCATAATATTCGTTGAAGTGATCGGTCTGTAGGGTGAAAAATTACCTGACAATACATCTTCTCAATGTCACCAGTAAATCCTACCTCGTACTTTCGGAATTTCAGCAATATTTCAAATAAATCATTTTGAGTCGTTGGTCCAACTAAAAGATTATCATTTAAAGATAGACCATTTGTTGTCTTGCATGATGCGCCAAAGACGACTCTCAGTTTTGTTGTTGTACTGCTTGACTTCATCACCGCATGATGTGGCATAAAATATGTTTTTGATGGTGGCGAATCAGTTGCGATCTCCATATGATCCAGATTGATGAATTCATGAATAAAGTTCGTATATTCTTCTTTTAGCTGATTATCGCATGCAATTCTGCGTTCCATAGCATAAAGTCTTTTCAAAGCCGCTTCCCTTGAGTTACCAAGATCCACGTTAGTAGTTTTGAGTGGAAGCTTGACCACATAACGACCATTATTGTCACGTTGTGTATGTTTTAAAAAATGTTGTTCAGCTTGTTCCTCTTCTGGCGTAAGAAAATGTGCTGGTGGTTGAATTTCCTCGCATTGCCAGAATTGTTGAAGATGTTTGTCTAAGTCCATATAAACATGTGCAGATGTAATGTTGTTTTGTGCCAGTACTGTTATCTTGCCAACTATGATCCAACCAAAGATTGTATTCAGCGCACTTGGTGAACCCCTCGGGTGAACTAAGTTGTGGTGCAAGACACATTCAGCAAATATGTCAGCTCCAAGAATCACGTCAATTGCACCAGGATGATTAAATGCTGGGTCTGCAAGTTGTAGTTGCTTGAAAAATTCTAATTTATCGTTGTCAATATGTTGACTAGGAAGATTTTGTGTCAGGTTCAACAAGCAAAAAGCTTCTGTGGTGACATTTTTGTTGCAATATGAAGAGTTGATTTGAATTTGCACCTTCCCTCGTGTGAAGTTTCCAGTTCCTGAGCCACTCCATAAAGTATTTTTTTATCATAAACACGTTTGAGTTTAAGTCTTTGAACACACGCTTCTGTGATGAGTGTGCTTTGAGAGTCTGAATCTAATAAGGCACGGCATGGATGAAGCATGTTGGATGAATCTTGAATCAAAATAACTGCTGTAGGCAAAATTGTAAAAGTATGTTGCTGATGTTTCACACTGACACAGCTTGTAACGTTTGTTGACAATGAGGCTTGATGTAGTAAATTCTCCTGTCGATTAATGGATTTTTCATTCATTTTGGTCTTTGGATGCATAAGTGTGTAATGTTTTGCATTGCACACTCTGTATGATGAACGTTTGCATTCTGCAGCTTGATGATTTGGTTGTAAGCAATTAAAACAAATGTTATGTTGTTTCAAGATTTTGTAACAGTTATCAATCTCCATTGCCTTAAATTTATCACAATGATACAAAAAATGATCCCTTGAACAAATTGGGCAAGACTGGACTACGGCTGTGTATGTACGCTGTTGAAATCTTTTTTAACTCGAAGTGTTTTGATTTGTAGTGTGACTGGCACTTTTTTGTGTATTCTCCAACTCGAACACTCGCTTTTCCAAAAAATCTAAAAATTATTGAAAAGTTGATTCCGTATAAAGTGAATTTGTTTCACAGTCAAGTTTTTCTCAATGTGGAATAATAATATTGAATTCCAATGTTCTATTGGCTCATTTAAAACTTTTAGTGCATTGATGCTTTCATTTGTATTATTGTAGAAACGTTTTACTTCATTCACAGATGATGACTTCATCGATGGCTGGTCAAATAAAAGTTCCAAATATGCTTTCTTAACTTTGTCCGATTTGTCGTATTTTTTCTTTATTAATTGCCAGGCAATCTCATAGTTAGCACTTGTGGGCCTTAAATGTTTTATAAGTGAAAGAGCTTCGCCCTTCAATTTTGTTTGCAAATATTCTAATTTTTCGATGTCAGAAATATTTGTTTTTGTATGTACCATGGCTTCAAAAAGATCGCGAAACCAAATCCAATTGACGCATGTGCCGTCAAAATCTGGCAACTGAATTTGTGGTAATCGAATTTCATGTTGTGGTTGTTGCTGCTGAGATGGTGGTGACGAAGTAGCATCGAAACGAGTGTTAGTCATTCGTTCTATTAAGACACTCATTGTGCTCTGATGATCTATAAGTGTTTGCATAGCAGATGCCATGCCATTCGGAGACCCATCTTCAACCGCCGCACAGTGGCGCCTTTTGCGATTTCGCGTTGCTAAAATCATAACTTTTGAACGGGTAAAGATATTTGAGTAAAGTTTGATTTTGGTAGGTAATTTCTGTAGCTATGACATATATAAGATTCAGATTTGAGGCTTAGCTATAAATACTTTTAAAAAGAGGTGAAAGTCCAAATTTCGAAATATTTGGTTTTTAGTGGTATGAATTCATAAAAAAAAATTTTTTTTTATAAATTTTTTGCGCTTTATTCAATTAATGAACTTTTAATAATTTAAAAATTTTTTAAATACTTTTTTAAAAAAAAATTTTTTAATTTTTACTAATTCATTCATAGGCATTTATTTTTTTATCTCTTAACATAATTTATAAACAGTCTTTCTCAAAGGCTAGAAAAGTTTCAAAAAAAAGGTTAAAGTAATAAATTAGGTAATTTCTTTAAAAAATCAACAACAATCTGCAATTCTATAAAAATATCATCATTATTTTGGATATCTAAGGAACTTAAAACAGTACTACAGAATTTATCAGTCAGTTCTTTTCGTGACCTAACGTGCCTAAGTGATGAAATCAAAGGATCTGAAGATGCTGAAAGTATATTGAACAAGCCCTCATTCTGTCGAATACGTGAAATCTAACATGTATTGCTATATCTGTACTTCTTATAATCTTTGTTTTTAGACTCTTGGGCTTCTTCTGATAATTCTCCTATTGGTAAGGCTTGATAATTGATAATTTGTCCACTATGAGCTAAGATCTTATGGACAGAGGGTGTCAGTAATTTTTGGCTGTATTTATGTTCTAATATGTCTGCAGTTTCCTTGGTATACTTTTCAAATTTTTCTACTTTAACGGGTTCTCTACAGGATAGTACGTTTAAAATAACTTGTAATCTTTTTATCACGTCCTCATCGACTCCCGTTATTTCTGTTTCTGGTTTCTCAAAAAATCGCCTTGCTGTGTTTCCGTCATTTGTGTTACCAAATCCTTGCTTAGGAGTATCTACTATAATACCCAGTTTTTCTCGAAATTGATCTTGTATTATTTTTTTGAAATGTTTCCAGTGGCGACTGCTATTTTTCTCTGTTTCGTAAAATCCCCACAGTTTTCAATTTGTTTTGTTGGTCTTCCTCTGGAGGCCTGTGATGTGCTAGGAATATCATCAAGTGATAGCTCAAAGTCCTTTTTAAGAAAGTCTGCATACTTTATATAAAAATTCGCTTTGGTTCTATTACATGACACCCAATATCTCTTTGTGTTGCAGTAAAAGTTTTTTAACTTTTGTGTATGCTCATCCTTAATATGTTTCGGGTATTTGTTTTTTACCGCAACCACAAATGAATCTCCATTTTCGCTGTTTGCAAATATTTCAAGCATATTTCGCTGTTTTCCTTGGAAACTTGCGTAGCTCACACTTTAAATAGTCAGAAAAGACTGAGTTATTGAGGCTTAAAATTTGACTTTTATACAAATACAGATACAAAATATTGTGTTACAAACCTCAAACATAATACTTGTTCAGCGAAAAAATTGAACTACCTAATAAGCTAAATTCCTTGTATGATATCTACCGTAATAAAACAGGTGTCTATAAAGTTGGCCTGCACTAAAGTTCACTGTTATCAGAAGTGCATCTACCTGTATTCTATACAAGAAAAAATACACCTTTATTCTATTTGACATTACTAGATATTTTTAAATTGCATTAAAAACTTAGATATAAATATCTGAGGCAAGTATTACTATTTCGCTATACAAAAGCGAATTTTCTTAAAAAGAGTGAAATGATTTGGTAAAAGTGACAAATCAAGCGTTTTGGAGGTGGGGCAAAGCCCATGTTTAATGGACAGAAGTTTTCTAGGTACTCTTTACATATGCATCTACTTATTTGCGTCAAATAGTTTTGGAAGTAGGATGAATAAATTAAGAAAGGGGCGTGGTAACGTCCATATTTACAATTTTTAATTTATTTTGAGTGATATCTATATTCGCTGCAAACATTCTATCAAATTCAGATTAACAATTTCCAAGTCAAAATATCATAGACTGAAAATCGTCATCACACAACAAATTCAGTTTTATGCATATCATGTCACATAAGTAGCTATAACTTCTAAATGGTCAAATTCATGCAGGTTACAATTTTTGTTGGCAGATATGTCAACTATAATCTCCCATTCACCAATCCTTGATTGACATTGATTTGTGGATTATAGGCCAAGGTAAATTTGAAAAACTATGCTAAAAACGACATTTTTTAAAAAATTCATGAAAATTACTAACTAAAATTTTTTTTCTACATCTTGAAATTATTTATTTTAAAATACCATAAATTCAGAGAGCATACCTCAAATTCCCATGTTTTTTCAAACTTTTGAAATTTTCCATTTTTAATATTGCAAAAAATGTAAAAAAATGCTATTTTAATGAACGATAAAAAGTTATCCAACTTTGAGCACCCATAAAAACCAAACTACTTGTCATAAATTAAAAAAGTTTTCGGTTTTAGAACCTTTGGTCAATTATCTGTCAAATAAAAAAAAAAAGTTTCGAAAATCAGAAATCGAAAATTTGATTTTAGCAATCACTTTTTGAAAAAGGAGCCACTGTGCGCCGTGCCACTCGCACCATCATTTTCCACTTTATTGTTGTAAATTAATTTGATAGAAAAATATTTGTTTTCTATTTCTGTAACGTATGCTTCTTCAGCAGTTGCAAGTTCATCTGAATCAATTAAAGCATCTACAGTAATCCCCGCTTATATGCACGCCGTTTATAAGCATTTCTCGCTTATATGCATCAAAACTTGTGCACTTTCATTTCTCCATTTAGATTTGTTAACAATTTTCTCCTTTATATGCACACGCTTTATGCACTTCTTGGATATAAGCTCCAATTTTTTCCTCCAATCACGCTTATATGCACGACAGGGAAAAAATTTTAGTTTTTTTTTTCAAGTCAAAAAATTATTGATATCAAACAATCGTGTCATTCCTATTGTAATGTGAAATGTGCTTGACAGTAGCTTGCCATGCTGGGAAGGTTTAAATGAAAATGTAATTGTTGCCCTATTTTGCAATCGGATGATGAAGAAACAGACATTGCAGCTTAAATAGATCCAATTCCTTCATTGAGTGCAGCTTTGGCCTCATTAGACACGCTTCGAAAGTTCCTTTTGCCAATAAATAAGTTTATTGACGAACTTGATGACATTGAAGAACATATTTTTAAGGGCTGCAGTCATATTCAATCCAAGATTACTTGTTTTTTAAGAGAGAATAATTTTGCAATTCAATATATATATGTACTCTGTATACACATATGTACTATATATATATTTTTTTGATTTGCTTTTTATTTTTTTACTGGAATACATATTCATAAAATATCAAATGTTTATTTTCACAGCTTTTTGCCTTTAAAAATATTTTTGTAGGATTCTAGTTAGTTGGCTTTAGGTAACACCTTAAATGATACTACGATTCTATACAAGCATATTTGGTAGATATAGCCGAATTTTTATATATGCACTTTTCATGCATATAAACGAGTTTTTCTAAATGCATTTCACGCTTATATGCACCAAAAATCAATCATTTTCAGAAATGCTTATAAGCGGGGATTACTGTATTTGAATTTGTAGGTTTTCGAACTGTTTGAATAACTCGTCAGCTTTCTCGGCACTCACCTTTACTTCATTGAAGGAGATTTCTGTATTTGTATTTCCCACGTAGTTATAAATCCTTGTTAAAGCACCTTTAATGGTATGTCTTTGTCGTTTTAACTCTTCCATTTGCAATATTATTTATTTCTCAAATGTAAATAAAGTGAAGTTTGCTGCTGTGCGTTAAAAATTTTTAATTGTCAATTTGTCACCTGTACGGCCAATGTCGGTATTAATATTTGCTACTTGTGGAGTTACCAACCGCCGCCAGATGTCAATGAGTTTTCTTGGTTTGCTGCACGACTACTGTCAGTATGAATCTTGCAACTTGTGGAGCTACCAACCGCCGCCAGATGTCAATAAGTTTTCTTGAATTATTCGGTGCTCCGCTGGATACGCTTTAGTATGATTGAGGTTACGTGTGCTTTGCAATACACACTTTTCACAATTTCCTTGAAATTACACTTGAACAAATTGAAACAAGCTCTTCCGTCTCGAAAGGACCAAAATATATGTTGAAATAACAAACAACTGAATTTTTAATTGTATTTTAAAGTGTTTTAATGGTTGAGCTTGCTTCAATTTGCTCTTGTTGAAATTAGCTTATACAAAGAACTGAACTAAAAAATGAACTATGAATACATACAGAAAAGTATAAAGAATTCAGAGTTGTAAAAATAAATGATACGTAAAACTAGAATAATGTAGTAAAGTGTAGTAGGATTCTGAACAAACAATATTTCGAAAATAAAATTTTACATTGCCAAACATGTTGCGAAATGATACAAATAGCCGAAATGTAACAATAGTTATTTAATTACAAAAAAAAACTCCCGCATAAATCAAAAAAACACTTTGCAGTCAAATTTCAAATATTTCCCTAATAAAAAACAAGAAGGCGTTTTTGTACGAATGTAACTTTTTGCTTTATTTTGTTTTCAATTTCTTTTACTCGTATTCTGTACCTAACTACAATTACACTAGTTTACAAATTTGGGCTTCATCTCAAGATCTGGTTTCTCATAAAACTTTTACGATGTATTTTGGGGCGTATATTCCAAAAACGCCAGCCTTTTTTTTTTAAGAATCGTTTTCGAGTTATCCCCCAAAAAACCCGTTTTTTGGCACTTTTTTTATTTATTTGTCCACGTCTCCATCAAATTATTTTCTACTCAAATCTAATGTATATCATTGCAAAGATATTTTTGTCTTCTTTCTAATGATATGCTGTTTGGGTAAATCGAATAAGATTTTCCGGAGTTACAAGTGAAAAGAAAGTTAAAGTTAAAGTTAAAAAAAAATAACTTTTTTAGTCTTTTTTAAAAGTCACATAATTTCAATTGCTCCGTTTGAATACAAAAAAATTAACTTAAATTTTTTTTAAGGTTTAAAATGAAAGACTCAATGGAAAATGCTAGTTTCCATATTTTCATGCAATCCCGTATATAGGCCTTTGACTTTGTAATAGAATAAGGAACTACTTCGATAATGGTTTTTTATTGTCTTATATGTTCAATTGTACCCTATAAAAGATAAATCCGAAAGTTCTTTTAAATTTAGGCTTGGACTTTTCAGACCGGTGCATATTTTTCCCCTTTTTATTTTTTTAATTATAACTCAAAAACTATACATTTTGGGTAGATACTGATTACCAGATTTTTTCTAGGGAATAAAATTTCCTATCGAAATGACACTTTATAAAGTCAAAAAATTTATTTTTTCACCAAAATAACCTTAAAAAACTGATCTAAAAAATCCGAAAAATATAAATTTTTTGAAGCTTTTTTCATATCTAAGATCATATATTTTATATCGAAATTTTGAATAAATACCTTCATAATTATCATTGATAAGCTGAAAATAACTTTTTTATTGAATAAAAAATATTTTTGTGTGTAAAAACTGAAACTAGCATGGTGTAAAGGTAAAAATTTGTAAAATCATACAAAAGTAGGCAACTTTGAACGTCTATACCTTAGCCAATTTTCATCAGAAACTACTTTTTTTAGACACCATTTTAACGAAAATAACGTCAGCTTTCTTTTTTGTGCTAAAAAGACCCCAAGTTCCATTCAGAAAAAAATTATTCCCAAAAATTAAAAAAAAACTAAATTTTTTCGGTTTTTTTAAAATAGTTTTTTAAAGTTATTTTGGTGAAAAAATAAATGTTTTGACTTTATAAAGTGCCATTTCGATAGGAAATTTTATTCTCTACAAAAAATCAGGTAATCAGTATCTATCCAAAATGTATAGTTTCTCAGTTATAATTAAAAAATAAAAATGGGACAAATATGCACCGTCCTCAAAATTCCAAGCTTAAATTTGTATTTGTACTTTTGGATTTATCTTTTATAAACACGCACACCATGTACACACACACCAAAATGCAGTAAAAAATACTGAAGAGTCAACAGCACCTAATCAAACGGGTCCCCTCTCTGCTAAGTCACCATGGAGTGTGCAATGTAGCTCTCTTTTGATCCCCCAGCAGGGAAATGTGTCACCTATGCCCCAGCAGGAAAATAATGCAACAACCGCAAGTATTAAATTTCTAAATGTTTCTAATACTTCAAGCAAAAAAAATACCTTTACCTCCGATATTACCCCCAACAAGGCTGTAACTTCAGCGATCCAAACTGGAATGAATCGCTATATTAAAATCAAGAGAAAGTTAAGTCCTAAGAGTAATGCAAGTAACTCAAAAAAGATGTTTAAATTAAGCAAAAGTGAACAAATTACTAACAACCCACTTAGCGAAAATCGATATGCTTTGCTTGATATCGACTCATCTAAATTGAAAGACGACAAAATGGTCGACTCAAACAATAAAACGCCTAAGCCTCCCCCATCTACTTACGTGAACGCAGCTCTAATGCACTTGTTTGTAATTTAGTTTCTCTAATTGGAAAAGATGGCTTTCATATAATACCTCTCACGAAATGCAATGTTTCCGAAACTAAAATACAAATTTACGCAGAAAAAAATTATAGAACAATTGCCACTTACCTAGAAAAAAATAAAAAGAGTTACTACACCTACCAGCTTAAAAGCAGCAAAGGTTTAACAATTGTAATTAAAGGCATAGAACTCGATGTCGAACAAAATGAAATTAAAGAAGCTATAATTCATGCCGGATTTAACCCGAAGTCAATTTTCAACATTAGAAACAAAAATAAAATCCCACAGCCGCTTTTTCGTGTTGAACTTGAACCAGATACCCGAAAATTGCAAAAAGATGAGGTTCATCCTATTTATAATCTGCGTTACCTACTAAACCGCAGAATATCCGTTGAGGAGCCCCTTAAACGAATGGGCCCTGTGCAGTGCACAAACTGCCAGGAATTTGGCCACACCAAATCTTATTGTACGCTTCGTACTATTTGTGTTGCTTGTGGCGACTTTCACCCCTCGTCAGCATGTTCTACTGACAAAAAAGATTCTACTACAAAAAAAATGCAACAATTGCGGACTACAGGGGGTGCCCAGTATATGCTGAATTGAAGAACAAAATGCACTTACGTAAGGAAATAGTTCGAAGTTCACCTACCCAAGTCACGCAGTTTTTTACAAATAATATTGTACCTACAAACTTGCCCAACACATCAGCTCAGACCTATGCTAACGTGCTTAAATCTAGTCAGGATAAACCTACAAATATCATTAGCAACTCTCAAAATTTTGAGACCATGCTCATGACGCAGACAATGATGCATGAGATGATGAACAATCAAAACCAACTTATGAAAGTTTTGATTGGAAATAAATTAACACTCTTAAAATCTGTCATTGGAATGCAAACGGCGTAAGCCAACACGAATTAGAAATTAAAAACTTTCTTTGCAGTAATGAAATTGATGTTTTACTTATTTCTGAAACACATCTTACCCTCATGAACAATTTTAAAATTGAAGGGTACAGATTCTACAAAACCTGTCACCCTGATGGTAAAGCGCGAAGAGGTGCAGGAATACTCATTAAAAATCGTATAAAGCACTACGCACTTGAGCAGTATGGGAGGGACTACCTACAAGCTACTTCGATTTGCTTACAATGTTATGATGATAAAGTAACAGTTTCAGCTATATTGTCCGCCAAGATATAAAATCACGGAAGCCCAATTCGACCACTTTTTTAATTCATTAGGGTCAAAATTCATTGCTGCTGGTGACTACAATGCGAAGCATAGCCATTGGGGCTCCCGATCCCAAAAGGCAGAGCACTTTGGCTTTCTTTAAGCAATCGCCGCAATGGACTTGATTATGTCTCCACTGGCCAACCAACTTATTGGCCATCAGACCGTCAAAAAATTCCAGACCTTATGGATTTTGCAATTATAAAAGGAATCAATAAGAGGCAAATTTCAGTAGAATCATGTTTTGATTTAAGCTCTGATCACTCTCCTGTTATTATGCATATTCATAAATATGTGGAGATGTTGCAGGCACCCAATGGGCTTACAACAAATAAAACTAATTGGCTAAAATATAAAAAATACATCAGTAGCCATCTATCTGTTAATGTAAGCCTTAAAGATTTGGAGGAGCTGGAATCGGCCCTACAGTCATTTAACAGCATGCTTATATCAGCTGCTCTTCATGCAACTCCTGTGCATACAGTGTCATCCCACAAAATTCAACGCCTCAACTCTTCCCTCATAGAACGTTTAGTGATGAAAAAACGACGTCTCAGGCGTCATTGGCAAGAGGTTAGGTCACCCACACTTAAACATAAACTAACTCTTGCCAAAATGGAACTAAGAAAGGCCCTACGAGAAGAGTCTGAAAGAGGTATTGACACGTATTTTAAAAAGCTGAGCCCTTTACAGTCTTCTAACTACTCTTTATGGAAAGCCATCAGGGGTATGAAAAACCCCACTGACTTAGATTCCCCCATAAGACTAAGCAATGGGCACTGGGCCAGAAGTGATGAAGAAAAATGCCAAGCATTTGCTCACCATTTAAAACATGTATTTCAGCCAAATCCCCAGGGCAACAGCTTCGAAATACCACAAGAAACTCAAAATATGAGACAAATTCTGTTGCGCTTCACAACTAAAGACGTTAAATTTTTCATACAAACGCAACTTAACAAGAAGAAAGCACCTGGTCATGACCTTATAACTGCTAACATGCTGATTGAATTACCTTGTTGTGCAGTCAAACATTTAACCATACTTTTCAATGGTATTACTCGATTGGGCCACTACCCAGAAGTGTGGAAAATGTCTCAAATTACAATGATTCCTAAACCTGGGAAAAATCCCACACAAGTTTCATCATATCGGCCAATAAGCTTATTGCCCTCCACATCAAAACTTTTCGAAAAGTTGCTACTTTCGAAAATTATGCCCCACATAACCCAAATGAGCATAATACCTCAACACCAATTTGGTTTCCGCAGGATAGTAGCGCAAATTAGAAAGACATACGAAGATAAAAAATACTGCTCTGCAGTGTTCCTTGATGTAGCGCAAGCTTTTGATAAGGTGTGGCACGAAGGACTTTTATATAAAATTAAAAAATTACTCCCTAAAAATACACACGTTTTACTAGGGTCCTACCTTACAGGGCGAAAGTTCGGTGTAAAATGTAAAAATTACATTTCAGATGATGTGGAAATTTTTGCAGGCGTGCCGCAAGGTAGCGTTCTTGGCCCAATTTTTTACCTTTTATACACTTATGACTTGCCAACAAACAACTCTATGCTTTCATCTACTTTTGCTGATGGCACTGCAATTTTGTCTTGTCACGCAGACCCTAATAGTGCGTCACATACCCTCGATGAACATATGCGCCTAGTTGAAACATGGCTTTTAAACTGGCGAATAAATGTTAATGAGCAAAAAAGTTCACATGTAACTTTTACACTTAATAAAAAGACTTGCCCTACAGTTCACCTAAATAACACCGCAATACCTCAGAGCACTGAAGTCAAATATTTAGGTATGTACCTAGACAGACGGCTTACTTGGAAAGCTCATATTGAAAAGAAAAGAATTCAAATGAAATTGAAAGCATCAAGCATTAATTGGCTTCTACATAAACACTCAAAATTAAATCTTGAATATAAAGTACTTTTGTATAAAGCTATTATAATACCTATTTGGTCGTACGGAATCCAACTGTGGGGCAACGCAAGCTTATCAAATATAGAACTATTGAAGAGGTCTCGAACTATTTCTGGCGCACCTTGGTATGTCAAGAATATAAACATACACCAAGACCTTGGTATACCTTTTATTAAGCAGCTAATGGAAATCAAAAAGCGATCATATCATCTAAAACTGCAGCAACATCCAAACACGCTGGCTAGGAACCTACTCCTTACATCGAATACATCTCGACTAAAGAGACAAGACCTGCCACCCCTGTAGCCATTATATGTATACACGTATAATGGTAACTCCTTCAACAACTCAAGACTGAGTTTAATTTGAGGAAAAACCACATTTCTTAGCAATGGCTTAGAAAAGTTCAACTCTCCATTAGTTTTTAAGATCTGTTTACTTATTGTTAGTCTCCAAGCGAGTTGTTACAATAAATAAAATAACAAGTTTGAAAAAAAAAAAATCTTTTATAGGGTACAATTGAACATATATGATAATACAATATCTTTAACGAATCAGTTCGTTATTTAATTTCATAGTCAATGGGCTTGGATTGGATGGATTGGCTTTTGGTTGATCAGAGTAAAGTTTCTGACTGCTTTCCACCTGGGGATTGCCAGAGCGATCTCTGAGCCAACCATTAGCAAGTTGACACACAGCCTCCCCGCTGGCTCCATCTGGGTAGCTATCTCTGCATCCGCTGAGATAGTGAGCGAATGTGTGCAGCGCGTCCTCCCTGGAAGTAAAATGGGTTGTGCGCAGGGTTTGGTACCCGCCACGTAAAAAAAAAGAATCCAATGAAAACTAAAAAAGCCTCGGATAAAGAACCCCTCAATGTTGACGACCACTGCAAACGAAAAAAGGACTATGATTTAAGGATATGCACCTGGAATATCCGGACCCTCAATAGGGAAGGTGCCTCTATCGAATTGGCGGATGCCCTCAAAAAAATTAAGGCTGATATCACCGCCATCCAGGAAATAAGATGGATAGGACAAGGTTGCTCTAACCAAACAAGTTGCGATATCTACTACAGCTGCCATGCGGAGAGGCGCGAATTAGGATGCGGATTCGTTGTAAGCAAGAGACTTCGCCACCATATCTCCAGGTTTACACCTGTGAACGAAAGGTTGGCTACGATCCGCGTCAAAGCTCGATTCTTTAACATCAGCTTGATTTGCGCGCACGCCCCGACGGAGGAAAAGGACGATGTTGTCAAAGATGCCTTCTACGCGAGACTCGAGGAAGTATATGACCGCTGCCCGGCCCACGATGTTAAGATTGTACTCGGGGATTTCAACGGAAAGGTCGGAAGAGAAGGTATATTTGGCCCCACTGTCGGTCAGTTCAGCCTCCATGAGACCACCTCAAACAACGGTCTACGGCTGATTGACTTCGCCGCGGCGCGAAACATGGTAGTAAGTAGCACCAGATTTCAACACCTCGACATCCACAAGGCCACTTGGCTGTCCCCTGATCAGAAAACACAAAACCAAATCGATCATATTGTGATCGACGGAAGGCATGCTTCCAGCGTGCTAGACGTTCGTACGTTCCGTGGAGTCAATATTGACTCCGATCACTATCTTGTTGCAGCCAAGATACGCATGCGGCTGTGCAATGCAAAGGATGTACGCTCTGGTATGCAACGAAAGCTGGACGTCGCTAAACTGCAATCACATCGGACGGCCGGAGCCTATTCCGCTCGCCTCTCAGAACTGCTCCTTCAACCTGACTCTCTACCCGATGATGCCGGTGGACTTTGGGCGCATATTTCCCGCTCCATGCGCTCTGCCGCTGAGGAAGTAATTGGTTTCCGACGCCCACCTCCGCGAAATCAATGGTATGACCAGGAGTGTCGCGAAGCTACTGCAGTGAAAAACGCCGCATACAAAAGAACACTGCAGTCAGCCGCAACGCGAGCCGTACGCGAAAACTACCGGGAAAAGAGAAAGGAAGAGAGGCGCCTTTTCAGACGCAAGAAACGAGAGCAGGAAAGGCGTGAGCGTGAGAAACTCGAAGTGTTACGAGGCAGGAATGATGCTCGAAAATTTTACCAACAAGTCAAGCGTCTGACCCAAGGTTTCAAGCCCGGAGCTTCTACCTGTAAAGATGAACACGGAAATCTGGTTACGGATACGCAAGGTACACTGAGATTATGGAGGGAACACTTTTCCAAGCTGCTTGCTGGCGATGACTCCACCAATCCCGCCTTTGGAGAAACTAACCCGATGCCACCAATCAACGACGATGGTGTGGACGTACCACCACCTAGCCATGACGCGGTACGAGTTGTGATACAGCGACTTAAGAACAACAAAGCGGCCGGTGCTGACGGCCTGCCTGCTGAATTGTTCAAGACCGGTGGCGATGAGCTGATAGGGTGCATGCATCAACTCATCTGCAAAATATGGCTAGCAGAAAGCATACCCGACGATTGGAATCTCAGTGTCCTTTGTCCTATACTGAAGAAAGGTGACCCTACAATTTGCGCAAACTACCGGGGAATCAGTCTTCTTGCCATCTCATACAAGGTCCTGTCGACCGTACTGTGTGAAAGACTTAAGCCGTTCGCCAACACACTGATTGGGCCTTATCAGTGCGGCTTTAGACCTGGTAAGTCCACCATAGACCAGATCTTCACACTACGTCAAATCCTGGAAAAAACCCACGAAAAACAGATCGATACCCATCATCTTTTTATCGATTTTAAGGCTGCTTTCGATAGCCCGATACGGGAATGCCTTTATGCCACCATGTCTGAGTTCGGTATACCTGCGAAGCTAGTGCGGCTTTGCAGAATGACGTTGAGCAACACATCCAGCTCCGTCAGGGTAGGAACGGACCTCTCCGAACCATTTGATACCGAACGAGGTTTCAGACAAGGCGATCCACTATCCTGCAACCTCTTCAACTTTTTGATAGAAGGGGTGTTGCGAAAAGCCAGTGTACATCGTAATGGCACTATTTTCTACAAAAGTGTCCAGCTCCTTGCATATGCCGATGATATTGATATCATTGGACGTTGTAAGCGAGATGTTACTGCTGCATTTTCTGCTATCGAAAAAGAATCAGCGAAGGTGGGTTTGACGGTGAACGAGGGCAAAACAAAGTATATGCTGTCCACAAGCAGGGAGACGCGGCGCATTGGATCCAACATTGCTGCGAACAGCTATACTTTCGAAGTTGTCAAGGAATTCACCTATCTTGGCACCGCCGTGAACACTCAAAACGATATCAGCTTGGAGATAAAGCGAAGACTCACTCTTGCTAATAGGTGTTACTACGGTCTCAGTAAGCAATTGAGTAGTAGAGACCTCTCTCGCCCGACAAAACTGACACTCTACAAGACGCTCATCTTACCCGTGCTACTCTACGGTGCAGAAGCATGGGTTGTGTCGCAGACCGATGCAGCCACACTTGGGGTGTTTGAGAGAAAAATTCTTCGCAAAATCTTCGGTCCTGTTCGCGTCGGCGACGACTACCGTATTCGAATGAACCATGAACTGTACGAGCTCTACAATGACATCGACATAGTCAAGCGCATCACTATCCTACGTCTGCGCTGGCTGGGACATGTTGTGCGTATGGACGAAGAAGCTCCGGCGAAAAAGGTGTTTGATGCGGAAGCCGCTGGGCGACGACGGAGAGGAAGACCATGCCTCCGATGGAAAGACCAAGCCGAAGAAACCCTATCCACGCTTGGTGTGCCTGATTGGAGAAGGCGCGCGCGAAGCAGAGGCGCCTGGAGAGAGCTTTTGAGGTCGGCCGTAACCCGGTAACGGGTTGTTATGGCCACCCAAGTAAGTAAGTAAGTAAGTCAATGGGCTATATACGGAAATGCATGAAAATATGGAAATTACCTATTTTAATTGATTTTGAAATAGCACTCACAGTTTTTAGACGACTTGGCCCAAATTAAACTTAAAATATTTATAAAAGAATAATCTTTCATTTTAAACCTTAAAAAAAAGTTAAGTTATTTTTTTTGTATTCAAAAGGTGCAATTAAAATTTTGTGACTTTTAAAAATGACTAAAAAAGTTACTTTTTTTAACTTTGATCGCTTGTAACTCCGGAAAATCTTATTCGATTAACTCAAACAGCATATCATTAGAAAAAAGAGAACAATTTCTTTAGAATAATGTACATTTTATTTGAGTCGAAAAAAATTGGATGGAGATATGGGCAAATAAATGAATAAAGTGCCAAAAAACGGGGTTTTTGGGGATTTGGTTAGCATTTTTGGAATCTACGCTTCAAAATACATCGTAAAAGTCTTATGAGAAACCCGATCTTTTTTTGTGTAAACTAGTGTTATATACCTAAGTATATAATGTTTTGTAAAAAAAAGTGAAAATATAGTTTTAAGAAATGTTAGGGTATGGAAAAATAGTCTCACCCATTTTGAAAAAAGTAAAACGAAAAGACGAGAAATCGGTATTATTGAAAAATATTTAAGCAAAATGTGCAAAATTCCAAAGCAGACGGTTATAATAAGTAGGTATAATGCATTGACGAATATTAAAAAAAAAAATAAAAAAAGAGTTCATATTCAACAAAGGCAGCAGTGACAATTAAAGGACTTAAGGAAATTTTTGAGAAAGTTCAGCTTTGGAAATCAACGTGATACAACAAATGTTATTAGTAGAAGCAAAAATGGAGTTGTAAAGTTGCTGCAAGATCTTTTTAAATCAAAAGCTTTGTCTCCACTGCAATATGTTGGTTGTCAGCAGCACGTTTAGATTTAATTTTGAAACATGTTATAAATGAGTTACTTGTCGGAAAATCAACATCACCAAATATTTCATATGATATCTTTTCGGTACCTTAAATAGAACTTCATTCAGAACGCTGAAAAATTGAAAATTAAATGCATCAAGTGGCGTGATGATATGCACTATTTATATGAGCTTAGACAAATTAATAAATTTTATGAAAAAAATAAAAGATTTCCCTGTATAAAGTTTAGAGCTATACCAGCGGTCAGCAATTCTCGCTGGAATTCTAGGGCTATTCTTGCGATTTTAACGTTCATACTCATCCCCGAACACAGAATACAACTTTTGCCGATTTGTAAATTTATATGCAGTGCTTGTCATGACGTGTAGTTCTCTGATCATTGTTTTCAAACCAATGGTTTTAAAAATTTGGAAATATAAGTCAAGCCCTGCAAAAGTCCTCATAAATGTTTACTCAAACACTGGGTTAAGGAAGATCCTGCCATTTTAAATTTAAAGCGATCTAATATATTTGCAGAGCGAGCCATTAAAGTTATACAAGAAATGTATCCTAAATGTAAAACTGAGCGAACATTAATTCTAAATTTAATTCTTCTAATATAATAATAAATAAAATGTACCTATTCTTCAACGAAATCTTCGATTTTTTAATAATTAAATAGACTTCATTGTCAAAGAAATTTTTTTATCTTATTCTAATTTTTTGAAGACATATAAATTTTTTAATTATCTTCATGCGGGAACTTTTTTTGATAAATAAAACAAAATCAAACTTTTTCATAGTTTTTTCATTATTTCTCATAATGTGGTGCCATATAAAATAGGTGTTACAAAAAAGACATACCCCTAATGTACATATTTTTTTAATACATTGGTTTTCACTATAAAATAAATATATTTTGTAAAAGTGTGATGAATCTCGTGGGCCAGAAAAATTATCAAAGCGGGCCCCTGCTCTAGATGTTGGTCGAATCGGATGTCATACAGTTGTTACAACTGAAGCACAACAGGGACTTGGCCGCAATGAGAAGATGTGATTCATTACTTCAAAGATCAAGAACTAATTATTTCCAAACAAAATTTTAAATAACATAGTTATTATGTAATTCATTATCTCAATAGCTCGTAATTTTTTATATCGTATTGTCTAAATGAAGTTTGTGAAACCCTTTACATAATAAAAAATATTAAAATTTTATTAGTGTTTGATTATACGGATTTTGGATTATACGCAATACCCCGGGTTTTATTTGATTCGGATAATCGAGATTCTACTGTACTTGAATTTGACATAGAAATGAACGATCCAAAGAGATAAATAGTTCTTTCGGAAATGTTGCATTCATTTGGCTGATTATTATGTTCAACAAAGCTCTCCATAAGAGGCATTGTTTCTTTGCGTATTATTTCTCCTCGATGTCAAATTCAGATAATTTGTTTGCCAGAGAAAAAAGAAATATTCCAATTTTGCTTAAAATTGTAATGTTTGGAGTCACTATTAAGTTAAGACAATAATTCAGTTTTTCTTTAAATTTGTAATCAAGGATATGTCATCGTTTGCTATAATGCACTCTTTTTTTAAAATAGGCAAGTAAACAATTTTCAGGTGTATTGTAGGGTATGTGTCTCCCTCAACTTCATTAAATGCCATTTCGAATGGCTGTAGCAATTTAACTACATACAGTCCGTGATAAAACGATAGCACAAACTTTATTTCGGGTCTTCCGATTCCAGTCCATATATTGAATTGAATCGGATTCCAGGGAAAATGCGAAATAAAGTTTGTGCCCCCAAAAATAAAAAGCGTGGACTACTTAACTTAATCGGGAATTAAGTAGTTGTACGTAGGCAGCAATTAACCGGTAGTACCGTGATATTTGAGCAGGATATTGAAGGATTCATTCAGCAAAAATTGTAAGAGTTTTTCCGGGACAACAACTTGAAGCCTCTAGGATGGCCTGCGCGTTTTCCTGACCTAAATATTATTGTAAACTGCTGGGGTTGTTTGACTCGACAGGTGTATGCAGAAAACCGGCAGTATGAGTCCATCCACGAGCTCAAAAACAGCATCTTAGCCCACTGGTAGGCTAAGTACGTTATAAAGCGATTTAAATCCTTACAAAAGCGATTGACTGAAGTGGTAGAGAATAAAGGAGGATCCACCCATTATTAAAATAATGTTTTACTTTTATTTTTTTACAACAGTTAGAACGAATTTAAGTTACAAACATTTTGTGCTATCGTTTTGTCGCACCTTAAAATTAAGGTTTTTGGTTCAAAATGCATTAATTTTTTAAAGAAATTCTTCACAAGTTATTTATATTTATACCATGAAAATAAGTTTTAAATAATTGTTGTAAATCCTTTAAAACACCTAAAAACTAGTTGTGCTATCGTTTTGTCGCGGACTGTATGCATTAAGCTAACATGTGCATTGTGCAACATTTATATCGCTTACACTTTCTAATTAATTTTTTTTTCCAAATTTTGTACCACTGCATTCCAATTATGTAGTTTCCAGAGATTCTAATAAGTTATAAACAATGTTCCATCTCGTTGAAGAAAAACTTTCATGAATAAAGTTCGTATATTCTTCTTTTAGCTGATTATCGCATGCAATTATGCGTTCCATAGCATAAAGTCTTTTCAAAGCCGCTTCCCTTGAGTTACCAAGATCCACGTTAGTAGTTTTGAGTGGAAGCTTGACCACATAACGACCATTATTGTCACGTTGTGTATGTTTTAAAAAATGTTGTTCAGCTTGTTCCTCTTCTGGCGTAAGAAAATGTGCTGGTGGTTGAATTTCCTCGCATTGCCAGAATTGTTGAAGATGTTTGTCTAAGTCCATATAAACATGTGCAGATGTAATGTTGTTTTGTGCCAGTACTGTTATCTTGCCAACTATGATCCAACCAAAGATTGTATTCAGCGCACTTGGTGAACCCCTCGGGTGAACTAAGTTGTGGTGCAAGACACATTCAGCAAATATGTCAGCTCCAAGAATCACGTCAATTGCACCAGGATGATTAAATGCTGGGTCTGCAAGTTGTAGTTGCTTGAAAAATTCTAATTTATCGTTGTCAATATGTTGACTAGGAAGATTTTGTGTCAGGTTCAACAAGCAAAAAGCTTCTGTGGTGACATTTTTGTTGCAATATGAAGAGTTGATTTGAATTTGCACCTTCCCTCGTGTGAAGTTTCCAGTTCCTGAGCCACTCCATAAAGTATTTTTTTATCATAAACACGTTTGAGTTTAAGTCTTTGAACACACGCTTCTGTGATGAGTGTGCTTTGAGAGTCTGAATCTAATAAGGCACGGCATGGATGAAGCATGTTGGATGAATCTTGAATCAAAATAACTGCTGTAGGCAAAATTGTAAAAGTATGTTGCTGATGTTTCACACTGACACAGCTTGTAACGTTTGTTGACAATGAGGCTTGATGTAGTAAATTCTCCTGTCGATTAATGGATTTTTCATTCATTTTGGTCTTTGGATGCATAAGTGTGTAATGTTTTGCATTGCACACTCTGTATGATGAACGTTTGCATTCTGCAGCTTGATGATTTGGTTGTAAGCAATTAAAACAAATGTTATGTTGTTTCAAGATTTTGTAACAGTTATCAATCTCCATTGCCTTAAATTTATCACAATGATACAAAAAATGATCCCTTGAACAAATTGGGCAAGACTGGACTACGGCTGTGTATGTACGCTGTTGAAATCTTTTTTAACTCGAAGTGTTTTGATTTGTAGTGTGACTGGCACTTTTTTGTGTATTCTCCAACTCGAACACTCGCTTTTCCAAAAAATCTAAAAATTATTGAAAAGTTGATTCCGTATAAAGTGAATTTGTTTCACAGTCAAGTTTTTCTCCATGTGGAATAATAATATTGAATTCCAATGTTCTATTGGCTCATTTAAAACTTTTAGTGCATTAATGCTTTCATTTGTATTATTGTAGAAACGTTTTACTTCATTCACAGATGATGACTTCATCGATGGCTGGTCAAATAAAAGTTCCAAATATGCTTTCTTAACTTTGTCCGATTTGTCGTATTTTTTCTTTATTAATTGCCAGGCAATCTCATAGTTAGCACTTGTGGGCCTTAAATGTTTTATAAGTGAAAGAGCTTCGCCCTTCAATTTTGTTTGCAAATATTCTAATTTTTCGATGTCAGAAATATTTGTTTTTGTATGCACCATGGCTTCAAAAAGATCGCGAAACCAAATCCAATTGACGCATGTGCCGTCAAAATCTGGCAACTGAATTTGTGGTAATCGAATTTCATGTTGTGGTTGTTGCTGCTGAGATGGTGGTGACGAAGTAGCATCGAAACGCGTGTTAGTCATTCGTTCTATTAAAACACTCATTGTGCTCTGATGATCTATAAGTGTTTGCATAGCAGATGCCATGCCATTCGGAGACCCATCTTCAACCGCCGCACAGTGGCGCCTTTTGCGATTTCGCGTTGCTAAAATCATAACTTTTGAACGGGTAAAGATATTTGAGTAAAGTTTTTTGATTTTGGTAGGTAATTTCTGTAGCTATGACATATATAAGATTCAGATTTGAGGCTTAGCTATAAATACTTTTAAAAAGAGGTGAAAGTCCAAATTTCGAAATATTTGGTTTTTAGTGGTATGAATTCATAAAAAAAAATTTTTTTTATAAATTTTTTGCGCTTTATTCAATTAATGAACTTTTAATAATTTAAAAATTTTTTAAATACTTTTTTAAAAAAAAATTTTTTAATTTTTACTAATTCATTCATAGGCATTTATTTTTTTATCTCTTAACATAATTTATAAACAGTCTTTCTCAAAGGCTAGAAAAGTTTCAAAAAAAAGGTTAAAGTAATAAATTAGGTAATTTCTTTAAAAAATCAACAACAATCTGCAATTCTATAAAAATATCATCATTATTTTGGATATCTAAGGAACTTAAAACAGTACTACAGAATTTATCAGTCAGTTCTTTTCGTGACCTAACGTGCCTAAGTGATGAAATCAAAGGATCTGAAGATGCTGAAAGTATATTGAACAAGCCCTCATTCTGTCGAATACGTGAAATCTAACATGTATTGCTATATCTGTACTTCTTATAATCTTTGTTTTTAGACTCTTGGGCTTCTTCTGATAATTCTCCTATTGGTAAGGCTTGATAATTGATAATTTGTCCACTATGAGCTAAGATCTTATGGACAGAGGGTGTCAATAATTTTTGGCTGTATTTATGTTCTAATATGTCTGCAGTTTCCTTGGTATACTTTTCAAATTTTTCTACTTTAACGGGTTCTCTACAGGATAGTACGTTTAAAATAACTTGTAATCTTTTTATCACGTCCTCATCGACTCCCGTTATTTCTGTTTCTGGTTTCTCAAAAAATCGCCTTGCTGTGTTTCCGTCATTTGTGTTACCAAATCCTTGCTTAGGAGTATCTACTATAATACCCAGTTTTTCTCGAAATTGATCTTGTATTATTTTTTTGAAATGTTTCCAGTGGCGACTGCTATTTTTCTCTGTTTCGTAAAATCCCCACAGTTTTCAATTTGTTTTGTTGGTCTTCCTCTGGAGGCCTGTGATGTGCTAGGAATATCATCAAGTGATAGCTCAAAGTCCTTTTTAAGAAAGTCTGCATACTTTATATAAAAATTCGCTTTGGTTCTATTACATGACACCCAATATCTCTTTGTGTTGCAGTAAAAGTTGTTTAACTTTTGTGTATGCTCATCCTTAATATGTTTCGGGTATTTGTTTTTTACCGCAACCACAAATGAATCTCCATTTTCGCTGTTTGCAAATATTTCAAGCATATTTCGCTGTTTTCCTTGGAAACTTGCGTAGCTCACACTTTAAATAGTCAGAAAAGACTGAGTTATTGAGGCTTAAAATTTGACTTTTATACAAATACAGATACAAAATATTGTGTTACAAACCTCAAACATAATACTTGTTCAGCGAAAAAATTGAACTACCTAATAAGCTAAATTCCTTGTATGATATCTACCGTAATAAAACAGGTGTCTATAAAGTTGGCCTGCACTAAAGTTCACTGTTATCAGAAGTGCATCTACCTGTATTCTATACAAAAAATACAGCTTTATTCTATTTGACATTACTAGATATTTTTAAATTGCATTAAAAACTTAGATATAAATATCTGAGGCAAGTATTACTATTTCGCTATACAAAAGCGAATTTTCTTAAAAAGAGTGAAATGATTTGGTAAAAGTGACAAATCAAGCGTTTTGGAGGTGGGGCAAAGCCCATGTTTAATGGACAGAAGTTTTCTAGGTACTCTTTACATATGCATCTACTTATTTGCGTCAAATAGTTTTGGAAATAGGATGAATAAATTAAGAAAGGGGCGTGGTAACGTCCATATTTACAATTTTTAATTTATTTTGAGTGATGTCTATATTCGCTGCAAACATTCTATCAAATTCAGATTAACAATTTCCAAGTCAAAATATCATAGACTGAAAATCGTCATCACACAACAAATTCAGTTTTATGCATATCATGTCACATAAGTAGCTATAACTTCTAAATGGTCAAATTCATGCAGGTTACAATTTTTGTTGGCAGATATGTCAACTATAATCTCCCATTCACCAATCCTTGATTGACATTGATTTGTGGATTATAGGCCAAGGTAAATTTGAAAAACTATGCTAAAAACGATATTTTTTAAAAAATTCATGAAAATTACTAACTAAAATTTTTTTTCTACGTCTTGAAATTATTTATTTTAAAATACCATAAATTCAGAGAGCATACCTCAAATTCCCATGTTTTTTCAAACTTTTGAAATTTTCCATTTTTAATATTGCAAAAAATGTAAAAAAATGCTATTTTAATGAACGATAAAAAGTTATCCAACTTTGAGCACCCATAAAAACCAAACTACTTGTCATAAATTAAAAAAGTTTTCGGTTTTAGAACCTTTGGTCAATTATCTGTCAAATAAAAAAAAAAAGTTTCGAAAATCAGAAATCGAAAATTTGATTTTAACAATCACTTTTTGAAAAAGGAGCCACTGTGCGCCGTGCCACTCGCACCATCATTTTCCACTTTATTGTTGTAAATTAATTTGATAGAAAAATATTTGTTTTCTATTTCTGTAACGTATGCTTCTTCAGCAGTTGCAAGTTCATCTGAATCAATTAAAGCATCTACAGTAATCCCCGCTTATATGCACGCCGTTTATAAGCATTTCTCGCTTATATGCATCAAAACTTGTGCACTTTCATTTCTCCATTTAGATTTGTTAACAATTTTCTCCTTTATATGCACACGCTTTATGCACTTCTTGGATATAAGCTCCAATTTTTTCCTCCAATCACGCTTATATGCACGACAGGGAAAAAATTTTAGTTTTTTTTTTTCAAGTCAAAAAATTATTGATATCAAACAATCGTGTCATTCCTATTGTAATGTGAAATGTGCTTGACAGTAGCTTGCCATGCTGGGAAGGTTTAAATGAAAATGTAATTGTTGCCCTATTTTGCAATCGGATGATGAAGAAACAGACATTGCAGCTTAAATAGATCCAATTCCTTCATTGAGTGCAGCTTTGGCCTCATTAGACACGCTTCGAAAGTTCCTTTTGCCAATAAATAAGTTTATTGACGAACTTGATGACATTGAAGAACATATTTTTAAGGGCTGCAGTCATATTCAATCCAAGATTACTTGTTTTTTAAGAGAGAATAATTTTGCAATTCAATATATATATGTACTCTGTATACACATATGTACTATGTATATATTTTTTTGATTTGCTTTTTATTTTTTTACTGGAATACATATTCATAAAATATCAAATGTTTATTTTCACAGCTTTTTGCCTTTAAAAATATTTTTGTAGGATTCTAGTTAGTTGGCTTTAGGTAACACCTTAAATGATACTACGATTCTATACAAGCATATTTGGTAGATATAGCCGAATTTTTATATATGCACTTTTCATGCATATAAACGAGTTTTTCTAAATGCATTTCACGCTTATATGCACCAAAAATCAATCATTTTCAGAAATGCTTATAAGCGGGGATTACTGTATTTGAATTTGTAGGTTTTCGAACTGTTTGAATAACTCGTCAGCTTTCTCGGCACTCACCTTTACTTCATTGAAGGAGATTTCTGTATTTGTATTTCCCACGTAGTTATAAATCCTTGTTAAAGCACCTTTAATGGTATGTCTTTGTCGTTTTAACTCTTCCATTTGCAATATTATTTATTTCTCAAATGTAAATAAAGTGAAGTTTGCTGCTGTGCGTTAAAAATTTTTAATTGTCAATTTGTCACCTGTACGGCCAATGTCGGTATTAATATTTGCTACTTGTGGAGTTACCAACCGCCGCCAGATGTCAATGAGTTTTCTTGGTTTGCTGCACGACTACTGTCAGTATGAATCTTGCAACTTGTGGAGCTACCAACCGCCGCCAGATGTCAATAAGTTTTCTTGAATTATTCGGTGCTCCGCTGGATACGCTTTAGTATGATTGAGGTTACGTGTGCTTTGCAATACACACTTTTCACAATTTCCTTGAAATTACACTTGAACAAATTGAAACAAGCTCTTCCGTCTCGAAAGGACCAAAATATATGTTGAAATAACAAACAACTGAATTTTTAATTGTATTTTAAAGTGTTTTAATGGTTGAGCTTGCTTCAATTTGCTCTTGTTGAAATTAGCTTATACAAAGAACTGAACTAAAAAATGAACTATGAATACATACAGAAAAGTATAAAGAATTCAGAGTTGTAAAAATAAATGATACGTAAAACTAGAATAATGTAGTAAAGTGTAGTAGGATTCTGAACAAACAATATTTCGAAAATAAAATTTTACATTGCCAAACATGTTGCGAAATGATACAAATAGCCGAAATGTAACAATAGTTATTTAATTACAAAAAAAAACTCCCGCATAAATCAAAAAAACACTTTGCAGTCAAATTTCAAATATTTCCCTAATAAAAAACAAGAAGGCGTTTTTGTACGAATGTAACTTTTTGCTTTATTTTGTTTTCAATTTCTTTTACTCGTATTCTGTACCTAACTACAATTACACTAGTTTACAAATTTGGGCTTCATCTCAAGATCTGGTTTCTCATAAAACTTTTACGATGTATTTTGGGGCGTATATTCCAAAAACGCCAGCCTTTTTTTTTTAAGAATCGTTTTCGAGTTATCCCCCAAAAAACCCGTTTTTTGGCACTTTTTTTATTTATTTGTCCACGTCTCCATCAAATTATTTTCTACTCAAATCTAATGTATATCATTGCAAAGATATTTTTGTCTTCTTTCTAATGATATGCTGTTTGGGTAAATCGAATAAGATTTTCCGGAGTTACAAGTGAAAAGAAAGTTAAAGTTAAAGTTAAAAAAAAATAACTTTTTTAGTCTTTTTTAAAAGTCACATAATTTCAATTGCTCCGTTTGAATACAAAAAAATTAACTTAAATTTTTTTTAAGGTTTAAAATGAAAGACTCAATGGAAAATGCTAGTTTCCATATTTTCATGCAATCCCGTATATAGGCCTTTGACTTTGTAATAGAATAAGGAACTACTTCGATTTTTGGTTTTCTTTGGTTTTTTATTGTCTTATATGTTCAATTGTACCCTATAAAAGATAAATCCGAAAGTTCTTTTAAATTTAGGCTTGGACTTTTCAGACCGGTGCATATTTTTCCCCTTTTTATTTTTTTAATTATAACTCAAAAACTATACATTTTGGGTAGATACTGATTACCAGATTTTTTCTAGGGAATAAAATTTCCTATCGAAATGACACTTTATAAAGTCAAAAAATTTATTTTTTCACCAAAATAACCTTAAAAAACTGATCTAAAAAATCCGAAAAATATAAATTTTTTGAAGCTTTTTTCATATCTAAGATCATATATTTTATATCGAAATTTTGAATAAATACCTTCATAATTATCATTGATAAGCTGAAAATAACTTTTTTATTGAATAAAAAATATTTTTGTGTGTAAAAACTGAAACTAGCATGGTGTAAAGGTAAAAATTTGTAAAATCATACAAAAGTAGGCAACTTTGAACGTCTATACCTTAGCCAATTTTCATCAGAAACTACTTTTTTTAGACACCATTTTAACGAAAATAACGTCAGCTTTCTTTTTTGTGCTAAAAAGACCCCAAGTTCCATTCAGAAAAAAATTATTCCCAAAAATTAAAAAAAAACTAAATTTTTTCGGTTTTTTTAAAATAGTTTTTTAAAGTTATTTTGGTGAAAAAATAAATGTTTTGACTTTATAAAGTGCCATTTCGATAGGAAATTTTATTCTCTACAAAAAATCAGGTAATCAGTATCTATCCAAAATGTATAGTTTCTCAGTTATAATTAAAAAATAAAAATGGGACAAATATGCACCGTCCTCAAAATTCCAAGTTTAAATTTGTATTTGTACTTTTGGATTTATCTTTTATAAACACGCACACCATGTACACACACACCAAAATGCAGTAAAAAATACTGAAGAGTCAACAGCACCTAGTCAAACGGGTCCCCTCTCTGCTAAGTCACCATGGAGTGTGCAATGTAGCTCTCTTTTGATCCCCCAGCAGGGAAATGTGTCACCTATGCCCCAGCAGGAAAATAATGCAACAACCGCAAGTATTAAATTTCTAAATGTTTCTAATACTTCAAGCAAAAAAAATACCTTTACCTCCGATATTACCCCCAACAAGGCTGTAACTTCAGCGATCCAAACTGGAATGGATCGCTATATTAAAATCAAGAGAAAGTTAAGTCCTAAGAGTAATGCAAGTAACTCAAAAAAGATGTTTAAATTAAGCAAAAGTGAACAAATTACTAACAACCCACTTAGCGAAAATCGATATGCTTTGCTTGATATCGACTCATCTAAATTGAAAGACGTCAAAATGGTCGACTCAAACAATAAAACGCCTAAGCCTCCCCCATCTACTTACGTGAACGCAGCTCTAATGCACTTGTTTGTAATTTAGTTTCTCTAATTGGAAAAGATGGCTTTCATATAATACCTCTCACGAAATGCAATGTTTCCGAAACTAAAATACAAATTTACGCAGAAAAAAATTATAGAACAATTGCCACTTACCTAGAAAAAAATAAAAAGAGTTACTACACCTACCAGCTTAAAAGCAGCAAAGGTTTAACAATTGTAATTAAAGGCATAGAACTCGATGTCGAACAAAATGAAATTAAAGAAGCTATAATTCATGCCGGATTTAACCCGAAGTCAATTTTCAACATTAGAAACAAAAATAAAATCCCACAGCCGCTTTTTCGTGTTGAACTTGAACCAGATACCCGAAAATTGCAAAAAGATGAGGTTCATCCTATTTATAATCTGCGTTACCTACTAAACCGCAGAATATCCGTTGAGGAGCCCCTTAAACGAATGGGCCCTGTGCAGTGCACAAACTGCCAGGAATTTGGCCACACCAAATCTTATTGTACGCTTCGTACTATTTGTGTTGCTTGTGGCGACTTTCACCCCTCGTCAGCATGTTCTACTGACAAAAAAGATTCTACTACAAAAAAAATGCAACAATTGCGGACTACAGGGGGTGCCCAGTATATGCTGAATTGAAGAACAAAATGCACTTACGTAAGGAAATAGTTCGAAGTTCACCTACCCAAGTCACGCAGTTTTTTACAAATAATATTGTACCTACAAACTTGCCCAACACATCAGCTCAGACCTATGCTAACGTGCTTAAATCTAGTCAGGATAAACCTACAAATATCATTAGCAACTCTCAAAATTTTGAGACCATGCTCATGACGCAGACAATGATGCATGAGATGATGAACAATCAAAACCAACTTATGAAAGTTTTGATTGGAAATAAATTAACACTCTTAAAATCTGTCATTGGAATGCAAACGGCGTAAGCCAACACGAATTAGAAATTAAAAACTTTCTTTGCAGTAATGAAATTGATGTTTTACTTATTTCTGAAACACATCTTACCCTCATGAACAATTTTAAAATTGAAGGGTACAGATTCTACAAAACCTGTCACCCTGATGGTAAAGCGCGAGGAGGTGCAGGAATACTCATTAAAAATCGTATAAAGCACTACGCACTTGAGCAGTATGGGAGGGACTACCTACAAGCTACTTCGATTTGCTTACAATGTTATGATGATAAAGTAACAGTTTCAGCTATATTGTCCGCCAAGATATAAAATCACGGAAGCCCAGTTCGACCACTTTTTTAATTCATTAGGGTCAAAATTCATTGCTGCTGGTGACTACAATGCGAAGCATAGCCATTGGGGCTCCCGATCCCAAAAGGCAGAGCACTTTGGCTTTCTTTAAGCAATCGCCGCAATGGACTTGATTATGTCTCCACTGGCCAACCAACTTATTGGCCATCAGACCGTCAAAAAATTCCAGACCTTATGGATTTTGCAATTATAAAAGGAATCAATAAGAGGCAAATTTCAGTAGAATCATGTTTTGATTTAAGCTCTGATCACTCTCCTGTTATTATGCATATTCATAAATATGTGGAGATGTTGCAGGCACCCAATGGGCTTACAACAAATAAAACTAATTGGCTAAAATATAAAAAATACATCAGTAGCCATCTATCTGTTAATGTAAGCCTTAAAGATTTGGAGGAGCTGGAATCGGCCCTACAGTCATTTAACAGCATGCTTATATCAGCTGCTCTTCATGCAACTCCTGTGCATACAGTGTCATCCCACAAAATTCAACGCCTCAACTCTTCCCTCATAGAACGTTTAGTGATGAAAAAACGACGTCTCAGGCGTCATTGGCAAGAGGTTAGGTCACCCACACTTAAACATAAACTAACTCTTGCCAAAATGGAACTAAGAAAGGCCCTACGAGAAGAGTCTGAAAGAGGTATTGACACGTATTTTAAAAAGCTGAGCCCTTTACAGTCTTCTAACTACTCTTTATGGAAAGCCATCAGGGGTATGAAAAACCCCACTGACTTAGATTCCCCCATAAGACTAAGCAATGGGCACTGGGCCAGAAGTGATGAAGAAAAATGCCAAGCATTTGCTCACCATTTAAAACATGTATTTCAGCCAAATCCCCAGGGCAACAGCTTCGAAATACCACAAGAAACTCAAAATATGAGACAAATTCTGTTGCGCTTCACAACTAAAGACGTTAAATTTTTCATACAAACGCAACTTAACAAGAAGAAAGCACCTGGTCATGACCTTATAACTGCTAACATGCTGATTGAATTACCTTGTTGTGCAGTCAAACATTTAACCATACTTTTCAATGGTATTACTCGATTGGGCCACTACCCAGAAGTGTGGAAAATGTCTCAAATTACAATGATTCCTAAACCTGGGAAAAATCCCACACAAGTTTCATCATATCGGCCAATAAGCTTATTGCCCTCCACATCAAAACTTTTCGAAAAGTTGCTACTTTCGAAAATTATGCCCCACATAACCCAAATGAGCATAATACCTCAACACCAATTTGGTTTCCGCAGGAAACACGGAACTATAGAGCAAGTTCACAGGATAGTAGCGCAAATTAGAAAGACATACGAAGATAAAAAATACTGCTCTGCAGTGTTCCTTGATGTAGCGCAAGCTTTTGATAAGGTGTGGCACGAAGGACTTTTATATAAAATTAAAAAATTACTCCCTAAAAATACACACGTTTTACTAGGGTCCTACCTTACAGGGCGAAAGTTCGGTGTAAAATGTAAAAATTACATTTCAGATGATGTGGAAATTTTTGCAGGCGTGCCGCAAGGTAGCGTTCTTGGCCCAATTTTTTACCTTTTATACACTTATGACTTGCCAACAAACAACTCTATGCTTTCATCTACTTTTGCTGATGGCACTGCAATTTTGTCTTGTCACGCAGACCCTAATAGTGCGTCACATACCCTCGATGAACATATGCGCCTAGTTGAAACATGGCTTTTAAACTGGCGAATAAATGTTAATGAGCAAAAAAGTTCACATGTAACTTTTACACTTAATAAAAAGACTTGCCCTACAGTTCACCTAAATAACACCGCAATACCTCAGAGCACTGAAGTCAAATATTTAGGTATGTACCTAGACAGACGGCTTACTTGGAAAGCTCATATTGAAAAGAAAAGAATTCAAATGAAATTGAAAGCATCAAGCATTAATTGGCTTCTACATAAACACTCAAAATTAAATCTTGAATATAAAGTACTTTTGTATAAAGCTATTATAATACCTATTTGGTCGTACGGAATCCAACTGTGGGGCAACGCAAGCTTATCAAATATAGAACTATTGAAGAGGTCTCGAACTATTTCTGGTGCACCTTGGTATGTCAAGAATATAAACATACACCAAGACCTTGGTATACCTTTTATTCAGCAGCTAATGGAAATCAAAAAGCGATCATATCATCTAAAACTGCAGCAACATCCAAACACGCTGGCTAGGAACCTACTCCTTACATCGCATACATCTCGACTAAAGAGACAAGACCTGCCACCCCTGTAGCCATTATATGTATACACGTATAATGGTAACTCCTTCAACAACTCAAGACTGAGTTTAATTTGAGGAAAAACCACATTTCTTAGCAATGGCTTAGAAAAGTTCAACTCTCCATTAGTTTTTAAGATCTGTTTACTTATTGTTAGTCTCCAAGCGAGTTGTTACAATAAATAAAATAACAAGTTTGAAAAAAAAAAAAATCTTTTATAGGGTACAATTGAACATATATGATAATACAATATCTTTAACGAATCAGTTCGTTATTTAATTTCATAGTCAATGGGCTATATACGGAAATGCATGAAAATATGGAAATTACCTATTTTAATTGATTTTGAAATAGCACTCACAGTTTTTAGACGACTTGGCCCAAATTAAACTTAAAATATTTATAAAAGAATAATCTTTCATTTTAAACCTTAAAAAAAAGTTAAGTTATTTTTTTTGTATTCAAAAGGAGCAATTAAAATTTTGTGACTTTTAAAAATGACTAAAAAAGTTACTTTTTTTAACTTTGATCGCTTGTAACTCCGGAAAATCTTATTCGATTAACTCAAACAGCATATCATTAGTAAAAAGAGAACAATTTCTTTAGAATAATGTACATTTTATTTGAGTCGAAAAAAATTGGATGGAGATATGGGCAAATAAATGAAAAAAGTGCCAAAAAACGGGGTTTTTGGGGATTTGGTTAGCATTTTTGGAATCTACGCTTCAAAATACATCGTAAAAGTCTTATGAGAAACCCGATCTTTTATTGTGTAAACTAGTGTTATATACCTAAGTATATAATGTTTTGTAAAAAAAAGTGAAAATATAGTTTTAAGAAATGTTAGGGTATGGAAAAATAGTCTCACCCATTTTGAAAAAAGTAAAACGAAAAGACGAGAAATCGGTATTATTGAAAAATATTTAAGCAAAATGTGCAAAATTCCAAAGCAGACGGTTATAATAAGTAGGTATAATGCATTGACGAATATTAAAAAAAAAAAATAAAAAAAGAGTTCATATTCAACAAAGGCAGCAGTGACAATTAAAGGACTTAAGGAAATTTTTGAGAAAGTTCAGCTTTGGAACTCAACGTGATACAACAAATGTTATTAGTAGAAGCAAAAATGGAGTTGTAAAGTTGGTGCAAGATCTTTTTAAATCAAAAGCTTTGTCTCCACTGCAATATGTTGGTTGTCAGCAGCACGTTTAGATTTAATTTTGAAACATGTTATAAATGAGTTACTTGTCGGAAAATCAACATCACCAAATATTTCATATGATATCTTTTCGGTACCTTAAATAGAACTTCATTCAGAACGCTGAAAAATTGAAAATTAAATGCATCAAGTGGCGTGATGATATGCACTATTTATATGAGCTTAGACAAATTAATAAATTTTATGAAAAAAATAAAAGATTTCCCTGTATAAAGTTTAGAGCTATACCAGCGGTCAGCAATTCTCGCTGGAATTCTAGGGCTATTCTTGCGATTTTAACGTTCATACTCATCCCCGAACACAGAATACAACTTTTGCCGATTTGTAAATTTATATGCAGTGCTTGGCATGACGTGTAGTTCTCTGATCATTGTTTTCAAACCAATGGTTTTAAAAATTTGGAAATATAAGTCAAGCCCTGCAAAAGTCCTCATAAATGTTTACTCAAACACTGGGTTAAGGAAGATCCTGCCATTTTAAATTTAAAGCGATCTAATATATTTGCAGAGCGAGCCATTAAAGTTATACAAGAAATGTATCCTAAATGTAAAACTGAGCGAACATTAATTCTAAATTTAATTCTTCTAATATAATAATAAATAAAATGTACCTATTCTTCAACGAAATCTTCGATTTTTTAATAATTAAATAGACTTCATTGTCAAAGAAATTTTTTTATCTTATTCTAATTTTTTGAAGACATATAAATTTTTTAATTATCTTCATGCGGGAACTTTTTTTGATAAATAAAACAAAATCAAACTTTTTCATAGTTTTTTCATTATTTCTCATAATGTGGTGCCATATAAAATAGGTGTTACAAAAAAGACATACCCCTAATGTACATATTTTTTTAATACATTGGTTTTCACTATAAAATAAATATATTTTGTAAAAGTGTGATGAATCTCGTGGGCCAGAAAAATTATCAAAGCGGGCCCCTGCTCTAGATGTTGGTCGAATCGGATGTCATACAGTTGTTACAACTGAAGCACAACAGGGACTTGGCCGCAATGAGAAGATGTGATTCATTACTTCAAAGATCAAGAACTAATTATTTCCAAACAAAATTTTAAATAACATAGTTATTATGTAATTCATTATCTCAATAGCTCGTAATTTTTTATATCGTATTGTCTAAATGAAGTTTGTGAAACCCTTTACATAATAAAAAATATTAAAATTTTATTAGTGTTTGATTATACGGATTTTGGATTATACGCAATACCCCGGGTTTTATTTGATTCGGATAATCGAGATTCTACTGTACTTGAATTTGACATAGAAATGAACGATCCAAAGAGATAAATAGTTCTTTCGGAAATGTTGCATTCATTTGGCTGATTATTATGTTCAACAAAGCTCTCCATAAGAGGCATTGTTTCTTTGCGTATTATTTCTCCTCGATGTCAAATTCAGATAATTTGTTTGCCAGAGAAAAAAGAAATATTCCAATTTTGCTTAAAATTGTAATGTTTGGAGTCACTATTAAGTTAAGACAATAATTCAGTTTTTCTTTAAATTTGTAATCAAGGATATGTCATCGTTTGCTATAATGCACTCTTTTTTTAAAATAGGCAAGTAAACAATTTTCAGGTGTATTGTAGGGTATGTGTCTCCCTCAACTTCATTAAATGCCATTTCGAATGGCTGTAGCAATTTAACTACATACAGTCCGTGATAAAACGATAGCACAAACTTTATTTCGGGTCTTCCGATTCCAGTCCATATATTGAATTGAATCGGATTCCAGGGAAAATGCGAAATAAAGTTTGTGCCCCCAAAAATAAAAAGCGTGGACTACTTAACTTAATCGGGAATTAAGTAGTTGTACGTAGGCAGCAATTAACCGGTAGTACCGTGATATTTGAGCAGGATATTGAAGGATTCATTCAGCAAAAATTGTAAGAGTTTTTCCGGGACAACAACTTGAAGCCTCTAGGATGGCCTGCGCGTTTTCCTGACCTAAATATTATTGTAAACTGCTGGGGTTGTTTGACTCGACAGGTGTATGCAGAAAACCGGCAGTATGAGTCCATCCACGAGCTCAAAAACAGCATCTTAGCCCACTGGTAGGCTAAGTACGTTATAAAGCGATTTAAATCCTTACAAAAGCGATTGACTGAAGTGGTAGAGAATAAAGGAGGATCCACCCATTATTAAAATAATGTTTTACTTTTATTTTTTTACAACAGTTAGAACGAATTTAAGTTACAAACATTTTGTGCTATCGTTTTGTCGCACCTTAAAATTAAGGTTTTTGGTTCAAAATGCATTAATTTTTTAAAGAAATTCTTCACAAGTTATTTATATTTATACCATGAAAATAAGTTTTAAATAATTGTTGTAAATCCTTTAAAACACCTAAAAACTAGTTGTGCTATCGTTTTGTCGCGGACTGTATGCATTAAGCTAACATGTGCATTGTGCAACATTTATATCGCTTACACTTTCTAATTAATTTTTTTTTCCAAATTTTGTACCACTGCATTCCAATTATGTAGTTTCCAGAGATTCTAATAAGTTATAAACAATGTTCCATCTCGTTGAAGAAAAACTTTTCAGGGTTGGTTTTAAAAACGAGTTACAACCAGATTTCTTAAAATATCGTACTAACCTTGTGCTAGCTCAACATATAGTAGACATTTCTTCAACGTGCTCAATTGCATTCTGTATATAATTGTATATCATATGATTAAAGCAAAAGACCTGTGTATAAGATCTAAAACCCGCCTGCATATTTCTTCTTCTTTCAGTTACAAAAATTGCTTTATCTAAGCAGCATCCAAAATCTCTTAAAGTTTTTGTAACTTTTTCGCGTATTATTTGATTTAAAAAAATCGAAAATGCAATAAAAAAAAGGATATTTCCGGCTTGAACGAGTTTAATTTGTTTTTAATCAAATATGAACTAATTTTAACATTAACCTTAAAAAAATAACCTGACATGAAGTATCAAAACCGCTTGGAAGTAACACCAAGTGAGCCTAGTGCTATTATATACCGTAAAAAGAAATAGATTCAGAAACGTTAATCTTCGTTTTCAGCACGGTGTAATTATTCTTGTAAATAATTAAAATGTGATGCCATTGCATTACAATCCAGGAAGGAACTCTTGATTCCTGTTTACATGCATATCATTTTGGTGTTGATTCATTCTTTTTTTAAAATAAAAATAAATTTTAAATTTGGCCAATTTCAAGTTTATTTCAAAGAGATAATTTATTTTCGGAGGCCAACTAATTCTTAACATTTTCGGTCTCAACATTTTCTTTCGGAGAGTTGATATTTACAAAGATAGAAGAATAGTTCTCTGGTTTTTCCTAAATTTATAAAAAATATTGCTCAGTAATGGTTCGACTTATGGCGATATGGTACATCATTAAATAGTTTATGCTATGTACTTAAACAAAACAGCAAAATCAAATACGTGACGGTATAGCTCATCTGCCCATTTGACAAGAACACAACCAAAAAACTTTACCTCAAACATGAAATAAAAAATGCAAATGGTCGAAACCAATTAAAAAAGGTTGACTTATGGGTAAACAAATTTGGTTGTGAAACTTAAGCTACAGCATACTTTGCACCACAACGGACCACGGGTCCATTCTACATATTTGGTCTTGTCAAATATGAAGCCAATGTAAACTTTACTTTAAAGTTGAGGTCTTAAGTGGCATTGAAAAATAAACGAAACAACAAAATAAACATAGTACACTGCGAAAAATCATTTAGTGCTCAAAAGTTTTATTTTTTTTTAATTTATTGAAATAATTTTTATGTTTCATTTCAATCGATGATAAGTTGGCCAGGCCGACACTCAAATACCCAACACATTGAAAGCACCTTTTAAATAAATGTTAAAATGATGTTGAAGAGGTTGAGTAAGTTGAAAATAATGTAAATTGTTTAAATGTTGAAAAGTGTTGAAACAGTTGAAAAAAACTGAAAAAATCTAAAAAATATTGAAAAAGTTGAAAGCGGTTGAAAAACTCAAAAAAAATTTTGAAGAGGTTGAAAAATGTTGAAACAATTCAAAATCGATGAAAAAGTCGAGAAAAAAAAGGAAATTACGAACAAAGTTGAAAGAGGTTGAAAGAGTAGAAAAAAATTTGAAAAATATTGTAAAAAATTGAAAAATGTTGAAAAGGTGGAAAAAATATGGGAAATGTTGCAAAATGCTTAAAGCAGTTGAAAAGCTCAAAAGAAGTTGAAAGAGGTTGAGAAATGTTGAAACAATTCAAAATCGCTGAAAAAGTCTTAAAAATAAAGAAAATAATGAAGAAAGTTGAAAGAGTTTGAAAAAGTTGAACAACGGGATATATTGGAAAAAGTTAATAGGTTGAAAAAGTCAAAAAAATATGGAAAAGGTTGAAAAAAATCGAAGAAAAATGAAAGAGTTGAAATATGTCACGACCACTTCTCCAATTCCACATACTTTTGCTTCAATAAATTATATTCGTGATTGACATGCGCATACCAAATTTCAACATAATATAGTTTCTATAGTTTGCGATATATGTCGTAATTAGTCTTAAAATTTAGGGCGGTGACACACCCAATGGTACCATCCATTCCGATTTTGATCCAGAAATAGTTTTCCATAAACTTCTTACAACAAATATCAGCATGATCGCTCACATATTTCGATAGATATGCCATTAAGCTTATTTTATTTGTATGGGAGGTGCGACTCCCCACTGTTATTATTTCAGACCTATTGCTCCAACAGTTCGCTTAAAAAAGCGCTTACAACTTTATGTTAATGTGGGAGATGCCACGCCCACTGATATAATCCTGTCGAATTGCCTCCAATTTCAAAGCTTATAGTAACGGAGAAGATTACTCTCATAGTGCACTGTCAATAGCAGAGGTTCCCAAAGTGGTCCAGGGGTCCACGGGAGACTCGACGGGGGCCTACGTCGGCGTGACAAAAAATGGGAGTTCACAATTCGTAAGCGGGGGTCCACGAAAATTTTTCTGCTTTCGATAGTGAAGAACTTAAATTTTAGCTTGACTTCATCTATCAATGTAGGCAGAAAATAATTTTAATTATATAATTAACGACTGTTAACAATAATGACACAGGCCGACAAAACTAAACGAAAGTCCAGAACCAGAGACCGACCTAGCATACCCAATGGTCTTTGATGCGCTGAATCCGAATCCGAGCTCAGAATTGCTCCTATACGTCAAGTTTTTGAGATATCCTAACCTAAAAGTGAAAAAAAACGGTTTTTGGGTATATTTGAGGTTATTTTACATCGAGAATAAATTTTTTTTTTTCCAAAACGGGTTGTGGCATCTGAAACTACTGCTCTTTCCCTTCAATTCGGCCTATGTAATTAATAGTGTAATAATTGCATATTTGCATAAATACAACACAAAAAAATATACTATTTTTCTTTTTATTTTTACCACTCCGAGAATTTATTGGTTCCTTGTGCTGAAAGTAGATGTCAAAAAAGTCAAGTTGGATGGAATCACTTTTTTGGTTGGCCAACTTTACATTTTTGACATCCACTCACAGCACAATCAATTAATTAATTAACCAATCAATTCTCACTTTTTGTCGAAAACTATTAAATCGTGATTGGAACTCAGCCGCAACGCAAATTTCCATAGTTAGATCTAATCTTCACATTTTTTGTCGAGTTTTGGGAATATGGTAGAAATATAGCTGCATAGGGTCCAACTTAACCAGCAAAATTTTGAAAGTGGCCTATGAAAAAAAAAAATCTGGGACCCTCTGGTCTATAGTATTAAACTTTTGAAGTGAAACTTCTTTAGGGGGGTCATTTGAAAAATTTGTAACGCAACGCAAAATTTCTAACGCAACGCTAAATTTGAAACGAAAAACATGAAATCATGAAACGCTTTTTTTAAGTAGGATATAGAATAGCTACAGCAATAAATTATATATCAAATTAAAGTATTCGTCAAGCAGAGTGTGCTAAAACTATCAGCTTTGAGATCGGGTAACCAAAAGCTGAGATATAACCGTGGAAAGATTTTCTATTTTTTCAATTTTGTCAAGCCATGCACTGATCAACTACCAAAGCCTTGCTATAGCGAGGAAAATTACGTTGATTGCTTTCTATAACTATGTTTATGCGAGAGCTTAGTTCGTTTTACCGAGTACCGATCGGAAATCGTGCAAGAGTCGACACACTTCGTGAGTTCAAAGAGCTTTGAATCAAATTCTGTCGCATAAGCTTATTTTATGTTTATTGCATGGACGTAAATGCAATGATAAAACAAATCTTAAAATTGCATTGCGTACTAACTACCAGGGTCTACGACGCAAAAACAAATAAACGAAATAAAAGAAATTAAATAGAACAAAAAAAACCTTTTGAAAACTAAACTGCGATAGAATGCGACGAAAATGTTTATTAAAATGATAAAAATTGACGGCAGAATATAGAATATCTACAGCAGTAAATGATATACAGTAATCCCCGCTTATAAGCATTTCTGAAAATGATTGATTTTTGGTGCATATAAGCGTGAAATGCATTTAGAAAAACTCGTTTATATGCATGAAAAGTGCATATATAAAAATTCGGCTATATCTACCAAATATGCTTGTATAGAATCGTAGTTTCATTTAAGCTGTTACCGAAAGCCAACTAACTAGAACCCTACAAAAATAATTTTAAAGGTAAAAAGCTGTGAAAATAAACATTTGATTTTTTATGAATATGTATTCCAGTAAAAAAATAAAAAGCAAATCAAAAAAAAAATATATATAGTACAAATGTGTATACAGAGTACATATATATATTGAATTGCAAAATTATTCTTTCTTAAAAAACAAGTAATCTTGGATTGAATATGACTGCAGCCCTTAAAAATATGTTCTTCAATGTCATCAAGTTCGTCAATAAACTTATTTATTGGCAAAAGTAACTTTCGAAGCGTGTCTAATGAGGCCAAAGCTGCACTCAATGAAGGAATCGGATCTTCATCATCCGATTGCAAAATAGGGCAACAATTTCATTTTCATTTAACTCTTCCCAGCATGGCAAGCTACTGTCAAGCACATTTGACATTACAATAGGAATGACACGATTGTTTGATATCAATAATTTTTTGACTTGAAAAAAAAACTACAATTTTTTCCCTGTCGTGCATATAAGCGTGAATGGAGGAAAAAATTGGAGATTTTTGGGGCTTATAGAAAATTGTTAACAAATCTAAATGGAGAAATGAAATTGCACAAGTTTTGATGCATATAAGCGAGAAATGCTTATAAACGGCGTGCATATAAGCGGGGATTACTGTATCAAATAAAAGATCTCATCGAGCTGAGTGCACTAAAACTATCAGCTTCAAGATTGGTTAATAAAATGCTCAGGCATAAACGTGGAAAGATTAAATTAAATCTTAAATTTTTTCAAGTAATTCACTGATTAACTACCAAAGCCTTACTTTAACTATTCTAGATCCCGTCAACTTTTATCATTTTAATAAAACATTTTCATCTCATTCTTTCGCAGTTTCACTTCTACCGCGAGTGAACTGCACACATGTTTTTTTTTTGTTTGTATGGGAGGTGCCACGCTCACAGGCACTATTTATTTCACCCTTCAACGAGTTTTGTCAGTATACCGACTTAGCTTGTAGTTATGACTGCTTTCAGTAGTTTCATCTATAAAATTTTTATGGAAATCTTGGTATCGAGTTATTCGGAATGGAAATTATCAATTGTTAAAAAGTGCCACGCCTACTTTTCCAATTTCAACCACTTTTCATACAACTCAAGATATATACGATCTGTATCCGTTTACCAAATTTTATTACAATATCTTGCATGGTTTACGAGATATAGCGTTATAAAAGTTAATATTTAGGGCAGTAACACGCCCCTTGAAGAGCTTTTGAAAACGTGATATCTAGCTCAATCCTAATTTCGTTCAAATGTGCACCAAATCACCAAGTTTCATCAAAATCGTAGCAACTTTTTTCAAAATAGGCATGGGTATATATACTTATAGTATAGGCGTGTCCGTCAACCGATTTCACCCATTTATATATTTATATGCTAGCAGCTTGTAAGTAGGAAGTGTGTCAAATTTCATTGAATTAGCTTGCTTAGTTTTCTTGTAAACGTGTTTTCAACAGACAGACAGACACACAGTGGCTAAAAACAGTGGAACTAAAAAATTATATTTTAAAGGGAATGAATTAAGCTTTTTTAACATGCTAAAAAATAAAAGGTTATTAACACATTTTTTGGAAAAAATTACAATTTAAAAAAAAATTGGTCAGTATTTCAGAAATAAATAAATAAATAAATTTTTAAAAAAAGTCAGTCTAATAAAAACTTTAAGATATTAGTGTTTTAGAATTTCACCAACCCCCCTAATTGAATCTCCGGGTCATACCTCAGACTGTGTTGGCAACCCTAAATGTGGCCCACCTTACCATACTCAATCACAATTTTTTAGAAATTAAATGTTGAACAAAACAAGTTCTCTCACTTCAACCGTCTGAAACTGTAAATTTACTAACAGAAAACAAAAATATTTGTTCGTTTCCTAATTTTGAGAGTATTCGCTGTAAAACTATTCCGTTATTTTCTTTAACCCTGGATCGTTATACTTCGTCGAATCGACGACACGCTCTCACTCTTTGTTCATTAACTATGTTTATACTTAACCATGCCATTTATCCTGTATTTTACAGGATACTCCTGTATTTTCAGCACATATCCTGTAAAAAACTGACTCCTGTATTTTTGTGAAAAATCCTGTAATTATCCTGTTACTATCTTGTTTTATTTCCATTGATTTGAAACTTTGCATTTCTCTTGAAAGTCAACGATCTTGTTAGTTTGTGTTCGTCAATCCTTACGTTGATAACGTGATCAAAATTGTTCTACAAAAGAAGTTGTTAAATAAGGCATTACCATATCAATTATTTTCCAAGTTTTGAGAATTTTATGTTCGTTGCGAAACGATGGTTTGAAATTTTTACTCATTTGGATACTGAGAATAGCGATTACAAGGAAATGACAGCAGTAGTGGAAATATTCGCTTCTATGAACAAGACGTGGACAGATGAAAAATCTCAGTTAAAAGTAGAAACTTTTCTGACCATTAATATCAATTTAAACATGTCGTACATTGATTTTTACAATTGAATAAAAACAAAACCGGACATGCTGTGGAAAATCAAAACGAAAAACAAGCATTTTGTTGAAACTCAAGGTGGAATTTAACGAATCAGACGAGGAATACATAGACGAAGACTCTGATTAAATTTAAGTGCTAAAATATTTATTCATACACAACAATTACTATCTACAGTGGCTCACAGCTTATTGCATGCAGTGCATACTTTTAATTTCAATGCTCTGTAATTTTGAAACTAAATGGAATATGAAAAAATTTTTGATGTCATTTGAAACAAAGAATTATATATAAAAGAACAAGATTCCGAATTATGGCGAAAATTTGAAGGTATTTTGTTCGTCGAACTTTAGAATGAACGGTCTTAGAATCAGGGGAATTGTGATTTTGACTTATTTGCGCATTGGGGATTTTAGCAATGATGTACAATTCCCTCTGCTCTGCCATTTAGTATTTTATTAGGATTTTCTATTTTATTTATTTTAATTTATATGAAGTTTTTAAATATCTTCCGTCGTTTTTATTTACATTTTACAAATATAAATAATTAATTTTTACATTTGAGCTGCATTTGAGAAAAATCACTTTTTTTGCTAGCAAATCCAGAAGCAGGAGTTTTATTTTGACTTCTCCAAAAGAACAAATTTGCAACCGATCCCGCGTAATTTGCGTTGTTGTTGCCTTTTGTGTTCAGAAAAATTCAGTGGAAAAAATCCTAACAAAATGTGTGTAATTGTTGTTGTTTTTTGTAGTTTACAACCGATCCCGTTATTTGTATTGTTGTTGCTTTTTTTCAGCCGAAAATATCAGATGAAAATTGCCACATATTATATTCCTGTTTTTCTTGTATGTGTTTCACATTTTGCTATTTGTCGCAACCAGAACTTTTCGCCAAGGGGGCTTTTAATCTGACGAAATTATGGACTTATATTTTGAAATTTTCTTGGTTTATTTGAAACAAATCATTAGTTAACGCAAGTTAATACCTAAATAGATCAAATAAGAATAGTTTAATCACTAACAAAGATTCGGCATTTAAGAAAACACGAAAATAAAATTTTGAAATACAAAAAAATTTAACTTTCTTTAACATTAACAAAGAAACTAAATAAAAATGTCAAAATAGACTGCCACTGCTGACGTGCTAGTTTTATTTGGGCTTAAAGAAATTTTGAAGAATATTAAATTTCCTATCGAAATAACTTTTCATATTGGGGAAAAAATTATTTTACAACAAAATAAGTTAAAAAAACTATTGAAAAAAAACGGAAAATTTCATCTTTTTTAATTATTTCAAATTTTTGAGTACAACTTTTTTTTGAGTGTATTTAGGGGATTTTTTTGTTTACAAAAAAGAAAGATGACGTAGTTTCCGTCAAATTGAAGGCACACAAAAGTATTTTGGATAAAAATTGACTGCAATACAGTTGTGCTAAGTTACCTACTTTTGCATGATAGTTTTTTTTAACTTATTTTGTTGAAAAAATAATTTTTTTCCCAATATAAAAAGTCATTTCGATAGAAAATTTAATTCCCTACAATAAATCTTATAATGTGGTTCCTTCAAAAATGTATAGTTTTTGAGTTATAATTAAATATATAAAAAATGGACAAATTCGACCCGTTCTGAAAAGTTCAAGCCCAAATTTAGTAACACTTTTGGCTATATCATTTTTAGACAATAAAATACCTTTAACGAATTAGTTGCTTATTAAGGTACATAGTCAATAGCCTATGTCAAGAAAATTAAAACTTTGAATATAAGAGGATTTCATATTTCAGTTGTTACGGAAAATGAGAATTACGCGGAGGAACGTCAGCCAATTTTAGTACCAAGTAAAGAAGTTTTCCTTTCCGATGCAATCCCTATCATTGTCAAGCCAAACCAACCCCCGAATTCCTTTCCATTTCCTGTGAAAGATGGTCGAAAATGCAAAGCAGAATGGTTTTCCAAATTCGATTGGTTGCATTATAATGAAGAAGATGATTGTGTTCTCTGCCATTTGTGTATTAAAGCCTCATTTATGGTTGAAAAATCCAACACTTTATGGTTTTCTGGCGTAATACCTACTTTTCTTTATACTGGTTTTCGGAATTGGAAAAAAGCCAAAGAGAAATTTAAAGAGTACGGAAAAAGCATTTTTCACTGTAAAAATGTTGCGTTCCTTTATCATCGAGAGCACACGCCGGCAATTAATCTTCAATTAGAAACCGCTAAATCAATAAAGCAACAAAATGCACAAGAGTGTTTGATGACAATAATCAGTTCTCTTAGATATTTGATGCGTGCTGGACGGGCTATCCGTGGTCATGAGCACGACGAGAACTCCTGGAAGAACGGACGGCGGATGTGCCGGAACTGAAACACTGGCTTGTACGGACGAACAATTATGTAAGCGCTGAAATCCAAAATGAGCTGATTGAAATTATGGCGCACATGTTGCTCCGCGATATAATAAACGATGCAGAAGGCGCGCCATTTTATTCAATTATTGCTGACGGTACGACAGGTAGTGGAGGATGCGAGCAATTTTCAATTTGTGTACGTTATGTCGAACCGAAAAATTTAGAAGTGTACGAACATTTTATTGGCATGTATAGTCCTCACGATTCAACGGGAACTACTCTGGCTTTCACCATCAAAGGCGTGCTTTTGAGGCTAAACATGCCACTAACGAAACTCCGAGGAGAATGCTTCGATGGGGCTCGAAATATGTCTGGAAAACAGAAAGGTGTTCAAAAGTTACTAAAAAATTAACAACCGAAGTGCTTACGTATCACTGTGCAAACCACTCTGCTGATCTGGCTTTGCAAGAAGTGGCGAAAAGTATTCCAAGAATATGTGATCTTTGCATCGTGAGAGAATCGTCAAATAGTATTTTAGAATCAGCCCAAAAGAAGAAGCATTGTTCTCCCACCTTGCACCAACAACAACAATAACAACCTGACAACATCACAATCAACATTGAATCCCATCCCTTTTTGTCCCACACCATGGTGCGTAAGAACAACCTCATTGGTACGATTCAAGCAGTAATTTCTTAGGATTAAGGAAACAGTGAAAGCAATTGTTGACGAACCAGGAGCCATCATGCCAGAAAAAAAATTTTCAATTCGTGGATATTTGCAAAAACTGAATAAGTTTGATACAATGTTTTTCCTACAACTAAGTATTCTAAGTATTGAAATTTTCGGTCCTTGCGAACAGCTTGCTCAAGCTCTTCAAAATCCAAGATTAACAGCCACAGGTGCAAAACAGGCAGCGAGACTTTTGGTCCAAACAATTCAAGGGCTCCGTTCCGATACAGAATTTGAACGAATTTTTAAAGAGGCGATGAATGAAGCTGATAAGTTTGAACTAGATTATTCTTCTGTGCCCAGAACCAGAAAAATCCCTCGACACTTAGAACAAACCGATTGTTCTACTTCTGACGTAAGACTATCATCACGAGATCGATTTCGGAAAGACTACTTTGAAGAGTTGGATCTTCTCTCAAACGAATTGGAAAGAAGATTCGACCAAAAAGGTACATATTACGACGTTTCTTTGGTAAATTTTTTTATTTAATAAAAAATTACACAATTATAATTATGATTCGTATAATAAAAAATGATAATGATGAAAATGATAAATAAAAATCAAAATTAGTTATGATGAAATGAATTTCAATCATTTTGAATCATAATAGTAATGGTAACATATAACTTTTAATTTGATATACATATAAAGGCTAAGCTCGATCTTTTCTGATTTATCAAAATCGAGTTAAAACACAAGAAAGCGAAACGTTGGAACAGCAGGAAAAATTTTAGATTTCTTGTGTTTTAACTCGATTTTAATTAATTGGAAAAGATCGATCTTAGCCTTTTTACATAAAATTTTTTTTAGACCTTGATGCTTTAGAGTCATTAGAAAATATACTTCTTGATGCATAAAAAGGAAATGTACCCACTGAAGAAATTTTGGAGTCAAAACTGGGCATTTTCTCAGACGATTTTGAACTGACCAACCTCCGTCCTCAACTCCAAATATTGAAAAACATGCCTGGCAACAAACCAACGTGCTGCGCTGAAATCGCTGACAAACTTCGGAAATCACACAACGAAACACCTTCTAAATCAAGTATATTGGCTCGTGAATTTAATAATGACAGTGCCAGGTTCAGCAGTTTCTTGTGAAAGGTCATTTAGCGCTTTGCGACGGTTAAAGACTTATCTTCGTTTACAAATGACCCAAAAACGTCTTACCCATACAACGTTCCTTCATGTTTATAAGGAAAAAACTGGATCCTTAGATTTGCGAAGAGTTATGAAAGAGTTCATCTCGCATTTGAACAAAACTTTATCTTTTATTAAATCTCTTTATGTCCCGTTCTCCAGTACAGAATAAATGTTTATTTTTTTCTGAAAAATTTGTAGACATTTTTTATTTGAGTTTGCAACGCCCCCCCCCCCCATGAAAAATTTCGTTGCGATGCCCCGGGATTTTTCTTTTTTTGTATTTTTTAATATGTTATATTGAAAGACTGTATTTGTACTAAGTCAAATTTGTTTTTGTTTCCTTATTTTTCGTACTATGAACTTTTCTCTTAAAAAAATAACTAAAAAAAATATTGATTTTAAGCCAAAAAAAGAATTATTTTTAAGTTTTATTTTTTTTTTTTTTGTTGTTTCTGAATAAATGAGTTAAATGAAAATGATTTTTGTGAATTTTTAATTTGAAAAGTTTATCCGTAATAATTTTTTGAAAAAAAAGTTCGTCGATTCGACAAAGTATAACGTTAACGTATGTAAAATAAGTATAACGTTCCAGGGTTAAACGAGAGATTCAATTTTGTCCAGCTAGCATACCCTAGAGTCTAGTCTAGTAACTAGACGCAACACTGTGATGTACAACGAGTTGGCTGATAGAATAGACAATGAAATAATGATGAGGTTCTGACGAAATAAACGTTTTTTTATTTAAACAATAATTACTGAGAACTTTATTGTTGATTCCCTACATTACTTCTTCATTATCATGATTCTGTAAGATTATCAATCGTTAATTTACAAATTTTCTAACACCCGCGACTCAACTCTCACCCACTTTTAGCACGTTTTGGTGCCCCTGGAGCATGCAATAGATTCGAATGTAAGTAATTACACTGTGCCACTGATTTCAAATTTTTGTTATTATTGTGAGTTTCAAAAAGCTGTACTTCAATGTTAAAATTCGTAAAGGAAACTTGTAGAAAATCCTTGTATGAAATACAGTCAGTAATTAACGTATTGTTATGTTAAGGCCATATCTTGCACCGCAGCCCAAAAAATATTTTGTGCAAATACAGTCAGTAATCAGCGTAACAAAAACTAAAACAATTTTTTTAAGTTAAATTTTGTAAATGATATGTTTGGAAAAGGCTTATTTATTAACTTTTATATTTTGAAACCGATGTACAGTGTTATAAATTATAAACTTGTGTAAAGCTATAAAATAAAAGGCCACCTCAAGTAATAGGTCTGTACGAGCCGGATTTTGTGGTAAAAAATTAAAAGTGTCAAATTGCGATTTTGAGAGAGTAAAAGCTGAAATTTCTCTGACTAGTCTCACCACCACAATTTTCAGATCGTACGCAGAAATAGGTAAAAAATGAAGACTGTCAAAAATTTGCGCGTATTTTTGTAAACAAACAATGGCAGGGTTCAGGAAATAAAACCTGCGTCGTAGTTGCATAACCGTTTGGTTAATACTTTCTGAATGAAAGTCAAGTAAAATCTTTTTGAGGATATTAATAATAAATAGGATATAACTCAAAAAGCGAATGTCCGACTTTCAAAATTATTTAACGTATAGCATTTTTCGAATAATTACCAATATTTTATTAAAATTTCTAGTTCTTGTTCATATGTTTTTCTTTAAAAAGTTATATGAGTAATTTCCGATGACTATATATCCGAAAGTAGATTAGAGCCACAATTTTTGCTTGAAGATTTTTTTAATTATAGATTAGAGCCACAATTTTAGCTTGAAGATTTTTTTAAATTATAAAATTATATAAAGTGCATTTTAAAACTATTGCTTAGTATAAATTAAGAGACTGGATGCTGCTGCTCTTTCCTTTAATTCATTAAACTCTTCCTTGCCCATCTGAAATTCAATCATATGTGACTTTATATCATTCATAAGTATCGTAATTTATCTGATATGTTTACCTCTTTTGGTGCTTTTCACTTGATGAAAAATTGTTGATATTCATTTTAATTTAAATTTTTTCAATAAACCAATATGTAAACACAGCTGAAGACTGAATGTAGCCTGATAGTTCCTTATCTGTTTAGTCATAAGTTATGGCTCATAACCTTCTGAATACAAGCTAAATAAAGTACTATCGAGACTATATAAAATCTTCTGCACCGCAAAAATTTTTCATTTTGCATGGGTTTTTTAAGGAATTTATGTTAAATTTAACAGTTAATTAGCGAAGAAAAATTTTGTTGTTCAAACAAAAATTTATTTTCGGTGGAATTGTACAAAATAATGAAAAATGGGGTAGTTTTGGTCTAACTACATTTTCAATTTCTTATTTTAAAACTTTGCGCATCGAAAAACAACATTTTAGAAATAATTATCTGGTCATACAATCATTCAACTTTACGATTCCTTTTCAATCAAAAATCACTCATCTATTTACTTAATTGAATAAATGAGCATTTACCAATAAATGTTGTGATTTCAAGCTTTTTGTTATGTAGCTCTTTCTCAACACAACCTTTCAACTAGTGAAAAAAAAATGAAGTACTGAAAAATATTTTATAAGGCAAGTATTGGACAGATACATTTGAGACATAAAATTTTCTTTCCATCGCTTGTCAAAAGTGAGTTTCTAGTCTCGTTGCCTACGATTTTGACAGTCTTCAATTTTTAGCCACAAGAAATTTGTCTGGGTGAAAAATTAAACTCTTTCTTGGAGGGGAAGTGATCAGCTGTTTCCTTACTCTCATTTTTTCTCTCTCAAACACCACATTTTTTCCGGATGGTACACTTTATGTGGTAAAAATTTATAAATATTTATAAATATTTACCTATTTTTTCCGGCTCGTACAGACCTAATATAGAAAGGTCATCACTAAAACGTGAACTCCTGGAGGGTCAACTATACACTGTCGAAAAAATAGGCAGAAGTAAGGCGTAAAACACATTTGCTGAAATAGCAAACAATGATGGTGTAGGATTAAAAAATTTTGTGGTTTGTGCAAAAATGTTTATAAATATAATCAAAAAAGTACTTCGAATTGAGTTCGGCACAAATGTTACACTAACATAGAAGCATGTCTTCTAAGGTTGACATAACAGATAATGATGTAAAACAGAAGATAACAAAACTTTGCACAGAATGGTGTATAAAAGATTGCCAATATTTCAAGGACATCACGGATGGAGGGCTCCAAGATATTTTTAGGTTATTTGCCGCAATTGGTGCTGAATATGGGCCAAATATCGATGTGCGGTCTGTACTACCTAATCCCTCTATAATTTCGAGAAACATTTGGGCGATCTTTCAAGAGCGCTTAAATCAAATTAAAGAATAACTGCCTATAATCATGAAAATAGGATATGGCGTCACCTGATATATGGACAGATGACTTCCATAAAAGTAATTATGTAGTGTTCACTATCCATTTCATTAGGAAGGGGAAATTATTTAATAGGCTCCTAGCGCTCAAGCCCATGGAAGGAGAAAGATAAAAGTTCACCCAGCAAATTCGAAGCATTTTTGAAAGGTAATGAGTTGTGAGAGGTCTGCAATGCGAAACAGACGTTTCAATATTTTCTGCGTTTTGTTATCGTGATAATTATTTTAGTCTCTACAAAAAATATTGATAAAAAAAAACAATGATGCTCAAATTCTTGCAATAAGAAAAAATGAAAATATTAATAATTATTCTAACCGTTCAATAACTGAACGAAACAAAAGTGAATCTCCCGTTTAAAGAAAATAACGGTATAATTTTATAACAAATACTCTCAAAGCGAGGAAACCAATAAATATTTTTACAGTTGTAGACCGTTGAAGTGAGAGAAGTTGTTTTGTTGAACTTTTAATTTCTGAAAAATTGTGATTTAGTAGTCGTGGAAAAATATTAATTTTGTTTTTTGTCAATATTAAAGAAAAGTTTTTTTCCTTCCGTTTAGTGGTAACCCAAAATGCGGTAAACCATAGGTTGTGGTTAAAGAAGAGTTGTTTGTAATGGATTTCAAAGTTGAAGGTAAGCACTAATAAAATTATTACAAAAAGAGAAAAATAATTTTATAGTTATTTATTGAAAAAAACAACAAATACATAGATGTTTTAATAAAGTTAAATAATAAATTTAGTTTCCTAACTTTGGGAGAGTAGAAAATATTTGAATTCACGTGTATTCAGCCATTTTATTTTTTATAATGAAAGGTATTCTTTCACTGCTTCTTCTAAAAGTAATATCTTTTTGCACAATTTTGCACATATATATTTTTTTTGTTTGTTTTTAGAGTACATAGTTTCTATCAAAAAATGTGAGTTATACCAGGAATAGAAAAAATTCGCGAAAAACGATAAAAACTTAAACCTATTTAAGCTATGCCTTTTAATATAAAAGCTAAGTGGTGTAAATTCGGTGTGAATTGATTAACCGGTCTTCGTGAAAATTATATTTTAAAAATATATTTGTATGAGGGCCACCCTAAATATGCATCCTTAATAAAAGTCTTATAGCCTTAGTTATGCCTTTTAATATAAAAGACACTTGGAGTAAATTCCATATGAATCGATCAAGTGGTCTTTGTGAAAATTATATTTTAAATATATTTTTGATTGATGGCCACCCCAAATATGCTCCCTAAATAAAAGTTTTATAACCTATGAAACCCGCTTGATCGATACTAAGATACTGTAAAAATTTCATCAAAATTGGCCGGATAGTATTCGCGTCCATAAATTGACCCGTACCGGCCCAGGGGATCGTTTGCGACCAGGCCTCCCATACAATTTTTTTTTGTTTTGATACAAAAATGCAAAAAAATAGTTTTGTCCAGCTAGCTCGTTCTAGTCACACTGTGCAATGGGAGAAAAAGAAAAAGCAATATGCCGAGTGATACAGTGTCTAAACAACTAAAAAACAATTTCTATGCTATTCTTGATGATGAGAATGAATGCAATCAAGAACACCTAACAAAATTTGAAAAACATGTGCATAGCAATGATGCACCAACAACTTCAAAAAATGTTATAGCAAATAAAGCAAGTGACAGAGGAAATATTAGCAATGAACTTACTGCAAACAACAACAAAAGTAAAAACTTAAAAATTCCACCTCTTAATATTTTTGAAGTGGAAGCTTATGAACTGTTTGATTTAATTAAAAATGGGTTAAAAATAACCAATTTTAAAATAAAAGAACTCAATAACAAAAAATTAGCATTGTTTATGAGCACAATAAGCGATTACATCAAAGTTAAAGCATATCTTGAAAAAACTACGCTGAAATTTTTTACATACACACCTAAAAATCTAAAAACAAAGACCTATTTATTAAAAGGGCTGAGTTCAAATACAGACCCAAATGAAATTTTCAATGAACTAAATAAATTCCAAAGCCAAATCTTAAATTTTATAAAAGTTAGCCATTTTACTACTAAAAAAGCAGTAATGAGTGGTTATAATCTATACATATACTTAGTTCAAATCAGTAACGAAAGTAGAATAAGTTAACTTAAAGCCATAATATGTCTTTTTTACCGCTGTATACATTGGGAACCCTTAAGGAAACCACAAATTCCTCAATGTAGGAAATTTCAAAGATTTTTCCACTGTGAAGACGAAAGACGACAGGGTCTCGTTTTCGCCCACAACTTCAACAGCAGCAGCAAAGATACATTTAATTTCAATAATTAGTTAAATCTATAAACACGTAGAATCGCGTGAGAATCGTATTGAAGTTGTATCGAATGTCCAGGTGGCAAGACGAGACACTACTGTCACTGCACCAGAAGTGTCAACGTACCATGTCATCAATCAGCTGTTATAGCCACGGAATGGTGAAAAATGAAACCCAGCTGTTACAGTAACATAGTGGTGAAAATTAAACAAAGCTACAGGGTATAGAAGGAGAATCACCAGCAAAAATCAGTACAATGGATTCGAGCCGCCGGCGAAGGCAGTAGTAAGCTTAAAAGCAACCGCAGCAGTGGAATCAGAGGTAGCAGCGGTGCCAACCAGTGTTGCCACAATTATTTTGATAAAAAAGCTAGACCACCTTAAAAAAAGGCTAAATAAAATTTTTCAAGCTAGAAAAAAAGGCTAGAATAAAATTTTTAACACTTTGTGATTTTTTTATTATGTTTACTCATAGTTCGTTTAAAATAACGAAAAAAAATTAGATTCAGATAGTAAATGTTACGAATATTACATACATACAGTGGGTGATCATATTACACTGTGGAACAAAATTGTTTTTGCAAAAGTCTACTCTGATCTGACGCTGCGGGGTGAAAATATAGGCCAAAACAAGAAACCATTTGGCTCAGTTTGTTCAATTTGGCTCAAATTTTCGAGAAATGGGCATTTGAATTTTGCATCTCGATTTATGTAGTTTTTTCGATATATCTCGTAAGTAAACTGTGTTTATTACATGTGATGCTAGGGTTTTGTTCGTCTCTTCAATATCTATAACTTTCACCAACAAATCACACCTTTTGGATGCATTTTCGGCAAGTTAGGGCACAAAATTCCCAGAAAAAGTAACATTTTTTCGGTAAGAAAAGGTTAATGTCAAACATTTTTGTTTAAATGTTATGTCATTTTAAAGAGAATAAATTGAGCTTTATAAATATGTTAATAAGACTGTAGAGTAATAACGATTTTTTTTGGAAAAATAACGGTTTTTTGAAAAAAATTCGGTCCGAATTCCAGTAAAGGCGTAATATCTTAAAAACTAAGAGCCGTTGGCACTGCCAACAACGGTACATTGTCGTAGTTTTTTATTTTTTTATTTTATTTTATTCATTCATATTCACATATAACCTATAAAGGATTACAAATATAATAATTTAACGAATTTTATATGAGAATAGTAGAAGCATTTTGTACAAATTTAACAAAGTAATGCTAAATGCCACTGCAAAATTATATAACATAAAAACAAATCTTATGTTTTTTTTTTTTTTTTTTTTTTATTCTTTTATTTATTGGATCTCTTTACATTGTAAAGACTAACAATAAGTTGTAAGTTCTTAATTCTAATTAACACTATTACAAATTATAAATTATATATAAAGTGATATATGTATCTACTATTATTAAACGAGCTAAAATTGTATGTATATATATATATATATTTTCAGACTTTATTTCCAAAACGGGTGCAGCGATTTTGATGAAACTTGGGGGTTAGGTACATATGTGAACAAAATTAGGATTGGGCTGGGTTTTAACTTATCAAAGGCTCCTGGAGGGGCGTGGCACAGCCCTAAACTTTTATTTTCATAACGTCATATCTTGAAAACTATTCAAGATATTGTGATGAAATTTGGTACACAGATGCAGATCATAAATGTCTTAAATTTTGCCAAAAGTGGGCGGAATCGGAAAAGTGGGCGTGGCACTTTTCAATAATTGAAAATTTTGATTCAATATTACTCAAAAACGGCACTGAGGATTTTCATAAAAATTTTATAGATAATACCACTAAGAGCAGTCATCATAACATGCTATATCACTATACTGGCAAAATTCGTTTAAGGGCGTGGCACAGCCCACAATATTTATAAACATTATAATAAGAGAATTAACAACACAATCGTTCTGAAATTTCATATGGTGAATATACTTGCTATAAGGTACCTCAAGACGAAAAATGGGTGCAATAGTACCAGTGGGCGTGGCACTTCCCATACAAGCAAAACAAGTTAAATGTTATATTTATTGTACTATGAGAGTAATCTTCTTAAAATTTGGTGAGGAGTTGTCGGTTACTATAAGCTTTGAAATTAAATGCACTTCGACGGGATTGCTTCAGTGGGCGTGGCACCTCCCATACAAACAAAAACCGTTAAGTGTTATATTAAGTGCACAATGGGAGTAATCTCATTAAAATTTGGTACAGAGATGTCGGTTACCAAAAATTTTTAAGTTAAATGGATTTCGACGAGATTTCGTTAGTGGGCGTGGCACGTTCCATATATACGAAAATCGTTGAATGTTGTATTTAGTGCACTATGGGAGGTATTTCCTTTAAATTTGGTGTAGAGGTGTCGATTACTATAAGCTTTGAAATTATATGGATTTCAACGGGATTGCGTAAGTGGGCGTGGCATCTCCCATACGTACGAAAAACGTTAAATGTTATTTAGTGTACTATGGGAGTAATTTTTTTAAATTTTTTGTTCCAATCGATAGAGAAAGCACGAAAAATAAAAAAAAATTTTTTGTTCCAATAGACTTTTAATTACAGTGGTGTAGTGTTAATATTGTAGTGGTCATTTTTAATATTTGACCACTTAGTGCGTCCTGAGCGATTTGCGGAATTTGTTGCTGTAAGGATATTTTCCTTGTCCTTTGGAGTATCCCGGAAGTAGTCACTCCATAAGTGACTACTTATCGAGGCGGTTCACTCCGAGTCACTTTGGGTCACTTGGAGTCACCGATGTGAGTGAAAATCGCAATTTTGTGGTTTGCGTGCGATTTTTTTAGAATTGGTCTATTACACCTATAGGCCACGTTGGTGCAAACTCTTATCGCACCTAATTATGTTTTGCGATGCGTGCGATTTTTTGGATATTATTGCTGTAAGGATATTTTCCTTGTCCTTTGGAGTATCCAGGAAGTAGTCACTCCATAAGTGACTACTTATCGAGGCGGTTCACTCCGAGTCACTTTGGGTCACTTGGAGTCACCGAGGTGCGTGGAAATCGCAATTTTGTGGTTTGCGTGCGATTTTGGTAGAATTGGTCTATAACACCTATAGGCCACGTTGGTGCAAACTCTTATCGCACCTAATTATGTTTTGCGATGCGTGCGATTTTATGGATATTATTGCTGTAAGGATATTTTCCTTGTCCTTTGGAGTATCCCGGAAGTAGTCACTCCATAAGTGACTACTTATCGAGGCGGTTCACTCCGAGTCACTTTGGGTCACTTGGAGTCACCGAGGTGAGTGAAAATCGCAATTTTGTGGTTTGCGTGCGATTTTGGTAGAATTGGTCTATAACACCTATAAGCCACGTTGGTGCAAACTCTTATCGCACCTAATTATGTTTTGCGATGCGTGCGATTTTTGGATATTATTGCTGTAAGGATATTTTCCTTGTCCTTTGGAGTATCCCGGAAGTAGTCACTCCATAAGTGACTACTTATCGAGGCGGTTCACTCCGAGTCACTTTGGGTCACTTGGAGTCACCGAGGTGAGTGAAAATTGCAATTTTGTGGTTTGCGTGCGATTTTGGTAGAATTGGTCTGTAACACCTATAAGCCACGTTGGTGCAAACTCTTATCGCACCTAATTATGTTTTGCGATGCGTGCGATTTTTTGATAATTATTGCTGCAAGTATATTTTCCTTGTTCTTTGGAGTATCCCGGAGATAGTCACTCCATAAGTGTCTACTTATAGAGGCGGTTCACTCCGAGTCACTATGTGTCACTTGGAGTCACCGATGTGAGTGAAAGTCGCGATTTTGTGGTTTGCGTGAGATTTTTGTAGAATTGGTCTATAACACCTATGGGCCACGTTGGTACAAACTCTTAGCGCATCTAATTATGTCTTGCGGTGCGTGCGATTTTTTGATTTTATTACTGCAAGTATATTTTCCTTGTTCTTTGGAGTATCCCGGAGATAGTCACTCCATAAGTGTCTACTTATCGAGGTGGTTCACCACGAGTCACTTTGGGTTACTTGGAATCACCGAGATGAGTGAAAATCGCGATATTGCGGTTTGCGTGCGATTTTTGTAGAATATATATAACACCTATTGGCCACGTTGGTGTAAAAACTTTGCGCACCTAATAACGTTTTGCGGTGCGTGGAATTTTTTTTTTTTTGGATTTTTACGAATTTCGTGAACCAAAGTGACTTTAAGTGACCCAACGTCACTCGGGGTGAACCGCCTCGATGAGTTGTCACTTATGGAGTGATTACCTCCGGGATAAGCCGAAGAACAAGGAAAATATCCTTACAGCAATAAAATTTAAAAAATAGCACCAACCGCAAAACGTAATAAGGTGCGATAAGTTTTTGTACCAAAGTGGCTAATAGGTTTTACCCCTCGTACTAACTGTACAATCGGTTGCGTTCTTCTATATAAATGCTGCGATATCTCAGTCGATTTAGTGTCCAATTTAAATTAAATCGAGCCATTTTGCATTATCCTTTTCATTTCTATTCACTCTTGGTCCCAATCCACTCTTTTTATAAACACTTTTGTATCAGACAACAATTTGACGAAACTAAAAACGAAGCAAAATTGTTGAAAAAAATGGAACAGAAAAAAGTAAAGAGAAGTTGAAGCGTGAAAGTGAAAAGTCAACAAATTCCATATTTTTTCGATTTTTTCAACCTCAAAACGAAAAACCGAACAGTGGTCGGTCTCCAGGTACTTTATTATAATAAGTAATTTAAAGCTCTGCGGGACTCAAAAATAAATAAAAATAAATATTTTTTTGCTGGTCTAAAATTGTATTATGGATATAATATTTGGATATATGTATGGATATGGAGTTCATTATGCAGAACCATTTGTAGTAGCTGGGCGGTCAGCCCTTTTTAGACGCGAATGTGTTGAAGTGTTAGCTAGTGGAGTAGCTAATGGATTGATATGATTTTGCAGTTTTAGGAGGTATTTTCTTTTCAGTCTTTCAAATTCTGCGTTTACCATAGGTATATGGAGATCGCTATGGATACGCTCATTTCTAATGAACCACGGTGCTCCTGTTATTGTCCTTAGTATCTTTGCTTGAGCCCTTTGAAGAATTTCAATATTTGATGAACTAGCGAATCCATATAGTTGTATTCCATAAGTCCATATAAGCTTAATAACACTATTATATAAGTGAACTTTATATTCCAATTTTAGAGGAGAGTGACTGCTTATTAACCAGTGCAAGCTAGCAGCTTTGAGTTTGATTTGCATCTTTTGGGCTTCGATGTGTTTACGCCAAGTTAAGCGTTTATCTATGTGAATGCCAAGATAAGTTACTTCATTTGCTTCTGGAACTCGAATGCCATTTAATTTTATGGTTGGTGTTGGGTTTCTATTTAATGTAAATGTAACATTTCGGCATTTTTGCTCGTTCACCTTGATACGCCATTTTGATAACCAATTTTCAATAAGAACTAGATGATTTTGAAGCTGGTTGGTGGCAACCACAGCATTATTGTGACGACTTAAAATAGCCGTATCATCCGCAAAAGTGGAGGTAACTTGCTGGTCATTTTTCGGAATATCAGAAGTGAATAAGATATATAAAAACGGGCCAAGAACAAGAAATCTTATGTGATGGGTGTTTAATGTGTGGTGAGTAATAATGATTAAAATTTAAATATAGTAATAAATTAATTCAACAGTAAATTATAAAAATTAAAAAAAAACAAAATATATGCAAAAAAAAATTTAAAGGAAATTCAATAAGAAGAAGAGAATTATAACACTTTAACTTATTGAAATAAAAAAAAGAATTACACAGCAGATAAAAATCATTTCAAACCTTATGATACACTATGCATCAATAGCCGTGTTTTATTCGTTTTGGTTAAACCAAAATTCCATACAACTGCGTGAACCAGTTCAATTTCTAGTTCAATTGACTGAACTTTTTTTGTCTATGCTGAATTCGAAGAATAGATGTCGCACATAGCAAGTAGTTCTAGACATAAACCTAAAATATTGAAATATTTGTGGTAGCATTGCTTGAATTTTGCAGTTACGGTTTTAGGTCACGCGGGGCCTTATGCATGCGGTAAGTTCTGGGCCCAAATATTAAAATAAAGTTACATAATAACAACAAAAACATAGATGAAACAACAGTCATTAATCGCTGCTTTGATCTTGTACTTCTTAGAAAAACACGTAGCGATCTCATTGATTTAATAATATTCGGAAGTTTATTAAATAATCTGCAGGACAATATTGGAAAACAGTTGCGGAAGTATGTTGTTCGGAAAGATGGGATAATAACAACTATGCTTTAGTTTACTCTGAGATTGTAGCTCTCAGAACTCCTACTACAAAGATATCCACTTCTAAGGAAGAAAATTGTAAGAACTTTGTAATAGTACAGGTGTCTCAGTGGTAGAATATTTAAAAATCTAAAAAGATTCATGGAATGATGCAAACGGTTTCTGCTACAAATTATTCTTATTACACATTTTTGTAGAGTCAGTAACTGCCTTTTTTTATTTTTGTTTGCTCCTCCTCAACAGGAAATTCCATATTGAATTTTTGAGTGAACAATTCGATAATAGAATTTTTTCAGAATCTCCGTCGAACAAAGCTTTCTTATAGAATAAAAATTTCGTATAACCGATCGAAAATAAGTTTTTAAATTTTGAATGTGTTCAGCCCAACTCATGTTGTTGTCAATTATTACACCAAGGTACCTAAAATGTTGTACTGGTTCAATTAAGAAGCAGTTGTCATTGCAAGAAGGCACATTGCTATTATAGGTTTTTTCATTTGACTCTAGTGTGGTTGAATTTATATAATTAAATCTTTTGCAATTTGAAGCATGAAAGACGAATTCAATACCTGGATGTACTTTGGAAGACAGACATGGAGAAAATTCTTTCCGAAGGAACCGACGTCGCAGGAATGCATAAGTATTTAACTGAAAGCTGATAGAGCTCGGGAAAAATAAATTTATTAGAGTTCCAATAAATTAATGGGTTTTTGGACCGGTGCAAGAACTCTTGCCTCAGATATTGCTCGAATGAAATCTTTGAAGTCACACTGGGAGCATTACTGCAAGTACTTTTTGCTTCCGAAACTTTTAGGTCCAGAAGAGCCAACAAGGAGTTCGTACTTTCACTCACCTGAACTTTTTGCTCTGAGGTATGTGATAATGTTCTTTTGTTTTGCTGGGAGAATAGATATGTCATCTCATCTATAAGCAACTTTTGAGCATTAAAATCATTATTTTCGTTCCGCAAAAACACTTTTTCAGGCACAAAGTTCGACATATTTGAGTGAAAAAAAATTATTGTTGTTTACGCTTCCAATGAATGATATATACTGAAAAGACGTACAATGACAGTAGCTTTCCAACGCATATGTTCGGAATATTGGAACGATGGAATAATACAAGTTACGCCATCTCTTAACAAACCGCACGAATTAAGTTATAGACCCAATATTTTAATACTCCAATATTGAAGTTTAATTTTACGTTGTTGTCAATATAAATAAACTTTCAGCCAACCAGAAAATAATACTACGTTGGCTGATGTCGTTAAACTGCGAATGCAACCATTGTATTAAAAAGGAACCTGGTTCGAATCCCATTCAAAATGAAGATATCGTAAAAATTTTTTTTAATCTTAAGAGTATTAAATTTTAATACAAAATAGTATTTAAAATGAATTTTAATATTTAGAGAGTATTAAATTTGAATACACTTCTGGTGTGGTCACATATGTATGCCCAAAAGTATTAAAATTTATTCCAAAATTTCTAACCGTGTATAAAGGTGGAGTAAATAAAGCTCGTTTCTCATATCGTCATGAGTATTTGACATGACTACAAGGACATTGACATTTATTACCAATTCGATTTTATTGGTTTTCGTTTATTTTTGACATATCGTTATTTTTCATTATTGGTCCCGTTCAGCAACTCCTACATTTTTTATATAACCTCCAATTTTTCATTAGGTAGGTATGTATGTACATTTTTCACCAATTATGCTATTTTCTTTGAGTTCTATTGCTCGATATATGCGATTTTTAAATTTTAAAAACCAATCCACTTAATTTATATGGACTTCTCATCTCAATTTACGCGGTTTTGAATTACATGGTTTTTTCAAAAACCACACACGCGTTCCGACACAAGATATGCTCTAATTGTTACTTTTTAAAATTGGTATTTTCACGGAAATTTTGAATACAAAATCCTTTGGAAATTCAAAAGCTACTACACTATCTATTGCAATTTAAATTTTTTCAAATTGAAAGCTACTTCGCAAGAAAAAGCATTTAGGGCCTTTTAACATATAAAAAAATGTTGAATGTATTTAGGGCTTTTTAATATCACCTAATAAAGTTGGTATTTTTTGTGTTACCGTTCCAATTTTTTCGGTGAAGATGTATTTGAGGTTGGTCTTCAGGAATATGTAATAAACTGGATTTCGGAAAAAATGTCAATTAGGGCCGTTGAACAAGTGAGCGACGATATATTAATCCAGTATGGCAGGATGAATAGAAAATTTTAATTTATGATATCTCAGTGTGTTTAAGAGGTATCCATATAAGGGTAAGATAAGTACTTTCAGATACTGCAACCAGTTTTGAAAAAAAATTAATTCCCGATGTAAAATAGCCTCAAATATAGCCAAAACCCGTGTTTTTTCCTGTTTTCTCGAAAACTTGACGTATAGGAGCAATTCTGAGCTTGGGTTCGGATTCAGCGCATCAAATTCCTTCGTGTATGATAGGTCTGGTCTCTGGTTTAAAAATTTGTTGACCTGTGGTATCAATGAAATAAAACTTACTAAGTTTATAAAAGCATCAACAGCTCATTTTATATTATTTTAGTAACTGCTCTTTCTTTTATGTACATACTCTAAGGCTTAGAGTCTAAGCAAACCGTCTAATGTCATCCTCTGTATATTAGGATAAGTTCACAAAATGTGTATTTATCCAATGTTTGCATAAATGCAACATTTGTGTACTTATCCGAGGTTTACATAAATGCAAAGAACGCTTAAAGTTCACAAAAACTCGGGAAAACCCCGATGTGCATTTTCCGTACTCTACTGTATATTGAAAATATTTTGAGAAAAATTTTTTTAATTAAAAAAATTAATGTTTAAACTAATTTGTTTAAATTTTTTTAATTTTTTTTATATAGTTATAGTATTTCGAAACAAAAATGATTAAATGGTTTTTCAACCTATCGCCTATAGTTTTTGAGATATTTGGTTTCAAAAATTGCTCAAAAACGTCAAAAAATACAAAGTGTGCGTTTGTTAAAAGAATGACCAACTATATATATTACTTGCTGCACGTTTTTAATTGCGTCAATTGCATACAAATTCAAGGTGTGAGCAACACATGGATGGTGGTGTTTTTTCAAATGTTCAACAATAGCTTTTTTAATATTCGCAGTGCGAATTTCGCACCGTTGTCACTTACAATAGTAACAACTTTCATAGAAACTGCCCAATCTTCAAAAATATTCATTAAAACTGCTGCTATATTTTCCGAAGTATGTTTGCCGAAAATTTCTTTCGTTGACAAAACTGCAGACCCCAATTAATTTTCAAAGATAAAATGGCTGGTAACAGATAACAACCCTTTTTGACTATCAGACGTCCAAATGTCTGTTGTGATAGCAAGAGAAGACACCGAGAACAACATATTTTTCAGTTTTTCTTGAACTTCGTGTATTTAAAAGGCAGCATAGTACACCTTATTCTGTTTTTACACGGTAATTGGTTCCAGGAAAACCCGTGCAAAAAAAAACCGTGTAAAAAAAGACATTGATCGTATGCAAAATAGGTGGTATGTTCCTTATCTCTAAAACCTATTGAAATTAGTGAAAATAAAGGTTTTTTTAAGAACAACTATTCAGGTTTATTTTATTAAATCACATACTTATATAATGTGTTTTTACACAAGCAATTTCAATATTTCGTTCAGGGAATATGGTGCTGATTTTTTTACTGAAAGAACATTTTGAAATACACTTTTTCATATAAATTATAATTATTTTTTTATTTATGAGCACTTTTTCATTTTGGCGATAGCAAAATAGCTGTCTCCAAATTTTGAGATTTCTGGATACTGGAAGACATTGCTGCGGAGATACTTCGCCAATGTCGCCAACCGCGAAGCCAATTTTATCTCGGCGACTAAAAAGGCGAGATTGTAGCGAACCATGAAGGGGCTGTATATTTAACTAAAAAAAATTTAAGCCCAAATGATTTTGAATCGTGCTAAATGGAATAAAATCGTTTAAAAAAATTTAAAATTTGTTTATTTTCAAACCGTGTTAAATCAAAACCGTGTAAAAAAAGACCGTGTAAAAATAGAATTAGGTGTATTGGAAAGAAGTTTCCGATTTGGCAGTGATATAACTTCCTTTTTTTACATGATGTGCATTTTCTCACAACCAGCTCCACTAGCCTGGCCTGGCGACTGACGCTTGTTTCGATTATCAGCCATATCAAAACTATCAATTAAAAACAAAATTAAGCGGGAGGAAATCGCCACCTGAAATGCAACGCTGCCTCCCGTACTATTAGGATTAATTGAGGAATAACATATAAAAAAACCAAAAAATACAAAAGGTGTTGTATTGAAAATATTTTGAGAAAAATTTTATTAATTAAAAAAATTTGTGTTTCGACAAATTTATTTAAATCTTTTTAATTTTCGTTTCAAAAAATGCCAAAAAACGTAAAAAAAGCAAAGTGTGCGTCTATTAAAAGAATGACCGACATATATTGCAACAAACAGTACTTCCTCTTCTTACAAAGAACTCCCAAGCAGTTGATCGCTTTAATCCTGGCCGCATGACTACAGGTGCGCTATTAAAATATTCCTTAAGTAAACTAGTTTTCTAAATGAAAGATTTAATTACCTATGAATTTTATCATGATTGATGTTAAAAAAAGCTTATTATTACATCAGTAACTTATTATATTTTACTATATCAATATTAATAACACTTATTGTGTTAATTTAAAAATTTCTTGCCACGTGCCGCCGGCACGTATTTTAATATAAATTCAGTCATTGAGTGATTTGAAGTAAGTGGTTTTTGTAAATCATACAATGAACGATTTATTCCATAGTTGCGCTGTATGAGTGATCGAGTGAGTGAAACTATCAATGAGTGAATTGTGAACTGCTATGGAATGAATGAAAACAAATAGACTATCGAATAACTCGATAGTTTTTATTCGATAGTTCCCATCACTACTATAAAAGGCTTTTGGTAGTATTTGGATTCCTGGCTTAGTGTATAAACTCTTAAAATATGGAGCACACTTACATCTTTTATTTATGCAATAAGAATCAATTAAGCACAAGAGAATTTAAAATTGTAAATGGACTGCAATAAAGAACAGTAAACTCTCCAATTTTATTTAACCTGTTCTTATACGATTTACTTATCAAAACTGAAAATATTATCGGTTTTGCTGACGACATTATTGCTTATCACGCCGACAATAACGTTGAAAAAATTAATAGAGAACTACAACTAAAATTTAACTTAGTTGAAAAGTGTGCAACTGATTGGAATATGAAAAGCAACATAAATAAATGTGAAACCATACTTTTCGTCCCACCGTAGCAAAATGTAACTACAATATTAAAACTAACTGGAAAAACTTCGGAATAACAGCTATTAACAACATACCTATCCCGAACAAACAAACTGTTAAATATCTTGGCATTTATCTCGATAAATTTCTGTACTTTTATAACCACGTTAATATTCAAAAAGAAAAGAAAAAGCACTTTTTATGTACAAAAGATTATTCAATTCTAAATTTATTAAACCAAGAGTGAAAGTAGTGTTGTACCAATCCTTAATACCAATCATTTTAACATATGGGTGCCAAATATGGTTCAACGTTTCTCCATCCTATATGGAAAAAATTCGTATTTTCGAAAGAATAGTTCTAAGAGCATGTACATCTCTATACAGATCTTCTAATAGTGGTTATATAAAATATATCTCTAACCAAAGATTGTACAATAGTTAATGCAAAAATAAGTAGAATAGATAACTTTATTTTTCATTTGATAAGAGTACGAACATATTGTGCATAGCACATATTGTGAAAAAAATAACTTAATTTTGGCTCCATATTACGTCAGTCATGAATACATTAGAAATACATTGCAAAATGGATTCGTTCCGTTTGTCAATTCTCATTTGGTTGCTATGCCGTTTTTCCTATTTAAAAAAACGTTACAAGCGATATTTTCAAAAATGAAATAAGTTACTGGAAATCAAAGTATGCAGTTCGATTTAGAATCGTTTGTAATCGTAGAAAAAAGTATTTTTTTCGTTTGTAGTTTAAACACTCAAAAGCTACAGACGATTTTATTGAAATAAGCTACAAGCTTTTGAGTGTTTAAACTACAAACGAAAAAAATACTTTTTTCTACGCTATTTTTTTTTAAAGTTCGTTTTCTCGAAAACGGTTTAACTATAAACGAAAAGAGATTTACTACAAACAAAATGCTACCAATTCACAAAAAAAAAAATTGTTTTTGACTTCGGGTGCCAAGTTCACATAGCTCATAAATAAATTTTCAATGTAAAAAAGCTATCATAAGTAAAATATAAAAACTATGTAAAAGTTATTAAATTATACTTGAGAGCCCGATTATGGGAAAGTGTATATTAAATCATATCTCCTACTATGTATTTGTTTATTAATAGTTTATAATTATAAAATTCTGCTTAAATAAACGCTTTAAAAAAAAATTTTCCAAGGTAATTTCGAAAAAAACCGGCATTTACAGTCTGATCTTAAAGTATTGTAGCGAAATTTGGTTTATGCCAGAAAATTCTCGTAATAATTATTAAACGATATTAGCTAGCATCACTGACCGTAGAAAAATACGTGCATCACTGACCGTAAGAAAATACGTGCATCACTGACCGTACGAAAATACGTGCATCACTGACCGTAAGAAAATACGTGCATCACTCACCGTAGAAAAATAACGCCATCTAGAACGCACTAGAAACGATATTCTAGACAACGGCAGATGGTTCTAGCAAATGATGACTTTAGTATAAAAGGCTGTTATATGAGCAGCAGAGACACAGTTGATATTGAATAGTGGAACACAGTGGATCTTAAGTGAGAACATTTGAATTTAAGTACTAAAGTGATATAGTGGATTTTAAGTAATAAAGTATAACGTTTGTGTATACAATTTGAATGTAAAGATTAAATAAACAATTGTACTGTGTAAAAACTAACGTTTGTGATTTAAATAAACCATTTTATAATTAAATAAAGATTGCGTTTTTCTTGATTGATACACAATCCAGTGATCGAACTCAGAAAAGTGTAAGAGATTGAAATTACTGTCAAAGGGAAACAGGAAATTTCGTAACAATTGGTGTCAGAAGTGGGATTGTGTAAAAAGAATTAACAATCAAATAAAATAAAAAAATAAAAAAAAAAATGGTTAAGTTTGACGAACTAAAAGTGGATCAACTGAAGAAGAAGTTGCAGCAGCTGAATCTGCAATCATCTGGCGGAAAGTTGGAGTTACAGAAACGCTTACGGCAGGCTCTTGAGGCTCATGGGGTAGACCTGGAAGAGCATGAATTTTACAGTGATGTCTCAGAATCAACAGCGAAAATGGAGGAAGCTTCTGGATCGGCGGCAAGTGGTGAAGTTGTAGATATGTCAAAGTTCGAGAAAATGTTAATGGCGCTGACACAGACAAATCTACAGATGAATAACAATAGCCAGGCCATTCGGGAAGAAATTAGTCAGAACGCTCTACAGATTGATCAGAAGTTGAGTCAGAGCGCGACGCAGATCCACGAGGCTGTTCGAACGGAGGTTGCCAAAATGGTAAATGGCCTCGATGCAAAAGTGATTGAGTTACGAGACGACGTTGAATCATACAAGGAAAAAGCCCAAGATAAGTTTGAAAAAGTTCAAAGTAATCTTGAAAAAGTTCAAAATAATGTTGAAGACGTTAATAAAAGGATTCAACAGTTGGAAATAAGCGGACCAACCACTCAAGTAATAAGAGAAATCAGCGCAGAGAGGCTTAAGGCACCCATGTACGATGGAACAACGCCATTTAGTGTTTTCAAGCTCCAGTTCGAAACAACATCTGCTCATAATCGCTGGGATAACGATAGCGCAGCAGCAGCGCTAATTGTGGCATTAAAAGGCGCAGCTGCAGAAGTATTGCAAACGGTCCCAGTGGCGGAGCAAAAGAATTACAAGGCAGTGATGGATGCTTTACAGCGAAAATATGGCAGTGACCACATGAAGCAGATTCACAGACTGGAGTTGAAAAGTCGTGTCCAGAAATCTGGTGAGTCCTTGCAGGAGTATGCTGCGGATATTGAACGATTGGCACACCTTTTCTATCCTGACGAGTTAAGTGTCGTAGCTGAAAAATTCAAAATAGAGGCTTTTATTGACGGCATACGTGACTCAGAGACAAAACGCGAGACAATGAGGAACCCGAAGACAACATTTTATGAAACAGTAACGGTTGCCCTCACTGAGGAGGTGATTGCGTTGACATGCCGCCCATCATTGAAAACTCGCCGGATGGAGGTGGAGGCTGAGAGCAAAAATTCATCGATCGCCAACAATAGCTTCAGCGGAAAATGCTATAACTGTGGCAAGCAGGGACACATGGCACGTGACTGCAAATCACGTCGTAAACGGTCCGCATCACGTTCACCAAGAAAAAAAATTGGAAATAGGGTGAACGATGGTGAAAATGGTAGTGAACAGCAGTCGTTTAAGCGAGTCAGTACAGCGGGGCGTGAGCTGACTTCCACTTATGATTGTCCCAAAGTCTTAGTTTCGAAGCTCTGCCGAACTTCCAACTGCCTTACCATCGTTGGAAAAATCAACGAAAGACCATGTGAGCTGACTTTGGATACAGGCGCATCGCACTCAATTGTGAGGACAGATTTATTTAATAGACGACGAGTAATGCCATTAAATGGAATTCAATTGAGAACAGCAACAAGAGAAATTGCGCAAATAGAAGGAAAAGTTACAGCGAGTATTCTTATCGGCAACAAAACTGTGGAACATGATTTTATTGTTGCAAACATCACCGATGAGGTTATCATTGGCGTGGACTTCATGATTCGACACGGGTTCAATTTGGATCTAAAGAAAAAGACGTTAAGGTATGCCAATGTAGAGTTGCCTTTGGACATTGGCTGTGGACAAAAGTTAACAACTGCAGGAGTCTACATAAGTGAGCTCTGTCGAATTGAACCCAACACTGAAGAAACAACAAGTGAAGACTGTGGGATAGGCCATCTGTGGGTAGTGGAAGTAGATGAGAAAAATTTAGGGAAAGACCTGATGATTGGAAAGACCCCAGTAAAAACAAGAGCGGACGGCGAAATACCGGTGCAAATTTTGAATCCAACAAATGAGCCGAAATGGATGCAAAAAAGTGAACTATGTGAGAAAGTTACGGCTGTTATAAGTTGTGAAAATGACCAACAGGACACAAAAGGTACAACTTTAAGCAAATCGTCGGCCTTATTGACGAAAGAATGGACGAAGGAGTTGTCTGCACAGAACAAAAATAAAGGGAAAAGGTTTCGGCAAAAGAATTGGCGGGTATTTGCGTCCAAAGGAGAAAATAATGGCAAAACATCAGTTGTCAGGAATCGCATTGATACAGGTAACTTTCAGCCAATTCGTCAACCTCCAAAGAGGCTAGCACGCGCTAAGAGAGAGGAAGTAACGGGCCTTATAGAGGATATGGCGCGAGAAAATGTCATCGCACAATCAGAAAGCCCGTGTAGTTCACCGGTCGTTCTTGTCAAAGAAAAGTACGGAGTAAACGTTGTCCCAGAAACGACCAATGCTAACGGTTACATGTCGCGGAAAAAGCGGAACAACGAAAACGTGAAATTGAGGCAAAAGAAGCGTCTAGAAAAGAATTGGAAAAGGAGGCGCAAGCTGTTGCAGAGAGACTCTAGTTCGGGACGAACAAGTTTAAGCGGAGGGCAGTGTAGCGAAATTTGGTTTATGCCAGAAAATTCTCGTAATAATTATTAAACGATATTAGCTAGCATCACTGACCGTAGAAAAATACGTGCATCACTGACCGTAAGAAAATACGTGCATCACTGACCGTAAGAAAATACGTGCATCACTGACCGTAAGAAAATACGTGCATCACTGACCGTAGAAAAACTAACACCATCTAGAACGCACTAGAAACGATATTCTAGACAACGGCAGATGGTTCTAGCAAATGATGATGATAAAAGGCTGTTATATGAGCAGCAGAGACACAGTTGATATTGAACAGTGGAACACAGTGGATCTTAAGTGAGAACATTTGAATTTAAGTACTAAAGTGATATAGTGGATTTTAAGTAATAAAGTATAAAGTTTGTGTATACAATTTGAATGTAAAGATTAAATAAACAATTGTACTGTGTAAAAACTAACGTTTGTGATTTAAATAAACCATTTTATAATTAAATAAAGATTGCGTTTTTCTTGATTGATACACAATCCAGTGATCGAACTCAGAAAAGTGTAAGAGATTGAAATTACTGTCAAAGGGACAGGAAATTTCGTAACAGTATGATATATCGATGTTTTTGTCTTGAGTATATCAACTTTTTGATCCGAAGATCATCGACATCAAATACCCCGTTCTTGAGCTTACCCACCAGATCTCAGTTCTACCATCCTAATGTGCCACTCTAATATCAGAAAATTAAAGCTTGCAAAAAATCATTAAATCGTGGCACCGCCCATTTTTTCATTAAATCTTATTTCTGTCTCTACTTTTTATATATGTACCAAGTTTCATTTATGTGAATCAAATAGAAGATATGATGAATTTAATTCTTCTCCTATATGGGAGGGCGTGGTATTGCCCACTTCTTCCAAACCAAACTATGCTAAGAACATTACACAAACTGTAATAAACATATTGTTACGAAATTTCCTGTCCCTTTGACAGTAATTTCAATCTCTTACACTTTTCTGAGTTCGATCACTGGATTGTGTAATAATCAAGAAAAACGCAATCTTTATTTAATTATAAAATGGTTTATTTAAGTCACAAACGTTAGTTTTTACACAGTACAATTGTTTATTTAATCTTAACATTCAAATTGTATACACAAACGTTATACTTTATTACTTAAAATCCACTATATCACTTTAGTACTTAAACTCAAATGTTCTCACTTAAGATCCACTGTGTTCCACTGTTCAATATCAACTGTCTCTCTGCTGCTCATATGACAGCCTTTTATACTAAAGTCATCATTTTCTCGAACCATCTGCCGTTGTCTAGAATATCGTTTCCAGTGCCTTCTAGATGGCGATAATGTCGTACCATCCGCCATTTTCCAGAATGTCGTTTCCAGTGTCTTCTAGATGGCGATTATCGACGTTGATAATGTCGTACCACTTTATCATTTATAGTAAAGAAAACATGCTACATGTCGCTAGATGGTGTTATTTTTCTACGGTCAGTGATGCACGTATTTTTCTACTGTCAATGATGCAAGTATTTTCTTACGGTCAGTGATGCACGTATTTTTCTTACGGTCAGTGATGCACGTATTTTTCTACTGTCAGTGATGCTAGCTAATATCGTTTATTAGCTAGCTATCGATATTAGCTAGCATCACTGACCGTAAGAAAAATACTTGCATCACTGACCGTAAGAAAATACTTGCATCATTGACCGTAGAAAAATACGTGCATCACTGACCGTAGAAAAATAACACCATCTAGCGACATGTAGCATGTTTTCTGTACTATAAATGATAAAGTGGTACGACATTATCAACGTCGATAATCGCCATCTAGAAGACACTGGAAACGACATTCTGGATAATGGCGGATGGTACGACATTATCGCCATCTAGAAGGCACTGGAAACGATATTCTAGACAACGGCAGATGGTTCGAGAAAATGATGACTTTAATATAAAAGGCTGTCATATGAGCAGCAGAGACACAGTTGATATTGAATAGTGGAACACAGTGGATCTTAAGTGAGAACATTTGAATTTAAGTACTAAAGTGATATAGTGGATTTTAAGTAATAAAGTATAACGTTTGTGTATACAATTTGAATGTAAAGATTAAATAAACAATTGTACTGTGTAAAAACTAACGTTTGTGATTTAAATAAACAATTTTATAATTAAATAAAGATTGCGTTTTTCTTGATTATTACACAATCCAGTGATCGAACTCAGAAAAGTGTAAGAGATTGAAATTACTGTCAAAGGGACAGAAAATTTCGTAACAATTGGTGTCAAAAGTGGGATTGTGTAAAAAGAATTAACAATCAAATAAAAAATGGTTAAGTTTGACGAACTAAAAGTGAATCAATTAAAGAAGGAGTTGCAGCAGCTGAATCTGCAATCATCTGGTAGAAAATTGGAGTTACAGAAACGCTTACGGCAGGCTCTTGAGGCTCAAGGGGTAGACCTGGAAGAGCATGAATTTTACAGTGATGTCTCAGAATCAACAGCGAAAATGGAGGAAGCTTCTGGACCGGCGACAAGTGGTGAAGTTGTAGATATGTCAAAGTTCAAGAAAATGTTAATGGCGATGACGCAAACAATAAATCTACAAATGAATAACAATAGCCAGGCCATTCGGGAAGAAATTAGTCAGAACGCTCTACAGATTGATCAGAAGTTGAGTCAGAGCGCGACGCAGATCCACGAGGCTGTTCGAACGGAGGTTGCCAAAATGGTAAATGGCCTCGATGCAAAAGTGATTGAGTTACGAGACGACGTTGAATCATACAAGGAAAAAGCCCAAGATAAGTTTGAAAAAGTTCAAAGTAATCTTGAAAAAGTTCAAAATAATGTTGAAGACGTTAATAAAAGGATTCAACAGTTGGAAATAAGCGGACCAACCACTCAAGTAATAAGAGAAATCAGCGCAGAGAGGCTTAACGCACCCACGTACGATGGGACAACGCCATTTAGTGTTTTCAAGCTCCAGTTCGAGACAACATCTGCTCATAATCACTGGGATAACGATAGCGCAGCAGCAGCGCTAATTGTCGCATTTAAAGGCGCAGCTGCAGAAGTATTGCAAACGGTTCCAGTGGCGGAGCAAAAGAATTACAAGGCAGTGATGGATGCCTTACAGCGAAAATATGGCAGTGACCACATCAAGCAGATTCACAGATTGGGGTTGAAAAGTCGTGTCCAGAAATCTGGTGAGTCCTTGCAGGAGTATGCTGCAGATATTGAACGATTGGCACACCTTTCCTATCCTGACGAGTTAAGTGTCGTGGCTGAAAAATTCAAAATAGAGGCGTTTATTGACGGCATACGTGACTCAGAGACAAAACGCGAGACAATGAAGAACCCGAAGGTTACATTTAATGAAACAGTCACGGTTGCTCTCATTCAAGAGACGATTGCATTAACATGCCACCCATCATTGAAAACTCGTCGGATGGAGGTGGAGGCTGAGAACAAAAATTCGTCGGCCGCAAGCAGTAGCTTCAACGGAAATTGCTATAACTGTGGCAAGCAGGGACACATGGCACGTGACTGCAAATCACGTCGTAAACGTTCCGCATCACGTTCACCAAGAAGAAAAATGGGTAATAGGGTGAACGATGGCGAAAATGGTAGCGAAGAGCAGTCGTTAAACTAAAGAGAGTCAGTACAGCGGGGCGTGAGCTGACTCTCACTTATGATTGCCCCACAGTCTTAGTTTCGAAGCTCTGCCGAAATTCCAGCAGCCTTACCATCGGTGGAAAAATCAACGAAAGACCATGTGAGCTAACTTTGGATACAGGCGCATCGCACTCAATTGTGAGGACAGATTTATTTAATAGACGACGAGTAATGCCATTAAATGGAATCCAATTGAGAACAGCGACTGGAGAAATTGCGCAAATAGAAGGAAAAGTTACAGCGAGTATTCTTATCGGCAACAAAACTGTGGAACATGATTTTATTGTTGCAAACATCACCGATGAGGTTATCATTGGCGTGGACTTCATGATTCGACACGGGTTCAATTTGGATCTTAAGAAAAAGACGTTAAGATATGCCAATGTAGAGTTGCCTTTAGACGTTGGCTGTGGACAAAAATTAACAATTGCAAGAGTCTACATAAGTGAGCGCTGTCGAATTGAACCCAACACCGAAGAAATTATTTGGGCAACAACAAGTGAAGACTGTGGGACAAGCCATCTGTGGGTAGTGGAAGCAGATAAGAAAAATTGTAAGAAAGACCTGATTATTGGAAAGACCCTAGTAAAAACAAGAGCGGACAGCAAAATACCCGTACGAATTTTGAATCCAACAAATAAGCCAAAATGGATGCAAAAAGGTGAAGTAATTGCGCAATGTGAGAAAGTTACGGCTGTTATAAATTGTGAAAATGACCAGCAGGACACAAAAGGTAAAGCTTTGACAAAATCATCGGCCTTGGAAGTATTGACGAAAGAATGGACGAAGGAGTTGTCTGCCCAGAACAAAAATAAAGCAAAAAGGTTTCTGCAAACGCATTGGCAGATATTTGCGTTCAAAGGAGAAAATAATGGCCGAACATCAGTTGTCAAACATCGCATTGATACAGGTGATTTTCAGCCAATTCGTCAACCCCCAAGGAGACTAGCACTCGCTAAGAGAGAGGAAGTAACGGGCCTTATAGAGGATATGGCGCGAGAAAAGGTCATTGCACCATCAGAAAGCCCGTGGAGTTCACCGGTCGTGCTTGTCAAGAAAAAGGACAGAAGTATGCGATTCTGTGTGGATTACAGAAAATTAAATGCTGTCACCAAAAAAGACAGCTACCCGTTACCCAGAATCGATGATACACTGGATACGCTATCTGGAGCAACATGGTTTTCCACCCTGGACTTACAAAGTGGATATTGGCAGGTGGAAATAGATGACAAAGACAAGGAGAAAACTGGCTTTAGTATTGGGAATGGTCTATGGCAGTTTAACGTCATGCCGTTTGGTCTTTGTAACGCTCCAGCTACGTTTGAGCGGTTAATGGAACGAGTGCTCAAAGGACTACATTGGAAGACCTGTTTAGTGTATCTCGATGACATCATCATCATGGGAAAAGATTTTGATGACCACTTGAAAAATCTGGAGGAAGTGGTTGAGCGCTTGGAGGCAGCTGGACTAAAATTAAGTGCGAAAAAGTGCTCACTTTTCCAGCGTGAAGTCAAATATCTGGGGCACAAGGTTACGTCAGAAGGAATACACACAGATGAGGATAAAATAAAAGCTGTGAAAAATTGGCCACGACCATCTAATCTTCATGAGTTGCGAAGTTTTCTGGGCCTATGCACTTACTACAGACGTTTTGTTCCTGGTTTCGCAAATGTCGCTGGCAGTCTACATGAGCTGAAATCGGAAATTCGATTGGAGTGATGCACAGGAAACTGCATTCCAAAAGCTCAAAGAATTATTGTCTTCAGCGCCAATACTCGCGTACCCAATACCCGGCGAAAAATTTGTATTGGACACCGATGCGAGTGGCCATGGTATTGGAGGAGTTTTGTCCCAAGTCATCAATGGACAATAAAAAGTCGTCGCATATTTCAGCAAAATTCTGTCGAAACCTGAGAGGAATTATTGTGTAACTCGGAGAGAGTTACTGGCAGTAATAGAATGCGTGAAACACTTGCATAAGTACTTATATGGACAGCACTTTCTCCTGAGGACAGACCATGCGGCATTAAGGTGGCTACTTCAATTTAAGGATCCGGAAGGTCAAATTGCACGGTGGATAGAGCGCTTGCAGAGCTATGATTTTACCATAGAACATCGCAAAGGAAGCCAGCAAGGAAATGCGGATGCACTTTCCCGTCGTCCATGTAAAATTGAATGCGGTCATTGTTCACGAACGGAAAGTAAAGCTGGAACAATTGATGTGCGCCTTTTGAACGTTTTGCCTGAAGAAAAGTGGACAAAAGAGGTGGTACAACGGGACCAGCGCAGTGATACAGATTTGGCAACTATAATTAAGTATAAAGAGCTGGGTAGGAAACCGGCGTGGCAAGAAATATCAAGTGAAAGCCAAATCTGTAAAGCATACTGGGCGCAATGGCAAAGTTTGGAGATGCATGATGGTTGCCTCTACCGAATCTGGGAAAGCGAGGATGGTAAAATTCGCTCAAAACTGCTGGTTATTCCAAAGGAAAAATTTAAAGAAATAATCAAGGATTATCATAATGGATCGAGTGGTGGACATCTGGGCATAACAAAAACCACAGAGAAAATAAAGAAACGGTTTTATTGGGTAGGATGCCAAGAAACAGTTGCTGACTGGATCCGCCGTTGTGACCAATGTGCAATTGCTAAAGGACCAAGGCACCGCACTCGGGGAAAAATGCATCAGTATAACGTTGGAGCTCCCTTTGAGAGGATAGCCATGGATATAGCGGGACCTTTTCCAATTAGCAATGCAGGTAGTAATTGATTACTTCAGTAAGTGGCCAGAAGTATATCCCATTCCCAATCAAGAAGCAAAAACAGTGGCAGACATTTTCATCAAAAATTGCATTTGCCGATATGGAGCTCCACTTGAGTTGCATTCCGATCAAGGACGAAATTTTGAGGAGGTTTGTGACATGCTTGGAATACTGAAGACACGTACCACAGCATTGCATCCTCAGTCCGATGGAATGGTCGAAAGGTTCAACCGTACTCTAGAGGAGCATCTGAAAAAGGTTGCTGACAAAAAGATTGGGATGAGCATCTACCAATATTTCTGATGGCTTATCGTTCGTCAATACACGATACTACTACAGTCACGCCAGCAAAAGCAATTTTTGGTACGGACTTAAGGCTTCCAGCAGATTTGAAGTACGGAGTAAGCGCTGTCCCAGAAACGACCAATGCTGACGATTACATATCGCAGAAAAGAGAAGAACTAGCAGATATACACGAGCTCATGAGGAGACGTACTCAATTGGCTAGCGACAAGATGAAAGCTCGGTATGATCTGCGAGCAAATACTGAAGGGTTCAAAGAAGGTCAATTAGTGCTGCTACACAACCCACAACGAAAACGAGGCTTGTCTCCTAAATTACAAACTCATTGGGAGGGACCTTATCGGATCGTCACAAGGATTAATGATGTTGTGTATCGAATCCAAAAATACCCCGGCAACAAAGGTAGATTAAAGATAGTCCACATCGAAAGGCTGGCACCTTATACTAGAGATGGAGAGACTCTTGTTCGGGACGAACAAGTTTAAGCGGAGGGCAGTGTAGCGAAATTTGGTTTATGCCAGAAAATTCTCGTAATAATTATTAAACGATATTAGCTAGCATCACTGACCGTAAGAAAAATACTTGCATCACTGACCGTAAGAAAATACTTGCATCATTGACCGTAGAAAAATACGTACATCACTGACCGTAGAAAAATAACACCATCTAGCGACATGTAGCATGTTTTCTGTACTATAAATGATAAAGTGGTACGACATTATCAACGTCGATAATCGCCATCTAGAAGACACTTGAAACGACATTCTGGATAATGGCGGATGGTACGACATTATCGCCATCTAGAAGGCACTGGAAACGATATTCTAGACAACGGCAGATGGTTCGAGAAAATGATAACTTTAGTATAAAAGGCTGTCATATGAGCAGCAGAGACACAGTTGATATTGAATAGTGGAACACAGTGGATCTTAAGTGAGAACATTTGAATTTAAGTACTAAAGTGATATAGTGGATTTTAAGTAATAAAGTATAACGTTTGTGTATACAATTTGAATGTAAAGATTAAATAAACAATTGTACTGTGTAAAAACTAACGTTTGTGATTTAAATAAACCATTTTATAATTAAATAAAGATTGCGTTTTTCTTGATTATTACACAATCCAGTGATCGAACTCAGAAAAGTGTAAGAGATTGAAGTTACTGTCAAAGATGAAAAAAAGTTGATTTTTTCTCATATGGAGGCGTGATACCACCCATTTTTTTCATTAAATATTACTTTTGAATCTCTTTTATATATACACACCATAACTATACTTATAAACTAAAATATTGTTGTTGCTTTTCATACAGAATGTATGTATATATGCAGGGCCTGATTTACCCACAGGCTAATAAGGCTTAAGCCTAGGGCGTAAGGTCGGAAGGGGCGCTGAGAATTAACGTTGATTAAGATTTTTTGTTATGTTGCACCTTCTTAACACAAACTTTCAACAAGTGAAAAAAAAAAATTATGTGCTGAAAAATATTATATAAGTAAAGGATTGCACAAATACAATTGCGGCATGAAATTTTCCTTCCCTCGTTTGTCAAAAGTGATTCTCTAGCCTCGTTGCCTATGATTTTGACAGTCTTCAAGTTTTAACCACAAGACCTATAGAATGCATTAAATTTTGTCACTTTCTTTTCCCATACGAACGAACTTTGCCGAACTTCTTAATAAATTTTAAGAATTTTCCAAATTGTGCATTCCAATAGACTTTAATTAGAAATTCTGATCACCATTTTTCAGGGATGCACTCTGAAACTTGTCACTTCTTTGCTCTTTGACTGCGGACTGTGTCAAACGTATTTTTTAACAATTTGAAGAAGTTTTATTTTATTTAACAATAAAAACTTGAACAAAATTTTGATGGAGCCTTCTTGTTCAAGTATTTGAGTAATACAAATTGATTTTTGTTTGGTGAAAAAGTGTTTTGAAATATTTGATTTCGTTTGTTGTTCGTAAGACCAAAAATAAGTGCATTTTGACAATATACATAGGCATAAACTCAGATCATAAATATATAAGCATAAAATTGCATGAATGCAATTGTATGGATTTATTTAAATGACCTAAGGCATAAATGTTAGAAAAAATTTACCCATCATGCGGTGGGGCTCGGACAACACAAACATAAAGACCAACAACCATTAAGCTACAAAATTAACTATAGTTATTTTTCAATATAAGCTTGAGTTGACCTTTTGACAAGCTAATATCATATACATCGCAATTGTTAATTAGAGTAGTCATGCGATTAAAAGGAGCTGTAGCCATATAATTAGTTCTACTGACTGGCTGGTAAAATATCTGATATGAGTTTCGATTACTCCTACGATTAGTGTTAAAATGAATATAATTCAGAAGCTCTAATGCAGCAAGCGACCCTGATACAAGCTGATGCAAGTAAATTATACCCGCAATATTTCTACGAGTGCTCAAAGACTGTATACGTAATAACTTTAAACGATCTTCATAAGGAGGAAGGTTTAAGAGGTCATTCCAATTTAAGCCCTTGAGAGCAAACCGAACAAAATTTTTTTGGATTCGTTCTACTCTATCTATATGTATATTGTAATATGGAGACCATACTTGGCTAGCATACTCTAAGTGAGGACGCACAATTGTATTGTATAAAGTTACTGTTACTAACGGGCTATTAAGTTCTTTTGCCCACCGCTTTATAAATCCAAGTATTGACGAAGCCTTCTTACAGATTATATTAATGTGTTCATTAAACGTCAATTTAGCATCAACATGTATACCAAGGTCTTTGACTATATCGACACGACAGATTTTCATATCATTAATTGTATAATCAAATTCCACATTAATTTTCTTTCTAGAGAAGATCATAGTTTGGCACTTATCAGGATTTAAATGTAAGCTATTTTTAGAACACCAAACTTCAAATGATTTCAGGTCAGACTGAAGGGCAAAGTTGTCACCTTCACAGTCCTGTAAATTTTCATATCATCAGCATATATAAGCAGATGAGAGCTTTTGATTATATGAGTAACATCATTGATAGCCAAAATAAACAGGAGTGGCCCCAGGTGACTTCCTTGCGGAACACCTGAAAACGCTGTAAAAGGAGAGGACAACACCCCTCGAAATCTTATTCGATAAGAACGATTAAATAAATAAGATTCAATCCATCTGACAAAATTTATAGGAAATCCTAGTTTATTTAATTTAAACAAAATCAAACTATGTGGTAATTTGTCAAATGCTTTACTAAAGTCTGTGTAGATACAGTCTACTTGCGACCCAGAAGCAATTTGACTTAAAGCAAAAGACGTAAAATCAAGAAGGTTAGAAACGGTAGATCTGCCATTAACAAAACCATGCTGACGAGTTGTTATGACTTCACTACAGCACACCTTAACTTGATCATAAATAATTTGCTCAAATAGCTTTGGTATTGATGATAACTTGGCTATAGGCCTGTAATTAGAAATATCATATTTTAATCCTTTTTTAAAAATAGGACTTATAAAAGATTCCTTCCAAAATTTAGGAAAATAGCTATCATTAATAGATTTATTAAAAAGAAAACTGAGTGGTTTACTCAGGATAAGACTACAATTAATTAAAACTGTGGCTGGAATGCCGTCAGGCCCAGAACCAAAGTCATCATCAAGGGATGCAATATATTTTACTATAAGTTCAGGGGTAAAAGATATTGCACCAAATGGAACCTGAGGATCAGTATTCATATACTCAAAGTAGTTGACATCAGGGCTAAACACTTCATTTGAAAAAGATTGTTTGAACAAATTAGCGAATAACCCAGCTATAATTTGGGGATCGCTGGTGAACCCGTCGACAGTCTTGAATTCTGATGGAAAACCATCCGACTTTTTTTTAGAGTTTATGAATCCCCAAAAATTTTTGGGGTCATGAAGAATATTGAGCTTCATTTTATTCAGATAGCCAGAATAAGCTGAAGCTGATTCAAGCCTAAATTCTTGGAAAAGCTGCAGATACGCTTCCAGGTCAATGCGGTCCTGACTACAAACGTATTTATTCCATGCCCTATTGCGGCCGTTACGTATTTTCTTCAAATCCTTAGTGTACCAGGGGTACGAGGAATCATTAACATACCGCAGAGTATATGGCACAGATAAAGATATTGCCGAAAAAAGTTCTTTATAAAAATAATTTACGCATTCATCTAAGACGTTATTATTAAAAAATTCTAACCAAATGTTAAATCTATCGTTTAGGATATTATTCAATTTCAAGAAGTCAGCTTTCTTGAAATTAAATTCAAAGAATCTGCTAGAAGAATTAGCAGTCACTATGTTATCTCTATCCGATTGGTACAACACACTCAGAGGTGGATGGTACGCATCAACCGCAGATAAAGCATGAGGAGCATTTTGCACAACAACATTACTACTGTCTGTAGTCAAGACTAAGTCCAGTTGTCGATTGTGGGAATTTTTAATACAACTAACTTGTTGTAAATTAGACACGATTTCGTCAACAAAAATTTGTTCTTGTCGAGTCATTGGACTAGATACAAAATAATATGTACCGTTGTCCGAAATATTCCATTTTAAGTCAGGCAAATTAAAGTCACCTAACAATAAAATATCGTCATTGGTATAAAGTTTATCTATGACAAATTCTACGGTCCTCGAAAGGTGCTCGTAGACTTCTGTGCTACTATTGGGAGGAATGTAGGCGTTAAGGATGTACAAATTGGACTTAGAAAAAATTACCTTAACACATAAAAGTTCAATAATAGCAGCACAGGGAATATCAATTAAGGAACTAGTATGACTATTTTTTATAGCAATTAATATACCCCCTCCAACAGGAGACGAGTCGTCCATATATCTGTCTCTTCTAAAAACATTAAAGCTATTATCAAACAGTTCCTGATTAAGAAAAGAGCTGTTAAGCCAAGTCTCGGTAAAAATTATAATATCTTCAGAAAAGTTCTGAGTAGATAAAAAAATGTCATGCGCTTTCGAACGCAAACCCCTTACATTTTGGTAGTAAAGTGATAAACGATTTAGTTTTTGGTCCAGAACGAACGTTTTGGACAGCCTTGTTTTTTTTAGATTGAAACTCAGACTTAAAGATATTATTAACCCACATCTTCGAATTATAAACAGCAGCAAAATGACAGGAAGCCACTGTAATTTTAAAAGATGAATATGTAGGTTTGTTACCGATTTTCCTTCAGGAAATAAAAGCGTCAGCAGGAATGACATTTTCTTGCCTTATGAAATCCCTAACAGTATCAGCTATTGTGTCAGGGTGTAAACGGGAGATAAAAATGGATCTAGGTTTAGGCATAGCTTTCAAAAAAATAGGAACAGTAGATCTTATAGCAAGGGGACTATTATCTACTGGACTAAGATTAGTGGCGTTAAATGCTTCAGGTAAAGTTTCTAGGAGAGGATTTGGCGAAACTCTTTCAGGGATATTGGCTTTGCAGTTCGGTTTTTTAGTTGGCTTGGTCTTCTTCTTTGGATTTTTTTTCTTCCTAAGTGAATTAGCTTGTTTGGTGCCATTTGAAGCCGAGGGCGTGGATGCAGAAGCGGTAGGGACATCAATTATAGTTTGATTGGATGGCAAACTATCGTTAGGTGAAATGGTTTTCAGTTTGGGGACTTAAGACAAGATAATTGCTTAAAATATCTCTAAAATTAGTATTTAGATTGTTTAAATTAACCCCAAATTGTTTTATTTTGTCGAAGAAAATCGACGGGGAAAGGGCTCTGCAGGATGGACAGTACCATTGCAGACCCGAACGGTCAGAACATAATAATTCTGTTACTGTGGTGGTCAAGTTTGCACAAGGCGCGTGAAACATCTGCTCACACGGCCCTGAACAAGGAAACATGAAACTCAAGATATTCTGACTTTTGCATAGATCTCCTAAGGAACAAGCTAGCAAGTTGTCAGAAGAAAAATAGTTCATATTTAATAAAGAAATAAAAAAATGTAAAAAAAAGCAAAAGAAAATATTAAAAAAATAAATAATTAAGAAATCAAAAGAAGAAGCATGTTCTTGTAGCATTAGACTACATTTGTGAAAATACAGATCAAACTAGAGAGGCCAAAATAGAGGCAAGAAGAATAGCAGATTAATTGAAAATCGTAGAAATGATGATGATGTTGTTTTTTTGGAACTCTGTGCTGGTCAAGTTTCAAATCGTTGGTGCACAGCTTCATGCAAATTATGTTGATTTATCAAACGTTGTTACTGTATATGAGTTATTATATATATATGTTACCGGCCAAACTAGTTTTTTGGGTAAACTAGTTTTTCTTAGGCCAAAATAAACTAGTTTTTCCTAGGCCAATCTAGTTAATCCGATGTGTGTTAGGATAAACTAGTTTAGCCTAGGACGAACTAGTTTGTCCTGATAAAAAATTTACCATTTCAGGACAAACTAGTTTGGCCTAGGATTAACTAGTTTTTTCTAAATCAAATGTTTTGAGGGTAATTATGTACTTTTTGACTCATCGACACAGGGGGTGGGGGTTAAGGGGGTAGTTCACAAGGCGTACTCTGAACCTATTTCCGTTGGATTAAGCCGTCAGTTACCCCTTCAAAAATTGTTATGCAATATCCAACACCTAGTTTGTTAGCCACAGTAATTTTACATAAGAGTAGGTGTAAGTGGGCGGCCTGAGTCATCGAATTTTACCAGAAATTTTAACGCTCCATAATTTTTTTAAAGGAGTTGCCGACGGCTAATTTCTAGACCGATCCGCGGTCGAAGGCCGCCGCGAAGCCGGTGTTGGATTTTTGGGAGTTTTAAATCCTGAGCTGCGGCCGCAGGCCGCCCACTTACCCCTACTCTCATGTGAAATTACTGTGGCTAGCAAACTAGGAGTTGGACATATCATAAAAATTTTTCAAGGGGTGACTACCGGCTAAATCCAACGGAATTATGTTCAGAGTACCTCTTGTGAATTACCCCCGCAGCCCCCACTCCTTATGAAAATGGGTCAAGAAGTACATTATTACCCTCAAAGCATTTGATTTAGAAAAAACTAGTTAATCCTAGGCCAAACTAGTTTGTCCTGAAATGGTAAATTTTTTTATCAGGACAAACTGAAATGGTAAATTTTTTTATCAGGACAAACTAGTTCGTCCTAAAAACTAGTTTGGCCGGTAACATATACACTAGACTGTGTCATTTCAATGTATTGGAGTTGGATTTTATTTTTTTTTTGCCTAAATATTTAGCTTGAGGAATAAAAATAGTTGTCGCAATATTTGATCTTCCTATCACAAACCTGTAAACGACGCGGACAGAGTTTACGTCCGATTTTGTCGAAATTTGACGAAAAAAGCGACTTGCTAAAACGTAGAAAAAGTTGGCCTTAGGTGCGAAGATATAGGGTTTTAGGTATTTTAGTTGTATGGAAGGTGTCACACCCTGATTTTAAACCACGCCCACATGTTTCGAGTGGCTGAAAGTGAACAATTTACATCTCAATACTAAATTTGAAGCTAATAGCTTCCATAGGTTCCGAGATAGCGTTTAAACGATTTTGTTATATTAGAGCGTTTTTATTGATTTTTTTATACTATAGCTACCATTCCCCTTAATTAAATCCCGCTCACGTTTGCAGGGTGTTAAGCGAAGACAGTATAGATACAAGTACCGAATTTCGAAACTGTAGCTGCCATAAGTACCAAGATATAGCGCTTTAGGTGCTTTATTTGTAAGGGAAGTGCCCCACTCTGTTTTCAAACCACGCCCACATTCTTCGAGTGGCTAAGTACAAACTAAATACTTCCATTTATTAAATTTTAAGCTTGTAGCTGCCTACCTATGGCAGCTACAAGCTTAAGATTTAGCCAAGATTTAGCACTTTAAGTGGTTTTGTTGTACAAGAGGTGCCACACCCCGTTTTTGAAACCCGCCCACATTTTACAAAGTGCTTCATACAGACAGCATACACTGTCGGTCATCAGGATAGAACCAACTGAATTTTATGCAAAAAATCTCCATAAATTGTGAATGCAGAACCAATAAATACTCCAACTTTTCAGAAATATAAAAGCACTTGTAATGCACTACTTAAAGGCTAAAAATCAATTTCCAATGCATTATAACTGTACTTTTCTTTAATTGTTTCTAACCATATATGAAATTCTTCTTTTATTTCTTGGTTCAGCAGATGTTGTTTGTTGAGATTTTTTTCAAATTTTTGCACACTGAATATTTTAAATTGCAGTCAAAATTAACCCCACAAATACACATGATACGCTTGCATTTAAAATTTGAGAATCCCTCCTCTGTGCCACGTTTGTGCTGCCAACATGATTATGTTCTTATTTTTTCGAACAGATTATTTTAGATCTAATGCAACAATATTGCAAGAACAAAAAAATGTAGATTCATTTGGTCATCACTTTTTTCATTTTTTAAAACCTTAATATATGTTTAGTTATTACAATCAAAATCGATATTATAAATATTTTGTACGACGAATTTGATTTTCATCTAAGTTGTTCTTATTATTTCGAACATGACTGTAACATTCTCTATAAATAATAGAGCAATTGTCGCAAGTATTTTACTTATTAAATTTTAAATTGAAATTCAGGAATTACAATCTCACACTGTATTTATTTTAGATTATTAACTGACACATTAGAGACCGGAAAGTTACAACTTTTATTCGTTTAAAAACGAAGCTACAAAATAGATGGAAATTCTCGAATATCTATTTTGAAAGAATTTTTTTTTAAAGTTAGGACCTTTTTTTTTTTTTTGCTCGTCAAAATTTTTCTTTTCGTACTTAGGGGGGCGCATATTCGTAGTTAGCCTAGGGCGGTCAGAGGTCTAAATCAGGCGAGTCCGAAAGACTCACTTCAGTACTTTGTGTTCGTAATTTCACCCAGTACTAATAGGATTAGAAAATATTTTTAAAGCTTTTTACCGAACGTTGGTAATTTTGTGTTGTTTAATTCGTTCGGTTTTAAGGTCGATTTATAATCGGAATGAACAAAACAAATAGATTTTATAACTTTAGCGGAATAAAATATAGACGCATTTCCAACTGATTTGTACATATCTCACAGGTAAAATGAATAGCAATAATAAGATAAAGTATTCGATTAGAGATCATTTTAGTACTACTGACTCTAAATACCGAAGATATAACGAAAAATTTAACAAGGGGACCCCAACGTTCGGTAAAAAAACTTTAAAAATATTTTTTTAAATAGTTCTAATGAAATAGTCGAAATGCTTCAGAAGGAAAAATTTAATGATTTTTTGCATGCTTTAATTTTCTGATATTAGAGTGGCACATTAGGATGGTAGGAACTGATATCTGGTGAGTAAGTTCAAGAACGGGATACTTGATGTCAATGACCTTTAGATCAAAAATCGGTCTACTCATGACAAATGCATTGATATATCAGAGTTTATGATCGGACTGTAAATGCCGAAGATATGATGAAAACCTTAAATGCGTGACCTCAATTTTTGGCAAAAAAATATTTGTTTTCGAAATTGCCTTGCAAAAATGCTTCGGATTTGCTGGTGTATGGTGAACTTTTTTTTCTGGCACGGTCTAATGTACATACATATTTGAAAATTAAATACCGTCAAAATTCAGGCTTTCAGGCTTGAAAATATATCTTCGGATCTGGTTTCGGTGACATAGCCAAAATCGTCATATTATATCAAATTTTAAAGTTTTATGCACCATTATTGTTGGACAACAAGTTATCTTTGACTTTAATTTAATGACTTTAGTTTAATGACTTTAACAAAAGCTACTTCCAATGGTTATATCTTTGAAACCATATCCGCGCGACACTTTATTTAATTTTTTTGGCTTGATCCTCTACTACCACGAAAACAAAAATTGGGCAATAGATTCTAAAGTAAACTTGTTCCACAGAATTCTTTATCTTTTAAAAATAGATAGCATGGAATCAAAATTTTTCAAACTCCTTTTTTGAATTTCAATTCAATTCCAAATTTTGATTCCATTTGTAAAAAGAGTTTGATTCCAAAATTGTAGCTGTATTAGCAATTTTTGCTCTTTTGTAATTTTAATATTTCTTAAACAATTTTTCTTGAAAACTGCATTTAAAAGTTAATTAGTCTGGTATTTGTGATTTAATTGATTAATACTCTAATGTTTTTATGAAGAAAACCTTTTACTCGTATAAGGTATAATACGCCTGATCCAAAACAAAAATGAAATCATTTCATTTTGACGCGTGATCATATTTAATATCGGGTATGGAAAAACGGATATGTTGAATCCTTACATCACAGTGTGATCACGCTAGTGTTATTCTTTTTACCAAAGCTCCTGTACTACAGTTCAAAAATATTATCATAGACGTCACTGCAGGGAAAAAATGATTTGTATTTCATCTATATTGCTGGAATGAACTATTGGATTTTAATAAAGTTTTGATAGCACCAAACGAAAGAGTGTTTTTCTTAGGTATGCTCTCTTACTTTGGTATTTATTTTTTTCGAATTTTAGAAAAGTGGGACCAGCGATTAATATTTCCAAAAACTTCAATCTGACCAATAAAATATAATTTCACTTATCATACATACTGAGATTGACAGTTTTTGTGGACTGTCTCCAATGACAATTTGAGAGATAACAGCCCCTCCGAATTTTTTTTTTAATTTTTGACGGTTATCTCACAAAGAAAAAAATCTAATTCTCTTAATTTTTTACTCAAATTCCAAAAAAATTAAAATTTTGCAACTCTGGTAGCAACCCCAGGAGCATTTTAATTAGTTTTTAAATGAAGATATACGAATATCGAACATGAATAAATTTTCGAATTTCGAGCGTTTCCGAAGAATTTTTGAGCATGACCTTATTTTGAACATGGTTTAAGAAATTTGTATGCCTTAACTGTGTAAGTTTCCATTTCATTTTAAAAGTAAGCCTTACGCTGTTTTGCATGAGTACGATGCGTGTGATTTAAAAAAAAGACGGGATCGGTAGCAAAAATAGAATTGGTGGGATTTTTTTTGTGGATGGTGGTGTTAAAAATGTAGCTATGGACGTCTGCCTTTTATATTTTCCTCCTTAATACACAGGTTATAGCAAAAGTAGTAGATAAGAATTCGTATTAAAAATCTTTTTTTTTTGCTAGGTATTTAATAAAAATCGCTATGGAGGGGCTCGCACCAAATGTTCAGCCTAGAGGCCCACACACACCTAGAGACGGCGCTGATTGGGAATTCTCTTTTGCATTGAAAACGATATACATATGTATATGGCAAAGATTTTTTTGGGTTAATAAAAGCAACCATATTCGTCATAAGAAAATAAAGATTTTTAATTTATTTTTGTTCAAGAAACGCTAAAATTTCTCATTTGTCCATTTTGGAGATTATTTTTCGGGTTTCGTCAACCACTTTAAATAATTTTTAAAGGTGATATTCGTCATTTGTTATCTGTTTATTTAAATTTTGCAAAAGAGCAAACGCTATTTCTCAACTCAAACCTGTAAGCGTCGTTGTATTTTACGAAAAACCCGACTTTTTAAAACGTACACATAAAAAAGAGTATGCTAACTTTAAATAAATGTACATATTTGATTGATAGGTGTTTAAAATATTTTTTAACTATCAACAAATTTTGCTAGTTATTACCATGTCCTTAATTGAAATTTAAATGGTTGCTTATTGTGACAAACCTTATATTAGTTTGAGTCGATTGCAAAAATTTGTTTGGGTTGAATATAATTTGTTAAAGAAAGTTGATTTTAGCAACTGATTATTTTATAATTAAACATTATTTAATCGAACTTACAAAAAAAAAATAAAAAATTTACAATATTGGTCTTTGCTTCGATTAAATAATGTTTAATTATAATTTGTTAATCCTATTTTCATTTGATTTCACTTCTCATTAACATGAAAATTTTGCGATTCACAACATATTTAAGTAAAACACTACTTAAGTATATTTTGCTTGATACATAATTTAGGTATTTATGATTGTATAAATACCAAACGACATCTTATACAAGGATGTAACCATATTGGGAAAATCGGTTTTTCGCACAAATCGATATTAATGAATGTATACGTTTGCGAAAAGAAAAAAAACGGCGGGTTGCACTCTGGGAGTGCCGACAGAAGTGAGAACTTAAAATAATATAACTGAAATTGGTCTTCATGATGTTTTGTAATGTTTATGGAATAATTTTTTACGAATTGTTTTATTTATCAATAGAAATTACTATAAATTTTGGTTAAATTACAATATTCATTTATTATACATACAAATTGTTGTGAAATTTGGTTTATGCCAAAAAAATTCTCGTAATAATTATTAAACGATATTAGCTAGCATCACTGACCGTAGAAAAATACTTGCATCACTGACCGTAGAAAAATACGTGCATCACTGACCGTAGAAAAATAACACCATCTAGCGACATATAGCATGTTTTCTGTACTATAAATGATAAAGTGGTACGACATTATCAACGTCGATAATCGCCATCTAGAAGACACTGGAAACGACATTCTGGATAATGGCGGATGGTACGACATTATCAACGTTGATAATCGCCATCTAGAAGACACTGGAAACGACATTCTGGATAATGGCGGATGGTACGATATTATCGCCATCTAGAAGGCACTGGAAACGATATTCTGACAACGGCAGATGGTTCGAGAAAATGATGACTTTAGTATAAAAGGCTGTCATATGAGCAGCAGAGGGACAGTTGATATTGAACAGTGGAACACAGTGGATCTTAAGTGAGAACATTTGAATTTAAGTACTAAAGTGATATAGTGAATTTTAAGTAATAAAGTATAACGTTTGTGTATACAATTTGAATATAAAGATTAAATAAACAATTGTACTGTGTAAAAACTAACGTTTGTGATTTAAATAAACCATTTTATAATTAAATAAAGATTGCGTTTTTCTTGATTATTACACAATCCAGTGATCGAACTCAGAAAAGTGTAAGAGATTGAAATTACTGTCAAAGGGACAGGAAATTTCGTAACAATTGGTGTCAGAAGTGGGATTGTGTAAAAAGAATTAACAATCAAATAAAAAAAATAAAAAAATGGTTAAGTTTGATGAACTAAAAGTGGATCAACTAAAGAAGGAGTTGCAGCAGCTGAATCTGCAATCATCTGGCGGAAAGTTGGAGTTACAGAGACGCTTACGGCAGGCTCTTGAGGCTCAAGGGGTAAACCTGGAAGAGCATGAATTTTATAGTGATGCCTCAGAATCAACAGCGAAAATGGAGGAAGCTTCTGGAACGGCTGCAAGTGGTGAAGTTGTGGATATGTCAAAGTTCGAGAAAATGTTAATGGCGATGACGCAGGCAATGAGTCAGAACGCGCTACAGATGAATAACAATATCCAGGCCGTTCGGGAAGACATAGACCAGAAGTTAAGTCAGAACGCGCTGCAGATGAACAACAATAGCAAGGCCGTTCGGGAAGAAATTAGTCAGAGCTTAAGTCAGAACGCGCTGCAAATCCAGGCGAATCGGGAAGAAATTGGCCAGAGCTTAAGTCAGAACGCGACGCAGATCCACACAATGAATCAAAATATGGAGGCTGTTCGAACGGAGGTTGCCAAAATGGTAAATGGCCTCGATGCAAAAGTGATTGAGTTACGAGACGATGTTGAATCATTCAAGGAAAAAGCCCAAGATAAGCTTGAAAAAGTTCAAAATAACCTTGAAAAAGTTCAAAATAATTTTGAAAAAGTTCAAAATAATTTTGAAGACGTTAATAAAAGGATTCAACAGTTGGAAATAAGCGGACCAACCACTCAAGTAATAAGAGAAATCAGCGCAGAGAGGCTTAAGGCACCCACGTACGATGGAACAACGCCATTTAGTGTTTTCAAGCTCCAGTTTGAAACAACATCTGCTCATAATCGCTGGGATAACGATAGCGCAGCAGCAGCGCTAATTGTGGCATTAAAAGGCGCAGCTGCAGAAGTATTGCAAACGGTCCCAGTGGCGGAGCAAAAGAATTACAAGGCAGTGATGGATGCTTTACAGCGAAAATATGGCAGTAACCACATGAAGCAGATTCACAGACTGGAGTTGAAAAGTCGTATCCAGAAATCTGGTGAGTCCTTGCAGGAGTATGGTGCAGATATCGAGCGATTGGCACACCTTTTCTATCCTGACGAGTTAAGTGTCGTAGCTGAAAAATTCAAAATAGAGGCGTTTATTGACGGTATACGTGACTCAGAGACAAAACGCGAGACAATGAGGAACCCGAAGACAACATTTTATGAAACAGTAACGGTTGCCCTCACTGAGGAGGTGATTGCGTTGAAATGCCGCCCATCATTGAAAACTCGTCGGATGGAGGTGGAGGCTGAGAGCAAAAATTCATCGTTCGCCAACAATAGCTTCAGCGGAAAATGCTAAAACTGTGGCAAGCAGGGACACATGGCACGTGACTGCAAATCACGCCGTAAACGGTCCGAATCACGTTCACCAAGAAGAAAAATTGGAAATAGGGTGAACGATGGTGAAAATGGTAGTGAACAGCAGTCGTTTAAGCGAGTCAGTACAGCGGGGCGTGAGCTGACTTCCACTTATGATTGTCCCAAAGTCTTAGTTTCGAAGCTCTGCCGAACTTCCAACTGCCTTAACATCGGTGGAAAAATCAACGAAAGACCATGTGAGCTGACTTTGGATACAGGCGCATCGCACTCAATTGTGAGGACAGATTTATTTAATAGACGACGAGTAATGCCATTAAATGGAATCCAATTGAGAACAGCGACAGCAGAAATTGCGCAATTAGAAGGAAAAGTTACAGCGAGTATTCTTATCGGCAACAAAACTGTGGAACATGATTTTATTGTTGCAAACATCACCGATGAGGTTATCATTGGCGTGGACTTCATGATTCGACACGGGTTCAATTTGGATCTAAAGAAAAAGACGTTAAGGTATGCCAATGTAGAGTTGCCTTTGGACATTGGCTGTGGACAAAAGTTAACAACTGCAGGAGTCTACATAAGTGAGCTCTGTCGAATTGAACCCAACACTGAAGAAACAACAAGTGAAGACTGTAGGATAGGCCATCTGTGGGTAGTGGAAGCAGATGAGAAAAATTTAGGGAAAGACCTGATGATTGGAAAGACCCCAGTAAAAACAAGAGCGGACGGCGAAATACCGGTGCAAATTTTGAATCCAACAAATGAGCCGAAATGGATGCAAAAAGGTGAACTATGTCAGAAAGTTACGGCTGTTATAAGTTGTGAAAATGACCAACAGGACACAAAAGGTACAACCTTAACAAAATCGTCGGCCTTATTGACGAAAGAATGGACGAAGGAGTTGTCTGCACAGAACAAAAATAAAGGGAAAAGGTTTCGGCAAAAGAATTGGCGGGTATTTGCGTCCAAAGGAGAAAATAATGGCCAAACATCAAGCATCGTATTGATACAGGTAACTTTCAGCCAATTCGTCAACATCCAAAGAGGCTAGCACGCGCTAAGAGAGAGGAAGTAACGGGCCTTATAGAGGATATGTCGCGAGAAAATGTCATTGCACAATCAGAAAGCCCGTGTAGTTCACCGGTCGTTCTTATCAAAGAAAAGTACGGAGTAAGCGCTGTCCCAGAAACGACCAATGCTGACGATTACATATCGCAGAAAAGAGAAGAACTAGCAGATATACACGAGCTCATCAGGAGACGTACTCAATTGGCTAGCGACAAGATGAAAGCTCGGTATGATCTGCGAGCAAATACTGAAGGGTTCAAAGAAGGTCAATTAGTGCTGCTACACAACCCACAACGAAAACGAGGCTTGTCTCCTAAATTACGGACTCATTGGGAGGGACCTTATCGGATCGTCACAAGAATTAATGATGTTGTGTATCGAATCCAAAAATACCCCAGCAACAAAGGTAAATTAAAGGTAGTCCACATCGAAAGGCTGGCACCTTATACTAGAGATGGAGAGACTCTTGTTCGGGACGAACAAGTTTAAGCGGAGGGCAGTGTAGTGAAATTTGGTTTATGCCAAAAAAATTCTCGTAATAATTATTAAACGATATTAGCTAGCATCACTGACCGTAGAAAAATACTTGCATCACTGACCGTAGAAAAATACGTGCATCACTGACCGTAAGAAAAATACTTGCATCATTGACCGTAGAAAATACGTGCATCACTGACCGTAGAAAAATAACACCATCTAGCGACATGTAGCATGTTTTCTGTACTATAAATGATAAAATGGTACGACATTATCAACGTCGATAATCGCCATCTAGAAGACACTGGAAACGACATTCTGAATAATGGCGGATGGTACGACATTATCAACGTCGATAATCGCCATCTAGAAGACACTGGAAACGACATTCTGGATAATGGCGGATGGTACGATATTATCGCCATCTAGAAGGCACTGGAAACGATATTCTAGACAACGGCAGATGGTTCGAGAAAATGATGACTTTAGTATAAAAGGCTGTCATATGAGCAGCAGAGGGACAGTTGATATTGAACAGTGGAACACAGTGGATCTTAAGTGAGAACATTTGAATTTAAGTACTAAAGTGATATAGTGAATTTTAAGTAATAAAGTATGACGTTTGTGTATACAATTTGAATATAAAGATTAAATAAACAATTGTACTGTGTAAAAACTAACGTTTGTGATTGAATTAAACCATTTTCAAACCATCATTAAATAAAGATTGCGTTTTTCTTGATTATTACACAATCCAGTGATCGAACTCAGAAAAGTGTATGAGATTGAAATTACTGTCAAAGGGACAGGAAATTTCGTAACAATATTATACATATTATACATAAAATAAGAATTTTTCACTTAAAAAACATTATATTTCAGTATTATTACAGTTACTATACAAAACTAAGTTAAAATGCAAATGCTTTCTTACGGAGGTGCACAACGTGCCTAAAGAAGTTCTCACTTCAAAAAAATTTTTAGTCAAATGCATGATTTAGTGATTATTAACAAACGAATGATTACTACAAAATAATATTTGTTTCAACCAAAATATAATTTGGTAATTATTACCAAATACTTAATTGATCCAATAATATTATTCAATTCACTGTAATATGTGACATTTTAACATATTTATATCAAATATTTCATTCACCTATATCAAATATACTATTTGTTAATTATTACCAAATTTTGGTATATATAATTAATTAATTTTCTCAGTATAGAAAAAGTCGGACTTAGGTGCCAGCCCAGCAAAAAATACCAAAAAGTTATTTTGAGCTTACCAAGCAATTATAAACTAGTTTCAAAGACTATATTGTTCATATTGAATATTCATAAGTATACACGGATCGCTTGAAGCAAGATCAAGATCCATAAAATTGTCAACCAAATCAAACAATGCACAATTATTATATAGTGTCTTGATATTCCAAATACATAATCCGCGAAATCGGGTCTGCTCATTTACTCGTGTTATGGCCATTTTAAAGTTAGTTTTTTGGCCGACACGGCTCGTTTCAAGCAAAGTCAAGATCGGTAAAAATTGTTAACCAAATCTGTTATTATTGAGTATTCGGAGATTCCAAAAACATGATCCGTAAAATCGTGCCTGGTCATTTACTGGTTTTAGAGTCATTTTAAGGTAAACGCTTTTACCGATATTTTTAATAAAATTATGCACCGCGAACCGTGTAGTTTCTGATGCTTTTAAGATCAAGTGAAGTTTTAAAATATGCTATGATAACTGTTGTTTATGTAGTTTAAGTCGCTGAACACGATGAAGTCACTTATTTTTGCAAATATGTAAACGCTTTTGTTTTATTCACCATTTTTCATGGAAAAAAACCGATACAAAAAAAAAAATTTTTTTTTGTCGGCCGAAAAACTAGTGAAAAATAAAAGTTTTTTTACTATGTTTTGTAAGCTTAAAAATTATTTTTGACTACAAAGCCCACGAAGAAAAAAAAATAAAAATATTTTTATATATGTTATATTATTCATCATTTTCCATGGAAAAGAAATGAGAATTTCAACAAAAAAAATCTTTTGGGACTAAAAACTAGTGAAAAATATTTTAAATTATAATTTTGTTTCATGGATTTTTGAGGTAATTTCGACTAAAAAGCTCACCACAAACAATAAGTAAAAAAACTTTTATATTTGTTGTTTTATTCACCGATTTTCATGAAAAAAAATAAATTTAACAAACTCTTTTTGGCCTTAAAACTAATGAAAAATAATTTTTATATATTTTTGTTTTACGGGTTTTAAAGGAATTTTTGATTACAAAGTGCACAAAAAAAAACAAAATAAAAAAATTTAAATTTTTAATGACTTATTCACAATTTTTCCTAGAACGCATTTTTATCAATATTATCGGTAAAAGCGTTTATCTTAAAATGACCATAAAACGAGTAAGTGATTAGGTACGACTTCGCGGATCATGTATTTGGAATCTCCAAACACTAAATAATTATTGTACATTATCAGATTTGGTTGACAATTTTTACCGATTTTGATCTTGCTTGAAACGAACCATGTCGGCCAAAGTAAAACCTTTAAATGGCCATAAAACGAGTAAATGAGCAGATCCGATTTCGCGGATTATGTATTTGGGATCTCAAGACACTATATAATAATTGTGCATTGTCAGATTTGGTTGACAATTTTATGGATCTTGATCTTGCTTCAAGCGAACCGTGTATAATACCTACACTACGGTTGGCCATTTGCCCTCCCGCGGTCGCGAGCTATGACGCGTGCCATCATTCGTCCCGCCGTGCAGTTGCTGACCTCTATGCGTTGGTTTCGTTTGAAAAATAAATATGCAAGAGACCCAGTCGGAATCAAGCGTACGAAAACAAAACAAATGTGCGCAAATGAATTGCGCAATGCCAGTTGTGAAAATTTCAGCTCAAAGACATTATTTCTGCGCAAGGCAATTTTTTACGTATTATTGACTTGTAAAAAAATGAGACTAAAAAAACTGCTCTTGTGTGCATCATTGTTGTTAAAAAAAACTCATATTCATTGAAAAATAGTTTTAATTCTCGGAAAAGTACTTTTTGTTTTATTGATGAATTTTGTGTTTAAAAATTTTTTGTGTAGCCATGCGATGCTTCGCAGTTAATTTATTTATTTACATCAGTGATGCACGAATTACTACTGGGTACGTTCAGTATATATTTATACACATACTAGCGCGCAATTTTTGTTGTAAGCGTCAGCGCGCTATAGACTTTTGGGCCATCCCTAATCTACATATCCTACTTGAAAACAATTCATCATCATCATCAATTTCGTTTTATGACTAATAATAGTATGAACTCGCAGTATCATCAGCAAAAGCAGTTAATTTGCCTGTTATTTGCCTCAAACAATGAGTTGATGTAAATTAAAAAGAGAATGGGACCAGAATAGAACCTTGCATAACTCCCAAGTTAATTACTTTCTCTGAGCTAAGACAATTTTCAATTTTTACTATTTGCTTACGATTTTTTAAGAATGATGCAAACCAGTCGTAAATAAAACCTCTTAAACTCCCAAGTAGCACATGTTGCAAGTTTTTGGCTAATACAGCTCTTTTATAGCAAAACTCATTGCTGCATTGCTTTACTTGCTACTAGGGATCAGGCCCGTACCAACCATAGGGGCAAGAGGGGGCTTTGCCTCATTCTCATTCGGATGCAAATTTGTTTTTTGGAAGGGAGACGTTCTTTTACAAAACGAATACTTTTTGACCGACACATTTTTAAATCGCTCCAAAGTTTTTTTATATATTCTAGGCATTATATTAGTGAACACGAAAATCAGGAATACATTTGTTATCAAAAATATCGAGAGATATCGAAGGTTGAACGTTTTACGTTTTATGCTGTTTTACGGTCATATTCCAATTGTTATATCTCCGGTAAATTTTAATAGAAAAATAATCTTTTTATATAGTTTTAAAGCTAAAAAGATTAGCTTTCTTGTTAAATTTTTGACTTTGGCATTTTATGAAAATTTAATATATTTTATAACAAATCAATTGTTTAAAGTATGTTTATAGATTGATCCACTGAATCCTCGTCAAACCTTTAAAAACTAATTTTTCCTGAATGGTAGCCTAATACGGACTATCCCAAATAAATTAATTCTTAATAATTGCTTTTTTAAATAAAAGCTAACCAAAATGTCAATTTTTGATTGGCTTTTTCCAAAAAACAATATATTTTTTCAAAATTCAGACTCTGGGGCTTGATTGGAATTTTGGTAAGCTTTTATTAAAAGGAAAAATTGTTGATTTCTAACAAGATTTGCGCTGTCCAGCAATTTTTGAACAAAAAAAAAATTTTTTTTCAGCATTTAACCAGCATTTTCCAGCAACCGGCCAATTTTTGTTTGCGATGAAAAAATTCATACCCACGGATTTTGATACCAGAAAAACGAATATGAGGTCAGATGTTTGAAAAAATCAACAGGTAACCTCCTCCTCCTTATGACTGCTGGGATCTAGTTCAATTTCGAAATTCAAAGTTTTAATATTTCATCACATTCTACGATGCTTAATCAACGTCACATATCACATTTAATTTTTAATTTTCACACAATTTCCAATTGGAATGGCTGTAACTGTTGACTGCTTTCACTTACAACTATCAAACGAACAGCGTCACATAAAACTAACATTCAAAAATAGACGGGAAAAAATATTTTTGTAAAAAATTGTTGTCGCATAGGTTTTTTATCTGTTTACCTTAACCTTGCCTTTATGCCTGCCTACCTGCCGATTAGAGGGTTAAATAATAAAAAATTTTAACTTTTTTCAAAATTTGGGCTCCGATGGTTTATTGGCATTTTAGTTAGCTTTTATTTAAAAAAAACAATTGTTCATTTCCAACAAGATTTGCGTTCTCCAGCAGTTTTTGAACCAAAACTCGATTCGTGACCACTGTGCAGCGGCGCGCAGTTTTTTCAGAGGTGCGCAGAAGAATTAATTTATTTGGGATAGTCAGTATTTGGCTACCATTCGCGAAAAATTGGTTTTTTAAAGGAAATTTGACGATAAATTCAGTGAAATTTTTCTTAATTTCTTATCGAATTGCATTCGTTCTATAAGCTGATATTTTTAGCTTTAAAACGATATAAAAAGATTATATTTGCGTTAAAATTTACCGGAGATATAACAATTTGAATATGACCGCGTAAAACGTAAAACCTTCGACCTTCGCAACTCGATATCTCTCGATATATTCAATAGCAAGTACAATCCTGACTTTCGTGTTCACTAATATAATGCCTAGAATATGTAAAAAAATTTGGAGCGATTTAAAAATGTGACTGTCAGAAATTGTCGGCTTGTAAAAGAACGTCTCAAGAAAAAAATTATGCTATTGGAATTGCATCTGCCCCCCCCCCCCCCACTCAAAGTCGGGTAGGTGCGGGCCTGCCACGCAGTCAGTTGAAAAAGGTAAGAAATTCTTCTTGCTACTGTGAAATAAAAAGCTTTACAGAGCAGGAATTAAGTTTTTAATTTATTTATTTTCAGGACCAACATGTATATAAATATGTTTTTAAATGTATACTCTAAATTTTTGATTACAATTGTGAATTGTATACTCTTCATGTGTCTTCATTTTGTGTTTGTTGTGTTTTACTTTCATATTTTGATGATAATGATTCTACAACCCCCCAATGAAATGTCACTTGAAAAATTTTTTTAAGTCTGGCCCCCCCAATATTTATTAGAACTCTCCGCCTCTGGTGTCGAATATATACGATGTTTCTCCTTTGAAAAAATACAAACATAAGAAGTTATACAAATTTTGATGAAATTTTGCAGATTTGAAAGATGTACATACATACATATGTATATCGACACTAAATAACATCCCAAATAATTTCCCATTTTAGCATTTGCATTTAAACTTGATTAAAGGCCGTCCTGGGATAGAACATTTCTTATAAATATCGAAATACAATCAGCTTTTCATGGAACTTGTCGGTACAAAAATATTTTTTACAACTTTAAACCGTTTAAATATTTATAAGAATACATACACACATAACACGTGGGTCATTAAGTCCCGGGACTAACATAGAGATAACGTCATCTACTAATTTTTCTCCACCTTTTTTTGTTGGCCCAGCTTGCAGATGATATATGTAAAAATTCGATTGCGTTTAGATTAAAAGTTACAGTGGTTTTACTGAAGCTCTCTCGTCTGTTTATAAACAATGGATGAAAAATAATTTGAGTGTTGATTTAACATTGCTTTTTGATGGAAAAAAAAAATGTTCAAGCAAAGCAATGGCTCGATAAATGTTATTCGAACTCTGCTTTATCGACATTGTGGTCTTGCAGACACAAATGACGGTGAACGCTCAGGTCACCCGAATTCAACAGTTGTCCCAGACAATATCAAAAAAGTTCATAAAGTCGTTTAGGACGATCGGGCATCGAGTTGATGATATCAGAAAGAAGTGTATTCACTTATTTGCGTGAAAATTATCAATGAGAAAGCTGTGGTGTAATAGGTGCCGCGTTTGCCCGTTTTTTTCGATAAAAAACAACAACGCGTTTAACAATTCAACGCCCTGCTTGGAGTTGTTTAAGCGAAATACAATTGGTTTTTTGCATCGATATTTGACAATGGATGAAACAGGAATCAATTACTACACGCCAGAATCAAAAAGATCATCAACTGAGTGGACAGCAGCCGGTGAAAGCTGTTCAAAGCGTCAAAAAGGATGCTTCACGAAAACCACTGTAACTTTTAATCTAAACGCCAAATTTTCATCAAATTTTGACCCATGGCTTTTGGAGGTCAGAGCTACACTGTAAGGTGGAGAAAAATTAGGAGGTGGAGTTATCTCTATGTTGGTCCCGGGACTTAATGACCCACGTGTTACATATATGTATCTGCAACTACATGTATGGATATATGCACACTAGGGTGATTCAAATTTTTTTTTTTTATTTCAAACAATTTGAGCTTATAATATTAATATTTACTGGTGGTTCATCGATCTTTTTTGTTTCAATACGATTTGTATGGGAAGAAATGGTTTAGTAGATATTTGTCTTTATATCTCGTGAAAAAAATGTCTTACAGAAGCGATATTTAGCCCATCGGAAAAAGCATAAAATTTTCTCAAATAAGTTGCAAGGAGAATTCATAATATTAATATTTACTGGTGGCTCATCGAGCTTTTTCCATACGATTTATATGGGAAAGTATTCCTTATTAGACAGTTTCGAGTAAATCTCGTAAAAAAAAGTCTTACACGAACGAGACTATCTCCGTCGGTATTTTTTATAGAAAAAAAAAATTTTTCCTCATTCTTCGAAATATCCTTAAATTTTGAAAGCTTATAAACTAACGAAATATTACCTCCACGAAAAAATAACAAGATACTTTTTTATAGAAAATTTTATGGTCTTTCTAATGGGACTAGTCCCGCTTCTGTAAGAAATATAGTGACAAAAATCTAGTAAACCAATTCTTCTCATACAAATCGTATGGAAAACAAAAAAAGCTCGATGAACCACCAGTAAATATTAATATTATGAGCTCAAATTGCACCAGAATTCTTCTTTCGTGTACCTAAACCTGTTTGAAATAAAAAAAAAATTTAATCACCCTATTGTACATACAACTTACCCAAGTAAAGCCCAATACACCAATTCCAGCAGTTAAAAGTTCTCCTATTATGGATCCCACAGATGAAGAAGATGGATAGAAGGCATGAAAGTTCGGTGACTGCCAATGAGTCAATCCTGGAAGAATAATATTCTCTAGATCGCTAAGTATATCTTTCCAATGCTCCGCATGCTGGGGTATTTCTTGAGGCAGATTTTTAATAATAGAGCGTGGTTCTACAGATGGCAGAACATTTCTGTAAATAAAAAGTGGAAAATTTTAAGTTTAATATTCAGCATGATATTCTTTTACTTTTACCTAGTTCGTATGTTTTCTAGATAATCAATTATAAATTCTAGTGATGCATTTCCAAACTCCCTCAATTCATTAAAGTCCATCAGGCTACTATTTTATTTAAAAAACTGCAACTCGTCATAAGATTAACAATTATATTCTTCACAGCAATATGATATAAGAAAATATGTCTGAATTTGTGTACAATAAAAATTAGTAAGTTTTTTTTAATATCACAACAAACAATCGAAGACAGAGCTAAACCACTTCACTGAACGTACTATACTTCAATGTGAAGATAAATTTTAGTTTTTTGTTAACTAAAGCGACCATGAATAACAATGCATTGTCAGCAAAATGCATCTAAATAAAAATATATACATATGTACATATGTAACAATAATAAATTACTGCTATGATAATGCGACGCTGCATTGAAATCGGTTTAAGATTAGGCAACAGTTAAAAATTAATTTCCATGTAAACTTTTGACATCATTGCAACTAACCAACTAACCGATGTTTAATATTGTGCATCTATTTCCCTTTATCAAATATATATTAAATTCAAAACAAAAAGACTCTGAATGGTAAGCGGATGCATATATCTATAATGCATGTATTAACACTGGCCTGCACATAAACATCAGTTATCTAATAATTTTTCAGGGCCAAAATTAATAGCCAACTGATTCGGAAGTCGTTTGCCGTAAGACTTCAAACCTTTCTTATTGTTGCATTTTAATTATTTATTTATGTAGATAATCCCTTTATAAATATGCAAGTTAATGTAACGCATGCAACGCATACAGGGAGTCTAGGAATGATGTGGCTCATCTCAAAATATTTTCCCAATTTTTAAAATTATTTATTTTTATCATATTTCTTGCCCTTAAAAAAATTTCACAGATAAATTTTACCGATAATTATAAAAGATTGAAATTGCACTAACTGCGGAGTTCTGCAAATTTTAGGTTTTACTGACTTAGTAGCAGAAACCGATGGCGTTCTTGGGATAAAAGATGCTCGTAGCAAACGATCCTAGGAGTCCGATATTTCACTACCTTTCACTAGGGCACGGTGGAATATTGTGGCCATGAATAGGAAGAAATTGAAAGTGCTAGGGATTGAAAAGATAATCCTTACGGAAAGAAAAAAAAAATTATAACTGTCTTAAATTTTTTTGGGTTTATTGACACAGTGAGCTCAAAGATGAGCTTTGAACTTCAAAAATTGTCTAAGCAACTGTTACATAGAGCGCTATAGACAACTTGTTTGAAACGAAATGCAATAATATAGCATATTGGCGGAAATTACATTGTTTCAATTAATTTATCTTTTATCGCCTTTATATGAATTGTACGGATTTTTCAAATATTATAATGCAAAATGGTACACCTATATCTACCAGCCAAGCAAAATATTAACGTTGTTTAATTAAATTTATGAATGTGCTATTGAAAAATAAGAAATTTCATTGCCCGGAAATCGAATATGTATCATATACATATATGAGGAGTTCTTTCAATTTTCTGGTTTTACACGTGCAAAAATATCGAAAATTTAGAATTGAGGGCACACATCTGAAACCTTTTTTAAACTATAGTTTGGACATTTCTAAACAACCTGACCTAAATGACACCCAAAATTTGGGGGGAACACCCCATTTTCCCCTTCACCGACTAGTTTAATTGAAAACTTAATTCCTCTTAAAGTTGTTAACATAAAATTATAAAATTTGGTACATATGTTGACAATTGATTGCACTTTCTATTCATGATAATAAAAAAATTTAATAATTTTATTTTCCCATTTGTTTATAACTTTTAAATAAACAATTGATGATAATTTTGTCATCCCAATAGGAAAAATTAAAAATTTTTTTTTTGGTATGAGCCTTGAATATTGAAGATTGAATATATGTAAAAAAAGTTAAGTGTGCCGTCACTCATTTCAATAGAATAAAATATTTATATCGAACGACCTACGACAAAATCCTATGCCCGCCATACAAATAAGTTTTCAAAAATAAAATACAAAGAAGTGCGAATATTTTGTGTGTTTGCAATTTTGCAAACGCAATTGCGTATTTTATGTTCAAATGCATGGCGTGCATGGGATTTTGTCGCAGATCGTTCGATATAAAATCTTTTTTTATTGAAATGAGTGACGGCACACTTAATTTTTTTGCATACATATGTTCACGATAAAGTTGAAATGCTAAGTTCATTGAAGTAATTCTTTATTGATTTTTATGTATATTTTGATTTCATATATTGCATTGGGAAAATTTTAAGAGGAAAATTAACTACGAAATTTTAGCCTCTATTACTCTTAACCAAGAAACTTCTCTTTCTAATATTGAAACTCAATTAAAAGAATTTTCATATATAATAGAAAATGCTAGAATTCAGAAAATCTCATACAAAAGACGTATGCCTAATTCGTTAATTCTATCAGGTGTATGTTCTTCAATTATAGCTACTAGAAATATGTATAGAAGAAAATTCCAAAGGAGTGGAAACGTAAGTGAAAAAAACTGTTTTCTCGCAATTATTAAGCAATTGAATCAATTAATCTCCATACACATTAATAATCTTAGAAATGAACAATGGTCAAATTTTTTGTTAAATCTAAAAGTTGGTAGTAAAAATTTTTGGAAGGTTTCAAAATATTTTACAAATAAAAAGAAAAAAAAACCATCCCGACATTAATGGTAGGCAATCATGAGGTTATTAGCCATGTTGATAAAGCAAACTCCATAGCCGATCAGTTCTCTAAGGCCCATGCTACTACAGTTGCTTTTACTCACTCCATTGATAGAAATGTCAATACTTATGTTAGTAGTTTAGATAGTGATAACTTTTTAATTAATGAAGATTTAAGAACGTTCACCGACATTATAGAAATTAAGCTTACAATAAATAAACAAAAGAATCGGAAAGCTCCCGGATTCGATGGAATTAATAATATTCTACTCAAAAAACTTCCAGAATCGGCTTTAAATTTTCTAGTTAAAATCTTTAATTTTTGTCTTCGTTTTTCCTATTTCCCTCAAATATTTAAAAAAAGCTAATGTTATACCAATCTTAAAACCAAACAAAGATCCAAAACTACCCAACAGCTATCGGCCTGTCAGCTTATTGAGCTGTCTTTATAAAATTTTAGAAAAAAATATCTTTGATTGGCTTAAATGTTTTGCTGAAGAAAGCTATGCTATAAACGAATTTCAATTCGGATTCCGAGCCGTTTTGAAGCGATTTTTAAGAGCAATCTTTTTTAAAAATCGATTATCAGCTTCTGTAGTCTTTTTTCGCGCTCCTGACCCTTACTTTCGACTTGTCGACCCAGTTTTAGAATACTTTTTCAAAAAGTCGGCTTCTGAGGCCTACTTTAGCAGAAATTTCCAGTATCGTTAATCTATCGCTACGAAACGCCAAAATCTCGCGCCTATCCGCTTCGTTCCTTTTTTTTATGATTTGGCATCTTTTCCAACACAACAACACAAGAATGATTAAAAACAAAAAGTATAACTTTTATTTATACTAAGATATTGTCCTACCTCTAAAAGAAAGCCCTACCTACGCTATACCTGCAAAAAAGAACCATACGTACAAAACAAAGAGGTCGACTGGATCGTAAAAACTTTTTTTAACTTCTCTTGAGAAGTTATTATAATAGGACCGAAAATCGAAATAGGTTATTTTGTGTTTTCTTTACGTTTCAAGACCTCGACAATCGTTTACAAGTATTTTTAGAGTGATGTCTGTGTGTGTGTGTGTACGTATGTACGTATGTAGACATATTTTGGCTTTCGTTTCCTCAATAACTACCGGACAGAATTTTTTGATGACCATATCAATCGATACGCCACGTCATGACTTAGATCTGAAAGGAGTCTGGAAAAAATCGGTCCAGCGGTTCGTTTTTTTTTCATAAAAAACTGACTTTTTTATGCACGCAATATAAATTTCATATATAATTTCAAGTATCGAGGGGGTAGATAGGGGTTTTCGAGGGTGCTTATTTCGAATCTTTTTTCAGTTTTTTAAAATTCAAAATGGCGCACCCAATATGACGTCATTTTTTTGTAAAAGTTCTCTGAATTCTATAAAATTTAGTTTTGAGAGGGGTTTCAGGTACATGGTTATAAATTAATGTTTAATGTTAATTTTTTTTTTCAATTTTCGTAGTGCCATATTGTAATCATAAGATATTCTCAAATGATTTTCGAAGTATCGAAACATTAAAAAAAAAGAATTGTTCTCAAGAGAAGTTGCTTGTACGGTACTTGCTGCCGAACCGATTTTTTTAAATTTTTTTGTTTGTCCGGATTTCACTGTTCGCCACTGTATGTTTGTATGAGGACCTCTCAAAATAAAAGTTTTATTGTCTAAGCTATTATTCTTAAAAAATATTTTTGTATGAGGAGCACCCTAAATATGCACTCTAAGCAAAATTTTTGTAGCCTAAGCTATGACTCTTACTATAAAAGACAGGCAGTGTCAATTCCAAATGAATCGATTACTGGTCCCTGTTTTTCTTTTAACATCATTTAAGACCACGAACGCACACATATACTTAAGTTTTTGTTTCGACCTAAATTAGTTGTATACTGTTCAAAAGGTAATTTTGTCTTCTTTCTAACGGTTAATGTTAAAAGTTTTCTTTTTGTCTTTTTTAAAAGTCACAAAAATTCAATTGCTCCATTTTAATCAAAAAATCTTTCTTTTTTAAATTTTCAAGATTCAGGATGAAAACCCATTCTTATGCAAATATTAACTTCTCTTGAGAAGTTATTATAATAGGTCCGAAAATCGAAATAGGTAATTTTGTGTTTGCTTTACGTTTCAAGACCTCGACAATCGTTTACAAGTATTTTTAGAGTGATGTCTGTGTGTGTGTGTGTGTGTGTGTGTGTGTGTGTGTGTGTGTGTGTACGTATGTACGTACGTATGTAGACATATTTTGGCTTTCGTTTCCTCAATAACTACCGGACTAACTTTTTTGATGACCATATCAATCGATACGCCACGTCATGACTTAGATCTGAAAGGAGTCTGGAAAAAATCGGTCCAGCGCACTATAGGTCAAATAGCACATTTTGCTGGCAAAAACTAATAACGGCTATATTATCATGGCGATCAACTGGAAATGTATTTTTTATGTTGACTCTAGACTAAAGGAAGAATTCTAAAAAAAAATTTTAACCCTTGTACTACCGGGTCAAAAATGGCAAATCTCATAATTATTAAAGCCAGAAAAGAAGTAAACAGGAGGAACTAAACCCTCTATAATATCCTTTGAATGAATGAGAATTTTGCGTCAGGTTTTTAATTTTTTACCAATATTTCGCTTCTAAGCCTATTAATATTTTGCTGTTGGAAAACAGGCAACTTCCTGTGGGTTTTTACCCACTTTTCGTATTATCCGTAATCTCTAATGCAAAAATTATGCGCAATTTGCCGCAAATGTCTTAGACTAGTAGCATCCTGAGTATTTTCAATAAATGATTTAAAACGGCCTCTTCTTTTTGCAACCAGACTTCGAATAAATCGGAATTACGGGAGAATAAGTTACCTGAGAAAAATATTCATTAAACAAAAAACGCAAAAAATCGCAACTTGAAATTGACGAATTAAACTCAAAATTCTTCACTTTACACATTTCTGATTGTCTAAACACGGCCAAATTCAGCCAAGATTTTAAAAGCTTGTCCAAAATCAAATTTTAAGAAAAAAACTTTAATTATAGGTTAGGTCAGAATTATTAGTTCTTTTCTCCAACCAAAAACTTTTTTAACAAAATCTTTCTCTTAGACTATTAAGCACTTACTACATATCACTTTTCTTTCCATATTTTATTGAAATTAATGCTTTTTTTAATTATTTAAAACAACTTAAAAATTCGACAACAATCACTGCGTATACTTCGTTCAACACGTTTTTCACAAACTATGACTTTGATCACCTGCTAAGCAGTCGCCGTTTCTTTTTTAGAAAAACAAAACTTACCGTTATATGATCTGATGTTTTGTTTATCAAATACCATCAACAAAAAATGTATTCTTGGAAGTGCGAAAAATTACTTTTTGCCACAAAAATGAATCAAATTACCTATAGTGCAGCGGTTCGTTTTTTATTCATAAAAAACTGACTTTTTTATGCACGCAATATAAATTTCATATATAATTTCAAGTATCGAGGGGGTAGATAGGGGTTTTCGGGGGTGCTTATTTCGAATCTTTTTTCAGTTTTTAAAATTCAAAAATGGCGCACCCAATATGACGAAATTTTTTTTGTAAAAGTTCTCTGAACTCTATAAAATTTAGTTTTGAGAGAGGTTTCAGGTACATGGTTATAAATTAATGTTTAATGTTAATTTTTTTTTTTTTTCAAAGTTCGTAGTGCCATATTGTAATCATAAGACATTCTCAAATGATTTTCGAATTATCGAAACATTAAAAAAAAGAATTGTTCTCAAGAGAAGTTGCTTGTACGGTACTTGCTGCCGAACCAATTTTTTAAAGTATATATTTGCTCAAATCGGACAAAAATGTAAAAGTTATTCAAAAATTAGTTAGGTCATTGACTATGTAATTGAATAAGGAACTATGTAATTCTTTAAAGGTATTTATTTTTTTATCTGTTCAATTGTGCCCTAAAAAAGATAAATCCAAAAACGCTATTAAATTTAGGCTTGGACTTTTGAGTACGGTGCATATTTTTCCCATTTTTGTTTTTCTTAATTATAACTCAAAAACTATGCAATATTGGTATATACATTAGGCGCATTGTAGCGTCTAGTGTATGCTAGCTAGACAAAAGTGAATCTCCCGTTTAAGAAAATAACGGTATAGATTTACAACAAATACTCTCAAAGCTAGGAAACCAATAAATATTTTTGTTTTCAGTAAGTAAATTTACAGTTTTAGATCGTTTAAGTGAGAGAAGTCGTTTTGTTCAACTTTTTATTTCTGAAAAATTGTGATTGAGTAGTCGTGGAAAAATATTCGCTACATTCCGATTTCGCGTGCCTCTTCTTGTTGGTGCCTGGATGGGGCGACTTCCTGAGTCTAGATGGTAAGTGATATACTGGTGATCACTACCAGTAAAATCTTCTAGGACTCTCCATTCTTTAAGCATTCCAGCTAAGCTCTCTGACACTAGAGTGATATCTGGTGTGGTGGCCTCGCACCCTGGTCTTCTGAAGGTTGTAGCTGCGCCAATGTTAGCGATGGCTAAGCCCAGCCTAGCGGCCATGTTTAGCACGCGTCTGCCTCTGGAGTTTGTTGCTGCCGTTCCCCATTCGACAGCTTTAGCGTTGAAATCTCCTGCGACGATAAAGGGACCTCCAATTTCCAGCACTTTGTCTTCAATGCTTTCAAGCTTCTTCTGGAATTCAGCAATGCTATCGCTTGGGGTTAGGTAACAGCTGAGCAAAGTGAAGCTCGTGTTTTGCACGTATACCAAGCAGTTCCCTGCACCTTTAAGTGTATTGACAAACCTGCTGTTGCTAGGCAGCCAGATTGCTGCAGTACCGGTCGCATCTTCTAACCAGTTTTCTCTATTCACTCGCCCATACTGTTCACTTATAACGACAGCGTCCGCTTTCTTCTCTATTGCCATCTGCTCTAATAGCGCATCAGCCGTTCTGCTTCGATGCATGTTGGCCTGGAGTATTCTCACTTTGTCGCTTGGCACTTAGTTGAGCCAGGTATATGATCTACCCGGCTACGCCCAGCTTCTGTGCACAGGCAGCACTTTGGTCTCTTGCTGCACTCCTTTATTTTATGTCCTGGCTCTCCGCATCTCATACACAGACCTTCACCTTTCCAATCCGGTCCCTTGCAGTCCATTTGCAAGTGGCCCATTCCGAAACATCGGAAACATCTTTTGATGCTTGAGCAGAGTCTAACTCTGGCTCTGACGTAACCGATTTTTATGCCATCTTCTTTGAGCAATTTTTCCGCTTTTTCTTGCGCTAGTGTTACAAACGCTCGTATTTGCTCACGCTTGTTTGGTGCTGTTACCCTGACGCGCATTTCCTCAAGTTGATCTCCTAGCACCTTTTTGATGGCCTGTTCAACTTCTAGTTGGACAGTAAGAGAATCCAGGTCTCTTATTTCTACTGTAGCGACTGGTTTCAGATCCATTACAGAAGCATCTTCCTTTACAGTGGTTTTCAGCCTCTGGAGAAATTCGGGTCCCACCTTTTCCCCTTTTTCCATTTCTAGGAGGAGTGCACCAGTCCTCGTTTTCCTGATGCCTCTTATATTGGCGACCTCTTCCGGCTGAATTTTGCTACGCAGGTTTTTGAGCACCTCCGCATAGCTATGTCCTTCTGTCGGTTTTATGAGGACTGCCTCCGGTTTCGGCCGTTGCCCTCTCTCTCTTCTCTTTTTTGGGATTTTCCCTCCTCTCCTTACTTCTTTCTCCTTTTCCTTCTTTGTTTCGCCCGTTCTTCTGAGAGGGTTTGGTATAATAATAATAATAATAATAATAATAATAATAATAATAATAATAATAATAATAATAATAATAATAATAATAATAATAATAATAATAATAATAATAATAATAATAATAATAATAATAGTAATAATAATAATAATAATAATAATAATAATAATAATAATAATAATAATAATAATAATAATAATAATAATAATAATAATAATAATAATAATAATAATAATAATAATAATAATAATAATAATAATAATAATAATAATAATAATAATAATAATAATAATAATAATAATAATTTTTTTTTTTTTTTTTTTTGTGGGGAAGGTTATGGTAAATGTACTGCAATATTCATGCAATTCACTATCCTAAAGCTACCGTCATAGCTTCAGAGTGTGTCACTTCACTAAAACCCACAATCTTTGACCTCCAGGCCTCCTACCCTGGGACTGCGTTAGCATTGCTTCGGGGTAGGTCCCTTGATTTGTCCTCAAATCATATACCTGCGTCCAGGTCCCACTTCTTTTTTCTGAGAATGTCCTCAGTAAAACTTGCAACTGCATTCCAGTTTTCTTCGCTCTGCAGCATCCTTTCGATCACGTTGTCAGCGGAGCACTGGCCGACTGATTCCTGTAAGAATGCGCGTTCGTTGTCCCATCGATTGCAGTTGAAGAAGGTGTGCTCTGCGTCATCTTCATCAGCGTCTCCATATATACAGAAAGGGTGCTCTGTTTTGCCCATACGGTGTAGATACTTCTGGAAGTATCCATGGCCCGATAAAAACTGAGTGAGGTAATAATTTACTTCGCAAAAGTCTCTCTCAAACCATCTTCTTATGCAAGGGATCAGTCTTTTTGTCCACCTGCCGCTGACTTCTGAGCGATACCTGTCCTGCCACTTAGAGAGGGTTTCCTGCCTTGCGTCTGCAAAACTTATTATCAGGTTTCCCTCCTTTTTTGCCTCCCAGACCATTTTACGTTCGCTGGCTAGTAGGTCAATGGGGATAACCCCACTTATAACTAGCACAGCCGCTTCGGAGACTGTGCGGTACGCACATGCAACTCTGAGCGCAGCAGTTCGTTGCACTGACAGTAGCGTCCTTTGCCGACATTTCGCCTCTAGCGTTCCTGCCCATATCTCACTGCCGTAGAGCAGTATCGAGTTTGTTGTCGCCATTAGAGGTTTCCGTTTACTTTGCGTTGGTCCACCGTTGTTTGCCATGAGCTTGCTAAGCATGCCTGTTATCTTGGCTGCTTTTGTTGCTGCGTGTTGTAATTGAGCCCAAAATGTCAATTTTGGGTCAACTCTTACGCCGAGGTACTTAACTACCTTCTTTGTTGTAAGAATGCTGTCGCATACTGGCAGCTCCAGTTCTAATGGTATGTGTTGCTTAGTAAGCAGTATAACCTCCGTCTTTTCGGTGGCGAGTTGGAGGCCGTGAGCCTGCAACCATTCCCTTGTCCTTAGCATAACCTGGTTTAGTTTTCTCCTGGCCTCTTCGGTGTTGCGAGCCGTTATTACAGCTGCAATATCATCTGCGTACCCCACCAGATGTGTATCATCCGGCATTTCGATTCGGAGGATTCCGTCGTAGCTCAAGTTCCAGAGGTCTGGGCCTAGTATAGACCCTTGCGCTGCTCCGGATGTTATCCTTTTTGTCCTTCTTCCTTCGCAGGTGTCATAAATGAGCTCCCGGTCCCTTAGATAGCTCTGCAGGATCCTCAGCAGATATTGCGGAGTAGCAAACTTTAGCTTAAGAGCTTCAATGATATCTGACCACCTGAGGCTGTTAAAAGCATTGCGTATGTCTAGTGTTGCCAACAAGACAATCCTCTTGGAGTGATGGTTCCCTCGCTGTGCGTGTTCTACGCTAGACACTACATCTTCTATAGCGCCAAGAGTTGACCTTCCTGCTCTGAATCCATGTTGTCGTTCCGATAATCCACCAGCGTCTTCAATAACTGCGGATAGGCGAGTTTTTATCATCTTCTCTAGCAGCTTCCCAGCGCTATCAAGCATACACAGTGGTCTGTATGCTGATGGTTGGGTAGGATCTCCTTTGCCTTTGCTGATCAGTACTAGTTTTTGCTTTTTCCACACTTCGGGGAATAAGCCTTCCTTAAGGCACGCATTATACATCGACAGTAGAACACTTGGGCGATTTTCCGCTACTATTTTCAGTATTTCTGCAGGGATTCTATCAGGTCCTGGAGCCTTGCTACTCTTGAGAGATTTTGCTGCTCCTTTTAATTCTTCTTCAGAAAATAATGGGGTTAATCCAACAGGCAGCGCGTCTTGTTCTTCCTGCTGCAGGTTATGCGTAGGGAATAAGGCATCAACGATGTTGCTCATGGTATCGCCGTCCATATTTGGGCCAGGAATTTTAGAGCCCAGTTTCTTCATAACGATCTTATAACCGAGACCCCATGGGCTGTTGTTCAGATCCTTGCGGAGTTCCTCCCATTTTTCTCTTTTGCTACGCTCTATGACAAGCTTCAAATGTTTCTTGGCTTGTTTGTAGTTTTCGGCTTCATTTGTAGCGGCGCCTAATCGTCTGGCTCTAGTGAGTTTCCTCCTCATCCGTAGGCAGTTCCGTCTAATTTCTGCTATTTCATCTGTCCACCAGTATACGGCATCTTTTCTGCGGCTTGTGCCAACTTTAGGCATCGATGCGTTGCAGCATTGAGCTAATCGCTGCATAGTCGCATTTGTGAGAGTTCTGGCGTCCCTAGTTGTGTCAGTTGGCAATGAGTTTTCGTCGATATTTGCCAGCAAATATTCGGATCTAAGTTTCGCTACATTCCATTTTCGCGTGCCTCTTCTTGTTGGTGCCTGGATGGGGCGACTTCCTGAGTCTAGATGGTAAGTGATATACTGGTGATCACTACCAGTAAAATCTTCTAGGACTCTCCATTCTTTAAGCATTCCAGCTAAGCTCTCTGACACTAGAGTGATATCTGGTGTGGTGGCCTCGCACCCTGGTCTTCTGAAGGTAGTAGCTGCGCCAATGTTAGCGATGGCTAAGCCCAGCCTAGCGGCCATGTTTAGCACGCGTCTGTCTCTGGAGTTTGTTGCTGCCGTTCCCCATTCGACAGCTTTAGCGTTGAAATCTCCTGCGACGATAAAGGGACCTCCAATTTCCAGCACTTTGTCTTCAATGCTTTCAAGCTTCTTCTGGAACTCAGCAATGCTATCGCTTGGGGTTAGGTAACAGCTGAGCAAAGTGAAGCTCGTGTTTTGCACGTATACGAAGCAGTTCCCTGCACCTTTAAGTGTATTGACAAACCTGCTGTTGCTAGGCAGCCAGATTGCTGCAGTACCGGTCGCATCTTCTAACCAGTTTTCTCTATTCACTCGCCCATACTGTTCACTTATAACGACAGCGTCCGCTTTCTTCTCTATTGCCATCTGCTCTAATAGCGCATCAGCCGTTCTGCTTCGATGCATGTTGGCCTGGAGTATTCTCACTTTGTCGCTTGGCACTTAGTTGAGCCAGGTATATGATCTACCCGGCTACGCCCAGCTTCTGTGCACAGGCAGCACTTTGGTCTCTTGCTGCACTCCTTTATTTTATGTCCTGGCTCTCCGCATCTCATACACAGACCTTCACCTTTCCTATCCGGTCCCTTGCAGTCCATTTGCAAGTGGCCCATTCTGAAACATCGGAAACATCTTTTGATGCTTGAGCAGAGTCTAACTCTGGCTCTGACGTAACCGATTTTTATGCCATCTTCTTTGAGCAGTTTTTCCGCTTTTTCTTGCGCTAGTGTTACAAATGCTCGTATTTGCTCACGCTTGTTTGGTGCTGTTACCCTGACGCGCATTTCCTCAAGTTGATCTCCTAGCACCTTTTTGATGGCCTGTTCAACTTCTAGTTGGACAGTAAGAGAATCCAGGTCTCTTATTTCTACTGTAGCGACTGGTTTCAGCTCCATTACAGAAGCATCTTCCTTTACAGTGGTTTTCAGCCTCTGGAGAAATTCGGGTCCCACCTTTCCCCCTTTTTCCATTTCTAGGAGGAGTGCACCAGTCCTCGTTTTCCTGATGCCTCTTATATTGGCGACCTCTTCCGGCTGAATTTTGCTACGCAGGTTTTTGAGCACCTCCGCATAGCTATGTCCTTCTGTCGGTTTTATGAGGACTGCCTCCGGTTTCGGCCGTTGCCCTCTCTCTCTTCTCTTTTTTGGGGTTTTCCCTCCTCTCCTTACTTCTTTCTCCTTTTCCTTCTTTGTTTCGCCCGTTCTTCTGAGAGGGTTTGGTTTTGCTCGTCTTTTGACTTCTTGCCATTTCTCAGAGTTATTTTCCTGCGGCTTTTCAGCTTTATCGGACTTTGCCACGTTTGTAGCTGTCCTTTTTGGGCGCGGGAGGGCCGTGGTGTTTTCTTTTTCCCTCGGTCTTTTGCCTGTACTAGGCTGCGCCGGGCTCGATGCGTGCCTTATCGGGCGGGCTGATGGAGTTTCATTTGCTACAGCTGCATTTGTCTCCGGAGGTGCGGTCTTCTTTTTCTCCTCCTCCAATCTTCGCCAAGCTCTACGACTATGCGTAATAATGTCAAACAGTTCCTCCAATTCCGTGACACCATCTTTTACATCCATGCTGATGTTTCTCTGTTTTTGCATGGCCTGTTTCATCTTAGCAATAGCCAATCGGCATTTAGCCAGTGCCTGCTCCTCATCTTCACGCAGCTTGCGGAGGTATTGCTGGCGCGGAGAGGGTTTCTCTTCTTCTGTTCTACCTGATGTGGATACAGGCAAAGACGTCACAATTTCTGTGTTGACTGCTTCTACTTCAAGCTGTTTGGGCAGTCCCGGCGTCTTTTTTGGCTGACTGCCTCTAGCAGTCGTTTGGCCAGGTGTTGTTCTCAACACGTTTGTGAGTCTCTTGGGACATGCACCGTGTTGGTTTCCACTGTTGGGAGTTCCATCGTTTTGGGCTGTTAGGTCTACTTCCATGGCAGCAGCGATAGCGGCAGCGCTAGTGGAAGCGACCGGAGACCTCCTCAGCTTTGATCTCTTGTCGAAGGGGTAGTCGTTCGTCTTTTCGTCCATCTCTGTTGTTTCCTTTAAAATTGACATACGGTTTTGAATTCAGCGTATGGTGTGTAGGGGGGCGGGCCGCAATAGCCAGGAACGGGTATACCCTCGGGGTGACACCCCTACCCCAGTTCCCTGAGGCCTGACCTGCACTTTGCTAGTCCCGGAAGACACGGACGGACTAGTGCTCGCCCGGAGCAATGCAAACATCTACTTCTGCATCCAATACACACTCCCTGACCAGGGCCCGAAGTAGCTGGTTTCTGATACGTACCGCGGCGGTCATCTCGGCAGAGCAAGCTCACATCAGCTCCTTCAGCGGGACCCGCAGGAATAACGGGTTCCGTTTCCGGAGGACTCCCAATGTGCCGCGGCAAATAACGGTCATCCTTCCATTGATCAGTTCGTCATCCATGTCCTAATCCAAGTCATCATCATTTCATTTTACTTGTGCTAATGATAGTGCTTCCCTACTGAACACAATAACTCTTATGTTCAGTAGTTAAACACATCCAAGCATCAAGTTGACTAAGGGTGCGCGGGTACGTCAAGCCCGTAGAATCTTATAAAATTTTAGATCCTCCCTTGCGGGGATAATAATAATAATAATAATAATTTTTTTTTTTTTTTTTTTTTTTTTTTTTTTCGTGGGGAAGGTTGTGGTAAATGTACTGCAATATCTATGCAATTCACTATCCTAAAGCTACCGTCATAGCTTCAGAGTGTGTCACTTCACTAAAACCCACAACCTTTGACCTCCAGGCCTCCTACCCTGGGACTGCGTTAGCATTGCTTCGGGGTAGGTCCCTTGATTTGTCCTCAAATCATATACCTGCGTCCAGGTCCCACTTCTTTTTTCTGAGAACGTCCTCAGTAAAACTTGCAACTGCATTCCAGTTTTCTTCGCTCTGCAGCATCCTTTCGATCACGTTGTCAGCGGAGCACTGGCCGACTGATTCCTGTAAGGATGTGCGTTCGTTGTCCCATCGATTGCAGTTGAAGAAGGTGTGCTCTGCGTCATCTTCATCAGCGTCTCCATATATACAGAAAGGGTGCTCTGTTTTGCCCATACGGTGTAGATACTTCTGGAAGTATCCATGGCCCGATAAAAACTGAGTGAGGTAATAATTTACTTCGCCAAAGTCTCTCTCAAACCATCTTCTTATGCAAGGGATCAGTCTTTTTGTCCACCTGCCGCTGACTTCTGAGCGATACCTATCCTGCCACTTAGAGAGGGTTTCCTGCCTTGCGTCTGCAAAGCTTATTATCACGTTTCCCTCCTTTTTTGCCTCCCAGACCATTTTCCGTTCGCTGGCTAGTAGGTCAATGGGGATAACCCCACTTATTACTAGCACAGCCGCTTCGGAGACTGTGCGGTACGCACATGCAACTCTGAGCGCAGCAGTTCGTTGCACTGACAGTAGCGTCCTTTGCCGACATTTCGCCTCTAGCGTTCCTGCCCATATCTCACTGCCGTAGAGCAGTATCGAGTTTGTTGTCGCCATTAGAAGTTTCCGTTTACTTTGCGTTGGTCCACCGTTGTTTGCCATGAGCTTGCTTAGCATGCCTGTTATCTTGGCTGCTTTTGTTGCTGCGTGTTGTAATTGAGCCCAAAATGTCAATTTTGGGTCAACTCTTACGCCGAGGTACTTAACTACCTTCTTTGTTGTAAGAATGCTGTCGCATACTGGCAGCTCCAGTTCTAATGGTATGTGTTGCTTAGTAAGCAGTATAACCTCCGTCTTTTCGGTGGCGAGTTGGAGGCCGTGAGCCTGCAACCATTCCCTTGTCCTTAGCATAACCTGGTTTAGTTTTCTCCTGGCCTCTTCGGTGTTGCGAGCCATTATTACAGCTGCAATGTCATCTGCGTACCCCACCAGATGTGTATCATCCGGCATTTCGATTCGGAGGATTCCGTCGTAGCTCAAGTTCCAGAGGTCTGGGCCTAGTATAGACCCTTGCGCTGCTCCGGATGTTATCCTTTTTGTCCTTCTTCCTTCGCAGGTGTCATAAATGAGCTCCCGGTCCCTTAGATAGCTCTGCAGGATCCTCAGCAGATATTGCGGAGTAGCAAACTTTAGCTTAAGAGCTTCAATGATATCTGACCACCTGAGGCTGTTAAAAGCATTGCGTATGTCTAGTGTTGCCAACAAGACAATCCTCTTGGAGTGATGGTTCCCTCGCTGTGCGTGTTCTACGCTAGACACTACATCTTCTATAGCGCCAAGAGTTGACCTTCCTGCTCTGAATCCATGTTGTCGTTCCGATAATCCACCAGCGTCTTCAATAACTGCGGATAGGCGAGTTTTTATCATCTTCTCTAGCAGCTTCCCAGCGCTATCAAGCATACACAGTGGTCTGTATGCTGATGGTTGGGTAGGATCTCCTTTGCCTTTGCTGATCAGTACTAGTTTTTGCTTTTTCCACACTTCGGGGAATAAGCCTTCCTTAAGGCACGCATTATACATCGACAGTAGAACACTTGGGCGATTTTCCGCTACTATTTTCAGTATTTCTGCAGGGATTCCATCAGGTCCTGGAGCCTTGCTACTCTTGAGAGATTTTGCTGCTCCTTTTAATGCTTCTTCAGAAAATAATGGGGTTAATCCAACAGGCAGCGCGTCTTGTTCTTCCTGCTGCAGGTTATGCGTAGGGAATAAGGCATCAACGATGTTGCTCATGGTATCGCCGTCCATATTTGGGCCAGGAATTTTAGAGCCCAGTTTCTTCATAACGATCTTATAACCGAGACCCCATGGGTTGTTGTTCAGATCATTGCGGAGTCCTCCCATTTTTCTCTTTTGCTACGCTCTATGACAAGCTTCAAATGTTTCTTGGCTTGTTTGTAGTTTTCGGCTTCATTTGTAGCGGCGCCTAATCGTCTGGCTCTAGTGAGTTTCCTCCTCATCCGTAGGCAGTTCCGTCTAATTTCTGCTATTTCATCTGTCCACCAGTATACTGCATCTTTTCTGCGGCTTGTGCCAACTTTAGGCATCGATGCGTTGCAGCATTGAGCTAATCGCTGCATAGTCGCATTTGTGAGAGTTCTGGCGTCCCTAGTTGTGTCAGTTGGCAATGAGTTTTCGTCGATATTTGCCAGCAAATATTCGGATCTAAGTTTCGCTACATTCCATTTTCGCGTGCCTCTTCTTGTTGGTGCCTGGATGGGGCGACTTCCTGAGTCTAGATGGTAAGTGATATACTGGTGATCACTACCAGTAAAATCTTCTAGGACTCTCCATTCTTTAAGCATTCCAGCTAAGCTCTCTGACACTAGAGTGATATCTGGTGTGGTGGCCACGCACCCTGGTCTTCTGAAGGTCGTAGCTGCGCCAATGTTAGCGATGGCTAAGCCCAGCCTAGCGGCCATGTTTAGCACGCGTCTGCCTCTGGAGTTTGTTGCTGCCGTTCCCCATTCGACAGCTTTAGCGTTGAAATCTCCTGCGACGATAAAGGGACCTCCAATTTCCAGCACTTTGTCTTCAATGCTTTCAAGCTTCTTCTGGAATTCAGCAATGCTATCGCTTGGGGTTAGGTAACAGCTGAGCAAAGTGAAGCTCGTGTTTTGCACGTATACGAAGCAGTTCCCTGCACCTTTAAGTGTATTAACAAACCTGCTGTTGCTAGGCAGCCAGATTGCTGCAGTACCGGTCGCATCTTCTAACCAGTTTTCTCTATTCACTCGCCCATACTGTTCACTTATAACGACAGCGTCCGCTTTCTTCTCTATTGCCATCTGCTCTAATAGCGCATCAGCCGTTCTGCTTCGATGCATGTTGGCCTGGAGTATTCTCACTTTGTCGCTTGGCACTTAGTTGAGCCAGGTATATGATCTACCCGGCTACGCCCAGTTTCTGTGCACAGGCAGCACTTTGGTCTCTTGCTGCACTCCTTTATTTTATGTCCTGGCTCTCCGCATCTCATACACAGACCTTCACCTTTCCTATCCGGTCCCTTGCAGTCCATTTGCAAGTGGCCCATTCCGAAACATCGGAAACATCTTTTGATGCTTGAGCAGAGTCTAACTCTGGTTCTGACGTAACCGATTTTTATGCCATCTTCTTTGAGCAATTTTTCCGCTTTTTCTTGCGCTAGTGTTACAAACGCTCGTATTTGCTCACGCTTGTTTGGTGCTGTTACCCTGACGCGCATTTCCTCAAGTTGATCTCCTAGCACCTTTTTGATGGCCTTTTCAACTTCTAGTTGGACAGTAAGAGAATCCAGGTCTCTTATTTCTACTGTAGCGACTGGTTTCAGCTCCATTACAGAAGCATCTTCCTTTACAGTGGTTTTCAGCCTCTGGAGAAATTCGGGTCCCACCTTTCCCCCTTTTTCCATTTCTAGGAGGAGTGCACCAGTCCTCGTTTTCCTGATGCCTCTTATATTGGCGACCTCTTCCGGCTGAATTTTGCTACGCAGGTTTTTGAGCACCTCCGCATAGCTATGTCCTTCTGTCGGTTTTATGAGGACTGCCTCCGGTTTCGGCCGTTGCCCTCTCTCTTCTCTTTTTTGGGGTTTTCCCTCCTCTCCTTACTTCTTTCTCCTTTTCCTTCTTTGTTTCGCCCGTTCTTCTGAGAGGGTTTGGTTTTGCTCGTCTTTTGACTTCTTGCCATTTCTCAGAGTTATTTTCCTGCGGCTTTTCAGCTTTATCGGACTTTGCCACGTTTGTAGCTGTCCTTTTTGGGCGCGGGAGGGCCGTGGTGTTTTCTTTTTCCCTCGGTCTTTTGCCTGTACTAGGCTGCGCCGGGCTCGATGCGTGCCTTATCGGGCGGGCTGATGGAGTTTCATTTGCTACAGCTGCATTTGTCTCCGGAGGTGCGGTCTTCTTTTTCTCCTCCTCCAATCTTCGCCAAGCTCTACGACTATGCGTAATAATGTCAAACAGTTCCTCCAATTCCGTGACACCATCTTTTACATCCATGCTGATGTTTCTCTGTTTTTGCATGGCCTGTTTCATCTTAGCAATAGCCAATCGGCATTTAGCCAGTGCCTGCTCCTCATCTTCACGCAGCTTGCGGAGGTATTGCTGGCGCGGAGAGGGTTTCTCTTCTTCTGTTCTACCTGATGTGGATACAGGCAAAGACGTCACAATTTCTGTGTTGACTGCTTCTACTTCAAGCTGTTTGGGCAGTCCCGGCGTCTTTTTTGGCTGACTGCCTCTAGCAGTCGTTTGGCCAGGTGTTGTTCTCAACACGTTTGTGAGTCTCTTGGGACATGCACCGTGTTGGTTTCCACTGTTGGGAGTTCCATCGTTTTGGGCTGTTAGGTCTACTTCCATGGCAACAGCGATAGCGGCAGCGCTAGTGGAAGCGACCGGAGACCTCCTCAGCTTTGATCTCTTGTCGAAGGGGTAGTCGTTCGTCTTTTCGTCCATCTCTGTTGTTTCCTTTAAAATTGACATACGGTTTTGAATTCAGCGTATCGTGTGTAGGGGGGCGGGCCGCAATAGCCAGGAACGGGTATACCCTCGGGGTGACACCCCTACCCCAGTTCCCTGAGGCCTGACCTGCACTTTGCTAGTCCCGGAAGACACGGACGGACTAGTGCTCGCCCGGAGCAATGCAAACATCTACTTCTGCATCCAATACACACTCCCTGACCAGGGCCCGAAGTAGCTGGTTTCTGATACGTACCGCGGCGGTCATCTCGGCAGAGCAAGCTCACATCAGCTCCTTCAGCGGGACCCGCAGGAATAACGGGTTCCGTTTCCGGAGGACTCCCAATGTGCCGCGGCAAATAACGGTCATCCTTCCATTGATCAGTTCGTCATCCATGTCCTAATCCAAGTCATCATCATTTCATTTTACTTGTGCTAATGATAGTGCTTCCCTACTGAACACAATAACTCTTATGTTCAGTAGTTAAACACATCCAAGCATCAAGTTGACTAAGGGTGCGCGGGTACGTCAAGCCCGTAGAATCTTATAAAATTTTAGATCCTCCCTTGCGGGGATAATAATAATAATAATAATAATTTTTTTTTTTTTTTTTTTTTTTTTTTTTTTCGTGGGGAAGGTTGTGGTAAATGTACTGCAATATCTATGCAATTCACTATCCTAAAGCTACCGTCATAGCTTCAGAGTGTGTCACTTCACTAAAACCCACAACCTTTGACCTCCAGGCCTCCTACCCTGGGACTGCGTTAGCATTGCTTCGGGGTAGGTCCCTTGATTTGTCCTCAAATCATATACCTGCGTCCAGGTCCCACTTCTTTTTTCTGAGAACGTCCTCAGTAAAACTTGCAACTGCATTCCAGTTTTCTTCGCTCTGCAGCATCCTTTCGATCACGTTGTCAGCGGAGCACTGGCCGACTGATTCCTGTAAGGATGTGCGTTCGTTGTCCCATCGATTGCAGTTGAAGAAGGTGTGCTCTGCGTCATCTTCATCAGCGTCTCCATATATACAGAAAGGGTGCTCTGTTTTGCCCATACGGTGTAGATACTTCTGGAAGTATCCATGGCCCGATAAAAACTGAGTGAGGTAATAATTTACTTCGCCAAAGTCTCTCTCAAACCATCTTCTTATGCAAGGGATCAGTCTTTTTGTCCACCTGCCGCTGACTTCTGAGCGATACCTATCCTGCCACTTAGAGAGGGTTTCCTGCCTTGCGTCTGCAAAGCTTATTATCACGTTTCCCTCCTTTTTTGCCTCCCAGACCATTTTCCGTTCGCTGGCTAGTAGGTCAATGGGGATAACCCCACTTATTACTAGCACAGCCGCTTCGGAGACTGTGCGGTACGCACATGCAACTCTGAGCGCAGCAGTTCGTTGCACTGACAGTAGCGTCCTTTGCCGACATTTCGCCTCTAGCGTTCCTGCCCATATCTCACTGCCGTAGAGCAGTATCGAGTTTGTTGTCGCCATTAGAAGTTTCCGTTTACTTTGCGTTGGTCCACCGTTGTTTGCCATGAGCTTGCTTAGCATGCCTGTTATCTTGGCTGCTTTTGTTGCTGCGTGTTGTAATTGAGCCCAAAATGTCAATTTTGGGTCAACTCTTACGCCGAGGTACTTAACTACCTTCTTTGTTGTAAGAATGCTGTCGCATACTGGCAGCTCCAGTTCTAATGGTATGTGTTGCTTAGTAAGCAGTATAACCTCCGTCTTTTCGGTGGCGAGTTGGAGGCCGTGAGCCTGCAACCATTCCCTTGTCCTTAGCATAACCTGGTTTAGTTTTCTCCTGGCCTCTTCGGTGTTGCGAGCCATTATTACAGCTGCAATGTCATCTGCGTACCCCACCAGATGTGTATCATCCGGCATTTCGATTCGGAGGATTCCGTCGTAGCTCAAGTTCCAGAGGTCTGGGCCTAGTATAGACCCTTGCGCTGCTCCGGATGTTATCCTTTTTGTCCTTCTTCCTTCGCAGGTGTCATAAATGAGCTCCCGGTCCCTTAGATAGCTCTGCAGGATCCTCAGCAGATATTGCGGAGTAGCAAACTTTAGCTTAAGAGCTTCAATGATATCTGACCACCTGAGGCTGTTAAAAGCATTGCGTATGTCTAGTGTTGCCAACAAGACAATCCTCTTGGAGTGATGGTTCCCTCGCTGTGCGTGTTCTACGCTAGACACTACATCTTCTATAGCGCCAAGAGTTGACCTTCCTGCTCTGAATCCATGTTGTCGTTCCGATAATCCACCAGCGTCTTCAATAACTGCGGATAGGCGAGTTTTTATCATCTTCTCTAGCAGCTTCCCAGCGCTATCAAGCATACACAGTGGTCTGTATGCTGATGGTTGGGTAGGATCTCCTTTGCCTTTGCTGATCAGTACTAGTTTTTGCTTTTTCCACACTTCGGGGAATAAGCCTTCCTTAAGGCACGCATTATACATCGACAGTAGAACACTTGGGCGATTTTCCGCTACTATTTTCAGTATTTCTGCAGGGATTCCATCAGGTCCTGGAGCCTTGCTACTCTTGAGAGATTTTGCTGCTCCTTTTAATTCTTCTTCAGAAAATAATGGGGTTAATCCAACAGGCAGCGCGTCTTGTTCTTCCTGCTGCAGGTTATGCGTAGGGAATAAGGCATCAACGATGTTGCTCATGGTATCGCCGTCCTTATTTGGGCCAGGAATTTTAGAGCCCAGTTTCTTCATAACGATCTTATAACCGAGACCCCATGGGTTGTTGTTCAGATCATTGCGGAGTTCCTCCCATTTTTCTCTTTTGCTACGCTCTATGACAAGCTTCAAATGTTTCTTGGCTTGTTTGTAGTTTTCGGCTTCATTTGTAGCGGCGCCTAATCGTCTGGCTCTAGTGAGTTTCCTCCTCATCCGTAGGCAGTTCCGTCTAATTTCTGCTATTTCATCTGTCCACCAGTATACTGCATCTTTTCTGCGGCTTGTGCCAACTTTAGGCATCGATGCGTTGCAGCATTGAGCTAATCGCTGCATAGTCGCATTTGTGAGAGTTCTGGCGTCCCTAGTTGTGTCAGTTGGCAATGAGTTTTCGTCGATATTTGCCAGCAAATATTCGGATCTAAGTTTCGCTACATTCCATTTTCGCGTGCCTCTTCTTGTTGGTGCCTGGATGGGGCGACTTCCTGAGTCTAGATGGTAAGTGATATACTGGTGATCACTACCAGTAAAATCTTCTAGGACTCTCCATTCTTTAAGCATTCCAGCTAAGCTCTCTGACACTAGAGTGATATCTGGTGTGGTGGCCTCGCACCCTGGTCTTCTGAAGGTCGTAGCTGCGCCAATGTTAGCGATGGCTAAGCCCAGCCTAGCGGCCATGTTTAGCACGCGTCTGCCTCTGGAGTTTGTTGCTGCCGTTCCCCATTCGACAGCTTTAGCGTTGAAATCTCCTGCGACGATAAAGGGACCTCCAATTTCCAGCACTTTGTCTTCAATGCTTTCAAGCTTCTTCTGGAATTCAGCAATGCTATCGCTTGGGGTTAGGTAACAGCTGAGCAAAGTGAAGCTCGTGTTTTGCACGTATACGAAGCAGTTCCCTGCACCTTTAAGTGTATTAACAAACCTGCTGTTGCTAGGCAGCCAGATTGCTGCAGTACCGGTCGCATCTTCTAACCAGTTTTCTCTATTCACTCGCCCATACTGTTCACTTATAACGACAGCGTCCGCTTTCTTCTCTATTGCCATCTGCTCTAATAGCGCATCAGCCGTTCTGCTTCGATGCATGTTGGCCTGGAGTATTCTCACTTTGTCGCTTGGCACTTAGTTGAGCCAGGTATATGATCTACCCGGCTACGCCCAGTTTCTGTGCACAGGCAGCACTTTGGTCTCTTGCTGCACTCCTTTATTTTATGTCCTGGCTCTCCGCATCTCATACACAGACCTTCACCTTTCCTATCCGGTCCCTTGCAGTCCATTTGCAAGTGGCCCATTCCGAAACATCGGAAACATCTTTTGATGCTTGAGCAGAGTCTAACTCTGGCTCTGACGTAACCGATTTTTATGCCATCTTCTTTGAGCAATTTTTCCGCTTTTTCTTGCGCTAGTGTTACAAACGCTCGTATTTGCTCACGCTTGTTTGGTGCTGTTACCCTGACGCGCATTTCCTCAAGTTGATCTCCTAGCACCTTTTTGATGGCCTGTTCAACTTCTAGTTGGACAGTAAGAGAATCCAGGTCTCTTATTTCTACTGTAGCGACTGGTTTCAGCTCCATTACAGAAGCATCTTCCTTTACAGTGGTTTTCAGCCTCTGGAGAAATTCGGGTCCCACCTTTCCCCCTTTTTCCATTTCTAGGAGGAGTGCACCAGTCCTCGTTTTCCTGATGCCTCTTATATTGGCGACCTCTTTCGGCTGAATTTTGCTACGCAGGTTTTTGAGCACCTCCGCATAGCTATGTCCTTCTGTCGGTTTTATGAGGACTGCCTCCGGTTTCGGCCGTTGCCCTCTCTCTCTTCTCTTTTTTGGGGTTTTCCCTCCTCTCCTTACTTCTTTCTCCTTTTCCTTCTTTGTTTCTTTGTTTGGTTTTGCTCGTCTTTTGACTTCTTGCCATTTCTCAGAGTTATTTTCCTGCGGCTTTTCACCTTTATCGGACTTTGCCACATTTGTAGCTGTCCTTTTTGGGCGCGGGAGGGCCGTGGTGTTTTCTTTTTCCCTCGGTCTTTTGCCTGTACTAGGCTGCGCCGGGCTCGATGCGTGCCTTATCGGGCGGGCTGATGGAGTTTCATTTGATACAGCTGCATTTGTCTCCGGAGGTGCGGTCTTCTTTTTCTCCTCCTCCAATCTTCGCCAAGCTCTTCGACTATGCGTAATAATGTCAAACAGTTCCTCCAATTCCGTGACACCATCTTTTACATCCATGCTGATGTTCCTCTGTTTTTGCATGGCCTGTTTCATCTTAGCAATAGCCAATCGGCATTTAGCCAGTGCCTGCTCCTCATCTTCACGCAGTTTGCTGAGGTATTGCTGGCGCGGAGAGGGTTTCTCTTCTTCTGTTCTACCTGATGTGGATACAGGCAAAGACGTCACAATTTCTGTGTTGACTGCTTCTACTTCAATCTGTTTGGGCAGTCCCGGCGTCTTTTTTGGCTGACTGCCTCTAGCAGTCGTTTGGCCAGGTGTTGTTCTCAACACGTTTGTGAGTCTCTTGGGACATGCACCGTGTTGGTTTCCACTGTTGGGAGTTCCATCGTTTTGGGCTGTTAGGTCTACTTCCATGGCAGCAGCGATAGTGGCAGCGCTAGTGGAAGCGACCGGAGACCTCCTCAGCTTTGATCTCTTGTCGAAGGGGTAGTCGTTCGTCTTTTCGTCCATCTCTGTTGTTTCCTTTAAAATTGACATACGGTTTTGAAATTCAGCGTATCGTGTGTAGGGGGGCGGGCCGCAATAGCCAGGAACGGGTATACCCTCGGGGTGACACCCCTACCCTAGTTCCCTGAGGCCTGACCTGCACTTTGCTAGTCCCGGAAGACACGGACGGACTAGTGCTCGCCCGGAGCAATGCAAACATCTACTTCTGCATCCAATACACACTCCCTGACCAGGGCCCGAAGTAGCTGGTTTCTGATACGTACCGCGGCGGTCATCTCGGCAGAGCAAGCTCACATCAGCTCCTTCAGCGGGACCCGCAGGAATAACGGGTTCCGTTTCCGGAGGACTCCCAATGTGCCGCGGCAAATAACGATCATCCTTCCATTGATCAGTTCGTCATCCATGTCCTAATCCAAGTCATCATCATTTCATTTTACTTGATGCTAATGATAGTGCTTCCCTACTGAACACAATAACTCTTATGTTCAGTAGTTAAACACATCCAAGCATCAAGTTGACTAAGGGTGAGCGGGTACGTCAAGCCCGTAGAACCTAATAAAATTTTAGATCCTCCCTTGCGGGGATAATAATAATAATAATAATAATAATAATAATAATAATAATAATAATAATAATAATAATAATAATAATAATAATAATAATAATAATAATAATAATAATAATAATAATAATAATAATAATAATAATAATAATAATAATAATAATAATAATAATAATAATAATAATAATAATAATAATAATAATAATAATAATAATAATAATAATAATAATAATAATAATAATAATAATAATAATAATAAAATACCTTTCATTATAAAAAATAAAATGGCTGAATACACGCGAATACAAATATTTTCTATTCTCCCAAAGTTAGGAAACTAAATTTATTATTTAACTTTATTAAAACATCTTTTTGTTGTTGTTTTCAATAAAAAACTATAAAATTATTTGTCACTTTTTATAATAATTTCATTAGTGCTTACCTTCAACTTTAAAATCCATTCAAAAAACTTTTCTTTAATATCGACAAAAAACAAAATTAATATTTTTCCACGACTACTCAATCACAATATTTCAGAAATAAAAAGTTGAACAAAACTACTTCTCTCACTTAAACGGTCTAAAACTGTAAATTTACTTACTGAAAACAAAAATATTTATTGGTTTCCTAGCTTTGAGAGTATTTGTTGTAAAACTATACCGTTATTTTCTTAAACGGGAGATTCACTTTTGTCTAGCTAGCATACACTAGACGCTACAATGCGCCTAATGTATATACCAATATTGCATAGTTTTTGAGTTATAATTAAGAAAAACAAAAATGGGAAAAATATGCACCGTACTCAAAAGTCCAAGCCTAAATTTAATAGCGTTTTTGGATTTATCTTTTTTAGGGCACAATTGAACAGATAAAAAAATAAATACCTTTAAAGAATTACATAGTTCCTTATTCAATTACATAGTCAATGACCTAACTAATTTTTGAATAACTTTTACATTTTTGTCCGATTTGAGCAAATATATACTTAAAAAAATCGGTTCGGCAGCAAGTACCGTACAAGCAACTTCTCTTGAGAACAATTCTTTTTTTTAATGTTTCGATAATTCGAAAATCATTTGAGAATGTCTTATGATTACAATATGGCACTACGAACTTTGAAAAAAAAAAAAAAAAAAAAAAAAAAAAAAAATTATTATTATTATTATATTATTATTATTATTATTATTATTATTATTATTATTATTATTATTATTATTATTATTATTATTATTATTATTATTATTATTATTATTATTATTATTATTATTATTATTATTATTATTATTATTATTATTATTATTATTATTATTATTATTATTATTATTATTATTATTATTATTATTATTATTATTATTATTATTATTATTATTATTATTATTATTATTATTATTATTATTATTATTATTATTATTATTATTATTATTATTATTATTATTATTATTATTATTATTATTATTATTATTATTATTATTATTATTATTATTATTATTATTATTATTATTATTATTATTATTATTATAGCTTATAATTAAATAATTAATAAACTATACAAATAAAAGCAATAGCAACAGAGGCCTTCAGCTAGTTGCATGCTATGTTATTTTACATTATTTTAGTTGTTTGTTTTTAATTTTACAAAGATTTGGAAAGTGAATGGATTTATATTTCGTAGTAATAGTCTTGATGTTTTCAAAAAATCTATTATTTTTATAAAGTCAGGTAAAGTTGGGTTGGATATAAGTGATAGTGGTAAGGAATTATGAAAGAGTGAGGTTCTTATAGAGTCAAAATTGGGACAAAACTTAAGGATATGTTCTATTGAAGTTATTGAGTTCGAATTACAGAAGAGACATGTGTTGCTGGTGTTATGGTCAATTAGGTGGAGGTGAGTCAATTTTGTGTGGCCTAGCCTTAAGCGCGTGAATTTAACTAAGTCTAGCCTATTAATTTGTTTATCTAAATGAAATAATGAGTACTGTGTTAAATTGTTTTTTAAAGGATTATTTTTTTTGTAAGTTAACGACGTGGTCTGCCACAAATGAGAGAGTTTGATTTTAAACCTGTTGTTGTGATATTTTTTAATGTCAGATATATTTTGATTTTGAGTTGTTATGAGTGGAGCTTTAAGGGCTAATTTAGCATTTATATCTGCAAATTCATTTCCCTCAATTCCGACGTGTCCAGGGATCCAGATAATTTTGATTTTTGGATATTTACTCGAAAGAGTATTTCTTATCTCGGCAATATAAGGGTTATTGTTTGCAGGATTGGCTATGGCTTGAATTACTGATAAGGAGTCTGAGCATATTACAAATTTACCTTTTTTTGTTGCAACGAATCTAACTGCTTCTGAAATGGCGATAAGTTCGGCAGAGTATATAGAACTATAAAAAGGGAGCAGTGAAAGTTTGATTACGGATGAATCTGTTATAATGCTATAACTGCACTGATTATTAATTTTTGATCCATCAGTATATATAAATGTGTGGTTGGGATGATGCGATTTTAACTCTAAGAATAGTTTGTGGAAAATATTGGGGATGGTGGATGGCTTATTGTAATTATGGAGGGAGGTGTTTAAAGAGTTATTGTTGAAGTAATAAGGTGGAAAGTCTGATGGTGGAGGTTTGAGAGGAAGAAAAGGGATATCTATTTCTCTACAGTTTTTTATGATTTTTTGGATTACAGAGGCAATTTTTCGTTGCCTTTTGAGCTTTAAAGTTTTGATAACAAGAGATGATAAAGGAGTGTCATTACTTTCAATAAGCGACTTACATAGTTTTGCAGTGGTGTGGTTTAGTCTATTTTCAATAGTGTTCATATTCGTTTCAAATAACATATTATTAATAGGGGTTGTGCGAAACGCGCCTGTGGCTGTTCTTATGGCAGAATTCATTATTGATTTTAATTTATTCAAATGAGTTCTTGATGTATATCCATAAAAGAAAAGTCCATAGTGAATTTTTGACATTATTAGGGCTTCTATAACGGAGACTAGTGTTAGAGGGTTACAATTAAATTTGTTGCAGGACAAACACTTTATAATGTTGAGTCTGTTTGAAAGTGATTGCTGAAAGTGCTCAATATGGGATTGCCATCGATATCTATTGTTGAATATGATTCCTAAAATTCTTAATTTGTCTGAATTGACGATGGCTAAATTGTTTGTGATAACTTGGGTTTGGCACTTCTGTTTTCGGCAGATATGAAGATGTTTGCATTTCGATAACGCTAGTTCAGCTCCGGAGCTATCACACCAGCACTCTATATCTAAAATAAGGTTCGATATATCGATATTTTGGTTCTTAGCTTTATCAAGAGCCTTGAGAATGAAAAAATCATCTGCATATGCGCAAAATTTTAAATCTTTATGCATCTTAATAGTCGTACAGAGCTTATTGTATGCTATTAGAAAGAGAACTACTGAAAGCGGAGAGCCTTGAGGGATTCCATTGAATAGATGAAGGTTTTTTGAATATGAATTTCCTACTCGTACTTTGATCTGTCGGTTAGTCATAAAGTTATAAATATATCTTAGTATTTTTGGTCCTACTTTCCAGTCAATGAGCTGATTAATTATAGTGTGTATGCCAATTTTGTCAAAACCTTAGCAAAATCTAGAGCAATTATAGATATGTGTTGTTTTTTTGATAGGGCTTCAGCTATCCAAAAGTCTAAATAAATTAGAGCATTGGTAACTGATTTGCCTTTTTTGAAACCCATTTGATGACTATCGAGTAGTTTGTTGGTAGTATCAAACCACCATAGCCTATTAGCAATAATTTTGTCTAAGACTTTTGCGCAGCATGGGTTAAGGGATATTGGTCTGTAGGAAGTAATTTCTGTTTTATTCGTGTTAGGTTTTGAGATTGGAATAACTAGACTATTTTTATATAACTGTGGAATATGGGAGGAAAAAATCTTATTATATAGTGATATCAGTCTGTTTCAAACCTTTTGGGAGGTTTTTTATTAGTGGGTAAGAGATTCTGTCATATCCTGGAGTATTACCTTTCAACTTTTGGAGGGCTATGTAAAGTTCAAGCATATTTATATCCTTTTCTACTATAGATGCTTTGATGGAAGGTGTGGTGGGTAAGGGAGACGTTTGCATTGCGTGTTTTTTGTTACGGAAATTGTTGGAGAACTGGTTGTCTTTGGAAATTTCTGACCAATAATTGCAAAAAAGGTTTGCGATTTCTTTATTGGATGTAACCGATATAGAATTTTGAACAGGGTCTTTAATTGAATGGATAATTGAATCTGTTTTTTAAGCCGCTTTTTTGTAATTAACTATATTTTCGAGTGTTATATTCCTTTTTAATCTGTTCCAATATGCCCTTTTTTGTTGTTTTAAGTGCTCTAAGTTTTTGTTCCACCATGGTACGTTATATTTTAAATTATTGTTTCATGTTTGGGGGATAGACATGTGAGCAGCGGATAAGATGATTTTTTGTATATTAGCAGTCTCTTTATTAATATTGTTGTAAATCTGTCGCTTATTGCTTTGTGATATTGCCTGTAGTCGGAATAAATTCCAATCTGCAATATTGATTTTGAATTTCGGTCTCGGCTTGTCGTCACATGAATCAGATTGAAATAATGAAATTACTATAGGGAAATGGTCACTGTTGTAAAGGTCGTCAGAAATGTGCCATTTGGCATGGGCTGCTATAATTGGGGTGCAAAGGGAGAGATCTATGTGTGTTAAGGTATGGGAGGTGCTGAAGTGGGTAGGAGCTCCATTATTGAGGGTGATTAATTGGGATTTGTCTATGAATTTTGAAAGTATATTGCCTCTTTTGTTGTTTTTGGAGATCCCCATTTGTTGTGCCAACTATTAAAGTCTCCTAGTATGAGTAATGGTGGCTTGAAATCATTGAAAGCATTCTCTAGAGTTCTTTTGTTAAATGTTTTGTTTGGTGATATATAGGATGAAATTATTGTAAATTTTAGTTTAGATTGGATGGTTACGGCGACTGATTCGAATTCGCTTTGTGAGTTTAAAACTTTATGCTCTATGGAATTATGTATTAGCAGAGCAACACCACCAAAGGAGTTCAGTGGGCTTGAGTTAGTATATATAGAATAATTGTTTGGGATAGGGAAATGGGAAATATTTAATAGGTGTGTTTCTTGAAGAGCAATGATTTTGGGATTGAATTTCTTAATTATTAATTGCAGATGATCATAGTTCTTACAGTAACCTTTTATGTGCCATGGAATCAAATTCATTAATAAATTATAATTCTAATGTTAGTAAAAATAAAAATATATAATGTATGGAAAAAAAAATTATAATAGTTGATTTTAAATGAAATTTTGTGTAATTGTAACTTTTAATCGAAGGCCATAATTTCTTCATCTTCTGAATCGAAGTTGAAGCTTGTGAGACTAGTTGATGTAGTTGATGATTTACTGTTGTTGTTGTTACTTTTAGCTTTATGTTCACGTCTGAGCTTATTTGACAAACCACGGGCAAAAGCTTTTAGTTTAGTTTCTGACATATCTTGGATGGATGCGATGTTTTGGTTTCGTTTGGGCAGAATTGGCACAGCTTTACTGGTACTGTGCTGTAATTATTTTCAGATAAGTGTTGTTGCTGTGAAGAACGATTTTCGGTATTGTGTGCAGTTAAAGTTGTTGTTAGATAATCGTGCTGTGGTACTACTGTTGTTGATCGGGTTTTTTCTGTTGTTGTAGGAGCTAAAGTAGATGGCATTGAAGAGAGCGGGGGTGAAGAGCGAAGGACAGATGCAAAAGAAGAATTGAGTTGATGTCTTTCTCTGTATATATTGTGAGCAGTTTGGATTTCTTTATGTTTTACAAAAATTGGACATGTTTTGCTATAAGCATTGTGTTGGAAATTTGTTAAATAGTTCTCTTTACAATTTATGCAAGATTCTTGCTTAACGCATTTTTCATTTTTATCAACATCAACGTGAAATTCATTTCCACTGTTGAAGCATAGTTTGACTTTAGTACAAAATTTCGAGAGATGACCCAGTCTAAAACAATTTCTGCACCTAAATGGCTGTGGTATGAAAGGGCGAGTGTTTATTTTTTCATAGCCGACATAAACTTCACTTGGTAAAGTAGGAAGAGAGAATGTTACTATAATCAGACCTGATTCTGTTAACACTTCGTTTTCTTTTCTCATTATTTTTTTGAAGTGAAAACTTCTTTAGGCACGTTGTGCACCTCCGTTACTATAATCAGACCTGATTCTGTTAACACTTCGTTTTCTTTTCTCATTATTTTTTTGAAGTGAAAACTTCTTTAGGCACGTTGTGCACCTCCGTAAGAAAGCATTTGCGGCTGAGGAAAAATGTATAAACTCGCGACAGGCCACCGACACCAGATGTATATACATATTATATGTATCGTAATCGTATCGATTACGCTTAGAGGATTTGCGGCTGAGGAAAAATGTATTAACTCGGGACATGCCACCGACACCGACACCGGATGTATATACATATTCTATATACAGTACATATATGTGCGACTTCGCTCTTTCTCGCTCTCTTTTCTATATATATCATATATAATATACATGCGTAAAGGATTTGCGGCTGAGGAAAAATGTATAAATTCGCGACAGGCTACCGACACCGACACCAGATGTATTTACATATTATATGTATCGTAATCGTATCGATTACGCTTAGAGGATTTGCGGCTGAGGAAAAATGTATAAACTCGCAACAGGCCACCGACACCGGATGTATATACATATTCTATATACAGTACATATATGTGCGACTTCGCTCTCTCTCGCTCTCTTTTCTATATATATCATATATGTTGATTCCATAAACATTACAAAACGTCATGAAAACAAATTTCAATTATATTGTTTTAAGTTTTCACTTCTGTCGGCACTCCCAGAGTGCAACCCGCCGGTTTTTTTTATTTCTATTATGTTTTGTTGCTTAAGTTCATTTAGTATAATGTCTTCGGATATGCCACGCAAATCATTTGAGTAAATTACTCCCTTAGAACAATTTAGAGAATTATGCTCAGTTATGTTAATTGAAATTGCGGGAGTTATCTCTATGAGCTGTATGAGTTGTTTTGCTTGTATTAAGTTTTTTGTTATTATTAGAAGAGTACCGTTTCTAAGTTTTTTGCAACTTTCAACTTCTCCCGAGACAGCACAGTCTATTGCTTTTTTAATTAGGAATGGAGACACATTAGCGAGCGTTTCGTTGCTATTAGCTCTGCTCATAATCAAATATTTTACACCGATAGAGTTGTTGGTAATGCATTTTGTTTTGTCAAATTTAAGCTTGGGGAGGTTGGCGCAGCTATTATTAGTAGCGGGGTTATCAGGGGGTTCTTTCATTTTAAAGTGTGAAAGAATCTATGAAAGAGTTTTATTTCCTTTTTGTTATATAAAAATTATTTTGTTATTTTATTGTTTTTTTTTTATAAAGTTTCTTAATAATTTCAAAAGTTGTGCTAGATGGAATCGCGATTAAATCACTTTTCCCGATAATTATATACGTATTGCTTTCCATGACAAAAACTTTGTCAACACAGTACGACCGATCTCGACAATGTTCAAGAGAGAACTGATAATGAAAGGTATTCTTTCACTGTTTCTTCTAAAAGTAATATCTTTTTGCACAATTTTGCACATATATATTTTTTTTGTTTGTTTTTGGAATACATATTTTCTATCAAAAAATGTGTGTTATACCAGGAATAGATAAAATTTGCGAAAAACGATAAAAACTTAAACCTATTTAAGCTATGCCTTTTAATATAAAAGCTAAGTGGTGTAAATTCGGTGTGAATTGATTAACCGGTCTTCGTGAAAATTATATTTTAAAAATATATTTGTATGAGGGCCACCCTAAATATGCATCCTTAATAAAAGTTTTATAGCCTAAATTATGCCTTTTAATATAAAAGACACTTGGTGTAAATTCCATATGAATCGATCAAGTGGTCTTTGTGAAAATTATATTTTAAATATATTTTTGAATAATGACCACCTAAATATGCACCCAAAATAAAAGTTTTATAACCTATGAAACCCGCTTGATCGATACTAAGATACTGTAAAAATTTCATCAAAATTGGCCGGATAGTTTTCGCTTCCATAAATTTGACCCGTACCGTCCCAGGGGGTCGTTTGCGACCAGGCCTTCTTTACAATTTTTTTTTTTTGTTTTGATCCAACAAATACAAAAATGCAAAAAAATAATTTTGTCCAGCTAGCTTGTTCTAGTCGCAACACTGTGGGGCGGGTCGATTTGCTCGGGCGGGAAAAAGTTGTCAAAGGGCAAGAAAATATTCTACGGACAATTCTGAACAACTTTTCCAAAGAAACTATGGGTCTAAAAGCAACTTGGAGCCTCAACATTTTTACGAATAGATAGGTTTTGATTAGTACTTACATACAAATATTGCACTTTTATGGGAACAATTATAAATTTTTTCATATCTTCAGCCAAATTGGGGTAAATCTGCCATTTTGATGTCTTTGGAAAGATTTTTTTCCTCATTTCTGCACTTACTATGTTCTTTGCGAATTTTAACCATCACTGCCCTAACTTTTTCGCGGTTTTTATCAACAACAGGTCGAGGAACATTACATATTGTACAATAGTTGAACAAACTTCTCTGTGCCTTATCAAAATCCTTTGTCCTTTGAATTTCCAAATTCAAATTATCTGATTTTACAACAAAATATTTTAGCTTAATCAGCTAAATGTTTCACTGATATTGCAAATAAAAAACCATTGTCTAATCAGGGAAGGTCCTGGTTCAAGCCCCGGCGACGATATAATTTTTTTTTTTATTTTTTTAATTTCTTAAATTATAGGTATTTTAAAAAAAAAAAGAAGTAGAGAACTGTATTTGTATAAATTGAAACTATCTTGAAAACTGCCTTTTATATTAATAATTAAAAACGAGTCCGGATCGAATCCGTTTTATTAAAAAAAACGAATCCATAACGGATTCGTTTTTTATTATTAACATAAAAAGCATTTTTCAAGATATTTTCAATATATATATAGTTCTCTACTACTAAACATTATTTAATCGAACTTACAGTCATTAAGCAAAGACCAATATTGTAAATTTTTACTTATTGATCAATGCTATTTTTCAACAAACATGACAAAGATAACAAATGGAATAATTTTAACCTGGTAATTGGTGACATGTTTCGGCTATTACCAATAGCCTCATCAGACCAGTTTGGTTAATTCTGTACATGGACTCGAACCCCTGACCGTTCATGCATTGCAATTGCATATTTTGCGACGGCCGCTCTAACACTTGAGCTACTGAGGGACTTGTCATGAGGTGTACAGAGTGCGCATATTCCATTTGTCATCTTTTGTCACTTTCTCGCTTGCTGCCATAGCCGTTAGACCGTCGGCCTAAAGTCATGCTATGATTTATTTTTCGAAATTGTGGTGTTGCCAGCCACATATTTTTTTGAAATTCGGCGTGCTCTCCATATGGTGTAAGAAAGTTGATTTTAGCGACTGATTATTTTATAATTAAACATTATTTAATCGAACTTACAGTCATTAAGCAAAGACCAATATTGTAAATTTTTACTTATTGATCAATGCTATTTTTCAACAAACATGACAAAGATAACAAATGGAACAATTTTAACCTGGTAATTGGTGACATGTTTCGGCTATTACCAATAGCCTCATCAGACCAGTTTGGTTAATTCTGTACATGGACTCGAACCCCTGACCGTTCATGCATTGCAATTGCATATTTTGCGACGGCCGCTCTAACACTTGAGCTACTGAGGGACTTGTCATGAGGTGTACAGAGTGCGCATATTCCATTTGTCATCTTTTGTCACTTTCTCGCTTGCTGCTCTCTGCTTCTCTACTACTTTTATTGTTTTTGAAATACTTTTAAATTAAAAAATAAAAAATTAAAAAAATAAAAAAAAAAAATTATGTCGTCGTCGGGGTTTGAACCAGGAGCTTCCCTGATTAGACAATGGTTGTTACATGCGCAGTTTAACGACATCATTTTAGTATGTCTTAAAAATGATGTCGGTAGCTGAGTTGGGTAAGATGAGCATCTTTGAACAGTGGCATGGCGCCAATGGTTCAATTCTTTGATCGGGTGAAACAGGTAAAAAAAAATTTAAGTTCTCCTTTGAAGTTTTAAAAACGTATTACAATCAGTGTTGCCGCAGCATTAAAAATAAAAGTATCCCTGCAAAAGCCAAAAATGTATCCAAAAGTATCCACAACATATAGTATAAAAACAACAAATACATATTTGTCTTAATTCAATTGAAACCTTTTCATTATGGTGCACCAGTGTGACGAATTTTGTTTCAAAACAACACATCCACTTTTTGCATTTTTTAGCAAATAAGAAAATTTCTTCTTCTATAACCAAAACTTTTTTAGGTAAAACCACTTGCTGTACCATGTTAAGATTATGTAGTTGTCAGAATTTGGGGCAGATAGAAGTAATTTCTGTAATGACACTAGCCCTCCCAATCAAAAAAAAAAATACCGAAAACTTGTTTCGATGAAAATCGGACTTGTCCTGTTGTATTAAGAAAACTTCCTTAATTTTTGGTATTTTTAATTGTTAGTGTACCTAACATAAACTTAATTCAGTTACAGAAATTATATATTAGCGATGTATTCAATCTCATACCTAAATACAATTCAGAATTATTTCATTTGTGTTCATAATTTTGATATATACATTCAATATATTCATTTTTAAGCGTCTTTGAAAATATTATGTTTTCAACTTTCCAAATAGAGTCTATTCGCTCGTTCGTTCTTTTCATTTTACTAAGTTTTAAATCCGAAAAAATCCGTTCCGCGGCAGCAGAGCTGTACGGTAGACTAAGAAATTTAACTAATTCACCATAAAGAGTTGTTTTATAACATTTTTTAATAAAACATATTTCCCATTGCCATTGTGAAAATATTGTTTCTTTTTGCTCTTATTCAAACAAATGAGGAAATTTATTTAATAGATTTAGAAATGACGAGTTCTTTGCAACTTTAAATTGATTTGCTTCAAGACAGGAAATATCTTTTATAACATCATTTTGAAGATCATATTTTTTTTTAATTTGGTGGCAGAGTTCAATATAAAAATTTCTTATGTTGTTTTTGCAGTCAATAAGGCTGATGACATATGAGGCGGTTTTACGTTCGGCTTTGCCGAGCGGTCACGCCGGCGGTTTTACGGTTTACTGCCAAGTGGCCGGCACTTATTTGTGTATAACTGAATTGGAAAAGACACACAAATAAGTGCCGACCGCTCGGCAGTAAGCCGTAAAAACCGCCTGGTATGTCAATAGCCTAAATCGCTTCCCTCAAGCTTTTTTTCCAAAATAAATTCCTGTGCTGTTGCATTTACATAAAGTTCGTTGAGAGGAAGATAATTAAGTTCAAAATGTTTTTTTATTATTATCAATGAAACACATTTCTAAGCCCTATGCCACGCTGCCTGCTTATTACAGATTTTTATTATGCCTTTTGTTCACTGTGTCTACAATATTTTGTGTCAATTACGCAGGGTAATCTATTCTGAAATATTTCCTCATAATTTATTGAGTTTTCCTTTTTTTATGGGATCACTCTGTATGTTCGATTTTAGGTAAAAACTAAGTTTTAACTTAAAGCGCTCTTAATTTCGCGACTATAACAACGGGCCTATGTATTTACTGCCGATGCTAGTCGGATAAAAATTGTATGATCTGTCAAACAACATGAAAGCACCAGGGATGGTGTTTGAGTGAAAATATTAGCATAAGCACTTAGGCTGCATTGGCCCTCATCTAACATATCGGTTAGATAAGAAAAATATGTTCAACAAAGCAATATTGAGCCATAATAACTATTTGTTACCTTTTATGCAATAAATCTTTGCAAGATATTTTTTTGTAAAAAGAGTATCCAAATTTGCACTAAAGCCAAAAAAAAGTGTCCATCAAAATTTAAGAGAAAAAAGTATCCAAATGGATCCATTCGGCAACACTGATTACAATTAATAGATTTAACAATAAGTACCAAGAACAGCATTAGAGAAATAAATGGAAAGTAAAAAATCAAAAAAGAAAAAAAGAAAAATGCTTTTTTGAAACCAACGAATTTGTTCTAAGTTTCAACAAAAACTTTAGGAAAATTAACAAATGTTTTTTTGAAACCAACGAATCTATTTTAAGTTTCAACAAAAACTGTAGGAAAATTAACAAATGTTTTTTTGAAATTTACGAATTTATTTTAAGTTTCAACAAAAACTATAGGAAAATTAACAAATCTTTTTTTTGAAACCAACAAATCTATTTTAAGTTCCAACAAAAACTAGGAAAATTAACAAATCATCTTTTGTAATATCAGAAAAACTGTTTCAATGACTGAAAATCATACAAAAAACTCATTGAAATCGGACTCAAAATTGTTTGATATAGAATCTTTTTTTTTCTGTGTACTTGAGGTGATTTAAGCATTCTGTTTTCAGCCTTAGCACTTTCACTCAAAAGACTACAGAACTTTAATAAATCCCCCCGAAATTTTTTGACGGACACTATACAGAAACGATTTTGCAAAGAATAGACACTACGTAAAATTGACTTTGACCATGCAAAGAATAGACATAACGTAAAATTGACTTACACCATACAAAAACGGTTTTCTCAAACGAACAGATACTACCTATATATAAAATTAGTTTTGTGAAAAAAAGTCTGGAAAAAGGTCATCAGATTTTGAAAATGATTTTTGAACAGCTGCAAAAAATAGTTGATAATCATCGATCTGTTCTAGCTTATCTTTATGTTTTAGTGCCTCAGTATGTGAGATAAGCAGATTTCACTTGAAAAATGTTTATTGTTATAAGCAGGGCAACATAAAATATTTACGAAAAACCTACGAAATATTTATGTAAATATGGACGAAAAGTTGGCAAAATATTGATGATAATATTTACGAAAAAAAAAATATAAAAATATTTTCTTAAATTTAATTTATTAACGCTCAAGAAAGTCATGGAAATGGTTACGATGGATGAGGATATGTTTGCTCAAATTTTGAAACAAAAATGATCGTCGGCAATCTTCCAAGGTTCTTTTATACGCAGCAAACGTACGTTGAAAATCACGCGATGCTAAAGGTACATATTTGAATACATACTTCAATCTAATGTCGGACTCGTTTGATTCACCCGTTTTTAGAATGCCTACAATAACTTTGAATTTTACAAGCCTAGTATTCTGATCGACAACATAATTGAATCTGCTGAGGAATTGTGGTTGTCTCGTAATAGCCTTAAGTCTAGGGAGGATTGGTTCAAATGTTTCCAAAACATTGGTGAGAGATTTGCTCTTTTTGATTCGACATTGGCAGAGCGCGAATTCATTTTTTAGAATCAGTAATTAAGTTGTCTTTCGAGCTTTGTCAAAACTTTTTCCTTATTTTTCATCGAGAGTATCCAGTAAACATTTGATATCTTAGAATTGACTAGCAAAATAAACAGCTGCATAGATTCAGGAACCTCAGCGAGTTGTAATCGGTTGTGGAGGCAATGACCTTTGAGGAAACATCGATTTGAGTTGCTGTTTTCGAAAAAGAGCTTGTAATTACATCAGAAAAAACAGTTCGATAAAATTGAATCGTCATTAGCCCGAGAATTGAAACGAGAAAATATTTTGATTTTGAAGTTTGAATTTTTCTGAACAAGCCTTTAATTTTTAATTAAAATCAGTTTACATGTGTCATTTTTCTGTATGGTGTGGTAATGGAAGGTCGCCAGTGAACAGTGGTCGGAGATCAGTACTTAAGTACTTGACAAATTGATAGCGAGTATGCCTAAGATAATACAACTCATCATTACATCCAAAAGCGGCCACATAAAATATTTAAAATTATTCAAAATGTGTTTAGTAGCTTAAGTCGCCAGTTGATATGTGTGTGTTACTGAAACATGGTTTCACATTGAAATTCCTGATGATCACTATAGCTTTAATGGGTTTAAATTGCTTTGGAGTGATAGGGTTGGAAAAAGAGGCGGTGATGTTGCAATTTACTGTAAATCTAATTTAAGTGTTAACTTTATCAGCAATAGTAATGTATATTGTGAATTTTTGAATGTTTAACTTTTTGATAATTCCACTAAAATTCTTATTTCTGTAGCTTATAACCCTCATAGATCCCAAAGTTCTGATCGGTTATTTTCTGACATTTCCACTAGGACCTAGTGACTAGGCTAATAGACTATGATTTTCTTGTCGTTTATGGTGACTTCAATGAAAATTTACTGACGACCATGTATCTGATGATTTCCATAACAAATTCTGTACTTGTGGTTTGCAATTAGTTAACTCTACGACCAGATTTTCAAATGATTCTGAACCTAGCCTTCTCGATATTTTTCTCATTTCTGATTTCTTTCTGATTTTCTGTAGTCTTGATATAAAAATCAGACAAAATGTGAATCCCGTATATTTTTCTTACTACGACTATATATCGATCGATATAAATTCTTTATATAGGGACTTGAGTCAAATAAACTGGAATGATTGCTATTTTTATGAAACTGTTGATGATAAATTAAGATTTCTAATGGATAAAATTGATCATGGCGAGTTGGGCCGACTTTCTCTTTGAAATACACCATTTCATATTTCGATATTAAACAAAGTATGTACATATGTACATTAGAGCGGTTCAAAATAAAAACTTTTTGATTTTTTCACGATGTGTCAGTGGATTACAATAGCCCTATATGTCTGGACAAAACAACCCATAAGGATTTTCATCAATTTTAAAAACTGGATTGCCGCCGCCTGTTTTAAGTTGCCTACCCATTTTCGAAAATTATGATTTAAAAAATGGTGCAAGCTAAAGAGGTTATCAAATTTTGCAACAAGTGGGTATGCTTTTCGAACTATTATCGATCGATAAACTCGAATACGTGATCAGTTTTTCTTCTTCTTTTTTTTTTCTTATGAAAAAATTGAAAATTGCACGGACAAAATTAAAAAATGCCGATTTTCTACTTTCAAGTTGCCAAATCTTGATATATTTTACCGCCGATCAAATGGTACATTATTTTTCATGCACCTTTATTTGCTTAAGAGAAAACCGTAAACCGCAATATCTTCTTTCAAAACCAAGATATCTGCATTTTTCTGAATTAATAAACCTGAAATTTTTGATTCGGCGTTGACATATATACATATTAAGGCCACCCAGTGGTCTAGGATTTTAGACAAATCGATTTTGTTTTTTTTTTAATATTTCGAAAGTACAATCTTTTGAGGATATACTGTTAAATTTTTGGAATGATATTGACAGTATTTTAGGTTATACAGCCTTTATAGCAGGTAGCGAACGGTTGGCCCGCGTACGAAAATAATCATACGTAAAACTTTAAAGTCATTTATCTCGAAACTACTTTTTTCAGCTCGGCGGGATAAAAATAAAAAAACCATTCATCCGATTCATCTCAAATTTGAATATGTTATACAGAATTGCAGTGGCTATGGCCCGTGCCTCGAAAAATTTTTTAAATTAATAATTATATTATTAATATTATTAATAATTAATTAATAGTATACGGTTGTCACGATGAAGCCGGACACGTTAGTGTGGATAAAATCATGGAGAAAGTAAAACGACATTTTTGGTTTGCTATAATGAGGAATTGTATAAAATCATTTGTCAAATCATGCATAGAATGTGCCTATAACAAAGTACCAGGCAGAAAAAAAGAAGGTGAATACCATTTGGAACCATTTCCTAGTAGTGGATGCAACGAATATATTCTGGTACTTGTTGGCTTATTTACTAAGTTCACCATTAAACGGGCAGGGAAGAGCACCGCCACTAAACACGTTCTTGCAGTTTTGGATAATGTACGCAGCTATTTTGGCGTTCCAGGTCAGATAGTGAGTGATCACTTTCACATCTAAGGATTTTCAAAAGTATTGTAAGGAGAACAACATCAAACACATCTTGAATGCCGTACGTACTCCTCGCGCTAACGCGCATGCAGAGATAACAAATCGTACAATTTTATCTATGTATGTTACTACCAACAACAACAGAAGACAAACGATGGGATGAAAACAAACGTATAATGGTCAATAAGCATGCGAAACAAAACGACGGCAAAAACTCCTGTTTTTTTTGTTTTCGTAATATGTGTTTTATTGGATCTTCCATATTGAGGAACTAACAATAATTTATCATAATTATAATACATTTTTTACTTATATCAGACAGATGTTAGGATTAAGATGAGAAAAATAAGGATTGGAGTGAAAAAATTACTTAAATTGTAATTACTGTATTATTAAATCTTTTAATACGCAAAAAGCTGGGGTTGTTTAGCATGTCCTTAGCTAGAGTATTAGGATGATTTGATAAGCGTTTCTTTTAATTTATTGAAAATCTAGATATTTCATCTATGATAGTTGGAATTTTGAGTTCTTTGTGCAATCTACAATTTTTTAACTACCACGGAACTCGTTATAATGCGAAGAATGCGAGACTATGAACGTTGAAGTAACTTAATATTAGATGAGCTAGTAGAGTCCCAAAGTTGGATTCCATAAGTCCAGATTGGCTTAATAATAATTGCCTTATAGATGAGGATTTTATTTTCTAGGCTGAGTTTAGAATTTTTGTGCAGCAGCTAATGTAAACTTAATGCTTTTAGTAGGAAGTAATTTTTTAATTTTAAATATTAGGCCTTCGTGACAGACCTTGTCGAACGCTTGAGCGACATCAAGAAAGATTACCGTACAGTACTGTTTATTTTCGAGTGCTGATTTTATGACAGTTGCTATTCTGTGTACCTGTTCAATCGTACTGTGTTTTTCTCGGAAGCCAAATTGATGTCAAGGGATTACATTTTTACTTTTTATGTGCGGAAGCAAATTTTTTAGCATCAGTTTTTCAAAACTGGACTGGAATGAGGCTAATAGGCCTGTAAATGGATACTTGTGTTAGATCTTTGCCCGGTTTAGGTATCATGATAATCTGAACAATCTTCCATGAACTTGGAAAATATCCTAGGGAGTTTATTGCGTTGAAAATTTTTGTTATTAAGCTGACTGCTGTGCTTGGCAATTGGATTATCATCTTATTAGTGATAAGATCATATCCTGCAGATTTCTGAGAACTAAATTCCTTCTTTATAATGCCATTAATTTCCACTGGTGTTGTTAAAAATGGCGGTATGTTATTATCACTATTGATTGAATGAAGTTGGAAGCTATTTTTTGGTGAGTTTGGCTTAAATACTGAGTATAGATGGTCAGCAAAGGCAGTTCCCTTTTCAGAATTTGATCTAGCCCAATTACCTAAGATTGTATTGGAGTTTTGATTTTTTTTCGCTGCTTTCCATAACGAATACTTTGATGACTGGTTTGGAGAAACGTTCTCTAGGTACTATTGAAGACCTTTTTCTTTCTGTAGAGCTAACCTTAAAGCTGAGCTTAGGGCTGTTAGTTGGTGCTTTGATTCCGGTGATCTACGTTTTTGCCACTCTTCTTTTGTTTCTTTTTAATTTGATTGAATTAAAAATTTCATTGGAAGTTGTAGCTTTTTTAGTGTCTTTGCTATAATTTTTAGTTGAGTGATGTACGGCCTGCGTAAGTGTGGCTTGAGCTCAGTAACAGCTGTGTCAACATATTGCACACTATAAAAAAAAACTTTTTATTATTACCGAGGAATGATCTGATGATAGCTCGAGGCTGGTTTCTGATTTTAGTTGGCTTCGAGGAAAATTTTTTGTTATGCCAAAATCGATTAGATCAGGTATTTTTCGGATCTCAGTTGGCCAAGTAGGTTGGCTGGCCTGAGGAGATGATATCAAGGCTTAAATTGTTGGTTAGGGCCTTCCATAACTATATACCTTTTGGAGAGATAAGCCTTGATCCCCAATAGGTATGTTTAGCGTTGTAGTCACCTGCAGCTATAAATTTATTGCCTAAGCTATTAAAAAAGTCTGTGAATTGTATATGGTCGATTTTGTTATTTGGAGGGCAATATATAGCCGATAATGTTATGTGCTTAGTCCACTCAGTCAAGCAAATAGATGTAGCTTGAAGGTAATTAGTGCAAAAGTCTCCCAACAGATAGTGCCTTAATCGGGATTTTATCAAAATTCCTGACCCTCCGCGAGCTTTTCCATTTGGATGATTGGTGCCGCAAAAAATAAAACCATTCATATTGAAATTATTTTTGAACGTTAGGTAAGTTTCGGATAATAAGAATATATCAATTTCGTGTACTTGAAGCATTTGCGTTTGGTTTCGTAGCATCTCTTGCATTATATTTTGCATTGAAGTCATGAATTGAACAAAAGTCTCCGTAAGTGATGTCAACATTATTTCAAGATTTGGTGCTGAAGAGGATTATTGTTTACTTCGTTGTTTTTTGCTTTAAGAACGCTTGCATAGGAAATGTTGGGATTTGTTATCACTGTGTTCGGTAAAACGTGAGTTGGGGCTCTGATTGGTTCAGTATGAATTTGTTGTCGATTAACAGGACACCCACGATAGTTAGCTGTATAAGGTCCTGCACACTTACTGCAGCGTTTCACGTTAGTATCTGATTTATTAAGATTACATTCACTGATGAATGGAGATTTCGACAGATGACGCATACGCTTGGCAGCTTGCAGTATGATTTTGTACGAACGTATTCCTGACAGTTATTGCATTGGACTGGACCTATCTTTTGTTTCAGTTCTTCTACGGTTATTTTTCTGAGCATTAAATACTTGAGGTTTTATATTGGGTGGACTTCATTTTTTGTAAGCTTAGTTGTTGAAGGCTCTAGTTCAATTCTATACAATGGCAGTTGAGTTTTGCTTCTGTTTATAATATTGAACACGTTTTTAGTTTGGAAACCTTTGGATTCTAGTACTTCTTGGATTTCGCTAGTGTTTACTCCGGCTTCAATACCCCTAAACACTACTGCAAGACCATTGCTGCTCTTCAATTCGTACGTGTAAAAGTTTTTGTTGTTTTTTTCCAAATCGTCAATTATTTTCTTAAAGCTTTTTTCATCGTAAACTTGCAATTTTATTTCTTTAATATTCCCTTTTACTATTGGAACTATATGGAAAGTATTATTGTCAATTAATTGGGAAGTATATTGGACTATAACCTTTGAACTACTGTCACGAATATAGATTGGAGGGGGTTTTGATGCTGGTGCAGTGGAGTCTGTGTTTTCATTGCTCAGAATAGCGAATCTATTTTGTAAAGAAAGAATATTTGTTTTCTCTATGGTTTTCAAATTTTTTGCTGTTTTGTTGGCTAATACTGCAGGTTAGTGTGGGTCGATTTTGGACTTTTTTCGATTAAAGATTTCTAACAGTGCGGAAAAGTTGCCTTAGTACTTCCTGATTCTAATGCAATTTTCCGTTTTGAGATCGGACTGCATCTTCCCCCCAAGTTCGGCCTTGAAATTTCGGAAATTTGCCTAAAATCGTGAAATTTCCTACCTAGCGCCTGAAAAATGCCTCTCATGGCAAAATGTTTGAAGTAAAAGCTGTTTGTCGCGTCATTAGCTGCCGAAATGGTACAGATGATCATGGCCGTAGGACGAACCGTTCCCGAGATACGAGCGAAAAGGCGGCGCGCCGCAACGCAAGGTGAAAACGGCTTGCGGCCACACTTCTCCATGAATGCGCCAACAATGACGTCTGTAGTGACTTAATACCAACACACATAAACAACAATACATAAGAAACACTATACACAAAAAAAACTTATAAAATTGTTGTTTTATATGTTAAAAAATTCAAAATAAATCTAAAAAAGTATATAATTAAAAATTTAAATAATATCAAATATAAAGGTTCAGTAAAAAATAAAATATAATGAAATAGACAAGGCTCTATAGGTCTCCACACAAATATTCTTCCATCGAGTTACTTCACTCTTTAGTTGATTTCGCCGAGTGCTATCACTTACATTCTCTCAACAGAACACAAAACTCAACATGTCTGTATCTAAATTTAAATTTAGACAGAAACATCCTGTGTTTGGCATATATCTGTACGATCTCACTGAGTCCCAGCTACCCAGTTACCAGGATGTTCTTTTGTGTTATCAGTTTGAAAGATTTCGTATAGGGCGACTCCGAGGCGACAATTATGAACCTAGGAGTAAAGATGTTTCAGAAATAGTTGCAAAAAAGGTATTTCCAAAAAGTCATCTATTCCGATAGTCTCACCTACCAGAGTTCTACAAATGCTCACCACATATCATAAGAAATTTCTGACACTTAAACAAATGTTTTTAAGGAACCAAATAGGTTTGCGTTTTAAAAGAGACGACTTTGTCTCTTCTGCCGCAGAATTATTTGACATCGCTGCTTGTAAATGCATTTCTTTTTCTTCATGCAATTGTCCAAATGAAAGGAAAGTTCCTATCATAGAACAACCATTTCTCTTGGACCAGAGAACCAGAAAAATTGGCCGCAATGGAGGTTTCATCTACCTGAAACAAAAATGATTATAAAGAGAAATTAACGTAAAGAAAAGCTTTCAAAACGTCATCAACATCAACACTTACCAGAAAAGTATCAGCTACAACACGTGACCATTCAGATCAACCAGACACTCACACAGATGACAACAATGTCGGTGCGTCGCACATAGCTTCTTCCAAAAACGATGCTGATGCTGCATTTTCTCTTTCATCCTCTAAAATCAAACAAAACTCACTATTATTAGAACACACTGCTTTAGCTGCCCAAAGATTCGGATTAAGTGACAGAGCAGCGGCATTGATTGTCTCATCTGCCTTTCTGGATGCCAAAAAGGCAGGTTTGATAACAGAGGATCAGGCTAAATTTGTTCACTGACAAATGCAAAATTAGTCGAGCAAAAAAAAGTGTTGGAATTAAATTCGAAAACACCGAAAATATTGGCTCTGTATACGGGCTGTGTTTTGACGGCCGCAAAGACAATACACTCACACAAGTCCGAGAAGGTGAAAAGTACTACCGCGACACTGTCAAAGAGGAACATATTTCTCTTGTAGCTAATAATTATTACGATATGATTAACTGGAAGACTATTACCTTGACTGTTCCACCAGTTCTTCGTTCAGTTTCTAACGAAGAGCTCATAAAAGGGTTGTCGGGAGTCACTGCAGAGATATGGAAATTTAGTGAATTTCCTTCTCACACCGTGGCAGTCGAGACTGGTGACAGAAGCATCTTCTAAAGTTATTGGCCCCCAGTCTCGTCATCGTTTTATATGCTCCACACTCAAATCTAGGCAAAAACTGCCAAAGTTTAGTACAAAATCTGATTTTATCAATCAATTTGATACAGATTCAGACTAAAACAAGCCTGAAATATGGTTGGTTGGTTGGGCTGGGCGTAGCGCCGTCTCTAGGTGTGTGCGGGCCCCTAGGCTGAACATATGGTGCGGGCCCCCCATTGGGGAAATTTATTAAATACCTAGCAAATACAAAAAAAGGTTTAATTCGAATTCGTATCTACTACTTTTACTATAACCTGTGTGTTAAGGAGGAAAATATAAAAGGCAGACACGTCCATAGCTACATTCTTAACAAAACCACCCACAAAAAGAAAAAGGCCACTAACTCTATTTTAACGGGTATCCGGTCATAACCCCAATGGTCATATTCCCCAAAATGATTTTGGGCATTATGTCCGTTTTTTTCCGGTCATAATCCCCATATTTTTGGGGGCTATGACCATTTGTAAGAACGGTAATAATACCCAAAAACATGAGGACATAAGGCCAAATAATTTTGGGTGCTTATAACAAAATAAATAAATTTTCAAAAAATAATTTCGCATAATATACTGACTTCTATTTAGAATTACTGTGGGTAGCGATGCCGGAGTTGGATCAGTCTATAGCCGCCGCGAAACCGGTGTTGGATTTTTGGGAGTTTTAAGTCCTGAGCTGCGGCCGTTGGCCGCCCACTTACCCTTACTCTTATGTAAATTTATTGTGGCTAGCGAACCAGGTGTTGGATATATTATGGACTGATTTGCGCCCGAAGGCCATTGCGAAGCCATTGTCGGATTTTTGGGAGTTTTTAATCCTGAGCCGCAGCCGAAGGCCCTAACTTTTATGTAGAAGCGTTGTTGGACATATTCGAGGATGTAATCCTTGACTGAAGGCCGCCCACTCTCATTACGCATATATTATACACCAGGATCGCAAAACTTGAAGCAAGTAGTGTCTCACAGCCAACGGCTGTGCATTACAACATAGCTAATAATTGAGAAACTACGATAACAAAGGAAATTGGCGGTAAATTTTCTCAAGTTGACGTCATGCTTTGGGAATATAAACAAAGCGAACAGCTGATTAAAATTTCAACGCAATGGTGTGATCTTATTTTCACTCAAAAATTTGCACCATTTGCTTGGAGTTAAAAGTAAGCTTTTCGTTAGGTTTGCATTCATATAGCGGGTGTAATTTGAGTGCTGACGTAGACATCAACCAAAAATATACTGATGAGATTTTAAGAATCGAAACATATGTCTATATTCTAGAGTTGTTGTTTTTTCCTTTGTTTTTCTCAAAGTTTGTTCACAAACAAAGCATTAAATCAACTTGTAAAATTTTACAAGAATGTTGAGCGCTGCTAAATTGGCTGCAGTTCATTATTTAATTATTATTAATATTAAAAAGCCACCAAACAAACCAAAAATATTAATAATAAATATGACGATGACTATATATTCGAAAGTAGATTAGAGCCACAATTTTTGCTTGAAAATTTTTTTAAAGTGTATAAAGTGCATTTTAAAACTATTGCTCAGTATAAATTAATATTCCCGCTGCTTTAAAAAGTGTTAAGATCTTGTGAACAGCAAACATTTTTCATTTCGCATGGGTTTTTTAAGGAATTTACGTTAAATTTAACAGTTAGTGAAGAAAAAATTTTATTTTTCAAACAAAAATTTATTTTCGATGGAATTGTACAAAATAATGAAAAATTGGGTAATTTTGATCTAGCTTCATTTTCAATTTCTTATTTTAAAACTGTCCGCATCGAAAAACAACATTTTAGAAAAAATTATGTGATCATACAATCATTCAACTTTACGATTCCTTTTCAATAAAAAATCGCTCATCTATTTAATTGAATAAATGAGCATTTACCAAGAAATGTTGTGATTTCAAGCTTTTTGTTATGTTGCTCCTTCTCAACACAACCTTTCAACAAGTGAAAAAAAATGAAGTACTGAAAAATATTTTATAAGGCAAGTATTGGACAGATACAATTGAGACATGAAATTTTCTTTTCCTCGCTTGTCAAAAGTGAGTTTCTAGTCTCGTTGCTTACGATTTTGACAGTCTTCAATTTTTAACCACAATAAATTTGTCAGGGTGAAAAATTAAACTCTTGGAGGGGAAGTGATCAGCTGTTCCTTACTCTCATTTTTTCTTTCTCAACCACCACATTTTTTCCGGATGGTACACTTTTTGTGGTAAAACTTTATAAATATTTACCTATTTTTTCCGGCTCGTACAGACCTATTGATGAATTTTGAGTTTAATAATTTTTTGTGTAGCCATGCGATGCTTTCACAGTTTATTTATTTATTTACATCAGTGATGCACACAAGAGCAGTTTTTTAAGTCATTTATACTCATGTTTTTTTTCGATGGAATTCCTACACACATTTATACACATACACCTCAGTAGGCCATCCCTAAGCTAGAGCATCAAAAAGAGAAACAAAGTGTGCAATAAATAGGAACTAGGAACTTTTACGTAGTGCAATTTTAAATTTATTGAAACTTGATTTAATTTAGAATCACAATGTATGAAGCTAAATTTTAACTTACCTTTAAAACATCCTTTCCTCAAAAAATAAAAAAAAGTTGAAAAAAAGCTATGTGGAAAAATAATCGCCAAAAATTTAGTAACTCAACTTATGTATTTTTTTATTAATAGTTTTTTACATCATATATCAGAAACTCTTAAAAATAACTTATATAATATAATATTATTGAAAACAAAATTAATACATAGTTCAAATCTAACAACTTCTTCAGAGCTGTTTAAAGTTACTATTTTTACACACTTTGAAAAATTAACAATGTTTTTCATATAAAAGCAATTTAGACTTTCTTTTACTCACCAGACCTGGCCTCGTCCGATTATCACTTGTTCGCATCGATGGGACACGCACTCGCTGAGCAGCGCTTCGATTCCTACGAAAATGTGAAAATTTGGCTTGATAATTGGTTTTCCGAAAAACCCAAGAAATTCTATTGGCGTGGAATTCACAAATTGCCTGAAAGACGGGAAAAATATGTGAAAAGCGAGGGAGCATACTTTGAATAAAAGATTCTTCCTTTAACTCTTGAAATAAACGTGTTTTTTTTAAAAGAAAAAAACGACATTACTTAGTTATACTTAATGCTATCATTTCATGTTAATGCAAAATAAGTATATTTTTTTCTAAGAACACTGAAAAGTAAGTATTAGTAAGTATAAAATTTAAAAATAAGTCTAAGTAAGTATGTATTGTTAGAAAAAAAAATGTTGTTCTAAATCAAAAAATAGAAAAAAGCTTAACGTAGAACCAGACCTGAGGATGAAACCTTCGAATATAGAACCGGGTTCGCATAATGTCACTCACGAATGCTCATTCCTTATTTTTTCTCAGTAATGCGAATTCTATTTTGTGCTTTCTCGTGAGCTAGAGTTGTTGTGTGTATTTATCAAAGTGTCATTCACTTCAATTGAAAATATCAAGTGGAAACTCACATTGCGTACCTCATTTGATGAAAATTACTCTTTGATAAATAGACTCAACAACAACTCTAGCTCACGAGAAATCACAAAACAGAGTTCGCATGAGTGAGAAATAGTAAGGAATGAGCATTCGTGAGTGACATTATGCGAACCCTGTTCTATATTCGAAGGTTTCATTCTCAGGTCTGGTTCTACGTTATGTTGTAAACAGAATTGAAAGTCCGTCGGAAAGTCATTTGAATAAACACAATTGCGGCGGAACGGAAAATTCAGCTGTCATTTTGTTTACATGAAAAAAATTTTTGAATTGAAATATTTTTGCTGTGACAAAGTGAAACATTTTTTGGTGATTATTTGAGTTAGAATTATTGTTGAAAAAAAAAAAATGAATACCAATGTGCAAACAATAGTGCGTATAATAAAAATTGTAGCAGTGATGGACGTTATGTACAACATGTATGTTGAGGCATGTAAGCGCATAAAAAGGAGGTGGTGGGTGCGTCCTGTTAATTTAACCAGGAACGAGTAGGGGTTTTACGGAACGTGTTTTCTTGAACTCAAAATGAAGGACGAGGAACACTTTTTTAAGGCCACTAGGATGAGCGTTTCCAAATTCTATACACTTTTGTCCTTGATTCAAGAGAGGCTTCAACGCTTTTCGAGAAGAGCGCCAATAAGCCCAGAAAGTCGTTTAGCACTGACATTAATGTAAGTAATTTTGGTCATAAATGCAATAATATGGCAAAATATAAATGCGTCTCATTTCAGGTACTTATCGCAAGGATGCAGTCCACAATATCTTGCGTGGTCACACAAGTTGGGAGTGTCCACGGTTAGAGAAATTGTTTATCATACCTGCACACAATGCACACTTTTTTGTGGCATTCAAGAAAACGAGCTTGGGAGTTGAATCAGCAACGCTCTACATTGGAATCAGCTGATTTAACTAGCGTGCCCGAACAAGCAGTGTTAAACAACTCCACAGTCCCGTATACACGTGAAATGTTTGATGCACTTTGCATCAAATTTATATAATTTTATTTTTGACGTGCAGCCCCCACTTAGTTCAACTAATTACATTTTCGAATTGGATCACCTTACGCAAGAGATTGTGGCTGATGTTCTAGCAGCACGAAAAATTGGCATTCTTGGTCCACTACCGGCAAAAGGTAGTGAAACAAAAATTAATATTCCTATTTACATGAATGCCATACAATTAAATCGTCTGCGTAGACAATTTTTAAACTACAGCAACAACGAGCAGTTTGGATAAAGTACCACAACTGTTTGTACAATTTCTTAACTCAAATTGCGGTCAATAAGAAGTAAATAAGAATTTAATTTAAATTATTTTTATTTAAATAAGTTAACAAAATGTTTTATATGTACATACTAGTAGAAATATTTTATAAAAATATAGCTATGTTTACTAATTCATATACATACGTTTATTTTTTTTGCTAGTGAACAGCACATCTAGGTTAAAACTAAGTCTCAATTGTATTTTTTTTAACCAAAATGTTACATCTTTTATTTCAGAGAATTTGTACAAAATAAATTTATGTAATGTAAAAACTTTTCAGTTAAGTCAATAAAAATGCATACCTCTTGAAAGCAGTGCATTTAAAAACTATTCAATAAAGTATAACATAAAAAGGAGAAATCACTGCAAAATAAAAAAAAATAAAAACTGCACATGCTAAGTAAAAGGAAACTTAACAATTTTCAATTCAGTTCAATTTTTGTTTTTTAAACTTTAGTCGTCACTCTTTAAAAATACTTCGTAGCTTATGACACATTATTGAAATCACTAATTTCATTATCGTTACAATCGTCCACATACATTTCTTTTTGGATTTAATTTTTTGGTTTCTGGCACACCCAGAATAAACTCTCGTATTCACTCTTCAGCATTGACCGCGGATTTTGTGCGTATTTTGTACGTCGTCCAGTTTCGCTGCGTATTATTTTAAAGCCAACAGCTTTAACAATTTCTATAAGATCTTTAAGATCTTCATGCGTGGGCTCTATGCTGTTTTCGCCCTGAATATCGCTAAAATGGTATAGTAATGGGCCAAGATTAACCCAAATACCACCAGGTACCAAAATTCTATAAATAAGTGAAGTTAAATTAATTGTGTTGAAGGAAAAAAACACTTCACATACTGGTAAATTGTTTCAATAAATCCAGCGATATTATTCGCACAATCTATAAAAAAAACAAGTAACTACACAGTCAAATGAATTGGGTTTCTTATAAACCTAACAAAAACAGAAAACACATTAATTACAGAAATTGATAAACTATTTAATAGATATTACCTCTAAGAAATCACCAGCTATTATCTAATTGTTTCCTTTTGGTGGATGTTTAACTGGACATACGTCGCGAAAGCGCACAGGAGCCATTTGACCATCACGGTGAAAGTTATTTGCATATTGATGAACCCAAGGGTAAATGGTGAATTGATTCTCTTCGGTACATCTTGATGAAAACATGTAATAAGTAAAATTTTTAATTCTAGTTATAATAATCTACTTACGTATTTAAAACTTTTGTTAGCGACGTCAGTAAAAATTATTTTTACTAATCTCAATCGGAATTTTCATAGTATCTAAAACTGCTAAAGCCTTTTCCTTGGCTTTCTCGAAACCTTCGGTAACTATACGTGGATGTAAGCCTTCAGCCAGAAATATATCAGTTTGTTTTAGCAATTCACCGATAAGTAGCACAGTGCACGTTGTGCCATCACCAGTTGAGTCAGAAGCAGTTGGATGTTGAATTTGCATTTCATTGCAAAAGCACATTGCCGTCCTTGGTGATTTTGATGTCACCAGCACCGGAGACCAACATTTTCATGGTACCCTTTGGTCCTAAGTTGGTTTTCATTACATCTTGCAATCCTTTCGCTAGCCAAATGTTTATTGCCAAGGCTTGGGCGGCACGGGCAAATTCAGCCTTTGGATTAAGTAAACTTATTGATGCCATTTTTAATTTAACTTTTTTTCACCTTTATATTAATATTAATTGCAAAATTTTAATTTCAGCAAAGAATGTGAATGAACAAGTAACAGCGTTGACAAAAAAAATAAAAACGTAAACAAAAAAATTGACACAAGCTGAAATACAACCCTGATCCGACGGAGAAAATAGAAATAAATCTAAATCGACGGAGGTCCGTCGGTAGGCTATCAGTCGTACGCCGCAGTTCTGTTCAATTTCATAGCATCAAGTGAGCGTTTATTTTGAAAGTGGCATAAGTCACTTTGTTTTTAAGTCGAGATATTTAAAGGTTTGCGTTTTAACACGTTTAAAGATATGGATGCTAACTTAAATATCTCGACTTAAAAACAAAGTGACTTATGCCACTTTCAAAATAAACGGCTCAAGTGTGTTCTAATTTTTGACAGCGGATTTCTGCTTCCGCTTTTCCGACTCCGAAGTAATTCTGTTTACAACATTAAGCTTTTTTCTATTTTTTGATTTAGAACACACATAAATAATAGTACCGAAAAAGCCTGTTCACACAATTACTTCGTACAAAACGGAATCAAGTTTTGGAGGGCCTTACTTGCAAGTGCAGGGTAATCGGATTTTAGGAGGAATTAAAAGTTAGCTAGTTCAATTTTATTTAACTTTAGTTTCAAAACTGAATCGCAAGCATATCTTGCTCTAATGTCGATAGTTGCTTAGCATTACTAACATCTGTGTTGAATGGATGCCAGAAACCAGTCGTTGCCAGAATCAGGACAGGGAAAATACTTCCGGAAGCTGCTTTTCAGAGCCATTAAATGTTCGACAAAGCACAGCAGCCGCGTTTCATTATCGAGCTCTTTATTAGAAAGTTCAATAAAATCGTCGAATGTTGGAAAAGACCCATAAACACACTTTTGAATGCGATTTGAATATAATTCGATTTTTTTCATAATCACTTCTATTTTATCTTCAACTTTAAATTTATTTGAAGCTGCACCTTCCTCAAATATAAATTTACAAAAATTGATGATGTCAAAGAGTGGAAACATTTAGATGCTGGGCATCCCTGGTTTAAACAGAAGTAAATGCACCCCCAGGGGTCCGCGGACTACAGTTTAAGAATCTCTGCAATAGAGTAATTCAAGATCTTGTTGCATCGTTGCAAATGCAAAATTAGCTGCTTTTACAAAAACAAAACGCATTGATATGTATTTGCAATATGGTGTGTTCACAAAAATCTTCTCTTGCAAAAACGCATTTGCAACGATGCAACAAGATCGTGAATTACCCTAATATATTTTTAAAACTTCTTCCAATACATATATGTTTTTCAAACAATTAAATTAACAAAAAGTAAGCATAAATAAGTATAATTCTTAAAAGTAAGTATACTTATAAGTATTGAATTTTAGTAAGTATATGAAGCTGAAAATAAGTATGATACTTACAAAGTAAGTATAGTTGGTAGCATTAGTTATACTTAATGCTACCAACTCATGTTAAGGCAAAATAAGTATATTTTTTTCTAAGAACACTGAAAAGTAAGTATTATTAAGTATGTAACGTGTCCCCATTTTGACGTATCGAACGCAGCCCGCCGTGGCTAGCTTGCGGTTTCCAGGAGGGGTATATTAACCCGCTGCGTTAGATCGAGGGAGGTACAATAATTTCTGTTTCCGGTTTTGGCCGGAAGCAAAATTTAAAAGAAACTAAATTAACTCAAAATTACTGAACTGAATTGAATACTGAAAATTTATAAGAAAAGACAAAATAAAACCAATTAAAAATTTACTGCATCAAAAACAAAATTTTTGCTAAACAACAAAATAAAATAAATAGCAAATCAATATGCAATTGACACCAAATTCAAAAGCAAAACGCCCACTCAAAATTAGATTGCCCACATAAACCAGGAATTAGTTGAAATCTTCCTGCGCGCCCACCCATTCGGTGTCATTTCATACTTTTCAAGTGACAACCACTAAGGAAACCAGCTGCACACTCATTTTTCTTGGCCTACCCCATTTGCCCTCTATCTCCGGTCACGACTTTCAGCCCCCCCATAATGCAACTTTAAAACATCATAATTGCCTCTTTGTATAATTCACATTTATTATTATAATCTAAAATTTATAAAACTTCTAACAATACTTTCTAATAGAAATAATTTTTGGTTCTTATCTTCCTTTTAGAAACCGTGGGGAAATAAATTCATAGCTATTCAAATTAATAAAAGCTTAAATCTAATCCTCACAATTCGGTGATTTTCTAGGAATTATTGAAAATTAATTGAGAGATTTCTCTCTGACTATTTTGCCCAAAAAGAAATCCATGAAAATGCTGTAGACAAAAGATGCAATATAAACCTTTAAAATTAAAAATCAAAAATAAATTGTAATTTCTACTTAATAATACTGCAAATAAAATATATATATGCATGTATATCATAATTTAGGAAATTCAAAACAAATTCTAAGTTTCAATTATCGCAAGCAATTCAGCTTTAGTATACAAATCCAATCTAGGAATGTTCCCCAAAAAATATAAATTTATGAAAACAATATATTCTGCATTTTCCTAATTCTAAAGAAGCTCGCTTAAGATTAAAAAAAACTAGTTTTCACCCTCCACTCAAATTCTCAACATTCGCGGAACTTCGCTGTTAAATAATAATGATAGCTGGACAGAAGCTAAAAATAAAAAACGTAAAAAACGTTTTTCTGTTGTTGGGAAAAATGCAAGTACTGAGCTTGCTGTTTTTGATCGTAAGAGATGGGTACATCTTAGCTCTTTCAAATCATCTGTTACTGAATTTGATATCATTGAGTATATTGTCAAACACACAAAAATTTTGAAACAAAGCCTCTCTTGCTACAAACTTGTGAAAAAATATACCCCGTTGGAAACAGTGAAACGGGTGAATTTTAAATTAGGTGTTTCATCATCTCTTTATAAATATATTGTGGATCCATCTTTATGGCCTGTTGATGTACGGGTGAAGGACTTTCAGTTTTTTCAGAAAACCGCAAAGCAATTAGAGAAAAAGTAGTGAATACTGCACTTGATTTGAATATTTCTCCGAATAATGATACTCTTAAAGTTTACTATCAGAATGTGTCTGGTATAAGGACTAAAGCTGGAAATATTTTTGCTGCAACGTCTCATGGCGAACTTGATGTCATCATATTAACGGAAACTTGGTTAAATTGTAACTTTAATAATGCGGAATTTTTTGATCCACATATATATAATGTGTATCGGAAGGATCGTGATGTGACTGCAACTGGTCGTCATCGTGGTGGTGGTGTGTTAGTTGCTGTTAAACGCGAGTTTTTGTCTTCTAACGTGTCACTTGCAAATAATAACGTGTTACTGGATCAACTATGTGTAGTAGTTAGAGGTTCATCGGTGTCTCTCTACATAGTAGTGTGTTATCTGCCGCCAAATAGTTCTGTTGAACTGTACAAAATGCATCTTAACAACATCTCTACAATAGTTGCTGATTTTTCTATTGACGCAAATCAATTGATGGTTGCTGGTGACTTCAATCTTTGTGGTGTTACTTGGTCGGATGTCCGTGCTGATCGTTATCTCACACCATCTAAAGTATCTAGTGCTACTGAAATGTATGTTGTAGATAAATTTTTAGATCTAGGTCTTATGCAAATCAATAGCTGTTTTAATTGTCTCAATAGGCTACTAGATTTAGTGTTTATTAGTAGTAATATCAATTGGAATGTTTACGAATCCCCTTTTCCGTTATCAGCCATTAGTATGCATCATGTTCCATTATGCATCTCTATATCATTTTATAAGTTTAATACAGTTGAATCTAATTTTGATGTTTCCCACTTTAACTTTAAAAGATGTAATTTTCATTTGTTAAATAATGCTCTTAATCAAATTGATTGGGAAAAAGAATTTTACCTTTTAAAAACTGAGCCTTGCTATAACATTTTTTTAACCTTAATTCATAACGAGTTTATTAATTATGTTCCGAAAGTTAAAGCATATTTTTATAAATGTCCTTGGCACACTCGAGGATTGAAGAAATTAAAAAATCTTCGTTCTAAGTTCTTCAAAAAATTTATTGTTACCAATCAAAATTGTTACTTTTTAAAATATAGGCACTATATGAGAGAATTCAATTTTTTGGATAAATACTTATACAAGCAATATATTATAAAATTTGAATCCAACATTAAGTCTGACCCTAAATCCTTTTGGCGTTATGTGAAATCTAAAAGGGGCTGCTCAAATATACCTGCTTCAATGTTTTTGGGGGCCGAATCTGCTAGTGATCCTTTGTCCATTGCTAATTTATTTGTTGATTTTTTTAAGTCCAATTTTGAACCTCCTATTAACTCTATCCCTCTAGTTAATGATAATGTGCAACCTGTGATAGATTTTGGTAACTTGTCCCTATCACAGGATGATATTTGGAAGGGTATTCAAAATCTTAAGCCATCCACACGTCCTGATGCTGATGGTTTTTGTGGCTTTTTCTTTAAAAATTGTGCATTAAATTTACTTTACCCTTTGATGGTAATTTTTAATAAATCGTTGTCGTCAGGTGTATTTTTGGATTGTTGGAAAGTAGCGTTTATTACACCTACGTATAAATCTGGTTGTAAAAATAACATTGCCAATTACAGACCTATATCCAAGCTCTCTACAATTTCGAAACTTTTTGAATCGATTGTTAAGGATAAACTATTCTTTGCTGTTAAAAGTATAGTTTCTCCTTATCAACATGGTTTTATGAGTGGCCGCTCAACTATATCTAATTTAGTTTTATTTAGTGAATACTGCATATCGGCGTTTTTGCAAGGATGTCAGGTGGATGTGATATATACTGATTTCTCAAAAGCTTTTGATAAGTTATCACATGCTCTTTTAATTAAAAAATTTGAAGCTTTGGGTTTTCATTCCTGTTTTTTGAAATGGCTTAAGTCATATTTACAAAATCGCTTTTGTGTTGTAGTTTTCGATAACACTAAATCTAATGCTTATCTTGCTGTTTCTGGTGTTCCTCAAGGAAGCATTCTAGGGCCATTGTTATTCATTATTTTTATCAATGATATTGCGTCTCTATTTGTGAATTGTAAATGCCTTTTGTACGCTGATGACCTGAAGCTTTTCTTGCAAATTAGAAACGCGACTGATTCTGCTCTCCTACAATGTGATTTAAATAAACTTCATCTTTGGTCTATTAATAATTTACTTCCTCTTAATTTAAACAAATGTGTTTATATGTCTTTTTCTAAGTCTAATATCTTTCTTTCAACCTCTTATAATATTGCAAGTTTTCCACTTATGTCTGTTGTTGAATTTAAGGATCTCGGAGTAGTATTTGATTCAAATTTTTCCTTTCGAGCCCATTTGGACTTTGTAATTCCAAAAGCATATGCTATGCTGGCTTTTATAAGGCGTAATAGTGCCTCTTTTAGTGATCCTTACACTCTAAAAGTTTTGTTCACTAGCCTTGTTAGATCAAGGTTAGAATATGCGTCAAATGTTTGGTTTCCTTTTTATGAAATACATAAATTTAGGATTGAAAAGGTGCAAAAATCCTTTACGAAGTTTGCGTTGCGATCGTTAAACTTTGAAAATGGTTCTCCCTCATATAATGCCCGATGCCTTTTGATTGGTTTAAAAACCTTAGAAAGTAGAAGAAATATTTTGTCTTTACTATTTTTACATGATATTGTTTCTAACTCAATGGATTGCCCTGATTTATTGGGCCTAATTAATTTTAATGTTCCAGCAAGAGCACTAAGAAATCAAATTCCTTTTCATCTTGCAACTCCTCGCACAAATTATGCCGAAAATGCGCCTATTTTTAGAGCAATGAAATTGTTTAACGAAGTTAATGCTGTTAATGATATAGACTTCTCGGCTACCAAAAATGTAGTTAAGCATATTTTAAATAATTTTTTTTGAATTAATGTAGATTATGTTATTCTAGTCTGTAAGAATCTTTATGTTCATAGACTTAATTAATTAAATAAATAAATAAATAAATGCTTCCGACTAAGAGGGACTTATTACAAAAAAAATACAAAATTTTAAACACTAAAAATTAAATATATAAATAATAAGTAACATGCATATCTACTATTATTAAACGAGCAATAATTGTATGTATTATATATATATATTTTCAGACTTTATTTCCAAAACGGGTGCAGCGATTTTGATGAAACTTGGGAGTTAGGTACATATGTGAACAAAATTAGGATTGGGCTGGGTTTTAACTTATCAAAGACTCCTGGAGGGGCGTGGCACAGCCCTAAACTTCTATTTTCATAACGTCATATCTCGAAAACTATTCAAGATATTGTGATGAAATTTGGTACACAGATGCAGATCATAAATGTCTTAAATTTTGCCAAAAGTGGGCGGAATCGGAAAAGTGGGCGTGGCACTTTTCAATAATTGAAAATTTTGATTCAATTTTACTCAAAAACGGCACTGAGGATTTTCATAAAAATTTTATAGATAATACCACTAAAAGCAGTCATCATAACATGCTCTGTCACTATACTGGCAAAATTCGTTTAAGGGCGTGGCACAGCCCACAATACTTATAAACATTATAATAAGAGAATTAACAACACAATCGTTCTGAAATTTTATATGGTGGATAAACTTGGTATAAGGTACCTCAAGACGAAAAATGGGTATAATAGTACCAGTGGGCGTGGCACCTCCCATACAAGCAAAACAGGTTAAATGTTATATTTATTGTACTATGAGAGTAATCTTCTTAAAATTTGGTGAGGATTTGTCGGTTACTATAAGCTTTGAAATTAAATGCATTTCGACGGGATTGCTTCAGTGGGCGTGGCACCTCCCATACAAACAAAAACCGTTAAATGTTATATTAAGTGCACTATGGGAGTAATCTCATTAAAATTTGGTACAGAGATGTCGGTTACCAAAAATTTTTAAGTTAAATGGATTTCGACGAGATTTTGTTAGTGGGCGTGGCACGTCCCATATATACGAAAATCGTTGAATGTTGTATTTAGTGCACTATGGGAGGTATTTTCTTTAAATTTGGTGTAGAGGTGTCGATTACTATAAGCTTTGAAATTATATGGATTTCAACGGGATTGCGTAAGTGGGCGTGGCACCTCCCATATGTACGAAAAACGTTAAATGTTATTTAGTGTACTATGGGAGTAATATTTTTAAATTTTTTGTTCCAATCGATAGAGAAAGCACGAAAAATAAAAAAAAGTTTTTTGTTCCAATAGACTTTTAATTACAGTGGTGTAGTGTTAATATTGTAGTGGTCATTTTTAATATTTGACCACTTAGTGCGTCCTGAGCGATTTGCGGAATTTGTTGCTGTGAGGAAATTTTCCTTGTCCTTTGGAGTATCCCGGAAGTAGTCACTCCATAAGTGACTACTTATCGAGGCGGTTCACTCCGAGTCACTTTGGGTCACTTGGAGTCACCGAGGTGCGTGGAAATCGCAATTTTGTGGTTTGCGTGCGATTTTGGTAGAATTGGTCTATAACACCTATAGGCCACGTAGGTGCAAACTCTTATCGCACCTAATTATGTTTTGCGATGCGTGCGATTTTTTGGATATTATTGCTGTAAGGATATTTTCCTTGCTCTTTGGAGTATCCCGGAAGTAGTCACTCCATAAGTGACTACTTATCGAGGCGGTTCACTCCGAGTCACTTTGGGTCACTTGGAGTCACCGAGGTGAGTGGAAATCGCAATTTTGTGGTTTGCGTGCGATTTTGGTAGAATTGGTCTATAACACCTATAGGCCACGTTGGTGCAAACTCTTATCGCACCTAATTATGTTTTGCGATGCGTGCGATTTTTTGGATATTATTGCTGTAGGGATATTTTCCTTGTCCTTTGGAGTATCCCGGAAGTAGTCACTCCATAAGTGACTACTTATCGAGGCGGTTCACTCCGAGTCACTTTGGGTCACTTGGAGTCACCGAGGTGAGTGGAAATCGCAATTTTGTGGTTTGCGTGCGATTTTGGTAGAATTGGTCTATAACACCTATAGGCCACGTTGGTGCAAACTCTTATCGCACCTAATTATGTTTTGCGATGCGTGCGATTTTTTGGATATTATTGCTGTAAGGATATTTTCCTTGTTCTTTGGAGTATCCCGGAAGTAGTCACTCCATAAGTGACTACTTATCGAGGCGGTTCACTCCGAGTCACTTTGGGTCACTTGGAGTCACAGAGGTGAGTGAAAGTCGCGATTTTGTGGTTTGCGTGCGATTTTTGTAGAATTGCACTATAACATCTTTAGGCCACCTTTTTGCAAAAACGTTGCGCACCTTATTACGTTTTGCGGTGCATGGAATTTTTTTTTTTTTGATTTTTACGAATTTCGTGAACCAAAGTGACTTTAAGTGACCCAACGTTACTAGGGGTGAACCGCCTCGATGAGTTTTCACTTATGGAGTGATTACCTCCGGGATAAGCCGAAGAACAAGGAAAATATCCTTACAGCAATAAAATTTAAAAAATAACACCAACCGCAAAACGTAATAAGGTGTGATAAGTTTTTGTACCAAAGTGGCTTATAAGTTTTACCCCTCGTACTAACTGTACAATCGGTTGCACTCTTTTATATAAATGCTGCGATATCTCAGTCGATTTAGTGTCCAATTTAAATGAAATCGAGCCATTTTGCATTATCCTTTTCATTTCTATTCACTCTTGGTCCCAATCCACTCAACAACAACAACAACAATTTGACGAAACTAAAAACGAAGCAAAATTGTTGAAAAAAATGGAACAGAAAAAAGTAAAGAGAAGTTGAAGCGTGAAAGTGAAAAGTCAACTTTTTTTAACAAATTCCATATTTTTTCGATTTTTTCAACCTCAAAACGAAAAACCGAACAGTGGTCGGTCTCCAGGTACTAAAAGTTAATGATAGCCTAAGAAAAATATTCATCCGGTCCTATGTAGTTTTCGCACACTGTACTATGGTTTTCTTTGTGGAATGCAGACGCGATACAAAGCAAAAGCTCTTCTATTTCTACTTTATTTTTCTTTTTTTTATCGCTCCAAAGGATCGTACTTCTACGTGGCCAGCGACAGCTTTATGGTATTAGAATCAGGGGAAATGTGATGTGGGATTTCAACAATGTACAATTCCCTCTGCTCTGCCATTTTGTATTTTATTAGGATTTTCTATTTTATTTATTTTAATTTATGTGAAATTTTTTTGAATATCTTCCGCCATTTTTTATTTACATTTTACAATAAATAATTAATTTTTTTACATTTGAGCTGCTTTTGAGAAAAATCATTTATTTTTGATACCAAGCAACCAGCAAATCCAGAAGCAGGATTTTTATTTTGACTTCTCCAAAAGAACAAATTTGCAACCGATCCCGCGTAATTTGCGTTGTTGTTGCCTTTTGTGTTCAGAAAAATTCAGTGGAAAAAATCCTAGCAAAATGCATGCATTTGCTGTTGTTTTTTTGTGGCTTACAACCGATCCCGTTATTTGTATTGTTGTTGCTTTTTTTCAGCCGAAAAATTCAGATGAATATTGTCACATACAGTCCGGTTCAATTGATTACACACAGTAAATTTGTTTAAATAAAATTGAGATAGCAACCACTGTAATTGAGTTAGGAAATAATTGTTTTCAGAAAATTTAAGAGCAAGGTGTATCTAATATACAAAAATAAAAATATTAGAATTTTCTCAAAACTAAAGGTACTTCGTACAAGTATAACTTTTGAAGCTTCAATATGTAGCTTTGTTTTGTGGTTCACTTGATTAGACACACTTACAGTTTTTTCATTATTTGTACGGTGAGGAAGTGTATTTTGTTTTTTTTTATTAAGAATTCCTTGCGATTAACTGTAAATGTTAAAGTTAAATTAAAATGGGAAAACAAAAATCATTAACGGAACGAGAACATGGTCAAATTGACATTTTGCGCTCTGAAGGGATTTATAATCACAAAATCACCAATTACTACATAATTATGTAGCATTAGGTCAATCAGATGGTAAAAATTATAAAAGCTGGACTATTGAGGCTTGAACACAAAAATAAAAGCGCAATATCTTAAGGATTGCATCCCACTGAGCTCATTCTACAATGAAGATAAAGGAATTGGCTAATGTAAAAGTTAGTAAATCGACTGTTCGACAAGCAATTTCAGCAGCAGTATGTGGCAATTTTCATCTGAATTTTCAGCTGAAAAAAAGCAACAACAATACAAATAACGGGATCGGTTGTACGCTACAAAAAAACAACAACCAATGCATGCATTTTGCTAGGGTTTTTTCCACTGAATTTTTCTGAACACAAAAGGCAACAACAACGCAAATTACGCGGGATCGGTTGCAAATTTGTTCTTTTGGAGAAGTCAAAATAAAAATCCTGCTTCTGGATTTGCTGGTTGCTTGTAAGCAATAAAAATGAATTTTCTCAAATGAAGCTCAAATGCAAAATAATTAATTATTTATTTGTAAAATGTAAATAAAAAATGGCGGAAGGTATTCAAAAAACTTCATATAAATTAAAATAAGTGAAATAGAAAATCCTAATAAAATACAAAATGGCAGAGCAGAGTGCTATTGTTAAAATTCCCAATGCGCAAATAAGCCAAAATCACATTTGCCCTGGTTGTAAGACAGTAAAGCTGTCGCTCGCCACGTAGAAGTACGATCCAATTATCGACATTTGCCGGAATATTGTTCTTTTATATATACTTCTTTGCTTAGCAAAAAAAAAAATGATTTTTCTCAAATGCAGCTCAAATGTAAAATAATTAATTATTTATTGTAAAATGTAAATAAAAAATGGCGGAAGATATTAAAAAAAACCTCATATAAATAAAATAGAAAATCCTAATAAAATACGAAATGCCAGAGCAGAGGGAATTGTTGAAATTCCCAATGCGCAACAAAACCAAAATCACATTTCCTCTGATTTTAAGACCGTAAAGCTGTCGCTGGCCACGCCACGTAGAAGTACAATCCAATTATCGACATTTGCCGGAATGTTGTTCTTTTATATATTTTTCTTTGGACGCACTAGAATACAAAAGAAAAACTTATAAACGGCTCCCTAGCCTCAGAACTTCGAAACGCAGCCAAGACCATATGACAGTTGCAATAAAAATATCAACATTTCGGCGTTGACATTTTATATGTCAAGAAAAACCAACCAGAAATAAATGTAGAACAAAATTTGCAAGTTGAATTTGCATAAAAATAGTGTCCATGACACTGGCTGCTTAAGCATTAAGAGATGCAATCTATGTAAGTACAATCAAAATAAGCATACATTTGAGTGGAACTCTATTCAACCCATTTTATGTTCTGGGCTCGACTGTGGCTTAAGCCCAACTTGTATTTTTATTTAATTTTAACCTAATTGGGAATTTTTGAGTTAAAAGCGAATACCTAGTTGTGGAACATATTAAGAGTGGCAGTGGCATATAACAAACATGAATAAAAATGGGTATGATTACTAAATCCGAGGCGCCACGATTTGACGATGTTTTTCGATAAAACACGACAAAATAAATTGAAATTGTTAAATAAAAAAAATCGAGATCTCGTTTAGTTTTCGAGTCATCGCTACTTAAAAATCTGATTTCCACAAATAGCAAAATGTGAAACACACAAGCAAACAACAGGAAGATAATATCTGCCAATTTTCATCTGAATTTTTCGGCTGAAGGTGGGCGTAGGAGACGTCAGACCACGCCCATTTTTACATAATATGGAACAGGTTTACTTTAGCTCACATTCTCCAATTTTTTTTTTTTTTTAGGGGTAAAAGGGGGTTAAAAATAAATAAAAAGTATGAAAAAAAAGTGTCGCTCGGATCTGGTTTCGGAGATATAGCCATCGGAAGTTGCGGATATAGCTTTTGGAAAAATTATTATAAGTTCAGAACCGCTGCATGGATATCAAAAATTTGGGTGCCAAGGAAAGATAATTTAATGGCCTATAATAATGGTAAGCAAGCCTAAGAAATTTAACCCATAATAGTGGAGATATTACGATTTTTCTGAAATTTTGATCAATTTTTTTTTAAAAAACTTATTTTTTCCAAAAAATGTCTAGATGACCTATAACTTTTTTAGCTTCTTAAGAAACCTTAATTTATTCCCCTTAAAATAGTGTATCGTTTGTTCCAAATTTTTGCATATTTACCCCCTTTTTGACGGAAAAACAAAAAAATTTATTCAATGAATTCTTATGAAAACTATGTATTTATGGACAAAAACAATAAAAAACCGACAAAAACAACAAAAACAACAAGAACAACAACAACAACAATTATTATTAGACGATTCTCATTATAAAACTTACAAATTTTTATTAAAAATCGCGCGCGTCTTATAACGGATTATAAGACGATTCTTACTTTTTAGTAAAAATTTTTGTGTTTTATAATGTGTCGCATTGAAAAAGAAAGCACCGCAGGCGAAAAATTTTTATTAAAAATCGCGCGCGCATTTTTTAATAAAAATTTTTAAGTTTTAAAATGAGAATTGTTTTATAACGGATTACTGTAACGGATTATAAGACGATTCTTTCTTTTTAATAAAATTTTCTGTGTTTTATAATGTGTCGCATTGAAAAAAAAGCGCCGCAGGCGAAAGTTTTATAATGAGAATCGTCTTATAATAATTGTTGTTGTTGTTGTTGTTGTTCTTGTTGTTGTTGTTCTTGTTGTTGTTGTTCTTGATGTTGTTGTTGGTTTTTTATTGTTTTTGTTTTAAGCTTTCTTAAGAAGCAAAAAAAGTTATAGGTCATTCAGACATTTTTGGAAAAAACAACGGTTTTTAAAAAAAAAATTGGTCAAAATTTTAGAAAAATTGTAATATCTCCAAAACTATGAGTTAAATTTCTTAGGCTTGCTCACCATTATTATAGGCCATTAAATTATCTTTCTTTAAACACCCATATTTTTGATATCCATGCAGCGGTTCCGAACTTATAATGATTTTTCCAAAAGCTATATCCGCAACTTCCAATGGCTATATCTCCGAAACCAGATCCGAGCGACTTTTTTTGATTAAATATTTCTTCTTAGAATTAAAAAGCACATAAGATAAGTTTAGTTTTAAAAAGGTTTGCGAATGTGAGCTAAAGTAAACTTAAGCCCATAATATATTCATATTTTCTGAAACTCATTAGCTAAGTTTCAAACCGATATTTATTGTAGAACTATTTATGACACTTTCTACCATATAATTGCTACTGTGCTACTGTAGACCTTTAATGTGTCTGGCAGACGATAGTAACCATCGGAAGTGTCTGCCAACTGAAAAAAACATCTTTAAATAACTCCTCATGTAACATATATAAAATTCAGCTTTTATAAAATGACGAAAGTTAGCTGCAATTTTGTACACCTTTGCTACCTGATATCTTTCAAAGTAACCGTTATTCAGAGTCGGGGATCGTTGTTACCTCTAATAGTGACATACACAGAGAAACTTTCAGCTTTTATAAAATGACGATGGTCTGTTCGTCGCTGGCTCTTGCTCTATAAGAAACTATGCTATTGTAAATGCAGAAAGATTATTACATATCGAGTACAAACAGAGATTTTTTTTACAATTCAAATAATAAAAACCTCGCTGAAAAATAAGAAAATTTGTGATCTTGGTTCTTACATATATAAAGTTGGTCCCGTGCGACACCGTACGTGTGAAATTTAAAAATTTGAAAATTATTTTTACATAAATGATAATGAATAATTCGACATATTCACGGTGGTCTTTAACCAACTTTTAATAAAAGTGGGAGATATCACAGTTGGCCAAGTTAGGAGATATTAAACATCGAATTCAAATATTTTGAAATATTGCCTCAGGTTTCGCTGAAATCGGTGTTTGAATTGTTTACCGCGAAAACTACTTCTGATTTTGTCCCGTGCGACCGCTTTGGTTTTTTGCAATTGTCTTGAAAACGAAAAATTGTCCAAAATCAACCTTAGCACCATTTATAGAGCTATGTATAAGTTAAGCCTATTGTCAAATTAAAAATCCGTTTTATTTTCACTTGTTTTTTTACTTTAAATGTGTACGAAGGTGTCCCGTTCGACACCATGGAAATGCCCATATGGTAAATATTTACTTTAACGGCCTCACTCCCGATTTTCTTGAAATTTTAGTATGTCACACATTGCATTATGCTTATCAAGTTATATATGTACATATATTGGAGGCGGAAACGCTCTTTTCATACTATTTTTGAGCTTGAAAATCTCTTAAGCCTATGGTATATTCAACATCGGCATCGGTAGCCACAGTAATTCTACATTACAGTTAGAGTCTCCAATTCTGAAATTTTGAGCAATTTATTTTAAACCGTTATTTTTTCCAAAAATTGTGTTAAGGGGCCGTTCAAATATTACGTAACGCAATTTTTGCAGATTTTTGACAACCCCCTCCCTCTCCTTAAACGTAACTGCATCACCCAAGTGACCAGGTTTACCTAAAAGTTAATTATTTTGCGCAATGTACCGAAAGTCATTTTAGCCACTTTTGTTATGTTTTAGTCGCGTTTGCGATAGTAATAAATAAAACAAGAAATTTTTAACTCGCAGCGTAACGCGCTGTTCGAACCCCTCCCTCCCCTAAATGCGTTACGTAATACTTGAACGGCCCCTAATAATCCATAACTTTTTTAAGGATATTAAGAATACTTATGCATTTATATGATGTATCATTCGCATAGTTTTGGTTTTATTTTAACTTTTTTTTTATCGGTAAAAATAAAATTATTTTGATGAATTTAGGCATATTCACGTGTTCATTTATTTTTTTAACGGCCTCACAAGAAATTGTTCTTATTAGCATTTTTCTTTTTTCACAAAATATGCGACTCAACAATATAGGCGGGGCAAAGCGGTACACGGGGCAAAGCGGTACATGAGGTAAAGCGGTACACAGGGCAAAGCGGTACAAGGGGTATATTTATCCTTGCATTATAACACCATCTAATGTAATTATAAGGAAATTGTTTTTGAGTAGTGCTCTTGTAACTACCAGGTTATAGCGACATTTCGACCTTCCGTTTTCGAGATCCGCGAACTTTATCAAAATGAGTGCAGCCGATGTAAGATTCGATGATTTCGACTTAAGTAAATTCATTTTATATGAATAATTTAAAAAATATCGTAGTATATATTAATGACATTCATTTTTATTGACAACGATTTGTTTATGTTGATAAATTTTTGTTTCGCGAGTATGTATGTATGTTTACATAGGTCATGCCGACAGAGTGGTATTGCACTTCGTATACCGCTTTACCCCACCCGTGGGGCAAAGCGGTATAAAAAAATAATGAGCCTAATTACCTAAATAGATTCAATATAGATCGAACTAATTACTTACATGTTTAATTGTGCGAAAAAATTCTTTTTTTGTGAAAACTTCGTTTTCCAGTTAAGCATACCGCTTTGCCCCACCTTCCCCTAAACATGTATGTATTTGTTCTGCATTTATTAAAAAACTTTCGGGGACAATTTGTTTGAATACAGCGCTGTATTCGCAAACACAGGACGAATGGTCACCGTATCCGTATAGTACATACGTAAAAACTAAAAAACCTATCCTAAATCTTCAAAAACTTTCTCTCCTTAATAAGAACATGCATAGGTATACAGTAGACCGGTTCAAAAAAAAAAAAAAAAAAATTCTTTGAAATTTAGAGGCACCGGCAGTTTCCTATTCCCATAAGTGTCCCGAGTGGGATGTGTAACCATATTACCATATTACTCTTGAAACTTTCGCATAAAAAAAATGTTCACCAACAACCTAAAAACTTTTTTTTTAATTCAGTCTCACATTCGGAGTAGTTTTGAATGGGGAATTCGAATTTCTCATAATTTTTTAATTATGTTGTTGTCTTCAGTGGTAGAAACTGAAAATAATCATGAAATTTTGTCAAAATTTGAAATTTTTTTATTTAAAATGAAAAATCAGGTCTAAATTTTTGGTTTTTTTTGCTTTTATTATTTTGAATAATTCATTTTTTCTTCCTCTATTTGATGGTGTTAACTGCAAATTTTTATTATTTTTGTACTTAAAAATATAAACATAAGGGGTGATTCATAAGTTTTGAGACTAGCTTTTAGCGCTTGTAAAAATTAAGTAATAACAAATACCCAAATAAAGTTGCTTGCATTTTTTAATTTTACTCAAAATCTGTTAAATTGCATATTTATATTGCAGCAAATAGACCATTTTCTTAAATTTTACTCAGCTTGCTTGGAACGCTATCCATCATTCTTTGGACGACCGATATCTCAATTTCTCTCAAATTTTTCATAATTCTGCCAATCAATTGGCAGTGGTTCTGTGATTCCTAATTATTTTCACAAACCTTACGTTAAAGAATTGCCCAAAATTATTCAATTGGTCGTGCCTGTAGAACATTTGGTGGATTACCATTTTGCGGTACAAATTCGATTTTTTAACTAGCCAATATTGTGTGTTTTCGCATAATGACAATGTGCCAAGTCTGACCAGAAGATTGTTTTGTCGTCTGTGTGATTTTTCTCGATAAAAAGCTTCAATTTTTTCAACCATTCACAGATATACACAGCAGAATTAACCGCGACTGAAGTCCTTATTCGAAAATACGGAACTGAGATACCTTTCGATGAAATGGCAATCCACATCAACACTTACGGTTTAAATTTCATTTTGGCAGCATATTTGACATCGTTGGGTGTAGCTTCGTAATCGTCAGTGTAGAAGAAATCATTTCCACTAAGAGAACTGTTTGAAAAAGCGAAGTGCTTTTCATCATCCATTATGTTGACTTTCCCATGCGTGAGATGCTTAATACAAAGTGCGTGACAACATTTTTATATTTTTGAAGTTGTTTTTCGGCGTACTCCGGTGCCTTTATACATTTTCGAACTTGCACCTTATTCTTCTTTAAAATTCGATGCACAATAGATTTCGGAATACGGATTTTTCTCGAAAACTTCCATTGGGATTGCCCAGCTCTATCTTTTGAGCTTGAAAGCAGATTCTTCGTTTTTCTACTACTAAGAGTAGCAGGCCGACTGGGTTTTATTTTATTTTCTTGGTCTTTACCATTATGGCAATCACGGAATACACGAAAAATAGTGACACGTGATATTATTTTAATTTTAAACACTTCCAGAATTCGCTTTGTGGACATTCGTCCAAACCAAGACAGGACACTGTTTCGTAAATCCACCTTTTACGACATATTGAATATAACTAAGCAAACGCGAACATTGTTGAATCATAGAAGAGGTACCATTACACCTACACTGTAAGCAACTTCGCAATCTGCCGACAGGAAAATTACTTTTCAGTGCACAGCATTTAGTCTCAAAATTTATGAATCACCCCTTAAATATAATTGAACAATGGATTTTTTTCATATTGAAGCTATGTTTTAACAGGGAATATAAATTTTAATGTGGAAATCGGTTTCAAAAATATGAAATCTAGTTTACTTGAACCAAACCAAGTGTGTAGAATTAGATAAATATATTTCATAGTCTAGTATACAATATCTACTCATTGAATTAGAGACGATTTTGGATTTTGGAAATTTTCTATTTAGTGTCGAATAAAATTAATACCTCGGAATTTTTTAATTATTTTTTTATTGAAACATGTATTGGGGGTGTTAACCGTTATTATAAAATCTACATTTGGTATCTACACAACGTCTATGTGAATGTGGCAGCTGCCAAAGTAGTATGTATCAAAATAATGTTGTGTTTGTAATTTGATTGATTGATTGATCATTTGTGCACTTTTCTCTTTTGGGTTTTGTTTTTTGTATGTGTTATGATTCTTAACATGTTCAGAAAACAAGGTGAAGAAAAGTCACTTGATAATTTCTTCAAAATTACACCACCATGCCACCAAAACAACCATTTTATAAGCGCGAACCGTTATTTTTGAAAAACCGACACTATGGGTAAAATAAAGGATATTTATGATGTTCAAAGGTCACGGGTGACTGTTGAAAAAGGTCAAGCTACACCGTAATATATAAAATTATTGAAATATCGAAGTCCTCTGTGATAGACATGGCTAAAAGTGTGAATATGTCTACTGTTTTTTGAATGTTCCCCCAAATAATCGTCAAAATTGTCCAAGAAATCAAAACAAAATTTCAAAAAATGACCAAAGAATTGTGCAGAAAACCAGAATAGAACGAAGTGCATCAACGCAATCAGTATTGAACGACCTCAACGAAGCTGAAGTCGACATTTCGCTCAATACATTGTGACGCCGATTTAAAGAAAATGGCTTGATATGCCGATGTCCTGCAAAAAAGCTAAAACTTACAAATGATATGTGCAAACGGAGGCTGTATTGGGCTCAGATTCCGCGTAACACTCCCAACGACTACTGGAATATAGTGCCTTAGTTTAATCCAGTTAAATTCAGTGACGTCAACGTAAAATACTCAGAAATTTCCTTTTGAATGATTTCTTATGTTTTTATTTTTTTAAAGATAATTTTTAGTGATGAGTGCCTGCTGGAAGCAGTATCCCAAAGGGTCAGATTTGCTGGCAGAAAACCTCAAGAGAGATACTCAGCCAGCTGTCTAGTTCCAACTACGAAAAACCCACCGTCTGTTATGATTTGGAGTCGCATAACCTCCGAAGGATCAGGGCGGATATAGTTTTTTGATAAAACAATAAGCTCCGAACAGCTGCCCTACATCGAGACATTAGGTCATTCCAAGGATAAATACACATTCATACAAGATGGAGCTCCATGCCATACGTCCAGAGCCAGTATGAATGTCCTGAACTCTTTAAATTTAAAAGTTTCACCATAGTCGGGCAATTCGCCGGACTAAAATGCAATTGAGAACTGCTGGTCTTATTTAAAATCACTGGTGTACATGCGACGAAATAACACCATGGCTCAATTAAAAGAAAATATTTGTGTTGTGTGTAATAATGCCCCATATTTAAAGGGAATGATAATTAATTATAATTAATTAAACTTCAAGTATGCCGAGCAGAATAAATGAAGTGCTTAAGTCCAGAGGTGGAAACACTAAATATTAAATTTTTTTTTTTAAAACTCTAAAAATATCCAGAATACACGATTCAAAAAAAAATAAACAAAAAAAATGCATGGTATTTATTTTATTTGAGGAACACTGAGAATTTTTGAATATTTTCTTACCGTCTCTAATTCAATGATTAGATACTGTATGCTATATACATATATTGCTATCCAACACTTCGCACTTTTTTTTTTTTGATTCAAATAAATGTTAGGGGCCGTCCATTAATTACGTGAGACAAAGTAGGGGGTCTGGCAAAATCTCACCAATTCACATTATTATAGCAGATAACATATTGTATCATATCAATTCGGTAGGTTTGGCATGTCGAAAATTAGTGTTGAGCACAATAACATCTATCAATTCGGCCGATTCTATAATGTCAAGTTTAAATTGGTGTTTGTATATGAGTGACTGCTATGTTTGTACTTCATGCCAAAATGCATAAATCGCGACTAATTTGGTACATAGAACACATCAGTGTTAATACTTAGGTGTTTAGTAAATTGAAGCAAAATATATGAACACATCAAATAAATTTAATTATTTAAAAATTATAATTTAAATCTCACGGGAGGGGTCCCGCCAGATCTCACCCAGGGGAGACGGACGGCCCCTTACATGAGTAGTTTCAGTAGCAGTAATAACACGGTCCGACAAAATCAAACTTTTTGTTGTACACATGAGAAATTTCTATATATTCTGAAAATAGACACTAAAAAAATATACGTGTCTCGTAGTTTTGCTCCAGCACGTCAGATTTTTTTTTAGTCGATGCCACACCCCTCCATGTGAAAGAAAATTAACATTCATGATATCTTAACAACTATTTGACGCAAATAAACAAAACTTGGCATATATACATTAGAGCACTGCAACGGTACGCATTTTCGCATATCCGAAAACAGTCGTGCGTTGCATGCACACACGACGTCAGTTCATCGTAGCAAACGAAGAACGAAACACAACCGTACCGGTCTCTTTGCAGTACGAACAAATACGAAACAAAAGTAGCTACAGTACAATGACTCATTTGTATACGTAAGAAGCTAGTAAAACGGAATAAAAGTAGTCGGTCACTTTTTCCCTGCACCGAATATACGAATAATGTTCGGAATGAATAGACTAGAAGAAATTGAGCATTTAGCACGTTCAATCATGGAGGTGGAAAACAGAAATTAAACTTTTTATGTTTTTTCAAAATTTATTGTTCAACTTTATGTTTATTAACAAGGTAAAAATAGGAAAAAACAAAGAAAAAATTCCAAAATTTTCATAGATTTTTAACACAAAAGTGTTAAAAGTGTTTTTATTCGGCGATTTGCAACAACACACTTTATCAAGTTCTCGGTCATCGAATAACAACAAAGCGGTCTTAATGATGACCGAATGTCGAGAAGCAGTGCATGTCAAGCAAAGCGACTACGATACCATAATCGGTCTGATAAGCTTTACTTCTATGTGCTCTTCGTTTTTTTGTTTACATTCTTCGTTCACGAAGTACTAGTACACGTGCAGCGGTACAATCAACAAAGAGAATATATTCATGCAGGGCTTTAATATACATACAAAATCTAGAGCCAAAAGTAAGATTCAATGAAACAATGGGCGGTGCCCCGCCTCCATTATTAGAAAAAAATCAAATATTTTATATCATAGCAACTGGTTGCTACAGTTGGATAGGATTTGGTACATATGTTGCTTATATTTTGTGGAAGGTTCTAAGCTTTGTTAGATCATATAACGATAATTATTAAAAATGCGTTAAACTAATAGTTGTTCACACTGTAACTTTTTTCATATAGTCACAATAATAGCCGCAAGTCTAATTAAATCGATAACCTTCCATTTGGCTACGTCGATGGAACTCATGTGAAATTAGTTAAATCACAAGAAAATGTAATTTAATTGATAAAACACAGCACGATTTTGTAGTTTTTGAAGTGAAACTTCTTTAGTGGGGGTCATTTGAAAAATTTGTAACACAACGCAAAATTTGTAACGCAACGCAAAATTTGAAACGTAAAACATGAAATCATGAAACGCTTTTTTTAAGTATGATCTAGAATATCAATATATATATCAAATTAAAGTACTCATCAAGCAGAGTATGTTGAAACTATCAGCTTTGAGATCGGGTAACCAAAAGCTGAGATATAAGCGTGGAAAGATATTCTATTTTTTCAATTTTGTCAAGCAATGCACTGATCAACTACCAAAGCCTTGCTATAGCTAGGAAAATTACGTTGATTGCTTTCTATTACTATGTTTATGCGACAGCTTAGTTCGTTTTACCGAGTACCGATCGGAAACCGTGCAACAGTCGACACACTTCGTGCGTTCAAAGAGCTTTGAATTTTGGTTTTCTGCAGGTGTTCTGAATAATGGCATGGCCTACTCAATCAAATGCTGTCGCATAAGCTTATTTTATGTTTGTTGCGTGGACGTAAATGCAATGAAAAAACAAAAACAAATAAAATATTTGTTATTTCTTAAATTTTTTCAAGTAATTCACTGATTAACTTTTATCATTTTAATAAAACATTTTCATCTCATTCTTTCGCAGTTTCACTTCTATCGCGTGTGAACTGCACACATGCTTTTTTTGTTTGCGGCAATCCACCTGACTAAAAGATTCCTTATGAATGATAAGCTTTGATTGAGATACATTTCTTAATGTATACATATAACACTTAATTGTAATGCTATAAAAGCGGGTATTAATATTCTCGTTGCACGCCGTGTCGACCACTGCAATAGATAGATGGAACGACTCCCGTTGTACTGGACAAGGACGGTATTCGCCTTACCTTTGTTTGCCCTATCATTAACAGTTTAGAACATCGATTCTTAAACTGTGGTCCGCGGACCACTGGGGGGTGCATTTACTTTTGTTCAAACATTTAGATGCCCACTCCACTCTTTCCACTGTTTGACAACATCATCACTTTTTGTAAATTTTAATTTGAGCCTACAAGGTGCAGCTTCAAATAAATTTAAAGTTGAAGTTAAGAGCTAAGCACAGTTGGGACATGCGATATCGTCCATATTTTTCTTATACGTTAATAGTGCGTACAAAATTGACACTAGAAAATTTATCGCAGAGAAATAGAACAAAATCTTCTTCTTCTTCTTTTCCCTGTTCTGATTCTGGCAACGACTGGATCAGGGATCCCTTCGACTTTAGTATTGCTAAGCAATTATCGATATTAGAGCAAGATATACTCGTGGCTATCCCTTGCTATTGAAACTAAAGTTCCATAAAATTGAACTAACTAACTTTTAGTTACTCCTAAAATCCGATTACTCTGCACTTGCAAATAAGGGCATCCAAAACTTGATGCCGTTTTGTACGAAAAATAAATATATCTCAATAACCACAGATTCAATTTTCAAAAAGATTATATTTTTTTAATGCAAATTTAATTCAATTGCAGAAAATAATATTAAAAAAAAAAATATTAATTTTGAAGCGTAAAATTTTATACTTTCTCTGGGACACCTCTTATTAGTGCTTTGATGGTATTTTTTTGGATTTTTTGGCCTGACGCGCACCACTTGCGTCTAAAATGAGTTGTGTCCTTACATTTCCCTTTTGTTGCCTTTAATTGCCTCTTCACTAGAACCTAATATCTCTCGATTGGCAGGAGTTTTTATGTTAACTTTAGCATCCCCTGCAATCCTCTTGAAAGTATATTGCAGGTTATTTAAAAAGAATTTTTAATTTTTTTTCACGCATTTCTATTTTGCCTCTCATGTCTTCGCAAAGTAATAGATGAGAATGCAATGTGATATGAAATAGTATTTGACATGATTTTCTAAGCTTACCTGATCAAAATAATTTAATTTTTTTTTATGAAAGAAGTTATAAGCAAAAACGTTTGCACATATTTCTTATGACGCACTCCTTATTTATGTGAACAGGCTTTTTGGTACTATTATATATAACATCAAATTTTAGAAACCTGCTTAATGTAGAAGCAGACCTGAGAATAAAACTTTCGAATATAGAGCCCGACATTGTGGATTTGGAAAACAACATCATCCATCTCATTAAGTAAAAACTTTTACAGAAGAAAATATAACAAATTTCGCTTATAAAATGACCAATAATCACCAAAAAAATAATTTTCATTTTGAGCTTTATTATTATTATATTATTTATTAAAAAAGATATAAAAAAACAAATTATTTTCTAGGCTTTATTTTCACCAAGAAATATTTGTCTGAGTTTAATGTACATATTTTGACTTGGAACTTTTTTAATTCTGTTACATTGCCCCAATTTTTATTCATTTTGTATTTTTATTACATGAAAATCCTAATAAAAAATGTTTGCCTCTATAAATGCGCATGATTGGTTAAATATTTATTCTAAAGTAGTGTCTGCATGCTTTTGAACTTCTGGATCTTCAAAAACTGGACATACATAATATACATAGTGTTGAAAAGACCTTTAAAATAAGACCGGAAAAATTAAAGCAAAATAAAAATTCTTTGTTCCTTAACCTCGTCAGATAACCGGACATTTTATGTCTGGTTGAGTATGACATCGGTTGGCAAGCCTGAGTGTCTTTGTCATTATTGAGTCAGAAATTAAGCTTAGAACGACGTCAAATGTCTAGAGTTGGAATGGGGTCCTCACAAAGAAATTTAACTCGATAAGGGGTCCGCGGACCACATAAGTTTAAGAACCCCTGGTTTAGAAGATAAAGATCTTAGGAAGAAGTTAAAATATGTTAACGGGCGGACAGATATTGCGGAACAAACTTTTTGGTATCAGAGACCGGGTAGGTTAAATTTAAATGGATGAAGTGAAATAAATAATAAAAATCAAATAGGGGTATGTAATTAACACGCTCCTATGAAATCAAGTAAATGAAACAGTACAATGTAATCGTAAGTACATACATATATAAAGGTGAGTCGGCATTTTTATTTCATCCGCTGGGTCTTAAAATCTTAAATATAGTCGTTCTGAACACCACTGTGCAGTCAAAATTTTCTATAAGCGATCTTAGAGGAAATGCGAGTGTCCCAAAATTGCTTATTTGCAGTACTTTTTTCATATAATCGATGCTGTCGACCCAATCTAATGTACATATGTGGTAACACAAGATACGAGCTTTATTTAGTATTCATGTTTCTTTTTTTTTATTTGGAATACATTTCAGCTCTCTTGGCATAGTCGTTAATGACAATTAAACTTTCCTCTACTTTTTCTCTATTATAGGTGTCAATGATGTTTCAGATTTGAACTGGAAGACCTAAAAAATTTGTATTTATTCCGGGTATTTGACAAAGTTTGCTGTGTTGGTTGTACTTAAATCAGATCTGGAAACTTGGCAAGCTCCTGGAAAGACACCATTTGCCTGAGTATCAAATATTCGCCACCTTGGTTATTTTGAATTGAGTTCTCAAGCTTTTCTATTACCAATTTCGAAATACTTTCATTGAAAACTGCCGACCCAATGAGCTTCTCAATGATGCACCATAGGTGAGCACAAAAGTTCTTTAGAGCAACAACCGCGGCGTCTGGGTGAACTTGAACGAAATTACTTATACTCATCCCGGTTTGTCAATCGAAAGTGGCATCCTTATGCAGACCTATAGCCATTTATCTGGCATAGCGGATTGGCACTGGTGGTTAAAAGTAAATATCGCTTGATTTAACTCTTCCTAAAAAATAATTGCTAGCATTCGGAGCTCCAAATAGTCTTGTTTATGTTGGTCTACCTGAAAAGCGTTAGTGAAGCGATAAACTAATTTATCGATGTTTAAAAAATCTAGTTCTGATGCTAAGTATGTACATATGTATGTACATTAGGGTGGTTCTACGGAAAAAAAAATTGGAGATGCACTTTGAACCTATTTCAATGTGAAATTTGGCCCATGCCGCCACTTTTAGTTATCGGGGCTTAAAAAAAAAAAAATTTGAGGACGCCCCCTCAATTGATTCGAAATAGGATAACAAAATCTTAGGAGTTTTTTCAAATTTGTATCTATAACCCTCACTGACCCTATTTTAATGTGAAATTTGGCCTAAGCCCCCATTTTTTAAAACTATTTTTTCTTACGTGGTTTTTAATTTTAAAAATTAATACATATGGAAAGGTAGGGTTGCTAACACGGACCGATGTCTGACCCGGAGATTCAATTAGGGAGGTGGGTGAAATTTTATTAAAGTTTTTATTTAAGTTTTTTTAAAAACATAAGTAAAATTATTTAATATGTATTTACAGTAGATTTCATTGAATTCAACACTTCGTCTTTCTCTCGGTTTTCCTTTTATTGCTACCGCTTTTTCTATCTCCATGCTATATAAACAGAAATAAAACATTAGTGAATTTTCAAGAAATAAATGGAATATTTTAAAATATTTGCATTTATTACCTAATTTGGTTTTCTCGCTCGATTTAAGATCTTCAATATATTTTGACGTGTTCTATCGAAAACCATTGTCAGATTGCGGTCAACTTGTGTATATGTTTATAGTTATATATTTTTATAAATACATATGAAGAGCTGAGATTCAAAACCCGCCAAGTCCATATTTTGCGTAAGGAGAAAAACGCAAAAAATGTATACCAATGAATTTAACTATAGTAAAAACTGATTGATTGATCCATTGAAATAGTTGTCAAAAGCTATTAAAATCCTGATTTTGCATTACATTTTATGACCTAATTTAAAAGGACTATTATAAAAAACGTTTGGACTTGGCGGGTTTTGAAAAAAAATGTGGACTTGGCGGGTTTTGAAATTAAAAATCTGGACTTGGCGGGTTTTGAAAGTGAAACCTCGGGACTTGGCGGATTTTGAAAAATAATAATAGTAATTTGTATTTATGAATTTTGTTTTATTTATGAATTTTAATGAAAAATTGGACTTGACGGGTCTTGATTTTCAGAAATGTGGAGTTGGCGGGTTTTGATAAAAATAATTTATCAGAATTTTTGCAATCAAAAGTTTGTGAAAGGAAAATTTTTTTTTACAATTTAGAGTATGTGGGTTGTAGATAAAAATGTTTTCGTCCCCTCCTACAATATTACACATTTTAATTTTTTGGACGGGTTTTTAATCTCTGCTCTTCATGTGTGTGTATGCTCTTCATGTGTGTGTATGTCGGATTTTGTTTCGGAGATACATACATATGTATAGTAGACCTGTTCAGAAATAATAATAATAATAATAGAGTTTAGCTACTACAGCTATTACCTTTCTTAGCAATTTGGCTTGAAGCTTTAAAACTAAGTAAAAAGCTTATATATTAAGGAAAATGAAAAAATTGTACATGCAATTAAATTTGTTATATTTTTATAATTTTTTCTTAGCTTTATCACACTTTCTCAACATACCCACCCAGATCATATGTATATAAACATACAATTGCATTAATGCAATTGCATGAATTTATTAATATGGTCCAAGGCATAAATGTTAAAAAAAATATACCCATCATGCTGTGGAGCTCGGACAACACAAGCATAAAGACCAACAACCATTAAGCTACAAAATTAACTATAGTTATTTTTCAATCTAAGCTTGAGTTGACCTTTTGACAAGCTAATATCATATACATCGCAATTATTAATAAGAGTAGTCATGCGATTAAAAGGAGCAGTAGCCATATAATTAGTTCTACTAAGAGGTTGGTAAAGTAATTGATTAGAGTTACGATTACTCCTGCGATTACTGTTTAAGTGAATATAATTAAGAAGCTCTGGTGCAGCAAGAGACCCAGTTACAAGTTGATGCAGATAAAGTACATATATCAGCAATATTTCTACGCATGCTCAAAGATTGCATATGTAGTAACTTCAACCGATCCTCATAAGGAGGAATGCTTAAAGAGTCAATCCAATTTAAGCCATTGAGAGCAAAACGAATAATATTTTTTTGAATTCTCTCAATTCTATTAATATGAATATTATAAAATGGTGACCACGCTTGGCTGGCGTACTCTAAGTGAGGACGCACTATTGTCACCGTTACTAAAGGGCTATTAAATTCTTTTGCCCACCTCTTAATAAAGCTAAGCAGAGACGACGATTTTTTACAAATTTGATTAATATGCTCATTAAAAGTTAATTTAACATCAAAATGTATACCTAGGTCTTTGACTAAATCGACACGACAAATTTCTTATCTTTTAATTCATAATCAAATTTCAAAATATTTTTCCTCCTGGTGAAAATCATAGTTTGGTATTTATCAGGATTAAGATGTAAGTTATTTTTAGAACACCAAACTTCAAAGGATTTCAAGTCAGTCTGAAGTGGAATAGTATCACCAACCCCCTTCACGTTCCTGTAAATTTTCATGTCATCTGCATATATTAGCAGATGCGAGTTTTTAATGACATGTGTAACGTTATTAATTGCTAAAATGAACAGGAGCGGCCCCAGGTGGCTTCCTTGTGGAACATTTGATGCCGCGCTGAATGGGGTGGAAAACACCCTTGAAATCTTATCTGATATGAGCGATCAGATAAATAAGATTCAATCCAGCTGACAAAACTTAAAGGAAATCCAAGCTTCTTTAACTTAAACAAAATCAAATTATGTGGTAATTTGTCAAATGCTTTACTGAAATCAGTGTAGATACAGTCAACTTGCCCACTAGAGTCAAAAGGGCTTATTGCAAAGGAAGTAAAATCAAGGAGGTTAGAAACTGTAGATCTGCCATTAACAAAACCATGCTGACGAGTTGTTATGACTTCACTACAGCACACCTTAACTTGATCGTACACAATGCGTTCAAAAATTTTCGGCATCGATGATAACTTCGCTACGGGCTTCTAGTTTGAAACATAATTTTTACACCCTTTCTCCAAAATTTAGGGAAATAGCTATCTCTAATCGATTTATTAAATAAGAAACTGAGGGGTTGACTCAGCACAGAGCTGCAGTTAACTAGTACTGTCGCAGGAATACCATCAGGTCCGGAGCTGAAGTCAACATCAACAGATGAGATATACAGTGTTGGAAAAATTAATAGGGACAAACGGATTATTTTTATTGATTATTGCATAATTTTTTCTGCTAAAATCTATTTTTAATGAAATCGACTGTAAAGTTACGTTATCTAACGGGACTTACTTTAGCAATATTATTCAAGTATGAAAGCGCACTCATTTTCCATGGAACCGCCATTGTTCGTTTTCTGGCTGGAAAAAATAATAGGGACAAAAGTTGTTATTCAAATAAATTATTACAGTTTTTTAAATATTGCTTTTAAAATTTTTATACAGTGGTCGGCTTTCAATACTGAACACGAGTATGGAATCAAAAGTTGGGTGGCGCATCTAGTTTCGGAGATATAGCCATCAAAAGTCGATGATATAGCTTTTAATGAAATCGTCATGATTTGGGAACCCCTGAATCGGCTTTCAAAATATGGATGTCATATGAAAGATAATTCAATGAACAAAAATATAAGCTCATAAAAGTTCGAAATTTCAGTTATAGTTATAGATAGTTTTCGAAATATGACAATTTATCAAAATTTCTGGTCAACTTTTTTATAAAAAACCGTTATTTTTTTGGAAACATTTTTATTATACAAACATTTTTTGAAACACTTTTTTGATTTTTATTTAAGTTTAAAATTGTATTGTATTAATTTGTTTTCTCTTAATTAGAGTTGATTCTCTCTTACGTGGACGCTTTGACTGTGATGTCTCCTTAGCCAGCGCCGTATCAGAATCACTTGATACTACCATTTTCAATATCTTTCTTTTTTCGTCCACCACCTACTGCACTTTTTTTGACTCCACCACCAGAAGCTTTTGATGGCGGTGTACCTTTAGGTCCCTTGGCACCGCACTCTATTAAAGCATCAAATTCATCCACTTTCTCGTCCTTAACAACACCATCACTCTCCTTCGGTTTCTTTTCTACTTTTTCTTTCTCAACCTTAAGAGCAACTTCTTCAGTATTCCGACTAAGAACTTTGCCTTAGCGCTCATAGCCTTTGACTGCTTCTTATTAAGGCCTAATTCTTCGAGTCGTTCTTTATCTTCAACCTCATCAAGTTTTTTCTGCAGCTCATCTAACCACAACATCTGAATTGTTTTTGCCATAAGCGCAGCCAGTTCATCTGATTTCTGATCACGTTGTTTAAGCAATTCATTCTTACGTTCTTCTGTTAACATCCACATCGATATGCCAAGCAAATTATTAAACTTCTTAACATCGCGTCAATTTCTGGCAAGCCTTTTCAGGATCAACATTTTTTTATTTGGCTACTGACTGTAAAGGAATACGCATAGATGCAGAAATTCAGCATATTCCTTCTGTGTAAAGCTTACATTTTCTTGGTTTGTAGCAAATTCTGTGGGTAATAGATATATGTAGATGTAAAGTTTCTAACAAGATTTTCTAAATAAACAATGAACTTACAATTTTTCTTATCCATGTGAAAATAGAAACTTTAAATTGTCCAAATAAAAATGTCTACGTCAGATTATGAGTAATAAAAATTTTGACATTTCAAATTCACCTCAGAAATGTCAAAATTTCATCTAGTGAGTAAAAAGATATTGATTGGGAAAGGATCTAAATCAGGGGTCGACAAAGCAATAATACTTTCTCTTTCTCTCTTGTTGTATACGCATACAAGAAAATTAGCTCTGCTACTCATGAGTAGCAGCGCGCCGATACCTGATCTAAATATTATTTCAGTGAAATAAAACCTTTTCTACATTGAATACGTCAAATTGGTTCTTATTTCGTCCCTCCGTCGCTAACATCTTTTATTTCAACTTTAAATTGGCACAAAGTTTTAGGAACACATACATACATATTGCCAGCGGAGCACCCGCAACTAGTACTGAGACTGGGCATTTGGCAAATCGTATTAAAGCGCAAGGGAAGTGGATGTGATCATCGTGCTAGTGATTTAGCAAACTTGTCTTGAGCAGAAATTGTGAATGCCAGCGGAGCGCCAGCAAGCTAGTTCGCGAAAATTGTAAAGGCCAGCGGAGCGCTAGCAAGCCAAGAAAGACGTGTGCAAATAAATTTGTAGTGCCAATTAAGTTGAGGAGCTGTGATCAGAGTACCATATTGAAAATAACGGCCAACTCCATTTTGTTTTTTCAACCGACATCCGAGTCCGAGTGAAATTTGAGGTTAAGGACCGAGGCGTGAGTCAACACTAATCGTAATTCTGAGCGAAATTTGAGGTTATATAGGTTAGGTTAGGTTAAATGGGTTGCTTGTATAGCAAGATGCACTCGGAGGCAGTTTACCCATTGTGATACCCTATATATAAAAATTTTCCCCTTCTTCTCCTTTAAAAAGTCCGACTGAATGTGGGCGAACCACCCAGAAGCCTTGGTGAAGTTGAGGATACTGGTGAGTTCCAGCTCAGCTAGTTCCTCAAGACCAACAAAGAACGCAGAACCAAAATATTTGATTCGTCTCCTCATTAGCACGGGGCATTCGCAGAGCAGGTGTTTAACCGTCTCATCCTCTTCATCTCCGCAGCTCCTGCAGAAATCTCTGAAAGGAGCACCATATCTGGCGGCCTTAGGGCCAATAACACAGTGCCCCGTCAGTACTAATAATAATAGAGTTTAGCTACTACAGCTATTAGCTTTCTTAGCAATTTAGCTTGAAGCTTTAAAACAAAGTAAAAAGCTTACATATTAAGGAAAATTATACATGCAATTAAATTTGTTATATTTTTATAATTTTTTCTTAGCTTTATCACACTTTCTCAACATACCCACCCAGATCATATGTATATAAACATACAATTGCATGAATGCAATTGCATGAATTTATCAACATGGTCCAAGGCATAAATGTTAGAAAAAATTTAACCATCATGCTGTGGGGCTCGGACAACACAAACATAAAGACCAACAACCATTAAGCTACAAAATTAACTATAGTTATTTTTCAATCTAAGCTTGAGTTGACCTTTTGACAAGCTAATATCATATACATCGCAATTATTTATAAGAGTAGTCATGCGATTAAAAGGAGCAGCAGCCATATTATTAGTTCTACTAAAAGGTTGGTAAAATAATTGATTAGAGTTACGATTACTCCTGCGATTAGTGTTTAAGTGAATATTATTAAGAAGCTCTGGTGCAGCAAGAGACCTAGTTACAAGTTGATGCAGATAAAGTATATCCGCAATATTTCTACGCGTGCTCAAAGATTGCATATGTAGTAACTTCAAACGATCCTCATAAGGAGGAAGGTTTAAAGAGTCAATCCAATTTAAGCCATTGAGAGCAAAACGAATAAAATTTTTTTGAATTCTCTCAATTCTATTAATATGAATATTATAAAATGGTGACCACACTTGGCTGGCGTACTCTAAGTGAGGACGCACTATTGTCACCGTTACTAAAGGGCTATTAAATTCTTTTGCCCACCTCTTAATAAAGCCAAGCAGAGATGAGGATTTTTTACAAATTTGATTAATATGCTCATTAAAAGTTAATTTAACATCAAAATGTATACCTAGGTCTTTGACTAAATCGACACGACAAATTTTCTTATCTTTTAATTCATAATCAAATTCCACAATATTTTTCCTCCTGGTGAAAATCATAGTTTGGCATTTATCAGGATTAAGATGTAAGTTATTTTTAGAACACCAAACCTCAAAGGATTTCAAGTTAGTCTGAAGTGGAATAGTATCACCAACCCCCTTCACGTTCCTGTAAATTTTCATGTCATCTGCATATATTAGCAGATGCGAGTTTTTAATGACATGTGTAACGTTATTAATTGCTAAAATGAACAGGAGCGGCCCCAGGTGGCTTCCTTGTGGAACATTTGATGCCGCGCTGAATGGGGTGGAAAACACCCTTGAAATCTTATTTGATATGAGCGATCAGATAAATAAGATTCAATCCAGCTGACAAAACTTAAAGGAAATCCAAGCTTCTTTAACTTAAACAAAATCAAATTATGTGGTAATTTGTCAAATGCTTTACTGAAATCAGTGTAGATACAGTCAACTTGCCCACCAGAATCAAATGAGCTTAATGCAAAGGAAGTAAAATCAAGGAGGTTAGAAACTGTAGATTTGTCATTAACAAAACCATGCAGACGAGTTGTTATGACTTTACCACAGCACACTTTAACTTGATCGTACACAATGCGTTCAAAAATTTTCGGTATCGATGATAACTTCGCTACGGGCCTGTAGTTTGAAACATCATTTTTACACCCTTTCTTAAAAATGGGGCTTATATATGCATTTTTCCAAAATTTAGGAAAATAGCTATCTCTAATCGATTTATTAAATAAGAAACTGAGGGGTTGACTCAGCACAGAGCTACAGTTAACTAGTACTGTCGCAGGAATACCATCAGGTCCGGAGCTGAAGTCATCATCAAGAGATGAGATATATTTCTCTATTAGGTCAGGTGAGAAAGATATCTCATTAATCGAAACTAAAGGGTCGTAATCCATATATTCAAAATAGTTGATCTCAGGGCTAAATAATTCCGTAGAAAAGGATTCTTTAAACAAATTAGCAAACAACCCAGCTATAATTTGTGGGTCGCTAGTGAGCCCATCAACTGTTCTGAATTCTGATGGAAACCCGTCAGACTTTTTTTTTGTATTAATAAATCCCCAAAAATGTTTGGGGTCATGAAGAATATTCAACTTAATTTTATTCAAATATTCAGAATAAACTAAAGCCGACTTATCCTTAAATTCATGGAAAAGTCGCTGGTAAGCAACTAAGTCATTTCGGTCCTGGCTACAAACGTATTTGTTCCACGCCCTATTACGGCCATTACGAATTTTTTTTAAATCCTTTGTGTACCAAGGGTACGAGGAATTATTAACGTACTTTTTTGTATATGGCACCGACAATGCTATGGCCGAAAAAAGTTCACCATAGAAAAATTTAATGCACTCATCAAATGAATTACTCGTATTATTAAAAAAAATTATAAGGTCGTTTAATTTATTCCTTAAATTCTCATTCAACTTTAAAAAGTCAGCTTTTTTAAAATTAAATTCATAAATATTGATGGAAGAACATGTATTAATTAAATTTTCATTGTCAGATTGGTAGACAATACTCAAAGGTGGATGATAGGAATCAACCGTAGAAAGAGCATGGATAGCATTTCTCACAACAACATTACTACTATTTGCAGCCAAGACTAAGTCAAGTTGTCGTCCATGAGAATTAGTTATACAACTTACTTGTTGTAAACTTGAAAGTATTTCGTCAACAAAAATTTGTTGTTGTCGAGTTTTTGGACACGATGCATAAAAATATGTACCATCATCCGAAAGAGTCCATTTAAGGTCAGGCAAATTGAAATCACCTAACAATAAAATGTCGTCATTAGTGTCTAGTTCATTTATTAAGTATTCTACGGACATCGAAAGACATTCGTAGACATCTGCACTACTATTTGGAGGAACATAAGCGTTAAAAATATAAATATTGGAGTTACAATATGTAACTTTAACGCATAATAGTTCAATATTAGATGCGCAGGCAATTTCGATTAATGAACTAGTTAAATGATTTTTTATGGCTATTAAGACGCCTCCACCAACAGAAGAAATGTCTGTCTCTTCTAAAAACATTGAAACTATTGTCAAAAAGTTCCAAATTGAGGAAAGTGTTATTTAACCAAATTTCGGTAAAAACGATAATATCCTCAGAAAAATTCTGAGTGGCTAAAAAGATGTCATGCGTCTTAGAACGCAAACCCCTTACATTTTGATAGTAAAGGAATAACCGCTTCAGTTTTTTGAATTGGAACGGAAATATGAATTTTTGAATGGGCTGAAAGCTTATCTGAAAGCTCTATGAATTTAAATAAGATTTGCATAAAAAAAAATTGAAAAATATTTCTGTTAGATATTGCGCTTTTGGCCGGAAGGTCGAATTCGGGTGTTAATCTGAATTTTATAAGGTTCTCTCAGAAACCTTGACCTTGAATAAAAATTTTTGCAGAAGTTGGATCGGAGGGGACTTTTGACATTTTATTTGTAATAGTGCATTTAAGACCTGTACCAATTTTCAGCTCTATGCGAATTATTGCAAACCTACGCCTTTTTTACGTCTAATTTGACTGGGCTATTATTCAGCATAAACTAAAAGCAATACACTTAGAAAAACATAAAATAACTATTTAATTCAAAGAAAAACATACCTCAAAAGTTATGTTCAAAATTATGTCTACTGACATTTTTTGCCGATTTAAAGATAATTGCTTAGCCTTAGACTCACAGAATATAAGAGAGTAGGAAGCACAAAAAACGAAAGAGCTGCCTACATACTGAAAGTTTACACTGATACACAAAAGTTACTGTACGGATACAAAAACGATATTATAATTACCAGCGCGGACAAGGGAAATAAAACAGTGATTTTATACAAGACGGAATACATTTCAAAAATACAAGAAATCATAGGGGACAAAAGCACCTACAAAACAATTAGAAGCGACCCTACGAATAAATTACAAAGAGAGAACAATAAAATAGTGAACGAATTATACAACGATAAACAAATATGCAAAAAACTTAAGCTAAAATTAAATTGTAACTCCGCAGCAGCACCTTGGCTTTACGGACACCCAAAAATCCACAAGGAGGATACCCCACTTAGGCCAATTTCTTCATCAATTCATGTTCCCTGCTACAAACTATCTAAACATATAGGAGAAATCTTGAAAAATTTAATATCAGAGGAATACAACGTTAAAAATGCAACCCAAGTCAAGGAAGAACTGAAAGTTTTGAGGATTGAAGAGAACGAGGTGTTATTCTCATTCGATGCGGTATCATTGTTTACCAATATACCTATTTATCTTGCGATAAAAATTATCATGAAAAAATGGTCAACACTCAGTCAATACACAGACATTAAGAAAAACAGTTTTTTGAAATTATTAAATTTTTGTTTAAAGGATAACAATTACTTCATCTTGGACAAAACGGTCTACAGCCAAGTATTTGGAATGCCCATGGGAAACCCACTCTCCCCGTATATAGCAGACATAGTCTTGGACGATCTACTAGACGAAACAATACACAATTTAAAACAAAACAAATAACATAAAAATATCCAAAATTTTCAAGTATGTGGACGATATTTTAGCAGTTGTCAACAAAAAACGACTACAACACTATACTTGCTGAACTAAATTCATACCACCATAAGCAACAGTTCACTGTAGAAGAAGAAACAAATAACACGCTGACTTATCTTGATATGAAGATAATACGGAACAACAACAAACTACATTTCGACTGGTACACAAAGCCCACTTCATCAGGAAGAATTCTCAATTATTTCTCGGATCAGCCCAATCATCACAAAATCAATACGGCAAAAAATTTAATTAATAACATAATAAAAATAAGTGGTAAACAATTTATAGAAAACAATTTTAAAAAAATACGGGATATACTAACAAACAACAACTATCCAATAAAACTAATAAATAAATTAATAAACAGCGCGAAATCCAAAATTGAAGATCCTACAGTTGAAAATCAAAACTCAAAATAAAAACATCAATCAAAACAAAGAAACAAATCTACGATATATGAGAATACCATACATAAAGAACCTCACAGAAAATAAATATATAAAAGAAATAGTTTATAATGACCAAATAATATTTGCGCACACTAAGCACAATTTTTACAAAAACAAAAACACCAATTAATAAAGAACAGCAATCGAACATTGTCTACCAAATTAATTGCAAAGGGAACGAAAACCCGTGCAATAAAATATACATAGGAACAACAAAAAGGTCTTTAGGAACACGAACAAAAGAACACGAATCAGACATCAAAACAAAAAAAGAGACAACAGCGCTAGCACAGCACATCAAATACACTGGTCACACAGCTGATCTTCAAAGCGCCAAAATTATAGACAGAGAAAACAACCACAACATTAAGATAACCTTAGAGAGCTTACACATACAAAAAAACATAAAGAAAACGATGAACAAGAAGGAAGATGTAGACAACATAAGCTCTATCTATAACATTTTGCTAACATAGTTTTTGTTTTTCAATTTTAATGCTTACATAATTGTTATTGTATTTTGTCTCTTGTGTTTAATGCTTATTAGTATTGTTTGCAATATTTTTGTATATTGGTGTCAACATACTGTTTAAGAAAATTTAATGTTAGTTTTAAGAAAGACGCCCTGATGAAGCAGTCAAAAAAACTGCGAAACGTCGGCAAATAAAAAGAAAATAATTTTTTAAACTCAAAAAAAGTTTTTAAAAACGGTTTTTTTATTTTATTTTTTCGGTCGCTATAATAAGCCTTTTTTAGAAAATTTCAGTTTTTTTACCTTATGATAATTGCTTAGCTCCACTATTACAGATTTCAAAAATTTAGTTTATGTACCTTGAATTTTAAATCGGTGTTAAAATTATTTATCTACAATATTTCTCCAATTAAAAGAGAATAGTCTAAGCAATGTTTTGAGGATAAACTTTAAGATTTAAGACAGTGAAACTAAATTTATAATATGTTTTCCGTAGTTCTTAAATTTAACTAAAAATAAAAATCACAATCACAGTCTACTACTTTGATAGCATGTTTCTCAAAAGCGATTTGACCAAAAAATTATTCGAAGTGTCTCAATTTGCTATATCAAATACTATAAAAAATTAATTTACAACAAAATATAATGATATATGTATGTTCCTAATAATGTATTTGTGCATACAGAAAATTAGAGAAATCTTTATTTTAGATCTGGTACAAGTGTTTTATTTTTAAAGTGCCCGTTTGATAGGAAATTTGATTCTCTACAAAAAGTTATAAGATGTTTACGCATTAAAAATGTATAGTGTTTGAGTTATAGTTAAAAAAATATAAAAAAATTGACAAATTTGCACCGTTCTCAAAAGTTCAAGCCTAAGCTTAATTTCACTTTTGGATTTATCGTTTTTAGCGTACAATTGAACATATAAGACAATGAAATACCTTCAAAGGGTTAGATCCTTATTCAAATACATAATCAATAGCATATTAGTAGGGCAAGTAAAAATAAAATCAAAAACATGTAACACAATCAATTTGTACATTTTCTTTTGAATGAAGCAATTTAAAGACGGTCAAAAATAACTGACTTCTTTCAGTTAAGCACAAAGGTAGTAAGCTATATAACAGTAAAAAAGTATTTTAAAAATTTTTGAAAATTTTTTCTCGGAAATATTTAAGGTTAAAGTTGGAATTTCAGAAAAAAATCTAAAATTACATGTTTTAAGTGTTGTAAAATAAATTTGAAACAATTTTAAAAGTTTCTGACCTTAAGAACTGGTTAGTTGGACTAAACTTAGGAAAACTGCATTATTTTTATTTTGAAATATTTTCTAAAATAAAAGTTATTTATGTGTTTCTGAGAGAACCTTTTAAAATTCAGATTAACACCCGAATTCGACCTTCCGGCCAAAAGCGCAATATCTAACAGAAATATTTTTCAATTTTTTTTTATGCAAATCTTATTTAAATTCATAGAGCTTTCAGATAAGCTTTCAGCCCATTAACAAATTCATATTTCGTAAATTTCTGAACAGGTCTAATGTATAGCCATCGGATGTTGCTGATATAGCTTTTGTAAAACTGATTAAAATTTTGGGAAGTCCTGAGTGGATACCAAAAATATGGATGTCAAAAAAGATAATTAAATGGCCTGAAATTTTTCTGAAATTTTTACCAATTATTTTACTAACAAAACGTTATTTTTTCAAAAAAATGTGTTAAAAACCTTTATTTATTTAGTTTTTTTTTGCTTTAAACTGATGTACAATATGCATAGTTTTTATTTTTAATTTAACCTATTTTTGTAAAAAATATTATTGGTGAAAATTTCAGAAAATTTATCTTATTTCCAAAACTATGGGCTAAATTTCAAAACTAGGCTTACCAGTCGTAGCGTCTGCAGGCAAGTTAGTTGTATGACTGCATGTTTGCTTTCATTGTTCATTTGCATTTGAGAACGAAGCTTCAAGTATATTTTTGAGTAATTTTTTAATCTAAGAATGAATATGTTACCGTTTGATATTAAACCCGGAGAGATTGACTTTTAACCCGGAGACCCGGAAATCATACTCAAAACCCTGAGTCTCCGAGCGAAACTCTGAGTGTTGGCATCTCTAGGGAAAGGTGGGGCATTATTATGTGGAAAATTGTATATATAATGGACCAGCGGCTGAAAATGGACCCCACACCATGAGAGAAGCCCCTTACAAATAAAAAAGTCTATTGCACTAAAGTTTGCAAAAGAAAATAAAAATAAACATTTTTGTTTCTGGAAAACCGTCTTGTTTACTGATGAAAGTAAATTTAAAATATTTGGATTGAATAGAAGACCAAATGTTTGGAGATAAGCCAATAACCAACATTTAACCATTTTCAGCCGCTGGTCTTTTATATCTACAATTTTTCCACATAATAATGAACCAAAATGTATATCTCGATATATTAAGAACCAATTTGTCACAAACATTGAATTAACTTCCTCTTGGGAACGACTGAAAGTTTTATCAAGTCAATGATCTTAAGCACAAGGCCTACAAAGTGCGATTCTGGCTGCTCTTTAACTGTCCACACGTTATAGAAACACCGCCCCAAAGTCCAGACATAGATTCTATAGAGAATTTATGGAAGTAATCGAAAATTTCGAGAACATACAATCCGCAACAAAAATTTATTGAAAACGCTATTGCAGCAAGAATGGGACAATAAGGACAAAATTCAATCTAGTTTTTGCCAAAAACTGGTCCAGTCTATACCTAACCGACTCAAAATGCTTATAAAAAATAAAAGCTTTCACAGAAAATATTGATTTGGTAAAAATACATATTTAAATTGTATAGACATATGTTAGAACAGTCCGAGTTTGGCTTGTGCGTAATTTTTTCTTATTTTTTGGGTCTTGTTTGAATAAATTTTTCACTGAATTATTTAAAAATTTTAATTCCTGTTTTTAAAAGTGGATTAAATTTGCTTTCAAAAAAGTATTCTACTTTATTTTTCTAAAAAGCTCTAAGCTTAACTTTTTACTAAGGGAAAAACTTTTGTTCGGTGTCCGACTATGGTTTGGAGTGACTGCTTTTTTTTGGAAAAGTTTATGGTTTGAGATCGTAGCTTGAAATATATGCCAAATGATAGACCTTGATGATCTATAATAAAATATATAGAGTTTCCTTGCCGAATCCCGTCCCAAATGTGGGTTGCCACCTTTTTTTTGGCCCAAGTTTTTTCAGAAATATTTTTATGGTTTGAGATTTCAGCTTGAAATGTGTGTCAAATGATAGACCTTGAAGATCTATAATAAAAAATATAGGGTTGCTGTGCCGAATCCCGTCCCAAATGTGGGTTGCCACCTATTTTTTGGCCCAAAATTTTTCAAAAAAATGTTTATAGTTTGCGATTTCAGCTTGAAATATGTGTCAAATAATAAACCTTGATGATCTCTAATAAAATATATAGGGTTGCTTTGCCGAATCCCGTCTCAAATGTGGGTTGTGACATGTTTTTTGGCATAAGTTTTTTCAGAAAAAAGTTTATGGTTTGAGATTTCAGCTTGAAATGTGTGTCAAATGGTAGACCTTGATGATCTATAATAAAAAATATAGGGTTGCTGTGCCGAATACCGTCCCAAATGTGGGTTGCCACCTAAATGGAATATGAAAAAACTTTTGATATCATTTGAAAAAAAAAAAATTATAGTTTAAAAAAATGTTTACTTTTTGTTAAAAACTACAACTACGACGGAATATTAGGCCATTCAATTTTAAGTGCCTCTTTTTGATCGTTTTCGTTTGAAATATTGTACGTTCGGAATTTTTTTCTCCAATATTGAGCATAAATTAACAACCACATTAGGGCCTGGCGACTATGCTGGTGATGCCATGAAATCCGGGCACTTTTATATTTACCAGGATTGAACTACGCCCGCTTTGTGTTTTTGGTCTTTATCTAGGTATAGTCGGAAATTTGTCTGTATGAACAGATTGTCGGCACGCCAGGCCTTAACGTGGTTGTAAACCTATGCTCAATTTTGGAAAAAAATTCCGAACATTCATTATTTCAACCAAAAAAAGCACTTAAAATTAAGTGGCGTAATATTCCGTCAGATACCACTAAAATTTTTCAGTTTCGATGCCAAACCGCCTTTAAGCCGTAGAAGACCAAAGAGGCTACTACACTAAATATTAAAAATTACAAAATTATTACTTTTGACAGTGTTTTAACAGTTTACAGACATCTGCATAAAATTAGCTGTGCCATGAAATTTAGAAGTATGTTTTGATTTTTAATTTTTAAAATTCCAGATAATACTTTTTAACAAAAAATAAACTTTTTTTTTTAAACTAGAACTTTCAAGTGATATCAAAATTTTTTTTAAATTCCATTATAGAGTGTTGAAGTTAAAAGTATGCACTGCATAAAATAAGTTGTGAGCCACTGTACTTTATTATAGATCATCAAGGTCTATCATTTATGATACATTTTAAGCTACTACGATCTTAAACCATAAACTTTTTTCGAAAAAAATTTGCCTAAAAAACAGGTAACAACCCACATTTGGGACGGGATTCGACAAGATTACTCGAAATATTTTTTTTAAGGCTCATCAAGATCTATCATTTGACATGCATATCGAGTTGAAATCTTGAACCATAAACATTTTTCTGAAAAATCTTGGCCCAAAAAATAGGTAGCAACCCATGTTTGGGACTGGATTCGGCAAAGCAACCCTATATATTATAGTTAGGCTCTTCAAGCTCTATCATTTGACAAACGTTTTAAACTGTAATCTTATACACTTTTTATTAAAAGAAAATGGCCCAAAAAATGGGTGGCGACCAATATTTAGGACAGGATTTGGCAAGGCAACACTAAATATTGTGTTTAAGCTCATCGAGCTCTATCATTTGACATACATTTCAAGCTGTAATCTTATACACTCGACTTTTCTAAAGCCGGCTCTTGGGCTAAAACCTTACCAGTTCTTGCGTCTGTTTTTTTTTTGTTTAGTGTGCATTCTACGGGTTAGTGTATAGTTCAATTAGGTTAGTCATGTTTGACTAAAAATATTTTCTTTTGTTGTGGGTAATGTAAGTAAATCTGAATATATGTATATTAAATTAAAATCGATTTTTCTCTTCTTATAGGTGTCAAGCAAATAAAGACCAAATTTGTGGAGCAGAACATTTCCTTTATTTTTTAAGTTTGTTCTGAACAGTCGAACTTTTTTGTTATAATTTTTTTCATCTCTTTTTTCGCCATAGAAGATCATCAATGAAGTAAAAACTGTATGTTATGAACTTCACTTATATTAAAATAAAAAAATGTCACAAAGGTATGAAAACGACGCCTAGGAGTAAATAACTGTCACATTAAAATGATCGTAAAAAAGCGATTACAAAGTTGACAATTATCTTACATGGAGCAAAATAGCAATAGCTGACAATCGACTATCACCTTAACCAATACCGTCCCAGGTTTGTACTGGCTCGTAACTATGGAAAAATACATATTTCTTGTAAATGTTTTTTTTTTTTTTTAGAGAAATCACTTATTAATAGCTACGAAGCTTGGACACACTTTACTCACTAACTTGTTAATAAATATAGACATATTGAATACAAACATATCCAGTGCAGCGGATTCGGACAGTCTATCGTACCAGCCAATGCGGCGCACAACACGGGCGAGAATATTAGAGAAGGTCGACTCATACTCATTAACGTTAAAAGAAATGATGAAAAGACCCCAGCAAAGGGATTATACATAGGGGTATTTACATAAGAACGATTTCATTCGGTCCAAAAACTTCATATTTCAATTAGTTGCATTAAGGACCGTTGTGTTATCTTTAAATATTGAGCTATCGCGTTCTGCTTCTCCAAAGCGGCCATTTTGAGCTACGGTCACAATTACTTTTGAAAACTTAAACGCGCCGGGTTAATGAGCATGTGATACTTGTTTGTATCGCTTAATGCCGTGTATTATTTATGTATATCTTGTGTGTGCATTAATACTGCTTGTCATATTGATGCAGCAAGAATCTGACCAGATCCTTAAATATTTTAATATGAACCAACAGGAAAAAAAAATCTAGTAAGGGTGTTTGTCGGGCTCGCCAAAATTTAAATACCCAACACCGTATTAACTTATTAATGCCCGTAATTATATATGGTTATTTTGAAACGAATTTCCTCAAACGAACTTAGAACATCTTGTTATGCAAATAAAAAAAAAAACGATTGGATGTGTTTTTGGGTGGCAACTTAACTTACCATTGGGCTAAGAATAGACAAATACTTAGATTAGAAAAAATAATTTAGATCTTTTTTATGTATCAAAAGGATAAATGTTGAGTAGCACACATGTATTTGCTCTAAAGTATTTATTTATTTATTGTGAAAAGCGGAAAAACACGTATTTGGGCGAAGTGGGCCGTTGCATTTTTGAGACAAAAACGATGTACGTTTGCCACACTGTTTGGACATTCTGTTTGATGATTTTTGGTCAAAACGAAACTGTCAACCAAATTTCTTTGCGTAGAGGAAGAGGGTCCCGTTTTAATTTTTAGTATTTCGTATTACTTCAAAAAAAAAACAACGCACACTGTTTTCTGAACTCTAGAAGTGAAATATTTTTTCCCAATTTCCAGAAAAGCAACAACCCTTTAGTAGAGCGCCGTAAGATTTATACCTCGGAATCCAGGGCCAGTCAATGAATCTTTAAATAAACTTTGGAAATGTGTTTTTAATAGTACATAGAAAAATGTTAAAAAAAATACTTTGCCCGATTTCAATTTTTTAATTACACTACTCGCCAATTTTTGCAAAAAGTTATTGCGGCAAATAAAAACCACTGATTAGTGGTTTCCTATAGGGAAATTTCCCGCTGAATCCGAAAATCGTAGTGGTTTTGCTGGATCAAGTCTGGTTTTCGAGATAAAGATAAACCAAAAACATGCACTGCCCCGGAAGGTAACGCGATATAGGCTCGATTAAAAACGTTATTTTACATGATACTCATTCGTTACGGTTTCGTTTCATAAAAGTTATTTTAAAAAAACTAAAACAATGTAAGAGTCAATTTCATACATTTTTGCTTATAATAATTTTTTTTTTTCAAATAAATTTTAATAAAATGCAAACTGTTTAAACAGTTTTAAACTTACATTGTTTTAGTTTTTTTAAAATAACTTTTATGAAACGAAACCAAAATATAAACAATTACACTTAAAATTTTTATATTTCAACATACTACAAGATAGGATAGCTAACTTTTTGAATTCAGAAGATTTTTTCCGAGTTATAGGGTGCCAAAGTCGAAATTTTTTTAAAAAATTGCAAAAAATAGCATTTTTGTAGACCTGTCTTTAGCCGTAGCGACCAAACTAGTGGTGCTGTTGTGACATATTATACTCCAAAATTTTTGTCGTGATCTCTTCTTTTAGGAAACGAATGAGTATCATGTAAAATAACGTTTTTAATCGAGCCTATATGGCGTTACCTCCCGGGACAGTGCATGTTTTTGGTTTTTGCCCTTTATCTCGAAAACCAGACTTGATCCAGCAAAACCACTAAGATTTTCGGATTCAGCGGGAAATTTCCCTATAGGAAACCACTAATCAGTGGTTTTTATTTGCCGCAATAACTTTTTGCAAAAATTGGCGAGTAGTGTAATTAAAAAATTGAGATCGGGCAAAATATTTTTTTTAACATTTTTCTATGTACTATTAAAAACACATTTCCAAAGTTTATTTAAAGATTCATTGACTGGCCCTGGATTCCGCGGTTTTACCATTTTTATGCCTTACAGCTCTCTACTACTTGGAAATTTGATTCTTTGTATTTTATGAGATTAAAAAGATAAATTTTTATTTCATAATTCTTTTAATCTTGTAAGTATTTCTTATCACTAGTTTACACTTTTAACTTATTACATTAACTTCTACTTTCGTTACACAAGTGAGTAACCGTGGGTTGGTTACTGGATCTTTTATACTTTGCAATCCTTATTTGCTAATTATGTATTTGTTACATATTTTTTATTACATAGTTCTGCACTTAATCTGCACTTAATTCAATTCTCTTTAATTTTAATTGATTTGAAAATATGTTTCTTGGGTATTGTCACGCAAGAAACTTTTTTACTTATTAATTTTAATTCACTAGAGTAACAGAACAACGTTTGTCCGTTAGCTTAGAAGTTTGTTTATTATCTGCCTTTTCATTTTTGTATAAACTAATGCTAGCTTAAAAAATTAACTTGAAATAAAGAATGTTGAATTGCATAAAAATATTTAACAAAGAGCAATGGCTGTAGCATTTGCTGTTTTGTTTATTCGTGATATCAAATAGCTTAACTATTTGATGATCACTACAATTCATACTGTGTCATGTTAATATGTATATTCATCACATGTATGACGATGAATATATTACTCCTCCTTTGTTAAGTTTGTTGTTCCCCTGAGGAGTTTCTGTTCTATTGATAATTTTAATATTTGTTCGTTTTTGGCTATATATGCAAGTTAATAGTTGGTGTTTCCTCGTAACTACTACCATCAAAATGAAAATAAAAGAACAGTCAACAGTCAATATTTCGGTGTGTTTTGTTAGATTTATTGATAGCTTCTTGGGTGGTATGGGTTCGTTGGCGACCTTGTCTGTTTCCTTATACGAAGTCCCATTGATAGTGAGCTTCCCTTTGAATTTTATCAGGTAGGTACCTTTTTTCAGATTGATTTTTTCTTCTTCGTCCACCACAACTGTTGCTGGGGCGTCGTTAATAATAGTTATGCCACTTGCGAGGGCTAAAATTTGGTTGTCCCTCTTGATAGATTCCGTGGAGCAAACAGCGGTGTTGTTATTCATAATAGCTATTACGCACGGTGCTGATATGGACTGGTCGCAGATGGCCATGGTACTAGTCTTTTGGCAATTCTTGACTGGCTTATAATCTCCGTCGCATTCGGCTATTTCGTTGGTTTCTAAAGTAATGATCCTATCCGAATTTATTACCGGATATAATGATATCGCTCATTTACTTCAAGAGTGGCATAACTCAGAAAACACAAAGTGGGAGAATAACGCATTTAAAGTTTTCAATAAGTTACTTTTTATATGAAAATTCAAAAAAGTATGTTTACATAAACTCTTCTCAGAAGGCGAGTTTATACGATATCTTTCTGAGTTTTTGACACAAAAATTGAAATGGCAAATATTTCTGCATCATTAACTCAAAAATCACGTTTTTTGAGTTATGCCACTCTTGAAGTAAATGAGCGATATGTAATTACAAATTGATATGATTCTTTGTATCTTTATAAAATATTTTACAGTTTCATAAGAGCTATATATTTGAACTTGTGAGAACAAGAGCAGGTCAGAAATAGATGTGAAAAAGTTAAGTTGAGATATTTCCTTTAATTCTGGTGAATTCAAGATAAGTAGATTTACCACGTTCACTTTTGCTAGTGATACCCCATTAACAATATTCGCTAAGTCTGATATTATGATTCTGCTTCTTATGATTGCTAACTCTACAAGCGTTTTGCTGAATGAGGAGTCTTTAACCGCTTGATTATTTCTTTCCAGCATTTGGTTGAATCTTTTTGTTATTTCGTTTATTTGAGTTTGCAATTTCTCATTAATGTTGACCTGAGTGTTGCCGTTTTCTATAAGAACTTCTTCTTGATTTTCTAATCGGACGAGATCATCGTGGTCCTGTATACCTGCTGAGCTTCTAAAAGGATCCTATGAAATTCAAAAACCTCCTATTAGGATAGTGGGCAGATCGGAAAAGGTTCAAAAGCTTTTGTATTTCATTTGTTTCATGTTCCAGCATAATGAATGGGTCCCCTTCTATTCTCAAGGATCGCATTAGTTGTCCGTTTTCCGATATAATGTCATCATATTGAGTCAGGTTAGCTGTGTGGGTAAGATATAGATAGCCCCCTTTGAATGCAACGGTACCGTTATAAATTGGGATCACCGGGGATGACGTATAGTCGATCACCTTGTCCTGCATCGGTCCCCTGAAATGAAATTTTTTTAATATTGTCTTTATGTATTACTCTCCCGTCTGACATTCTGACGGCTGATCCTAATCCTCTACTATCTTGATTTCCTTATAAATATTCTTGATTTTGCTTCCTAGTCTCTTATTTATTTTTAATATGGCTTTTTCTCCTGGTTGAAATATTTTTAGTATTCTTTTTTTATTTTGTATCACAATTTGATTGCTCTTATCTTGGGCTATTTTTAATTTCGACATAATGTCAGAATTTACGTCTTGGGATTGTTTCTTGAAGACATCGGTAGGTCTGTAAGCTGTTGTCGAGTATATTGTGGTATTATATTTGTATGTGCTGCTAAGTATTAATTCGGACAGTTCCATTGTTGCGTTTGCTGACTTGGTGCATCGGGCGATTTCTATAAGGGTCGAATAAAATCGGTCGACTTGCCCGTTCCTTTGACTATGTAGGGGTGGTACCGTATGATGTTTTATATTAAAATTCCTGAACAATGTTTGGATTGTGTCTGAACAAAATAATCTGTCGTTATCAGTTACGACCGTTTTTGGGTTGAGTAGGGCGTTAATTTCTAAAAGTTTTTGTTTTATATCAACAACTGCATTCGACTGAAGTGGTTTCACTACAGACATCTTAGAAAACTTATCTACGCAGGTTAAGAATTGTTTCCCCTCAGACGTGTAAAATTTCGCCAAAAACGGATTGTATAGGACTGTTTCCTATTAATTGAACTTCTGGTCTCCTTCGTACTTATTTCTTGCGCATATGCAACAATTCTTTGTTACAGATTTTAGAATGGGTTTCAAGTCTGGGAAGTAGTATTGATCCAATATTTGCATGTAGTTTTCTTTATAAGAGCGGTGCGCTCTGTTCTGTTCGTTGTTTGCAATTTCTAGTTTGTCGTCTGCGTTAAAAATGTCAATCACGATTTTTTCCGTGTGTCTTATCTTTATAGAAAGGAACGTATTCCGGAGGTAGTCTTGAATCTTAGAGAGTATATGCAAAGAACAATGAATTCTATTAATAACATGGGGTTAATAGCCAGTTCTAATGTCTTGAGTACGTCTGATAGATTTCAAAAGCTAATCGAGTGTCTGAGTTTGTTTTGAAAAATAATTTTTTTACGATATTCCGGGTTTCCTTCAGTTGTGATAATTTGATTCCTGAAACAATCTAAAGGTGATTTTATTGTGGATATTGCAAAGGTTAAAGATTCTTCGCTATGACATGTAGCGGCTGTTGATGCTTCTTCTAAAGCGTTCACATTTTGCCGTCATAGTGCGTCGGCCACAATGTTTTGTTTCCCTGGCTTATAGTTAAAGGTAGGTGCGAACTCCTCTATAAGCGACATCCACCTTTTTATCTTACTATTGAGATTTTTATCCGATGTGGAAAACGTCAGTGGTTGATGGTCAGTAGAAATGCGTATATCCGATGCTCCGTATAAATAATTGCGTAGGGTTTGTAGTGCCCTTACTATAGCCAATAATTCGCGTTCGCTCGTGGCGTATGACTGTTCTGTACTTGAGAAGGTTCTAGAAATAAACGTGACAAGTTTCTTGTCTTGTAAAAGCACGGCGCCGATGGCTACGTTTGACGCGTCTGTCGTTAATTCAAATGGCTTACTAAAATTTGGGTGTAGAAGTTGGACTTCATTCGAAGCCAGAACTCGTTTAACTTTATCGAATGCTTCTAGGGCCTCTTTATCTAAATAAATATTTATATTTTTGGAATGTTTGGCTCCTATATCCCCGTTTTCACCCCTAAGATATTTGGTGAGTGGTTTCGTAATGCGTGCATAATTTTGGATGAATCTCCGGTAATAACCAGATAATCCCAAGAAGGCTCTTAGGGCACGAAGCGTGGACGGGGTTTTGTATTGAATAATATCATCTACTTTATTCCTACATGTCTTGATTCCTTTTCCGCCTACGACAAAACCCAGGAATTCTACCTCCTTAATGAAGAATTTTGACTTTTTTTCGGATACCCTCATATTTGATTCTTCCAACTTCTGTAAAATGTCGTTTAGATCTTTAAGATGATGATCCGCGGTAAATAAATAAATATTATCACGTCATCCATGTAGACATGACAAGTTCTTCCTATGTGCTCCCGTAAAATGTCGTCGATAGCGTGTTGGAATACGCTTGGAGCATTGGCGATCTTTTGGATGTAGAAGAATTTTATGAAAACCGTTTTTCAAATCTAGAGTGTAAAAAAATGTTCCTTTCCCTAGGTTTGATAGAATAATCGACGTGTCGGGAATCGGATATTTTTCGGGAAAATTTAGCTTGTTCATCTTTTGAAAATCAAATACGAGGCGTAGTTCTTTATTTCTCTTTTCATCCGTGGTCTTCTTCGTTACGACCGATATTGTACTGTTGTATGGACTTCGGGACGGTTGGATTATTCCATCCCTGAGAAGTGATTGGATCTCGTTATTAACGAATTCTGAGTAAGCTAATGGGTATGGATAGGATTTTGCGACTGGTTCATCAATAGTGGTTCGAACTGTAGCTTGCACATTCGTATTGTATGGTAACGCTGGGTTGGGTTCCGCAAAAGCGTTTCTATTTTTTTCGATTAACATCTCAAATTTGGGAAGGATATCTTTTGGGACTGAAGCATGGTCAATAGTTAAATGTGAGACCTCTTGGCATTTCATGAACTTCAGAGTTTCTACTCCTGATTCGTATTGTAGCGTATCAGCGTGAATAATTTTTAAGATATCATATCCTCTTATTGAGTCGAATGATGAGAGTCCGGGTAAAATGAAAAATTCGGAAATGTTCCCCATCATCTTGATCCTACATTTATTTTTTACTTGAGAGATTCCTGATACCGTTTTTATATTGAAGGGTTTACAGACTGGTTGAATGCCGGTTAAATTTGGCAGATTCTTAATATAGTTTTTTGCTGTGCCCGTATCTAGTAAAACTTAAATCATTTCATTGTTATTTAGCCTCTATCCTAAAAAATTGATTTCGTCGACGACCTCTTCTTCGGCATATTCACTTTCTGTATCGTCAAAGGTTTCTGAAGTGTACTCGTCAATGTCTTCTGTGTTCATATCATTAATGTTTTGGATTTGGGTAATACCGGTTTTATTTAAGTTAAGTTGGTTGTTGTTGTTAGGTGTTGGTTTATGTAGAAATTGAGTTGATCTCCTAAAATGAGACGTAGGTGGATCAACGTCCATTGGTGTGATTTTGTCTTGAAAAACAGTAACATTGGGCCTAGGTGGTGTCACCTTTCTATAATGTGGGTTGACTTGATTGGTGTTTTGAAATTCGGCATAAGAATTCGCGAAGCGATGGTGCCAGCGATTGCTTTCTACTTCCTGTGCCATAGCTAACGCTGAGGGCAGATCAGCTAGCCCTTTGGAAAAAATAATGTTCCCAATAGAAGGGATAAGGCCAGAAATAAATGTCCTTAACACATCATGACGGTATTTGGTAATGAATGCGTCGACCAGCTTTTGGTCGGTGTGTTCCATCATGATTTTCGTGGTGATCAGGGTCAGTTGTTTTTCTACGTTATCGTCGTATTGATCAATTTTAAGTTTTCCTTGTCTTAACAGATTCATTTCTTGTTCTAAAACGTGGAGTGGTCGTCGACAATAGCATCAATGTTAAGAGCTGTATTGCACTCAGAAAGGATTTGGAGCTGGTAATTTTTGTTCTAATAATCAGAACTGCCTGGGGATACAAAAGTGTATTCACATAAATATTTTTCATATAGACGCATAGGCGTCGCCAGGACGGGTACTTTGTTTTTTCGCCGTTAAATTTGGGAAGGGATTTCACTGTGTCCAGTGAGGTAGGCTTACAGCCTGAAAGGTCGACATCCTCATAGGGCTTGACGGCGATCTCGTCATTGGATGTTTCAAGTTTACGTGCTAGTTCTGCTATCTTATTTTCAAAATAGTTATTATTAGAAGCGACGTATTCTTCGATCGCTCTTTGAAACTCATCTCGTTCGTTAGACACTATAAGTATTATTCGAACCGAATTTATCTTTGTTCTATCAGAGTTACACCCGATTTACAGATTTCCGAATGCTTGGAAAGAAGAGAAAGCTTCGTTAAAGATTCTAATTCTTATATTTTGTGTGAATTATTATTTCACTTTTTACTTCGTACGAAGTATTTCTTGTTTTTTGAGTTGCACAAAATTAAAGAGCAAAGAAGCTCGCAAAAAAAATTCATTTAAGAATTATTATGTAAGGGGTAAATTCTATGGATTCACTTCACTTTTTCAACTTAAATTTTTCACTTACATGAAAATGATGATAAAGAATATTGTCCATTAGTTGCTCTACTAATAGTTGCTGTACGTTGATGACTTCTTTACTGTTGATAGGTTCTTGAGTTTGTTGGGCGCCAGTTCATAGTTGGTGTTTCCTCGTAACTACTACGATCAAATTGAAAATAAAAGAACGCACGACTTATATGAGCGGTAGCTATCTTTATTCTGAAAAGCTTAAACTTAATTTCACATATTGTAGTCGACATAGCATAGCATAGCATTTGTTTATTTCCTGCCTTAAGCTTAGCTTCACATTGCATAGCATTTATTTATTTCATTTTCGTTATGTGCTGAGGAAATATAATATTTATGCTCACTCAGCAGGATAATGCGATAAACGAATGGTATGCGATATCGTAACAATGGAAAAAAAAAAAAATATAATTAAATAAAGCAAATGCGATCGTAATAATAATGCGATATCATGACAGTGGAAAAAGATAGCATAAAATTAAATAAAAGCAAATGCGATCGTAATCATAATAATAATAATAATAATTCGTAACAATGGAAAAAAAAAAAAATATAATTAAATAAAGCAAATGCGATCGTAATAATAATGCGATATCATGACAGTGGAAAAAGATAGCATAAAATTAAATAAAAGCAAATGCGATCGTAATCATAATAATAATAATAATAATTGGTATTGTTTAGGTATCGGTTACTTGCATAAATGACAAAAATGGTAATAATAATTTCAATAATAACAATTAAAATGAAAATTGTATAATCTTGACGTTTAGTTATATATTTGATTTCGTTGATTTCTCTGATATTTTCTATTTGCTTAATGCTTATTTTTTCTAGATCGATGTGTTTCTTTACATTTCTTATCTAATTATAATTCTCATAATTCAAAATAATAAAATTATGTTTAGAATTTTTTTCTCTGTTGTAATAGTTGACATTATTTAATTGGACTGTGCAATTATTAAATGTTATTATATACTGTCCGTTTAATACATCTTTTGCATCATTGCAACTACTTTTAAACGTTACATTTTCCGCGTTTTTTTCTAAAACTAATCCTAAATATAGTTCAATAATTTCAAATAATTGATTAATTAGATAACTATTACTTAGCAAAGGAGTGGCCAACCCAAATGGTCTGGCGGGCCACTTTAGATATGTATCAGAGAACTGCAGTGAGCCACTCATCATTTTGGCATTCATGAATCTGTTGAAACTTTCAGCTGATTCACACAGATTCACGCTCACAGAAAATTTTTTGAACTGAATGGTATTCAGTCTCATAGCGAAGTCTGTGCATGCGAGTGTGATTCACATTCACTTCTAGTGAATGCCGTTTCATTTCGTTTGCTTTCGTATGAATATATGAGTGTTGCGTGAGCTATTCATGAAACGCGATTGTACAAAAAAATTTGTGTGTTTTTTTAAAATATGGGGAAAGGTCGAAATGGACTTTGGACATCACTTGGGGTGGCTTCGGACTCTGGAAGGACTCTTCTCGACCCATTTTTGGAAATTTTTTTTTTTGCTTGAATCGATAGGGAAATTTGACACATTTTCGGAAAATTTTTTTTTTGCTTCAATCGAAGGGGAAAGGTCGAAAATGGATTTTGAACATCACTTGGAGTACCTCCGGACCCTGGAAAGGACCGTTTTTAACCCATTTTCGGAAAAATTGTTTTTTGCCCCAATCGAAGGAGAAAGGTCGAAAATGGATTTTGAACATCACTTAGAGTACCTCCGGACCCGGGAAAGGACCGTTTTTAACCCATTCTCGGAAATTTTTTTGTGCTCCAATCGAAGGGCAAAGGCTGAAAATGGATTTTGAACATCACTTGCAGTACCTCCGGACCCTGGAAAAGACCGATTTTGACCCATTTTCGAGAAAAAAATTTTGTTTTTTTCAAACGAAAGATAGCTGAAAAATATTTTTGGACATCACTAAGGAAGGCTCGGGACGCTGGAAAGACCGTTTTTGACCCGAAATTGTGTCCCTGGGGCATGGCACCCGTTTTTGTCCCATTTTCGGGTCAAAAACGGCTCTTTCCAGGGTCCCGAGCCTTCCTTAGTGATGTCCAAAAATATTTTTCAGCTATCTATCGTTTGAAAAAAAAAAAACAAAATTTTTTTCTCGAAAATGGGTCAAAATCGGTCTTTTCCAGGGTCCGCAGGTACTCCAAGTGATGTTCAAAATCCATTTCAACCTTTGCCCATTTGATTGCAGCAAAAAAAAATTTTCAAAAAATGGGTTAAAAACGGTCCTTTCCCGGGTCCGGAGGTACTCCAAGTGATGTTCAAAATCCATTTTCGACCTTTCCTCTTCGATTGGAGCAAAAAAAAAATTTTCCGAAATTGGGTTAAAAACGGTCCTTTCCAGGGTCCGGAGGTACTCCAAGTGATGTTCAAAATCCATTTTCGACCTTTCCCTTTCGATTGGAGCAAAAACAAATTTTCCGAAAATGTGTTAAAAACGATCCTTTCCAGGGTCCGGAGGTACTCCAAGTGATGTTCAAAATCCATTTTCGACCTTTCCCCATCGATTGAAGCAAAGAAAAAATTTTCCGAAAATGGGTCAAAAACGGTCGCGTCCGGGGTCCGGAGGTACTCCAAGTGATGTTCAAAATCTATTTTCGAAAATTTTTCCAAAAACGGGTCAAAAACGTTCCTTTCCATGGTCCGGAGATACTCCAAGTGATGTCTACAGTCCATTTTCGACCTTTCCCCATCGATTGGAACAGAAAAAATTTTTTCCGAAAATGGGTCAAAAACAGGTACCATGGGCCGGGACCCATTTTCTGGACAAAAACGGTTCTTTCCAGGGTCCCGAGCTTCCGAAAGTGATGTCCAAAGGCCATTTTCGAACTTTCCCTATCGATTGGAGCAAATTAAAAATTTTTTTCTTGACACAGTTCCACTTAAGTGGCTCAAGCCATTCACTGATTCATGAATGCTGACTGCATGTGAGTGAGCTTTTCAGGCATTCACATTCATGAGACTAGAGCTATTAAGCAGCTCACATTCATGAGCTGCATGCTATCTACGTATTCACTATTAGTGAGCGAAACTCAGATTCACACTCATTATTGCATGCAATATGCACACTCACGTCTCATATTTTTGGAAGTGGCTCATAACCCTCAGTGAGCTACTCAATGCAGTTCTCTGATATGTAGCATAACTCCGCGGGCCACATATAAAATTATATATCCACATATTAGACTTAGATGAACTATAGACATTTTTTGTAGTAACATAATAACAATGATACTAAACGTTCTCTGTAAAGAAATATATAACACTAACAATTAAATATAAAAAGTATATAAATATAAAAGAATTAAAAAAAAATTAAATTAATAAAAAATAATTATTTTGCTAGTGCGATATTTGTTTCTCCAATCCTTCACTTAGCTTTTGCAAATCCGTCTCAATTTTTGTATTTGCAAATCGTAATTAGTGTTGCAGGTTAGCGTTCGTTATATTTGTGTTTGGTCAATTTCCGAAAAAAAACGATACGTAGGTGTAAATTGATCCAAAAACGTTAACAACTTTTTGTGCCAGATTTCTCAAATTGGAAAATTTCTCTTTTTATTTGAAAACTATCTTTTCCTTGCAACGATATATTTAATTGATTCAGTTTTTCGACAATGTCCACTAAATATCCGCTCATACTTTCATAATTCTGGTACAGGTCTTTGCTTCTCATTCGTAAACAAGTCAATTTCTTCTCGTAACTCATAAAACTGCTTTTAACATTTTCCACGACTGACTTAACTGAAGTATACAACGGCACCATATTCAGAATCTAATTCTTTCAGGAACTCCTAAAATTGTTGGATTGTGATCGAAAGTAATTTTGTTGATGAATCAAACAAAGATTTATAATTATATCCTCTCTCTTGGAACGATTGCTAGTATTGTTGGTGAATTCCATTTTATCGATTAGTTGTTTTATAGCTCCCTTTTCTTTACCTATCATAGCAGGAGCTCCATCAGTTGATATTCCAGAAAGCATTTAAAAATCCATGTTGTTTTCGCATAAACAGTTTTGATCAGCAAGGAAAATCTTTTCCTGTTGTAAATACTTTTTAAACTTACCAAATTTAACATTTATTGATTTACTTGAAATGATTAATTTTTTTCACGTAGGAACACTACAGGCTAAGCTGAGTCTGAAATGTCTGTGCGTTCATCAATTGCCAAGTATAAATATTTGAAATCTTCTGTCGCGCAATTTTAAGATATAATTTAATTCAAAATGTCATTAGTTCGACGACACACTGTTTGGCGCGATAGCCTATGGGCTGTGCAACGAATTGATCGAACCTGTTCGAACTTTTGCCATACGCAACGAGTCCAACTCGAACAATTCAATTCGTTCGACTCAACTCATGTTCGGTTCGTTCGATGTTCGTATCATACGATTGCAACTCATGAGTTTCGAACAACTCGTAAGTTCCGAACTTTTTGGGTTGTGAGTTGTTTGATCGTTGCGTGTGGTTTGCATACGATTTCAGTTCAATTAGCTTTTGTTATTCGTGTACTTTACGTAAATATTGTGTGTACTATAGTTTTGATCAGTGATGACATTTGAGTTTTGTGAAAATGTACTGAATCGAAACTTGAAATGTACTTTTTTGCCTTGAACACCCAATTTTACTAAAATTTACAAAATTTTTTCAAAAAAATTACTAAAAAAAAGGTCCTCACTTTATCCATCTCAAAAACCCTAGCAAAATAAGATATATTTCACATTATGTAACAAAATCTACACACATCGTTTATTTTAATTTTTTTATTTACTTAAAAAAAAAGATTATTAATATAAATCTGCACTTTACGATTATTTTCATTAACTTAGAAAAAAAGGTAATTATTAGGAATTGTCCAAATGTACCGCAAATGTTCTGAAAATGTGCTTAAAATTCTCCAAATGTACTAAAAATACGGCAAATGTACCGAATGTACTGAAAACATGTCGAATGTACTGGCGAAAATTTTTCAGAACGCAAATGTACCGAAAAAAGTACAAATGTACCGAAAATGCCATCACTTGTTGCGATATGGAAACAACTGTTGGCAAAGTTAAACGAAGTGCAGCTTGGAATTTTTTCGAAGATACCGGTGAGCCCAAAAAAAAAAGATGTAAGCAGTGTGTAAACATTTTCGCCTATAAATTGTATCCAATTGGAAAACAATAACTAAATCTAAATACATGGATATTATGCAGCTTAAAACGTAAATCACAGCTAAAAGCACGATTTTTACGATAAGTTGAAACATGAAGAAGGGTCAATGGATCTTGATTTTGATATTGTCAGCGCCGTCAGTGACGGTGAAAATTAACAATATTTTCGGACTTGAGAAGTGGATTGAATTAGTTCAAACTCATAAAATGAGATTATAATTGCAGACTAAAAATTAAATTATACATAAAAAACTAAAACTGTAAAAAAAGCTTGTAATTCCAGTAAATTTTCCAGTTTTTTCCAGTAACTGTCCGCTTCGTGCATGATTTTTACTGAATTTACAGTAATTTTTACACAGCTCTCAGTAATTTATATTGTGACAAACATTAAAATTTACTGAAATACTGAAAGTAAAAATGCATGTGGATTACAGTATAATTTCATGCACATCCGATGAAAAATTACTAAGAATTCAGTAAAAATTACTGAGATTTTCTTTTTTATTTTGTTTTTAATGCAATGAATTCTAATTAACACTGTAAAATATTTTTGTTTGGTATTGTTTTTGTAAAAAAATATATAATTAGAACTCATTTATAAAAGTAATGAGAAAATTCGTATTATTTGCTGGTAATTAATAACCCACCATCATTGCTCATAGTTCGTGCATGACAAAGCATCATCACGATCAAACAACTTTCAAGCATTCATGCTGTACATGCAACTCCTTTCAATGACTTCATCTACTCCTTTAACGTTCGCTTGCAACCACCGGTCGCTTGCAACTCTATTCAACGCGCCACACCGCAACTATCATTTTTCTACGAACGACTTGTACGCAGGCACAAACATAAGCAAAAGAACGAAATATGAGCGAACACACCGAACAAAACGAACTGAATTGAGTCGAACCAAACGAACTTGGTTCGGTGTTAAAATTTTGTGAAAAGTTCGTGAGTTTTGAGTTTGATCGAACAAGTTCGGCTCGTTGCACAGCCTATGCGATAGGTTTAGGTTCGAACACAGTTTACTTTACAACAGCTTCGAAACATTCTTTCACAAATTTGCCTTCGGAAAAGTTTTAATTTTTTTTGCAATCACAACTGAAACATAATCGCTGGCCTTAAAAGGCGATACACACTAGCGATCATGTTCATCAATTTTGCTCAAATTTCTCTTGTTTGCGTGTATGACCGCTCTTTTTCGCCATTTAAACAGTTTAAACAGTCAACCACAAAAATTTTTGTGTTTGAGTGACAGTCAGCGGTCATTTTTTTTTTTTTTTGTTTGACTCATAAAGTGTACCAAAAAGCGTCATTCAAGCGGTTTACTTGAAGCGAAAAGATGGATGCGGACAATGAATTCTTAAAAGATTTGAGATACTTTGCTATGAAATGCAATGTTGTGTCTGGGACATAACTAGTCCAGAGTACATGATACGTGATATGATAAGAAAATCAGATGAAGAATTGTTAAATATCATGAAAAAATATGAAAAAAATGTTCTTTTGAGGATATCAAAATAAAAATCAACACAATTCGGTCGTCCTACAGACGGGAGTTGAAAAAAAAGAAGAATATGTGCTCACCTAATTTTCTTATTTCTTATGTTTGTAAGTTACATTTCACTACTTGAATGACGGTTTGAGCTTTGAACATGAATGACTGTTTGACCGCTGCGAACAATCATTCAAAACAGCTGAATTTTTGACTGACGAAAATGATCGCTAGTGTGTACCGCCTTTAACAATATTGTCAGCTCATTTTTGAATATATAATGTATAAGAATAATGTATTTCTTTAATACATTGGTTTTCACTACTTTGACTATTATAAAATAAATATTTTTTGTAAAAGTGTAATGAATCTCGTGGGGCGGAAAAATGATCAAGGCTGGCCGCATGCGGCCCGCGGGTTCGCCACCCCTGACTTAGCAAGTTACAAATTCAATGGTTTGGCTTTTTCATTTTTTTATATAGTTTTGCTCATTCTTTAAGAAAATTTCTTTACTAAACATTACAACATCAGTTTCTTCTATAACTATTTCTTCATGATATTTACTCGGAACCGATACCAATTTATAATTTATAAATGTATTTTCTTTATATACCGGAATTAAAATTACAAAGAATAATGTTTAATTAATATTGCCTAGAAGACATTTTAACTGTTGAAGTTTAAAAAATCATGCTTTATAAAAATCAATTTCGTCTGTTGCTAAAATAGATATAGCGGAGATGGGGGCTAGTGTGGACAATTTTTACATAATTATAAAATTGTATATTTATATATTTATTTTTTGTAATAAAGTAATTTTTTGTGATACCTTCATAATTACACCAACAGTTACAATTTTTTTTTTTTCAAATAGGTATTTTTAAATTATTTTAAAAAGAGCTTACATTTGTCCACACTAGCCCCTTCCTTTTACTAGGGGCTAATGTGGACACCAATAGAAACTTGATAATTGAAACAGAAACTTAAAAAAGAGTTCAAATACATACATATACATATGTATATATTTTTTTTTCAAGAAAATAATACAGTTCAATAAAAATTCAAAATTCACTTCTATCCCATGTTTTTTTTTTTGCATTCTTTTATTTATTGGATCTCTTTACATTGTAAAGACTAACAATAAGTTGTAAGCTCTTAATTCTAATTAACACTATTACAAATTATAAATTATATATAAAGTGATATATTTATTATAATAAGTAATTTAAAGCTCTGCGAGACTCAAAAATAAATAAAAATAAATATTTTTTGCAGGTCTGAAATTGTATTATGGATATAATATTTGGATATATGTATGGATATGTATATTTATTACGGAGTTCATTATGCAGAACCATTTGTAGTAGCTGGGCGGTCAGTCCTTTTTAGACGCGAATGTGTTGAAGTGTTAGCTAGTGGAGTAGCTAATGGATTGATATGATTTTGCAGTTTTAGGAGGTATTTTCTTTTCAGTCTTTCAAATTCTGCGTTTACCATAGGTATATGGAGATCGCTATGGATACGCTCATTTCTAATGAACCACGGTGCTCCTGTTATTGTCCTTAGTATCTTTGCTTGAGCCCTTTGAAGAATTTCAATATTTGATGAACTAGCGAATCCATATAGTTGTAGTCCATAAGTCCATATAGGCTTAATAACACTATTATATAGGTGAACTTTATATTCCAATTTTAGAGGAGAGTGACTGTTTATTAACCAGTGCAAGCTAGCAGCTTTGAGTTTGATTTGCATCTTTTGGGCTTCAATGTGCTTACGCCAAGTTAAGCGTTTATCTATGTGAATGCCAAGATAAGTTACTTCATTTGCTTCTGGAACTCGAATGCCATTTAATTTTATGGTTGGTGTTGGGTTTCTATTTAATGTAAATGTAACATTTCGGCATTTTTGCTCGTTCACCTTGATACGCCATTTTGATAACCAATTTTCAATAAGAACTAGATGATTTTGAAGCTGGTTGGTGGCAACCACAGCATTTTTGTTACGACTTAAAATAGCCGTATCATCCGCAAAAGTGGAGGTAACTTGCTGGTCATTTTTCGGAATATCAGAAGTGAATAAGATATATAAAAACGGGCCAAGAATACTACCCTGTGGAACTCCAGCGCCAATCGAGAACTCAGTTGTATTAAAACTTTGATATTTAACAATATAGCACCTGTTTGCCAAATATGACACTAGGACTGCGTGGATATTTTGTGGTAGGATTTGTCTGATTTTGTAAACTAGGCCCTCATGCCATACTTTATCAAAAGCTTGGTTAACGTCAAGAAATATGGCGGAACAGTATTCTCTGTGTTCAAAAGCATTTCTTATTTCGTTTGTTATTCTATTCACTTGCTCAATGGTTCCATGTTTTTCCCTAAAACCAAACTGGTGTGAAGGAATGAGATGATGATCTTGAAGGTAAGGCATAACCTTTTCTAAGACCACTTCTTCAAACAGTTTTGAGATGCAGGGAAGCAAGCTAATAGGTCTGTATGAAGATGGTAAGGTGGAATCTTTGCCGGGCTTCGAAATCATTTTAATTATTGGTTTTTTCCACTCACCGGGATAGTGGCCAAAATTAATTATAGCATTGAAGAGCCTGGTGATGAAAACTACAGCTGTTTGGGGTAAATTTTTGAGCATTATGGGAGTAATGGAGTCATGGCCAGGTGCTTTTCTACAAATAAGTTTATTTTTTATGACGTTAGCGACTTCAGTTGGAGTAATATGCATGTTAATATTTTGAGTGTTAATTATTTGCGGAGGCAGATCAGTATTGTTTGAAACACAATTGGGTTAAAATACTAGGCTTAGATGTTGTGCAAAAACATATGCCTTTTCATCATCACTTCTTGCCATTACTATCCCTTATAGGAGGCTCGGTCTCAATAGGATTTCTAAATACGCGGCTAGATTTCCATAGAAACGATTTATTAGTTTTGTTTGGAGAAAGGTTTTGAATAAAACTATAATGGTGATTATTCTGTTCTATAGAAAGAGCAGCTCTTATCTTCTTTTCGGCTTCCCTAAGTTTTATTTTTGATGCTGGGGACCTATATTTCTGCCATTCCTGTATAAGCCTTCTCTTAACCGAAACTAATTTTTCTATTTCAGCATTAGTAGAAAATCTATCTTTTCTTCTACTAATTGAATTTTTAGGCGTAGAGTTATTTGCTGCTGTAGTTAAAATGGAATTTATGACCTCAACAGCATCATCAACATGCTCTTTACATCCTATTGTATAATTTGTGTGGATATGTGTGCTTATATATTTTTTGTAATTAATCCAGTTTGTATAAGGAGTTGTAAGGGTAAGTGGTACCTCTCTATGCTTGGGTTTTTCAAAAATTTGTATGATAACAGGGGAATGATCAGATGATAACTCAAAACTTGTACTGACAGAAATTAAATCTCTGCGAATACTCTTGGTGACGGCAAAATCGATTAGGTCAGGAATTTTGTTGCGGTCCGCTGACCAATATGTAGGTTTTCCGGGAGAAGCAACATCCAGATTGCTATTTTTATTTATTGCGTTATACCTTTTTGATTATTAATGTGGGAGCCCCAGAAAATGTGTTTTGCGTTATAGTCTACTACGGCTGCTACAAATTTATCACCTAAAGTTTTAAAATAGTCCATAAACTGCGCCTCTGATACAGCAAAGCGGGGAGGACAGTAAACTGCAGATAAAGAAAGGTCTTTGCCATTACTTTGTAAGATAATTGAAGTAGCTTGTAGATAGTTTTGGGCATAAGACCCTAAGCAAGAATGTATGAGCCTTCTTCGAATTAGTATACCAGTACCGCCATGGGCTTTTCCGTCTGGGTGATTGGTTTTATGGAATATATAGCCTGGAATAGTGAAGTTATATTTATTTGTTAAGTGGGTTTCGGATAGAAGCATTACATCTACATCTTCCCGAGACAAGAAGTTTGAAATCTCTAGTTTATGTTGGCTTACGCCGTTTGCATTCCATGCGCAAATCTTTATAAGGCCTATAACTTGGCTAGGAGAGCAGTCAATAATTGGGTTTGCATTTCAACGATACGATCTAAAGATTTTTGCATGGCTATCATGAAGTGTGATAGGCTTTGAGTAAAATTAGAAATTATTAGCTCAAGGTTATTGTTTGGTTCTTGTGGGGTTAGGTGTTGCATTTGAGAGCCTGATTTTACAACATTAGCATAAGAAATAGCTGGTGAATATGGGTTGGCAGAGGACTGCTGGGGGGCAGAAGCAGCAGAGAACTGCTGGGGGGCAGAAGCGGCAGAGGTAAATAAATTTTAAGTTGGATTGCGAGTAGCTTGTTTAAGTAAAGTTACTCTCTGTTTTAGGCTTTGATATACAGGACAGCCTCTATAGTTAGCAGTATGGTTTCCATTACAATTGCTACATTTTTTGGAGCTTGTACTATTTTCCGCTTTTTTGGAGCATATGGAGCTGTGGTGGAGTTCACCACATGCGACACATACAGTACGGAGATTACAATAAGTTTTAGTATGGCCATACTTTTGGCAGTTTACGCATTGGACCGGCCCATTATATTTGTGGGGCTCCTCGACAGAAATTTTTCGGTGCAATAAATATTGCAACTTGTATATTGGATGCGTTTAATTTTTTTTGAGCTTGGCAGCATCTGGGAGTAGGTCTACCTTAAACATAGGTTGCGGAACCCTATCTTTATTTACAATGTTAATAACTGCTCTGGCATGGAAACCTTTTTCTTCGAGAGCATTTTTTATTTCAATTACGTCTAAATCAGATTCAATACCTTTAAGTACTACAGAAATACCTTTACTGCTTTTCAGCTGGTAAGTGTAATAATTCTTTTTTTTGGCTTCTAGATCACGTGCTAAAGTACGGTAATTACATTAAGAGGTTCTTCAACCATCCATCAATTTCTATTGATGGATTATCACAAAATACGAGATTTGGGGTTTTTTGAGGTTGCTAATTACGCATTACGCTTGTGGTGACGAGATATCCACCTAGCGGTGAAAATAGTAACTATATGTACACAGAGTGTTTATTCGGAATCTGCCATTTATTAATACTTAATAACAAGTAAATATTTTTTGTAATTATTATGAGGGTTAAAAAGCATATGATAATTGTCATGGCTTAATCAACAACCCCGATAGCACTAAGAAAGGTTGCGGGGGATGGGTGGGGGGAAGGGGGAGTGATGAGCCTTACAGCTTTTTGATCAATTATCAAATTCGTTAATCGTAATTAGCTAAGTTATTGATTTTGTAGAAATATATCAATGAAAATTGACTTTTTGTTGTCACACTGTCCGCCATCTTGGATCCGCCATTTTGAATTTATAGTCTGAAAACAGTTTCTTCTTCAGAGATCCCAAAAACCCGCCCATGAAGTCGGTTGGTGAGATTTCCTAGCAGCATAACACATTTTTCGGCGATTTTTATCTTTTTTTTTAGTAGCACTTTCTTTTCAAACACGTTTTTTCAGGTTAGAAAGCTATTTTTTCGAAAAAGGCCAGAAGGCATCAAGAAATTGAGAAAATTTCCGATTTTTTCATATGCTTGAACATTTTTTTTTTCAAAACTGAAATGGGCAGAGGGGGTGGCCTTTTTGACAAAGAACTACCCATATATATCTATATATATAAAATTGATTTCCTCAATAATATATATATGTATATATATCCACCTGTATATTTATATATATATATATATATATAAAATATATGTAGAAACAGGGTTAAAATAATACACAACACGAATTATTTAACAATTTTAATTAGGAAGATTTGAGTTAATAAAATAATTAATAATACTTCAGTTAAAAATGATTAAATCGATGCACCGAACCGAACCGAACGACTGCCAAACTAAGACTGATTTCGCTCTCTCTCTCAGCATCAAATATTGCAGGGCACACTCGGCATAGCCGACCCCACAACTCGGCCATCCTGCTCAGTATTCGCCTCGAATGCGTCCTCGGAATCAATTAGGTCATCACTCAGCCATGGCTTCATAAATTCAGCACAACTCGTAGTTCGCTTCGGACCGTCACTCGTACCCACCTTAACGACATTATAGGAATTATTTTGTTTTACGCATGTTACCTCATATGGTCCTAAATATTTGGGTTGTAGTTTTGAACCACCACCAAGTTGGGTCCTTTTTATCGCCACTAGATCGCCCACCTTGTACTGACGAGCTGGTTTTCGCTTTCGATCATACGCCTTCTTATTTTCTAATTGGATCTTAAGAATTGACTCTTTAGCCCGTTTACGCAATTCATCTCGATCATCAGTAAACTGCTTTACCATCTCACCTTCAATTACTTCTTTGATGTGCAGTTCTTCTTTCGTTTGCATCTTGATGCCAATCATAAGCTCAAAGGGTGTAACTTGGGTGCTTCGGGTACATGTCGTATTAATTAGTTTTTGGACAGTGTTTACGTGTTTATACCACTTCGTTGGTTCGTTGAGGCTTAATTTTGCTAAAACGTTGCTAATCACCGCGTTTAGCCTCTCGACTTGACCATTTACCCTCGGAAGTCCCGTCGTTATAAGAAAGTGATTAATATTCTCGCCTTTACAATACTGCTTAAAATCTTCACTGGTAAATGCTGAACCGCGATCCGAAATTATGTTTATCGGATTCCCAAAAATACAACTTTGTTGTTCCAATCTCTGAATTAAATCTTTCGAAGACGTCGTTTTCACCGGATACAGCCAACAGAATTTCGTAAATGCATCGACCACTGCCAGAATGTGTTTGTAAGATTTGTTTGTCGATTCAAGTGGACCCAAAAAGTCAACATGGTATGTATGTAACGGAACGTCACCTTTATTGATGGGATGGAGTTCACCCTCCATTTTACCTCGTTTTCGATTAAGCAATATGCAATGTAAACAACAAGCAATTATCTTTTGAATTTTTGCGTCTAACTTTGGTATATAATACTCTCGGCTTATAATTTCTTCCGTCTTTTTGACAGCGAAATGACCTCTGTCATGTGCCTGTCGGATGATATTCGTCTGCATACTTACAGGTATTACTATCAACTATTTTTCATCTTTCAACTTGTAAAGTATGTCACCTTTTATAAAGTAATCGTTGTATTCTAACTTTTCTCGGAGGATCTCTATAATAGCTGCTAATTCGCCATCTTTCATTTGCGCGTTTCGTATCTGCGCAGAAATATTCGCTTCATCAATTAGCATGACCGGATATCGGCTTAATGCGTCCACGTGGCGCATTTGCGAACCAGAACGATGTTCCACCTCATAATCGTACTCCTCAAGTAATAAAACCCAGCGTGCAACACGTGTGCATAGGTCTTTCTCTTCCAACGTTTTAGTAAATGCATTACAGTCAGTTACGAGCTTAAAATGTAGACCAAGCAAATACACGCGGAATTTTTTTAAAGCCTCGATTACAGCTAACACTTCCAATTCGTAGCTTGAGTACTTCTTTTCGGCATCGGTTGTCTTTTTACTCATGTAATAAATTGGATGTAGGCATCCATCATCGGGTGCCCTCTGAAATAAAACAGCTCCGTATCCATGCATTGAAGCATCTGTATGGACTTCAGTTTCAAGTCGTTGGTTGAAAATTCTTAGCGTTGGGTTGCTACACAAAGCATTTTTTATAACATTAAATGAAGCTACCTGTTTATCCTTCATTTCAAATTTTCGATCCCTTTTTCTCAAATCAGTGAGCGGTTTTGCCATCGTTGAAAAGTCGGGTACAAATTTTCGGAAATAGTTTGCTAGACCGATGTAACTTTCGAGTTCTTTCAAGTTCTCTGGCATTTTAAATTTTTTAAGTGCCTCTACTTTCGCTGGTGCTGGTGAAACTTTATGATTTTCAATAACATGCCTCAAGAATTCGACACGTCGCTTCAAAAATTGGCATTTCTTAAAATTTATTTCCAAACCATAATCTCTACATAGGGTGAAAACTTCTTCGAGACGTTGTATAGCCTGTTCTTCGTTATCAGCTGGTATGATGATGTCATCAATGTATGGCAATGCTATGCCGCGTCTGGCAAAATCACGAAAAATTGAATTTATATACCTTTGGAATACTCCAGGAGAGTTGGATAAACCAAATGGCACCTTCTTGAATTGGTACTGGCCATTGTGTATTACAAAAGATGTGTATTTTCTGCTACTCAGTGCTACGTTCACATGGAAAAAGCCATTCTTCAGATCAATTGTGCTAAAAATCTTCGCATTTTGTAGCCGATCCAGTTGATCCTCGATCAATGGTAGTGGAAACCGATCTTTTAGTATAACTTTGTTGATCCGCCTATAATCAACGCAGAGTCGTGGTGTGCCATCTCGTTTTCGTACCAAAACTACAGGACTGCTGTATTCTGAGTCGGATTCTTCGATGATACCATCCTCAAGCCATTCATCAATTTGCTGTTCAACTATACTTCTTTCTGCAATAGGCAGTCTGCGTGGTCTTGCTGAAATTGGATTATCGTCTTTTAATAAGATTACCATCTCAACATTCGGCGATTTAATTTTGCATGGTGCATACTGGCCATACTCATTACTTTTTTCTTTGCAGCTTCATTCACGGAAATATCAAAATCAAAATTTTTCTCGGTATCATCATGAACATCAATTTTTACAATATTTTGCATTTCATCATTTACGTTGTCACTTTCGAACTTTTTTATCGTTAAACCCGTAGGATTAATTTTAATTTCTGCCTGCATGCATATTTCAGTGCCAATAATAACTGGTGTATCCAAACAATTATTCGGTACAATTTCAAATTGTAAATAAAAAGTGTAATTGTCCATCTTTACATTTAGTGCAACACGACCCATAGATTTCACTTTGTTTTCATCTTTTTTGTTGCCAAAGCCGATCAAATAAATATTTGATTTCACAAGTGTGCAATCCTTTAATTGCCTAAAAACTTTGTCAGTCATGACATTGAATTTGCTGCCTGTGTCGAATAATGCATGGACTGTTGCGTTGCCGATCGTAACTTCTTTAATCATCGTATTTTTGAAATCGCTTATTATATTCATGTTTGCTTCATTATTCTTCTTTTTTGGACAATTTTTTGAAATATGGCCGAAGTTATTGCACGCAAAACATTTAGTGCCTTTTCCTTTGTTCTTGCACTCATTTGCTTTGTGCCCATATTCTCCGCAATTGTAGCATTTATCATTCGTATTTTTCTTATTTTCATTTGCACTCTTCACGTCGTTGTTTGGCTTTTTGTCATTTCTCATAATTGCGGATTTGTTTTTATCGCGCAAAACTTCGTAAAATTAAAATTTTTCTTTGAAATCGCTCATGTCCTTAGCACCGTACAATATGGACTTGTTTATGTTTAAGTCACTTATGCCATTAATGACGTATTGCATTAAAGCATTGTCTTCTATTCTTCCACGGCTGGCAATATTTTTCATTTCAAAAAAATATTCACGAACGTTCTCTTCTCTTTTCATTTTCCTTTCAACGAGTTACTTGTGCAACAAAGCGCTGTTGACCGTCTTTCCAAATTCATTTAAGAGCGCGTCTTTCAATCTCTCCCACGATGCAATATTTCTTTCGCTGCACACAAACATTTTCGCTGGTCCTCGTAAAGACTTTTTTGCAAATACAAATTTTTGCAATTCACTCCAGTTCATGAGTTCTGCCGTCTCTTCAAATTCACTCACCCATACTTCTACAGAAGTATTCTCGCTACCATCGTATGTGCGTATAGTGTCCTCGACGTCTCTAAAGCTCATAACAAATTTTGGTGTCTGTTCTGCGTTTGCGCTTATCATATTATTTTGAATATCGTTGCTGTTGCTATTGTTGCTGATTCCGCTGCGCAGTTGGCTTCGTTGATTTGTGCGTGTACTTTTCCTTTCGGTGTTTTGTTTTTTAGCGTCGTTGCCTTCTCTTCCCTCTAACAAACTATGTGTTTGCATGGCAAAGCCAACATCGTCATCGTTTTCGCCATCGTCGTTTTCGCCATCGCCGTTTTCGCCATTGTCGTTTTCTTCCTCACGATCGTCGTCACCATCGCTCTCCTCGTCGTCATCTTCGTCGTCGTCGTCGTCGCCATCGTTCTCGAAGGTTCGAAGAAAAGTAAAAACATGCGCCTTTACGTCGTCAACAGAATGTTTCAACCCCAAAATTGAGCATATGACAGCTAAATCTGCTTCTGTTAAATTTAAATTTACATACTTCATTTTATTTTTGTATTTTTCGTCGTTTGAGTCAAAGTCGAAACCGCTGAATTCGCGTAGCCTGCGTCGATTCAATCTGTCGCCTTCATTCTCAAAAATATATTTATGCAACGCCGTTATGTTCGCTTTACTAGCGTTTTTAATATTTTTTAAAATTTTTTAGTTGCTACTCAACAATGCAGCTTGAGCCATTTTTATATATTTTTTTTAAATTTAACTGTCGTTTTCCGTCACTTGTGCTCTTCGCACACAAAAGAAACGCGTCGTTTTTTCTTTTGCAGCTTTGTAGCACGCTGTACGATTTTTTCGTTTTTTATGTTTAGATTTTATCTCGGGCGAGCCCCCAAAATATGTAGAAACCGGGTTAAAATAAAACAACACGAATTATTTAACAATTTTAATTAGGAAGATTTGAGTTAATAAAATAATTAATAATACTTTAGTTAAAAATGATTAAATCGATGCACCGAACCGAACGACTGCCAAACTAAGACTGATTTCGCTCTCTCTCTCAGCATCAAATATTGCAGGGCACACTCGGCATAGCCGACCCCACATATATATATATATATTTACGTAAGTACTAAAAATTTGTATATTGAATAAATTGAAATTCGTGAAAAAAGCATTTAAAAATAGAAAAATCGAGATAAAAACAAAACGGCTAAATATGCGATTTTGATTTTTACGGGAAAATTCTCACGAAATACTCCTCTAACACACACAAAAAGAAAACTAGAGGTGCAAGAAAGTTGAGGTTCAATTTAATCGAGGAGCACCGTGTGTTGACATGTACACACAAGCCCCATTTCAGCTGTCCACACTAGCCCCTTTGTGTTTTTTTATACAAAAACATTTTTTTTTAAACTTATGGTAAACTTTATTAAAAATAATTTCAATTATTTGAATAAACACTTGCTTAAGTTGTATTATATATTTACACTTTACTTACTTACTTGGGTGGCCATAACAACCCGTTACCGGGTTACGGCCGACCTCAAAAGCTCTCTCCAGGCGCCTTTGCTTCGCGCGCGCCTTCTCCAATCAGGCACACCAAGCGTGGATAGGGTTTCTTCGGCTTGGTCTTTCCATCGGAGGCATGGTCTTCCTCTCCGTCGTCGCCCAGCGGCTTCCGCATCAAACACCTTTTTCGCCGGAGCTTCTTCGTCCATACGCACAACATGTCCCAGCCAGCGCAGACGTAGGATAGTGATGCGCTTGACTATGTCGATGTCATTGTAGAGCTCGTACAGTTCATGGTTCATTCGAATACGGTAGTCGTCGCCGACGCGAACAGGACCGAAGATTTTGCGAAGAATTTTTCTCTCAAACACCCCAAGTGTGGCTGCATCGGTCTGCGACACAACCCATGCTTCTGCACCGTAGAGTAGCACGGGTAAGATGAGCGTCTTGTAGAGTGTCAGTTTTGTCGGGCGAGAGAGGTCTCTACTACTCAATTGCTTACTGAGACCGTAGTAACACCTATTAGCAAGAGTGAGTCTTCGCTTTATCTCCAAGCTGATATCGTTTTGAGTATTCACGGCGGTGCCAAGGTAGGTGAATTCCTTGACAACTTCGAAAGTATAGCTGTTCGCAGCAATGTTGGATCCAATGCGCCGCGTCTCCCTGCTTGTGGACAGCATATACTTTGTTTTGCCCTCGTTCACCGTCAAACCCACCTTCGCTGATTCTTTTTCGATAGCAGAAAATGCAGCAGTAACATCTCGCTTACAACGTCCAATGATATCAATATCATCGGCATATGCAAGGAGCTGGACACTTTTGTAGAAAATAGTGCCATTACGATGAACACTGGCTTTTCGCAACACCCCTTCTATCAAAAAGTTGAAGAGGTTGCAGGATAGTGGATCGCCTTGTCTGAAACCTCGTTCGGTATCAAATGGTTCGGAGAGGTCCGTTCCTACCCTGACGGAGCTGGATGTGTTGCTCAACGTCATTCTGCAAAGCCGCACTAGCTTCGCAGGTATACCGAACTCAGACATGGTGGCATACAGGCAATCCCGTATCGGGCTATCGAAAGCAGCCTTAAAATCGATAAAAAGATGATGGGTATCGATCTGTTTTTCGTGGGTTTTTTCCAGGATTTGACGTAGTGTGAAGATCTGGTCTATGGTGGACTTACCAGGTCTAAAGCCGCACTGATAAGGCCCAATCAGTGTGTTGGCGAACGGCTTAAGTCTTTCACACAGTACGGTCGACAGGACCTTGTATGAGATGGCAAGAAGACTGATTCCCCGGTAGTTTGCGCAAATTGTAGGGTCACCTTTCTTCAGTATAGGACAAAGGACACTGAGATTCCAATCGTCGGGTATGCTTTCTGCTAGCCATATTTTGCAGATGAGTTGATGCATGCACCCTATCAGCTCATCGCCACCGGTCTTGAACAATTCAGCAGGCAGGCCGTCAGCACCGGCCGCTTTGTTGTTCTTAAGTCGCTGTATCGCAACTCGTACCGCGTCATGGCTAGGTGGTGGTACGTCCACACCATCGTCGTTGATTGGTGGCATCGGGTTAGTTTCTCCAAAGGCGGGATTGGTGGAGTCATCGCCAGCAAGCAGCTTGGAAAAGTGTTCCCTCCATAATCTCAGTGTACCTTGCGTATCCGTAACCAGATTTCCGTGTTCATCTTTACAGGTAGATGCTCCGGGCTTGAAACCTTGGGTCAGACGCTTGACTTGTTGGTAAAATTTTCGAGCATCATTCCTGCCTCGTAGCACTTCGAGTTTCTCACGCTCACGCCTTTCCTGCTCTCGTTTCTTGCGTCTGAAAAGGCGCCTCTCTTCCTTTCTCTTTTCCCGGTAGTTTTCGCGTACGGCTCGCGTTGCGGCTGACTGCAGTGTTCTTTTGTATGCGGCGTTTTTCACTGCAGTAGCTTCGCGACACTCCTGGTCATACCATTGATTTCGCGGAGGTGGGCGTCGGAAACCAATTACTTCCTCAGCGGCAGAGCGCATGGAGCGGGAAATATGCGCCCAAAGTCCACCGGCATCATCGGGTAGAGAGTCAGGTTGAAGGAGCAGTTCTGAGAGGTGAGCGGAATAGGCTTCGGCCGTCCGATGTGATTGCAGTTTAGCGACGTCCAGCTTTCGTTGCATACCAGAGCGTACATCCTTTGCATTGCACAGCCGCATGCGTATCTTGGCTGCAACAAGATAGTGATCGGAGTCAATATTGACTCCACGGAACGTACGAACGTCTAGCACGCTGGAAGCATGCCTTCCGTCGATCACAACATGATCGATTTGGTTTTGTGTTTTCTGATCAGGGGACAGCCAAGTGGCCTTGTGGATGTCGAGGTGTTGAAATCTGGTGCTACTTACTACCATGTTTCGCGCCGCGGCGAAGTCAATCAGCCGTAGACCGTTGTTTGAGGTGGTCTCATGGAGGCTGAACTGACCGACAGTGGGGCCAAATATACCTTCTCTTCCGACCTTTCCGTTGAAATCCCCGAGTACAATCTTAACATCGTGGGCCGGGCAGCGGTCATATACTTCCTCGAGTCTCGCGTAGAAGGCATCTTTGACCACATCGTCCTTTTCCTCCGTCGGGGCGTGCGCGCAAATCAAGCTGATGTTAAAGAATCGAGCTTTGACGCGGATCGTAGCCAACCTTTCGTTCACAGGTGTAAACCTGGAGATATGGTGGCGAAGTCTCTTGCTTACAACGAATCCGCATCCTAATTCGCGCCTCTCCGCATGGCAGCTGTAGTAGATATCGCAACTTGTTTGGTTAGAGCAACCTTGTCCTATCCATCTTATTTCCTGGATGGCGGTGATATCAGCCTTAATTTTTTTGAGGGCATCCGCCAATTCGATAGAGGTACCTTCCCTATTGAGGGTCCGGATATTCCAGGTGCATATCCTTAAATCATAGTCCTTTTTTCGTTTGCAGTGGTCGTCAACATTGAGGGGTTCTTTATCCGAGGCTTTTTTAGTTTTCATTGGATTCTTTTTTTTTACGTGGCGGGTACCAAACCCTGCGCACAACCCATTTTACTTCCAGGGAGGACGCGCTGCACACATTCGCTCACTATCTCAGCGGATGCAGAGATAGCTACCCAGATGGAGCCAGCGGGGAGGCTGTGTGTCAACTTGCTAATGGTTGGCTCAGAGATCGCTCTGGCAATCCCCAGGTGGAAAGCAGTCAGAAACTTTACTCTGATCAACCAAAAGCCAATCCATCCTTTACACTTTAGTAAAAGTATAATTAACTTTTGAGTGTCACTGAAATAGAGGAAAAACAAAAAAATTACTTTTTGTTGTGCAAAACACGTCTGGTCTTGTTACCATGAAACGGTGAACTGTATACAAACGATTTTTTTTTTGTGATGGAGAATGCAAAAGCCTACTTAAAAAAAATTCAACGGAAAACATCGATTCAAAAAGGCTCGAGACTTTCGATTTGTCCACACTAGCCCCCAGTCCAAACTAGCCCCCCTCTCCCCTACTCAATGTTCCATGCTTTGCTAACATGATATTATCTTGGATCTTTTCAATTTCATCCTGAATTATTTTTAAATCTGAAGTCAGTTAAATAAAAAAGATTGGTTTCAAAACTGATCTGCGTTGCGTTTTTACTATTATAAAATTCTTCCCAAGCTTACAATTAAAAGTAACGAAATTGCAAACGTCACTTGAGCTTGAACCAAAAGTAACCAGGGGTGAAAATTAAAATCTCTACTTCGAAATTTTTGTAAAAAAAATAATTTTTATTTATTTAATTTTACATTAGTCACTTAACAATTTTTACATCTTAACTAATTTGAATCAGTTTTATACACTGGTCTAATTGAACTGGACTGAGCTGTCGATTTACAATACCAAAGGCTTTTATGCCATTTTCTTCCTCTTCTTCTAATTCAATTCTTAATTTGTAACTTAAGATTATTGCACTTTAAGTTCCTATGGTATTTCTATTTCTGGTTTTGATAACTAAAATGAGGATGTGAAGGATCTATTTTTCCCTAATGTTGGCTTTATTTAAAGCTCGCCATGAGCTATCACTTTCTTAGCCTGGCAAGGCTGCAAGGCAATGTAAGAGCCTGGTAAGGCTTCTAGGAATGTCTTTAGCAAAAATTAAAACACTTTCAATGCTTTTGAAAGATCTCATTAAAATCTATATTTTATCGTAAATTACTTTATCTTTTATACATTTTTTTAGTTGAGTGAAAAGAAACAATTTTTCTTTTTAATCATTATCCAAAAGTTCATACTCATCATAATTGTAACACATTCCATGAATCTGGAACACATTAAAATTAGCTCAAAGTAAAACGAAGACCAAAGAATAGTAGTGGAGTTTTGTTACATTCATTTGCTTTGGCTTTTTGTGTGGCGTCAAATGAATGGCACACTTATGTTGTGCATTTCCTAATATGTGTCAATCAGTCATTTATTAATGCACAAATTATTGGCCATGGTAATGTATTGCTATTTGACACTAGCACGCTACAAACATTGTGTTGGTCAAAGCTATTTATGCACAATGGTTGGTGCGAGCCCTACACTTAGCAATATGTACAACAGGCCAACTAAACCATGCAAATTAAATTTTTTACCGGGGGTTTAGTTAAAAAAAACTTTATTTAACATTTCTTTTTCTTAACACTTTTTAATATAATATTTTAAAACTGAACTTAAGACTTAATACTGCTGCAAAACTGAGACTGGACTGAACTGAGCTGCTGTATAATTTTTGGTTTCATATTTATAATGAATTCTTCTTCTTCTTAGTGAGCTAAAACTTATTCTTTTAATTCTATTTTGTTGCACCTAACCGGGACTTTGGACGAAGTTGTAATTTAACTACTAAATTCATTTCACACGGATCGAATGTAATTTATTTTATTAGAATATGATAATTTAGGATATAAATGTTTATTTCAAAGTAACTAAGAATCTCCGTTACCGAAAGTGTAACTTGAAGAGTAAGACATGGAATGACTGAGAATTTATAAACACTGTTTAGGAATTTAGATTGTTTATATTTTGCATAAGTGGACAGTGTTCCCCCTTTGTTAAAATGAAGCGTCCTGATTCATTGTAGTAGTTAATTCATCTGATTGTAATTCATTGAACGTAATTGATTCTTTTTCATGTCTTTTATTTTTAAACAATTGGTAAAATTTAAATGCTTTATAGGAAATGTAAATTATTATTAGCAACGTTATTATTGTGGATAAAGTCCAAATTGTGCTATTCTTGGAATAACCTGTTTCTATTAATAGATTAATATTTTCGAAATTTGTATCAATAATTTCTGGTTCATAATACTTAAGTATTTCATAGTTATTTAAATAAGTGTTCTTAATATAATTGATTAAAATATCCTTTTGGTTAAAATATGTTTCATTATCTATTTTTAATTCATTGTTATATGTAACTAAGTAAATTCCTACGAGTTTAACATCATTTAGTAAATGTTTACCGGATAATAAAATTACACCATCTGTAATTATTTCTACTTCTTTATTTTCTTCCTTAATTTTATTACAGTTTAATTAAGCAGTTTTCTTCATTTTTAAGTTTACAATATGTGTTTGTTAATTCTTTTTTGCAATTTTCAACATTGTTATATTTGTTGTGGCATTTTAAAATTTCTTTTGGTATTATTAGTATAGAATTATTTTGGCTGATGGCCCTAACTTCATAAAATTTACATAACTTATCAGTTATTGGATAATTTATATAAATGACAATTATATCTTGATTCTGTATTATTTTAAATTTTGAAACATCGAGTAAATCTATTATTGTAACTCTTTCATGCTCATGTTTTGTGATTTCTTGTATTTCATCTAGATGCAATATCATGGGACTCAAAATTCCAGTTTCAGCTAATGTTATGGCGTGGATTACGTTATGCAATTCATTAACAATTAATTGATTCCTTCTTTTGGTCATTAATCTAGTTTGAGAAATTTCGGGCATTCTATTGATTGCGTTATTAAGTTGTTGAATGGCTTTAAACATTTGCGAGTTTGTTATAAACTGTTTATTATTATTTTGTATTAATTCATTTAGTTTTGTGTCAATTTTAATCATGTCTTCATGATCTGGTGTACCTGCTATCCATTTCCAAATGATTTCCATTTCGTTAATACCTTTTTTGTTTCTATTACGGTTTTTCCCTTTCTTAATTTGACCTTTTTGCTTTTGTAATTGACTTAACAATACTTCTATTAATTCAATTTCTAAATCGGATTCAACTTCTTCTGAATAACCTTTCTTTGTGTCAAATATGTTTTTTACTACATTTCTTTTTGCTTTATATGTTTCTACTATTTCTGTGTAATATGTTACGTTAGTAATATGGAAAATTTCTCCATATTCTTCGTAAATAACTGCCTTCTCATTTTCGATTAAGATGTAATCGTCTCTTGTATAATCTACTATGTCTATTACTTCTGCTCCTATTAGTATTATCAAATTTAAAAGTATTAGTAGTTGCATCTGCAACGAAATAAAACAAAGTACTTATTATTTTTCAAATAAATGTATTTTAATTTTTTTATTTTTTTATTCTTATTTCCTAGAAAATAATTATGATTTGATATTATCTTTATGTACCACTCTATTTCTACTATTTATAATAACTTTATTCCCTAAGTTTTCTTTCACTTTTTGTTTCTTGTATCTGGGACGTAACTTATTTCTTTCTCCAATTATCTTTTCATATATTTTCTGTCCTACATGGTACTCTTTATCTCGTCTATTCTTATTATGTGTTTCTAACATTTTTTCTTGTGCATTTTTTAGATTTTGAATTAATCCTTTGTGTTCTATTTTATTAAATGAAACCTCATGTGGTCTTCCATTAGTTACTGAATGAATAGTTTTATTATATTGTTGTGCTGCTCTAATGATTGACTCTAAATCACTTACTAAATTAAATTCTTGTTTTATGCAACGTGCTATTTCTATTATTGTTGAATGTACTCTTTCAACTTGACCATTTGACGTACTATGTCTAGGATCACAATAGTAAATTTGTATATTCATTCTTTCCATTAGCGATTTAAATTGTGTGGTAATGAATCCGGGCTCATTATCTAATATTATGTTTTTAGCGTCGGGAAATGATTGTAAGATCTCTAGAACTTTTTCTTCTAAATTAGATTTATCTATTATGTGTTTTACTATTAAAAATTTCGAGTATGAATCTATACAAGTTTTGAAAATTAATCTTTCTGCATAAAAAATATCAATGTGTAATTGTTCCCCTTCTTTGTTTGGAATTGGTGCCTCACCAATTGGTACCTTTATTGGATGTCTATCAAATTTGTTTACGTTACAAATATCACAATTTCTTACATATTCTTTGAATTTTTTCCTCATTTGGGGCCAATAATAAAAACTTTCAATTTTTTTAATGTTTTCTTTGGATTACGATGTGCTCTTTGATGTGTTTGTTCAATAATTGTTCCTTGATCTTCTACAGTAAGTATATCCTGCGGAAATTTTTTTGTATGAACAAATTTCATATTAAATGTACTTAGTAGTAATTCTTTTATTTCATATAAATCTTCGGTTGTGCAATGTATCGCGGTTACTAAATTTGGTCTTAAATATTGTTTCAATATGTTAACTAATCCTTCAATTGTCGAGTATTCAATTATATGTCGTGTATTACCAAATATCTGTATTTGTTCATGTATTGTGTCAAGTGTCCCTGGGTTTTTATTTATTAATAGTTGTTATTTAAATTCATTTAAGGGTTTGTTAGTTTCCCTAATAGTTCTGTGATCGCTACTTTCCGCGGAGTGTTGGGTTGAATGAACCGAAGATGAGTCACTTGTTAAAATATTTAACGACTGTCTTGATAATACATCTGCTACTACGTTTGTAGCACCTGGTTTGTAAATTATTTTTGGGGCGAATTCTTCTATAAAAGCGTGCCATCGTTTCATTTTTGCGTTGGGGTTTCTTGTTGAAACTGCGAATGTTAATGGTTGATGATCTGTATGTATTTCTTAATCTGATACGCCATAGAGATAATTACGTAGATTCTTTAATGCCCAAACTATTGCATATAGTTCTTTTTCATTGGTCGCGTATCTCTGTTCTGTGGGACTTAATGTTTTTGAGATAAATGTAATTGGTTTTTTATCTTGAGACAAAACTGCGCCAATTGCTATATTTGATGCGTCGGTTGTAAGTATAAACTTTTTATTGAAATCAGGTTGATATAATTCAACTTGAGTTTTTAAATATAATTTTAATTTATCGACACTTGCTATTCCTTCATTATCTAATATAATTTCCGTATTTTTTAATTTGCATTGGGAAATTCTCCCATTTTCTCCAGATAGATGTTTTGTTAGTGGTTTTGCAATTATAGCATAATCTTTAATAAATTTACGATAGTAACCTGTTAATCCTAAAAAGCTTCTGAGTTGTCTTAAGGTTTTTGGAATTGGAAATTCCGAAATTGTTTCAACTTTCTTTGGGTCTGTTTTAATTATATTTTGAGCAACTATATATCCTAAGAATTCTACTTTCTTTTGGTAGAATAACGATTTTTCTAATAATATTTTCATATTCGCCTTTCTTAATGTTTCTATTATTATTTGTAAATGTTTTTTGTGTTCCTCAATGTCTTTTGAAAATATGATTATGTCGTCTATGTAAATGTGACAAAACTTTCCTATAAAGTCACGTAAAATATCATCCATTGCTCTTTGAAATATGCTTGGGGCATTTTTTAAACCGAATGGCATTCTCAAGTATTCGTATTTGCCATTATTGACAGAAAAAGCTGTCTTTTCAATATCTGTTTCTTTCATCAAGATTTGATGAAATCCTGATTCTAAATCTATTGTTGAGAATATTTTTGATTTTCCTAAATTTGACGAAATAACGTTTACGTCTGGTATAGGAAATTTATCTGTGACGGTTTGTTCATTTAATTTTTTATAATCTATAACCATTCTTAATTTGGGTGTTCCATCTTCATTTATACTTTTCTTTGGTACAACCCGTATAGGTGAGTTATAAGGACTTCTGCTTTGCCTTAATATTCCTTCTTTCATTAATTTTTCTATTTCTTTATTAACAAAAGTATTTGTTGAGAGTGGATATGGATATTGTTTGCTCCATATCGGTGTTTCAACTACCGTTCTTATTTCAGCTCTAACGTCTGTTCTAAAGGGTAAACTCATATTAATTTTTTTTATGAGCTTTACTTATTCCCTTAATTATTTCATTCCTCAATTTTCTATATTCATTATTTTGCTCAACTGGTATTTCAGAATTCAAATTTTCCAAAATATTTTTGTTTAATAAAGCGGAATTGTTCGTCGCTGGCGTTGTAGAAAGTTTCTTTTCCACATTATTATTATTTTTATTCGAATTGGATACTACTACCTCATTATTTTCCATTTCCGAAATGTACTTTATATCATAGTATTTATCCTTATGTTTTATTTTACTGTTTTCAAAATCTAATTGTAGATTATTTTTTATAAAATTCATGCCTATCAAAAGATCGCATTCTAAATTAGGTAGTTCGTAAAATCTTTGTCTTACGTCAAAAAGATTAAATTCTGAATAATAATTAATTATTGTATAACCATTCACTATTCTTACACGTTTTTTTATTGGTAATATTTCTTTTTTTAAACAAAAATTTGGTCTACAGTAGCAATTCGTTGCTCCTGTATCAATTATAACTTTTACTGGTTTTCCGATGTCTTCGTAGGTTCCGATGAGGTAGGGAAAGCTAGTTTCCCTTGGTTTTCCCCTAAAAAAGCATTTTCGTTTAAATTGTTTACTCTTTCAGTTTTTTGCTGTGGTACCTGAACACTATCGGGTTGTTTTTCTAATGGTATTTTTTGACCTTGATAATTTTGGAAATTTCTTTGATTATAATTTCTATTGAACCTATTATAACCTCTGTTATAATTGTTATTATAATTAAATTTTGGCCTATTCGAAGTTTGAAGTGATTCATCAACTTCCATTGGTTCAGGGTTTTCTTTTTTCTTATTTTGTGTATACCATGGTGACCAAGCTTTTCATCCGTATTGTTCCTAGGGTTGTTTGGATTTAAATTAATTTTACTTTTCGGAAAGCGAGTTAACTTTATATTAATTACTATTTATTTTTATTTATTTTTTTATTTTTAAACTAATTTTACAAGCTAAATTTAAAACAAAACTTAACTCTACTGAAGTTAGATTGAATCTGTTCTTTCTGAAGAATATATTGAGTGACTTTTAATAATTTTCTTTTTGTTTTATTTTCTTTGTTTTTTTTATTCGTACCATATCAAAGTGATATGATACTCAAAGCAAATCGTACTACGGATGTGTAGCAGACGCTTGGTCAGCATTTTGCTGCTGTAAATTCTGAAGAAATATAATATTTTTGTTTATTGCGACACCGAAATGTGTGGTGCCAGCTCGGTAGGAATCGTTAACATCTGTTTCGTTAACTCTTCCCCCTTTAAATGTGGACGTCCTCGTTCACCTTTGGAATTCTCCGTTAGTATTTCTTGAAATCTTTCCTTATGATCATTTTCTGTAGATTTTAAATTTACTGTTTTTGATATATTGCATAATTTTCGCTTTATAAGGAGGCATCCCAGAATTATGATAACCACTGTTATGAGCGATGAATTTGTATAAAACTTCCACTCTATATCTTCGTTTATCAATTCTATTTTTTCTGTGTTGTTCATATTTAACTCCTTCATGAGTTCGAGGGACAGTATTTCTTGAGTTGATGAGTAGATTTCTTTTGTTTGAACAACGGCTGGCATTGGTTCGAGCATCACTTTATTGGAGGAGATGTATTCTTCATTGTTTACAATTACTGTGAGATTTTCATATTGTATGATGAATGTTCCGGTCAGATTAATGCTTTCGTTGTCAATTTTAATTGATCCATTAAAATTATTTAAAAGAAGAGTACCGGGGCTAAGTTCCTCTATCATTGGAATATGCTGGTTATTCGTTATCGAACATGAAGTCGTTTTTCCTTGTAAAAGTTGTACGGTGCAGCTATCTTTATTTAATGTAACAATACTATTCTTGTTGCAAATAGATAAATTATTAAAAGTCTTACAATTTTGTGTTATTCCGTAAATTTCATTATTACATCTTATGATATTTTCATATGGTATTTTCATAATGATTTTATTTCTTTTTATTGGTTTTAATTTTATTACCTTACAATTTTCTTTATTTGTAATAGGCAAATTAATAAGAAACATTATATTGGTTGTATTTGATGCAACCTTTACTTCGGCAAATTGAAGTGATTCTTCTATATTTATAATGGGTATTTTATCATTTTCAATAACTTTTTCCAATTCAAAGATTTCCTTATTTGATAACAAAAATGAGTTTATAATGTTGGCCTTTGCCCAATTAATTCCATTTTCAATGTTTGTTATTTCATTTCTTAACATTTGTAACTTAAATTTCAAATTCATTCCTATAACTAATTGTGCAGTATCACTGCTCTTAAAAAATGATATAATTCTATTATTACTTTTTGTTATGTTATTCATTCTTTCAATTAAATTTTTATTAATAACAACTTGTTCGTTATTATTGTCTAACAACTTGTTTATATAACTTTGAATAACGATAAGGTCATGGTGGTCAGGACTTCCTGCCAACCATTTCCATGCCTTTCCTAGTTCATCTAGGGCTCTTTTATTGGTTTTTGTTGGTCGGATGCGATTAATACAGGATTCAATTTGAGTTATTTCTTGCTGGATGAAAGGAAGGAAGGGATTGTTGATGTGGATATCGGTGTTGACAAAACTTGTTAAATTTTTTAAACTTTCTTCGTAGGTTGCCATTTCTATAACGTGGATTAATTTAAAAGTTCCCTTTTGGATCTTAGAAATTCCGATTTCGAAGGTTACTATTGGAGAATTCGTATAATCCAAAATCCGATATTCAGCTCTGCATAGAGCGAACAAAAATCTGAAATGTGTAAATTCAATTCCGAATTAAACTTTTGTGAATTATGTTCCCTTTCATTGTTAAAACTGTGCTTGGATTGTTTTCTTTAACTATTTCTTTTCTATATCTCGCTGAACCTTTATTTCTCGGTTTTTTATCTCTTCTCACATAAATGACTTGTCCTTCAATATAATCTTTATATGAATCCCGATCTCTGTTGTGGTAGTTTAAATCTGCTTCTTGTTTTTTCGTTAGGTTCCCTATATTGTTTTGTCTAAATTGCTCTAAAAGTTCCTGGTCAGTTGTTACTCTTGTGCCAAAAAATGCTTCTATAGGTCTTGCATGCGTCGTAGAGTGAATGGAATTGTTATATTTATAGAGTGTTTGGTGTAAAAGGTCAGAAAATGAGGAAAATGTTTTTTCCGCCTTGACGCATCGTAACATTTCGCTAAGGGTAGAATGAAACCTTTCCACTTGTCCATTGACAGTGCTTACATATGGAGGGGCTCTAAAGATCTCTATTCCAAATTGGTCTTCTAGCATAAATTTTATCGGGGCTGCTGCTAATGATTTCTCGTTGTCAATAACAATACTTTTTGGGAAACCAAATGCTGTAACTAATTCTCTTAGAGGTTCTTTAATATCTTCCACCGCTCGTGAATTTACTATTTTTGCCATTGCATATTTTGAAAACTTGTCGATAGCTGTTAATATCTTTTTATTGTCCATATAGTATAAATCTATATGCACTATCTGTCCTGGGAATTGAGGGATTGGAGTAGCTTTAAGTATTGGCTTATTCGGGTGTCTTTCGTACTTTTGCTCTTTGCAGATACTACATTGCATTACTAGTCTATTAATTTTTGTTTGCATATTGGGGAAATAAAATTTCTTTAAGAGTTGTACTTTGTTTTCTCTACTATTCCTATGGGCTCGTTTATGTTCCTTTAATATTTCAGTCTCCTGTGCTGTTTCGTCAGTGAGATCAATAATTTTATCTCGTGCATATCTGATTTTGTAATTCCTAAAATAAGTTGGATAAATTTCCTGGATTTTTCCCAAAGTTCTATCGTCAGTGTAGATTCCATTAACTACAGATGGGTTCAAGGATTTTTTTAGAACACTAATAAGATCTTGTTGTGAATATTCTGTTTGGGTTATAGTGTGCCTATGATATGTAGGAAAAACAATTTCAAATTTGTAAGTAGGATCATTGTCTAAGTTCAAAAATATTTGGTTTTTGAAAACGTTTATAGGTGCGTTTGCAAATTGAATTAGATTATGTGATGAACTCTCATCACTATGTTGGGTAGCTGTCAAAGAATTAATTTGCGGTGGTCTGGAAAGGGCGTCAGCAACAACATTTGTTTTGCCTGGTTTGTATTGAAGAACATAATTATATTCTTCCAATGTCGCTTTCCACCTTTTCATTTTGCTATTATTGTTTTTATTGCTAAGAGCATATGTCAATGGTTGGTGATCTGTTACTATTTTGACTCTAGCTGAACCATATAAATAATTTCTTAAGTTATTCAAAGCCCAAATTATCGCGAGCATTTCTTTTTCATTCGTCGCATAATTTTCTTCGGCTTTATTTAATGTTCTTGAAATAAAAGCTATTGGTCGGTCGTCTTGGGATAAGACAGCACCAATTGCATAGTTTGATGCGTCCGTGGTCAAAGTAAATTCTTTGCGAAAATCGGGATAAGCTAGTATAATATCTTGACTGATTAATGAGTTTTTTATTTTATCAAATGATTCAATGGCAACATCATCGAGAAAGATTTCTTTTTTCTTTGATTGATTCTTAGGCATATTGCCATCTTCCCCCCTTAAAAGGGCTGTCAGGGGTTTTGCTATTTTTGAATAATCTTGTATAAACCGACGGTAATAACCGGACAGACCTAAAAATGATCTAAGATCTCTGACGGTTTTTGGTTTCGGGAAATTAAGTATAGCTTCTATTTTTTTCGGATTTGTCTTAATACCGTTATCTGATATAATAAAACCTAAGAATTCAACTTGTGTTTTGAGAAATTCACATTTGTCTAGTTGAACTTTCATATTTGATTCCTCCAAAGTTCGAAATACTTTCGCTACATTTTGAAGATGTTCCTCTTCATTCTTTCCGAAAATGAGTATGTCGTCTATATAGACGTAACATATTTTCCCTATATGCTCTCGTAAAATATCGTCTAGAGTTCGTTGAAAAATGGAGGGAGCATTTTTGAGTCCGAATGGGAGTCTAGTGAATTCGTATTTTCCATTACACACGGAAAATGAAGTTTTTTCAACGTCCTTCTCTTTTAATGGTATTTGGTGGAATCCACTCTTGAGGTCGATGACCGAAAATAGTTTATTGTTCCCAAGTTGTGTCAAAACATCATTAATCTCGGGTATGGGATATCTATCTGCTATCGTTACTTGATTTAGTTTCCGATAGTCTATCACGAGCCTAAATTTCCTTATTCCGGAAGAATCTATTTTTTTGGGTACAACCCAAACTGGAGAGTTATATGGCGACCGAGAAGGTCGTATAATGCCATTAGAGAGTAATTCATTGATTTGTTTCTCTACCTCGTCTTTGAGGGCAACTGGGTAAGGGTAACTTTTCGAATAAACGGGATCTTCCGTTGAAGTTCTAATTTCACCTTTTACTCTGGTTGTGTACGTCAGTTTTTCATCTGGTTCTAAAAATAATTTACGGAATCTTCTTGTGAGTTCCTTAATTGATTCTTTTTGTTTTTCCGTCATATGATCCGTTTTGATAGAAATATTATTAACATCTTGTGAAATCTGTTGATGTATTTTAATTTTTCTACCATTTTTAATAAGCATATAATTATATTCGGTGTATATAATTGCGGATAATTGCTTAAGGCTGTCATTTCCTATTATTGCATGGAAGGATTTAAGTGTTGGGAGTAAAAAGAATTTAATTGGAGTGCTAGGTTCACCGAAAAGATTTGCATAAACATGATGTGAGATTTGAATTGGCCCTCCTATTGAGTTGGCAAAAAATATTTCATCATTTTCCTTTGGGTTTTTTATTAAATTTGTCTGAATGTAGTTCTTGTTGGAACCTGTGTCTATTAGTATCTTTATAATATTTCCGTTATCTAGCTTGCATTTTATAAAGGGTAATGATGATTGGTTTAACCTAAAAAATGTATATCTGTATATTCTTCTGTTTGCAATTGTTGGACTTCCTGAACTTGTTGCACAACTTGCTCTGGAATTTCTCTCATATAACTTTCTAAATTTTGTTCATAAAAATTATTGGTATTTGCCAATTGCGGTGGATATTCTGAATTTGTTTCGACATGATGAATTTGATCGTTGTTATTATCCACCAGATTTGATGGATGCTGTTGTTGAGTTTGAAAGTTATTTTGTGTGGTTTGTTCATAAATGTAATTGTTTGGAATTGGGAGTGGATGTTGTGGATAAACATGGAAATTCCTTTGCAACTTCGGTTGTTGCTGAAAATGTTGCGTAGGTTGTAAAGGCCTTTTCCCTTGAAATTGATTAGGTCTTGGATTGTTCATATAGTTAACATTTCGGGTTTTAATAGTTTGGTCAATTTCCATAGGTTCGGGTCTAGGTAGAGGTTTGGGTGCAAAAGGACGTGGTGGTGGTTGGTTATAAGCATAATTTTGTCTTATTTGTTGTGGTATAAAATTGGGATAATGGTATTGTTGGATTGGGTTAACTGGATAACGTTGGTTTGGAATAGAATTTTGTGGGAAATATGTGAGTTGTGGATAAAATGGTGTGCGTTGGATTTGGTTAACTGGATAATGTTGGTTTGGAATAGAATTTTGTGGGAAATATGTGAGTTGTGGGTAGAATGGTGTGCGTTGGATTTGGTGGCTACGTCGTGGGGGTAATGGTGGTTGAGAAGGTGTGTTGTATTTCTTTGTGTTAGTGTTTACATTGTGGGCGTAATTCGCTCTAAAATCTTGATTTTCTAATTTTTGGCACAAATAAAGAGCTTGAGGTAAATCTGCAGGCTCTCTCATTCCTAAAAGTCTGGGCATGTCTCCGTTGAGACCTCTAATGAAAGTGTCGAGGGCTTTGTCTCTATAAGTCTTTGATAAAATATTCATAGCTTCGGTACCTACTTCAAGGGACGCGAGTTTATTTAAAATAAGAGATAGGCATGAATAAACTTGCTGGTAGAATTCCTGCACAGTTTGCCTATTTTGGACAAGAGATGTCATTTGATATTCCAAAGTTGTGACGTCTCTCTTGTCTGCGTAGTGGGTAATCAAACATCTTATAATACAGTTCCAATTTAATGGAGTGTTATACGATTCTAGCACATTGTCTGCCTGTCCTGTGATTTTGTTTCTAATTTCGTTCAGTATTCCATAGTATTTATTTGTCCCCCTAATTGGTTCATATAGTTGTAGAACTCGTTCAACGCTTTTTTTCCATGAGGTGAATTCACCTTCATTTCCTGCGAATCCCCTAAGGCCTCGGACAATGTCTGGTATTTTGTCTAAGTCTCCCATATTTCCTCTATGCTCTACATCAATAATTTGATCAACGCCGCTAAATTGGTCTGCGTTTGGGTTTATTATTGACGAAACTAATTGTCTACCTTCTCTTTGTAAGGTTGCAAATGCTATACTTGCTATAGCTTGTTGTAATTCTTGAGACATTATTAAAGGTTGTGGTTGTTGATTTTGAGGTGGTTGATCTTGGGGTTGTTGAGGATTTCCTACAGGCGGATTAGGGTTTTGCTGAGGAACAGGAGGATTGGGGTTTAGGATGGGTGGCCGCAATAAATTGTTTTGATTAGCCATATTGCTCTTTGTTCTTTTTAACTAAATTCAAAACTTTGATTCCGATTCGATTTAAACCAGATGATCACTAGGGCAATTCTATATTTGAAAAATTTAATCAAGGACGTTTAATTTAAGTTCAGTTGTTAAACAATTCACATTGCTAAAATCACTTAAAAATTTATTGCTATTTGAAGCACTTTTACTCAATTTAAAAATTTAATTAAATTTAACTCTAGCTTTTAGTTTTAAAAAAAAATTAATCAAGGAAATTTAATTTAAATTCAGTTGTTAGATAATTCACTTTGATGAAATCACTAAAAAATTTGGTGCTGTCTGAAGCACTTTTATTCAACTTAAAAAATTTTAATTAATTTTAACTCTAGTTTTTAGTTTCACTTAAAAATTCTTAATTATTCTTTTTCATTTGGATAGTTCACTTAAATTCAAATTTTTCTTATATTTTTTTTATTGAAATTACTTAAATTCTAAATTTTCACTCTTAAGAAATAAAAAATTGTATTTTTCCTTACATTAGAAGTAACATTCTTTGTTGGACTCCACACCGATTCCTTCGAATAATCCTTTTTGTCCGCTGGTTGACGGTGACTCAGGTTCGTTGAAAATCGTTAATGCTGTGGCTCCTAAGGGCTGATAAGCTCCAAAAGATTTTGTGTCCTTTTTGTTTTAGTTGGGCGCCAGTTAACTTTATATTAATTACTATTTATTTTTATTTATTTTTTTATTTTTAAACTAATTTTACAAGCTAAATTTAAAACAAAACTTAACTCTACTGAAGTTAGATTGAATCTGTTCTTTCTGAAGAATATATTGAGTGACTTTTAATAATTTTCTTTTTGTTTTATTTTCTTTGTTTTTTTTTATTCGTACCATATCAAAGTGATATGATACTCAAAGCAAATCGTACTACGGATGTGTAGCAGACGCTTGGTCAGCATTTTGCTGCTGTAAATTCTGAAGAAATATAATATTTTTGTTTATTGCGACACCGAAATGTGTGGTGCCAGCTCGGTAGGAATCGTTAACATCTGTTTCGTTAACTCGCACATTTGTTTTGTTTTTGCACGTT